>JARCFY010000020.1:42791904-44176904 GCA_029233225.1 Lepidodactylus listeri
GGGGTGGTGTCAAAACTGTTTTAGAAGATAAAAAAAAAGTTATGGACTTGCCCGTGAGGACTAGAAATTTCCTTCCAGATACTCCCTCAGAGGAGCTCCCGGGACCAGACGCCTTAACGCCCCCACCTGCAGAAGGCACCTCCTTTGGGGCTTCCGTCACCCAACACCAAACGGGGATCTCACTGGAGTTACATCACCATCTAGTGCTGGAGGAAGAGGTGGAGGAGGGAGAGGAGGAGGAGGAGGAGGAGGAGGCAGGCCAGGAACCAATCGCAGAAGAGCACCAGATTGAACCAGACCAATCAGAGAACTCTCTGGAAATGGGTAAGCACATGCTACAACTTCTCTGTGAAAGTCCCCAAATCCATGGAAAGACCCGGGGGGAGGGGGCAGGGATTGGGGGAGAATCTAGAATAGCGAGGGATACTTTTATGGGATCAGGTAGGGTCCTTAGGAGGGGCTGCAGCGGCTCAAGTGGTTAAGATGCTGAACTGCAGACCTGAAGGTCGGTAGTTCGGCAGTTCGAGACCCAAGTGCTGCATGACGGAGTGAGCTCCCGTCTCTGGCCCCAGCTCCTGCCAACCTAGCAGTTTGAAAGCAAGAAATTGCAGGTAGATAAATAGGTACCGCTTTGGTGGGAAGGTAACAGTGTTCCGTGCGCCTCAGCGTCTAGTCATGCTGGCCACATGACCACAGAGATGTCTTCGGACAGCGCTGGCTCTTTGGCTTGGAAACGGAGATGAGCACCGCATCCCTAGAGTTGGATTCAGCTGGCTTTCGAGCAAGGGAAACCTTTACCATTACCTTTACTAGGGTCCTTAGGGTTGCCAGATACCTGTTGGAAAAACACACCTTGTCTCTTTAGATGCTTTATAGGATGTTAATGGCACCCCCATCCTGGCTGGGTTTTTTGTCTCTGTGTGTCCTGCAATCCTCAGTATGTGGAATTTGTTGCCAGGGGCTGCAGTGATGGCCACAGGCAGGGAGTGTCATCAAGACGCAGCCGGCTTAAGGTGACCCCTCATGGGGTTTCCAAGGCTAGAGACGTTCGGAGGTGGGTTTGCCCTTGCCGCCCTCCGCTTCGTGACCCTGGCATTCCCATCCAAATACTGGCCAGGGCCAACACTGCTTAGCTTCCGAGATCTGACGAGATCCGGCTAGCCTGGGCCATCCCTGTCAGGGCATAGATGGCTTCGAAAGGGGATTGGACAGATTCATGGAGGAGAGGTCTGTCAGGGGCTACTAGCCATAGGTGACTAAAGGGAACTTCCACCTCTAGAAGCAGTTAACCTCTAAATACCAGTGCCAGGAGGCAACATCAGGGTAGGCCTTGGCTTCTATGCCCTGTTGTTGGCCCTCCAGAGGAACTGGTTGGCCCCTGTGTGAGGCGGGAGGCTAGACAAGGTGGACCCTCACTGGTCTGACCCGGCAGGGCTCTTCTGAGGTCCTTCTCAGGGGAAGGCCTCGGCCTCTCTGCACTATTGTTGACTCTCCAGGGGAACTGGCTGGCCCCTGTGTGAGACAGGAGGCTGGACTAGATGGACCCTCACTGGTCTGACCCAGCAGGGCTCTTCTCAGGTTCTTATGGGTCAGAAGGGGCCCGACCTCTCTTTGGCACCAGCAAAAAATAATTGGAAGGATCCAACCCACTGGCAACATGCCATTCCCACCCTCCTTTGCATCCTTGAGGGCCAGAACCTTGCCCCCTTTGTATGAGAAAGGAAGAAGGGAAGCTGTCTCGATTTCCTTGGAGAGGCCGTCTTCGGCACCTCACAAGTGTGCGTCTTCTACCTTTCAGTGTCTGGCTCCCTGCACCCCTGGTTTCTGGCATGCCGCCCCCCCTTTCCCGCTTGCAGAATGCGTGCATTTTCCGTTTTCTCTCTCAGCTGCATTTGGCTGGCCTACCAGGGCCTGCTTCACCCAGGAATCATCCCACTCACGGCCCCTGGCAAGGTGCCCAGAGCAGAATTGCAGCCCAGCCGAGTCAGCGGGTAAAAATAGCTGCCGTGCTGAGGACAGCACAAACCGGAGTGCTGAGAGCCGCTGGCCTGTCCCTCCCACACGAGGGACACCCACACCAGGCCGGAGCACCTAAGTAGGAACTCTTCCCCGCACAAAGCCACACCCGGAGCAGAACTGAGGGTTAGGGGAGGTTCCATGGTGACTTTAAAAGATTTTTGATTTGTCTCAAATGAAGCTGCAGGAGCTGCTGTTTCAAGGGGGGGGGGATGACGTAGAGGTTGCCAGCTCCAGGTGGGGAAAGAACTGGAAATTTGGGGGGTGGAGCATGAAGAAGGCGGGGCTTGGGAAGGAGAGGAGAGGCATCTGGTGTTTTTGGCCACGGTGTGACACAGGGTGTTGGAGAGGATGGGCCATTGGCCTGATCCAACAGGGCTTCTCTTATGTTCTTACGAGGGACTTTCAGTGGGCGATAATGCCACCGAGGCTTGCTGGGTGACCCTGGTCCAGCCACACACCCTCAGGCTGACACACCCCACAGTGTTGTTGCAGGGATAAAATGGAGGAGAGGAGAGCAACGTCGGCCACTTTGGGGTCTCTACCAAAGTGGCCATTTTCTCCAGGGGGTCTCCCGAGCATTCATGCAGCAGCCAAATCACTCGCTCACAACTTCAGTGTCAGTAGCTCACAAAGTAGAATTTTTGGTCACAAGACTCCATGGCTTAGAGGGAGCATTGGCACCCCCAGACCATCCCTGCTGAGGAAACCTTGTACTCCGTGGGAAAAAGCACGTTGGGTGTTTAGAGGTTAAGCCCCCCCCCTAAAAAAAATCACCCCAGTGGCTACATTTGAGGGAGGAAGGAAGGATTTCTTGTAGCATGGAAGACTGTAATAGGAAGGAAGGAAGGTCTCTTGAGAGATTATCCCTCTAAGCTGTGGAGTCTTGGGAGCAAAAATTCTACTTTGTGAGCTACTACTGGCATTAGTTGTGAGCGAGTCATTTGGCTGCTGCATAAATTAGTTTGCTCTGGAGCCATCCTTCCTGAGCCGAGACAAAAATGTGTGAGCCGGAGGCTAAAAGCCTGTGAGCTAGCTCACACTAACTCAGCTTAGAGGGAACACTGGCTCACAACAACTCCCACTGCATTCAAGAAGGTACTAGAAACATAGAGCTGGAAAATAGTGAAAAGCCCAGTAGCACCTTTAAGACTAACTGACTTTATTGTAGGCATAAGCTTTCAAGAAACACCGCTCTCTTCATCAGATGCACGGAGGGTATGAAGAAACTGGCCAGAGGTATAGAGGTGGTAAGGGGAGGGGGGAGAGGATGCAGAAGGCGCCATCATGTAAAGGCAAAGCAGTTGCAAAAGTCATGGAAAAGGCTGAATGCAGCAATCCAGGCTGGGTGTGAACACTTCCTTCTGCTGAGGAATCTGAACGGGATACCTGAAAGGCAGTGACTTCTGGTAATGGGAGCTGGAAGAGATCCCGAAGGTAATCTAGTCCAACTCCCCGCACAATGCAGGAAATTCACAGCTGCCTTCCCCCCCCCCCCCAGTGACCCCTGTTGTGTGCCCAGAGGAAGGCAAAAAACCTCCAAGATCCCTGAGAGGAGACGGAGGAGATTGGACTTATACCCCACCCTTCACTCGGAGACTCAGAGCGGCTTACAGCATCCTTTCCCTTTCCTTCCCCACAACAGACACCCTGTGAGGGAGGTGGGGCTGAGAGAGCTCTTGTCAAGGACTGCTCCTGAGAGAACAGCTCCAAGAGAACTCGTGACTGAAGAAGAAGAGAAGAGATTGGATTTATATCCCGCCCTTCACTCACTTAAGAGTCTCAGAGCGGCTTACAAACTCCTTTCCCCTCCCCTCCTCACAACAGACACCCTGGGAGGTAGGTGGGGCTGAGAGAACTCTTTCCCAAGCTGTCCTTGAGGGAACAGCTGGTACAGAGCTATGGCTTGCCCAAAGTCACACCACCAGCTGCATGTGGAGGAGGAGTGGGGAACCAAACCTGGTTCTCCCAGATTAGAGTCTGTGCACCTAACCACGACACCAACCTGTCCTGGAGGAAAATTCCATCCTGAACCCAAAATGGCCATTAGCATCACCCTGGGCATGAAAGAGAGGGCCACGAATGCCGAGCCCTGGCTCCTCCCTTCCCGCCTTCCCTCTCACGATCTGGCTGAATTCACTGTGAGTCATTGAATCCGCATTGCTGTCAGATGGCCATCTAGCTGCTGCTTGAAAAACCTCCAAAGAAGGAGAGCCCGCCACCTCCTGAGGAAGCCTGTTCCACTGAGGAACCGCTCTGACTACCAGGAAGTTCTTCCAAATTTTTAGCCGAAAACTCTTCTGATTTAATTTCAACCCCCTGGATCTGGTCCGACTTTCTAAGTTGCTAAGGCCTTCTGTTGCTGAAGCTGTTTTGGTTTGTTGTAGTGGTTAGAAGCACAGACTTTAATCTGGGAGAACCGGGTTTGATTCCCCACTCCTCCACATGCAGCCAGCTGGGTGACCTTGGGTTAGCCACAAGGTCTCTCAGAGCTGTTCTCTCAAGAGCAGTCCTCGAAAGAGCTCTCTCAGCCCCACCTACCTCACAGGGTGTCTGTTGTGGGAAGGGGAAGGAGATTGTAAGCCGCTCTGAGACTCCTTTGGGCAGTGAAGGGCAGGGGATAAATCCAATCTTCTTTTCTTGGGCACGGCAGCTTTTTTCTTTAAACAACTGCTGTGGCTCAGGTCTTCAGGGGCACCCTTGTACGCTGGAGAAGAGGTTGGCAAAGCTTTACAAATTATTAGAAGCAAAGAAACAAGTGCCCTGGTTTCATGGAGGGGCAGGCCAAGTGGATATTGGGGGGGGGGGGTTTGAAGCTGAAGGGTGCCGTCTCAGAGGGAGCCCAGAACCACTTGTTGGGCTGCGACTGGTAAAGGAAGTGCCGCTTCTCACAGTGTGGTTCTTGGTGCCCAAATAAATGCCCGCCTGGGATAAATTTCTCAGACGGAGAGTTGCTGGGATGGGCCCCGCCTGACGGCCTCTGGCTTCCCACCTGAGAGCCCCACTCCCCGGGGCATGCAGAAGGCGTGATAAAGAGAACGCACTCTGCACACACTCAGGAAACATTCTGTTTATTATTTCTGCAGTAGACTGTAAGGACCGTGCCGGTTACAAAACAGGTGATCCCAAGATGACATGAAAGAGCACCTCCCGTCTTACCTACGTAGGTTGTCATATGAACTGGTGCAGAGCTTGTGAATTTCGCAGGGTTCTGCATTTGACGAATGTGTCTGTGAAACTCAGAAAGCTGCAGTATTCCTCCAGCAAACTTGTCGGTCTTTCAGAAAGTCCCTCCAACTGTTGCTTCACGTTGGCAGTGGACTCTGGGGCTGATCCCCACCCTGACTACACATTGGTCCCCTTTCCCCCCTAGAGTTGCCAGTCTCCAGGGGCTTAGCAACAAAACTGAGATACACGGATTAAGTGAGTACCAAAAAAAGAGAGGAAAAACCCTCCGTATAATTAAACCTCCAAAAACACTCACTAAATGTCACTAAATGTGATACTTTCAAATTATTTACAGAATCAGCAATTACAAACATACAAAACAATTCCAACACAAATCTTGCAATTCATGTAAATAAATTGTGTAAATCAGGAATGATCCAATTTCATGAGCCACAGAACAAAGGATTCAGATGTAAATTGCAAATTCAGAAGTCCACTCAATACATCAGTGGTACTAAAGATGAGTAGAATATCCCCTGTTCCTGAAGACTTAAAGTTCTGTTCATTTAACAGCCCTGCAAGTTTAGTTCCAGCTGACGGGGCGAGCCGGTGTTGCGGCACCTCGTGTCACCAAAGCCTTCTCCAAGATGGAACCATAACAACTCAACAACAACCAAAATTTCTGCATAATAAAATATTTCATGTCGCTGTGTTCCTCCATAGAACCATCTGGAAGCATACAACCATTTGGAAGAATGTAGCGACATGGAATATTTTATTATGCAGTAATTTTGGTTCTTCTTGTAATCTGCGAGTATCATATTTAGTATTTCTGAGTATTTTTGGAGGTTTAATTATATGGAGGTTTTCTCCTTTTTAAAAAATTCTAATCTCCAGGTGGTGGCTGGAGACCTCCTGGAATGACAGCTCACCTTCAGACAGCAGATATCAGCTCCCCTGGGGAAAAAGGACCACTTTGGAGGCTGGAGTCTATAGCATTGCATCCCACTGTCCCTTCTCTCCCCTCCCCAAACCCCTCTCTCCCAAGCTCCACCGACCCAAATCTCCAGGAATTTCCCAGCCCAAAGCTGGCAGCCTGTCCTTCCCCTTTCTGGGGCTCCTGGGTTTCTTCCCTACCAAACTAGGGGGCTCTCCCACCCCCTCTCTGTCGCAGCAGAGGCCGGGAAATCCTCGGGCTCCTGCCCCCCAGCAACTGCAGGCACTGCCCCTCCCTTTGAGGGCCCCCGCTTTCTGAACCTCCTACCTCCAGAGCAAGACAGGATGGGGATTCTGTGATGGGAGATGGCAGCTGGGATGTGTCAGCTATAAATAGCTCATTCCCCCCCCCCCCCTTCCTCGTCCCCCTCCCAAGACTCCGATCCCTTCCTCCGGCCAGACGCCCGCCTGCCGCGAGGTCCCTGCAGAGCCCTTAAGGAGCCCCGTCTTTGGAGCTGCGAGGAAAGTGGGGGTCTGCAATGGCTAGCAGAGGTGGGACTCCCATTTTTTTTCTCCTGTTGACACCCCCCCCCCGTGGATGTGGCTGGGTGTGGGCGGGGGGAGCGTTGTAGCTGGAAGAAAGCCAGGGGAAATTTTTTAGGGAGGGGGGATTGTCCCGAGGGCTACCGAAGGCCCTTGATTTGGGCTCCTTGCATGGGGGGGGCACAAGCAGTGGAGAAATAGAAATGGGGAGGGGGGATGTTGAAGCCTCGGCGTGTGTTGTGGGGAGTGAGACCTAGTAGGGGATTGGAAGGGGGGGATGCGTGTGGCGGCAATTGATGACTGGTGTCCCCCCCCCAATCAGCCTGTCCCCCCACCCCAAGGGTTTTTGCCTCCATGGTCTCCTTGCGGTGTCTGCTTGGCATTTGCCCCTGTCAGTTATGGGGCCTGGGCAGGGCGGGGTGGGGGGGAATGTCAGGCTCCCAACAGCTGCAAGGAGTCAGCCTCCCTGGCCTCCCCCCCCCGTTCGTTCGGCCCCCTCCTCTGCCCCAGCAGCGGCTGGGCCTGCCTGTGGGGGCCTTGCACAGTGGCCAGGCCGGGGTGGGGGGGAGAGTCAGATCCAGTGGTTAGGGATCGGCTGAGAGATCCGGGGGTCAGACCCGTCTCTAAAGCTCAGCCACAAATTTGCACAAATCTTCAGGCGCCCTCAGAGGCTGTGTCCCCCATGCTGAACCTTTGCTGTGGAACTCGGGAAGGAAATACTCAAGCATGCCTCTGAGCATGTGCAGAGTACCTTTCCAACACCAACCAGGACTGACAAACAGCCATGTCCGGTTTCAGAGGGCAGCAGTGTTCCCTCTAAGCTGAGTTAGTGTGAGCGAGCTCACAGGTTTTTAGCCTCCGGCTCACACATTTTTGGACTTAGCTCAGGAAGGGTGGCTCCAGAGCAAACTGATTTATGCAGCAGCCAAATCACTCACCCACAACTTTAATGCCAGCAGTTCACAAAGTAGAATTTTTGCTCCCAGGACTCCACAGCTGAGAGGAAGGATTGGAGGGCAGCTGGTTCGGTTTGCAGGAAAAGAGTGAGATCCAAGTCCAGCAGCTCACTTAGAGACCAGTGAGATTTTCAGGGCGTGAGCTTTGGAGCGCCACATACGGTGTATTTGAGATACCTGGTGAAGAGAGCTTTGATTTTTGAAAGCTTCTGCTTGGAAGATAGATCATAGAGTCCTAGAATCACAGAGTCAGAAGGGGCTCTACAGGCCATCTAGTCCAACCCCCCCGCTCAATGCAGGATCAGCCTAGAGCATCCCTGACAAATGTTTGTCCAGCCGCTGCTTCAAGACAGCCAGTGGTGGTCTCCATTCCCAAATGGGTTAGCCCTGTTAGTCTGTCTGTAGCAGTAGAAAAGAGCAAGAGTCCGAGACTAACAAAATTTGTGGCCAGGGGGGGAGGGGGGGATCTTTCCAAAACTCATACGAACGCTCCTCCCCAGCCGCAAGTTTCGTTAGCCTTTGAGGTGCTCCCGGACTCTTGCTTTGAAGCTTAACTTTTAAAAAGCCTTTAAAATCTGTGGATTCAATATATCATATTATTTTTGACTGTCAGCGTCACCCAGCCTTGTGCAAAGATCTGATGTCATCTTTATTTCCTCCTAATGGCAGTTCTGATGGGGAAAAGGTTATTTGGTATTTATTAAAGGATGCTAATCCCAATATTACAGCTATAGTGACCAAGTTTCTGGCCAAAGTTAGATCTAAGCTCCTAAAGAGACATAGGAGAGACATAGGCAGGCTCAGAGAGTACAATTCGAGTCCAGTAGCACTTTAAGAGACACCCCCCCCCAAGAGTTTGCGGGGGATGAGATTTTGAGAGTCAATGCTCCCTTCGTCAGATAACTGGATTTGAGCCTACCTGGGATTACTAGATGGTGGTGGCTGCACCCTAGCACCTTTTCTTTGAGAAAGGATGCCCCTGGAGGTTGGCGTTTTTCTGGGCAGGGTTTTCTTGGGCGCTGCAGTAGTGAAAGCTGACCAAAGGGAACCCCAAGGCAGGGTCAGTCTCCGGGGCAGATGGGAGGTCTCTCACCTCTCCCTTTTGTCTGATCCTGGGACCGGCCAGCTCATTCCAGCCCAAGCTGAAGAAACCTGGAAAGAGGCCAGTGAGTTAACTCAGCAATGCCAGGAGGTGAAAACGGCAGGGATTGCTTCTGTGCAGGGGTGGTGTTCTATGAGGGACAAAGGCAGCTTGGATGCCTGACCGCTGCTGCAAGAAGGGGGGGGGGGCTCTTGCTTGGGGAAGGGTCTTTGCATGCCAGGCTCTCCTCCAAAGCCGTTTCCCAGCCTCAGAAGAGGACTTTCCTGGCACTTTCCGCGTTCTCCTTCTCGGCGCTGGTTTGCTTATTTTAACGGCGGCCTCCTCCTGGACTGGGAATAGTGATGGCCCTGGCGTTCGTCCATCCTGCAAACGCAGTGCTCTGACGTTGGAATGCTTTGTGCAGAAATAGGAGTCTTGTGCTCCGCAGGGCTAAAACTGGCCTCGGTTTCTTGCAAAACACCAATCCTGGCTGCTGGGACCTCGCAGTGTGTCCGTGGCCGCGGGAGGGACAAAAACCAGAATGGGCCGCCGAAAGAGAGAAGATCCAGGCGGCTGTTGCTGTGAGACTGAGGAAGAAACGGATGTTTGGGGTGGGGAAATTGGAAGGGGGCATTTGCCGTTCTTCAAAGAGGAGCTTGGAGAGCCAAAGAGGGTCAAGTTTCATACACAGAGCGATATTCTAACTGAGTGCGGTTGTGTGTATGGGGCTGGGGGCTGGGATTAAACTGGTGATGGCGGAATGTGCACTCAAATTGCAACAGATTTACGGAAAGCCCATAGTGTTTTCAAGGCAAGAGACGTTCAGAGGTGGTCTGCCCTTGCCTGCCTCTGCAATAGCAACCCTGGACTTCCTTGGTGGTCTCCCATCCCAGTACTGACCAGGACCGACCCTGCTTAGCTTCCGAGATCTGATAAGATGATCGTGTCTTGGGCCATCCAGGCCAGGGTGGGATTAAATTAGGCGATAGAAAATGTGCTTTGACATTTACATGTTAGATTCTGGTTCAGGGATTGTGGGAAGACACTGACCTGTCAATCAGAATCACCCCATAGCATATCTTGCTTGCATGCAACCATAAGAGTGACCATATGGACTAGAAACTTGACTGCTTCTCTCTTTTCAAAAGCCACTGTTTGGAAGCACTGGGGGCCACAGAGGCTGACTGTTGTCCCCCCCCCCCCCCCCATTGGTGTAGAGGTTAGGAGCCGGTTTGGTGTAGTGGTTAGGAGTGCAGTCTCTAATCTGGGAGAACCGGGTTTGATTCCCCGCTCCTCCACATGCTGGTGTGATCTTGGGTCAGTCACAAGTTCTCTCAGAGCTGTTCTCTCAGGTGCAGTCCTCGAGAGAGCTCTCTCAGCCCCAAGTACCTCATAGGCAGTGCTCCCTCTAAGCTGTGGAGTTTTGTGAGCAAAAGTTCTCCTTTGTGAGCTCCTGGCTTTAAAGCTTTGAGCTAGCGATTTGGCTGCTGCATAAATTAGTTTGCTCTGGAGCCATTGTTCCTGAGCTAAAACAAAAATGTATGAGCCGGAGGCTAAAAAACAGTGAGCTAGCTCACACTAACTCAGCTTAGAGGAAGCATCGCTCACAGGGTGTCTGTTGTGGGGAGGGGAAGGGAAAGGAGTTAGTAAGCCGCTCTGAGACTCCTTTGGGTAGTGAAGGGCGGGGTACAAATCCAGCTTCTTCTTCTTCTTCTAATTCTTCTTCGCTTGTCTCACGCTGTCTGGCCGCAGTGGCGGACCTGGTGTACTGGCGGGACACCCGCAAGTCGACGTTCGTCTTCACCAGCTTGATGGTGGCGCTGCTGTGCCTCTTGCACTTCAGCATCGTCAGCGTCCTCTCCTACGTCTCCCTGGCCGTCCTCGCCGTCACCATCTCTCTCAGGGTCTACAGCAAATTGCTGCACGCCATTCACCGGGGAGAGGGTGCCAACCCCTTCCAGTGAGTAAGCCGGAGTGGGGACCCAGGCGTTGGGGGGGGGTGTCCAGGGGGCGGGTGGAGCAGCTGGGTTCCTCGTTCATCTCAAAGGGGTTTGTGCGGGAGAGCCTGCTCCTTGGGGTGGCCGTCCCCTCGCCCTGCTGACCTTCCGCCTCTGACCTTCCCCTCCTCTCTCCTCCCCTCTTGGGCAGGGCTCAGCTGGATGCGGACCTGGGGCTCTCCAAAGAGCAGCTGGAACGCCTGACAGAGCGGGTCGTCTTCTACACCACCTCGGGCACTCGGTCCATACAGCGCCTTTTCCTGGTGGACGACTTGGTGGAGTCCATTAAGGTGAGAGCTCTGCTTAGACCAGAGGGTTCCAACAGGGTGCCCCTGGGACACCACGGTGCCTGCCAACACCTTTTCCCGGCACCCGTCCAGTGTCTTTAGAAAGTGGGCAGGGACATGTGGGCAGTGCTCCCTCTAAGCTGTGGAGTCTTGTGAGCAAAAATTCTACTCCATGAGCTCCTGGCATTAATGCTGTGAGCCAGCGATTTGGCTGCTGCATAATTGGTTTGCTCTGGAGCCATCCTTCCTGAGCTGAGACAAAAATGTGTGAGCCGGAGGCTAAAAAAACTGTGAGCTAGCCAATAGAAAGCTGTTGCCAGGATAGATCTCTAAACGGCAAGCTGTCGACCACTTGAAATGACAGTTCTCAGCTGCCGCAAGTTAATCACTTCTGCCAGCCTAAGCAACAGTTCTGAGAACAAGCCGAGAAGGGGGGGATGACATCTGTGGTCAAGAAAGCTAACACTTAGGCAGAAAAATTCTCCTAAAGGAGACCAGTTTCTTGACACAGTTAGAAGGGATCCTAGAGGTCACCTACTCCAACCCCCTTGCTCAGTGCAGAATTAGTCAACTACAGCACCCTACTCTGCTTAAGGAAGCACATGCCTTTAAAGAAATGTTTTTAAATGATTGAAAAAAGCGTTTACGGGATAAATTCTTGCTGGGTGGTGCCTTTAAGAAAGGGCGCAGAGCCTGCAAAAGCCCCACCGTAGCTACAGGCCTGAGGACCAGGCAGGCGATGTGAAAGACCTCTGCATAAGTCCCTGGAGATCTGCTGCCAGTCTGAGTAGACAGTGCTGACTTCGATGGACTGAGGAGGGCAGTTCCGCATGTGTTGATACACAGGCTCTCGGTCCTTCTGGTGCAATCTGGCTGACTCTTGACTGGCAGCAGCTCTCCAGCAAGGAAGGCTCTTTCCCCTTCCACTGGAGCTGCCGGCAATTAAACCGGGACTTTTCGGCATGCCAACAGAGGGCTCTGGCCACTGACGGAAGGAGACATTCTTTTTTCGCACACTTAATGATTCATGGGGTAAAGTTTGTTCTAAGCTGAGTTAGTGTGGGCTGGCTTACAGTTTTTTAGCCTCCGGCTCACACATTTTTGTCTTAGCTCAGGAAGCATGGCTCTGGAGAAACCTAATTTATGCAGTAGCCAAATTATTCGCTCACAGATTTAATGCCAGGAGCTCACAAATTAGAATTTTTGCTCACAAGCAATGCTCCCTCTAAGCTATGGGGTCTTGTGAGCAAAAATTCTACTTTTGTGAGCTCCTGGCCTTAAAGTTGTGAGCAAGTGATTTGGCTACTGTGTAAATTAGTTTGCTCTGGAGCCATCCTTTCTGAAATGTGTGAGCCGGAGGCTAAAAAACTGTGAGCTAGCTCACACAAACTCAGCTTAGAGGGAACAGTGCTCACAAGACTCCACAGCTTAGAGAGAGCATTGTTCTTTGGTCTGATCCATCAAGACAATCTTTAACCTTTAAGGCTTATGCACTTTATTTATTCACCACCCTTTCTTCTGCTGTGGGGCTCAAGCAGCTTACAAGGGGGCAGTGGTTTTCCCAGCTGTCCCTCTTTCAGGCACTGGACAGATCCAGCTGTGCATGGCTTGGGATCAGGTAACCTGAAGGACCGTCTTCTTCCATGATCACAGGGAGAGGCCCTCTTGACCGTCCCATCAATCAAAGCCCATTTGGTGGGCATCCGAGAAAGGGCCTTTTTGGTGGTAGCTCCGCCGTTATGGAACAACCTCCCCGGGGAGGCGCGCCTGGCCCCCTCACTGTCGGTTTTACAGTGGCAGTTGAGAGCCATTTTATTTAGGACTGCATTTGATTGATTTATCTTTTAGTATTGGCAGTCCTTCCTGGAGTTTCTAAACTGTGACTTTTTATGGGTTTTTAAATCCTTGGTTTTTTAAATAGCGTTTTATTTCTATTGTCAGCTGCCTTGAGTTCTGCAGAGGAGAAAGGTGGCTAACAAATGTTTTAAATAAGCAAAATGAATAAATAATTGCATCTGGTGCCCCCTGCTCAGACTTGGGGTTCTAATGTCCGTGACGACAGCGGCCATGTCCCCCTCTCCCCATTGTTTGGTTCCTGCTCCTGGCAACACATGCCCAGCCTTATCCAGAGTTCCAAGAGGACTTTTGTGTCCTGAAGATTCAACTGGCAGCATGGTCTCCAGTTTGTTGCTTGGGCCAAAGTCTCCGATGCTGCCCCGGCTGCTATAGCAGAGGCTGGTGAAGGGGAGAATGGATGGATGGATGAGATGGAGATGCGTTCTTGCCAGGCCGGAGGAGGGGAGGCGCTTCTCCTTCAGTTCCCAGCAATTTGCACTCTGCTTGCTCTTGAAACTTTCTAGATTTTAGTTCTTTGTTCTTCTGCCCCTCTCTAGTTTGCTTTCTTGTTCTACATCCTCACATACGTGGGAGCGGTGTTCAACGGGATGACTCTGCTTATTCTGGGTAAGGCACTTGTGTGTGTGTGTGTGTGTGTGTGTGTGTGTGTGTGTGTGTGTGTGCCAGGGGGGTGGGGGCGGGGGTTGATTGGCTTGTTCCAGTGATTCTGTATGCCTCTGGCCACGCTTCCCCTAGAAGCCACACCAAGGGCTGTCAGGTGTATCTTGGGGGGAGGGGCAGTTTGGTGTAGTGGTTAGGAGCGTGAACTCTAATCTGGGAGAACTGGGTTTGATTCCCCACTCCTCCACATGCAGCCAGCTGGGTGACCTTGGGTCAGTCACAAGTTCTCTTGGAGCTCTCTCAGCCCCACCTGCCTCACAGGGTGTTGTGGGGAGAGGAAGGGAAGGAGATTGTAAGCCACTCTGAGACTCCAAGGGAAGGGCAGGGTATAAATCCTCCTCCTCCCAAAATAACCAATTTTATTCGTTTATTAAAAGACTTATATCCCACCCATCCTTATGGCTCAAGGCAGTTTACAGTAATAGTTAAAAGCATTTCTTGGCAATACCAAAAATAAAACAGCAAACCCCAATCTCCCCTCTCCCGTCCCCCCTAATCTGTGGCACCTCAACAGCATGGAGGGGTGTAGGGAGGGGCCGTGGCTCAGTGGCAGAGCAGTCTGCTTGGCATGCAGGAAGTCCCAAGTTCAATCCCTGGCGGCATCTCCAGTTGAAAGGGCCAGGCAGGAAGTGAGGGGAAAGACCCCTCTGCCTGAGACCCTGGAGAGCAACTGCCAGTCTGAGTAGACAAGGCTGACCTTGATGGACCCAGGGGGTCTGAGTCAGTCTAAGGCGACTTCCTGGGTTTACAGTTTGTTCTGACTCACGAAAGGTTCAGTCACAACTAATTCCCCAGTCTTTATGGCACCACAAGACTCTTAGCTGTTTGGGCCACAGCAGACTTAACAGGAGTATTCCCCCATCCCCAGGGCTGGTGCTACCATTAGGCCAACCTAGGTGGCTGCCTGGGGCGGATACCTCAGAGGGGCACAGAACTGACAGTCTGCATTACTATGCAGGAGACCTGCCGCCAGGCCCAGCACAAGCAATTTCAAATTTTGTAGTTTTCAGTCTTTCTAAAATGCATTTATGTTTGAAAATTGGTGGGCACATGAGGGGGGGGGGGGGGGAAGGTGCCAGAAGGTAACCTTGCCTAGTGTGCAAAAAAACCTGGCACCGGCCCTGCCCTCCCCCCTCCCCAGAATTAGAAACCCGGCAGGTGAATCTTTTCTGGCATCGCCATGCCAGGAAAGGTTGTCTGTTGAATTCCTGTGGTTCTGGACACACGAGTTCTACTGGAACCATTTTCATTAAAAAATTTTCACTGGCTGGGAACGTTGTTCCTTCAAACGCCTCTTCCAGCGTGCACTTGGGATGAGAATCGGCTACGGGTGATCCAGCATAGTTTACAGCTGTTTCCTCGGGGCTGCTTGAAACAAAACAGTAGGCGTGTGAGGCATGGTGGTGTGTCTCACACACTAATCCAGCAAAACCTTACTTTTGAGTCCAGAATTTCTGATGAGTTCCAAAGCACAAACCCCAGGGGAGGACAATGCTTCTAGTTAAGGTTCTCCTGGCTGTCAGATACCAGCGAGGGACGCTGGGGTGGGGTGGAAGTGGATGAGATGATTGCATTAACCTCTTTTTCTCTCTCTTTCTCCAGGAGTTATAAGTGCATTTACCTTCCCTCTGTTGTACAGGCAACATCAGGTGGGTGTTTTGAAAGGGGAGGGTAGAGGAGCTGCTGAGCTTTCTTGAAGACTGGGGAGGGATGCAGTGAGAAAGCCTCTGCTTGGCAGGCAGAAGGTCCCAGGTTCAATCCCCGACAGCATCTCCAGTTCAAAAGGCTCAGGTGATGTGAAGGGCCTCTGCCTGAGACCTTGGAAAGCAGACAATACTGACCTTGCCTGGTTCAGTATCAAGCAGCTTCATGCGTGTTTCAGAAAGAGTTTGATTCCTAAACAAGAAAGGAGGGGGCTGGGGCTGACCTCCGGCCGGTTGTTACTCAAGGGAAGGGGAAAAGAGAGAGATCTGGAGAGTTCGTGGCGTTGTTTTGGAAGCACCCAGCCCCAACAACACCTTTTGATTCTCCCAAGTGTCCAGCACTCCAGACAGGGTTCTTTGTGTTTGAGGTAAACCTGGCTGCCTTTGGTGCTCCAGGCCCTGGCATCTGATATCCCCGTGAAACCATCTCTGTTCCAAAATTCCCAGAGCTGTAATGAATGAATATCATGAGCTGCGGTGGCTCAGAGGTTAAGACGCTGAGCTGCAGACCAGAAGGTCGGTAGCTTGGCAGTTCGAGACCCGAGTGCCACGTGACGGAGTGAGCTCCCCTCTCTGGCCCCAGCTCCTGCCAACCTGGCAGTTCGAAAGCAAGACATTGCAAGTAGATAAATAGGTACCGCTTCGGTGGGAAGGGAACAGCGTTCCATGTGCCTTGGCGTTTAGTAATGCCGGCCACATGACCACGGAAACGTCTTTGGACAGCGCTGGCTCTTCAGCTTGGGAACGGAGATGAGCTCCGCGCCTTAGAGTCGGATTTGGCTGACTTTCGAGCAAGGGAAACCTTTACCTTTACCGTTAAATAAATAAGAAAAATAATGAATCTGTAAGGTGACAGATGCGCAGAGAAAAGCACTGGGGTTTGTGCCGTGCTTTAGAAAACGAAAAAGTTGCCATTTCAAGCCGAGAGACACTTTCCCCCCTTCTCTTCCTCCTTCCAGGCACAAATTGACCAGTATGTTGGGCTGGTGAGGAACCAGTTGAGTAACCTCCGAGCAAAGTAAGTGTATGCGTGTTCCTCCGCTTCCCCTCCGCCACCTCTTCCCTTCAGTACAAAAGAAGGAAGGTCCTCCTCCCCCTATTCCAGTGGGGTTCTTGCCCATCTTCTCAAAATGTGGGGCTGAGCCACTTGATTTGCTGGCAGGGAATTCCTTGCAGTTTCTCTGCAGCGTCCTGCGTGTTCCCTTGAGGGCGTTGTCTGGTGGAGCTGGAAGGTCGAAGAGGTCCTTTCCCAGTGAAGGAAAACTGCTCTCTCTAGGCGGGGGTGGCCCGGTGTCCAGAAACCGGCATGTCACTCATGGATGGGGTTGTGGTCAGAGCTGTAGCTGGACATCCTTGCTAGGCCGAGCCTCCAGAAAGTGAACGGGGAACCTAGGAATTCCTTCCTAAGTGACAGCTGCCTATTAACACCCTCAGCCAAGCCCACGATTCTGTGTATATATCCTTGTCTGTTGATTGGTTAACGGCAGAAACTTAGACATTGAATTATTAGCACAATTAGAAAGGGGAATCGGCTAGACTGGAGTCTAGGATAGCATCTTAGAGCACCCAGGAAGGTTTTTAGGGGATGGGCTTTCCAGAGTCAAAGTTCCCATTCTCAGGGTCCCCCGTCCCCCGTCCAGCTTTGAGCTGCAATCCAAAAGTGGGGTCCCACACGTGCCCTCCAGCACCACATGGGGCATCACTGCCCTTGCTTGGCTCTGGCCTCCGCGCCTCCAGAAGGGATTGAGGCGCTCACTGTGTGACTTTTTGCTTTTGTGTTCGTGCCTGATGCTCACAGCTGTGGGGTGGGTCAGGGCTGATGGAGGCTGCAGCAGGCAGAACGCTTGGCTCTTTCGGAGTGGGCCAGAAGGCGGATTGCCGTTCAAGAATTTTCTTGATGCTCCCTCTAAGCGGTGGAGTCTTGTGAGCAAAAAAATCTGTTTTGTGAGCTCCTGGCATTAAAGTTGTGAGCGAGCGATTCGGCTACTGCATAAATTAGTTTGCTCTGGAGCCATCCTTCCTCCACTTGCAGCTGCTGGACAACCTTGGGCAAGCCATAGTTCTGACAGAGCTGTTCTCTCAAGGACAGATTTGAAAAGAGTTCTCTCAGCCCCACCTACCTCACAGGGTGTCTGTTGTGGGGAGGGGAAGGTAAAGGAGTTTGTAAGCCGTTCTGGGACTCCCGAGTGAAGGGCGGGGTATAAATCCAATCTCTTCTTCTTCTTCTTCTTCTTCTTCTTCTTGAGTGAAGACAAAAATGTGTGAGCTGGAGGCTAAGAAACTGAGCTGGCTCACACTGACTCATCTTAGAGGGAACTCTGCTGGGGAGGTGCTTTCCTCCCCTGGAAGGACCCATTTTCTGGATGCTGGGACAGAGCCCCAGGACCCAGCCCCTAAGTGTCCAGGGGGATTGGAGGCCTTCCCCAGTGAAGACGATGTGGCGTGGTGTCCACCAACAGCTTCCCTGGTGCCCACTGAGTGTTTTTAGAAAGTGGGGGGGGGGGGGGGTTGCCCAGCAAGGCTTCTGATTGGCCGTTGGAGATTTGATTGGCTGTGAAGATTTTTTAGAAATGTTGTTTTGGCAGCAGCTGCCAATACAGCCCAAAGATCATCACTGCGTGACTGAAGGTCAGCTGCGGCAGCCATTTTGTGTCTTGCTTCACCTCCCACGGCAGCCATTTTGTGGCACGCTGTGTCAGAATTACAAAGGTGTCCACAGTCTCAAAAAAGGGTTGGCAATGCTCCCTCTAAGCTGTGGAGTCTTGTGAGCAAAAATCCTCCTTAGTGAGCTACTGGCATTAAAGTTGTGAGCCAGCGACTTGGCTTCTGTATAAATTAGTTTGCCCTGGAGCCATCCTCACTGAGCTGAGGCAAAAAGGAGTGAGCCAGAGTCTAAAAAACTGTGAGCTAACTCACACTAACTCAGCTTAGAGGGAACACTAGGTCTCCTCATGAGTCACGCTTGATTTTTTCTCTTTTTTTCCCTAGGATGCTGGCCAAGCTCCCGACAGCCAAAGCAAAAGCAGAATGAATGGCACCCCCCCCCCCCAATATACACACTCTTTACTCTCCATCCTGTTCCTTTTGCATATTTGGCCGCTCATCCCATGCCCCCCCCCCTCCCGAAACAGAGCTCGAAGCTCCCTACCCATCAGACGCACATAAGAACACCAGAAGAGCCCCGCTGGGTCAGACCAATGAGAGTCCATCTAGTCCAGCATCCCATCTCACACAGTGGCCAGCCAGTTCCTCTGGAGGGCCGACAAGAAGTCACAGAGGCCAAGGCCTTCCCCTGATGTTGCATCCTGGCTCTGGGATTTAGAGGATTAGTGCCTCTGAATGTGAAGGTTCCCCTCAGCCACCATGGCTAGTGGCCACTGATAAGAGTTATCCTCCATGAACCTCTCTAATCCCCTTCTCAAGCAGTTGACATGGGCAGGGCTTTATTGACATTTCCCCCCCCCCCCAAGGTTAGAATTTGGTCACTTACATCATACCTACCCCTGACCACCTGCAGAGAGTAGAAAAAAGAGCTCTGCGGGGGGTGGGGAGCAGCCCCCTCCATCCCCACCACACACACACTAGACCTCGACTCAAAGGCGAGGAGCCCGGGGTTGGCATTCAGCTGGCCAGGGTGGGATCAGTGACTCCTTTGCCCGTCTGTTCTGCGCTCAGTATTGAAAGCCCTTTCTTTAAGAGACCTGCTTCCTCACCTGTAAACTGGAGGCTGATCTCTCTTTGCACCCCTCCTCTTGCTGATCTAGCTGCTCCCCCCCTCCCCAAGCCTGGCTGGGCCTCTGCCAGCACACTAGCAGAACCCAGGACTTGACCCTTGCTGGATTTACAGTTGAGTATTTTTTTTTAAAGTTGCAAAGGACAAGACAAAATACGCCCCTCAGCCTCCCAGTTCCTTCACTGGTGTAGGGGACATGGTGTGGCTTACTGGGGGATGGGAGAACCCACAGCTGGCACACACACACCCCTCTTCTCAAAGGCAGAAGATCTCTGCCCTCCCCCTGGCCTGGCGGTCTTAGTGAGGGAGCACTGATGGTTCCCAGCCCCCTCCCTGGCCTGCGTGCCCCACAAGGACTGTCCAGGGAGGGCTCCACAGAGTTGTAGAGCAGAGGTAGGATCCCCTTTGGTTCTGCAGGCTCTCGAGAGGAGAAAGGGCTGAGCCAGGTTTCTCCGCCACTGTGAACGGAAGGCAGGGGTGGACCGAGTGCTCGGCAGCTCCAAGATGGCTAAGGGACACCATCACGACCCAGAAGTCAGTTCACCTCTGCCAACCTGGAAAGCGACCCTGGGAGAGACACCTTCCTGAAGCTCAGAAGAGAAGCGGCTGCCTCTTTCACAACAACCCTCCGCATCGGCCCGGGATGGGTGGGGAGCAGGGGACGACTGCAAGACCCCGGTTGCAAAGGTGCACAGAAGGGCCGAGGGCCGGTTTGCGTACTGCAGGGTCCCCGTCAAGCAAGCTGCGAAGTGGGAACTCCCGTCCAAATATTAAATTTTAGTACATGTTTTAAAAAAATATATTGTCAGTGGGCTGTGTGGCTTTACTTTATATACGCACACAAATTATGTTGGGTCCTCGATTACAATGGCAACAGCCAGGACTTCAGGACGAGGATGGTATGGCTCGGGAGGTTTGTCTCCCAGCTTGGTGTAGAGGCTAAGTGCGTGGACTCTAATCTGGGGAGAATGGGGTTTGATTCCCCATTCCTCCTCCACTTGCAGCTGCTGGGTGACCTTGGGCAAGCCATAGCTTTGGCACAGCTGTTCTTGAAAAAGAGCAGTTTCTGTCAGAGCTCTCTCAGCCCCACTTACCTCGCAGGGGGTCTGTTGTGGGGAGGGGAAGGGAAAGGAGATTGTCAGCTGCTATGAGACTCCTTTGGGTAGTGCAAGGCGGGGTATAAATCCAATATCCTCTTCTCTTCTTTGATCTATTTGGGATGTTGCTAAGGCAGAGCATAATCAAGAGATGCATGCACTGTCATCCGTGACTTTGCAAGAGATTGTCCAGCTGCTTGGGCCAACCCACTCTCCTGCTGCCAAGGGTACCAGAGCCCAGCTAAGTTCCTCTGCTACTGTGGACGGCTGTCCCCCATGACCCTCACTGCCTTATACAATCCACCTAGTGGAGTTTTGCGTATTCTGTCCAGCAGCTCCAGGGCCACAGGTATGCAAAGACCTGCCGCCAGCGATCTTCAGAGACGTCAGGATCCGACCAATGTGTGCAAAGCCAGACCTCTACCCCTGAGCCTGGCATGGGCCAAATCAGGCCATTCTTCCAGCTAGCTCGGCCTTGTCCATTCAGGCCCGCAACTGCATGAGATCTTTGGCCAGCAATTGAAGCTGCATGCAGAGCAGGTACTCTGCCCCTCTGTCCCAGCCCTGCCTGTCCAGTTTTCCATTCCATTCCCTTGCTTCGCATAGCTCCTGCCCTGATTAGAGGGAATAAATGGTATTTCAGCTGCTAGAATTTTTGGCCAGTCCACAAAAATGGTTTGACTCTGTATTCAGGAAAGTGCAGCCAGCACTAGGAACAGTAGTAACAGAGGTTGCAAGACCCTCCAGGGGTCTGTTTTAGGGTCATCATCTCTGGAGAAAGAGGCTGGTTTCCTCTCCCTCTCAGCAATATACACAACAGATGTGTATACCGGTACATTAGACACAGCCTGGATTTTCTGCCCTCCTCCCGCCATGGATTTTTTTCCATTTGTTAAAGTAGCACATCTGCATCCAATAGAAAGAGTTCAGAAGTGATGTATGAACGCTTTTCAAAAGAGCAGTGCAAGGAACCGGGGAGGCAGGGTTGGTGACGGCACAGGGACCTGCCCCTCAGAGCTGTGAAAACCCAGCTTCTCCCCCCCCCCCCCCCCCGATGTACTGAACAGCACTGAACTCAGAGAGAAAACTACTTGTTTGTTCTGAGAGTACGTTTGCCTGTCTTGGTCAATCAAACAAAAGGGAAACTACTGTGTACAAAATCAGTTTGACACTAACTCCAGTATCAAACTTCATCAATGCATAGCAACACTTTTAACCAGAATGAATTTTCTCCTAACTCTTGCTAGAATTTAATAATATTTTTTTTATAAAGCTGCATGTTATTTATGTACAAACTCCAACTAAATATTCCAATAAACTTTACAAAAAGTCCAAACTGTGGCGCATCAGTCTTAGAAATCAATAGAAGTGCAGCTCTTTTGCTCAAATTGTGTCAGCTGCCAACGAATAGCAAAATCTCCCAGAGTAACTTCCGTGGTCTGGGGAATGCAGCTGTATTGGTGAAAGTCATATCGGCTGCCGAAAGTTAAAAGCTCCCTAGAAACAGTTCTTACTGGCTTCGAAGAACAAAAAAATTTGCCAAAAAGGAACTTATGCCTCATATGAAACATTGAAGCCTTGGCTTTTTTTTTTTGTAATATCAAGCCTTACTTTGACCCTAGAAAATCTGAACCTCTTGTTAAAGGTATCCCCATATGGTGGGGAGGGCGGGATATAAATCGCAAGAAATAAATAATAAATTTTCGTTTCAGTATCAAGGGAATTTGGCTCCTCATAAAGCTACTTATGTAGATATACTCTGATGAAGAATGCAGAAATGAAAATAATTTTATTAGCCAGGATTCTCGTCAGCC
Organism: Lepidodactylus listeri; assembly: GCA_029233225.1. Lineage (NCBI taxonomy): Eukaryota > Metazoa > Chordata > Lepidosauria > Squamata > Gekkonidae > Lepidodactylus > Lepidodactylus listeri. Next base: position 42,813,753 of record JARCFY010000020.1, read on the forward strand.
AAGGCTTGATATTACAAAATAATAAGAGTTAATTTCTAGCAACAGTTATGAGAAAATTCATTCTGGTTAAAAGTGTTTAGCTATGCATTGATGAAGTTTGATATTGGTAAAAGGTGGAGGTTTCCCTTGCTCGAAAGCCAGTCGAATCTGCCTCTAGGGGGCGGTGCTCATCTCCGTTTCCAAGCTGAAGAGCCAGTTCTGTCTGAAGACGTTTCTGTGGTCACGTGGCTGGCATGACTATAAACGCCAAGGCGCATGGAACACTGTTACCCTCTCATCAAAGTGGTACCTATTTATCAACTTGCAATTTCTTGCTTTTGAACTGCTAGGTTGGCAGGAGCTGGGGCCAGAGACAGGAGCTCACTCCGTCACGCGGCACTCGGGTCTCGAACTGCCAAACTACCGACCTTCTGGTCTGCAGTTTGGTGTCTTAACCACTGAGCCCGTTCGGCCCTATTGATATATTGGAGTTAGTGTTAAAACTATTTTGTACATAGCAGTTCCCCTTTTGTTCAATACCATACACTTGTTTTACTGTCTTGGTGAATGGCAATTATACCCTGGGCCCCGCTGTTTTGGAAGGATTAGAGAAAATCCATGGAAGATAAACCTATGAATGACTGTTCACCGTACGATAGCTAAATAGAAACCCCAGTGTCAGAGGCATTCTACCTCAATGTGTGCGACACAAGGAATGCCCAACAGGGCGAGACAGATGCTCTCATCTCCTGTGTTTGGTTTGACCATCGCAATAGTGCTGGGCTGAACAGAACCTTGGTTAGAGCCAACCAGCCACTGCTATTGCAAGATAATCAGGGAGGGATGTTCCTCCCCGCCAGTGCCTCCATCCCAGCAGTAGAGGGCACTCCAAGATCAGGACTTGGGAAATATGAACTATGAAGCTTTTTGTAGACAGCAGACGCCCAAGCCCTCCCCGCCCTCAACAGAAAGGGTCTTGGGTGCAGGCAGAGAGTCAGGCAGATCTTCGGCATCGAGATCTTTTATTGCACCTTAATGCTGGCTTTTCTTTTTCTTTTTTTCCTTTTTGTTACATGAGTTTGAAAAAATAGATCTTATATTCCTAATTTAAAAGTGCATTTTTTCAAAGCGGACTTTATTTGCCATTTCGCTAACCACTTAGGTGCAGGGCAGACGGGGCAGTGGCAGAGACCCAGGGAATTCCCCCGTTCGCCTTCCGCCGGCTCCGCCCGGTTCAGTGAAACACATCACAGAAAAATTACAAACACAGGAAGGGGGAAGGGGAAATAATAATAATAACAATAATAATAATAAAAAATTAAAAATATATTCCCCCATCCCCAGCAAAGTGTATAATAAGCAAAATTAAAAAATAAAACTGCAAGTTAAAATAAAACTCTATAGATTAAAAAAAAATTAAAAAACGAAAAATATCTGGAAAAATAAGAGCTTGGTCACAAGAAGAAGAGTTCTTGGAAACATTCGGCATAGCGTCGTGGCGTGCTCAAGAGATCCGAAAAGCGACACGGCAGTTTGCCCGATCCATAAACACACTTGGGTGATGGGTTTAGCAGGAGGCAACCGGTGTGCTACAAGCGTTAAGCGGCCGGCGCACCAGAACAAGCAGAAGAGAAAACAACGGTAGCTGCAACTGGAACACCAAAGCACAGGCAGCGAGACCCTCCTGGAAACAGGGGCAGAGGGGAGGGGATTATCCATGCAGGCACACACGACAGTTCTGGACACTCAATTACACGGGTTGCTGGGGCTGAAGAGGTCAGAGATCAGCCCGTGGCATCATTTCACAGAGCAAATGTTTGGGCAGGTGCGTGTGTGTGGGGGGGGGTGCCGGAATGAAACACGATCTCAAGGGGGGTGTCACCCCTCGATGTTGCCAGTCTGGAAAGGGGGGAGAGTGCTCCAGCCCCGAATAGCATCGGGACAGCTCTGTGAAAGGCCAGTTTGAGCAAGGAAGGGGGGGGGGGGTGCCACCCGCAAATCACAAACATGGGGGGGGGGAGGGGGGGGAAGGCAAGGCCCAGCGCTGGCTGAGAGCAGAAATGTAAGCCTCAGAATATCGAGAATAGAGTCTGTACAGGAAAGAGGTCCATTCACAGTATATCACCAAGCCCCCCTTCCCCTCACCCTAGCACCCACCTCTCCCATGAGCCAAGCCAGTCTCTGAGTTACCTCATCACCCACAGATGAAACCGAGCAAGGGGAGGTGGCGCCCCAGGCGGGAAGAGGAGTCGTTCCGGGGGAGGAGGAAGAGGAGAAAGGGCACCCCGACCTTGGGAGAGTTTATCCCACAATGGAAAAGATGCGGGGAGAGCGTATGGCCACACCCCAGGAGCAGAAGAAGGACCCCAATCTTCAGTGCAGCTAAAAAGCATTTAAAAACCTCTGCAGGGTTTTGCTTCTTGCAATTAGGGACTTTGTAAACTAGAATAATCTCTTTTAAAAAAAAACAACAGTTAAAATTAATTTCAGCTCTCCTGGAAATTAGGTCCACGTGCCTGTTAAGGATTAAGTCCCACCGAAGGCTAGTGGTATTTACTTCCAAGTAAACGTGCATAAGAGCCAGCTGTGAAGCGCATAGCAAGCTGCTCACACTTCACCCCCAAGACAATGCATTTAGGAACGAGGGTTTGTGGGGTTTTTTGCACTGGATAGCTTTAACTGTTTTTAGTGAGGCACCAGCCATTGCCAGGCTCCTGCCCCAAGGGAGGCCTGCCTGTCAGTTTCTAGCCGCAAGGGAGGCCTGCCTGTCAGTTTCTAACAGCCCTCTCTATCTCCTCAGCTAGAGACCATTCACAGAAGCCTGCTCCTTGCCCTGGGATGGAGATTAAAAGCAAGGTAAGCAGGCCAGAGATAAAAGTGCCTGAATTTAAGCACGCAACTTATGTGAAATTCACCAAGTCAACGCAGCGAAAACCAGGAAGGGGCGTGTGTGTAACTTTTTGCATTGGGGTGGGGCAGGGTGGGAAGAGACGAGTCGTCTTCCCTTCCCTGGCCAGCAGGCCACTTCCCTTTGCTTGATTCCTTACAAATGTTGCAAGAAACAGAGAAACATCACAGTCCGCATGATTCAACCAGGAGTCCTCTTTCAGCGAAGGTCCAGACCTGTTCCGCAAAGGGACACCCCTCTCCAAAGTCCCCCGGGGATCAAGCAAGGCTCAGTATTCTCCAAGGTACAGAATTCCAGCTCGGTACTCCAAAAACATGTCCTTGTCTCCTCCTGGTTTGAAACTCGAAAGCCCCCAAATCATGGGGGATTGGGGGGGGGGGGGGTAGACGCGCTGCATCCTCCAGGGTCCAACAACAAACCATCACGTAGCCAGAGCGGCAGCATTGCAGATATCAGCCGGTGGATGTTGGGGGTGGGGGTGGGGGTTGTGTGGTTCCTGTTTGTTTTGGTGGTTGTAATCTGATGGTCCAAGATGCAGCCTGGGCTGGGGGGGAGGGCTGGGGGGGCTCCATCTCTCCCCAACCCCCACTCCCGAGCAAGTTTGCACACATGGGGGTGTTATTGGTTAGAGCGTGTGCAAGATTCGCATTTGGTGCTTTTGTTTTGTTTTGTTTTTAGTTTCACAAAGCAAGGAGCGAGGGAGAGTTCAGGGAGTCCGAGGAGTGGTCGCTGCTGCTGTTCCGCTGGTGTGAGGCTCCGCAGGAGGCTCCCTCTGGGTAGGTGAAGACAAACGAAGATGTATATGAAGGGTTAGCCGGGTACGAGTCGGTCAGCTGTTCACCATGTGTAAAGTAAGAACTAGAAAACGCTACCTCCGCCGGGCCCAGGGCCTGCACGCCACCAAGGCTCTGCTGGTAGTGGAGGGGCACAGATGGGTAGGCCGTTGGGCCGAAGGGGTCCTCTTTGACGGCCATCGCCAGCGAGCCCACCTCTGCTGAGGTGCTGGGCTGCCCGCCCAGCTCGGGGATGTCCTCATAGGGGATTTTGCAGCTGGGCTTGTGAGCCACCAGGACGAATTCCAGCCGCTCTCTCTCCTTCTGCAGCTCGGCTATCTCGGACTCCAGCTCGGCTTTCTCTTCCTCCAGCTGGTCGGTCTCCTGGGGAAGAGGTGGAGCGTGGAGTCAGTGGAGGGCCAGGGTGGGAAGCGACAGGCGGGGCGGGACGCAGAGGGCACGCCCCACTCACTGGGCTGGGATGGGTTTTGCAGGGCTTGAGGTCTGGCTGGGCACAAGACCCCCGGCACTCTGTGACTTCAATATCTCGCCCAAGAGAAGCTGCAGTGGCTGTCACGCTCACCGGGTAATGCCTCAGCCTGCTCTCCCTTCCCCGGTGGTGGCAGAAAGTGTGGTCAAGTGGCAGCGGACATATGGCATCCCCAAAGGGGTTCCGAGGGAAGAGACGAACAGAGGTGGTTGGCCACTGCCTGCCTCTGTGTCGTGACCCTGGACTTCCTTGGTGGTCTCCCATCTAAGTGCTGGCCAGTGTTCCCTCTAAGCTGAGTCAGTGTGAGCTAGCTCACAGTTTTCTAGCCTCCGGCTCACACCCTTTTGTCTTGGCTCAGGAAGGATGGGGCTCCAGAGCAAACTGATTTATGCAGCGGCCAAATTGCTCGCTCACAACTTTGATGCCAGCAGCTCACAAAGTAGAATTTTTGCTCACAGGGCTCCACAGCTGAGAGGGAGGATTGGTGCTGACTAGGGATGATGACCCCACTTAGCTTCCAAGATCTGAGGAGACCAGGCCCGCCTGGGTCATCCAGGACGGACCATGAGATAACCAAGAGATGGTTGGCCCTTGCCTGCCTCTGCACAGCAACCCTGGGCTTCCTCGGTGGTCTCTCCTCTCCAAGGCGAGCCTTGCTCAGCTTCCAAGGCTTGAGGAGTTCAGGCTAACCTGGAGCTTCTAGATCAAGGTGGGCGGCCATGTTGGTCTGAAGCAATAGAACAAAGTTAGAGTCCAGTGGGGCACCTTCCAGGCCAACAAACTGCTGGTCTTAAAGGTGCCACTGGACCCTGGACCACTGAGGTCAGGGATCCCTTCACGAAGGAACCACATGTCTTGAGAAGGTCTCTGGCCTCTTTCAGCACAGTCTCTCAGGTTTTTCACCCCAAGGGAATGAATTACGGTAACAGCCAGCCAGGCACTAGCTTGTGATTGTGGGTAAAGGCTAAAAAGGTAAAGGTTTCCCTTCCTCGAAAGCCAGTCGAATACGACTCTAGGGGGCAGTGCTCATCTCCATTTCCAAGCCGAAGAGCCAGTGCTGTCTGAAGACTTCTCCGTGGTCATGTGGCTGGCACGACTAAACGCCGAGGCGCACGGAATGCTGCTACCTTCCCGCCAAAGCGGTGCCTATTTATCTACTTACAATTTCTTGCTTTAGAACTGTTAGGCTGGCAGGAGCTGGGGCCAGAGACGGAAGCTCACTCTGTCACGCGGCACTCGGGTCTCGAACGGCTGAACTGCAGACCCTCTGGTCTGCAGCTCAGCGTCTTAACCTCTGAGCCAACGTGGCTCAGAGTTGTGGGATATGCCCACAAATCCTTTTCCACATTCACCTGGCTGTCTTTTTTAGGATCATCAGAAGAGCCCTGCTGGATCAGACCAGTGAGGGTCCATCTAGTCCAGCATCCTGTCTCACACACAGTGGCCAGCCAGTGCCTCTGGAGGTTCAACAAACAGAGCATGGAGGCCGAGGCCTCCCCCTGAAGTTGCCTCCTGGCTCTGGGATTCAGAGGTTTAGTGCCGTCTCCTTCAACAACGCAGCCGGATGGCCGGAAGGGCCCCAGCTACAGAAGACCCTCTCTGGCCTGCACACTCAGTGGTACTGGACAGCTAGACCATATTGTAGTGAAGGAGAACAAATCAAGAAGAGTCAGTGGTGGTGTTTAAAGACAGAGCCAAAAAAGCTGGAACTGGAGTTTTATCAACCAGCAGATTATTCCAAGAAGCTAGGGAGCCTCACTTTAAACATGGTAACTGGTGGGGATTAGAGTTTTATCCCCCCCCCAAAAAAAATGGTTTAGAACAATTCAAAGAAAGAGAATCACACAGAGTCGGAAGGGGTCATCCAGGCCATCTAGTCCAACCCCCCCTGCTCAGTGCAGGACCAGCCTAGAGCACCCCTGACAAGGGTTTGTCCAGCCGCTGCGTAAAGGCTGCCAGGGAGGGGGAGCTCACCACCTCCCCAGGCAGCTGATTCCACTCTTGCACAACTCTGACTGCCAGAAAGTTTTCCCTGAGATCCAGCTGGTACCTTTCCACGGGTAATTTAAACCCATTATTGTGAGTATCCTTTCCTCTGCCACCAACAGGAACAGCTCCCTGCCCTCCTCCAAGTGATGGACCTTCAAATCCTTCAAGAGGGCAATCTTGTCCCCCCTCAACCTCCTCTTCTCCAGACTGAACATTCCCAATAATGCAAGACACAAAGCATGCTCTTAATATCCAAAGAACTGTGCTCTTAACTCTACCAACAGTGCTGATCATGACCATATAAAGTCAGTTTCCTCAAAACTTTCTCTTTGACTCGAACTTTCGATCCCTTACTTGGTAAGCCTGGAGTATCAAAGCTTAGGCAGGCTTTGGGGGAGAATACCGAGGGGTAAGGCCATTAATTCATAGAGTTGACAGCATAGAATGTACACACCGGGGGGGGGGGGGGGGGGGACAGGTGCCTTTACAACTGAGTGTCCAGCTAGGTCAGAGGGAGGGTGTCTTCAAGGCCAAAAATACCAACGGGGATTCTCAAGGTGGCTGCCACCTATAACAGGGTCAGTTTGCTGGCCTTGATTAAGGCCCAAATCCAGTCGCCTCTCCAGCTCTGAGCATGGATGGAGACGAGGCTCACACCTTTGCCTTGACTGGATGGGGGGCAGAGGGGGTGCATCTCAGAAGGCCAGCCCCTCAGAAGGACATTTCACACCAACCAGAAAGTTTCAGCCTCGACAAGCGTCTACTCACCGCTTGCAGTCGATCCGTCAGTTCTCGGCGGCGATTCCGGCACTTCGCTGCCGCTAGCTTGTTCCTCTCACGGCGGACGCGGCGTTTCTCTTCTTCTTCTGGAGTCAGCTGCCCAGGACAAGAGAGAGGCTGTCAGTCAGACAGAAGGTAGGCCGAGGAAGTTCCCTTTCCTAGACAAAGGTGTCATCCCAAGGGGAAACTCAAATGCACCGCCACCGAGGATAGCCAGAAGGATCCTCCCGTGTGGGGGACCTGGATTTGATCTCTGTGATCAACCCAAGGATCTACCTTCCTAGCCTACAGGAGCTGCTTTAACATGCCATAAAGAAACCCCTCCCCATCCCTAACATAGTGAAAAGCAGCATGTAGCCAAGTTTTAGATTTTCAAACGGAAGAGACAACAAGGTTTGGTGGCATCAGGACCTGCTCGTTTCTAGCTGCTGCACTGATGAGCGATACAGAATACAGAGCGATAGAGTGGCAGCCTTAAGACCAGTGTTCCCTCTAAGCTGAGCCAGGGTGAGCTAGCTCACAGGGTTTTTTTAGCCTCCGGCTCACACATTTTTGTCTCAGCTCGGGAAGGATGGCTCCAGAGAGCAAACTAATTTACGCAGCAGCCAAATCACTCGCTCACAACTTTAACGCCAGTAGCTCACAAAGTAGAATTTTTGCTTAGAGCAGGGGTGTCAAACATGCAGCCCGGGGGCCAAATCAGGCCCGCAAGGGACTGGCTGTCTCCTGCATCATAGACTGCTTTCCCAGACTCTCTCAGTCGCTCAGGAGAGATAGACAGGCCAGCTTCTGTTCCCTGCACTGGGCTGAGGCCCCCCCCTCCCTGATTGCGTCAGCACAGACATTTTGATGCAGTAATTCAGAGCAAGAAGTGTCAGTTATCAGAGACTGTTAAATAAACAAAATATTGCAAGAATGCTAATGTTTCAAGCATGTTTTTATTTTAAGTTTTAAAACGTTGTGTTTGTGTCCTTTAAAAAAAAATGTATGACACACATGGCCCAGCCCGACAAAGTCCAATTTATGTCAAATCCTGGCCTCCATGAGTTTGACACCCCTGGCTTAGAGGGAGCATTGCTTACGAACATAAGAGAAGCCAATGTTAGATCAGGCCAATGGCCCCTCCAGTCCAACACTCTGTGTCACACTGAGGCCAAAACCCAGGGGCCACCCGGAGGTCCAGCAGCGGGGCCAGAACTAGCCCTATCACACACACACACACACCGGTGTGCACCGCACAATACGAAACGCATGCACCACACAGTCTTGTAGAGGTGTTCCCACCCCAATGGCAGCCATTACATTTTAGGAACAGCTTAACACTTCCAGCATGCTGGGGAAGAGGGGAGTGAAGGTGCCCCACAGATGCAGGGTTAGATGCAGGGTGCAAAATTATTGGAGTTAGTAACCTCGTCGCCGGCTCCCCAGAGGTAGTTCCACAGGAGAAGCAAGGCCCTACAATCCTCCCAGCTCACCGTTTCTTCCCGCGTCCTTCGGGGCCGGGCCCTGGTGGAACGCTGTGGGGCAGCAGCGACTGGGGCTGTCGAGGGGCCTCCTGCATAGGGGCCCATGCCCGGGGTCGAATAACTGGTGCCGGGGAGGTCGTAGGGGTCCACCGGAGGAGGCGGCTGCTGCTGCGGAGGCATTTGCTGGCCGGGAGGCTGCTGCGATTGAGCCATGGAGGAGATCAGGGTGGGCTGCACCAGCCACTGGAGGTCTTGGCTAGTTGATATGGCAGTCACTGTTGGCACAAACGATCCAGGCATCTCCCCAAGGCCGCTGCACTCCTGAGAACGTACAAAAGAGAACACGCTCAGAGACCGGACAAGATGGCTGCACTGCAAGGCTGGGAAACAATAAAACCAGTTTCCATAGCCTCAGGGACAGGGTGTCCTGCTTCATTAGAAAGGGACTCAGCATGAAAATAAGCAAACTGTGGAGCATGACAGAAGACAGGAGGGCCTGGCGTGATGTGGTCCAGGGGGTCGTGGAGAGTCAGACTGATCAACAACAACGAACACTAGCAAAACAGAACTGTTCAACAGGGCTTTCCTGCACAGGTGATAGGACAGCACTATACAAAATGGTTTTATGAATTTGCTTGGACTGTGGTCTATACTGCCTTTATATTGCTTATTGCAAATAGGAACATATTTGTGTGGTTTTTGTAATGTGTGGCTCCTGCTGCTCTGCTCCAGTTCTTTCTGGCGGTTCTAGACTTCTAAAATCCTAATGCATTTGGTTATTGAACATCCCATTTTGTTGACTGTCCTGACTCACTGTAATCCGCCTTGAGTCTCTGTGAGAAATGGGGACTAGAAATAACGCAAATAAAACAAGGAGCAGCCTTTCAGCCACCCCATTCTCAAGGCTGCCGTCCATACTGGACATCTGCGGGGAGAAAGCTGTGGGAAGGAGGGGGGGTGTTCAGATCTATCATGGTGGAAAGCTGGGATTCAAGTCCCATAAATGAATTAAGGAAGGAGAGCTGTCAGAAGATAGATATGGAGCAGAGGTCCACCAGTGGCTGTTAAGCACAAGGTATAGATAGGAACTGGGGCAAGTGATGCTCTGAATTCTTGGTGCTTGAGGGGGGGCAACAGTGGGAGGGCTTCTAGTGTCCTGTCCCCACTGCTGGACTTCCTGATGGCACCTGGTGTTTTTGGCCCCTGTGTGACAGACAGAGTGTTGGACTGGATGGGCCACTGGCCTGATCCAACTTTGGCTTCTCTTATGTTCTTATGTTATGGTTTAAAACCTCAGCTGCATTTTAGTCAAAAGCCTGGGGGAAGATGTTAGTGGTCCCCATCCAGAGCTGCACTGAGAAACCACTTTTGACCATTGGTCTCTGCAGAGACATAACCAGAGCATTCCCCCAGCCCGCTCTATTATTGTCCCACACACCAAACCAAATAATCTATGACGACGTCTGTGAGTTTGCCACCAATAATATGCCCATCCTGTCTGCAGGTCTCAACTCTGTTCTTTCGGAATTATCCCAGGGAGCCTCTTTAAGACATCCACTCCCCACAAGAAGTGCCAGAGCCAAGAGCCTGGACTCTGCCGTCTCCACGCTGACTCCTCAGCCCAAACTGCCATCTGGACGAGAGAAGAACCACCGCCACATTGCAGTGAGAAGGCAAGGGAGAGAATCTACTTTGCTGGCAGGTGCTGCAGGCTCAGAGGTGGCCAGCGCAGCTGTCACACCAAATCCATGCATTTCTAAAAGCCAGCAGCCAAGTTCCAGCCCTCCAGCACTTTCCGAGGCATCTCTCCCCACTGATAATGGCCATCAAGGAACAGTACCTGTCTGAATGGCATGACTGAGGAGGAAAGGATTGGCTGCAATCCCTGGGGGACATTTTTCGGACAATCCACCTGTTTCTTCGTTGCAATATAAAGCCTCCGAAAGGCACCAGTGTTCTGGGGACAGATTATTATCAGACACAGCTGCTGCCATGAATGGCCAAACTCGGTGGTGACCTTCTTATTGTGGGGAGGGATGATGGGGATTTTAAGAGACGGAGAAGGGGATGGGCAAAATAAGCCTTGCCTGGACATCTGCAAAACAAAAAATCCCCGGGGCTTAGAGCGGTAAGGTGGTGATCTAGTGAACTGGGGTGATTTATCCTGGTAGTTGAGGCTGCTTGAAGCCTGACCTGGAAACCTCCCCACATACCCGCCCTGAAAATAGATTCAAATGGGTAGCCATGTTGGTGTGTCGTCGTCCGTCTCCCCCCACCCCGCAGAGGAGAGGGGCTGCCTGCCCCCTGCCACCGGCACCACGGACAGCTGGGAGGGTCGGGGCTGAGGATGCCCCACCTGCTTCTTCTCTCCCCATCTTAAGTAGCATCGAGTACACCAGGATGAGCCACCCCCCTGCGAGAATGCATTGCGCTTGCAGGACTTGGGGGCTGGCGATGGCTGCTTGGGACTCATGAAGGGCTGCAGTAACCCTACATGACCCACCCCAGAGGAGAATTATTATGGGATGCAGGCTACGTCCCATGATTACCCTCCTGGCCCTGCAGGCGGGCGAATGGCATGCCCTGCCAGGTACTTGGCGCTTCTTGGGGACTGCAGCGACCCTCAACGACCCTCCCAGGGGAGAATTGTTACGGGACCCTGCCCGGGGGCGAAGGGCGCGCGTTGCCCGCAGGCTCTCTCCCTCTCCCGCCCGCCGGGGTCTTATTTTTAACTCCGCGCGCCTCCACTGCCTTTCATGCCGAAAGTTGCAAGCGCAGGAGGCGGGCGAGGGGGGGCGGGGCCTCGGCTGCGCGCCTCGGCCAATCAGCGCGCCCTCCCCGCCCGCCCCTCCCCTTAGCAACGGGGGCGGACCGGCGTTCCAAAATAACCCGCGCGGGCCTGGGGGGCGGAGGACGACGCTCCGTACGTGCCTCGCGTCAGCACGGAGCGTTCCAGGACGTCATGCGTTACGCACGACCCCGCCTCCCTCCCCCCGCGCGCTCTCCCTCCGCCTCGCGCCCTTCCTGCGCGCATGCGCGGCTGTCCACCCCGGGGAAAAGCAGGGTCCGTGGGAAAAGCGGGGAGGAAAGAGTGGCGGCTGCGGGCCGGCGGGGGGGCAAAGTGGGGGGAGCGCTCTCGCTAAGCCCCCCTCCCCCCCGCCCAGTGTCCTCGATCCGGCTGGGCTTGCAACGCGACGGCAGCGTGAAGGAATGCACTGCATGTGCACTTTGGAAACTTTCGCGCCCCGAGGAGGAGGAGGAGGAGGGCTGCAGGGCCGGCAGCAGGGAAGCGGCGGCGGCGGCGCCGGGCAGGAGCCGGCTCCGGCTGACAGCCGAGCCCACGCCGCGGAGCATGCAAGCCGGGCGCCGATCCCCGGGCCGCTCTCTCTTCTTCCCGACCCCCCACCCCGACCCCGCACCCCGGGGGGCGGCTTACCTGCGAGGAGGCGGCGGCGCCGGCGGCCGTGGGGCTGCCGAAGGAGTCCACCGAGGAGAGGTACTGGGACTCGGCCGAGGGGGAAGAGCTGCACCGCGAGGCGGAGTCGTAGTCGCCGGGGAAGCCCTGATACATCTCCCTGGGGGGCGCCGGGGGGAGGCCGCGGCCGCGCGGGGGGCGCCTGGAAGCCAAGCTGAGGGCCGTCCCCGGCCGGGAAGTCGCCGCCGGGCCCCACCGTCCAGAGTCCCCGCCCGCGCCCTGCGCCCCTTCTCCGCCGTCCGCCGCTCAGAGGCGCATCGCGTCCCGGCGAGTCCCCCAAGCCCGGCTGCTGCTGCTGCTGCTGCTGCTGCTGCACCCCCTCCCCCGAGGCCCCCCGCCCCAAAAAACCCCCAGTCCGGCAGTGCGAGGCAATCCTCCGGCGGCGGCTGTCGCGTTCTCCCGTTTCTGCCGCTCGGGCTCCGGGCGCCACTCTTATGAATGGAGCACGCCGGGGCGGCCGGTCCTATTTATGCGAGCGGGGCCCGGCCCCCCCGTGACGTCACCAGGAAGCACTCCGGCCGCGGCGCCGAAACCGGGGCCCCCCGACGCCCCCCGCGCCCCAAACTCGGCCCGCCGCTCCTGCCCGACCCCCCGGCCCGCCCCGCCGAGAATGGGCCGCCCGGCTGCCCGCCGAGGGGGTCTTTAGCGGCCGGGGAGGCCGGGGATCCCTCGCTCCGCCCCGCTGGAGTTCCTGTGACGCAATTAGCCATATATGGGCTTGTCTTTGCTGTGTTTGTTTGGTATCCTAGCAATGACGTCAGAGGGAATCCCTCTCTCTGCCCGAGCCGGCGCTGCTGCGGCCGCTCCACAGCCTCCCTCCCTCCTGCCGCCGCCGCCGCTCTCCGTGGCGGGTATTAATAGCAACTTTTACTACCGAGTCTAGAAATGGCTCGAAGGGCTCCCGGGCGCGCGGCCAGGCGGGGAAGGGGCGGGGGGCGGCCGGCGCTGCAGACCCGCGGCTGTCCGATCAGAGGGGCCGCCCCTGGCCGGCGGGGGTGGGGAGGCGCGTCTCAGATTCGCCTGTGGAACTCACCGCCACTAGGCGCGGGGACGCTTTGGAGGCTGCTTCCAAGACAGGATAACAAAAAAACCCGAGTCAGAAAAATCCATGCCGATGGGGAGATTTGTTTTGTGAGCCAGCCTAATAATTAGGGCTACTCGGAAGCAAGTCCCATTTCATTACTCGAGTCTTAGGAACTTGCTCTTAGGATTGCACAGTCAATTTACTTGACTAGATACCCCGCGTTTCTCCCCCAAAGGGGGCTTGCACCGTCCTCCTCCTGTCAGCCAGCAGAGCCAGTGCGGTGTAGTGGTTAGGGGGGGGGGGGGGGTCAAACTCGTCTGTTACAAGGGCCAGATCTGACATTAAAAGCTACTTGTGTCAGGCTGGGCCCTGTGTGCCCTAAAATGTAATGCCAGATATCAAGAGATATAAACTTTATAAATGACACAGGCAAACCGAATTAACGATATTATTTTTTTACTCAAAATACAAACAGAGGCAATTGATTCCTAGTAGTGAAAACAACGGATTTACTGGGGAATCCACAAAAGCCCCAATAAATGTATTTAATCATATGCAAGACTAGGTTTTTCCCCCAAGGGGTACCATATCCTCCCACTGGCCATTTCCTTTCTTGACATTTCTCCCGGTGTAGAAGAAGAAGAGAGAAGAGATTGGATTTATGCCCCGCCCTTCACTCACTTGGAGTCTCAGAGTGGCTTACAAACTCCTTTCCCCTCCCCTCCCCTCCCCTCCCCACAACAGGCACCCTGTGAGGTAGGTGGGGCTGAGAGAGCTTTTTCCCAAGCTGTCCTTGAGAGAACAGCTGGTACAGAGCTATGGCTTGCCCAAGGTCATCCAGCCAGGTGCAAGTGGAGGAGTGGGGAATCAAACCCGGTTCTCCCAGATTAGAGTCCGCGCACTTAACCACTACACCAGACTGGTTCTCATCCATGCACCTGTCCCCCCCCTCCCCTCGCATCAGTTTCCTGCCTTCCCTCTCTCACACCAGTGGCTCACAGGCCAGGTAAGAGCCCATTCCAGCCCCCAGCCAGCATGTTTGACACCCCTGGATTAGAGTGTCAGACCAAGGTCTAGGAGATCCGATTACGCTATGTGTGCTGGGTCTTGCTGGTCACCACAGATACCTTTCACTGAAAGCTGGATACACAGCCCAAAAGCAAGCTGAGAAACAGAGCCGAAGGTCAGAAAGCCAGGAAATCAGAGTTTTCAGGAGCGGAGGCTGACAGCTAGGACTAGGAACGCAGGGATGCTTCTGTGCTGAGGCAGGTTAGCGGGGTTGCTTATGACCAGATCCTCCCTTCCCTGGGAGGCCACCTGCAAAGACTTACAGCCCCTCGCCTTGCCTTTGCAACAGCTGCAGTCTGGCACTCCTTCTCCCTTGCACATTCAGATGCTGGCATCTGGGACAATCAGGTGAGCTAGGTTGGGATTCTGGCCTCCAGGTGTCTCCAGCTGGGGGTGCTGGGCCAGGCTCTGAGTCTCTCCCTCTGGCTGCACCTCCATCCCTTCACCTTGCTGCCCCTCCTGTGCAGCTGCTGGGGCCTCTTCTCCCCCAGGTGCTGGTAGAGGTTTGTCTCCTGGGCTGACTCCAGAGGAGGCTGGGTTGCTCCATGCCTCTTCCTCATCTGAGGAATAGTCAGCCTCAGCAGAGCCAGGACCCACAGCACTATGCCATGGAAGCTTTCTGGGTGACCTTTGGTCAGTCACCCTCTCTCACTCTCACCTACCTCAGCTATGTTGTGAGGACAGAATGGAGGAGAGAAGAAGGAAATAAGCCGCTTTGGGTTCCCATTGGGGGAGAAAGGCGGGGGATTAACGAATTAAATACGGTAGGCCAGGCTAAGTGTCTGTGACTGGTCAGGGTCACTCAGCAAGCTTCCGTGGTAGATTTGAATCTGGGTCTCACAGTTCCTAGCTGGATTAGTGGCTATTGGCCACGATACCCACATGGATCCTCCACATTTAAAGGCAGTGTATCTCTGACTAGCCACTGCTAGGGGCAAAGATGTTCTACGGTAACTGATTAGTCCAGGGGTGGGCAAATTGCGACCTGTGGGCCACATGCGGCCCGCCACAGAGTTTCTTGCGGCCTGCCAAGACAGTCGGCCACAGACATTAACTTGCAGGCTGTGATGAGAGTCTCAACAAGCAATCTCACTCCTGATTTCAAAAAAAAGTAGAAAAGTGTGATAGGGTACATTTGTCTCATTAAACTGATTCTAAAATTAAATGTGCTTGCAGCTATAGATGATATGAAATTAGCACAATAAATAAATTGAATAAAACTACCACTATTTTATTTAATTTATATTTATTGATTTTTATGATACAATTTATACCTTTTCTGAACTGCAAAATTAACTAATGAATGCAATCATTTTAAAAGGTGCGGCCCTCCGCTCACCTCCACTCCCACAAAGTGGCCCCCGAGCCAAAACAATTGCCCACCCCTGGATTAGTCAATAGTCTGCCTTTTAGCTGGTTTTATGTTACGCCACTGAATTTACTTAAACTTATTTTACCCAAATCCCAATGAGAGGCATTTGAAAAAGGAAAACAAGTTATAGTGAAAGAAAGGCAAGATATCTCACTCGTTGCTAGAAGGAGAGCTCGCTGAATTTTTCTTGTGCACCCAGTATTACAGTAATACACCTGAATCACCATAGCCTCCAAAACGGGGGGGAAAGCAGGCTTCTGGCCTGGCAAATTGAGGTGAACCCCAATATTTAATCAGCTCCAGCTTCACTGATAAATGAAAGCAGGCAGCCTCGGCCTC
The DNA here is from genome assembly GCA_029233225.1 of Lepidodactylus listeri. NCBI lineage: Eukaryota > Metazoa > Chordata > Lepidosauria > Squamata > Gekkonidae > Lepidodactylus > Lepidodactylus listeri. Next base: position 42,829,416 of record JARCFY010000020.1, read on the forward strand.
GGATCCCTAAGCCTCATGTTTTGGATTTGTTTTATTCTCCCCCCACCCTCCAGTTTACTTCAGACTGACCCACAGTCTTGTTAACCCGCCTCACTTGTGTGACCCAAAGAAGAATTAATTCCAAACAGAATGGGCCTGGAGTTCTGGTGTGTTTGGAAACACCACCCTCCAGCGCCCAGAGGTATGGAATCAACAAGGAAAAGGCAGGAACCTTTGGCGTGGCTGAACCTATTTCCCCCTGCTATTTTATCTGACCTTTCTGTGACTGATGTGAGCATGAGAAGTTGACACACACACACACACACACCCCTCTCATTGTGGTTGGCTTGCCACTGCCAGTCTCCTCCTCCTCAGAAGAAGAGAGCCCAGACTTCCCTTTCAAACGTCTTCTAGGCTTTTCTCCTCATGGAGAGATATTTGAACTCGTGTTGGTGGAAGCTGACGATATATTTTTGGGGCCCTGATGGAAACTTGCTCAGGATGGACGAGCAACAGAAGAAGAGAAGAAGAGACTGGATTTGTACCTCGCCCTTCAGTACCCAAGGGAGTCTCAGAGTGGCTTACAATCTCCTTTTCCTTCCCCTCCCCACAACAGACGCCCTGTGAGGTAGGTGGGGCTGAGAGAGCTCTGACAGAAACTGCTCTTTCTCAAGAACAGCTGTGCCAGAACTATGGCTTGCCCCAAGGTCATCCAACAGCTGCATGTGGAGGAGTGGGGACTCAAACCCGGTTCTCCCAGATTAGAGGCCGCGCACTTAACCGCTACACCAAACAGAGGCTGGGCATGTTCCCTGGACCAGCGACAATGGCTGGAATCGAAAACCTGCATTTCCATCTGCGTTGATAGTAAATGTCAGGGCTGGAGGATTTCCCCAAGCCCCTGTTCCAGGAAGCAGTTGGAGGGGATTCCACTGGAAAGGGCTGAGCAAGGGAATATCCCAGCTAGGATTCTGGTTCTGCTGGGGAGATTTGGGGACGAATGGAAGAGCAGGCGGAGCCAGCGCTCTTCTGGGGAAGGAGCTCATTGACAACAGCCTGGTGGTTTTACCAAAAGGGAAGTCCTGTCTGATGTAACCCACCAAGCACAGAAAAACTTAGTGCAAGCCAGAGCTTAGTTTGGAAAGACCGTGGGTCAAGCCTTCAGGTATGCATGGCAGTGATGGAAGAGAAACTGTAGCCAAGGATAGAAGCCCTTTTGAACATGTGCAGCCTGAAAGCGCATGACCAAGAACACTGGAAATTGCATTCAAGCTGAATAAAATGAATCCGATTCATTTCTGCCCGCCACAGGGAAAATGCCTCTCTGAGAAAGCACCAGCCGGCTTTCTCTGGTCCTCCGCTAACGCTTTCTGGGCCTAGAAGCTTTCCAGGTCAAAAGTTCAAACTTTCAGCCCTTGTACCTCATCCACCCCTACCCCCCTTCAGTCAATTATCTAGTTTCAATAGAAGGGGCAACTTATCTCTACCCCGGAAGGGACTAAGCGATTCTGAGAAATATACCCGTATGAGGGTATTGCTCAGAAGAGTGGGAAAGTCTCCGCCTGGAAAGCCAAATAAAACAGGGAGTCCCTCAGCACCTTAAAGATGAACAAAAACTTATTCCACCCGCGTAAGCTCTCGTGCGAAAAGGAAAGCTGCCCTCCCACAGAAGACCCGGCCGCTCCCCTGATCTGAGGAGAGAAGCGGTACCTTGGCACGGACCCTCCTTAGCCTGCGGGAAGGACTGAGCAGGTATTTCAGGTAAGGCATGAGCCACCCCTTCCACATGAGTGGTTTTTGATTCCCCACCCAGAAGGTGCTGACACGCAGGCCAAGAGGAGAATTTTGGTAACCTGCGGGTATGGGAGTGGAGGGGGCGGGGCGGGCGGGGGGTGGGGAGGTTATTTGAGTGTTTGTGCTGGGCTGCCTCTGAATCTTTGCCAATGTTTTTTTCATTAGGCAAAACGGTCTGATCAACTCCAGATGTGCTTTGGCATCTGGGAGTCTCCCTGGCCTTTTACTGCGATTGTGAGAGGATCCTGGATGCTTTCAGATGGGATTCGCCAGGCTTTTCTTTTAATATCTGTTCGGAAGCCCCATTAAAAAAAAAATCTCTGGTCTCCCTCCCCACCCTGGCGCACTTCTCCAGTCTTTCACAGTGCACCCAGTGGACTGAGAAGACGAATGGAATCTGGGCCATTTGAATTTCCTTCCCTGTCAGAGGGTTCCTGGTTGCCCGACTTCATGCACAGAGCGGCATTGGTGAACTGCCATCGTTCAGGACGGGGCCGTGGCTCAGTGGCAGAGCACCTGCTTGGCATGCAGGAGGTCCCAGGTTCAGTCCCCAGCATCTCCAGTTGAAAGGACCAGACTGGAGGTGATGGGAAAGACCTCTGCCAGAGACCTTGGAGAGCTGTCACGAGGGGCTGTGGCTCAGTGGGAGAGCACCTGCTTGGCATGCAGGAGGTCCCAGGTTCAATCCCCGGCATCTCCATTTAAAAAGGACCAGGTAGGAGGTAATGCGGACGTTGGGATACGGGGGACTGCTTTACAGTGTCTGTCCTCCTTTCTCCATGGTCAGGGACAGAGGGTGGCACTAGGGGGGAGGAGGTCCCCCATGTTACCCGAATGTGGGGTGCCACAGGGGTCCTCTCTCCTTTGTTATTCAACATCTACATGCAGCCTCTCGCCCAGTTAGTCTGGGGGGGGGGGGTTGGGTTGGGCTGTCATTGATATGTGGAGGACACCCAGCTCTATCTGTTGATGGACGGAAGGACATTTTGGACAGGGCATTAGGGGCCATGGCAGGATGGTTGCAGCAGAGCCGGCTGAAACTGAATCCAAGAAAGACGGAGGTCTTGTACCTGAGTCGTGAGGGGCTGGGGTCGGGAATCAGACTCCCAGTCTTCAGTGGGGCACCATTGGGGCCAGCACCGAGAGTAATGAGTCTCGGAGGGATGCTGGATTCCTCACTCTCCACGAAGGCCCAGGTCACCTTCAGTTGTCAGATCAGCCATTTGTCATCTTCAGCTAATCAGACAATGGATTTTTCTACCTCACCTCCCAGGACATCACTGCAGTGATCCATGCAATGGTCACTTCCAGGTTGGATTACTGTAACTCGCACTACACAGGGCTGCCTTTGAGCCTGATCCAGAAATTGCAGCCAGTTTGGGGTAGTGGTTAAGTGCGCGGACTCTAATCTGGGAGAACCGGGTTTGATTGCCCACTCCTCCACATGCAGCTGCTGGAGTGACCTTGGAGCAAGCCATAGTTCTGGCACAGCTGTTCTTGAAAAAGAGCAGTTTCTGTCAGAGCTCTCTCAGGCCCCACCTACCTCACAAGATGTCTGTTGTGGGGAGGGGAAGGGAAAGGAGTTTTTAAACCACTCTGAGACTCCCTTGGGTAGTGAAGGACGGGGTATAAATCCAGTCTCCTCCTCCTCCTCCTTCTCCTCCTCTTCTTCTTCTACATTCAGCCGGTGTTGCGCCAACTGCACTGGCTGCCAATCGAATACTGGATCTGGTTCAAGGTGATGGTGTCAACCTTTAAAGCCCTGTGTGGCGTGGAACCACACACCTGTGGGACTGCCTCTCCACATATGAGCCCCGGAGAGCATTACGCTCTTCCAGCCAACACCTCCTGGTGATCCCTGGCCCGAGGGATGTCCGCTTCGCCTCACCAGGAGCAGGGCTTTTTCGACCCTTGGCCCAGCCTAGTGGGACAAGCTCCCACCCGAGATCAGGGCTCTCCCCTCTTCGTGGCCCCTTCCTGGTGTCCTGGTGCTTTGGATACTACTTGGGCACTGGAGTTTCCTGGGGTACTTATTTCTGTCTGACATGAGGCATGGCTTTTTGTTACGGTGTACTGTGCCATCTATTGTTTTATTGTTTTTACTAGCAGTAAAGCCCGTTGTAAAAGCAACACAACCGGCTCTAGAAAGATGTGATGAGTAATGCTTAGGCTGGAAGTAGGTTAAGTACATATTAGCAGTATGTAACAGAAAGGCACAAATGTGGAAGTAAAGTCTCACATACCTTATGTTACACAATAACTGGTGTCCAAGGTCACACAATGTGGGCCAGAAAATGCAGCACACAGGGCTCTGTGGAGTAGTGTCTACAATTGTGCAATCTGCAAAGTCATTTTATGTTGGACGTCCCTCTCATTCAGTGTGGTCGCGGTCACAATGTCCACCCTGCTACAGAACAGGTCTCAAGGGAAGCTGGGGTTGTGACAAAAGTCTCAGTAGGTGATGTTGGAACAATGAAGAGGAGTATGGGCATACGAGTTCCATGAGTGATGCCTCTTATACAATACAGCTGTGCTCAAAACAGCAAGTGTCCTTTTCGTGGCTTTTGGCAAACAGCCAAGTTGTGACCTGGGGTCCTGGTTTTTCCTTCGTTTTTTCACTTTAAATATGTATCTGGATGTCTGTCTCTATCTCTGTCGGTTTGCCTCTCTCTTTGTAATTGGTTTTCACACTCTGTGTGTGGTTTAAGGTTCCCCCCACTCACAGGTTTTATCCCAGTGTCACACACTCTCTGTATTTTTTTAATGTATATGTCATTCTCCACTTCAGCCAGTTGTTCCTGCACTCCTCCTGTTTGTGCATGCTGAGCAGATCTGTCTGTGACTGTGTTTGTATTTGTGCTTTGCAGCATGCCTCGAGTTTTTGGCTTCCTGTTTTCTGTGTGTCTGGCCCCATCCTCTATCTTTGCTTGTGTGTGTATCCACTGGCTTTTTTGTGATATCTTGGGCTGGTTCCTCCCTCCCGCCTGGCCTCTGCTGTGCTGACAGGTGTTTACTTGGTGGGGAGTTTTCCCATTCTGGAAAGTGTTACTTGAAGGCTAAAGATGGTGGGTTTTGTCCCCTGAGGGAATCAATCATCATCTGGCGAAGAGAGTGAAGACAGTAGCTGTGTTCACCGGAGCAAAGCAACCATCTTCTGAGGAAAGTTTTGATGGGCACCACTTCTGTGGGCAGGACTCAGGCAACGCAGCCAGTGGATAGGGACAGCTTCTGACTGACACATCATGGAGCCAACTGATTTAGGAACGTGTGGAATGTTCAGAAAGTGCCACCCCACTACTCAATTATATATAAGGAGAGATTGGGTTTTATGTTGTAAGTGGCCCTGAGCCCACTTGTGGGTAGGGTGGGATATAAATAAATAAATAAATGTGAAAGACCTCTACCTGAGACCCTGGAGAGCTCTGCCTGTCTGAGTAGACAATACTGATCTTGGTGGACCAAGAGTCTGATTCAGTGTAAGGCAGTTCAATGTGTTTGTGGTTTGCAGTCTATGTGCAAAGTGCTGTGGGGCCGGGTGGTGTAACTGGAAACTGTGGCATGTACCAGTTTTGAACCTGATTTCAGAAACTGTCCAAATTAATTCGGAGACCATCTTAGCATCTTAGCTGTAGCAGGCAATACATCAGGCTGGCCTTCTCCAGATTGTTTCCTTATCTGCTCAAGGGAACTAAAGTCTGTAGATATGAGTTGCTAGCAAAGTACAAAAATAACGTTAGCAAAGGTAAAGGTATCCCTTGCTCGAAAGCCAGTCGAATCCAACTCTAGGGGGCAGTGTTCATTGTTTCCAAGCTGAAGAGCCAGTGCTGTCTGAGGACATTTCCGTGGTCATGTGGCCGGGCGTGACTAAATGCCGAGGCGCATGGAACGCTGTTACCTTCCCACCACAGCGGTACCTATTTATCTACTTGCAGTTTCTTGCTTTCGAACTGCTAGGTTGGCGGGAGCTGGGGCCAGAGATGGGAACTCACTTCGTCACGCGGCACTCAGGTCTCAAACTGCTGAATTACCAACCTTCTGTTCTGCAGCTCAGCATCTTAACCTCTCAGCCACCACGTTATGCAGTTAAAATTCCACAGTATGGGCTAACAGGCTTCAAGTCAGATTAATTTAACAAAGATACTATAAATTTACTGATGGCCAGCTCTCTCAATAGCTATTCACCTTGATCACACTTCTTGTCCTGCCTGAAACTCCATTTTGGCCTCACGACAACCCTGTGACTTAGGTTCGGTGGAGAGAGATCGACTGGTCTGAAGGGTCACCCATGAGATATTCTTGGCAAGGTGGAGATCTGAAATGAGGTTCCATTGGTCCAAGGCTGACACTTGAATAACTTAAGCCACACCAACTCCCTAATGGATGCCTAAACAGAGCCTCCATGTTCAGGTGCAGTATACCTCTCTCTGACTACCAGCCAAGGGGTGGGGCAATTAACAGAAGAGGGCTGCTGTCTTCCTACCCCACTTGTGGATTTCCCCGCATTGTCTAAGTGAGCGGCTGTCCGAAATGGAATGCTGGATCAGGCCAGCTGCCTTGATGTGTGTGCCCTTTGACCCTGGTACCTGAATGTGGGGATGGGCTCCACAGCAAAGCACAAAATCAAAGTTGTTTTAAAAAATATTATTATTGTTTTCTTTGAAAAAAGGTGGGATGCAGAAGGGGAAAGGGGGTGAGGGAAACATATAAATTCATCAGGTTTGTCAAATATTATGAGTTGTTCTGTAGAACAGGTAAGATCAGATGTATTACCAAATGTATTACACATTTCAAATACAGAAGAAGACATTAAAATGTAAATATTACAGAATTTGGGGATAGATTCTGCCTTTAAAGAATAAACAAAAACTCTCCTAAGGTTAGCGATAATCCATTAGCAATAAAAGAAATCACATCTTTAACAAACTGAATGAACTTCTATGCTAAAATTAAATCATTGTAAAAACCTTAATATCATCATTCTTGACCTTGGCGAGGGCCCATTCCTCTGTGGGTTTGATAAGAATATAACAGAAGCCAATGTTGGATTGGGCCAGTGGCCCATCCAGTCCAACACTCTGTGTCACATAGCGGCCAAAAACACCAGGAGCCCTTAGGAGGTCCAGCAGTGGGGCCAGGACACCAGAAGCCCTCCCACTGTTTCCCCCCCTCCCCAGCACCAAGAATACAGAGCATCACTTGCCCCAGACTGAGAGCTCCTATGCCATAGGGTACTCGTGGAGCTGGCCTTGGGTCGGATCTGTCCGGGTAGCTCTTTTGAGCTTGATGGGGTGGTCGCTCCTCAGTAGGAAGAAGGGTCTTTGTGGGCATGCTGGCAAGCTTGTGGGGGGGGATGACTCAGATGTAACGACCAGCCTCAATCCAGAAGCTTTGCCTGCCTCTGTCTCTCTTTGCTCTCAGAGCATGGAAAGGACTGCTTCCAGTCTCTTGTACTGCCACAAACGGAGCCTGACGCAGGCTGCTTCTGCGACCCATTGAGGCCCAACCAGCATTCGTTGGTTCCCAGAAACTCAAGAGGAGTGGGGGGGGGGGGAGAATGGACTGAGCCCCTGTGGGCAGGAGATGAGCCAGCTGCACATCCTTTTTGTTGCTTCTAATTAATTGCCTGTGCGTAAGTTGGAGATTCTTTTCTGCGAACAGCTGCTTAATTTCTGGGGATGGGAATCCGAGTGCCCCAACCTGGAGAGGTCTCGAAGAGAAAATTCATTGTAGCTTTGCCGTCCAAGGCATATTTGTGCTTGTGAGAGGAAGTGCGAGTCGGCAGCTGTAATGTTCTGGGCTGTATTCTGGCACCACGAATGTGGGTCTGATCTGTGGGAGAGAAGTCCTCGCTCAGCCCCAGAACCAGTTCTCAGTGCTTACCCCCAACATGGACTTTGAAGAGCAATAATAAAGAACAGAGAGTGAGTCTGAACACGTGCAGAGTGCCTGGGAAATTGTGGTCCGCTCTCCCACACATCTGTGATTAGCAGGCAGGGTCTCCAAATCAGAGGTTATAGCGGGATCGAGTGCTTCTTGGGCATGTACAGAGTGCATTCGGACACCACCTGCCCCTGTAGGAATTGAGCACCGTTAACTTGAGCAGTTTGGCTGTGTTCATATTATCTAGCTTCGGCACAGTGTCAGACCACTGTGTATCATCTTTCAATCAACACTGATGTTGTACTAAAAAGAAAGAAACGGAGCACCACTGGATTCCTTATCTGCCATTCCAGTTTCTGCCTGGGGCACTGATTTTAGTGGCCTCCGTTCCCAGAGGTAAAGAAGTTTCCCAACTGGGTGTCTGTTTGCATTCCTTGGGGCTTGGCTCACAACCACAGAGCAGCACAGCAAAGTGTTTCTGGCAGCCGTCTCTGGCGGATCTGGCAGTGGCTGGTCAGTGAGACACAAAGAGAGACAATTTCACCCAGGCCCCAAATATAGCCTCCACCAGTCTGCCTCACTGCAATCAGACAGGGACCCTGCCTTGCCAGGCTATTCTAAGTAGCTGGTTTTGTCCCCTCTGTGCCACCCCCTGTCTGTGCGCTGCTGCCACCTCATTGCGGTCTGAAAGAAAATCACCCTTCACACACAGTTTTGGGACAGAGTCCAGACAGAATGCTGTGGCCCTTTCTCTGACAAGGACCCCTCTTCCCACAACAAGCCCCTAATGTGCTGTGAATACCCAGCTCTGAGAACGCGGGTGTATCAAACAGGGAGGACGAGAGAACACAGGACTTCATATGGTTTTTGTAGATGCAGGTAGATGCTGGATCTTAGGGAAAACTTTGCTTACAGTCAGAGTTGTGCCACAGTGGAATCGGCTGCCTGGGGAGGTGGTGAGCTCCCCCTCACTGGCCGTCTTTAAGCAGCGGCTGGACAAGCACTTGTCAGGGATGCTAGTCTAGGCTGATCCTGCACTGAGCATGGGGCGGGACTAGATGGAATGTATGGCCCCTTCCGGCTCTGTGGTTCTATGATTCTAGTACTGGGTTGCAAGCACCTCCCTTTAGGAATATAACACCAACCTCCCCCCCCCCCCAAGAGTCTGCATGCCTATGAGTTCGAGGTTATGTATTCCACCTCTCCATTTCGAACACAACATATCAGCTCCCAGCTTTAGTTGGTGAGAGCCAGCCTTAATTTTGCACATTTGACTGTTGCCAGGCTAGCCTTTGAACAGAGCTGTTTTCTGTAGGGATCATTTTGTACTGGGATAAGCTCATGCTGAAAAAGTAACATTCACCACTTTATCTCCAGGGGGCCGTACAAAAGACGGCAGTGGGTGAGCTGGCAGGCATGGTTGGTGCCCCTGGGCGGGTCTGATTGGCTCTTGCAGCCCTGGCAAATCTACTGGACTTGGCTGGGCTTCTTCCTGGGTGCCAGCGGCCCTTCGGATCAGTCACCCACCGGAAACTTTCCCTATAGGTTAAATGGCCGATCCACCCCAACCATGTGCTGGATTTTTCTTTTTGGTCCTAGCTTTTCATTCAGTAGTTGGATCGCATTTGGCAAGAACTGCCTCTCAGGATCCACTCTGGCATTATAAATGATCCTGAGGCACAAGCCCAAATGGAGATGTTTCTGTGTAAGATGTACAGGACGGGCTCACAGCAGCAGAACTGAGCAATACCCGTCTTGCAAGACTTGCTAATTTAATGCTTTTAATATTACGGGAGAAACCGTCACCGCGACGGAGGCCCAGTTGGATAGGATTACCTTTCCCAATTAACACCACACCTTAATTTCTAGTTCTTTGAGGTGCCATGAGAACCAGAGTGGGGTAGTGATTGAGAGTGTCAAACTATTACCTGGGAGACACAGGTCTGAATCTTCACACATGCCATGAAAACTCGCTGGGTAGACCTTGGGCAAATCACACTCTCTCAGCCTAGCCTGCCTCACAGGGTTGTTGTGAGGATAAAACAGAAGAGAGGAGAACGATGTTGGTTTCTTCAGGTCCCCAGTGGAAAGCAAAATCAGGTACAAATGTAGAGAATGAATGAATGAATGAAGGCTTTTGTTTTGGATGTCCAGTTGGGGTTCAAACATAACAACCATTTATTCTCAAGGGTATTTTGTCTAGCAACATTTGTGTTCTCAGCAGTTACTGTAGTTTGCTGCGATGCATGCCAGTCCTTCCCTGGCACACCTCTGAGCCCTGTGTAGAAATGTTACCCCCTTGTCCCCTCTGCCCCTTTTAGAGCTACATCCGGCAACTGGGAAGATGGGCGCGCAACCCAGGAAGGCCTTCTGAAAGCTGCTGCTACAATTTGTTCACTTTTAAGGAGTACCAGACTCCTGTTTGTATTTTTAAGGAGCACTGGGCTCCTGTTTGTTTTCCCGACACAGACTGCTGTGAATTTGGTTGAAAAGGCATCAAGATCAGCCCCAGCGATGGAAGCTCTGCTAGCTTCAGGGCTGTGTAACCTGGATTGGGAAACTTCTCCATCCTGGGTTCCCTGTGAAGCTGGATTCCCAGTCATGTCTTAGCTTCTGTTCCTTAGCTGGGACCTACCTTGCAGGGCTGTTGTGAAAGGGGAATAAAATTAATATTGTAACAGGGAACTGCATCTGCCCAAAGAAAAATCCTTCCCCTGAGCACACTAGGGGTCTTAAGTTTGTTGCTTAAAACACGCACACACACTCTTTACAAAATAAGGTAAAAACGTGATAATTTGGCTGGTCTCCATAAAGAAGAAGAGATTGGATTTATACCCTGCCCTTCACTTGGGAGTCTCAGAGCGGCTTACAATCTCCTTTCCCTCCCCTCCCCACCACAGACACCCTGTGCGGTAGGCGGGGCTAAGAGAGCTCTTTCAAGGACTGCTCCTGAGAGAACAGCTCTAAGAGAACTTGTAACTGACCCAAGGTCACACCAGGAGCTGCATGTGGAGGAGCCAGGAATCAAACCGGGTTCTCCCATATTAGAGTCCATGTTCCTCAGCACTGCACCAAACTGGCTCTCCGATCTTGAATGGCTTTGGTTTTGGGAGTTTGCAAATTCGAGAGGTTGCAAATTAAAAGTGGAGCTCCTCCTGTAGCCGGTCTGAGGAGGAGACTCCCAAACCCCGAGCTAGGGGGGGCTCCCCTGTCAATCATTCTGCTGGGGAGAGGAAGGCACAGCCCTTCTTCAGCAGGGGAGGGGGGCTTCTCCACCCCACCCCTCAACTGGCACCTGGGGGCAAGGGCCATTTCAAAGAGCAGACCTATTTCTGTTCCAGCTTAACGCTGATTCACCCTGGCAATGAGGCAAGAACGGATGGATGGATGGATGGACCGCGGGGGGGCGGGGGGGGGAGGGCTGCGAAAAGCCTCCACTTGCGGGCGGATCTTGGGGGTCTCCGAGGCGGTCAGTGATTCAGAGGCCGGGAAGACCCGGGGATGGATGGGCCACCTGCATTTTTGGAGGGCCGGGTGGGAGGGGGAGGTTCCCAGACGTGCCTGACACAGCACTTTGATGTCACTGGCCGAGAACGCGGCTGCCGTTCCCTGGCGCTGAGTCACGCTTCGGGGGCCGAGCGCGGCGGCGGCGGCGGCGCGCTGACACACGCTGTCCTCTGCAGGCAGGCTGTCGGGCGGGCTGCGCCGTCCAATGGGCGCAGAACGGCGGGGGGGCCGAGCGAGGGCAGGCGCGGTCTTCTGGGGGGGGGGGGGCGTCCTCTTTACCTGAACAGGTGCGTGGCGGAGGAGGGTCAGAGCAGGACTGGCAGCGCCACAGGGTTTCCCCACGTGCTCGGCTGAGCCTGGGCCCGGCACAGGAGCTGGCGGGGGGCGCGGGTGAAGAGCAGGGCCGTGTTTTGGACTTTGCGTCGCGGCCAGGAGCAGAGCCAGGGCGGCTCCCACCCGGACCTTCTCCAGCCGGGAAATCGGACGACGCGGCTCCTGGAAGAAGCGAGCTGGTCGCGCGAGAAAGCGGGCCAAGGAAGGGGCGAGGTCGGCCTGTAGGATCAGGCCCAGGAGCAGCAGTGGTGTCCAGCCTTGGCCCGCCGGAGGCGGTGTGCGGAGACAACCCAGCCTTTTTGCTCCCTGATATACTGCACCTGAGAATGGAGGCTTTAAGGAGCTCCAGCTGTTGGAAGAGCAGCAAAGGGAGGGTAATTCGAGGCGAGCCTCCGCGCCTTCATAAGACTAGTCGTGCGTATTTCAACCACGGCTCTTTCGCTCTGGAAAGGTGAGTCTAGGGTTGCCAGCTCTGAGTTGGGAAATACCTGGGGATTTTGGTGGTGGATCTTGGCGAGGGGCAGGACCTCAGCAGGGGGCAACGCCACAGAGCCCACCCTCCAAAGCAGCCACTCTCTCAAGAGGAACTGCTCTCCGTCGTCGGGAGCTCTGCTGTAATTCCGGGAGGTATCCAGGTCCCGCCTGGAGACTGGCAACCCTATGCCCCCCTGACGTTGATGCATGAAAACAGAAATGTGGTGAAGCAACAGCCAACACGGGATGGGCAAGCAACAGGGGAGGAGGGGGGGTGGAGAAGCCTGGGAAGAAAGGCCAGTGGGGGTCCGGGGGGGGGGGGAGGAAGCGCAGGAAGAGCAGGCGGGGAAGGGGCCGGGGCGTCCAGGGCCGAGGGGGGGTGCAGGAGAGTCCGGGGCGGAGCTGATTAGGGGGGCAGGGAGAAGACCGGGGGGGGGGGGGAGCAAAAAAGTCTTCCTGGCAGGGGGGAGGGCTCCCGGCGGGAGAGCCGGAGGAGCTGGAGGCCCTCTCCCACCCCCCTCCAGGTAGACTGCCCCGGGGCCGTGGGGCTCGGCCGCCCTCCTTGCCCGCCGCTCGGCTCCCTCGCTTGCTTCTGCCTGGACCACGTGGCCGCCCGGCCGAGAACAAACAACCCGCCCGTCGCCCCGGCAACCGCGTTCCATTCCGCGCGCGTCATCGCGCCGACTGTTCGTTTTGTTGACGTTGCCCGGCAACGGCGGCGCTGCCTTGACGACCACGGCGGGGAGGGGGCGGGGCTTCCCGCAGGCAGCCGCCGCTGCCTCCCCGCGCACCCTCAGTCGGCGGCCAGAGCTCCGCGGGATGGGGGGGTGGGGGTGCAGAGGCGCGCTCGGGCGCTGGAGGGTCTCGTGGGTCTCGTGCGCGCGCGCGGGGGAAAGGGAGGCCCGGGTCACACGTGCGGGAAGAACGAGACTCGCCCCTGAGCGCCCGGCAGGCCCGACTGGGTGGAAGCTGAGGGGAAGTCCGTTTCGACGGCAGAGTAGGGTCCGGTGATTCAGTGGTGGAACCGTTGCCTTGGGACAGGGGTCCCCAACCTGGTGCCCGCGAGTGCTTTCACAAAGTGGGCGGGGCTGGGGGGCTTCTAATTGGCTGTGCAGATGAAAAGGCATCCTGTTCGTCAAACACAGCTTTGGCCTCAAATGCAGAGGGCTATACCCAGATCTTACTGCTGGAAAAAACGTCCCCAGACTCTCTCCCCTCCGAGCCAGGGGTTTGTCTGGATGACCTCCAAGCTCCCGCCCAACTCTTAACACTCTGTGATGGAGGATTTGAGAGGATCGCATTATGGGATGCTCTGTTAAAAACTTGCTGGAGAGACAGCCGGTGGGCGGTCTCGTGGGTTACAGTGGCCGATGAGAAGACCCAGGTTCGAATCCCCACCCTGCCTTGGAAAATTTCTTGGGTGTCCCTGGGCTATTCACCTGCTCTCAGCTTGGCCTGCCGCACAAGGTTGTTGTGAGAGTAAAAGAGAGGCAAGGAGGACTCTGCAAGCCACTTTGGGTCTGCGTTGAAGAGGGAGGCCAGGGTGTGTGTGTGTGTGTGTGTATGAATAAGACCAAAAAAACCCCTAGAATAGCAGAGAGCGAGATTTGGCCTGAAAGGTGCTCAGAGGGGTCACGGAGGTGCATTTCTGTTCTTGCTCCTGCAGTCACTTGTTTGCTCGATCCCACCTGCCCAGGAGAAGGGGGACAAGCCGAAGAGGAAGGGGGGGGGTTCCCACCTTGTGGGCAAGAGCTGCCTTCCGCCTGCCAGTTCAGACACTGCAAGCCACAGCCACAGGGTAGTGAAGCACGGATGTAGTGGGAGTGTTTCACATGCATGCAGGTTGCATGGCTTCCCACAGAAGGCAGACTTGCCACTGTATCTCCCGTGTATTACAAGGCTGCGCCTCCTGCTGTCTTTAGGCCGTATGTGCTGGGAGGTCGCAGTCTGCCCTCTTTCCTGATCAGTGGCTGCATTCCTTGGAGGGCCGCATTGTCAGAGGCGAAGGGCCAGACGGTGCCCCGGCTTCCATGTGCCCACCAAAAGATTGCTAGCAAGTCCAGCTGGCAAATCCCCTCCCCCAGTCCCTTGGCACAGCCCTCTCATCCCAGGTGAGACCTTTCTCAGGGGGTTCCAGCGGCTGATCCCCAGCCCGTACCTTTCCTGATCTTCCATATGTTGCGAATCCTCATTCCATCCTGTTTTGGTGGGATGGTTGCCCGCAAGTTCCCCCCTTCTTTGGAATCCACAGAGACAGCTTTGAGGTCCAACCAGAGGGCAAAACAAATGTATGCAAACGCTCTTTCTGGGGACCTTGAACTGTGTGCGTGTTAAGTCGGGGGCTTTGAAAATGAGACTGCTCTCCTGAGAGAGGTATTCTGTGGCTGGGGAATGTACGCAAATGCCTTTTGGAAGTACAGTCCTTACCGAGCGTCGCGTACATAAAGGCATCTGTCTTTGCGAGCCTTTGAAGAGTAAGCAAGCAGAGACTTGTCGGGCTTTTGGTCCCAGGAGCCCACAATTCGAATTTTTACCTAAAGGGGGTGGGAGAGGGTAGGAGAGTGCGGTCCACCGCTAGGAGGCAGACATAGGCAACCATCACCGGGAGGGCTGGGGGGGGGGGGGGGGAGTGTTAAGCCAACAGCTTCTTTTCCTGGTTTGAAGAATGAGAAAATAAACTGGACCTTCCAACTATTCCACTCCAAAGTCCATTCCATTGATTTCAAATGACCTACAAGCTGATTGTGTGTGAGACGCAGAATGTCCACAAGCATGTCCAGCTGCTCATGGGAGAGAATCAGTCACAGAATTCTGAAAATATGTATAAAATCATTAAATAGTCTACAAATACAACTCTAGAAATGCCAGATGCACACATGGCGTCGTAATACAAGTCTAACCCCCATTTACTTTACTATAACAGTGTGTGTGTGTGTGCGTGTGAAAGCAGTTAGTGAACCAAATATCTGTTGGCAACTATTAACCATTCAAACATTGGTGTTAAACCCACTGATGTTAAATATCATTGATGTTAAAACCGTATGCTTGGCTGAACATCTCTGACTTACAGGCCCTGTGGAATTGTAAGAGATCCCGCAGGGCTCTGATGTTAGCAGGCAAAGATGGAGCTAAGTTGGAGCCAGGGCCAAAAAGTCCCCGGCTCTGGTTGAGGACAGCCAGATGCTCTTTGGACCAAGGACTTCCAATAGATGTTGATCGTTGGAGCGTAATGCTCTCCAGGGAACATACCATAAGAGGCAGTCATAGAATCAGAGTTGGAAGGGACCTCCAGGGTCAACTAGTCCAACCCCCTGCACCATGCAGGAAATACACAAATACCTCCCCCACCCCACCCCACACACACACACACCCAGTGACTGCTGTTCCACAGCCAGAAGATGACAGAAAACTTCCAGGGTCCCTGGCCAAACTGACCTGGAGAAAAACTGCTTCCTGACCCGGACCGCTGAATTCTGGACGAGCCCTAACTTTTGGATCAGCCTCAAGGGCAGCCCTGCACAGAGCAACTTACAGTAGTCAAGTCTAGAGATGACTAGACAAGTCTGGAGGTGGCTAGGGAGGGAATCCCCTGCAGGGCCCCTGGACAGGAACTTTTTCGAGGAAGATCATTCCGGAGCATTAGCTAACTCCCTGGCAGGTATCCAGCTTACTGGAGGGCCGTTTTACTGGAGGGCCCCACCCCCCAAGTAGGCTGCTGGTGCCTTCGATAGGTGTGCCCTCTTCAGGTGGAAGTTCTGCCCTTGGGGATAGGTTTGGCCTGGAGACTACAGGTGTCTGATCCCAAAATTCAGCTGTTAGATGCAGATTCAGAAAGAAGAGTTGGATTTGGCTGTGTGCGTATGAAAGTCTGATGTTTTGGGGTGTACGCGTGAGGGGGGCTTGCGTGAGTGAAACCGATCGTGTGGCTGTGTGACTGTGTGCATAGTCTTCGGTGTCACTGTCTGTGTATCATTCCAGACGCAAGGGTTTTTTTTGGGGGGGGGCCTTTTTGCGCACAAAGATGGCCGAATATGTCACCGTGTGTGCGGTTGCGCATGTCAGCAGTTGTGTGAGTAATTCTGAGTGTGTGTGTGAGACTGTAGGGCTGCTCATGGAAGTCAGCCGGATTGTGGCAGCTGATGTGTAAGTCACAACGCGGGCCCACCATCGTGCGCAGGGCACGACGAGAGACGGAGGCTGGGCTTGCGCGGCGTGTGGTTGTGCGCTTGTTATCTGGGTGAGTGTGTCAGTGAATCGAAGGCACGGGGAGCTTTGTGTGTGAAAGGTGAACATGGGAGAGCGCAGGCGCTCAGTTGTGTGCCAAAGGCAGCTCAGCCTCGTCCTTCTCAGCTGTGGGCTCTGGCCCCAATCCAGGAGAACTTGGCTGCTCGCCTCAGTAAACAACAACAGGCAGAATTGGAAGCCGAAACGTGTTGCTAAGAGACAAATGTTTTGCTGCTGCAAAACCGAGGCCTCCGGCCTAGGACGCAGGGTTGACAGGGTCTGGGAATGGGGGCAAGAGGGCTGACGGGGTGAGCTGGGGAGACCTGGATACCCCCCCCCCCAAACACACACTCAAAACAAATGGGCTGGAAGGCAGAACTTGTTCCCTCTCCTCCCCTCCCCTTTTAAGTCCATACTTCTTCTGATCCGAGCAGGGAAACCAGGGGCATCTCTCGATCCAGATTAATACAACCTGGCTGTAACTCTGGGGACCTGCTCCTTTGGGAGACCTAATCATTTGCTGCCCAGATATGGGGAGGAAGAATTCGGAGGCAGCTGAGTTGGACGCGAACCACCATTCCTATGGAACTTTTATGGTGCCACAATCCTTACTTTGCCTGTCCTTGGAATAAATGCATGGAGCCACAGTGGATCCCATTTTCCAGATGGGCAAGCTGAGGCCCGAGAGCCAGTGTTCCAGCAAGAGGTGTGATTTGTCCTGGGTCAGACACTGTTCCCTCTAAGCTGAGTTAGTGTGAGCTAGCTCACAGTTTTTTAGACTCCAGCTCACACCTTTTTGTCTCCGCTCAGGAAGGCTGGCTCCAGAGCCAACTAACTGATGCAGCAGCCAAATCGCTGGCTCACGGCTTTAATGCCAGGAGCTTCCACAAAGTAGAATGTTTGCTCACAGGACTCCACGGCTGAGAGGAAGCATTGGTTGCATGTTTTGTCTTTTGCTTCCTCTGCAATGAACATTCCGGGGAGGGGGGGGCAGGCTCATCCATCGTCCTCCCTCTCCCCCCCCCCCGTCATCCAGGCCTCCGACTGGCCCCCTCCCTCAGCAAGGCATGTGTACCTACTCCGGGTTAACAGAGGTTCCAGGGGAAACTCCTGGCAGGGAGAGCACATTCCTGTCTGGGGCTGGCAGCCGGCCGCGCCTGCTCCTTGGCCCCGGGAGTCCTGCTGCTTACATAAACTGCATGTGCGGAAGGGACCCCTCTGCTTCTCCTGTTTGTTTGCTTCGCTGCCTGGGAGGCCTGGCTGGGTCGCTATGGGGCTGGCGTGCCGGAGTTTGCCAGCTGGTTTATAAATAACACAAGAGCTCCAGCGGCTGCCTCCCTGCAGGGCCCCTCCCCTTCTGCCCCTGGCACCCACACATTGCCCCTCACCCTGCGGGAGGTTTTCTCCTGGCCCCTCCTTGGCCTTCTGCCCCCCCCCCCCCCGTCGCCTTTCTGGGACTCTCCTCCCGAACAGCAGCTCTGCTGTCTCCTCTGTGGACCTATGTGTCTGTGTTTTGTGGGGGGGGGTCCCCTTCCAAGGCCCACCAGTCTTCAGTCCCCCTCCATGCAGCATACCTAGCCGAGCCCTGCTGTGCTTGGGAGGCCCCAGTGCCAGGCCAGAGGAGGTGGCCGTGACAGAGGCTGGCATCTAGGCATCTGGTTGGAGAAGGGCCCGTGGGCAGAGCCTGTCACAAAACCTGGGGCCCCACACGCCAGTTGGCACATATGTGGCAGTGCTCCATGACTTCCCATGAGAACATCAGATGAGCTGGTGGTCCCTCCAGTCCAGCCTCCCTCTCACACAGGGGTCCAACCAGTTCCTCTGGAGGGCCAACAACAGGGCAGAGAGGCCGAGGCCTTCCCCTGAGAAGAACCTCAGAAGAGCCCTGCTGGGTCAGACCAGGGAGGGTCCCTCTAGTCCAGCGTATCCTGTCTCACACAGGGGCCAGCCAGTTCCTCCAGAGGGCCAGCAACAGGGCAGAGAGGCTGAGGCCTTCCCCCGACAAGAGCCCTGCTGGGTCAGACCAGTGAGGGTCCAAACCGTCCAGCCTCCTGTCTCACACAGTGGCCAACCAGTTCCTCTGGAGGGCCAGCAACAGGGCAGAGAGGCCGAGGCCTTCTCCTGATGTTGCCTCCTGGCATTGGGATTCAGAGCATAGGCGTCAACTTCAGGGGGGCTGGGGAGCTGGAGCCCCCCCTGAACTTTTCCAGGACATGCTGAGCCTCCCCCAGAGATAATGGCCTGTAATGTCTCTGGCCCAGCCCCAGCCCCCCCCCCCCCCAGGAAATTGGAAAGTCTACACCAGTGGTGGCAAACCTATGGCACGCGTGCCAGAGGCGGCACTCAGAGCCCTCTCTGTGGGCACGCATGCAGTTTGTTTACTCAGTCTCTAAAAGGAAAAAGACGACAGACTCGAGGCTGGGCTGCTCTCAAACTTACAAAGTATGAGCCAAGGTTAGACAAATTATCAGCATGCATACAACAGCAAAAATCACATTAATTGTTCAAAAGCATGCCAAATGCAAACTTTTACCTTTCAATAAAAAGTTGTTTGTATAATTGAAAGCTCTGTTATTGTGTTTTTCTTTTAAGACAAAAGATGTTAATGTATTGAGTTCTTTTTTCTAAACTAAAACCTCAGTATTCAGGTTAAATTGTCGTGCTGGTACTTTGCGATAAATAAGTGGGTTTTGAGTTGCAGTTTGGGCACTTGGTCTCTAAAAGGTTCGCCATCACTGGTCTACACCCTTGTTCTGATCCAGCAGGGCTCTTCTTACGTTCTTATGAGTTCCAGAGTTCTGGTGCCACCTTGGAGAAGGCCCTTCCTGGGCTGCCCCTGTTTAGTCTCTGACAGCCGGGACCACGGAAGCAGGGGCTTGGGGGTGACTGGAGTGAGCGTGCAGGTTCCTATGAGATGGCAGGGCACTGAAGGTCAGCATCAGCGACTCGGAACTGAGAACCTGGAATCAAATCGGAAGCCGGTGTAGACGGAACATG
Source organism: Lepidodactylus listeri (assembly GCA_029233225.1). Lineage (NCBI taxonomy): Eukaryota > Metazoa > Chordata > Lepidosauria > Squamata > Gekkonidae > Lepidodactylus > Lepidodactylus listeri. Next base: position 42,848,604 of record JARCFY010000020.1, read on the forward strand.
ACGGGGACGATGGGGTCCCTGCGACTGACTCATTCCGAGGCAACACTCTGGTTGCAGCATTCTGTATCAGCTGCAGCTTCCGGACAGTCTGCAAGGGGAGCCCCATGAAGAGGGCATTGCAGAAATCGAATGGGGATGCTACCAGGGCAGGCACCACAGTGGCCAGCTCTTTCCCCCCCCCCCCCCCCCGGAGAGGGCCGCAGCAGGCCCACCAGCCGAAGTTGCTGACAGGTACCCACGCTGCCCCTTTCGTTTAGGGGGAGGGCCACCGCATCCATTTCCTGGGTCCCCCCCCAGACCCCTCCACCGCCCACCAGGAAGTTACGCCTGCTTGGGCTTGAGGTTCCCTCTTGGATGCCGACGCGTCCGGCCCCAACCTGCCCCGCTCACGGTTTCCGCAGCCTCCCTCCGGTCTGCTGGGGACGAGGGTCAGCGGCCGCGTGTGAATCCCTAGGCACGCGTTCGTTCCCTTTTTGCAAGAGAGCTGGGTCCGGCCGGGGGACACACGTGCCATTGCAAACCAGGCGCCTGGCTGCTGCCTTGGCCAGCCCCCTTTTCTCTCCTCCCGAGGAGGCCTGGCGGGAGCGCTGCAGGCTCGGCAGGGGGGGTGGGGGGCGCCGACGCAGGTGCGGGTCGGGAGCGCACGCACACCTCCGCGGTGGCCGCCGGAAACCCGCGCCTGGCGGCTCCATACCAAGGCGGCCGCGGCTATTTCGGACTCCAGAGCCCGATTGGGGGGGGGGGGGGGGGCTATTTATAGCAGGCGGCGTGCGCGCCCCCGGGCGGCTGAAGAGCAGCTCTGCGCGCCCCTCCCGAGGCCTCCCGCTTCTCGGCCAGCCCTCTTCCCGGACTGAGCGGCCCGGAGGCTCCCACCCTCCCCGCACGGGGTTAATCAGGGACCCCCCGACCTGCCTGCCGAGATCTGCGCCCCCAACCAAGGAGCACCGGAGCGCCCCAGAACAGACGCCCCGACCGCCGGCATCTCTGTACCGGCGAGACACGCTTCTGCCCCGCCCCAGCACCCCCCCCCCCCCCCCGCTTCAGCTGTCGGGATTCGAACTCCTCCCCGCCGGCGACTGCTGCGGCAGAGGGCATTCCGGGCCAGCGTGGTCCCTACCGCCCCCTTGCGGCGGCTCTAGGCACCAGTCGTCTGCGGCGCTCTCTCGCTGCTGCGCGGGAACGGATTCCAGCCCGATCTCCCAGCGGTAGCGTCCCGATGTTAGGAAGGGAGGCTCGGTTTTCCGATTAACATTTTTATTGATTTTTAAAAACATTTTTCATTACAAACATTGCACCGTAATTTCATACATCAAGATGCAGGTTGTTGGCAAAATCTAGGAAGTATAAGGACATATCTAAACATCACTGCAACACTGGATTTTATGCATCTATTCGGAATGCATCTTCACCCTCGTGCGAATCAAAAGCCCCGGTCAGCAATCATTTGTGGAATTTCACTCTGGGATTTGAGGTCTTCTAGTGTCGGTAGCCAGACTGTGGGAAAATTGAATCCGGTAGAAGGATGCAAGAGATGTGCCAACTTGTCTGTTGTTTTTGCCATGACCGACCGTGTCCACATTTTTGGGTGCCCTTGTGCCAGGGTAGGAGGTTTAGGAGATTTCCAGTTCAATGCTACGGTATTACAGGCAGCATATAATAACAAGGAAACTCTTTCTTTAATAGGAAAGGAATTGCCTGTGCTCCCCCAAGTATTTAATAGAAGATCATCTGGTTGTGAGAGTTTGGTCTACACTGGTGAATGCTGTAATTTGTGTTAGGAGGTTCGATTTGCCCGTCTGCTGCCGGGCCAGGATTCGAGGAGGTCTCCAGCGTTAGCCCACCTGTCACTTGCCTCCAGGACCCCAGCTTCGTTCTGCAGGCATCCGTGGAAGCGGGTGAAGCTGGATGGGTTCCAGCAGGCCCTGGGGGAGGATTGGTGGCCCTTTTGGAAGGCAGAAAGGCAGGGTACAGATTCTGTAAAAATAAAACCAATAACATTGGTGGCTGTGACCTCTGGGAATTCTGGCTGGTCTTTGGCCTTTGGAGATGACTGTCAGAATCTGCTGATTCAGACAAGGATTTCTGGGACTTTCTGCTATGCTTCCTATTGCTATGCTTCCTATTGCTATGTGCTGTGTGTAACCTGTGCTTGCACCCATTATGTATCCATGCTATTGCTTTTAGTTGCCCCTATGCCCACCATGTAACCATATCTTTTGCCAGGGTGACTGTATGCTATGTGACCCCAGGTTTATGGCTTTGACCAGGCCTGGTCTGTGTAACTGCCTGCCCGGGAGAGTGACAACTTCAACGCATGGGAACAAGGGGCCTCTCACACTCCTGCCTCCGCATTCCATTCATCCCGGCTGGGAGGACAGAGACCATTTCTTATCAACGTGCGAAGGCCTTGCGGAAAGCATTTGTTATGTGAATATGGTTACATCTAAGGGGTCTGGTTTGGGAAGGGAAATTTACAGCTTAACACCTAGCTTTCTTTCCTGTGGGAAGCAAACGGCCAGAGACCCTTTTTGCCCGCCGTTTTCCCCCTTTGGTGATTGGTTACCTATGGGCAATTCAAATTCTACTGAAGGGTATAATAGACCTGCTTCTATCATATGCATTATCTCTGACAATAATCCGAGGACCTGTACCAATGTAGAGATTGGAAATAAAGAACTGTGTTTCATCAACAAAGATCTGATCCTTGACTACTTTGAGCAGAAGTCTCACAATGACCCCAGGGGCTCCTCCATTGGCACCTGGACAGACCAGCTCTGGGTTTGGGCCAATGAAACCTGCTAGAAGGTGGAATACTTGAAAGCCGACACTCTATGTGGTTTGGTCGGTCCTAATAAAAGGCATCATTTCATTTTATTTGGTTACTTATAGTCCGCCTTTCTCCTTGGGACTCAAGGCGGATTACACAAGAGTGTAAGTCAAGTACTAGAAAAAGCCATTCTGCTTGGATTGGTTAGCAGCAAAAGGAAACTAGGCCACCAAGGGACACGGGGGCTAGACTCCCTAAAAGTTGACACCAGCCTGAGCACGGAGCGACTAAAAGAAACAGGACAAGATTGGAAAACGTAGAGAGAGCTGGCCCCCAGAACTGCCACGAGTCGGACACGACTGAATGGGTAACAACAACAGCAAGTCAAGTACAATCATCAGGCCGGGGCCCCAGAGAACAGCGCAAGAGGGCTCGGACTGCAGAAACTCCAAACTAACAGGAATCTCAAACAGAACTGAAATGATGAGTGAGCTTTTAAACGTAAGTGGTATAGGAACTACCACGCCTGGAGCGTACTTACAGTGATCGGCAGCAATACAGCCCTTTCGGCCACAGTCCCTACCTCTTGATCGATGCAACTTCCCAGCCATTTCGTACCCACACAGTCTGGTTTGCCTGTGTGAAAGCCCTCTTGAATCATTCCGTTTTGCATAGTTTGTGAGAAATCAGGAGAATAGGAGCCTCCCTCGCCTCACCTCCTCGGGAGGCCCTTCTGTAAAGGGACTGATTCGTTTATCAGACAGCAAAATGACATCCAGGAAATGCTTTTTGTTGTTCTTCCGTCGCACAGTTGAGTCCAACTCTTCACAACCCCTAGACCACATCACGCCAGGCCCTTCTGTCTTCTGTCGTCCTCCAGTTTGCTTAACTTCATGTTTGTTGCATCGATAACACCGTCCAGCCATCTCACCCTTTGCCGTCCCCTTCTTCTTTGACCTTCAATCTTTCCCAGCATCAGGGCCTTCTCCAGTGAGGGCTCCCTTCGCATTTGGTGGCCAAAGTAGTTGAGCTTCAGCTTCAGGATCTGGCCTTCCAGGGAACAGTCAGGGTTGATTTCTTCTAGGATTCACTGATTTGATCTCCTTGCAGTCCAAGGGAATCTCCAGAGTCTTCTCCAGCACCAGAATTCGAAAGCATCTATTCGTCAAGGGCTGCAGACAGATCCAGGAGGAGCAACCAAGATGCATGACCTCTGTCAAGTGAGGATCATCAACTGAAGCCACTAGAGCTGTCTCTGTCCAGCAGCCTGGCTTGAAACCAGACTGGGAAAGGACTAGAGCCTGTGAGTTATCCAGGAAGACCTGGAGCTGGTCTGCTATTGCTCTCTCAATCGCTTTGTCTAGAAAGGGGAGAGAGGGTGACAATTAGCAAGGCTGAGGGATGGTTTTTTTGAGTAGAGGGGGGACAAGGGCCTGTTTGAGTCTTGGGGGAAAGTGCCTTGGGGGAGTGACTGATTTACGATAGTCATAAAGGGCTCGTTTGTGTGGTTTTTGCATGACCCAAGCAAGGGTCCATTGCAGTAACTAGGTCATAAGACCTGATAATATACTTAAGCGTTTCTTCTGCCTGGCCCATCGCACCAGTGACATCCTGGTTGTGTTGTTTCATCAGCAGAGAACCTGGCAAAGGCGTCACAGCTAATTGCCAGTTCCAGAGACAGGAAAGGTTCAGATGTAGGTGGGCTGTGTTCTGGGATTTTTCCTTTTTGGACCAGGTGGCCTCCTTCTCCTTCAAGGTTTCATGTCTGGAGCACAGCGCCCCCTGGCGGCTCTGGTTGCTGTTGGCCGATGGCATTCCCTGCAGAAAAACTGGTTTCACTGGTTCAGTGGTCTTTGGCCCAATTCCGCCTTTGGCCTAGCTTTTATGCCCAGGGCTTGTTTTAAGGGATGCCCTATGCTGCCTAGGAAACGTTTTTTTGTTTTTTTGAATGACAGCACAGGGTAGAAATATTTTAAATGACTAAATACAGCGGTAAGACAGTCTGATCCTGCACCGGCATGCAGAAAAGGCTCCGGTGCCAGTTTCGCCAGGGGTTGCTCAGACAGGGGTGGGGCCAGGGGCATGTTTCTCAGCACTTGTCATCTAAATCTATACCTTCATGAACTAAAATGTCTATCGCCATCAGAAACATAGAGCTGGAAGGGGACCCGAGGGTCATCTAGTCCAACCCCCTGCACAGCACAGGAATCTCATGACTAACCCACCCAGCTCCCCCCCCCCCTGTCCCCTGCTGTGCTCAGAGGAAGGCAGAGAAACGGCCAGGCTCCCCGGGGCCAGTCTGGCCTGGAATGGAATTCCTTCCTGAGGCACAGGGTTGCCAGGTACTCTCTGGCTATGGGGGCGGGGTGGAGTGGGGCACAAGCCCAGCCTTCAAGATGGCGTCCGGCCACGTGGTTGCCCAAGAGCTGCATGGAAGTCGCGCGGGATCGGGCCCCTCGCTTGCTTCAGGGACTGTTTCTCTGCAGCCCAACCCGAGCGGGGGAGGGGAGGAGGCGCCCTTCCGCCCTTGACTGGTTTCTTGGCGCAGGGAGTTCCACCGCCGGGAGGGGGTCACCGCAGCGCAGGCCCCGCGAGGCCAAAGAGGCCCCGGGAGAAGGTGCGTGGGAATCCAGCCCCCCGGCCAGCTGCTCTCCCGGGGGCGCCGGCCGTTTGCAGGCCGGCGCAGGGACCCAGGCGTCCGGCGGGATTTTCCACGCGGCGGCGGGCCCCGCCCGGCCTCTGCCGCCCGCGTCATCCCCGGCCCGGCCTCTGCTCCGGCGTGCGCTATTTGCGGCTCGCCGCCTCCCGAAATAGCGGCCGCGGCTCCCCCCCGCGTGCGCGCCGCGCGTCAGCCGCGCTATTCTTAGCCGGAGCGCCGGTTCGGGACCGGCAGGCGGCCGGAGGCGCCGCGCTGACATCAGCGCCCTGCCCCGCCGCGGGGCTCCGGACGCGGGTTCACAAGTGACGCGGCCGACACGCGTCCCCCAGGCGGGCCAGCGGCAGCAGGGGCCCAGCGGAGACACTTCCAGCCCGGCCCCCGGGAGTTTGTGTGGCCCTGGCCGGGTCGGAGGAGATGCAGGCTCCCGCAGCGGGCTCAGCGGGCCCAGGGCAGAACCGCCGCCCCCAGCCGACGAGAGGCGCGACGCACCGGCATCAGACCCGCATCGACGCGCGAGGAGGAGGAGCAACCAGGGAGAGCGCGCCAGTCCGACCGCGGGGGAGGAAGGAGAGGGGCCGCCGCGGAAAAGGACCTGGCTCTGGTCTGGGCAGCAGGAGAAACGCGGAAAAGAGAAGCCCCCCCCCCCAATCGGGGGAGGCCTGGGGAGAAACCCCGTGAAGTCAAAGCAGAAGGGCAGTTTCAGGAGAGCAGCGCCCAGCCGGGAGACCCTGCAGCGAAGAAGCAGCGCGTGGGTCGAGAAGCCCCTAAGAATTCGGACCAAAGCCCCCTTTGCCGCTGGAGCCCCCCCCCCGCCCCGAGAGCCATTCGGCCTCAGCGGCGCCCCACTGGGAGATTCGTGACATGTTGGAACCAGCGCTTCGGGTCTACCGATAAGGGCTGTTGTAAATCAGAGTCTTAGAAACGGGATCACAAACGAGTTAAAATATTAGATGTTTTTAAAGTATGAACTTGACGCATCCCTTTCTCCACGCCATTCTTTCCTTTTTTTAAAAAAAGCCACAGAAATGACGTTACAGTTGGAGGGGGGAGATCTGAATTTTGGGAGCAAATGTAGATTAAGAAACCCCCCCCCCTTCTCTTTTAAAAAACAACAACCCTGACATTTGGTTCAGTTGTGATTTTGGGAAATAAGGGGGGGGTGTTTTCCTGCTAGCCGAGCGCGCCATCTAGTGACAGAGTGGAGAACTGCACCCTCTGTCTTTGTTATCCACCACGCCAGCTGAACTCCTGAAGAAAGCAGTGTCTCCCCCCCCCCCCCCGCCCCGTTCTCCCGCAGCCAAGCTGTCCGGAGACTAGCGATCCAAAACGACCTTTCTTCAGAAAGCCCGGGAAGTTCAACAGGCCTGCTCAGCCGCCAAGCGTTCTGGGAAATCTTGTGTCTCCCTCAGAGGGTTGGTTTTGGAAGTGGAAAAACCAATGGGGTAGTCTGGGACGAAGTTTTTTAGGAGGTGTCTCCTTTAGATGGGAACTTCAAATGCAAAGCTGCAGCTGCCCTCACATGGACTGGGTAAACGCACGGTCGAGTCATGCTGCAAAAACGAGACTCCTAGACATTGTGAATGACCGTGCCCTGGAACAGTTGGTTACAGAGCTGACCAGAGGGGTCGTGATCTTGGACTTGGCTCTGAGCGGGAAATTGTTTTTATTCTGGTGATGTTACCCACCCTGAGCCTGCCCACGGGGTGGGTGGGATATAAATGCAAATGATAAATAATAAATAAATAAGCTGCGTGAGTGTGAGCTAACTCACAGTTTTTTAGCCTCCGGCTCACACATTTTTGTCTTAGCCCAGGAAGGGTGACTTCAGAGCAAACTTAATTTATGTGGCTTAGAGGAAAAACTGGTAAAAAGGAAGCTGAAGGGGGAACACAAGAGAGTCAGATCCCTAGAAGGTGCTTGGAAGCTGTTTAAAACCCACACTAATGGAAGCCCAAACAGAATGCATTCCACAGGTTAGGAAAGGCACTGCCAAGTCTAAAAGAAGGCCTGCGTGGTTAACAACAACACAAGTCAAGGAAGCTATAAAAAGTTAAGAGGCTTCTTTTAAAAAGTGGGAGATCTGCCCCCAGTGAATTGAACAGGAGGGGTCACAGGTTCTGGCAAAAGAAATTGTTGTTGTTGTTCAGTCGCACAGTCACGTTCGACTCTTCATGACCCCATGGGACCACATCACGCCAGGCTCTCCTGCCTTCCGTCGTGCTCTGGGGTTTGTTTAATTTCATGTTTGTTGCAAGTCAATAATCAGGCATGCAAAAAGAGATTTTGAGGAGCAGGTTGCTAAAATCATCAACAAACAATAAACATTTTCTTAAAATATACCCAGGGCAGGAAACCAGCCAGAGAAGCAATGGGGCCTTTGGGTGACAAAGGAACAGGAGGATTGCTAAAGGAAGATGGGGAGGTGGCAGAGAAGTTCAGTGACTTTTTTGCTTCTGTGTTCACTGTGGAAAGTGTGGGGAAGCGTGTACCCATGCCATGGCCCCTGCTTTCAGGAAGGGAGTCTGAAGAACGAAGCCAAATTGAGGTGACCAAAGATGAAATTCTACTTGGGAAATTTAAAAACCGATAAGCCGCTGGGTCCTGATGGCATACACTGGAAGGTTCTTACGGAACTCAGATGTGAGACTGCTGATCTACTAACCTGTATATGTGACCTATCACTAAATTCAGCACTATGCCAGAAAACTGGAGAGTAGCAAATGTTATACCAATTTTTAAAAAGGGATCCAGAGGAGAACCAGGATATTACAGGCCAGTCAGCCTAACATCTGTCCCAGGCAAATCAGTAGAAACTGTCATCAAAGATAGAATTGTTAGGCACATAGAGGGACAGAGCCTGCTGAGGGGAAATCAGCATGGCTTCTGCAAAGGGAAGTCCTCCCTCACCAACCTTTTGGAGTTCTTTGAGAAAGTGAACACGCATGTAGACAACGGTGACTCAGTAGGCATTATATACCTGGACTTTCCAAAGGCTTTTGACAAGATACCTCCAAAGACTCCTGAGTCAACTTAGCAGTCACGGGATAAGTCAGCCTCTGAATCCCAGTGCCAGGAGGCAACATCAGTGAATCCCAGTGCCAGGAGGCCTCTCTGCCCTGTTGCTGGCCCTCCAGAGGAACTGGCTGGGACAGGATGCTGGACTAGAGGGACCCTCACTGGTCTGACCCAGCAGGGCTCTTCTGAGGTTCTTCTCAGGGGAAGGCCTCAGCCTCTCTGCCCTGTTGCTGGCTGTCCAGAGGAACTGGCTGGCCACTGTGTGAGACAGGATGCTGGACTAGAGGGACCCTCACTGGTCTGACCCAGCAGGGCTCTTCTGAGGTTCTTATCAGGGGAAGGCCTCGACCTCTCTGCCCTGTTGCTGGCCGTCCAGAGGAACTGGCTGGGACAGGATGCTGGACTAGAGGGACCCTCACTGGTCTGACCCAGCAGGGCTCTTCTGAGGTTCTTCTCAGGGGAAGGCCTCAGCCTCTCTGCCCTGTTGCTGGCCGTCCAGAGGAACTGGCTGGCCACTGTGTGAGACAGGATGCTGGACTAGAGGGACCCTCACTGGTCTGACCCAGCAGGGCTCTTCTGAGGTTCTTCTGGGGAAGGCCTCGGCCTCTCTGCCCTGTTGCTGGCCGTCCAGAGGAACTGGCTGGCCACTGTGTGAGACAGGATGCTGGACTAGAGGGACCCTCACTGGTCTGACCCAGCAGGGCTCTTCTGATGTTCTTCTCAGGGGAAGGCCTCGGCCTCTCTGCCCTGTTGCTGGCCCTCCAGAGGAACTGGCTGGCCCCTGTGTGAGACAGGATGCTGGACTGGATGGACCACAATCTGTTTCTGGGGGCTCTGCTGAGCCCATGAGCTGGGTACTAGACTTCTGACCCACAAGTCCAAAGTGTGCTGCCCTAGGCTCCCTGGGTTCATGACAGGCAGGGATCATTTTGTATAAAAAGAGATGCAGGAGTTCATTAGCATAACTCATTACCATGTCTCATTTGCATACGCCACACCCCCTGACATCACCGGAAGTGTGTCAGAAGGCAACACCCACTGCTCAGGCTTCAACCCCAAAAATCTCCAGGTATTTCCCAACTCAGAGCCCGCGAGCCAGCTTTTCACTCTGACTAAAGACACTTTAGGTTTCCTTTGCTCTTTGCAGGGAAGCGACCCTACGACAAGCCTGAAAATACAGATCGAGTTAATCTGCTTTTGCTTTTTTCCACAGCGCATCACCATATGCGCCTGCTCCTGGGCTTGTTACTCCCGGAACAGCGCTCCTGTGCGCTCCTGTTCGAAATGACCCCTGGTGATAGGTATTCTTGGAATAATATTATTTAACCGAGTTTAAATCAGTAGAGCAATATGAAATGAGACAGAGTCCGTGTGTACGTTTGAAAAGGAAAGTTAGCTTTAGTTAAACTGATAGGGGAAATGTCAATGGGATGCAAAACAACATACTCTAGATACTACACATTTGCTGCTAGAAGACTACCACAAAGAATGGCATCTTTTCTTCTCCAAGCAAGCAAAGAGATGATATGCAAAATAGCCAATACATTGATTTCTAGTCACAATGCTAAGGTTCAGATCATTTCACTAAGACCTCCGACAATATTCCTGGGCTTGGTCTCACTGCGTGATAGATTGGTTACAACCAATGCTCCCTCTAAGCTGTGGAGTCTTGTGAGCAAAAATTCTATTTTGTGAGCTACTGGCATTAAGGCTGTGAACAAGCGATTTGGCTACTGCATCAATCAGGTTGCTCTGGAGCCATCCTTCCTGAGTTGAGACAAAGAGGTGTGAGCCAGAGGCTAAAAAACTGTGAGCTAGCTCACACTAACTCAGCTTAGAGAGAACACTGGTTACAACAAACACACGCGTCTTCCTGTTGCCTAACAAAGTTAGCTCTATAATTACTGAAGTGTTTTAACTTGCTCCTCCCAATACCCCTTCTCAAGTTACAACACTGAAGCCCTGCAAGTTCAGGTTTTCATGCAGAGTCTCGAACTTCTCCTCGGCGTGTGGTTTGGCGAGTATGTCTGCGGTCGTGTTCTTGTTTCTGCTTCTCTCACACAAAATGACATTTGAGAGCAATGGCCTGACTCTTAGATTTGGAACCTTCACCTTTGCAGATAGTAACGCAAGCTTGATTGTCCTTGAACAATTGAGGAATGCTGTCTCAAATGTCCAGATGTTCAACATGCATGATTTCGTAGTCCTTCAACAGCTTCTGCACACCTTGCATATTCCTTTGAGCAATGCTCCCGCTAGGCTGTGGTGTCTGTCTTGTGAGCAGAAATTCTTCTGGCATTAAAGTTGCGAGTGAGTGATTTGGCTGCTGCATAAATCAGTTTGCTCTGGAGCCAGCCTTCCTGAGCTAAGACAAAAAATGTGTGAGCCGGAGGCTAAAAAACTGTGAGCTAGCTCACACTTAACTCAGTTTAGAAGAAACATTGCCTGTGAGCTACTTTCACGTGCCATGAGTAAAGACAGCCTTTGTGATCCCATGTACATGACCTTGTACGGCACACTGACCCATCAGGGTCCGTTTCCACATCATCATCAGCGGCGCTATCTCTCAGGTAACGACAACCATCCATTTCGTCAACCATAAGCTCCGTTCCATATTTGTCATGCATAATTCTGCCACCGTTCCTTTTAAGTATGACTTCATGTCCACTTTGTACGATTCTCTTAGTGGATATAAGAGAGCGGGTGGCTTCAGGAACAAAAACGCAGTCCGTGAGAGTGATTTCCTCAGTTTCACCTTTCACGTTCAAAACTCTCAGCACCACAGTTCCGCACCCCTCCACGCAGAAAGCCTGGCCACTCACTTGCTGTAAGCTCGGCTTTCTCTGTCTATCCAGATCAACAAAATAGTCCAGTGAGTTTGCTATGTGTGCGACGCTCCCAGAGTCCAGCAGTTATAAGCCTTTAGCATTTGACCCTCCTCCATTCATAGCAGACACAGGTTTTTTCCTAGTCCAGTTGTATTTAGCATTTCCTCTACCACGGCCTCGAGGGGATCCTTTTCCAGGGGGTCACATGTGTGGGGCTTCCCCTTTCAGTGGGGGCAGGCATGGCACGGTCCCTTTCACCTTCCACACGCTTAAATCTGCATTCTCTAGAAATGTGCCCAAATCTTGCACATGAGAAGCACCTAACGTCTTTCTTTATGTTTCCCTTCTGAAATCTTGGCTTTACTCTGAGTCTGGACAGTCCATCCGCCAGCTGAGACATTTCCCGTCTCATCCCCTCCTCTTCCAAGTAAGAACACACAAAGTCAAGAGCCAGGTCCTCTTGTGCCTTTAGAACTGCAGTGTCCCTGGCAAAGGATCTTGGGAGAGAAGTCAAAACCAGTGCAAGCACCGTGGCATCCGCGGGTGGATCTCCCATGGCTTTCAGATCAGAGGAAGTACTCCTGGTTTGGCTCAGGTGGGCGGTCAGGGAGCCCCCCTCTGGCAGCCCGAGACCGAGCAGGCGCTGGTGAAGGAGGAGTTCAGTAGCACCAGGCTGACTGAGGTGTTTCTCTTCCAGCATCTCAAGCATTTGCTTTGCTGCGGCGCATTCTCGCAGCTGTGGCTGGTCTCTTGCAGGGGCGCTGCCCATGATCCGGCAGGCAGCCCGGCCGTCCATTCGGCCAATCCTCTCTTTCCCCGCTTGCTTGCTTGCTTGGGGGCTCCTCCTTCCCGAGGGCATCCAGGGCCGAGTGAGTCTTGAGCCTCGCCTCCCCCCTCCTGAAGCTGCAGTCATCTAAGAGGGGGCCGCGCCCCACGGGAGGACTGGGGAGGGCAGCCAGGGTCCCTCACCGAGCCCTTTTGGTGGCGGGAGTTGGCAGGCAGCTCCTCGGACGGGCGGCAGGCAGGCAGGCAGGCAGGCGCGGGGCCGAGGGCGCTTCCTTCGCTCTGTCCCTCCGGCGCGGTCTCCTTCTGGGCGAGGGGTCCCAGGGGAAGACCAGAGAAGCGCGCCCCTTCCCGCCGGGGTCTCTCCGCGACAAGCAAAGCGAGGCAGACTCGAGGGCTAAAAGAGGCGCTCTCTCTCTCCCCCCCCCCCCCCCCCCGCTTCGCCAGGCCCCAGGCGCGAGGGGAAGCAGGACGCCTGCCCAAAGTTACTCGGTTCAAAGAAGAAGAGGTGCCGCCGTGGCTTTAGTCGGTAGGAAGTGACCAGGCGCGCGCGCGGGTTTCGGCCGCTCCCGCCTTTCTCCGCGCTCCGGAAGCCCGTTTGAGCAACCCGTGACCTGCTCGGTATTCTTGGGGGAAAGATTATTTAGCAGGGTTTAAATCAGCAGAGCAGTGAGGGCGGCGGCCGAGTCCGGGCGGCTGTTGGAGAAGGCAAGACGGCCTTGCTGAAACGACTGGGGAGAAGGGAGGGCCCAAAGGGGATGCAGAACGACAGGCTCTCCGGGCGGCCCTCCCCAGGCCGACTCCCAGGAGACCCCGACGGGGCAGGGCGGCTCTCCTCCTCCCAGCAAAAGAAGAGGCCGGGGGAGAACCCGCCACCCCCCCGCTGCCCGGGATTTAAGTCCCGGCCGTTTTCCCCCCAAGACCCCCTCCAAGATTCGCGGGTCTGTTCTGGCTGGCTAGCGGGTTGGCTGCCACCGGCACCCGTGCCCTGCTGCTGCTGCTGCCCGACAAGCGCCGTTACCTCTGCCACTGCGGACGCGGTCTTTTCCCGGCTTCAAGCCAGCCGTTCGGGAGGAGGGGCTGCCAAGAGGCGCCTTTCCCGGCCTCTTCCCCCGCGCCTGCCTGCCTGCCTGCCTGCGCCTCGGCGGCGGGCCAGCCCCTCGCGAGGGAACCCCGTGCGGCCATGCGCCGGCGGCTTGGGGAGTGCGCCCCCGCGGAGACGCGCCCCGTCCACTGGCAGCTCGGTCAGCCGGGCGGGGCTCTGCTCCCCTCCCCTCCCCCCCCCCCCTTGCTGAGCAGGGGTCGGCAAGAAGATGGAAGGCGCCTCATGTCCGCAGGGCGATGTCTTTCACTGCCGGCAAGGGGCGCTATTGCTCTCTCCTTGACCTAAGGAAGAGGCCGGTTCAAGGGGCCTGGAGCCAGAGCTTCCCACGGGTGCCTGTTGTGGGCCCCACCCGGTAAGGCAGGAAGGCAGCAGGAGTGGTTGGTGGCAGAAAGAGGGACTCTGGTGGGTCTGTGGTCCTCCCCCCCCCCCCCCCCAAAATACACACCTCAGATAAATTATTATGTAAAGGTAAAGGTGTCCCTTGCTCGAAAGCCGGTCGAATCCAACTCTAGGAATGCAGTGCTCATCTCAGTTTCCAAGACAAAGAGCCAGCGCTGTCCAAAGATGTTTCCGTGGTCATGTGGCCTGCATGACTAAACCTCAAGGTGCACGGAACACTGTTCCCTTCCCACTGAAGTGGTACCTATTTATCTACTTGCAATTTCTTGCTTTCCAACTGCTAGGTTGATAGGAGCTGGGACCAGAGACGGGAGCTCACTCCGTCATGCAGCACCCAGGTCTCAAACTGTCAAACTACCGACCTTCCGGTCTGCAGCTCAGCGTCTTAACCACTTGAGCCACTGCAGCCAGGATACATTATTAGGGACTGTGATATAGTTTGCTGAAACTACTGCTCCATCTAAGCTGAGTTAGTGTGAGCTAGCTCACAGTTTTTTAACCTCCGGCTTGCACATTTTTGTCTTAGCTCCAGAGGAACTGGCTGGCCACTGTGTGAGGCAGGATGCTGGACTAGATGAACCCTCACTGGTCTGACCCAGCAGGGCTCTTCTGAGGTTCTTCTCAGGGGAAGACCTCAGCCTCTCTGCCCTGCTGCTGGCCGTCCAGAGGAACTGGTTGGCCCCTGTGTGAGACAGGATGCTGGACTGGATGGACCACTGGTCTGATCCAGCAGGGCTCTCCTTATCTTCTAAGCCCAAATATGTGGGAGCAGGTTTTGGTGAACATGTGAAGCTGCCTTATTCTGAATCAGACCCTCGGTCCATCTAAGTCAATATTGCCTACTCAGACTGGCAGCGGCTCTCCAGGGTCTCGGGCAGAGAAAGGTCTTTCCCCTCACCTCCTGCCACTGGACCTTTTAACTGGATATGATGGAAATTGAACCTGGGACCTTCTGTGTGTAAAGCAAGAGGCTCTACCTCTGAGCCACAGAGGTGGAGTGAAAGGCACTCTGCACATGCTCTACCATCACATTCCCACTGTGAATGATTAGTTTGGCTCATAGTTTCAGAGGGGAGCCACATGGATCTGCAGGAGAACAGGCAAATTTGAATCCAGGAGCACCTGAGAGACCAAGAAGATTTTCAGGGTAGGAGCTTTTGAGTGTCAAAGTTCCCTTCGTCAGATACTTGATGGGAGCTTAGATTCTCAAATGCATGAACCCTGAACATCTGGTTGGTCTCTCAGATGCTGCTGGACTCAAATCTAGTTTGGTTTCTGTCTCCCTTAGCATGTCGGCTGCCCCAAGTTCTCCAAAGCACCCTCCCCAATGCATTAGAGTTACCTGAACAACACCAAAGTGTACTGAAGTCTTGTGGGGGGTTTCTTTTAGCTGTCCGCATGCGATGTCCTGACCCACCCCCCTAACATCCCTTGGCTGTTTTCACTCCTTGCTTGATGTAGTGGTTAAGAGTGCCGACTCTAATCTGGGAGAACCGGGTTTGATCCCCCACTCCTCCACGTGCAGCTGCTGGTGTGACCTTGGGTCAATCACAAGTTCTCTCGGAGCTGTTCTCTCAAGGGCAGTCCTTGGGAGAGCTCTCTCAGCCCCACCTGCCTCACAGGGTGTCTGTTGTGGGGAGGGGGCGGGAAAGGAGATTGCAGCCCCCTCTGAGACTCCTTCAGGTAGTGAAGGGCGGGGTAGGGTATAAACCGAATCTCATCTTCTTCTGCCTCCGGAGTCCCTGAGCGTTAATGGAAGAGCACTGAAGGGATGTGAAGTCTGCGGGGTGTGTTTGTGTATTTCTGGCAGCCGGCAGAAGGTTGCTGTCCTTCATTCAGGAGGATCGACTAGGATCCCTGCTGAGGGATCCTGAGGCCGAGTTGTGGCATCATGACACAGTTGCCAGCCACCTCAGGCCGTCTCCCACGCCCACATGCCTGCAATAGCGGGGAGAGTGGCCTAGAAGTCGAAAGTATAAATAAAATAAATAAACTGCGTGGAGGTGGATTGTGTACAGCGCTGGTTGCTAGGCACGGCTTTCCGTCACAGAATTTGCAGCAGCGCCTTCAGCGGGACGTGGTTGTGGTGGATTAGGATTGCAGAACTCACTGAGTCACAGTGTAGTGCGTCCCTGTTGCGTTGCGTGTGTCTGTGTGCCTTCTGATGAAACTGTGGGGTGGGAGGTCAGTTCTGTGTGCAGATCCTCCCTCCCTCCCTCCTATGCACAAAAAGAAAAAAGAAAAAAGAGGGAGCTGTTATTGGGGGAGGGGGCTTTGTAACCTCTGCTTCGTATCCTGGATGCTTCCATTTATTTATTTCATTTATATCCCATTCCCTCCCCCCCCCCCCGCGGGGATCCAGAGTGGCTGACAACATCCCCCCTTCTCCGTTTTATCCAGGCAACAACCCTGCGAGGTAGGTTAGGCGGAGGGCATGTGACTGGCCCAAGGTCACCCTGAGAGTTTCCAGGGCGGAGTTTGTGGGTGTGGGTCTCTCAGAGCCTCGGCTGACACTGTGCTGCTGGGGGGGGGGGGCAGGGCCCACGGTATGTGTCACGCGGCTCCCTTTCCAAGGCCTCTGAAGCCCCTCCGGAGGAGCTGGGCAGGCAAGGGCACATTTTTCAGATGACTGTGGGCGGCGTCTGGAAGGCGCTTATCAGGAGTGGCAAGGAGTGTTCTGGACGGCCAGGGTCGGCCGCCTCTGAATAGGGGACTGGCCGGCTGCAGAGGATGCCGAGCGGGCGCTTCCTAGCGTGGGGGGGGGGAGGGGAGGGGAGGGGGGCGACCCCTCCCCAAGACAAGCCCTTGAAGTCTGCCTGCCTGATGTCACCAGGCAAACACGGGGCAGGAGATCAACCCGGGCGAGTCTGGGCCGGGGGCAGACGCCAACCCTGGCTCCGCTGCCCGTCTCGGGGAAGCGCCCCTCCCCTCCCTCCCGGCCGGCTTCTCCACGCCGGCTATCCCAGCTTCCAAAGTCTTCCTGGGGGGCAGCCCAGGTTTCGGAAGAAGGCCCTGCGTCGCCTCTCACCTCTGCCTTCTCTTGGCCTCCCGGGGAACCCCAGACTTCCCCTCTGGGGAGGGTTGCCATCTCTGGGCTGGGAAATTCCTGGAGGCCTTGGGGGGTGGAGCCTGGGGACGGCGGGATATGGGGAGGGAGCTCGGCAAGGCGTCATGCCCTACATACCCTCCAAATCAGCCATTTTGTCCAGGGGGTCTCTCTTTTCGTAGGAGAGCAAGTGTAATTCCGGGGGATCTCCAGGCTTCACCTGGAGACTGGCAACTTTACGCTCTGGGGGGATTTTGGCACTTTAGGGGGAGCCCACCCGGACAAGGAAGCGCGCTGGCCCGTTGGCTTAATGGGTCCGTGCCATGTGGACGGGGCAGGACCCTCTGCACGCGCTCAGAGGCGTCCTTGCCTGGCAATGGAGGGGTGGAGGCGGGAGCCGGACAGAAACTCAGGCGCGCGCGAAAGAGGTGTGTGTGTGGGAGGGGGGGGGGCGCATTCCAAAGCCATGTGTCACCAGGCGGGCGCGGGGGCTGCTGGGAGTTGTAGTTCTACCCCTCTCCCGGGGGCGGCGCCACATTCGGGGGAGAGAAAGGCGCCCCCCCGTCGGTCTCTGGGGACTCGCCCAGCTCTAAGGCCTTGCATTCGTCCGAACGAGGATTGCGTCCCGGGATCCAGGGGCCTCTGAGCATGGGCAGAGGGCGGGGACTCTCCAGCGGCTGGCGGGCTTCGGGCGCCACTTCTCGGCCGGCGGCGCCTTCCATCTGTGCACGCGGGCGCCGGCAGGAGTCCCGGCGGGGGGTGGTGGGGGTGCAGCAGGGGCGCACTCTGCCCACGCTCAGAGGCGCGGCGCCGATCGGGCGGAGCCTTGGCGGGGGCGGGGCCGCTGCTGCCCTGCGAGTCCGGCGCCTGGCCGGGGAGCGACTACACTTCCCGGCGTGCCTCGACTCGGAGCCGCCCGCCCTACCTGCGGAGCTGCGGCGGAGAGCCCCAGGGGGACGGGACGGGAACCTGTTCGCCAGGAGGAGGAGGAGGAGGCGGCGGCGGCGGCAGTCTGGACGGCCTCCTCCCTCCCTCCCTCCCATGCGGCGCCCCTCGGAGCCGGCGGCCAGCAGCAGCAGGACCACCACCAGCAGTAGCAGCAGGAGCAGCCCGGGCTGAAGCCGCCCCCGGCGCCGCCGCCCCTCGAGGTGGGCTTTTGCAGCCGCGCGCTGCCTTCCCTGCCAGGGCGGGGCGAGGGGGTCCCGCCAGCCCGCCCCGTCCGGGAAAGAGGGTGGGCGCGCCGCGGCTGGGCTCTCGGGCGGCACTTCTCCCGCCCAGTCCAGTCCGGGCGCCTTCGCCGGGAGGGGGGCGCGGGAGCCTGCCCAGGCCCGCCCAGCCACCCCCACCCCCACCCCCACCCCGGGAGCCGGATCGGTCCATTTTTAGGGGAGGGGGCGGGAGACGGCGAGCGTACGGCTAGGACTGGAGACGGCGCTTTGGGGAGACCGTTGCAGGCGCTCTCCAGCGCCTGGCTGCACAGGGGCGGGTCTCCCTCGACATCTGTCTGTCTGTCTGGCTGGCTTGCTTGCTTGCTTGCTTGCAGGGGCGGGGCGGATCATGTTCCCCTGGAGACCACAGCAAGGGGGCTTGGCTGGGCCCGGGCTTCCCCGGCTGGAGGCTTGTCCCCTCCCGGCCCGCAAGCGGCCGCCTTTTTTTGGTGGGGCTTTTGGGAAAGGGCGCCTCCTGCGGGAAGAGGGAGGAACAGCAGCGTTCGGAAGGGAGGGGGCTGGGAAGGGTCTCTGCCTTGAGCACAAAAAGCGGATGGACAGATTGACAGTTTTGCAAATGCATCCGTACTGTTTTCTTTTTTTGCTATGGAATAGTTAAAGCAGGAGTTTGTGGAGAGGCTCAGTGAGGGCAGCTGGCCGGGCAGGGAAGGTGGACATTGCCAGTTCTCCTTGGCTGTGTGCCCAGTGATCTTTTCCTGGCAGGTCACTTCCGACTTCTGGGTGGCTGTGTGTTGGTAGCAGTTGCCCCACAGGTAGCCGGGTACCCAGAACCCTCTTAAAGACTCGGTTTCTTTTGCTGTGGATGGGGCCTGGGTGTTGAGGAGCTCTGGCAAAGACGGCGACTGTGGCTTCTTGGGCTGCCTTGAGCAGCACCTTTTCGGGGCTTGTTGAGGGGACCCTGCCGGGAAGGAGGGTTTTTTGGTTGAGGGCCAAAGGACCACGTCAGCCGCCTTTGCCAGGGTTCCTAATCACCGATCGCTCCCTGGGAAAACCACCTGCCTGCTAAGAGGGCCGGTTGTGCCTTTGGAAGGGCATTCCACTGTCCATGATGTGAGAAATGTGAAATATTTCCCCCCAGCTTCCTCGGCATCTAAACGGGACGGCTTGCAAAAGAAATTCCTATTCTGTGCTCCAAATCTTATGCTGAGAGAGGCTGACAGCCGCGCCCCGGCCTGAAGGGGGTGCCTGGGGGGAGAGGAAGAGGTTGCAACAGGTTTGACCTCGTTTCCTCCTCGGAGTTTATTTTGGGAGTGGGTTGTGGGTCCTCTTGCCGTGTGTGTGCTTGCGCTGGCAGTTTATCCGTGGCCTGTGGCCAGATGGGGCCTGATCCCTGCTGGGGGAACTCAGTTTCTGTGAGTGCAAAGTTTCACGGGGAATGTGCTTGCCTCAAGCAGCATCAGCTGGAAGCCAGGCCTTAAACTGCAGGGGGACTGGCGTGTGTGAATATGTGCATGTAAAAGTGGGCATGTCAAGGGCCATCCAGTGGCAGCCAGCTTATGCCCCCCTCCCCCTTCATGGGGTTTTCCAAGCAGGAGACAAACACAGGAGGTTTGCCATTGCCTACCTCTGCATAACAACCCTGGTGCAGTGTTCCCTCTAAGCTGAGTTAGTGTGAGCTAGCTCACAGTTTTTCAGCCTCTGGCTCACACATTTCTGTCTCCGCTTGGGAAGGATGGCTCCAGAGCAAACTCATTGATGCAGTAGCCAAATCACTCACTCACAACTGTAATGCCAGCAGCTCACAAAGTAGAATTTTTGCTCGCAGGACTCCATGGCTTAGAGGGAGCATAGCCCTCGTCTTCCTTGACAGTCTCCCATCCGAGTCCTAACCAGGGCTGACCCAGGATCTGATGAGACTGGGAAAGCCTGGGCCACCCAGGTCAGAGCAAAACAGAGGAATTAAAGTGCCTGGTGAGGCCTTGGGTTCAGATTCCTCTCCAGTGCTCCCTCTAAGCTGCGGAGTCGTTGTGAGCAAAAATTCTCCTTGGTGAGCTGCTGGCATTTAAAGCTGTGAGCGAGCGATTCGGCTCCTGCATAAAATCAGTTTGCTCTGATCCTTCCTGAGCTAAGACAAAAATTTGGGAGCCGGAGGCTAAGAAACTGTGAGCAAGCTCACACTAACTCCTCTTAGAGGGAACACTGATTTCCTCTCCCACCCATATTTCATCTGGGTGAGGTCAGATCGTATCTACTTCATTCATAGTCCATCCATCGGGGACCCAAAGTGGATTACATCATCCTCTCTTCCATTTTTATCCTCACAGCAACACCACTGTGGGGTAGGCTTGGCTGAGCGTGGGTGACTAGCCCAAGGTCGCCCAGCGAGCTGCCATGGCAGAGCGGGGACGTGAAACTGGGTCTCCTAGCTCCTAGTCCAACCCTCTAGCCTAACCACTACCTCGTGATGACACTCATATCAGTTTGGCTGGGGGCCCTGGAAGTTCTTTGTCATCTTCTGGGCATGGAACAGCGGTTGCTGGGTGTGCGTGGACTTGTGAATTTCCTGCATTGTGGAATGGAGGTCCCTTCCGACTCTATGATTCTGTATCGCTTTCCTGGCCAGATTTTCATATGGAGAAAGCCTTGGCTGAGCTGTTTTCAGTCCTGGGGCCCCGGGTGGCGATCCGTCAGCTCTGGTTTGCGGAGCTGTCTGTCACCAGGGCTAAGGGGAGCTGAGTCTGGTGGCACCTCTCAGTCCAACAGAGTTTAATTCTGGGCATCAGTTTTTGTGTCCTAAAGCTTCTACCCAGAATTAAACTCTGTTGGTCTGCAAGGTGCCACCAGACTCAAAATTTGTTCTGTTGCTTCAGACTAACATGGCAACCAGTGTTCCCTCTAAGCTGAGTTAGTGTAGCTAGCTCACAGTTCTTTAGCTTCTGGATCACACATTTTCGCCTCAGCTCAGGAAGGGATGGCTCCACAGCAAACTAATTCATGCAGGAGCCAAATCGCTCGCTCCCAACTTTAATGCCAGGAGCTCGCCAAGTAGAATTTTGGCTCACAAGACTCTGCAGCTTGGAGGGAGCATTGACTCAGCAACCTGCCTGAATCTATCTTGATGGGGACAGAGGGGGACTTTCCTTGGAGGGAGAGGTTGACCTGAAAGCCCAGGATGTATTTGGAGAGTGAGGCTCTCAAGCCTCCGAAGCCAGACCATGGGGAGTTCTCTCTTCCTCCCTGGGAACCTGTGCTCCTCGCTCTCTCTCTCTCTCTCTCTCCCCTCTTGGCTGTTGTGATGGAACTGTGAGCCCCAGCTTCCCTGGTTCTTTGTGGCTGGGCGTTGACTTGTGCAGGAGAACAGGTTTTCCCTCTGGATGGGCAAGGAAGGGCGGCCTCTTGCACAGATAGCTCCCGGCTGTTTTTCTCAAGTTCCTTCTGAAAAAAAAAAGGATAACCTCACTCTCTCTCTCTCTCTCTCTGGAGTCCTTTGGAGGAGTACCCCCCCTTCACCCCCAGAAGGCATTGAAGCTGTGGCTCATTTGTACCTGCACCACTTGGAAACAGCCAGGTGGTTTGTGGAGGGCTGTGTAGAGATCACTACAAAATGTTCTCTGCCTCAAGAATGTGCGTGTGCGCAGGAGCGTCAAATATGGGTTCCCCTATGCACTTTGCGCCCTGACCGAGCTGGCTCAGTATTGTCTCAGGTGCTAAAACGGCTTGGCCCTGATCAGTTCTTGGACCAGAGACTCCCCAAGGAAGAAGTCCAGGACTGGTGTGCAGAGGCAGTAGGGTTGCCAGCCTCCAGGTGGGATCTGGAGATCTCCCACTTTTACAGCTGATCTCCAGCTGACAGAGATCAGCTCCCCTGGAGAAAATGGCTGCTTAGAAGGGTGGACTCTGTGGCATTGGACCACGCTGAGGCCCCTCCCCTCCCTTTTTGGTGGCAGCCCCAGGATTATGGAACAACCTCCCCAGGGAGATGAGCCTGGCCCCCCCTCACTTTTCGAACTTTAGGAGGCACCTGAGGAAGTTTTTTTAAAAGGGCTGCATTTGATGAATGCAGTCCTGAACTGTGATTTCAAATTTTTTGTTTATGTATTTTTATGTACTCGATTTTATGTCTGTTAGTTATATTGTAGGCTACCTTGACCTCTGTAAGGAACAAAGCTGGCTAATCAACGTTTTTAATAATAACCCTCTCTGCCGGGAAGGCGGAGTTGAAATTAAAAAAATAAAACAGAGTTGGAATTCAAGGGTGGGACTTGTACAGTATGAATTAAGGTGCCCCTTTTGTTATTCCCCACTTTGGCCTCACATGGGGGGGGGGGGTGTCCTAAAGGTATCTAGCAAGTTTGAGATGAGACCTCCATTTGCAGGGTGGTTTTTTGGGGAGGGGAATACTGGAGCTGGAACAATTCCACAGCGCTTGTAAGAGCAAACTGAACACCAGTTTTCTCCTCTGAACTTGACTGAACCACATCTGCCCTCCCTCTGCATCCTCGTGTGTAATTATGTGCTATTTTCCCCCAGTGCAATCCCTTATTAAAAGCGTAATTAGACACATTCCCCCTGCCCCCATCTCTAACCGTTGATTTAAAAAAGCAAAGGCGCAAATGAGACTTCAGGAGGAGAGGTCTCCATGTAGAACTGCGGCTCGGCCCCATGACCCGCCTTTTCAGTAATGCAGTGGAGAATCCCTGGGAGAAAAGTCTGGAGGGGAATGCCTCTGAGCATGTGCAGAGTCCCTAGCCAGTGTGTAGCTAAAGTTCCTGCCCTAAACTCCTCCCCGGCAGCTTCCCTTCCTGGCTCTGAAGTACTGGCCTGCTTGAAGCAAGGAGGACAGGTCCCCCAGCATCCTCTTCCCCTGCCTGGACGGGTTTCGTGGGTTGTTATGTAACTGGTTCTGGTTGCCGGTTGTCCTCCCCAACAATCTTGTCCTTGTTCTGGGACAGAGGGGCGGGTTCTCCGGTCTGGGGCTTAGTGGAGAGGGGCCTCCGCGTGTTGGCAGGAGTCTGGGCATGTTCATAAACCCCAAGCTGAGCTGCCAGATTATTTCTCCGAGGGCAGATTGCACCAGGCCCGCGAAATTCGCCATTAATCTCCTTCCTTTGTTGCTGTAGGGTGTCGGCTGCCTAAAGACCTTTAGGCCAATTCCCTGGCTGGTTTTTACCCAGCCGGAGATAATTATGTGAATGCATTTGCATAGTTTCCATGAAGTCTCCATTATTTTTTTGGAAGGCACAAATGGGGTGAATTCATCTGCTGCCCAGCTTGGCTTGTCTGTCGGATGTTGTGTTCTTTATCCTTTTAAACAAGACAATAAGTAAATGTCTTTTTTCTTTTTGTGTCCTTGCCTGTAAACAGGCAGGGATTTTGATCAAGGTGTGCTGGTCTGTGCTAGTCTGTCTGCAGCAGCAGAAAAGAGCCAGAGGCCTTAAAGACTAACAACATTTGTGGCAGGGTGGGAGCTTCCGGAAGTCGCTGCTCACTTCTTCAGATACAGCGTGTGTGAAGTTCAGCCCTTGCCACAAATTTTGTTAGTCTTCAAGGTGCTACTGGACTCTGGCTTTTTTTTAACAGTCTTTTTCACCGTCCAGGGCAGACAGGGGAAGGCAAGACCTATAAGGAGGGGAATTCACCCTGGCTGCAGTGGCTAGCTCTGGGTTGGGAAGCACCTGGAGCTTTTTTTGGGGGGGGGGGTGGAGCCTGGGAAAGGTGGGGTTTGGGGAGGGGAGGGACCACTGTTCCCTCTAAGCTGAGTTAGTGTGAGTCAACTCACAGTTTTTTTAGCTTCCGGATCACACATTTTTTTGTCTCAGCTCAGGAAGGATGGCTCCAGAGCAAACCATAGTCAAATCACCCACTCAGATCACCCACTCACTGCTTTAATGCCAGTAGCTCACAAAGTAGAATTTTTGTTCACAAAACCCCACAGCTTAGAGGGAGCATTTATAATGCCATGGAGTCCACCCTCCAAAGCAACCACTTTCTCCAGGGGAAACAGATCTTGCTCGACTGGTGATCCCTTGCAATTGCAGGAGGTCTCCTGGGACCATCTGGGGGCCCTCAGCCCTGGCACGGGGCTTGGTTGCACCTGCTGCTGCGGCACGAAAGGATCTTTCTGGGCTACAGAAGCAGCCTGACTCACCAGGCGAGGGATTGTTTTCCGGCTGGTTAGCACCCCATAAAAATCTACTATGCAAACTGGAATTAGCACTGACTAATAGCTTCATTAGTTGGCCAGTCGTTAAATCTGGGCCTGGCGTTGTCCCAGAATCCTCGTCGAGGGTTGGGCAGAGGAAGACAAACTGATGATGGGGCGGGCTGGCAGCTGTTGGGGAGCCTGCGCCCTGGAAACAGCGCTCGGTCCCGCTTTGGGGGTGTGTGTGTGTGTGTGTGTGTTCAGCCGCTGCTTTTGGCTCAGCAGTCGTGACTTCCACAAGGGCATGAAAAAAACTTGCCCTGGGAATCCCGCCCGGCCTTGTAGAAGCAGATCCTGCAAAGCAGACAGCGCCACGTTGGTCTTAAAACAGGCCTGGAGTGGGTGTCACGGTCGGCTCAGGGGGAGGAAGGGCCAGCCGTTGTGCAGCGGACCTGTTGGGGCATTTCTGGTACGTGGCCAGAACCCGGCTGGTTGTCCTGCCGCCCAGACAGGCACCAGACACAGGAAGAAGACAGCGCAAGTCTGTTTTCTCGGCAGATCCGGGTTCCTCCCCCCTCCCCGCCTGCTCCCTGCCCCACCTGCCAATGTTTCAAGGACAGGCTGTGTTTGGCTTCTTCCTGGCTGGGTCAGGTGGCCTCCCCAGGTGTCTCTTCAGGGCCTCGGCTCAGTTTCTCCGATTACGCAAGAGTCCTGAGTCATGAGCCGTGTCTCTTTCCCAGCCCCTCCCAGGGAAACCTGGCACCGGGGCCCGTTTATAAGCCTTTTGAAGTCAGCTTGGGTAGGAGGGGCAGGGGCCCAGGCAGGCCGGTGGAGGAGGCAAAATCAGGGCAGGGCATGGGGGGGGGTAGGAAGGTAACTGTCTCCGGACACCAGTCATGGAAGTGATTCATCTCCCTAGATCCCTCCGGCAACCGGGGCATTGGCGACTGACAGCATCAGAACCGAAACCACTGGTTGGCACCATGGCTAGCGAAGATGTCAGCGACGCCCGGGCCATCCTGGAGCTCAACTTCCAGTGTAAGTTTTTTTGGGGGGGGGGGGGGAGTCTAGTCTGGGCATTCCTGGAAGTCTTCGAGTCCAGTAGCACCTCAGAGAGCCGCAAAATTTTTGGAGTATGAGTTTTTGAGAGTCCGAGCTCACTTCGTCGGATACAAGAGCTCTGAGCCTTGTAAGCTTCTACTTCAAAACTCTTGTTGGCAGTGTTCCCTCTAAGCTGAGTTTCCTCTAAGCTCACAGTGTTTTAGCTTCCAGCTCACACATTTTTTGTCTTAGCTCAGGAAGGAGGGCTCTGGAGCAAACTAATTTATGCAGCAGCCAAATCGCTCACTCACAACTTTAATGCTGGTAGCTCACAGAGTAGAATTTTTGCCCACAAGACTCCACAGCTTAGAGGAAGCATTGCTTTTTGGTCTCTAAGGAACCACTGGACTCGAATATGTCCTGCTGCAAACCAATGTGGCTACCCCCAGAAACTAACTTCCTGGAAAGAGCTGGAGCCGTGCAAAACATCCGTGCGTGACTCTTATTAATGTGCCGTGTCAGCATTGCCCCAGCGTTTCTCTTTCTCTCCCCCCCACCCCCCGGCCCCGTGCCTGAGTTGGGGTGATCTTTAAGGAGTAGACCTCCGACCAATCAGAGCAGGGAGTCGACAGATCATTGGACCCATGGATGTGGGACGTCTGCCGTGCGGGGCCCTAGATCTCTGCTCAGCTTTGATGCTTTTTTTTGGGTCACTCTTGGGTCTCTCTCTGCCTGGCCCGCCTCGCAAGGCTGTTGTGAGGCAGAAAATGAAGAGGGGAATGGTATAGTGTCTGGGAAAGACAACCTTGTCGGTGCCTTCTCCAGATCTGTTCTGTCAGCTCTGTGAATGGCGGCCACTGGAGGAAACGCCTTCAGAAGCAGCGAAGAAGCTGCAGAGCCCTTTCTCTGACTGACGGAGAGAGAAGTCCAGGAGTTTGCTGGGCAACAGGGGCTGACGCATGAGACCGGAGGCGGCCTGAGCCTGGCCTGGCGGAGGTTGGGGACGGGCCCTGGAGCCGAATCTGCCCAGCATCACGGTCCGGTTGGCCCCGCTTTGGTTTCCTTTGTTTACTGCAGACCAGATCTGCTTTCCCCCTTGGAGGGCTGCTCAAAAGCAGAAGCCCCCACTGTTAACCAGAAGCAGCTGCAGCAGTGATGCGAAATCATTGGCGCAGCCAAAGAAAATGCAGGCCGCATCCGTCCTGGGGGGTCTTTGCGCAGGGCTGCCGGGTGGGGGGGGGTGGGGCACCAGTCTCCTCTTCCAGTTTCCCCCACAGTTTGAGGAAGGGCCTCCTGGTACCGCACACCCGCTGGGCCGTCTCTTCTCCCCTCCCAAAAAAAGGGGTTATGGGCAAGATGAGTTCCTGGCCTCTCTCCATTGCTGACCTGCACAGAAATGCTGCTTGGGGAAATACCGGGAAACCTGGCTAGATGGCGGACCTCCCACTTGGCCAGCTCATCCAGTGGATCCCAAATATTTCTTGGAAGGAGATATTGGGGCAAGGGGGGGGAGGGTCTTGCTGGCACAGGCAGGATCTTCTGTGTGCCTCCCCCCACCTCCTTGGGAAGCGGGAAATGTTTTGGCACAGGTTTCCCAGCTCCAGGTTGGAAAATTCCTGGAGATTTGAGGGGGTGGGGGGTGGAGCCTGGGGGAGGGTGGGGTTTGGGGAGGAGAGGTACCTCAGTGGGGTATAATGCCATTGCGTCCCCCTTCCAAAGCAGACATTTGCTCCCAGGGAACGGATCTCAGACATGGATTCATGAAGCTGCCTCTTAATACTGAACCAGACCCTCTGTCCTTCAAAGTCAGCGTTGTCTTCTCAGTCTGGCAGCGGCTCTCCAGGGTCTCAGGCAGAAAGAGGTCTTTCCCATCACCTATGGCCAGATCCTTTTAGCTGGAGATGCCGGGAACTGAACCTGGAACCTTCTGCATGCCAAGCAGAGGCTCTGCTGCTGAGCCACGGCCCCTCTTGACAGCTCTCCAGGGTTTCAGGCTGAGGTCTTTCCCATCACCTCCTGCCTGGTCCTTTTAACTGGAGATGCTGCCGGGGATTGAACTGGAGACCTTTTGCATGCCAAGCAGAGGCTCTACCACTGAGCCACGGCCCCTCCTCTCTGTCACCTGGAGATTAGTTGTAATTCCAGGAGATCCCCAGGCCCCACCTGGAGGTTGGCCACCCTAGTTCTGCAGCTGCCTTTTCAGCCTGGAGAACACCTTGGGCTCGTAGGGAGTTCCTCTTGGCTGCCTGAGAGGCAGCTTACCCAATGGCCCTCTGGGTTGTGAGGAAAGAGGGGGGGCTGGGCCCGCACCGCAGGGACATTGTGTCTTCCTGTGCAGGAGCCAGGCACCGCAGCAGCCACACCCAGCCCTGTGTTTACGACAAGGGCCTCCCTTCCTGGAAGGCATCCTAGAGGAGTTCTGGTGTCTGGGGATCTCCTGCTGCAGCAAGTGGGGGTCTGGCAGATCTGTGGCCGAGGGGGTTGGACTGGATGGGCCATTGGCCTGAGCCAGCGTGGCTTCTCTCAACAGTGGGAGGGCTTCTCGTGTCCTGGCCCCGCTGGTGGACCTCCTGAGGGCACTTGGTGTTTTTGACCACTGTGTGACAGAGAATATTGGACTGGAGGGGCCATTGATCCGATCCAACATTGGCTTCTCTCTTATGTTCAGGGCGCTTTCCCTGGACTGCGCCCACCTCTCCCCCCGCGGTCACCTGTATGTCCTCAGCAGGGCACATCCCTCCGCTTGGAAAAATTGGGAATAGATTTATTTTTAAAATTTTTATTTTAAGGCGAGCAAGGTGGCAAAAAGGGGAAGGAAATTAAGAGTTCACATTAACGTCACCAGATACTTCGTGTGGAAAGTTATGGCACAAAAGTACATGAAATTAGGGGACAGAGCAGGGGGGTCCCCAAACTTTTTGAGCCTGTCTGCAGGCACCTCTGGAATTCTGACATGGCCTGGTGGGAGGCTGCCACAAAATGGCTGCTGCAGGAGGCAGAGTTGGCCACAAAATGGCGGCTGCAGCTTTAACTTCAGTGAAGAGCCTTGTGCTGAGGTGGCAGCTGGCACCCAAGCGACATTTAAAGATATCTGCACGGCCACCCAGAAGCCTTGCTGGGCAAAATCCCCACCTGGCCCCACCCCTCGGAATAGTTTTGACGGTCTTTCTGTCCACTGTCCTGGAGGACAACATTGCTTAGGAAACGTATCCAGAACAAAGTCAGTTTCGGCCATCTTCCTTTCTCAGAGAAGGAGGCGTACACTGAATCCCGTTTGGCACACAAGCAGTCCAGAACGTGTCTCTTTCTCTTTCTCTCTCCCTGTCCCGCTCCCGGCAGCTCTGGCTTCCAAGCACATGGACCTCAAGCAGGTGGAACTGGATACAGCAGTCGCCAAGGTGGATGAGCTCTCCAAGCAGCTGGAATCTCTCTGGACGGGCAGCGCTGGCCAGTCCAGCATCCCGCAAAAGGTATGGCGCTGGGAGAGTGAGGCTTGGGGACGGTGGCCCTGCTGGAATGCAGCTGTTGGGTGGGTGAGTGGGTGGGGGCTGGAACTGCTTGGGGGGGGGGGGAAGAACAGGGGAAGGGGAAGGATTAGTGGCTTCCGGAGTCTGGCAGGGAAGCCAGCGTTCGCACCTCAGGAGATGCTCAGGAGATGCTCACAGGAGCATTATAGCCAAACCTTGTGATAAAATCATACAAACATAGAGTTGAGAGGGACCTCCAGGGTCATCTAGTCCAACCCCCTGCACAGTGCAGGAAATTCACAAATCCCCCCCCCAGTCACACACCCAGTGACCCCCCCACCATATGGGATACATGCTGATCTCCTGCTGATGCGTTGGATGGTGAGGAACTGCTGTGCTTGGGAATTGTGGCCACCAGAACCTAGCTAGTAGTTTCCTTGTGATCTGGCCCCGCTGGTGGACCTCCTGACGGCCCCTGGGTTTTGGCCACTGTGTGACACAGAGAGTTGGACCGGAGGGGCCACTGGCCTGGTCCAGCATGGCTTCTCATGTTCTTATATGGAGCAGAAGTCCATCAGTAGCTGTTAGCTACAAGGTATAGATGGAGCACTCTGTCTGGGGCAGGGATGCTCTGTCTTCTTGGTGCTTGGGGGGGGCCACAGTGGGAGGGCTTCTGGAGTCCTGGCCCTGCTGGTGGACTTCCTGATGGCCCCTGGGTTTTTGGCCACTGTGTGATAACAGAGGGCTGGACTGGATGGGCCATTGGCCTGATCCAGCATGGCTTCTCTTGTGTTCTTATGTCTGGGGCAGTGATGCTCTGTCTTCTTGGTGCTTGGGGGGGCCACAGTGGGAGGGCTAGGGGGGATGGGAGCAGTCAGTTATTCCCCCAGGAGTGACGGCCTTTTCCACACCCGTGGTTTGCACTTCACCTGTGTCTTTGCTTTCGGCAGGGGGACCGGCCCAGCCCCAGTTCCTGGCCCTCCCAAGACTCGCCTGTCCGCACGGTCCCTGTCACTGCCCCTCCGCCCCCCCAGTCACCTTGGAAGAGCGCCTCCCTGGACTCTGCGGAGAGCTTCTCCTCCTCCTACGCCTTCCTCGAGAACTCGGCCGGCTTGTCCCCGGTGACTTCCTACGGCTCCTCGCCCAGCCAGCTCCTCCCGGCCAAGTCCACCCTCGGCCGGCCCACCTCTCCGCGCCCTTCTATCTTCCTCCAGCCGGAGCTGGACCGAGCCTCGTCCCCCCGGCCGAAGGTGCTGCCGGTCCCTTACGAGTCCATGCCCGGCCCCGTGGGCCACCCGTCCTCCCCTCGCTTCCACCGGTCAGCTGGATCCTTGGAGCGCCAGTACGATTACAAGCCCTACTCCGGGCCGACGGGCCGAGCTGGGTCTCCGCGGATGCTGACAGATGGCTCAGGGCCTCCGATGTTTTTCCCGGACCGAGCGCCTTCGCCACGGCCACCTCTGCCTCCGCCGTATGAAAACCACAGCTTGTACCCCTCGATGCCAAACACCTTCCCGCCCTTCCGGGCTCAAGGTAATGGCCAGATGTGCACAGCATTTTGCAGGGTGGAGGTAGGGATGCTAGCCTCCTAGTCGGGACCTTGAGATCCCCCAGGGTTACAGGTCACGTCCAGAACGCAGAGATCAGTTCCCCTGGAGAAAATGGCTGCTTTGGAGGGTGGATCTCTAGGGCGCTGCGCCCCGATGAGGTTTGCTCTCAGGCTCCACTCCCAAATCTCCACGGATTTCCCAACCTGGAGCTGGTATCCTTAGGCAGAATTTCCTAGCATTTTACAATAATCCAGAAAAATTACATGGAGTATTAACACAGAGGTTTAGATAGCTTCTTGTTTGTATATAACTGTAAAGAGCCAGTTCGGTGTTGTGGTTAAGAGCACAGACTCTGATCTGGGAGAGCTGGGTTTGATTCCCCACTCCTCCACTTGCAGCTGCTGGTGTGACCGTTGGTCAGTCACAAGTTCTCACAGAGCTGTTCTCTCAAGGGCAGTTCTTGAGAGAGCTCTCTCAGCCCTGACTACCTCACAGGGCGTCTGTTGTGGGGAGGGGAAGGGAAAGGAGTTTGGAAGCCGCTCTGAGACTCCTTTGGGTAGTGGAGGGTGGGGTATAAATCTAATCTCCTCCTCCTCCTCCTCCCTGTTATTTTTGTGCTTTGGAAAAAAAACCCCAAGAGGGGTGCTTCATTCTCTAAGAATCCAAACATCCTCTCTTTAAAAAAAGAAAGCAAGTTGCTAGTCCCTGTGAATACAAAGAGTGCTCAGGCTGTGCTGGAAGCCAGAGGAGTCCCTTGATAGATTTCCGAGAGTTGGGGCTTCAGTGTGCTTTTTAGCTCTTTGCGTCACCCAGCGACAAGCAGCATTGGCTACACAAATGAGTAAAAACTGCAGGATAGATGCTGCAGAAGGAGAGATTGTGGCAGGGCCCCTGCATGGCTTGCAGGAGTTGCAATGGCGATATGCAAGGAGAGTCTTGGAGACTCTGGAGAGAGACCACCGAGCCAGCCTGCCCACCCAAGGGTCCCACTGGGCTGGAAGCCACTCGTGTACACACCTGTGAAAATTCCTCTCTTCCTGTTCAGAGATTTGTTTTAAGGTATGTGTGTGGTGTAGTGATTAAGTGCCAGTTTGGTGTAGTGGTTAAGTGTTTGGACTCTAATCTGGGAAAACTGGGTTTGATTCCCCACTCCTCCACTTGCAGCTGCCGGATGACCTTAGGCAAGGCATAGTTCTGTCAGAGCTGTCCTTGAAAAAGAGCAGTTAATGTCTCTCAGCCCCACCTCCCTCACAGGGCGTCTGTTGTGGGGAGGGGAAAGGAAAGGAGACTGTCAGCCGCTCTGAGACTCCCTTGGGCAGTGAAGGGTGGGTGACATGACTCCAATCTCTCCTCTCTTCTCGTCTGTGTGTGGGGGGAGAGGGCCGCCGCTGGCTCTGCAGCCACAGAAGCACCAAGGCCTGTCTTTCCTTCTGCAGATGATTTGGTGCTTCGGAGGAGAACACAGAAAGGGTGGAATGAGTCTGATCTGGACGTGGCGTATGAGAAAAAGCCCTCCCACCTGGCTAGCTATGAAAGTGAGTATGGAAACCAGCGTGGTCTGGCGGTCGAAGCCTTGGTTGAAGGGCTCTGGGAGAAACCAGGTTCGAATCCCCTCCCTGCCCTGGAAACTTCCTGGGTGACCTTGGGGCGGGCGCACCCTCTCAGCCCCACCTGCCCCGCACAGCCATCCTGAGGGCAGAGGAGAGGAGAGAGTGAGGTTGGCCATTTGGGTGGGGTGTAAGTACAGAAGAGAAACGCGACAGGGAGGTCTAGAAGGGGCTGAAGGCAGGGTTTGCTCGGCTTCTCATCCCAGCTTCCTGTCTCATGGGCGGAAGGAAGCAGCCAGTTGGAGGTCCCACCCCCAGGTGCCACGGTGGGTGAAGTAAGTGGGTAAGAGGCCCCCCTCCAATCACAGTGTTTCTCCTTCCAGGAGGAGACCCTCATGGGGGGCTCCGCCAGAGTGCACCGGGCCTGCCGCTGGCCCCTTGGAAGGAATCCAGTTTGGACGGCGGGGGTGCTGGGCAAGGCAAGGTGAGTGGGACTCCCCACTGTTGTACGGCTGTGGCTTATTAGGAAGCTTGCCATGGATCGTGGCCCATGAGGAGCCGTGGAAGGAGGGCAAAAAAGTGCTTAAAGACTGTTTGAACCAGTTTGGTGTAGTGGTTAAAAGCACGGACTCTGATCTGGGAGAACCGGGTCTGATTACCCACTCCTCCCCTTGCAGCTGCTGGTGTGACCTAGGGTCAGTCACAAGTTCTCTCAGAGCTGTTCTCTCAAGGGCAGCCCTCGAAAGAGCTCTCTCAGCCCCACCTGCCTCACAGAGGGTGTCTGTTGTGGGGAGGGGAAGGGAAGGGGATTGTCAGCCACTCTGAGACTTCTTCGCATAGTGAAGGGCAGGGTATAAATCCGATCTCCTCTTCTTCTTCTTCTTTGAAAAACAGGCAGTCAAAGTGAATCTCTGATGGAAACATATGTTTGGGCTCTCCTTCAGGGCATCAGAATTGTGGCAGGCACCCCCCATGTGAGGGAAGCGGGTGGGTGAGTCGGGGTGGTCTTTCTGCTCCCCTAGACAGAAATGTGATTGTGGGGCGTGCCATGCAGAAGGTCCCAGGTTCAATCCCTGGCATCTCCAGTTAGAAGGACCTGGCAGTGGGTGATGGGGAAGACCTCCTCCTGAGACCCTGGAGAGCTGTGAAGAGGGGCTGTGGCTCAGTGGGGAGAGCCTCTGCTTGGCGTGCAGAAGGTCCCAGGTTCAATCCCCGGCATCTCCAATTAAAAAGGACCAGGCAGGAGGTGATGGGAAAGACCTCAGCCTGAGACCCTGGACAGCTGTCAAGAGGGGCTGTGGCTGAGTGGCAGAGCCTCTGCTTGGCATGCAGAAGGTCCCAGGTTCAATCCCCGGCATCTCCAGTTAAAAAGGACCAGGCAGGAGGTGATGGGAAAGACCTCCGCCTGAGACCCTGGACAGCTGTCAAGAGGGGCTGTGGCTCAGTGGGAGAGCCTCTGCTTGGCATGCAGAAGGTCCCAGGTTCAATCCCCGGCATCTCCAGTTAAAAAGGACCAGGCAGGAGGTGATGGAAAAGACCTCCGCCTGAGACCCTGGACAGCTGTCAAGAGGGGCTGTGGCTGAGTGGCTGAGTGGCAGAGCCTCTGCTTGGCATGCAGAAGGTCCCAGGTTCAATCCCCGGCATCTCCAATTAAAAAGGACCAGGCAGGAGGGGATGGGAGAGACCTTTCTCTGCCTGAGACCCTGGAGAGCTGCTGCCGGTCCGAGTAGGCAATACTGACATGGATGGAATCAGCAGTCTGATTCAGTAGAAGGCAGCTTCCGTGTGTGCGTGTGCGTGCGTGTGTGTGTGTGAGAACTCACCTTTTACTCCTTCTCTCTAGGAGGAGCATTATGGGATGCACAGTGCCACTTTGCCCCGGAACTACAAGGTTTCCCCGCTGGCCAGCGAGCGCCGCTCCGAGAGCTCCTTCCGCCGCTCCCTCCCCGCCAACCCGACGGGCACTCTGCCCCGCAATTGGCAGTACACCCAGCAGCCCATCTCTCGCATCCCCATGCCGCCCCCGAGCCCCCAGGGCAGCCGCCCCAAACGCCACAAGCCCCTGCCCCTCTCCATGATCTTCCGCCTGCAGAATGCCTTCTGGGAGTATGGGGCGTCAGGCACGAAGCTCCCCCTCTCGCAGGGGCCTCCGGGGTCCCCACTCTTCCGTTCCCTGCAGAAGCAGGCGCTGCACCAGCCACTCACGCCGACCCAGCATCATGTGAGGGTGGCACAGTCCGGGAGTGAAGGTGAGCGAGCGGGTGACCTCCGATGGGGGGGGGGGCGCCCACCCTGGGGTGCTCAGCTGGGCCACGTTGGGAAGCAGAGTGGAGTCCGTGCTTCTGAAATGCATGCCCTGGGCTGAGAATGGTGTCCCCTCTTCTGAATTCTGAGCTAAGCGTAAATTAATATGTTGTTGAAGGCTTTCATGGCTGGAGTCCATTAGTTGTTGTAGATTTTCCGGGCTGTATGGCTGTGGTCTTGGCATTGCAGTACCTGACGTTTCGCCAGCAGCTGTGACTGGCACCCTCAGAGGTCTCTCACAGAAAGATGGAGTACTCTCTGGGTCAATGTGAGAAGAAGAAAAACGGTAGGCAGGTAATTTATATCTACTCAGGAAGGTGGGTTAGGGCTGA
Organism: Lepidodactylus listeri; assembly: GCA_029233225.1. Classification (NCBI taxonomy): domain Eukaryota; kingdom Metazoa; phylum Chordata; class Lepidosauria; order Squamata; family Gekkonidae; genus Lepidodactylus; species Lepidodactylus listeri. The sequence continues at coordinate 42,882,758 of JARCFY010000020.1, forward strand.
GTCAGTATCTCGTAGGAGTTTCCCAGGCTGTGACATGCTAATAGAGGAGCTTTCATGAGGAGGTCCTTTTGCATATGGACTGGCTGTTGAAATCTGTTGTGCTGTTGTCAGATGTAGAGCATTTGTTTTTTTCAGGACTGGAAACCAAGCCCTGTTTATTTTTAAACTCCCTACGTTGTTTATTTTTAAACAGTCTACAACAACTAAAGCATAAATTGCTCCAGGCAAATGGAACAGCCACTTCCTGTTTGGGATGGAAATGTCGTGCCAGATTAGGAACAGGGACAAGTCCTTACCTGGAGGCTTCCAATCACAACACAGAAGTCGTGTTTAAAGTCTAATCTTAAAGTCCAACAGAGTTAGAAACACAGAGCTGGAAGGGACCTCCACAATGCAGGAAATTCACAAATACCACCCCCCCCCCCCCGACCCCTGCTCTACACCCAGAACATGACAAAAAAACCTGCAGGATCCCCGGCCGAACTGGCCTGGAGAACAGTTGCCTCCTGACCCCAAAGTGGCAATCAGCATTTCCTGGGCGGGTGAGAAAGGGCCACCACGAGAATTAAGCCCTGAGGCAACCCTCCCTGCCCTCCCTTCTCGCGATCTGCCTACGTTCACAGAACCTGCATGGCTATCCGATGGCCACCTAGCCTCTGTTCGAAAACCTCTCAAGAAGGAGAGCCCACCACCTCCTGAGGAAGCCTGTTCCACTGAGGAACCGCTTTTAACTGTCAGGAAGTTCTTCCTTGGCCTGGGAAGGGGAAAAAGGGTGTATGAAATGATTTCCAGATATTATCAGTGGTTATTCGTTTTTCCATTCAGATTAGAATAATAGAATTAAAGGGGCCTAAAGACCACCCAGTCCAACCCCCTGCACCACGCAGGATGAACTTACTAAAGCATCCCTGACAAATAATCATCCAGTCTCTGCTTATGGCTTCCAGCCCTGGTGACTGAGGGGAACCTCCATGTTTAGAGGCAGTCAGCTGCTGAATTCTAGAGCCAGGAGGCAACATCAGGGAAAGGCCTCAGCCTCTCTGCCCTGTTGTTGGCCCTCCAGAAGAATTGGTCGGCCACTGGGTAAGGCAGGAGGCTGGGCTGGAGGGACCCTCACTGGTCTGATCCAGTAGGGCTTTGCTGATGTTCTTAGTATCAGGGGAAGGCCTCGGCCTCTCTGCCCTGTTGCTGGCCCTCCAGAGGAACTGGCTGGGCCCCTGTGTGAGAGGGGATGCTGGACTAGAGGGACCCTCACTGGCCTGATCCAGCAGGGCTCTTCTGAGGTTCTGATGCTTAAACACCTTGAAGGAGGAAGAGCAAGCAATTCCACCACTAAAACGGCGCTTATTGTTAAAACGTTTTTCCCAGTCTCCCACTGACCTCTCTCCAGCTGATTTGTTACAACTTATATTAACAGACGGGACTTTTCCAGCTCAGGTATTGATTAGTGGGTATCCGGCAGCTGACCACTGTGGCAGAGTAGCGCTGTTGGCTCCCAGAGCTGAATGGCAAGACGTTCAACTAGATTTGTGACATTTCCCCCTAGAAATTAAGCCCTGTTGGTCATCTCCCTGCCCTTGTAACTAGGCAACAGCCGAGCCATGCCCATGGAGGTAACAGCTGAGCCCGCCCGCATGGTCCCCATCACCCTGCTGACGGGCGAGATGGAGCCAGAACTGGAGAGCCTCCTGCCGGGCAGCGAGCCCCCAGAGGTGGACGAGGTTGCACGGCCGCTGAGCCCCACCCGGCTGCAGCCGGTCCTCCCGCCAGAAGCCCAGAAGGTGCCGGAGTTCGAGGAGGTGGCCCGTGTCCTGGCGGAGATGCCCCGGCCTCTGAAGCGGCGCGGTTCCATGGAGCAGTGCCCCAGCCTGGCTCTGCCCCCCACCCACAAGAAGCAGTACCAGCAGATCATCAGCCGGCTCTTCCACCACCACCCCCGCAAGGAGGAGGCTGTCCCAGTGGGCGAGGCGGCCCCCCCGGCAGATCTCATGCCCACCAGCGAAGCCGCCGAGCAGAAGGCACCGGGGACACCAGCATCTGTCCCTGCACCCCAGAGCCCCGGGATCCCCTCGCCTGTGCATTCCGTTCAAGACATGGCTGAGAGTCCAGCGATGGTTTCCCCTGTTCAAAGCCCGGTAAGTCTGCACCCAAACACTTTTCCTGGCCCCGTGTGACACATTTCTGGAGCTGAGTGTCCAATGCCTGTACAGGTGTGGAGCCTGTAGCCGCAGTGACCAAAAGGGAAAGCAGCCTTCTGATCAGCTCCTGCCAGCCAGGAAACCGCTGCTCCTGATCCCAGTTCCATTGAGACCAGTGCTCCCTCTAAGCTGTGGAGTATTTGTGAGCAAAAATTCTACTTTGTGAGCTGCTGGCCTTAAAGTTGTAAGCGAACGATTTGGCTGCTGCATAAATTAGTTTGCTCCGGAGCCCTCCTTCCTGAGCGAAGACGAAAATGCGTAAGCCAAAGGCTAAAGAACTGTGAGCTAGCTCACCCTAACTCAGCTTAGAGGGAACACTGGGACCAATGCTCCCTCTAAGAGGGAACACTGTTTGGAACATCTTGTGACAACGGTGACTATTAGGTGTGTGCCTCACACCCTGGGGACACAAAAATAACAACAACAACAAAAACAAGCAAAATAACAAATACACTGTAAAAAATTGCAAAAATATATAACTGAGAGTTTATATGTAGGTAAAGTTCATGAAAATGGTGTGGTGCCCGAATAAGAGTATATATAAATGAGGATTTTTTGGAATGACTGTCTTCTTTAATGACTCTGGCTTATGTTAACAGCTGTTAATTAATTGATGCACTGTGATTAGTTCCGCTGATGAAATGTGCCGAAACGAAGCCTTCGTATCCAGTCCTTGTGTGACTTGTGCCTGATTTGGTGGGACTTCTGCCTGATTTTTTTAACTTCTGCCTGACTTTTGGTGTTCTGATCCCCTCGGACTGATTCTTTGGACTTTTTTTGGATCCCATTCGTTTGATCATTCTCTGACAAATAGTGGTGCTGTTGTATTTTGTATTCCTTGTATACATGATTATGTTATGTTGCTTAATTTTTTATTGAATTATATATTTTTATGACCTTTGTTGTTGTTGTTCAGTCACACAGTCGAGTCCGACTCTTCACAACCCCACAGGCCACATCACGCCAGGCTCTCCTGTCTTCTGTTGTGCTCCAGAGTTTGCTTAATTTCATATTCATTGCATTGATGACACTGTCTAGCCATCTCACCCTTTGCGGTCCCCTTCTTCTTTGACCTTCAGTCCTTCCCCAGCCTCAGGGCCTTCTCCAGCGAGGGCTCCCTTCTCATTGGGTGGCCAAAGTATTTGAGCTCCAGCTTCAGGATCTGGCCTTCCAGGGAACAGTCGGGGTTGATTTCTTTTAGGATCGACTGATTTGATCTCCTTGCAGTCCACGGGACTCTCAAGAGTCTTCTCCAGCACCAGAATTCAAAATCATGACCTTTACCTACATATAAATTCTCAGTTATACATTTTTGCATTTTACTACAGTGTATTTGTTATTTTCATGTTTGTATACACACTGTCATCCTTCTTGTGTATTCTCCTGCAATGGGAAGGCACTCTGCACTTGCTCAGAGGGGCTCATTCTTGATAATCACACCTTGGCAGGGCTTTGTTTCTACAAGCGGAGGTGTTGGGGCTTTTTCCCTCCTACCTTGAGTCCACACGGGGAGGGCAGTGCACTCTGTAGGCGCACGGGGGCATGCGTGTCCTTATGACTCCTTCACCTGCTCCTGGAATGATGGTCCTGAAAGTCTGCTGTGGGGTTTAGCCGTTGTGTGAAGTGGATGCTCTCTATTTCTTTCTCCATAATTGTCTCCCTCCCCTGGTTTGTGTACAGGAGAAGCGCTCTGCCCTGCGCAAAGTCTCCTCCCCGCGGAAGCGGCTGAAGCAGAGAGCCCGCCTCAACCCCCTGGTTCTCCTCCTGGATGCAGCTCTGACTGGCGAGTTGGACGTGGTGAAGGAAGCTGTGGCAGAGGTGAGAAAGCACAGCCATCAGGGTCGGCTGGGCTGGATTGGGGCTGGGGGTCCTCAGGCCCGTAGCCTGGATTTTGTGGTTTGTGGGGCAGATGTTTTTCTGCTGGGGCTGAAGTTCTCAGGGCAGAAAGAAAAGCCATTTAGCCAACAGAAGGCTGTGACCAGGATAGATCTCTGAATTGCAAGCTATCGACCACTTTAGATGACAGTCCTCAGCTGCTGCAAGTTAATCACTTCTGCCAGCCTAAGCAACAATTCTGACAACAAGCCGGCAGGTGGGGGGGGGGGGAATGACATCTGTGGTCAAGAAATCTAACACTTAGGCAGAAAAACTCTCTTAGAGGAGACCAGTCTCTTGACACAGAGTTAGAAGGGATCCTGGAGGTCACCTACTCCAACCCCCTTGCTCAGGGTGGGAATTAGTCAACTGCAGCACCCCGCTCCACTTAAAGGAGCGTACACCTTTTAAAAAATGTTTTAAAATGATTGAAAAAAGCATTTACAGGAGAAATTTTTGTGGGGCTGTGCCTTTAAGAAGGGGCGGAGCCCTCAAAAGCCCCACTGTAGCTACAGGCCTGGGGGGGTCCTCTCAGCTGGAAGTCGAGGAGCAAACCCCCAAAGGAGATTGATAGAGGTGTAAAATAAAGTTGAATTAAAATGGGGTAAGGGTACTGCCCCTCTGGAACCAGGCAGTTGGTCAGCCTTGACGTCTCTGTTCCCCAGGGCTTTCCCCGATGAGTGAGCACCGCCCTTTTAAAAACGTGCAGTTATTCAAAGCCCAGTAGTTACCTAATACTGAGTGGCTGAGTGACGGTCGGCCCCTCTGTGTACTCTGCTCCCGGGAGGTCTGTAGCCAGGATCTAAATCCCATTCTGCGAACAGCTACCTTTTGGGGAGGGGCCTCAGCTCTGTAGCAGAGCCTCCACTCGGACGCAGGAGTCCAAAGGCTCCCTCTCTGGCTGCGCTTCCAGTGAACGGGTCTTGGAAAGACCTTGGAGCGAAGAGGCTTGGGGGGAGCCCCTGCCAATCGGAAGAGGTGAGACACCGGCCGATGGCCCGTTTTTCTCATCTGGGATCAGGGGAGCCTCAGGTGCTCACACCTGTTGGAAAAGAGCCGGAATTGGGCCCCCCACAGGCAAGGAAAGGGGTGGGTGGGTCTGACCTGGCGTGCAGGAAACGTGACTTTGTAAACTATCTAGAAGGAGAAGGAGAAGCCCAGCTCGCTCCAGGAGGCCAGAGGTGGCCAGAGCTGTTGAGGTTCAGCGAAAGGGGGAAAGCCCCTTAAGAGCTTACAGGATCCCGAGGGGTGGGCAGATTTTGCCGACGAAAGTTTCCAAATAGTTCCTTCTCCTTTACGGTTCCTCACGAGCCCCTACCTTGAAATCTCCCCCCCCCCCCAGCTGAATGACCCAAGCCAGCCAAACGACGAGGGCATCACGGCCCTCCACAATGCCATCTGCGGTGCCAACTACAACATCGTGGACTTCCTCGTCAACATCGGTGCCAACGTCAACTCCCCGGACAGCCACGGATGGTGAGTCTCAGAGAATTGGGGGGGGGGGGGAGCGTGTCTTCCTAAGAGGGCCCCCGCCATCTCCACCGTACGAATTGCCCACTTCACGCCTCTTGCCCCTCCCTCCCAGGACCCCGCTGCACTGCGCTGCCTCCTGTAACGACACGGCCATCTGCATCGCTCTGGTCAAGCACGGCGCGGCCATTTTTGCCACCACCTGCAGCGATGGCAGCATGGCCATCGAGAAGTGCGACCCGTACCGGGAGAGCTACAGCGAGTGTTTCAGCTACCTGGCAGGTGAGGGCCCGTCGGGGGCGTGGGGAGGGGTGACTGTGGGGCTCGGGGGCGTGGCTTTCCTTCCTGTATATGTCCTACATGATAGAGGTTCACAAAAATTATGCATGGGGTAGAGCAAGTGGGGGGGGAAAGTGCTCTCCTCCAATGCTCCCTCTAAGCTGTGGAGTCTTGTGAGCAAAAATCCTACCCTGTGGACTGGATGGGCCGCCGGCCTTTCAGCTGTGAGCGAGTGCGATTTGGCTGCTGCATATATGAGTTTGCTCTGGAGGCATCCTTCCTGAGCGAAGACAAAAATGTGCAAGCCAGAGGCTAAGAAACCATGAGCTAGCTCACACTAACTCAGCTTAGAGGGAACACTGCGTCTCCTCCTTTTCTCACAAGACAAGAACTCGTGGGCACTCAGTGAAATTGAGGAGTAGGAGGCTTAGAACAGATCAAAAGAAGTCCTTCACCCAAAGAATCATTAACATGTGGAATTAACTGCCGCAGGAAGTGGTGGCCGCTACAAGCATGGACGGCTTCAAGAGGGAGTCAGATAAACATATGGAGCAGAGGTCCACCAGTGGCTATTAGCCACAAGGTATAGATGGGAACTCTCAGTCTGAGGCAAGTGATGCTCTGTGTTCTTGGTGCCAAGGGGCGCAACAGTGGGAGGGCTTCTAGTGTCCTGGCCCCACTGCTGGACCTCCTGAGGGCACCTGGTGTTTTTGGCCACTGTGTGACACAGAGTGTTGGACTGGATGGGCCATTGGCCTGGTCCAACATCGGCTTCTCTTATGCTCTAATGTCTGGGGCACTGATGCTCTGTATTCTTGGTGCTGGGGGGGGCAACAGTGGGAGGGCTTCTGGTGTCCTGGCCCCGCTGCTGGACCTCCTGAGGGCACCTGGGGTGTTTTTGGCCGCTGTGTGACACAGAGTGTTGGACTGGATGGGCCACTGGCCTGATCCAACATGGCTTCTCCTATGTTCTTATGTACATCTATTTAGACTTCCAGCTTGCCTTGTTTAGAAGATTCATCGTAGTTTGAATGCACCTGATCATTTTTTGGGGGGGGGGTATTGTATTTTAAAAGCATTTCTCTCTCTTTCTCTCTGCCTGCCTACTTGCCCGGCGTCTGGTAAGCTGCATGCAAAATGTAAAACAAAAACAAACTAAAACTTTAAAAATCAGTGCAAAGTGACAGTTACAAAATAAAAATGAAACGGTTTAAAACCTGCGTCCAGTCTGGGCTTTTAGGGGCTAGCGACTACTGATGGGAGTGGATTTGGTACTGATGAACAACGCTGGTTTGGATGCACCAGATCAAATTCTGTGCGGCTGTTTAAGAGCACTTCTCTCTCGTTCTGCCTTCCCGCAACTGTTGACACAGCAGCAGGTGGGCGGGAACTCTCTACGTCAGGGGTGTCGGACATATGGCCCGAGGGCAGGAGTGGCCCGTCCAGGGATCTTCTTTGGCCCACAAGCAACTGGTCACTGTGGCCTTTATTGCCAGATGACAGAGGCTGGGCATGATGTCCCAGAATACCGTCCCAGTGCTAATGAGTAACGGGCGGTGGAAGTGGGCGGGCAGGCATCCGGGAGATACCGTACTCTGAGGATATATTGTAAGAGTGTTACTGTTTTCAGTATGTTTGTATTTTGAGTAAAAAAATAATATTGTTAATTGGTAGATCCTGGTGGGCTGAGCAGCAAATTAGCATGTACCATGATGAAAGTGTTTTAAGATATGCAAAGACAAAACTAAATATCACGCTAAGGCTATAAGGTCAACAGTTGTTGTCAAAATAGGAGATAAATGTGTAAGGTATCCTTTCTAACTGTGGGTCGTAACCTACACTGCTCCTATGTTGACATGCTTATTGCCTCACTGTTTTTGCCCCCGTAATTAAATCGAAACAACTGTTGGCCTTATAGCCTTAGCTTGATATTTAGTTTTGTCTTTGCATATCTTAAAACACTTTCATCATGGTACATGCTAATTTGCTGCTCAGCCCGTCTGTAAGTTTGAACTCTTACCTTCCATTCCAATGTATCTGGAAAAGTGTGCCTGCACACGAAAGCTCATTATCTTGAACAAACCTTTGTTGGTTTGTTGGTCTTAAAGGTGCCGCTGGACTCAGAATTTGTTCTACCATGAACTGGGTTTGCCTGTGTCCTTTATAAAGTTTGTATCACCGGTACCGGGCGCTACATTTCACGGCACATGGCCTGGGCCAACAAAGTGACATTTATGTTAGAGCTGGCCCTTGTAACAAATGGGTTCGACACCCCTGCTCTAAGTGTTGTGCACTGACCCCCCCCCCTGCATTTGTTGCAGATGTGGAGCAGAACATGGGACTGATGAACAATGGGGTGGTGTACGCCCTCTGGGACTACAGTGCCGAGTTCAGCGACGAGCTGTCGTTCCGTGAGGGGGAGCCCGTCACCGTGCTGCGACGGGACGGCCAGGAGGAGATGGACTGGTGGTGGGCATCTCTCTACGGCCAGGAGGGCTACGTGCCCAAGAACTACTTCGGGGTGAGTGTTCCTTTTGGGACTCACGCCTCCTGCGGGGCTGGCTGGAAATTCCTGGCTGGGGGGGGGGGTGGGTGGGCAGGGCAGCCTGAAAGCATCTGCTGCAGCCCTAGGAATATCAGACGAGCTCAGCAGGGTCTGATTAGGCACACGTATCTGTTGCCTTAGGCTGAATCGGACTCTTGGTGAGGCTCTGTTTGTGCCGTTAACCAACAGCAAGGCCCTCTTAGGCCATGTGGCCGTGGGAATTTCTGGCGCTCTGCTTTCTCTGCCTGCTGGGGGCGTGTTCAGGGGAAAGCCCAACCTATTTCTCTCTCTCTCCTGCTTTGTCTTCTCAGCTCTTCCCCAGGGTGAGGCCCCAGCACAAGAAGCTGTAAAGGTGTTTGGGATGGGCGCTCCACTGCTGTCATCCTGGAAGGAACTCAAGAGGCGTGCCTGGGCAGGAAACTGGGGCGCCAGGCGGCGGCGGCTGCCACATCACCAGCTTATTGGGGGGGGGGCCCTCTCGACAGACTTGGCAGCCCGGGATGTGTGTGCGATTCTGCGGAGAGGGGCAAACGCCCCCGGAAGCTTTCAGACTGCCCCCACGGCCGATTCCCTGAGAAGTCAGGGAGGGGAAGCACACATCAATGTGGCCCCCGAGCAACCTCTCCCAAAGTGTTCTGGCCGCCTTCCTTTCTTCCACATGAACGCATCCTGTGCAGCATTATTAACATTATTCCCCCTGCAGGGAGAGGAAAGTGTGGCTTTGGCGGGGATGAAGGGATCGGCCCATGGTGGAACCTTTCCCAAGAACCCACATTCCCTTCCCACTTGGAGCCCCTGCCGCCTTCGTTCGCTTCCCCCTGTTCTCTCCCCTTAACTCCTAACTTGGTTCCTTCCTGGCCCATAGAATTCTCCCCAGCTCTCCTGATGGGTGCGTGCAGAAGTCAGACCTGCCTCGGTTCCCGGGGGGCTGAGGTCTGCCGGCTCCGACGGCCTGCAGCATCCATCCACGAAAGGTCTCCCGACGCAAGCTGGCTGCTCTGTCTTGCCTCTCTTGGGGATCTGGACTGCTGCCGGATGCGTCTTTCTCTGACATGCAAGACGTCAAGCCACGGCATCCCCTCCACTGTGGAGACCCCCGGCAGTCTCAAGCCACTTCTCCCAGCCCGATGTGTTGCAGGCAGAGAGCTGGTGGGGGCAGGAAGCGAAGAGGGTGCCGTTTCTCCATGGCTGATGCAGGAGGCGTGAGGAAAGCGGAGGACGGCTCTATTCTCCACCTCCAGGAAGGGGACGGTCGTGCAGGATGGCGTGAGAAGATCTTCCAGCTCCTTGGGATTCTTTGCCTCCAGTTCTGCCTTTTTGGCCCACCGGAAGCTGTAGCAGCTGTGCAATTGTCGGTGGGGTCTTCGATAGATCCTCTTGTTCTGCATGCCCCTCCTGTGCCGCCATATCACAGAGGCCTCCCTGGATCCCGGGCTTGAACAAGACGCCCATGTCACTCATCCGTTCTGGTTCCTCAGTCCGCTTTCAGGGCTTGCTTCCCTGGGGCAGGGCAGTTCTGCCACCCTGCAGTGAAAGGGAGCCCCGTTCTCCTCCAGGAGCGATGCCCGACTTGTGTGCTCTGATTTGTTTATGACTTTTCAGGGGCTGCTGATGTCCCGTGGCCAAGGCTGGTGTGCCACCGCACAGACCTGGACAACACACAGCTGGTTCGCTGGCACATGCTTCTAGCCTAGCAGATTCCCCCCAGGCTGAGGAAGGGGATGGCTTTTAGAAATTAGGGTTTTGGTTTTTTAAAAATTAGTTTCTTATAGATTTGAAGCCAGTCTTTTGTATGCGACTCCTGTGGCCCTGTAGAAAAGAGCAAGAGCCCAGGAGCATCTTAAAGACTAACAAAATTTGTGGCAGGGATGAGGTGAGTCACTGCTCACTTCTTCAGGTATAGCTGGAATGGGTAGTATCAGTCCTTATATATCTTGGAGAGTAGAGTGATTTCAGATGCTGAATGACATCAGCAGGAAAATGAAAATAGCAGACATGATTGGATTAGGTGTGATATGCAAGGGGGTAGTCGGCATTTCAAAGGGAGATTAGAAAGAGACTGCTGAACTGCAACTGATAATGAAGCTTAAGACAATGCGTCCTCCTGGACTTAATCGAGACCTCGGTTTCCTGTCGCATTACCAATGCTGATTTCTCCATGCCTACTACCCCGCTGCATATCACACCCAATCCAATCACACCTGCTATTGTCATTCACCTGCTGTTGTCATTTGGCATCTGAAATCACTCCACTCTCAAGTGTAAGGACAGATACAGCTAGAATGTGGCTCTATCTGAAGAAGTGAGCAGTGACTCTCAAAAGCTCCTACCATGCCACAAATTGTGTTAGTCTTTAGGGTGCTCCTGGACTCTGCCTGTAGCAGTAGAAAAGAGCCAGACTAACATGGCTACCCATCTTGATCTCTCTCCTGTAGCGCTGGTAGCTGCCCCCAAATACAATTCTGCCAAGAAGAGATGGAGGATACGGTATGGTGGGGCTGGGCCATGTCATTCTGTGTGCATCTGTAACACGAGCTGGAGGTTGCTCGAGAGTATTATTAAAGATTGGACTGGTGGACAAAAGAAGTCTGGGTGACATTCATGGTTCAAATGACAGGTGGGGCAGGAACGGTAAATGGTGGGAATGTTGCACCCAGGCTGGTGTTTGGGGCTCTGGCTAAGAGCTCCAGGTTCACAGAAACCCCAAAGAAATTGTCTACAAGACCCAGGTTTGCTTACAAGGAGATTTTAATAAGTAAACGATCAAGCTTACAGAAGTAGCAGGCTGTGCTCCCATCTGCTGGGTCTCGAATGCACACACACAGAGTGAAACTTAACTGGACTTTGAGACAAGATGCATGGCTAAAACTAAGCATCTTACATCCAAATTGCTGGCTACCAGTCAAGAAATTATAAATCGAGCTATCCCAAACATTGAGGTGAGCCAGGCCACCTGGCGTCTGGTGGGGAGAGGAAAAAAATCAGGCTTCCTAGAGAAGAGCTGCTAACAAGCACAAGAGAGAGAGAAATATTCTCTCAGGAGTGGCCTGACTCCCCTCACAGAAGTCAAGGCAATGGAAGGTCAGCTCCATTTGTTGTCTCAGAGCTCTCTCAGCCCCACCCACCTCACAGGGTGCCTGTTGTGGGGAGGGGAAGGGAAAGGAGATTGTAAGACGCTCTGAGACTCCCTTGGGTAGTGATGGGAGGGGCATAAATCCAGTCTCTTCTTCCATCCTATAACGAAGATGGAGTTGTAGAGGCTGTACAGGTGAGGAGAGGAAGGAGAGGCACACCAAAAACTGGGGATGCGGTTAGGTGCCTACTGTTGTAACCTGACAGGCAGAAATCTCATAGGTGCATTTCTCTTATTTTCTTTCAATTATATTTATTTATATAACTCGTTTCTCACTGAGACTTAAGGCAGGCTGCACAACCCAGTCAAAAAGCACAAAAAAGCAATATGAGAATTCACAAAAAATATGCACTGCAGAAGGAATGCAACAATATAGCACACAATTCAAAGGCTTAAGCCTACCAACATAGAACTTCATCAAATGAAGACAAGGAAAATCACTGTCTTGAAGTTTACAGTTCTTATTCAAATTGCATATAACAATTTAGCATTTTATTTCCATGGTACAAAAACTATAATGAAAAGCTCCGGATGTCCATCTTCGTTTTGAAGGGTCTTCCTCAGATAGTGTTCTGGACACAATCCAAGCGCTATTAACAATTACAGGAATATCCACATACGTAAACTGGGATAACAGTCCTCAAAATCTTAAACGACGGGCAGCCGCTCTCAACACAGAACTTCTCTACTAGGACAGCATGTGGGAGATGTCCTAGTTTTGCTAAGAGACTTTAATGGCTGTTTGGGGAAAAGGAAGATGCAGCATACCACAGAGGAACTAGAATGGAAAGGAAGGAGTTTCCTTCTTGCCTGGGATGGCCTGGGGTACTTTGTACATGTGGATCTGGATTTATATCCCTTTCCCAAATGTCCCCTACTCGCCTGAAACAGAAGGGTCTAGTCTTGCTTGCCAAGAGCCAGGCACAAGTTTTATTATCTGTCATGAACAGAATTTACTTTAAATTAGGACACAGTATGTTAAATGAGGCCTCCAGGTCCTCAGGGGACAAATCTTCTGATGGAGAAATCAATCTCCCATTAGTGGCCGAGGGGACCCGGAAAGCCTAGAGATGGACAAATTTCAGAAGTTGCTGTTGATGGGATCCAGGGGGACGGTGGCAAGAAGAGATGTTTCTCCTTAACTTTCCTAGGAATTGAAAGATATTTCTGCAATGAAGGAGGGACAGGGTCGTCCTTTGCTCCAAAACACCTGTCTAGAGGATCTCAAAAGAGCGTTCTCGGCCTCACCTGCCTCACAGGGTGTCTGTTGTGGCTAGAGGAAGGGAAAGGAGCTTGTAAGCTGCTCTAAGACTCCAAGTGAAGGGCTGGGTATAAATCCAGTCTCCTCCTCCTCCTCCTCTGTGGTCTCATTTGGAAATACCATGTACAGCTCTAGTCACCGTATCTCAAAAAGGACACTGAAGAGCTGGACAAAGTACGGAGGAGGGTGGCCAAGATGATGAGTGGGTTGGAGCACCATCCCTAGGAGGAAAGGCTGGAGAGTCTGGGATTTTTCCTTTTCGAAAAGAGACAAATGAGTACAGGAAGCTGCCTTCACTGAATCAGACCCTTTGTCCATCAAAGTCAGTATTGTCTACTCAGACTGGCAGCTGCTCTCCAGGGTCTCAGGTGGAGGTCTTCCCCATCACCTCCTGCCTGGTCCTTTCAACTGGAGACACAGAGGATTGAGCTTAGGATCTTCTGCATGCCAAACAGATGCTCTGCCATTGAGCCATGGATAGAGGGGGATATGATGGAAGTTTATAAAATTATCCATGGGGTGTAGACACTTGACAGAACAAGCTTTTCCTCCCTCTCCCGATATGCTGGAACTCAAGGGCATCCAACGAAGCTGATGGGCAACAGATTCAGGATGAGCAAAGGGAAATAATTCTTTACACAGTGAGAGATTAAAATGTGGAATTCGCTGCCAGAGGATGTAGTGATGGCCACAGGAATAAACAGCTTTCATAGAAGTTTAGATAGATACATGGAGGATAAATTTATCAAAGGCTACTAGCCATGGTGGCTGAGGGGAACCTCCACATTCAGAGGCACTAAGCCTCTGAATCCCAGAGCCAGGAGGCAACATCAGGAGAAAGCCTCAGCCTTTATGCTCTGTTGTTGGCTGTCTAGAGGAACTCGCTGGCCACTGTATGAGGCAGAATGCTGGACTAGATGGACCCTCACTGGTCTGACCCAGCAGGGCTCTTCTGAGGTTCTTCTCAGGGGAAGGCCTCGGCCTCTCTGCCCTGTTGTTGGCCCTCCAGAGGAACTGGCTGGTTGCTGTGTGAGACAGAATGCTGGACTCGATGGACCTTCACTGGTCTGATCCAGCCAGGCTCTTCTGAGGTTCTTCTCAGGGGAAGGCCTCAGCCTCTCTGCCCTGTTGTTGGCCCTCCAGGGGAACTGGTTGGCCAGTGTGTGAGACAGGATGCTGGACTGGATGGACCCTCACTGGTCTGACCCAGCAGGGCTCTTCTGAGGTTCTTCTCAGGGGAAGGCCTCGGCCTCTCTGCCCTGTTGTTGGCCCTCCAGAGGAACTGGCTGGTTGCTGTGTGAGACAGAATGCTGGACTCGATGGACCTTCACTGGTCTGATCCAGCCAGGCTCTTCTGAGGTTCTTCTCAGGGGAAGGCCTCAGCCTCTCTGCCCTGTTGTTGGCCCTCCAGGGGAACTGGTTGGCCAGTGTGTGAGACAGGATGCTGGACTGGATGGACCCTCACTGGTCTGATCCAGCAGGGCACTTCTTGTTCTTAAAATAGCTTTGCTAACATCGTCACTGTCTTCTGAGCCAAATGCCAGCTTCTTGGCAGCAAATGTATGTCATTTGGTGAGACTGTGTGATATCACAAGATCTGCACATCTGTAAGAACAGGCTGACTCAGCTCATCTCCCTGTTTGCTGGAAGGCCTAAGAATAAAGTCAGTAATGCTGTATTTATTACAACTAGGGTTTCTGTCATTATGTATGTTAGGTTTCTACCCTACCCACGTGGAACACCAGGGTCTGCGTCAAGCCGTTCTGAGCCGTAAGCTGTTCTCCTCCATTTGCTCATTCGGTCAGATTATTTGTATCCAGCCTTTTTTTTGCTGTCATAATCCAAAAAGCCTGCAGTTAAATCAACAGAAACTGCCAGCACTCAGGAACTGCAAAATATAGGCCAGTGAATCACAAAACAAATATCAGACAAACAGCAGCTAGAAATACCAGCTAGAAATCGAGGCACAAGTCTATCAGAAGGTGCTCCGGAATGGACAGATCTTTGTGTTCCATGAATTCACCATCGGGTGGTCAGCCTTGGGGGGGGGGGGGGCCCTGGAGATCTCCCAGAATTAAAATAGAGATCAGTTCCCCGAGAGAAAATAGCTGCTTTGGAGGGTGGACTCTCTGGCACCACACCTTGGTCCCTGCTCTAGCCAAGGTTCTGCCTCTAAATCTCCAGGAATTTCCTAACCCGGAGCTGGCAACCCTACCTTGAAGTCAGAAGCAATGACCAAGAAGTCTGGCAAATCATGTCAAAGGGCTAGAGTTGCCAAGTCCGGGTTGGAAAATACCTGGGGACTTTGGGGGTGGAGCCAGGAGAAGGTGGGGTTTGGGGAGGGGAGGGGCCTCAGCATGGTCCAATGCCATAGAGTCCACCCTTCCGAGCAGCCATTTTCTCCAGGGGAGCTGATCTCTGTCAGCTGGAGATCAGTTGTAAAAGCGGGAGATCCCCAGGCCCCACCTGGAGGCTGGCAACCCTACAAAGGGCCAACCTGCCTTTAAAAAAAGTTTGGGAGAGCTGGTAGAAGAGGAGGAGGAGGAGGAGGAGAAGATTGGATTTATACCCCGCCCTTCACTACTCAGTGGAGTCTCAGAGCAGCTTACAATGCTCCCTCTAAGCTGTGGAGTCTTGTGAGCAAAAATTCTACTTTGTGAGCTACTGGCATTAAAGTTGTGAGCGAGCAATTGGGCTGCTGCATCAATTAGTTTGCTCTGGAGCCATCCTTCCTGTGCTAAGACAAAAATGTGTGAGCCAGAGGCTAAAAAACGGTGAGCTAGCTCACACTAGCTCAGCTTAGAGGGAACACTGCTTACCGTCTCCTTTCCCTTCCCCGCCCCACAACAGGCACCCTGTGAGGTGGGTGGGGCTGAGAGAGCTCTTTCAAGAAAGTGAGAGAACAGCTCTGAGAGAACTTGTGCCTGGCCCAAGGTCACAACAGCAGCTGCATGTGGAGAAGTGGGGAATCAAACCCGGTTCTCCCAGATCAGAGTTTGCACTCCTAACCACTACACTAAATGGGCTCTCAAAGCCACAGTTCACAATAAAATGCTTGGGCACCGGTAGCTGCTGCGGACTTCTTTGCAGGCAGAGTTGGCAGGGATTTTCTCGGCCGCGCCAATGCTCCTTCACAGCTTAAAGTCCTTTCCACCTCACCCTGCCCAGACCTCAGCTATCGCCTACTGGAGTGCTTCCTTGTCCTTCTCCAGAGCAGGGGGGTCTCCAACGTTTTTGACCCAGCATGCACCTTTGGGAATGTGACACAGGGTGGTGGGCGCAGTCACAAAACAACTGTCACAGGAGAAGGAGTAAGCCAGAAAATGTCAGGCAGTGGGGTTATGCATCATAACTCGTTCATCAGCATTTCAGGCATAAGCTCAACAGGATGCGTTTTAAAATTAACATATTGTTTAAAATATGTTCTTGCATGCCCTGACCAGGATAGCCCAGGCTTGCCCAATCTCGGAAGCTAAGCAGGGTCGTCCCTGGCTAGCATTTGGATGGGAGACTGCCAAGGAATACCAGGGTTGTGATGCAGAGGCAGGCAATGGGGAAACATCTCTGAAGGTCTCTTGCCTTGAAATCCCCAAGGGGTCACCACAGGTCAATTGTGACTTAACTGCAAAAACAAAAAATGCACACTAGCATATATCCCAAACGTCTAAAGAAATACTCATCTGACAGATTGAGGTGGGTGGCCCTGTTGGCCTGAAGCAGCAGAACAAATCTGGAGTCCAGCGGCACCTTTAAGGCCAACAAAGTTTCATTCTGGGCATGAGTTTCCGTATGCACGCACACTTTTCCAGCTGCATTGTGTATCTGAAGAAGTGTGCATGCCCACCAAATCTTATACCCAGAATAAAATGTTGTCAGTCTTAAAGGCGCCGCTGAGTGGACTCAAACTCATCTGACGGTATCTGTCTCTGCTGGGCCCACCCACTTTATAAAGACCCTTGGCAGGCAGCATGGTGCCCACGGGCTCCACGTTGCGGACCCTCGCTCTGGCGTCTCCAAGCCTCCTGGACATTTCTAACCACCACGACCGCTCCTTGGCCATTTAGTCTGGGCTCGATTACTCTGCCTTACCCGCAGCGGCTGTAGCCTATCTTAAGCGACTGGTACTGTCTGAGCACGGTGCAGCCGAACGCGCCTGGCGGGGGGAGGGAGTGCGATGGACTTTACTACTTGGAGAAAGGAGGCGTACACTTTTTAGATTAGCCAATGAAAGAGCAGCCTGTGGGGTGCGCTGGCCAATGGCGCGTGTGTGTAGGATGATGAGCGGAGGTGGGCTGGGCACGACCAGAGTGAGAACTAAAGCGGAGTGTGGAAGAAACCATGAAGTGAGTGGTGGTGGGGGGAAGCAGCTGGGAAATACCACTGGGACGGAGGGAGGCGCAAAAAGACTCCAGAGTAATTTGGGTGTTTTTTCGTGTTGCTGCTGTTTTTGCACGTGGGCCAAAATGACAGATCTTTGGGGAGGGGGCGCTGGGAGGCAAGCGGGGTATTGTCTAGGGGGAGGGGTTTGATTAGGTAAGAGGGCGTTTGCTGTGCACGTGGGTCATAGCCAGAGGCTGGCGCACTCGCGTGCAGTTTGCATCCCTTGCTCAGAGGTAAACCCGGCTACATTCAATAGGACTTCCTCTCAGAGAAGTTCCCCTGTGGCGGAAGGTTGAAGCGCTCGGGGCTCTTTAGCTTGGAGAAACGACGGCCGAGGGGTGACACGATCGAGGTTTATAAGATTATGCATGGGATGGAGCAGGTAGAGAAAGAAGTCCTTTTCTCCCTTTCTCACAAGACAAGAACTCAGTGTGGGAACTCCATGGAATTGCTGAGCAGTCAGGTTGGAACAGATAAAAGGAAGTCCGTCTTCACCCAAAGAGTGATGAACACGTGGAACTCCCTGCCACAGGAGGTGGTGGTGGCTACAAGCATGGACGGCTTCAAGAGGGACTTAGATAAACATCTGGAGCAGAGGTCCATCAGTGGCTATTAGCCACAAAGTATAGATAGGAACTCTCAGTCTGGGGCAAGGGATGCTCTGTATTCTTGGAGCTGGGGAGGAGGGGAAACAGTGGGGGGGCTTTTGGAGTTTTCTGGCCCCACTGCTGGACATCCTGAGGGCACCTGGTGTTTTTGGCCACTGTGTGACTCAGAGTGCTGGACTGAATGGGCCGCTGGCCTGATCCAACACTGGCTTCTCTTATGTTCTTA
This sequence comes from Lepidodactylus listeri, assembly GCA_029233225.1. Lineage (NCBI taxonomy): Eukaryota > Metazoa > Chordata > Lepidosauria > Squamata > Gekkonidae > Lepidodactylus > Lepidodactylus listeri. The sequence continues at coordinate 42,900,733 of JARCFY010000020.1, forward strand.
TATGGAGCAGAGGTCCATGAGTGGCTCTTAGCCACAAGGTATAGATAGGATCTCTCAGTCTGGGACAGGTGATGCTCTGTATTCTTGGTGCTGGGGGGGGGCAGTGAGAGGGCTTCTAATGTCCTGGCCCCACTGCTGGACCTCCTGAGTGCACCTGGTGTTTTTGGCCACTGTGTGACTCAGAGTGTTGGACTGGATGGGCCATTGGCCTGATCCAACACTGGCTTCTCTAATGTTCTTATCTTCTTAAGTGTGCATAGGATCGCACCCCCTGGTATTAAGTATGCAGGTGATGCTGGTCAGACTGATATGTGGGAGCCAATTGCCATTGAATGCAGTGGGTCTTAATTCTGAGTTAGCCTTCTAGAAGAGCTAGGGTGGCCAACCTCTAGGTGGTTATCATCGGAACCATTGCTGCAATCATAATAACTTATCTAGGAGAACATATCTCTCAAGGGCCTGGTAGAACCTGAGAGATATGTTCTAGATAAATTATTATGTTTGCTGCAAGCAGTGCTCCCTCTAAGCTGTGGAGTCCTGTGAGCAAAAATTCTACTTTGTGAACTGGCATTAAAAGTTTTGAGTGAGTGATTTGGCCGTTGCATGAATTAGTTTGCTCTGGAGCCATCCTTCCTGAGCAAAGACAAAAATGTGTGAGCCGGAGGCTAAAAAACTGTGAGCTAGCTCACTCTCACTCAGCTTAGAGGGAACACTGGCTGCAAGGGTTCCAGTGGGGCCCTAGAAAAATGCTGGTATTTTAAGAGTCTTGTACTCACGAAGAGGATTTTTGCACTTTATATTTTGTACATACATCACTGTCCTTGAAGAAGATTTTATTTGATAGGGGTAAATTACTGGAGTCCTGTGGGATCAGTGCTTGTGAAACTGAAAAGGTGCTGTTTGAATGTTTGTACATACTTTGGTATATTGTTGTGGTGAATCTATGTTTTGAAATACTTGACACTAATATTTATCAAACAGTATAGAATTTTCTTTAAAAAAAATAAAAAGCACAAAATAGATTTATCTTGAGTAGACATTTATTACACACAGTGTTATATATTTTTCAATACCTTCCTAACACTGCGACCCTCAGTTTTTGTACTAACCTCAGATGGTGGCTGGCGATCTCCTGGAATTACAAGTGATTCTCCAGGCAGCAGAGACTGGTTCCCCTAGAGCAGTGATGGTGAACCTTTTAGAGACCAAGTGCCCAAACTGCAACCCAAAACCCACTTATTTATCGCAAAGTGCCAACACGGCAATTTAACCTGAATACTGAGGTTTTCGTTTTAGAAAAAACAACTCATACATTAACATCTTTTGTCTTAAAAGAAAAACACAATAACAGAGCTTTCAATGATACAAATAACTTTTTATTGAAAGGTAAAAGTTTGCATTTGGCATGCTTTTGAACAATGTAATTTTTGCTGTCCAATCTTGTGAACTCTGTGCTGGGGCGATGCCGTGCGTGCCCACAGAGAGGGCTCTGAGTGCCGCCTCTGGCACCCGTGCCATAGGTTTGCCACCACTGCCCTAGAGGAAAGGACAGCTTTGGAGGGTGGGCTCTATGGGATCATATCGTCCACGGAGCTCCCTTCTCTCCACAAATTCTGCATTCCCCAGGCTCCATCCCCCTCACCCCCGAATATCCAGGGATTTCCCAAATCACAGTTGGCAACTCTAATTAAGAGCAGATGCATCCTGGCCCAGTTGATGTAGAAGAGTTCAGACTGGCCCGTGCAGCCACTGGCCCAACAGATTCTGCCTCAGCCGTGCCGACGGTGGGTGTGCAAGCACGCAGCATCAGAGATCATACGTACGCCTGGGATCCGCAGAACTGTAGATGCCTTCATGGCTTTCAAGTCACCTTAGGGACCCAGGCTAGCCCAATCTCGTCAGATCCAGGAAGCTAAGCTGGGTCAGCCCTGGTGGTTAGTATTTGGATGGAAGACCACCAAGGAAGTCTAGGGCAGCTATGCAGAGGCAGGCAATGGCCTTGAAAACCCTATGGGGTTGCCCTAAGAACTTGATGGAACCTTCCAGCACCAAAAGAGAATTGAATAGCCATGCAGGGAACAGGCCCACTGAGGGAATAAAGATAGTCCTGGAATGTGAGGGCTCAGTGCTTGACTTTGGGTGATGTCCGTCCATTCTGGACTATTTCCTCCTTGAGGATTGGCGCTTCTTGCTTCCTGAGGTCTGGTTTTCTTCCCCAGGCTGAATATAGATGGCTTGCTTGTTTACTTCCCGTATGACTACATCTACCCCGAGCAGTATTCATACATGCTGGAGCTGAAGAGGACGCTGGATGCCAAGGTTTGCCTGAAGAAGACACTGTTTGGGCGGGGGGGGGGGGGGTTGTATTTGACCAGAAGGCGGGAAAGATGCTTCTTTCGCTGGCAAGCCAAGGAGAGGGAGTGCTCGGAGGAAACTCCTGGGGAGTTGCTGAGGTCAGGTGGCACTGGGTTGCAGCAATACTCCCAGGGACTTAGAAATCCAGCATTAGTGCTGAAGAATTCGGATCAGAGCCAGTGGAGTGGAGTGGCTGAAATGGCGGACTCTGCTCCGTGCGACTTGGGTTCAAATCCCTGCTTCTGCCATGGGAGCTCACTGGGTGACCTTGGGTCTGTCACAAACTGTTAGCCTGGCCTACCTCACAGAGCTGTTGTGAGAAAAAAATGGAGGCAGGGGGAATGATGCTCAGACGCCACTTTGAGTCCCACCTGGGGAGGGACGCGGGGTAGAAATAAGTAACTAAATAAATGCACTGCAAATGCAGTCTCCCCCATTCCCAAGCCGGTCTGGATCAACCAAATTGGATGCTGCTTTCTAGAAAATTTGGCCTCCCTTTCCCTGAAGCCTTGGGAAGCATCTGGGAAGGCAGTATGGGCGCATGCTCTTAAAAGTGTCTCTCTTTTCCTCTGCCAGGGCCACGGCGTGCTGGAAATGCCCTCGGGCACTGGGAAGACCGTCTCCCTGCTCTCTCTCATCGTGGCCTACCAGAAAGTGAGTACACCCATGGCTGTGGCGCAAGCTGGATATCAGATCTCTTCCACAGTCGGAGGAGAGAGGCATGTCACTGGGGGCTTGGGGAGCACGACTTGTCTTTCCCTCGAGAATGTTTTGTATGCCTCAGTACTGTGTACCTCCCAAGTATTGTTATGTGTGTTTGTGTGTTAAGTGCCGTCAAGTTCCTTCCGACTTATCGTGACCCTATGAGTTACTGACCTCTAAAACGTCCTCTTGTTAGCAGCTTTGCTCAGGTCTTGCAAACGGGAGGGCCTTTGTGGCTTCCTATACAGCAGGGGTGGCCAAACTGCGGCTCAGGAGCCACACGTGGCTCTTTCACACGTGTTGTGTGGCTCCCAGCAGGGTGGCTGGGGAAGTGAAGGGGAGGCGGTCTTCCCTTCCCCAGCCAGTGTTTCCTTCCCTGGGTAGGCTTGAGGTGGGTTGGGGAGCAGAGGAAGAAAGCAACTTTAAATGCGTTCTCAAAGCCCCCACCCCCCTGGCCGGCTTGGGGAAAACATTTGTCACTTTACACGTCATCACCAATGTCTGTTTTTACCCCTTTTGTTTTTATTTCTGGCAGTCTTATTTAATGTTAATAAAAAGCAAATTTGCATGTTTTCCAATAAAAATGTGTTTATTATTTGTTTATGTCTTGCGGCTTTCAGACATCTGATGTTACTTCTAGGTGGCTCTTGCGTTAAGCAAGTTTGGCCACCCCTGCTATAGGGAGTCAGTCTGGGTCCTCCTCTTTGCCAGCCGCCTTCCACTTTTCCTAGCTTTGTTGTCTTTCCCAGCGACTCTGGTCTTCCCGTGACGTGACCAAAGTTACATATTGAAGTCACATTGTCCCTGATAAGGCAATTTTGTTTGCACTCTTAGGACCTAAACTGGGAGGTATATATTGGTCCTGATACTATTTCCAGCATATGCAAACTACTTCTGACACAAGGCCAGATATATTTGTGGCCCCAAATAAAAACCTTTTGGTGTGTCATTCAAATCCAGATTAGAACATTCCATTTTTGGCCCTATATTATTAATTGTTTATTGCCTTACATGTGTCTGTTACAGGGACTTTGTTGCGTGTTGTACTTTGTGCTATTTGACCTCCGAAGAAGGCTCTCGTGAGCCGAAACGCGTCGGGTCATATTCTGTTCTTTTTTTGTGCATTTTACTTTGAACATTTTATGAGGCTTTATTTGGGCCCCTACGAGGTTTTTAATCTGTCTTTGAAATAAACACTCTTTTAGTTGTTGTAGGTTTTCCGGAAAACCTACAACAACTAATGAACTCCGGCCGTGAAAGCCTTCGTCAACATATTAACAGTCTTTTGCTATACTTATTTATGTTTTTAACTTTTGGCCCGCAATAAGTTTTCTAAACTTCCTTTGAAGGTTTTTGCTTGGTTGATTTGATGGAGAATCCACTGATTTGCCTTTTTGGCGGTCCCTGCTGCCCTTTAATAAGCTCCAAAATTACCTCAGCAGAAGTGCTGGAAACAAACACGCATTTTTGTGATCTGCCATTTGTGTATCCCTGTGTGTGTTCATCTTTCAGTATACTCTGGATGTACCACAAAATAACATAAACCACGTGTGACATGAAAATAGCTTCTTTTGGTTACTAGACACCTAAATTAAAGCTGTGCATGTGGTTCCCTGAGCTACTTGTGGCCACTCACAGCTACCTCCGGCTCCCCTCAAAACTAGGCACCCCCCCCCCCAGCCCAAAGGAACACGCCCGGCCAACATGATTTTCTTCTCCTCCCCAGGCGTACCCCCTGGAGGTCTCCAAACTAATTTACTGCTCCAGAACCGTGCCAGAGATCGAGAAGGTAACCAGGGCCGGGGGGGGGGGGGAGAGCTTGCAGTTGGCGGGTGCCTGCACTGCCTGTGGAGGAAGGGCTGTCTTGCGGAAGTCCTTGGAGACTGGGCCAAGCATCAGCCGTGTGGCCTGTGGATTCTGTGACCGCAAGGTAGTTTTGGGGCCTGGTGGCTTTCCCACAGCTGTCTGCTCTCTCCCAGGTTATTGAGGAGCTGCGTAAACTCCTAGACTTCCATGAGAAGCAGACAGGAGAGAAGCTGCCTTTCCTGGGCTTGGCACTCAGCTCCAGGAAGAACCTTTGCATCCACCCGGAGGTAAGTGAGTGATAACCGGGTGTGCAATCACCACCCCCAGGAGGTGTAGTTTGAGGGTGAGGCTCTGGGGCCACCTCCTGTCCCCTTCAGTGGGGTTTGAGCAAGGGGGCTTTTGGGGGCGTGGCCCAGTTGAACACCCCCCCCCCGGGACTGTCTTGCCTCAAAACAGGCCCGAGCCTGAAGGACCAGACTCCCTTTCTCGCCCTAGGTGAGCGCATTTCGCTTCGGGAAGGAGGTGGATGGGAAATGTTTCAGCTTGACAGCCTCATACGTGCGAGCACAGCATCAGCGGGATCCCAGCGCCCCCTCCTGCCGCTTCTTCGAGGTACGGGGTGCAGCAGCTCAGGCAGGGGGTTGGGGGCAGCTGCTGGGGGGGGGGCGGGACTTCACTGCCCCTTTTATAACCCCAATAATGATTGGGGGCCTGGAGACCAAGAAGCCCTGTGAGGAAAGGCTGAGGGACTCGGGAATGTTCAGTCTGGAGAAGAAGCGTTTGAGGGGGGACAGAATGGCTCTCTTGAAATATCAGAAGGGCTGTGTCACTTGCAGGAGAGTGGGGAGCTGTTCCTGTTGGCAGCAGAGGAGAGGACTCGCAAGAATAGGTTTAAGATAAGGGTGGGAAGGTATCGGCTGGATCTCAGGAAAAACTTTTTGACAGTCAGAGTTGGGCAAGAGTGGACTCAGCTGCCTGGGGAGGTGTTGAGCTCCCCCTCCCTGGCAGTCTTTCAGCAGCGGCTGGACAAACCCTTGTCAGGGATGCTCTAGGCTGGTCCTGCACTGAGCAGGGGGTTGGACTGGATGGCCCGTATTGGCCCCTCCCCACTCTGTGATTCTATGGTTCTCAGCTGGTGCAGGCTGTGGTGAGATGTTTGTCCTCCTGTTAGGGATGGTGGAGGTCTCCCCACCAGTGTCCCCTCTAAGCTGAGTTACTGTGAGCTAGCTCACAATTTTTTTAGCCTCCAGCTCACAGATTTTTGTCCTTGCTCAGGGAGGATGGCTCCAGAGCAAACTAATTTATGCAACAGCCAGATCGCATGCTCACAACTTCAATGCCTGTAACTTACAAAGTAGAATTTTTGCTCACAAGACTCCACAGCTTAGAGGGAGCATTGCCCCCCACATAGCTGGGGCTCCATTGACCAGGAAAGTGGCCACTTCCTTTGGTCACATGTGCCTGTTTCTCCTCCCCCACCCCCGTCAGGCTGAGGGAGCTCAGTAGCTGATGGCAGTGGGAGGGGGGAGCGTACTGGGAGACGACACACAAATAAGGTGCAGATGAGCTATCTGGCAGGGCGGGGGGGGCTCTTTAAGGGGCGCTTCGTGTTCCGTTTTAGATCGCAGGTCTCAGTGCTTAACGTGTCTCGTTCATGCGTGGTAGCACCCTGGCTGCAGCCCCGCTTCGCAGTGCAACTTCCGCCAGCCCGCAGTTGTGGCCAACCACTACCACAACTGAAGGAAGTTCTCTACAAATGCCCCTTGCTTACTTATGGTGAAAGGATTTTTTGTGGACTCAGTTTGGACACCCAAAGTAGTTGTTCCTAATAGTGTGACTTGGAACTACTGTACTCACGCTTCTGTACATCCTTTGAAGAAGATATTTTGTGTGTTTATCTGTATGGCCCAGTCCGTACTTGCGTATAGTATTACATTATTCAGTTTGCTTAAATAATAAGAATATTTTGGATTTTATACATGGTGCTGAGACACGGTTCTTTTTGTTTCCTGAGCTCATCGCTGTGTAGCTCACCTTTTCTGTTGTTGCCTTTCTTCTGCCCCGGCAGGAATTCGAGGCTCATGGCCGCCAAGTGCCTCTTCCCTACGGTGTGTACAACCTGGATGACTTGAAGGCCTACGGCCGGCAGAAGGGCTGGTGCCCATATTTCCTCGCCAGATATTCGGTAATACGGTTGGGGGCACTGAGTTTTATTTGTGTTGTTTGTACCCTGCCTTTCTCCCCAAGGGAGACCCAACACAGCTTACCTGCTTTGCCTTTTATCTTCACAACAACCCAGCGAGGCAGGCCAAGGGGAGAGGGTGTGAGAGGCCAAGGTCACCTGCCGTGCTTCCATGGCAGAGTAGAGATTCGAACTTGGGTCTCCCAGATACTAGCCCAGCCCTCTCGACCACTGCACCACACTGGCTCTAACATCTTCCGTTTCTTCTCTGCGTGCTGAAGCTTCCTGTGAGGCAGGAAAGCTTGCATCTGTTGAAGAAATTGTGTCCCCTTTCATGCTTGGAGTTGCTGATGATCTGTGCTGGTGTTTCCGTGGGGGGAGAGGGCTGGATCTTTGTTGTGCTTTGGAGGATCGCAGGGGCAACTTCTTCTGCAGGCCACCCCCAGACGATTCCCAACATGCAGGCTTCGGTCCAGTGGGAAAGAGGTGCCTGTTCCACCCCCACTCCTCTCTTTCTCTCTAGATCCTTCATGCCAATATTGTCGTGTACAGCTACCACTATCTTCTCGACCCCAAGATCGCCAATTTGGTCTCCAAAGAGCTGGCCAAGAAATCTGTTGTCGTATTTGATGAGGCTCACAATATCGGTATGGGGAGAGGGGTGTGTGGAAATGTCTCTTGTCTGTCTTGCTTTCTTTTATTTTTTCACCTCACAGCCAGTGCTCCCTCTAAGCTCTGGAGTTATGTGAGCAGAAATTCTGCTTTGTGAGCTACCGGCATTAAAGTTGTGAGCAAGCAATTTGGCTGCTGCATCGATTAGTTTGCTCTGGAGCCGTCCTTCCTGAGCGGAGACTAAAATCTGTGAGCCAGAGGCTAAAGAACTGTCAGATTAAAGTTGTGAGCGAGTGATTTGGCAGCTGCATAAATTAGTTTGCTGTGGAGCCATCCTCCTTGAGCTAAGGCAAAAATGTGTGAGCCGGAGGTTAAAAACTGAGCTTATTCTACACTAACTCAGCTTAGAGGGAACACTGCTCACAGCCAGCTACCCTATGGGTGCTATCCTGGGAAGCAGCGTAAGGGGCTTTGGAAGACCCTGCAGGTCTGAGAGGCTAGCTAAGAACTGACCCTCCATGCTCAGAGGCAGAGAGAGAAGGCAGCATAGTATATACAGATCACAGGAGGGAGACCACCAAGGAAGGCTCTGCAGAGGAAGGCACGGGCAGACCACCTCGGCTTCTCGCTCGCCTTGGAAGCCCCCTGCTGGGGTGGCCATAAGTTGGTTGCCACTTGATGGCGCATCCGCACGCACACACACTCAGGGGCAAGGTGTCTCCGATCACTGCGTGTCTGGGCGGGGTGTCAAACAGAATAGCGCTTTCCCCTGTTGCTCGTTTGGTGAGTTCCCACGGCATGTTGGGTTGGCGACTGTTGGGGATGGAGAGACAGGTCTCTTGGGTGATGCAGCATCCCAGTTTGGAGGGGAGGGGAAACAGCATCAGAGAACAAAACCTCCTACTCTGATCAGCCTGGGGCCGTTAGCTGGGTACTGCAAGACCACGGCCAGGTGTCTCAGCTCCTTCCCACCCCAGGCAGGACTTCCACAGCTAGAAGCTTGCAGAGTTTGTGTGTGTGTGTGGGGGGGGGATAAACCTACTTGGGACAACTTGTTTCCCACCTCGTTGCCTCCTTTTGACCCATAGATAACGTCTGCATCGACTCCATGGGCGTCAACATCACGCGCAAGACGCTGGATCGCTGCCAAGGGAACATAGCTACGCTCCAAGCCACCATCCAGAAGTGAGTGAGATGGTGTTCCTCCACCCCACTTTGTGGTCCCCTCGGGCAGAGCTGGGTGTGCTAGAAATGAGGATATTCTACTGCAAAAAAAGCCCAATTTTGTGATGCAAATTAAACAAGAGTCTTTCTCTCTCCTTTTGCAAGCCCAGACCTCTGGGCTGCTTTTGACTGATTTGGTTTTTGTTTCCCAGCAGTCCTAACTGGAGTTTTTAAAATGGTGACCTTCTGTGCGATTTTGCCATTGTCGTTTTGCTCGTATTGTTTTTGTTGTGCGCTTTTATAAGCGATTTATTTATATTCTAAGCGGTCTGGAGTTCCACAAGGGAGAAAGGTGGCTAATAAATGTTTTAAATCCAATCCAATTGAAATTAAATTCTGCTGCCCCCCCTCTGGCTTCTGGAACGGAAGACTGTCTTAACGAGGAAAAGTGGGATAATAGCTATTTGGGGGGGGGGGGGGTAAATTGCCCACACACCTTCGACCATAGTTTGGCGGCCATGAGAGCTCGCGATGTGCTTTATCATAAATGGCCAGGTTCCCAGAAAGTGGCATTCCCTGCCCTGTCCCTGCTGTTTCCGGGTTTTCTTCCCTTCCCCAGGCATTGTGGCAAGTGCTGCGCCCTGCCCACTGGCGTGTTTTCCCACCCCCTGGTTGTGCCTGCAGCTGATCCCCCCACACCCCTGTATCCAGGATCAAGGACACGGATGCCCAGAAACTGAAGGAGGAGTACCGGCGTCTCGTGGAGGGTCTGAAGGAGGCCAATGTTGCCCGGGAAACAGATGTCTACATGGCCAATCCGGTGTTGCCAGATGAGGTCCTCCAAGGTGCTTCTGCGTTTGTGTCGGTGTCGTGTCTGTATTTACTGTGGAGAGGTGCACCCTGCCTGCCCAGACAGGTCACAGTCACAACAGTTTTTAAAAAGACAGTAGGTGCAACAAAACAAACCGTGCAATGCAAGAAGAGCTCGACAAAAGGGATGCTTGAGTCGGATGCAAGGGACATGACGGTAAAACCAAGGCAGGCCAGTTAGAAGAGCCAGGGTGTAAAACCTCATTACTAAACAACCAGAGCCGTCTAAAAGGGTATTAGGGTAGGAGCTGGCCATTGAGACCTCACAGAAAGAGGAAGCCCTTAGCTGCAAGCCTGGCATGTGAGAGGAAGCAAGGGAGATGCCCGGTTGGCCACCAGGGGAGGACATTCGAATGCTGAGGAGCCACCACTGGGAAAGCCCTGTCCCTGGTTGCCGTCTGCCACACCGTTAAAGTCTGGGGGTGGGTGGGCAGAGAGAGCAGGGCCTCAGGAAAGGATCTTAGCAGGAAGATGCCAAGAGCCATTCTCTGTCGTCCTTTCCTTTGTTGGCGCTGGTTAGTTGAGAAGGACCCTGCCTTAGTTTTAACACCTGGAAACGAGTTGCCAAAATGTCTTAACAGGCAGCTTTTGGAAAGGGTTAGGCATGGTGTCGTGGTTAAGTGCGCGGACTCTAATCTGGGAGAACCGGGTTTGATTCCCCACTCCTCCACTTGCACCTGGCTGGATGACCTTGGGCAAGCCATAGCTCTGTACCAGCTGTTCCCTCCAGGACAGCTTGGGAAAGAGCTCTCTCAGCCCCACCTACCTCACAGGGTGCCTGTTGTGGGGAGGGGAAGGGAAAGGAGTTTGTAAGCCGCTCTGAGACTCCAGGTGAAGGGCGAGGTATAAATCCAATCTCCTCCTCTCCTCCTCCGGGTTGCCAGATGCAAGTTGGGGAACGCCTACAGACTTGGGGATGAAGCCTGGGGAGGACAGGGACCCCCTCAGTAGGGCACCATGCCCCAGAGTTCACCCTCCAAAGCAGCCATTTTTCTCCAGGGGAGCTTATTTGTGTAGTCTGGAGATGAGCTGGAATTCTCGAGGCTCCCCAGGTCCCACCTGGAGGCTGGCATTCCTGTTCATTGTGGTGGTTCAAAGTGGAACCTCCATAGTCAAAGGCAATCCATCTGAATGCTGGGGGTGGACTCTCTGGGTGTGGCTGCCGCCTCTCACTGTGCTGGGGGAGCCTTCCTGCTGGAAATGCCCATCTTTGGGTTCCCTCCTTGCAGAGGCCGTGCCGGGGAGCATCCGGACAGCCGAGCACTTCGTGGGCTTCCTGAAGCGCTTCCTGGAGTACCTGAAGTCCCGCCTGCGGGTCCACCACGTGGTCCAAGAGAGCCCCCCCTCATTCCTGAAGGATGTCTTTGAGAAGGTCTGCATTGAACGCAAACCCCTCCAGTAAGTGGACGAGGGCCACTTCCCTCCCTCAGCGTTCTGCCAGTCTGGTGTCATGGTTAAGGACGCGGACTCTAATCTGGGAGAGCTGGGTTTGATTCCCCACTCCTCCACTTGCGCCTGCTGGATGACTTTGGGCAAGCTGTAGTTCTGGCACAGCTGTTCTTGAAAAAGAGTAGTTTCTGTCGGAGCTCTCTCAGCCCCACCTGCCTCACTGGGTGTCTGTGGTGGGGAGGGGAAGGGAAAGGAGATCGTAAGCTGCTCTGAGACTCCCAAGTGAAGGGCTGGGTGTAAATCCAATCTCCTCTTCTTTGGGACCTCATGTGTCCGGGTGGCATTTGAGGAGCTGTCTGCACTGGCAGAGGCCGAGCGCTGAACTCGAGGCCGAGGCCGTGGAGGGAGGGGCCTAACTGCGGGCCTGGGGAGTCACTTGCAGAAAGGCCCTGTGGCCCTTCCGGTAACGCTCTCTCCAGAGAAGCTGACAGGTTTGGGGCCATTTTGCCACTTGAGGCAACCAGGTCTAAAGAAAGAGTTTTACAACGGCCCATTTTGAATCTCAGCTCTGCCCCCCACCCCCTGCTTGTCTCCAAGCCAATTATGGCAGGGGTCTCTTTACAGGTTCCCCCACTGGTGCCCCCAGCAGTGGTAGAACTCGGGTGTGCCTAGAATGCAGTGCCTGCCACTTAAGGGTTCAGTGGGCAGAAATCAGGTGACCAAACCGAATCTCCTAGTCGTCCTTGATCTTGTCTGCAGTGCCTCCGACGAGCCCCGCTTGTCTCCTTCCCAGGTTCTGTGCTGAGCGGCTGCAGTCCCTCCTTCGCACGCTGGAAATAGCCGACATCTCTGATTTCTCCCCCATCACGCTCATCGCCAACTTTGCTACGTTGGTTAGCACTTACGCCAAGGGTAAGAGGAGTTTCTGTGGGTGCCAGGGGCTCGGCTTCTTCTTGAAAAAGCCAGTTGCTTGTGCTTGCAGTTTCCAACCTTTATTTAAGATAGATCAAGATGGGCGGCTGTGTTAGTCTGTCTGTAGCAGCCGAAAAGAGCAAGAGTCCAGGAGCACCTTAAAGACGGACAAAATTTGTGGCAGGGGAGGAGCTTTCGTGGGTCACTGCAGAGACTCACAGACACTCCTCCCCTGCCACAAAGTTTGTTTGTCTTTAAGGTGCTCCTGGACTCCTGCTGTTTTATACAACATTTGTTTATTTACATTATCGACAGCCCTCCTTTCTCACTTGGGCCCAAGGTGGGTTACACAGACTGAGTCAATACAATTGACCAATGGGGTGTTCATTAAACAATGCAATAGGATTATCGTACAACCCACCAGAAGTCTGCAAACAGAACAGAAGCAAAACATAGGTGTTAGCATGACACATTAAACGATGCAAAATTCCATAGCAGAATCCTGCTTACAGCAAACTATATACTCGGTAATGTAGACCGCAGTCCCTAATAATTTTTCTGGGTAACTTTCTGAATCATTTAGAAAAGGCTGGAGCCTCAGAATCAGAAGCTGAATTTGGGGTGTGTGTGTGTGTGTACCTTCACTGCCTGCACTCCTTGCCCCTCCCCCAGACCTGGCAGGAGCCGAAGGAATTCTGCATCGGAAGCCACCCCCTGTCCAAGGCTGGCTTTTCCTAATGTATCCAGGCTGCAGGGGACTGGCTCTTTCCGGGCTCCGTCAGGGGAGATTTCGGATTTCTCTAAGGGAAATGGGGCCAGAGTTGAAGCTTGCCTGGAAGTTGCGTGTCCCCGTTCTTGCGGGGGGGGGGGGGTTCAGTGGGAGGGAGGGGGTGCTGTGTACATCTACAGACCATCGTCTTCTCCACCCAGGGTTGAGTTTTGGCCTTGCAAGCAAGTTCCAGAGCCCGCCCCTGCCCCAGATGGAGGTCTGCCTCTTGTGCTTTCCCTGGCGATGAAGTCGCTGCCTGCTGCTCTCTCCGTGCCCGGTGATTCCTTTGGAAGCCGCTAGGGTCTCTCCTTTTGCGTCCGGGCCTAGCTGGCGCTGGGTACGATCGAACCACGCTCCTTTCCGAGGCGAAATGTTTCTGCGTGAGAGTCAAAGAGCTGTACGTCTCTCGTCAGGCGGAGAGGCGAAGGGGATGGGCTGTCTGGGTATGGCTGCCTGGGTGCGTGACGTTGCCGCAGCATATAAATACCCCCTAAGTCTCTTAAGCACTTTGCTGTCAGGCCGAATCAATCCTGACACCTTTAAGCAGCTTAATTTTTCTTCCTCGGCGCTCGTGGAGGAAGGTTTTGCTTCCCTGTTGGCGTCCTCAAAGTGTGGACTCCCCAAAGCAAAGGCAGGCTCCCCTCTGGAGCAAATACCCACCAAGGCTAGTGTGTCGGTTTACAACATTTGCAAGGTGCTTCTCTTTATAGTTTTAAGCATGAATATGTCCACGTGCTGAGCGCCCTCACGTCGCTTCTGACTCATGGTGACCCTGTGAATTAATGACTTCCAGAACGTCCTCTCGTTAGCAGTCTCACTCAGGTCTTGCAAACAAAGGGCCGTGTGGCTTCCTTTATAGAGTCCGTCCATCTCCTGTTGGGTCCTCCTCTTTTCCTGCTGCTTTCAACTTTTCCTAGCATGATTGTCCTTTCCAGTGAGGCTTGTTTCAACATGATGTCACCAAAGGGTTTGTGGGGGTTTTTTTTTTGGTATTTTTGCATTTTGTGTGTGTGTGCCCCCGCCTGGAAGTCATGGCGACCTCTGGCGACTCCTACTGGGGTACGGAGGATGTTCAGTGACGTTGCTTGATAGCCTGCCTCTGCCTTCCAGCCCTGGTATTCCTTGGAGATCGCCCACCCAAATACTTGCCAGGGGTTGGCTCTGCTTGACTTTCGAGATCTGATGAGGTCAGACTTGCCTGGGCTGTCCAGATCAGGGCATGATGTCACCGGTGTTCCCTCTAAGCTGAGTTAGTGTGAGCTAGCTCGCAGTCTTTTAAGCCTCTGGCTCACACCTTTTTGTCTTAGCTCAGGAAGGATGGCTCCTGGGCAAACTAATTGATGCAGAAGCCAAATCACTCGCTCGCTTACAACCCTTTAATGCCAGGAGCTCACAAGATTGAATTTTTGCTCATAGGATTCCACAGCTCAGAGGGAGCACTGGATGTCACCGAAGTATGATTGCCTCAGTTTAACAATTTTCACTTTTGAGGCTTGATTTGGTCTAGAACCCCCTGATTTGTCTTCCTAGCGGCCCATAAAACTCTTAAAAAACTGCATTTCGCAGGAACTCACTTTCTTCCTGGTTCATAAAACGTAAAAGACAACAGCAATTCATTTAAAGATAGTCTCCCCCTGCTCCACCCGCCCGCAAGAAATTATTGATGGCTGACAGAATAACAGCAAGGGCTGCTTGATTCCATAAAACTGCCCCCCCCCCAAAAAAAACATAACGAGGACTAGAAACTACTTGTGCTTGTCCCCTTTTTTTAAAAAAAAAACATATTTCTCAAGAAGCTGCATTGTCTTCTAGGGAGATTCGAGATTTCTTGCCCCATGTAAACATGGGGCAGTTGAGTTGGGAGTTCCTCCACAGAACAGTTTTGCACGTGTCTTCCCCGCCTCCCTTGCTTGGGTGTCCTTCAGCATCCTTCATCTCTGTCTAATCCTGTTCCAGGTTGTACCATTCTCATAGAACCCTTCGACGACCGGACTCCCACCATCGCCAACCCGATCCTGCACTTCAGGTGAGGAACGTCACGGCTCGGGAGAAGGATACCGTAGAGCTGAAAAAGGAAAGTGTTGGGGCATGAAAAGGAAGAGCCATTTCCTATTGCTTGTGTTCGGCATTTGGTAAACCGTCTCTGAGCAGGAGGGCTCTGTTTCATTGCCTTGCCTGTCTGGTCGGGCAATTCCTGGCTGGAAATTCCCTTTCCGTTGCTCTCCCTTTTGCTTCTTCGCCATTGTTGTCTTAGGACAGAGGGAGCAAGGAGTCCTTCTGGCCTGTACTTTTGGGAGCAGGGTGGGGGGTATTGGATTGCCTTGTAGCCCCAAAGCGGAGCACCGTCTTTTGGAGTGGAGGGAAGTGTTGTCAGAGAAGCGGCCCTCAGCCCCTGCCCTCTCCTCTCTCCAGCTGCATGGACGCCTCCATTGCTATCAAGCCGGTCTTCGAGAGGTTTCAGTCGGTGATTATCACCTCAGGGGTAAGTGGGGCTTTCGGGGGGCTGCCCTGTCCTCCTCTGCTGTGTGCCTGAATGTTTGTTGCCTGTCTGGGATGCGAAGGGTGGCAGTAGATTGATTCACCAGCTTCCCCCTGCTTTTTCTGCTGCAGACCCTTTCCCCGCTGGACATCTACCCAAAGATCCTGGACTTCCGGCCTGTTACCATGGCAACATTCACCATGACCCTGGCCAGGACTTGTTTGTGCCCAATGGTGAGTGAGGGAGAGAGCCGATCTGTGGCTGTCGGGGCTCAGGAATGGCTGGCTGGTTGCTGCGGCTGCGTTACAAAGCTGCCTGGCACAGAACTGGGGCCCCGCCGGCTGTCTAGCTCAGGGCGATCAGTTCCTGACTCAACCTGGCTCCTCTAGGTCATGCAAACATGGGGGAAACACCATGTTCAAACAAAACACACTGTTCTGGTATGCTGCTATAACTTCATATATTCCATTGAATCGTATAATATATATAGTAAAATACCCTAGTGCAACCTATTGGAATTGGATAAACATATGGAACAGAGGTCCCTCAGTGGCTCTTAGCCACATGGTGTAGATAGGAACTCTCCGTCTGGGGCAAGGGATGCTCTGTATTCTTGGTGCTTGGGGGGGGGGCAACAGTGGGAGGGCTGCTGGAGTTCTGGCCCCACTGCTGGACCTCCTGAGGGCACCTGGTGTTTCTGGCCACTGTGTGCCACAGAGTGTTGGACTGGATGGGCTACTGGCCTGAGCCAACATTGGCTTCTCTCGTGTTCTTATATGGAGCAGAAGTCCATCAGTGGCCATTAGTCACAAGGTAAAGATAGGAGCTCTCGGTCTGGGGCCAGTGATACTCTGTATTTTTGGTGTTGGGGGCGACAGTGGGAGGGCTCTTAGGGTCCTGGCCCCACTGCTGGACCTCCTGAGGGCACCTGGTGTTTTTGGCTGCTGTGTGACACAGAGTGTTGGACTGGATGGGCCACTGGCCTGATCCAACATTGGCTTCTCTCGTGTTTTTATGTTCTTATGTTCTATTAATTATAGTACACTGATAACAAGGACATATATACTTTGTAGGAAAGTCCACAACTACAGAGACGAATGTGCAGACAGGATTCAACGCTGTAGGCTGTCCTGCTTTCAGAAGAGAGTTGCAGCAATTGTCAGTGTCAATATCCTAAGCTGTCCTGCTTTCAGAAAAGAGATGCAGCCAACCTCAGTGCAACATGCCTCCCAGGCAACAGTTGCGTGTTTTGAGAAATTCTTCTTCAGGCAAACTTTTTCTCCTGGAACCAAAGCTCACAATGCGACGATGCACAAGTCAAGAAATTCTGTAGAAGGCTTCCCCGGTTCTGTAGAAGGCTTCTCGTCTCTGTAGTTGTGGACTTCTCTACAAAATATATATTGTTCTTTATGTCATTGTTATCAGTGTACTAGCATTAATAGGTTGCACTGGGGTCTTTACTGTATATTATATGATTTAATGCAATATATGGAAGTTATAGTAGCCTGTCAGAACTGTGTGTTTTGTTTGAGCGCAGCGTTTCCCCACCTTTACTCAGCCTTGTCGTGTTTTCCCGTGTGTTTGTTGCCATTCTTCTAGGTCATGGACAGGAACTTTTGCAGTCCTGCTACCAGAGGGGACGATTTTTTTTCCATCTTGTGTTTTGGCAGCACTTTTAAAGTGCAGTCGTACAACTGCCCTGTAATAGAGGCCACTGTTATCCCTGCAATACCTGTTGGGGGTGGGTTGTTGAGAGATAGTGGCTCCAGTTTCAGCCATTTACATGACTTTGGTTATTTACTAGATTTTTTTAGTTGCCACTCACCCGAAGGGTCTCCTGGCAATTTTCAACATTAAACCAATAAGGTGAAAAACAAATAACAAATATAAAATATTAACACTGAAATATTAAAAATACGTGGCGATCACCACACCTGGGCTCTCTGGTTGATGCCAGGCCAGCCGCCTTAACTGGGGGGGCCAGCCAGTACGGGGCAGCCTGAGGACTGAAGTTGACACACAGGAGTGTGTGGGAGGAGGTTTTCCTTCTGATCTGTGGGCCCCCCAAGCCATGAAGGGCTTTAAAGGACATAGCCGGCACCTTAAACCGGAAACAAACAGGCAGCCAGGGTCACTGTTTGAAGATGGGCCGAAGATGTTTCCGATGGCCAGCCCCAGAATTTCCTGTTGACTGGTTTTCCCTCTGGCTAAAGGACCATCCCACCCCCCCACCCCCCCAATGCCTTGTTTGCCTTTCAGATTGTGGGGCGAGGGAATGACCAGGTCGCCATCAGCTCCAAGTTCGAGACGCGCGAAGACATTGGTGAGTGTGGTTCTCTGAGCCTGCCCTTTCATTTGGGGGGGGGGGGGGGGTCAGCAACTCCCAGACGCCTGAAAGGATTCCCCATCCTTCCCACAGCCGCTCTCCTGCCGGACAAATGGGCTGGGGGTTTGGCAGCCAGGAGGGGAGAGCTTGGCTGGACTGAGAGTGTTGACTTGTGCCAACAGGTGTTTTCGGGCTCAGCTGGGGGGGGGGGTGTTTTGGGTGGCAGCTCAGGCTGGGGAGGGGGTGGGGTGGAGGTGTCCATCTCTTCTTGCTCCAGACGGCTCTCTGTGTTCCGGCAGCCGTGATCCGCAACTACGGCAACCTGCTCCTGGAAATGTCTGCAGTGGTCCCGGATGGGATCGTGGCCTTCTTCACCAGCTACTCCTACATGGAGAACATTGTGGCCTCGTGGTATGAGCAGGTGTGTATACGGGGGTGGGGTGAGTTGGGGGAGCAGACTGGGCCTGCTCTGGCCTGCAGGCCCCGTTCCTCCGTGCCCTCCTGGGGGTTCCCAACTCTCTGGAGGGGGTTTTCTTCCTCTCTAGAGTAGCTGCTGCCACCATCTGCCCTTTTTCAAGGAATTTCCCACTGGGAGGGGCAGGTGTCCCAGCTCCGTTTCTAAGCTCAGAGGCATTTCCTCTATGTCTCCCACCACCTAGTCCCTGGCCATGGGAACAAATTAATGCCTTGGGTGTCCCTGGGGGAATAGCCACTTGCCAAACCCCCCTGGAGTCCCTTTTAAAATAGCATGTCCAAAATGGTGGAGGTCTGTGTGGTACAGAGAACCACTCCCATCATCAAAAGCTATACAGTATTTCTTAAAAAAGAAAATGTCCACAAGGGCCCTGATCTGGATAGGCCAGGGAAGCCCAATCTTGTCAGATCTCGGGAGCGAAGCAGGGTCGACTCTGGCAAGTACTTGGATGGGAGACCTCCTTGGAATACCAGCAGTTGAGAGGCGGGGGCAGGCTTCATTCAGCCACCTCTCTGAATATCCTCCGGGACCCCAGTAGGGATCAGTCACCAGAGGTCACGATGACTTCCAGGTGCACACCCACCCACACATGTGCACACACACATATGAAAAAAATATGAAAATGTTCATAAGCACATTTAGCACATAAACACATTTAGCACACCACCAGATTGAGCAAGGAATCCCAAAGGAAATTGGTAAAAATGCAAATCCTCTGTCCCTCTCTCTATACATGTCCTACCGGCTGTTAAAAAATGTTCTTTTAGCTTATCCAGTTACAAGTCTCTGCAGTGTTACCATTACCTCAAGGCTTGCTCAACTCTCCCTGGGGACCATATTGTCAGTGGCCACCTGCCTGCAGACCCGAGCACAGAGTTCTTTCTCAATGCAACATCCTACTTACGGTGGCAAGAAAGTTATATCATCCCTTTTCCAGCCCAGGTCAAGGTGCCTTTTCCTGTTGTCTCCAGAAATTTCCTTCCTAGCCTTTCAAGCATTTGACACCTCCAACTCTCTGTTCCCTGCCTTGAAGAAGGGGGTGGTGGAAGGGGGAGACTTGGCCCTTCTATTGTCTCTAGCGAGACCCATTCACATTTCTTAGGAGGTGAGCCTGTAAAGCCATTGATTGACTTCCACCTTCCCAGCTGTTCTCTGCCCAGAGAAAAGGGGGAAAAAACCTCTTAAAACACCAAGTGGAGGTTTGGTGCTTGCCAGTCTCCCAGGAGAAAACGCATTTTGTCACACCCTCCAACGATGGTTGGGCGGTGGATGATGGAGACAGCCAAGCATGTAGGAGGAGGCAGCTGAGCCCCCCCCCCCCCCGATATTTCCCATCTCTTGTTCCAGTGTTCTGAGTGGGGTTGGAGGCTGGTTGTCTGGAGTGAGCAGATACAAGCCATGGTGGGTTTTGGGACCATGGCAGGTGGGGGGTTTCCTCCTCTGTATCTCTCCCCCCCCCCCCCCGCTTCCCTTTGAGGAGACAGAACAGGAGCTGGCTTTGTTTGCTGTCTCAGTCGCTGTGGAATTTTCTCCTTCTAATCTTGCTAATGGAAGAAAAATGTTTTATAGGTGGCACTGGACTCCAGACAGGATGGCTAAATGTTATGTAAACATCTCAAACTCATGTTGGAAATGTGAGAAAAGTATAGGAACACTTTTTCATATGTGGTGGAAATGCCCAAGAGTACAAGAGTATTGGAGGAAAATATCAAATATGATTCAGGAAATTTTGGATATAGAATTACCATTGGTACCTGAAAGCTTCTTATTAAATATGCTCCCGGAAAATCTAGATAAAGCGGAAATTTTTTTCATAATTTATATTATAACAGCTGCACGAATTGTATGGGCTAAAAGCTGGAAACTTAAAAAATAGTCCCAAAATGGAGGAGGTAACACTCAAACTAATGGATTTGGCTGAAGCCGAAAAATTAAGCCAGACACTAAAAATGAAAAAGATTAAAATAATGAAGGAAAAATGGTCAAAATTTTACGATTGGTATAAAAATAAAATAATGACTCAGTAGAAAGATTCAAATAAAATCTTTATTTTAATAAAGATAGTGAAGACATAAATAATAATAGATAAAAGGTGTACACATATAACAACAAATTAGAAGAAGGTACATATTAAGAATGCTTAAATAACATTAGTATTTGCTTTGTTTTCCTTTTTGTCTCCATTTATCTTTTGGAAATATCTAATATATTTATATACATTGGTGAAGGAGATGTTGTAGTAATATAGAACTCGATTGTTACTAAGGTAGTGACGTATATACGGATGGTTAATTGATGGTTAATTGATTGTTAATTTTTGTAAATAGAACACATTTGTACCTTATATTTTATATCTAAAATAAAAAACTGTTCCAAAAAAAAAAGAAGAAGAAGAAGAAGAAGAGTTGGATTTATACCCTGCCCTCCACTTGGAGTCTCAGAGCGGCTTACAATCTTCTTCCCTTCCCCTCCCCACAAAAGACACCCTGTGAGGCAGGTGGGGCTGAGAGAGCTCTTTCCAGAACTGCTCCTGAGAGAACAGCTCTGAGAGAACTTGTGACAGACCCAAGGTCACACCAGCAGCTGCACGTGGAGGAGTGGGAAGTCAAACCCGGTTCTTCCGGCTCTCAACTGCATGCAGACGTTGTTTTGCCTGAAAGCTTTGGGGGATCTCTTCCGTGACTGGCATAATGTCTAAACCGCAGGGACCATCTCACTCCAGTCTTGTTCCACCTACACTGGCTCAGTTCGAGAAGCTGGTGTTGACCTTTAAAGCCCTGTGTGACCTGGGACCACCCTCCCTCAAGGACCGCCTGCTCTCTCCAGTTGTCCTCGGAGACCCTCCTTCAGTCCCCCGTGCCATCTGGGAGCAGTCTGAGACGGGCTTCTTGGTCACAGCACCAAAACTTTGGAACTTTGGAGGGTCCATCTAGTCCGGCCTCCTGGTGGGAGAAAACATTTTTGCTTTGTTTGGCATAACCTCCTTGATTTTGATGTTGTTTGTTTATGGGGTTTTACTGAATTAGAATCACAGAATCATAGAGTTGGAAGGGGCCACACAGACCATCTAGTCCAACCCCCTGCCCAATGCGGGACCAGCCTAAAGCATCTCTGACAAATATTTGTCCGGCCTCTTCTTGAAAGTGGCCAGTGAAGGGGAGTTTCTCACCACCTCCCTGGGCAGCTGATTCCACCTTTGAACCTCTCTGACCGTGAAAAGGTTTTTCCTAATATCCAGCCGATACCTTTCTGCGTGGAATTTAAACCTGCTGCTTCGGGTCCTCTCCTCTGCTGCCTACTGGAACAACTCCTTGCCCTCCTCCCAATGGCAGCCCTTCAAATATTTAAAGAGAGCAATCATGTCTTCCCTCAATCTCCTCTTCTCCAAACGAAACACTCCCAAGAAGCCCCTCAGCCTTTCCTCGTGTTGGGCTCAGTCTCCAGACCCCGGACCCTCCTCCTCGCTCTCCTCTGCACCCTCTCGATTAAAAATATTAATGTTCTTGTTTGTTCAACCTTTATAATGTCTTGATGTTGCTGCCTTGGGGGGGACCCTGATTGGGTGGAAAGGCGACATGAAACATGTTTAAAATAAATAAGTCTGCCTTGAAGATGAGCCCCCCCCCAAAAAAACACACACTTTTCTCCTCTCTGGCTCTCAAAGGGGATCTTGGAGAATATCCAGCGCAACAAGCTCCTCTTCATTGAGACGCAGGATGGAGCAGAGACCAGCATGGCCCTGGAGAAGTATCAGGAGGTGGGTGGCCGGGGGGGGGGGGCAGTGGGGGGGTTCCATCCTGGCACAAGTGGAGGTCGGGCAGAAGGCTTTCTCACCACACCTTGGCCTGTGTGTGGTCTGAGGACCTGCCCTGACTGCAGGAGAGGCCAACGGTTTGCATCGCTGGCCGCAGTTAAACTGGGCTTCATCTGGCAAGTGGCCCCAATGCGGTGCCTTTCTACCTCTGGGCCAGTTTGGCGGCTCACCTTTTTCAGCTGCTTGTGGACAAGTCTGGGGGTTGAGTCCCATTTCTTCCAGAGTGGCATTTTATGGATGCGGGATAAACAGACCAGCAAGGTTTGTAACTGTGATTTGTGTCATGTGCCAGGCTTGCGAGAACGGCCGGGGAGCCATCCTGCTGTCTGTGGCCCGGGGGAAGGTGTCCGAAGGGATTGACTTTGGTGAGTCTCTGTTTTTTTGCTTCCAGAGAGGAGGGGCAAGGGGACTTCGGGTTGGCTCGGGATTAAGAACATCGGAAGAGCCCTGCTGGGTCAGACCAGTGAGGGTCCCTCTAGTCCAGCATCCTGTCTCACACAGTGGCCAACCATGTCCTCTGGAGGGCCAACAAGAGGGCAGAGAGGCCGAGGCCTTCCCCTGAGAAGAACCTCAGAAGAGCCCTGCTGGGTCAGACCAGTGAGGGTCCCTCTAGTCCAGCATCCCGTCTCACACAGGGGCCAGCCAGTTCCTCTGGAGGGCCAGCAACAGGGCAGAGAGGCCGAGGCCTTCCCCTGAGAAGAACCTCAGAAGAGCCCTGCTGGATCAGACCAGTGAGGGTCCCCCTAGTCCAGCATCCCATCTCACACAGGGGCCAGCCAGTTCCTCTGGAGGGCCAACAACAGGGCAGAGAGGCCGAGGCCTTCCCCTGATAAGAACCTCAGAAGAGCCCTGCTGGGTCAGACCACTGAGGGTCCATCCATTCCAGCTTCCCATCTCACAGGGGCCAGCCAGTTCCTCTGGAGGGCCAGCAACAGGGCAGAGAGGCCGAGGCCTTCCCCTGAGGTTGCTTCCTCTTGGCACTGGGATTCGCAGGTTGGACTGCCTCTGAACTTTGCCATCTCTCAGTCTGGTCATGGCCCACCTAGTATATTTTGGCTCAATGTGGCTGTTGTTAAAAGGACTTAAAGAAGGTTTTTTAAAAAATGTATTCTTGGGAGTTTCTCTGAAGCGACAACTTCCTGGTCCCCTGCTTTCGAGGCCGGTCTTGATTTGTGTCTGTTTCTGGTTGGGTAACAAGCTTCATGGGAGCTCCCTGGAGAGCCATGCTGAGACGTGAGGGGCACACCCCCCACCCCACCCCACCCCTGGCTGGTGGGTCTGGCTCTTCTTGCTGCTGGGTCAGTGCTGATTGCGCCGTCTCTGGCCCTCCGCCCCCCAGTCCCAGCTCTGCCCTTTCCCTCCTGCAGTGCACCACTATGGCCGAGCAGTGATCATGTTCGGCGTGCCCTATGTCTACACCCAGAGCCGCATCCTGAAGGTAGGTTTGCACCGTCCCTGCGTGCTTCCCCTCAGCTGGCTCTGCCTCTCGCTCCGGGCGGCTTTCTCCACCAGGCGGGGAGGCCCCGGCAGAGCTCAGCTGTCCTTGGGGGGTTGGCTGGCATGGCGTCTCCTGGAAACGAGACTCCTCTGGGCTGGCTTCCTCCCTGGCAGGCCGGCAGAGGTTTCTGTGTGGTAAACAAGGAGGGAAGAGGGAACTCGGCTCTCCCAGTTACTAGACATCCTCCCCCAGAAAGAGAGCCCGAGGTTTTGCATGGTCTCGAAGCCACAAGCTTTTCCAGGACGCAGCCAACTGGATCAGGACCTAGAGTAAAGCCCCAAGTGGGAGTCGGGGGTCGGGATCAGCGCCGGTAATTCCTGCAGAGGATTAAGGAGTCGCCAACAACAAACGGCAGGGAGCAAACTCGGCTGCCAGGAAAAGCCGCCTAATCAACTTAAAGAATTTGCCACCTCGGAAGGCACTGGGGAGAGCTGAGTGCAAAGCTGAGATGGGCAGGGGGCAGAGACAGAGGCGGAGAGGTTCCGGCTTTGGTGGCCAGGCGGAGCCTCCAGGGCCAAAAGCAGTGTATCTTTGACTGCCAGACACTGGCTCTACAGTGGTGGCAGCTCTTTGCCGGCATGCCCAGTCCGCCTTTCCTGGAGGCAGCTGTACGTCTGCCCTTGACTCTGGCTGCAGAACTTTTTTGGGGGGGTGGAGGTCCGGAGAGGAAGAGCTGGCCTCAATGATCCCTCCTCCCCGTCCTACCTCTGAGGGGAGGCAGAGTTGTCCAGAGGAGAGAACAGGAAGGAGGCCTCCAGGGCCCTGGGGCTCGCCTCCCTTCCAGCTCTCTCTTGGTGCTCAGACTCAGAGCGCTTGCACGGAGCTGTGAAGAGGCAGCTGAATATGCAGGGGGGAATGTTCAGGGTGAGGAGGGGGAGCTGCTTTGAAAAATGAAAATGATTCTGAACTTCTTTGCTCCTTGTAGAATGAAGTTTGAGTCGAGCGGTACTTTTAGGACCAACAAAGTTTTATTCCTGGTATAAGCTTTTGTGGGCATGCAGACTGAAGTGTGCGTGCCCATGAAAGCTTATACCAGGAATAAAACTTGGTTGAAAGCTTATACCAGCCACCCATCTGAATCTTTCCTCTTTATAGCAAATTTAGAGTCCAGCGGGCACCTTTAAGACCTTTAAGGACTCTTGGAATGTTTGGCTGACTTAACACTGCACCCACCTCAAAGAAGAAAGACAAAAAAAGGCTGTTAAGTGACCTCCATGCCTGAGAGGAGACCAACGGAGAGTCTCAGTTTACTTCCCACGATTAGAAAAGATACCTTTACACATTTATCCCCTATTTTGACACATGTATTGCTTTACTGTTCTATCTCCCTTAATTAAATCAAAGCAACTGCTGACCTTACAACCTCAGCTTGTTACTTAGTTTTGTTTTTGCATATCTTCCAACATCTTCCTCATGGTAGATGTTAGTTTGCTGTTCAGCCTCTGTCTGATAAGTTTGAACACTTACCTTGCATTCCAATGTATTGGGAAAGTGTGCCTGCACACGAAAGCTCCTACCTTGAATAAACCTTTGTTCGTCTTAAAGGTGCCCCCACTGGACTCTGAATTTGTTCTACTGCTTCAGACCGACACGGTGGCTCACCTGGAACTTCCCTATTATAGTTATTGATTTGGGGAGGTGGGAAGAGTAGGAAGAACACAATCCCCCTGACCTACAAGGTAGAAATTTGGCCCCCCTCCAACTGATCCCCCTCCCTCCATGCCTCCCTTCCCCCCCCCCCCCAGGCCCGGCTGGAGTACCTGAGGGACCAGTTCCAGATCCGAGAGAATGACTTCCTGACCTTCGATGCTATGAGGCATGCGGCTCAGTGTATGGGCCGGGCCATCCGGGGGAAGACCGACTACGGCCTGATGGTTTTTGCCGATAAGGTGTGTTGCAGAGAAGTCTCTCCTGGCGGGCGGAAGGGGACGTTCCTGAGAGGCAGCGGGGGGCTCAGCCGGCAGTGGCTGCCCCCTCTTTGGGCTTGCCCCGTTCTCACCACCACACCCCGTTCTCCTCTGCAGCGCTTCGCCCGGGCTGACAAGCGGGGGAAGCTCCCACGGTGGATCCAGGAGCACATCACAGATGCCAATCTCAACTTGACGCTGGATGAGGCCGTGCAGGTCGCCAAGTACTTCCTGCGCCAGATGGCCCAGCCCTTTCGCAAGGTGAGCAACCAGAGCGGAGCAGATTCATTTATTAGAATGAATCAGGCCCTTGGTTGGTCCATCTTCTCTGCTCAGAGTGGCAGCGGCTCTCCAGAGTCTCAGGCAGAGAAAGGTCTCTCCCATCACCTCCTGCCTGGTCTTTTCAACTGGAGATGCCGGGGATAGAACCTGGGACCTTCTGCCTGCCAAGCCAGTGCTCTGCCACTGAGCCACAGCCCCTCCCCAAACAGGAACATACACAAAGCTGCCATATACTGAATCAGACCCTTGGTCAATCAAGGTCAGTCTTGTCTACTCCAACTGGCAGCAACTTTCCAAGGTTTCAGGCAGAAAGGGGACTCTCACATCACCTCCTGCCTGGTCCTTTTGAACTGGAGATGCTGGGGATTGAACCTGGGACCTTCTGCATGCCAAGCAGAGGCTCTCCCATAGAGCCACAGCCCCTCTTGACAGCTCTCCAGGGTCTCAGGTGGAGGTCTTTCCCATCACCTCCTGCCTGGTCCTTTTAACTGGAGATGCTGAGGGTTGAACTTGGGACCTTCTGTTTGCAGTGCAGAGACTCTGTGGAGTAGCCCCTCTTCCATGGCACTCCAGGGTCTCAGGCAGAGAGCGGTCTTTCCTATCACCTCCTGCCTGGTCCTTTTAATGGGAGAGGCTCCTGGGGATTGAACTGGGGACCTTCTGCGTGCCGGGGGTGGGGGGCCTGGGCGTTCCTCTGCTTTCCCGCTCCCTAAACCGTTTCCTGCCTCCTCTCTCTGCAGGAGGATCAACTTGGCCTCTCCTTGCTCACCTTCGAGCAACTGCAGTCGGAGGAGACGCTGCATAAAGTGCAGGAGATCGCGCACTATGTGTGAGGAGGGGGCAGGGCGCTCGACCCCACCCTCTGGCCGAAGGAAGGCAGGCAGACCGCAGCTGGCTCTGTGGCATCCTCCGGAGCCCCGTGGAACAGAGACTCTGGCCAGGGGCTGCTGCCCCCCGCCCCCCGTTTTTGGTCGAATAAAAGAGCGCTGTTCTTGTAAACCTGAGTCTGCCTTGCACCAGGATTGGGGATACAGAGATGGCTGAGTTTCAGGCTGTAGATCCAAGGATGGACACCAGCTACATTTTGAATCTTCTACCCATTTGAAGGGCTCTATAAATTCAGGCGTGGTGCCCCCCCCCCCCCCAAGGTTTGTGCCCCTGCCCAGTCGCCCACCCCTGACAGAGACAGCATGCCCCGTCTACTTCCAGCCATCTTTATTTCGGGGGGTGGGTGGGGGGAAGAGTACATTCCCAGTTGCCTAAATAGAATAAATAGTGACTTTTCGGAGAGCAGCAGCTGCCAAGATTTTGTTTGGTGGGTGGAGGTCGGGGAGAAGAGTGCAAATCAGCAGAGTACGTGCAAAGAGTCCGAAGGCAGCCCAGGAGGCCGATCGAGTCCTCTGCTGGACGTGTCCCCCTCCCTTCCTGAGAAACAGCAGCTTGTGCGTAGCAGTAGAGGCCTCCTTCTGGGCCTCTCTCCTCGCTGGCCGGAGCTGGAAGCGAAAACTCAGCTGGCTCCAGCCCGGGCTCCGACAGAGCAGAACCATGCTAAAAGCTGAGCCGCGCTGCGGGCATCAGGGCCCCTGGAGCCAGGTGGGAAGCCGGAGCAGGCAACAAGGTGGTGAAAAGCTTGATCTCTGGCCTGGCCGCTGGTGGCGGGGCAAAGGCAGGGGCCGGCCCGCCTCGTCCTAGGGAGAGCCGCTCTGCGCGAGGTTCTGGGTGCTGGAGCTCAGGCTGCGCGAGTTGGTCAGGGGCCGGGTGGGCTGCTGCAAGGGAAGGAACAGGCCGGCGGCTTCAGCGGGGCCGCCAGCTCCGAAGTTTCTAGTCCTCGGTGTCTGAGAGCTGGGACGGTCTCAGCGGGCCCCGCCTCCTCAGGGCGCTGCCTGAACTCCAACCCTCCCTTCCGACCTGGCTCCTCCCTTTTCCTCTCCCGGCCTTTTCCAGGGGGTCCCGTTGCTCTGTTTTGTGCCCCCACCCTTATTTCTCAGGTTGAGCAGAGCAACGAGCGGTGTCCCTTGGTTCAGGGCCGGCCTTAGCGTACTCGGGGGGGGGGGGGGGCAGCTGCCAGAGCCCACTGCTGTTGCTGACGTCCCCCCGTGTGCCTTTTCCCAGCGGGCTCCCTTGCAAGTGCTTCGCTCCCCATGTGTGCAACCGCACACGCTGCCCAGTGGTACCATCAGGGGAAGGGCAGCAAGCAGGGCAGCGAAGGACGCACGGGCGGGTAGTCAGACAGGTGGGGGAGTGGGTGGGGAAGGATCCCCGGCAATGCGCCCTCTAAGCTGTGGAGTCTTGGGATCAAAAATTCTACTTTGTGAGCTACTGGCATTAAAGTGAGCGAGCGATTTGGCTGCTGCATGAATTAGTTTGCTCTGGAGCCATCCTTCCTGAGCTAAGTCCAAAAATGTGTGAGCCAGAGGCTAAAAGAACTGTGAGCTAGCTTACACTAACTCAGCTTAGAGGGAACACTGCTCCCGGGAACTCTCTGCCCAGGGTCCCACAAAATCCGGAAGCAGCCTCGCTTTAACGAAGTCAGCTCTAACGAAACACCTTGGGCACAGAGTCCTGTCCACCCTCTCGAGGGCTGCAGGACTCTCCACGGCCCAACCACCTTGGGAGGAGTGGGAGGGGACCCTGGACTGAGTGACTACTCCCCCCCCCCCGCCCCGGAACACTCCTGGCTGCACGTCCAGAAACACCCCCTCCTCTGCCCCAGACTCACCATGGGGGACACAGCAGCCGGCCTCTCGCCCACATGCAGGACACTGAGAGACATGGCCCTCTTCATCCTGCCAAAGAGAGACAAGAACTGAAGGAGAGCCCTGCTGGATCAGACCAGTGAGGGTCCATCCAGTCCAGCATCCCATCTCACCCAGTGGCCAACCAGTTCCTCTGGAGGGCCAGCAACAGGGCAGAGAGGCCGAGGCCTTCATAAGGAGATCCCTGCTGGATCAGACCAGTGAGGGTCCCTCTAGTCCAGCATTCTGCCTCACACAGTGGCCAGCCAGTTCCCCTGGAGGGCCAGCAACAGGGCAGAGAGGCTGAGGCCTTCCCCTGAGAAGAAACTCAGAAGAGCCCTGCTGGGTCAGACCAGGGAGGGTCCATCCAGTGCAGCCTCCTGACCCACACAGGGGCCAGCCAGTTCCCTCTGCGTGATGCTTGCTGTAGCCGGGGGAGGGCACAGAGTGGGGCTGCCGGCTACTTACCCTGAGGGTGGGGGCGGGGGGCCACGGCGGACCCCTTCCCCTTTGAGTTTGGAGACCAACTTCTCGCTGCCGCGTTTGATCGACTCACAGAACCGGGAGAAGGAACTGCTGCGCCGGAGGTGGCCCAGAGCATCCTGGGGAGGCAGGAAGGTGCAGTGGGGGGGGGGAGGGGAGGCTGAGCTCCTGCTGAAGGGAGCCAACCAGCAGGCAAGCTGAGCCCCCTCCCCAGCCCAAGAACCAAAGCAAGAAAAGAGAAGCTGCCAAGTGTCACCAATGAAGTTGCCTTGGGCTGAATCAAACCCGGCAGCTTCTGCATGCCCAGCAGATGCTCTGCCCCTCAGCCACGCCCCTCCCCAGACACACCAAACGGCCTTATACTGAATCAGGCCACCCCCACCCCCACCCCCGGTCCCAGCGAGGTCAGTCTCGTCGACTCGGACTGGCAGCCGCTCTCCAGGGTCTCAGGCAGGGGTTTCCACATCACCTAATGCCTGGTCCTTTCTAACTAGAGGTGCCTCCCCTGAGCCACAGCCTCATCAAACCGGAGAGAAATACATAAAGCTGCCTTCTACTGAATCAAGGTCAGTCTCGTCCACGCAGGCTGGCAGCCGCTCTCCAGGGTCTCAGGCAGAGGCCTTTCCCATCGCCCCCTGCCTGGTCTTTCTAACTGGAGCAGCTGCCGTGGACTGAACTGCACTGAGGCACAAGCCCCTTCCCACGCCCAAAGCAGCTCCCAACCAGGCCCTTACCGGGTCCATCTGCCCCTCTCTTCCTGCTCGTTTTCGGCTCTCATCTGACCAAACGGGGCGGGGGGGGGAGAGAAAAGGAAGTCAGGGGTGTCCTCCTGGCTGAGCCACATCTGGAGAAGGACAGGCTCCTCTGCGAGAAGGCAACCTCGGCCCTTCTTGGAGGAGGTGGGTGGCTGGGCCGGGGGAGCCCCGCCAAAGGGAGGCGGGCAAGGGTCCTTACCGCTCCTCCTGGTGGCCAACTCCAGGTCTTGTGAAGACAGGATCTCCTTGTACAGCTCCTCTGCCTGCTGGAACTTGCCTTGCTTTAGGTACGCGTTCGCCTGGCGAGGGAGAAGAAAAGCAGGCAGGCTTCATGCCTCTCCCCTGAAGTCTCACAGGCTGCAAACAGCTCATGAGGGTGGGAAGAAGAAAAAGAGGTTGGAATTGCACCCCGCCCTTCACTCAGAGTCTCAGAGCAGCTGACAATCGCCTTCCCCTCCCCACAACAAACACCCTGTGAGGTGGGTGGGGTGGAGAGAGTTCTTTCGAGGACTGCCCTTGAGAGAACAGCTCTAAGAGAACTTGTGACTGACCCAAGGTCACCCAGCTGGCTGCATGAGGAGGAGTGGGGAATCAAACCCGGTTTTCCAAATTAGGTTCCCCACTCCTAACCACTAACCTAACCATTACACCAAAATGTAGGCACCCCCCGCCCCCCAAGCCAGAGAGGCATACGGGGGCTTTATTCTGAGCAAAACTAACCGCAGGATGTGCTGTGCTTGATCCCTCACAGCATATTGTCAGAGATTATTGTCTTCGTTTGGTTTTGGAACAATAAGATGGGAGCCAGCATATCGGGGAAGCCCACAGGCTGAAGAGTCCCCAGTTCAAAAGATGCCTCTGCTGTGAATTCAGCCACTGGCCTTGGGCAAACCAATATCATGGCCAATGGGGGGTGGGTGGGAAGGGCCGTTGTCACAGCTGACTTATGGTGACCCCTGTAGAGCTTCAAGGCATGAGACATTCCGAGGTGTTTTGCCATCGCCTGCCTTCACATCACCACCAGTGTTCCCTCTAAGCTGAGTTGGTGTGAGCTAGCTCACAGTTCTTTTAGCCTCCGGCTCACACATTCTTATCCTAGCTTAGGAAGGATTGCTCCAGAGCAAATTGATTTATGCAGCAGCCAGACCGCTCGCTCACAGCTTTAATGCCAGAGTAGCTCACGGAGTAGAATTTTTGCTCACAAGGTGAGAGAGAGCACTGGTCACAACCCTGGCCTTCCTTGGAGGTCTCCCATCCAGCTACTAACCAGGGCTAACTTTGTTCAGCTTCCAAGATCTGATGAGACTGGGCCAGATCAGGGCAAGGAAGGGAGGGTGGGCGGTGGAAGATAATATTACTGTCCTACCTTACAGCATTGTTGTAAGCAGGGGTGGCCAAACTGTGGCTTGGGAGCCACATGCGGCTCTTTCACACATACTGCCCGGCAGGGCAGCTGGGGAAGCAAAGGGGAGGCAGGCCTCCCTGATCAGTCTTCCCTCCCCCAGCTAGTGTTCCCCTTCCTGGGTAGGCTTGAGGTGGGGGGGGGGGGGGAGCAGAGAAAGAAAGCAACTTTCACTTTAAATGCATTTTCAAAGCCCTCCCCCCCCTACAAATATCACTGGACAAATAAATATCATTATCAGTATCTATTTTTACTCCTTTTGGTTTTATTTCTGGCAGTCTCATTTAATGCTAATAAAAAGCAAATTTGCATATTTTTCAATAAAAACGTGTGTAATATTTGTTCATGTCATGCAGCTCTCAAACATCTGACGTTTATTCTATGTGGCTCTTACATTAAGCAAGTTTGGCCAGCCCTGGTTGCAAGTATAACATAATGAACACAGGGTTTTTGCTCATTCAAAAGCTCTAGCTGAATGCTGACAGCTATTGTATACCCTACTGGGTATAATAACAAAACAATGTATAGCTTTGTGTCCCCCACCCAGCACTCAGCAATACGAGATGGGGCCTTCCTTGTGGCTGCCCCAAAGTTGTGGAATGCCCTCACCAGGGAGGCCATCCAGCCTCGCCCCGATGCCATCTCAGGAAGCAAGCGAAGGGAGCTGTTTCAGAGAGCTGGGAATTGGTTAGAGAGTTTTAAACCAAGCCTCTGCAATTTTGGCAGGCTGTTTCATCTGATTCTTCTGAGTCTTCCTTTGCATTTGAAGAAGTGAGCGGTGACTCACAAAAGCTCAAACCCGGTCACAAATTTTGTTAGTCTTTAAGGCTCTCCTGGGCTCGTGCTCTTTAGTCACTCATAAATCGGTAACCAGCAACTACATCTAAACAAATCAAAGTCAAGAAGGTTTCTTGAACAAGTTAGCTGAGGATTTATATCCCACTGTCACCCGTTTCTCTTCCCAACCGGAACAACCATGCGAAAATCCTTGCATGGGATATTTTAACATAAGTAAACATAAAAATAAACATTAGCATAGAGGACCCGAGAGCTGCAGCAGGCCCTGCTGTCTCCCCCGGCCTTACCAGGTTGTTCTTGGTTTTGGCCACGTTGGGGTTGTCGGGGCCCAGCCGGGTTTGGTAGATGCGGAGGGCCCTCTGGTAGTGCTGCTCCCCTTCCTCGAATTTGCCCTGGTTCTGGCACAAGAGGGCCAGGTTGTTCAGCTGCTTGGCCACATCGGGGTGATCCGTACCCAGCATCTGATCCGGTGAGAGAAGTCAGAAAAGGACCTCTTTTCCATTCCCTCTCCCCTTCAGCCTCCCAAGCCAAACTAGAGCTCTTTGGCACAGGGAAATAACTAAGCGTGTGCCATCTGCAACAGACTTTAATTGCTTGCTCCCTGCAAAGGATACTCCAGCTCACTACGTCTTGGCACAGCCCTTACAAAACTCATGGCAACCTCCCACAAACCTGGACAATTTAGCCTCATCTGCGGGCCAAATGGAGTGGGTGCGGCGGAGAGCAATAATGATGGGGGGGGGGGGGGGGGGCGGGGCCTGGAGACCAAGAAGCCCTGCGAGGAGGAAAGGCTGAGGGACTTCTTGGGAATGTTCAGTCTGGAGACGAGGAGGTTGAGGGGGGACAGGAGGATGGCTCTCTGGAAGTATCTGAAGGGCTGTCCCTTAAAGGAGGGCAGGAAGCTATTCCTGTTGGCGGCAGAAGAGAGGACTCGCAATAAGGGTGGGAAGGGACCGGCTGGATCTTCAGAAAACCCTTTTCACAGTAAGTCACAGCCCACTTATGGTGACCCTGTCGGGTTTTCAAGGCAAGAGAGGTTCAGAGGTGCTCCCTCTCAGCTGAGTTAGTGTGAGCTAGCTCACAGTTCTTTAGCCTCCGGCTCACACATTTGCCTTCGCTCACGAAGGATGGCTCCACAGCAAACTAATTTATGCAGCAGCCAAATCAGCGGCTCCCAGCTTTAATGGCCGGCAGCTCACAGAGTAGAATCTTTGCTCACAGGACTCCGCAGCTCAGAGGGAGTACTTGAGGTAGTTGGCCATTGCCTGCCTCTGCATAGCAACCCCGGACTTCCTCGGTGGGCTCTGATCCACTTGCTGACCAGAGCTGACCCTGCACCACTTCTGGGACCTGACGAGAGCGGTCTAATGAAGCTGGGACCCATCTCTTATTCAGCCTGCCTAGACAGGCCCCCCCCCCCCATTTCAAACTGGCCTCCCAAGACAGTTGCTTCCGCTCGGAACACCCAGAATGCCTTGCGCCTGGAGGGGCCTTTACCTTCTCGCGGATCTCCAGGGCCCGTTTGCACACCGGCTCGGCCTCCGTGTACTTCCCGCACTTGCCGTAGAGGACGGCAAGGTTGTTGAGGGTGGCAGCCACCTGCCGGGAAGAAAGAGGGCATGAGTAAGGCCAGGGGGTCCAGAACTTTTCAGAGCCCGTGTGGGCACCTTTGGAACGCTGCCACAGCTGGCCTTCAGCCACACCATGAAGATCTTTGTGCTGCGGGGGCAGCTGCTGCCAAAGCAACCTTCGCAAAATCTGCACAGCCCACCAAATCTCCAACGGCCACTCAGAAACCTTACTGGGCCAAAGTCCTGTCTGACCCCCTCCCCCTTTCTAAAGACTTGGCCGGTGCCAGGAAAGGTGGCAGGGGGCCCCAGATGAGGGTTAGGTTAGGCAAACCATTCTGCACGTTCTTTCCAATGAAAGATTTCTGAATACTGAAAAAAAAGACGTGCATAGTGCTTGGCACGCTTCAGGGTCTCCTGCTTAGTCGATCATTCCGAGAAGACCCTTCATCACCCAGGGCACCCCTTGCCCGTCGTTCTCTGGCACTCACCGCAGGGTGCTCCACCCCCAAGGTCTGCTGCCGAATGTCGAGGGCATCGTTCAGCAGGTCTGTTGCTTCCTTGTATTTGTTTTGGTCCCTGTGGCGCAAGCAGAAGGAGTGGGTAATAAGGGCAAACACGCCTCGGCTTGCCTTCGGAGACAAGAAGCCCCCAGGATGAGGCCATCGCGTGAAGGGCACCCCCAGATCCCTTGGACGGGCCACGAGGGGGTGGAGAGCAGCTCTCCCACCACAGGCTGCCGCATCTTGGGGCAAAGGAAACATCTGGCATTTGGGACCACTGGGATTCCAGCTGTCCCTTTGTATTCCTCGCTGCCTGTGGGTTTTTTTAGAGGTCAAGCCTGTACGGAAAGCCGTGCATTTTACCGCATTGTAACATCAAGTACTTTCTAAATAACTCAGCAGTGTGAGCCCAGGAAGCTGCAGTTTGACCGCAGACCAGTACGGCTTCCCCCCGGAACTCATCTAAAGGTAGGCGCCCCGCTTCAGTTCCAGGTTGCAGGCATCTGCTGAAGTCATGATGGAGGAAGGTGGATTTCTGCTCGTGCTTATTTACTTAAAATCTTTAAGCAACGAACTTAGCTTTCCTCTCTCCAGAATTTCAGCTCAGGAAGCCCCCGCAAGGCAGGCCAGCAGGGGAGGGGCTCGTGGCTCAGTGGTAGAGCCTCTGCTTGGCATCCTGGAGGTCCCAGGTTCAATCCCAGGCATCTCCAGTTAAAAGAACCAGGCAAGAGGTCATGGGAATGACCTCCACCTGAGACCCTGAAGAAGGGCTGTGGCTCAGCAGTGGAGCCTCTGCTTGGCATGCAGAAGGTCCCAGATTCAATCCCTGACAGCATCTCCAGTTAAAAGGACCAGGCGGGAGGAGATGGGAAAGACCTCTGCCTGAGACCCTGGAGAGCTGCAAAGAGGGGCTGTGGCTCAACAGTAGAGCCTCTGCTTGGCATGCAGAAGGGCCCAGGTTCAGTCCCCGGCGGCATCTCCAGTTAAAAGGACCAGGCAGGAGGGGATGGGAAAGACCTCCGCCTGAGACCCTGGAGAGCAGCTGGAACCCTGGAACATCTCCTTGGCATGCAGAAGGTCCCAGGTTCCGTCCCCAGCATCTCCAGCTAGGAAGACCGTAGTATGTGATGGGAAAGACCTTTTTCTGCTTGATACCCTGAAGAGAGTGATTAAAATGTAGGATTCGCTGCCAGAGGATGTAATGATGGCCACAGGAATAAGCTGCTTTAAAAGTGGACTAGATAGATTCATGGAGGAGAAGTCTATCAGTGGCTACTGGCCATGGAGACTGAGGGGAACCTCCACATTTAGAGGCACTAATCCCCTGAACCCCAGAGCCAGGAGGCAGCATCAGGGGAAGGCCTCGGCTTCTCTGCCCTGTTGCTGGCCCTCCAGAGGAGCTGGTGGCCCCTGGGTGAGACGGGATGCTGGACTGGATGGACCCTCTCTGGTCTGACCCAGCAGGGCTTTTCTGAGGTTCTTCTCAGGGGAAGACCTCGGCCCCTCTGCCCTGTTGCTGGCCCTCCAGAGGAGCTGGTGGCCCCTGGGTGAGACGGGATGCTGGACTGGATGGACCCTCTCTGGTCTGACCCAGCAGGGCTCCTCTGAGGTTCTTATGAGCTGCTGCCAGTCTGAGTAAACAAAGCTGACCTGGATAGACTGATGTTCTGAGTCAGTACAAGGCAGCTTCGTGTGTTCGAGTCTGTGTGTGCACACATCCACCCCCTCTGTCCAGTTCTGTGCTTCCTTCCCAAACTCCCCCAGAAGGAGGTCCAGAGAGCTGCAAGAACTGCGGGGACGAAGTGCTCGGGTCCCTCACCGATACACCAGGGCCAGGATGTTCAGCATGGTGGCGACGTCCGGGTGGCTGTGCCCGGAGCTCTTCTCCAGGTCCTCTAGTGCCTGCTTGCAAAGGGGCACGGCCACTTCGTAGCGCCCCTGAGAGGCATACTGGATGACCAGGTTGTGCAGGGTCCGGAGGCGCGCTGGGATCTCGTAACCGCCTTGCTGAGCCATTGCGCTCGGACTTCCTGGGGGAAAGACACCCAAAGTGGGGGGGGGGGGTGTGTGTGTGAAAACAAAGAGCCAACACCTCTAGGCTCTCAGGAGACGAGAACTCGGATTTTTGCACCCAGAAGGCCTCCAGATCTCCAGAGGTTTTTTAGCAGAGAAAACCAGGGGGACCTCCCCTCCCAAAGGGTTGGAGAGATCCTGGGATCTGTGGGTGGAGCTTGGAGTGGGCAGGGTTTGAAGAGGGGAGGCGCCTGAGTCGAATGCCGCAGAGTCCACCCTCCAGAGCAGGCATTTTTCTCCCAGGGAACTGAACTGCGTCGCCTGGAGATCAGTTGTAATTACCATTTCCAGCAGATCTCCAGGGGTCAACTGGAGGCTGGCCACCCTCCTGAATCCTCTCAGCCGGTGCTTTTTGCAGTCACCAGGGGGGAGGCGGCGCGAAGCTGCAAACTGTCTCTCCCCCTTCGGCACCCAGAAACGGTATTAGGCGAGAGACTGGATTACTGGCGGATAACCGCAGTCCGGCTCCTCCCAGACATTCTCTCCCTGACCCGAGGGTCAGGACACTCATCAGAGAGACTTTGGCAGCTGGAGGGACGGGGGGGGGGGGGGGGGCAGCCTCCAGGAGCAAAGGGAGGTGGCATTTCTCACGGCCTGGCTCCACCTGGGGCACAAAAGTGGCACCTGTCGCTTCAGGCACGAGCCCAAGTTGAGCGTTCACGCCCCGGCCCTGGTGTGTTTACTTTGTGTGTCTCACTCCAGCTTTGGAGAAGGGGGGGGGGGGTGTCTGGACCTTCTCCTCTGCTTCACCTCCCACTCTAACCTCCCCCGGCTTAACCTTCCTTGCTGATTTCCCACTTGACCCAGAATCATGCAGCAGCTGTCTGGGGTCTCAGGCCACACAGTGGCTTTTCCCAGCAAGCATTCCCGGAGCCCCTGCAGACCGAACCAGGAGCCCTTCTTCTTGCAAACAGCGATTCTTGTGCTGGATTCCACTCTTGCTCAACAGGTGCAGAAGCAGAGACCTACCCCCCCCCCCCCCCCCCCCGGCTCAGTTCACCACCTGCAACCAGCCCACCAACTCGTCTCATGCCCTGAGAAAACCCGGTCTCTCTAATGGGCTGATCTTTCTCTGCAATTGACCATTTCTGCAAAACACAAACTGGATCCGCAGCTAGGATAGGCTGGAGGGCCGCTGCTGGTCAGTGCAGGCAATCCCTAGCAAAACAGGGTCAGACTCAGTAGGAGGCTGCCGCGGATGGTCCCCATTTTATACTCCAGTGGGCTTAGCTTCCCCACCACCTCCACCTGGGGCTGAGCTGCAATCTGCAGCACTTCCAACGCCAGCCTCCCCCCCTTCAGGGGTGACCCCTGGGCCCCTGCACCCAGTCTCCAGCTCTCTGAAGAGGGTTCCTGCCCCAGACGCACCATGTCTCTGGTCGTCATCTTCGCCCGGGAAAAGGGAAGAGAAGGTGTCCTTCCTGTCATCCAAATCCTCCTTCTCCACCTGCAGAAAGACAGAGGAACAGCAAAGAGAATAGCCCTAGGCCACCTATGCTGCCGTTTTGTTTTTTAGTAATCAAGTTCCTAGACCTCAAGAACGAAGCTCGCAACCACACAGGCCGGGTCAAATCCCCCACCTTGCAAAACTTCTCGCTACCCCCAAGACATCAGGAAGTACCTTTTAAAAAAAAATTACTCAGAGAGAAGTCCCCAAATAAATCTTTGGTTCTGAGACTCAGCCCTGAGACGCGTCACAAGACAGCCAGGGCTTCTGAGCGTGTGCAAGGGGGAGCCCACTTCTCCCGGCCCTTCCGGACAGACCCCGCCACCCGGCGGGAGAGGGAAGGTCTCATAGAATCACAGAGAGTGGGGAGGGGGGGCCAGGCAGACCATCCAGTCCAACGCCCTGCCCAGTGCAGGACCAGCCTAGAGCATCTCTGACAAATATCCGCCCGGCCTCTTCTGGAAAGCGGCCAGTGAAGGGGAGCTTCTTACCACCTCCCCAGACAGCTGATTCCACCTTTCAACCACTCTGACCGTGAAAAGGTTTTTCCTAATATCCAGCCGATACCTTTCTGCTTGGAATTTAAACCCGTTGCTTCGGGTCCTCTCCTCCGCTGCCCACTGGAACCGCTCCTTGCCCTCCTCCAAAAGACAGCCTTTCAAATGTTTAAAGAGAGCCATCATG
Organism: Lepidodactylus listeri; assembly: GCA_029233225.1. NCBI lineage: Eukaryota > Metazoa > Chordata > Lepidosauria > Squamata > Gekkonidae > Lepidodactylus > Lepidodactylus listeri. Next base: position 42,938,723 of record JARCFY010000020.1, read on the forward strand.
TCCCCCCTCAATCCCCTCTTCTCCAAACTAAACATTCCCAAGCAGCCCCTCGGCCTTTCCTTGTGTTGGGCTCAGTCTCCAGACCCCGGACCCTCCTCCTCCTCGCTCTCCTCTGCCCCCCGCTTGGTTTTGTCCACATCCTTTCGAGGCCTCCAGAAGGGCCCACCATCCCACCTGCTCCTCCGGGGGGTCGTACTGCTTGAGCTGGTTGAGGAACTCCAAGTGCTTCTTCTCCTCCTCCAGCTGGGCCACCGTCTCCTCGCTCTGCTGCAGCTGCCGCTGGGTGATGGAGAACTCCTCCCGCAGCCAGGTGTTCTCCTGGCGGAGCCGATTCACCTGGGCCCACAGCTTCTGCTTCTCGGCCTCCAAAGCCCCGATGTGCGAGGACAGCGCGATCATCATCTGGGGGGACGGAGGAGGAGGAGGAGGAGGAGGAGGAAGAGTGGGTGGCGTCCTGGGCCCCCCCACCATCACCAAGGGGCAGGTCTCCTCCCTCCAGGTCTCAGCTGCTTCTCCCTCCACTTAGTTTACATTTCATTTATTCACCAAAACATTCCCCCCCACCCCGCCTTTCCTAGTGCTTCAGGGGCAGATAAAATGGGACAATTAAATGGCAAACCCCACATCCCTCCCCCCCTCCCCCTGCCACTTCACTGGCTGCTTTGCCCTCTGGCCCCACATCTTCACCCCCAACTCCCATGTCCTGGAGGGTTGCCAGGTGTGTGTGCGGGGTGTGTGTGTGTGCGCAGGGCAGGGTTGCCAGCTCCAGGCTGAGGAACTCCTGGAGATTTGGGGACGGAGCCTGGGGAGGGCAGGGACCTCAGCAATGCTCCCTCTGAGCTCTGGAGTCCTGCGAGCAAAAATTCTACTTTCTGAGATACCCGCATTAAAGTTGTGAGCAGGTGATTTGGCTGCTGCATAAACTAGTTTGCTCTGGAGACGTCCTTTCTGAGCTAAGACAAAAATCTGTGAGCTGGAGGCTAAAAAACGGTGAGCTAGCTCACACCGACTCAGCTGAGAGGGAACACTGGGTCACCTCAGTGGGGCACAATGCCACAGAGTCCAACCCCCCCCCCCCAGCATCCGTTTTCTCCAGGGGAACTGGTCTCTGTAGTCCAGGGATGAGATGGAATTTGGGATCTCCAGGTCCCACCTGGAGCCTGGCATCCCTACCGGGGCCACATGAGCACAGTCCTTGGAGCCCAGCCTTCCCCAGTGGAACCTGAGGAGACCACACAGACCATGGGGTGGCTTGCCCCTGAGCAGCCAGAAACCCTGGACGCCCTCTGTGACGTCACAGCAGCTCGGCCAATCACAGTGGTTTCCATCACAGCCAGCTTCCACCCAGCCCGGCCCCTACCTCAGCTTCAGCGATGCCCAGCTCAATCCCCTCGAGGCTCTTGCAGACCAGGCTGTGCTTCTCCTCCAGCAGCTCCAGGGCCTGCAGGTCCAGGGCCTCCGCGTCCACCGCCTCCCTCTGGTTCCGGAGCTGCTCCTCCTTCAGCAAGGCCGCCTGGAGCCGCTGGCGGATGCTCCGGTTCTCGCTCCGCAGGGCCTCCAGGCCCTTCATCACCTGCCGCGTGTTCACGATGATGCCCTCGGCCGTCATCCGCCCCAACTGGTCGTCTCCGGCTTCCAACATGATGGACATGGCGCGGAAATCACACCCCCGGCTGAGACTTCCGGGCACGCTCGGGACAGCAGCTTCCGCTCGCTGCTTCTGACAGGAGAAAGAAAAGGTGCCAGGTTCAAGCCTGGCTGGAGGGAGGACTGTGCCCTCTTAGAAGCCCCAGATGGGTGAGTCACTCTGTACATGCTCAGAGACGCCACTGGCAGTCTCTGGGCTCCCAAATCAGCCTAAACTCTGCTCTCTTTTTATGTTGGATTTATGAATTCAGACAAGAAGAAGAGGAGGAGGAGATTGGATTTATACCTGCCCTTCACTACCCGAAGGAGTCTCAGAGCAGCTTACAATCTCCTTTCCCTTCCCCTCCCCACGACAGACACCCTGTGAGGTAGGTGGGACTGAGAGAGCTCTCTCGAGGACTGCTCTTGAGAGAACAGCTCTGAGAGAACTTGTGACTGATCCAAGGTCACACCAGCAGCTGCATGTGGAAGAGGAGTGGGGAATCAAAGCCGGCTCTCCCAGAGTAGAGTCCGTGCTTCTAACCACGACACCAAACTGAACACACACAAAGCTGTCTTATAATGACAACTGATCCATCACTATCAGTATTGTCCACTCAGACTGGCAGGTTTCAGGCAAAGAGGTCTTTCACATCACCAGCTGCCTGGTCACACCGGGGATTGAACCTGGGACCTCCTGCATGCAAGGCAGAGGCTCCGCCATGGAGCCGCATCTCCTCCCCCGCCATCTTGAGAGATGCATTGAGGATGGGGGGTTAACCCCCGTCCCCGATCCCCTTGCTCATTCATGCTTTATTTAAAAATTAAATAAGTCTGATACAGACATTTTGAAAATAAACCTCCGTAGTATTTTATGGCTGTAAGTTTATTACAAGTTTGGACACACAGTGCAAATTCCCCCCCTCCACACTGACCACAACTTCATCAATGATTATTTATTTATTTATTTCTATTTGTATCCCGCCTAGCCAGCAAGCCCGCTCTAGGTGGCTAACAACATTATTATAAATATACAGAGTTAAAACACATAAAATTCCATTAAATACATTAAAATACAGCTAAGCAATCAGATCACAGATGGCAGCAGATACTAGACCAACATCAGATACCAGTGGTCTACTTTCATTCCTGCCAGGAGACTCCCACCCCACCCCAGGTGTTCTAGCAGCGATTCACCCCGCCCCCGACTAAGGACCATTCCCTCCGGTGGTGGCCCCAAAAGCCTGGCAGAAGAGCTCCGCTTTGCAGGCCCTGTGGAATTGCAAAAGATCCCGCAGGGCCCTGATGTTCTCCGGGAGCTCGTTCCACCAGTAGGGGGCCGCCACCGAGAAGGCCCTACTTCTGGTAGTTGTCAACCTGGCCTCCCTCAGGCCCGGAAGGGTCAGGCGATTTTGGGTGCCTGACCGCAGCGCTCTCTGGGGTATATACGGGGAAAGGTGGTCCCTTAGGTAGGCAGGTCCCAGGCCATATAGGGCATGAGGTGAGACAAAATCGGGAGTACTAGAAGGGAGATGGGAAGCAGCTCTCTCTCTCTCTCTCACTGTTTGGGGTGGTTGCGTGCTAAGAACTGCTTCCCCACTCTCTCCAAAACCAGTCTCACCAGCCTGAGGCACCCAGCATAGCGTGCCACAACCCGTCTAGTGCGCAGGCCGGGCCCTCCCTGCACGCACCACGCCCATGCCCATGCTGAAGGGCTGAGAGACGGACGCGGCAGAGGAGACGTCGCCCGGCATCCTCTCTTTTTGCAAACACGGAGAGGCATCATCGTTGGGTCTGCCCCACGCATCTCTACCGGAGGACCGTTCCCATTGGGCCTAGCGTGCCCCCGTAGGGTTTTCAGGGCAAGAGAGGTTCCGAGGTGGCTGGCCCTTGCCTGCCTCTGCAGAGCAACCCTGGCCGGACTTCCCATGTGGTCTCCCATCCCAGTACTGGCCAGGTCAGGGCAAGAGACAAAGAGGGGTCGTTGGCCATCTGCCGGCCCGTCAGGCAGGGACCAGAGGCTGGGCCTTTCCCCTCGCGGCTCCTCCGGCTCTGAAGAATGGGCTCCTTGAAGAGGTGAGGGTGGGGCCCCTCCTTGGAGATCCTCAGGAGGAGCTGCACAGACTGCCAGGGCTTTGGAAAGGGTTTGCACGGGCAGGCACCTTTTCGAGGGGGAGAGAGATTTAGTTTGGGCTTTAACTGGAAATGTTTATAAGTATGGTGAGCCACCATGAACCATGAGGAAAGGAGGGATAGAGATTTGTTTTAAGAAACAAATACAATAAATAGAAGAGCCCCAGCTGGGCTCCCTCCGTCTCCCTTCTCTGGAAAGCGAGTTGTGAGTGGCCGCTGCTCCTCCAGGGTGAATCCGGATCAGCTGGAAGGAAGGAACCCAGCAAGGAAGCTTCTGCCTAGGCTGGCGGCCCTGATCAAAGACATTCTTGGGAAGGGATGTGCCTGCAGCTTTGGTGTTAGATTGGCAAAGGTGATACAGACTCACAGGGACAGAGGGAGTGCCCCTGGCACCCCAGGGCCACCTGAGAAGTGGGGAAGTAGGGCTGCTGGCAAGGTGGGCAGCAGGTGCCACTCCCGGATCCTGCCCCAATTCCCGCGGACTTCCTTGACTTGGGGTTGCTCCTGCAGAAGAGCTGGTTCTTCTTGCAACCAAAGAGAGGGGAGGTGGGGGAGAAAAGATGCTGTTTTTCAACTCAAGCCCCCTGGAAGCTGCCAAGGATGGGCGCCAGAGGTGGTCGCAGGATAGAGACCCGGAAAAGGTGTGCCAGAAGGCGCGTCTCTCCCCCCCCCCTAGACCTCCCGGGTCAGGAAGGACTCCCGCCCATCGCCTGGACTCCCGCCCATCGCCCTCCCGAGCCGCGCAGGGTTTTCTCTTGTTTTGCACCGGGGAAGAGGCAGAGAAGCCCCTGCTCGCCCTCCCCCCGCAACCTCCCCCCCCCTTACCTTCTCCGGGAGGGGCGTGTCCAGACCGCGCTGGGCGGCGGCGGGGGGGGGGGCAGGGGGAGAGTTGCGGGTCCGGCCGCCTCCGACTGCAAGAGAGCCGCGCGCTGAGTGGGGCGGGGGGCCCGTCGGAGGAAAGCGCACCCCCCCACACCCGCCCCGGTCCTCGACCTGCCTCCGGCGCAGCGGGAGCTCCGGAACGCCGCACCCACCGCACCCACCGGGGAGCACCGCGGGGCCCGCCGCCCTGCAAGGGGGGAGGCCGGAGAGGAGGGGTCCCCCTGCCCCGCACCTGCCAGCCGCCCTCGCCGCCGCCGCCGCCGCTCGCTCCCTTGCTTGCCCGCCGCCTAGCCCCTGGCGCGCCTGCCTGCCTGCCTGCCTGCCTGCCTCCTCCCCGCCCACCGGGGCCGGCTCACCTGCCGCCTGGCCCGCCTCCCTGGCCCGCCGCCAAGACCCGCCGAGGCCTGGAATCAGGCAAATGGGCGTTTGCCCACGCGGGCTTCGAAGAAGAGGCCACCGCGCTCAGCAGCCTGGCCAGTGGGGCTACTAACTCCCCGGCAAGGGCGCAGGGGGACATGGGGGCGCTCAGGTCCTGCCTTACGACTGGGTGGGGGTGCGAGCTCTGACGAGTCTCCCGCAAGGCTCCCTCTAAGCTGTGGAATCTTGGGAGCAAAAATTATACCTTGTGAGCTGCTGGCATTCAAGTTGTGAGCGAGCAGTTCGGCTACTGCATAAGTTACTTTGCTCTGGAGCCCCATCCTTCCTGAGCGAAGACCAAAAATGTCTGTGAGCCGGAGGCTAAAAACCTGCGAGCTAGTTCACACTAACTCAACTTAGAGGGAGCACTGCTTGTGAGCTCCTGGCACTAAAGTTGTGAGCAAGCGATTTGGCTCCTGCATAAATCAGTTTTCTTTGGGGCCATCCTTCCTGAGCTAAGGCAAAAATCTGTGAGCCAGAGGCTAAAAGACTGTGAGCTGGCTCACACTAACTCAGCTTAGAGGGAGCACTGGTCTCCTGTGGGAGAGAGTTCCACAGTTACCAGGAAAAGCGTCAAGGAGGAAGATGGCTTGGCTGGCTTTTTAGGTAGGGCTTAGCAGGAAGGGATATGAAGGTTGCCAACTCTGGGTTGGGAAATGCCTGGAGATTCGGGGGGGGGGGGGTGGAGCCAGGGGAGTGAAAGATGTGGGGGAAGGACGGCCTCAGCAGTGCAGTGTTCATTTTTTATTCTTTGTTAACACCTTGCGTATTTGTATATTTCGTAGATCTGCATCATCTGTGTTGTGCTTTTGACTTTAACCATATTATTGCTAGCGTTCCTCCCAAGTCTGGTTTTGTGCCGTGGTTCAGCCCCGTGGGATGCGCAGACATTGAGGCCTTGTGCCTGGCAGACAGGGGAGGGCAGCTGCGGAACGTCAGAAAACATTTCAGTGTCACAGCAAGACTGGGGCTCCCCTGCACTGCCACTCATGAGCCTAGGGCTGCCAAGTCCAACTCCGGAAATATCTGAGGACTTTGGGGGTGGAGCCAGGAGAAAGGAAGTGACATCATTTTGTGAGGTCACATCCTGTGATGCTGCTTCCACATGCTGACACATGAACTCATGAAGTTTCCTAATACTGAGCTTCTGCTGCTGCCTTGAGCTTTATAGGCTTGCAAGCAGCATTACCCAGACTGTGACTTTTATGCCACTGTTTTTTGTCGCTGAACAAGAGTCAGTGTTATGTAGCAGTCAGTTTGTTGGGCTGGGATCTGGGAGAGCCTGGCTCAAAACCCTGCAGTGCCATGGAATCATTTTATTTAATACTGAATCAGGCCATTGGTCCATCAAGGTCAGTATTGACTACTCAGACTGGTAGTGGCTCTCCAGGGTCTCAGGCTGAGATCTTTAATGTCACCTATGACCTGATCCTTTTTTAGCTGAAGAGGCTGATACCTCCTGCATGTCAAGCAGATGCTCTATCACTGAGCAATGGCCCTACTGAATCCTTCCTCATCTCGGCAGAATATGAAGCACTAAGTGCTGCACAAGTGCTAAATATGATTTTCATATCATAAGAACAGGAGAGAAGCCACAGTGGATCGGGCCAACAGCCCATCCAGTACAACACTCTGTGTCACACAGTGGCCAAAAATACCAGGTGCCCTCAGGAGGTCCAGCAGCGGGGCCAGAACTCCAGAAGCCCTCCCACTGTTGCCCCCCAAGCACCAAGAATTCAGAGCATCACTGCCCCAGACAAAGGGTTCCATTTAGACCTTGTGGCTATAATAGCCACTGATAGACCTCTGCTGGATGGGGACAGAGAGAGAGAGACAGACAGACAGACAGACAGACAGAAAAAAGAAAGAAAGGGGGAGGGGGAGAGAGAGAGAGAAGGAAAAGAGCTGGTAGACCCCAGCAGCTTACCCCAAGCAGCTTACTCCAGCAGCAGGCCACATGCAAAAGCAGGCCCTTCAGCAGAAAGAGCCTCTCTGGGCGGGACTCTCTTCCTCTCTCTTAAAGGGGAAATGTCTGTTGAGGCTTTTTACTGCAGGGCAGGCTCTCTGCAGACATTTCCCTTTTAAGAGGCCAGTGCAGGCTCCGACGTTTCCCTGCTGGCAGCCATTGCCTCCCCCGGTGGCCAATTCTGAAAAAGCGGGGGAAAGCTTTAAAAATCGGTGCTTCCCCCGCCCTACCCGGGGACTTGGCAGCCCTACATGATCATCATCATCATCATCATCATCATCATTTTAAAAACTGATAGACTGCCCTCTCCCCGGAGGGCTCAGGGCGGTGCACAACATTCAGTGAGACCTAATTAAAACAATTAACAGTAAAACAGTTAAAACAACAACAGTATAAGTTAAAAGCTGGTTCAGGTGGTGGTGGCTACTGATTTAGAGCCTTCTCCTCCTCCAGGGAGGGGGGAGAAAGAGAGGCCAGGCTTGGCGACAAACGGTTGCTGTCCTCAGCCATAGGCCGGGTGGAACACCTCTGTCTTACTGGCCCAGCCCTGCAGAACTGGACCAAGCCCCACGGGGCGCTGATGTCGCTGGGCAGGGAATTCTACCAGGTGGGGCTAGGGCTGAAAAGGCTCTGCCTGTGGCTGAGGACAGCCAGATCTCTTTTAGGCCAGGGGTCACCCCGAGATTTTGCAGGGCGTATCCCAAGAGAGGGGGTCCTGTAGGGACATTGGCCCCACACCGTTTAAGGCTTTAAAGCTTAACACCAGAACCTTGAACCTGATCCAATATTCCACCTGGAGCCTGTGCAGCTGGTGAAGCCCCGATCGGGTATGTGCTGTCAAGGGGTCCCTGGAAGGACCCGGGACCCAGCAGTCTAGACCAGTTGTAATTTCCAGGTCAGCCTCAGGGGCAGCCTATGTAGAGCGAGTTACAGTAGTCCGGGTGTGGCCAAACTCGCTCCAGGTAAGAGCCGCACAGAATAAATGTCAGGTGTTTGAGAGCCACAAGACATGAACAAATATCACACACACATTTTTATTGAAAAATATGCAAATTTGCTTTTTATTAACATTAACATTAAATGAGACTACAAAAAATAAAAACAAAAGGGGGAAAAACAGATTTTGATAATGATATTTATTTGTTTGCTAATGATATTTATGTGTCTAAGAGAGAGAGAGAAAAACAGAGGTGGAAAGAAAGAGAGAGAGAGAGAGAAACAAAGAAAGCAAACAGATGGGGGAGGGAGGGGGAGGGATGAAGGAAGAGAGGCAGAAAGAGAGAGAGAGCAAATAGATGGGGAGCCTGCCGGCAGCCGCGCGATGAGTGAAAGAGCCACAGTTTGGCCACCCCTGCAGTAGTCTAACCTGGAGGTAGGTGACCATTGCATGGATTCCTGGAGCTCGGCCAGGGCAAGGCAGGAAGCGGGCTAGTTACCTGGCATAGCTGGAAAAACGCCAGTCTGGCAACATCTATGATCTGGGCCTCCACCGGTAAGGAGTCGTACACCCCAACCCTTGGCTGTCGCCACTGGTGTTAGAGCTGCACCGTTGAGAGCCAGGAAATGACACCCCACCTTGCATCTCCCCTACCCAGCCACAGAACCTCCTTCTCTGGTGGGTTCAGTCTCAGTCGGCTCTGTTTCAGCCACTCCACCTAAAGGGAAGGGGCCGTGGCTCAGTGGGAGAGCCTCTTCCTGGCATGCAGAAGGTCCCAGGTTCAATCCCCGGCATCTCCAGTTAAAAAGGACCAGGCAGGAGGTGATGGGGAAGACCTCTGCCTGAGACCCTGGAGAGCTGTCAAGAGGGGCTGTGGCTCAGAGGTACAGCCTCTGCTTGGTATGCAGGAGGTCCCAGGTTCAATCCCCGGCATCTCCAGTTAAATGGACCAGGCCAGTAGGTGATGCTGGTCTCCAGCAGGCCCTCTGAGCATGCCTTTCCCTCCACACGGAGTCCTGGTCGCCTTCCCCACTCCCACCCCCTGGCTATTTGTGAGGCAAGACCTTAAAGAAGGTTTGTGTAGATGTGGGGGGGGGGAGGCAGATACTGCTGACGGCGTTTGGCAGAAGGGTGTATTTGGGAGTGGGGAGCGCTGAAGCTGCCCATTTTAATATTGCATGGAAAGTGCTCCTGGCAGCCTCTTTCTGCTGCGGCCTCTGAAAGCCAGCCTGGCCCCCAGCCAGCCAAACTCTGCTGTGGGTGTGTGCGGGGGGTGGGGAGAGCTACAGGACAGAATTATATATGGGCCCCCATTGATGCTGAGTGAGTAAAGCCATCTTTGATCGATGGGGGAAATGAACCAGGCAGCTCAGAAGCATTCAGAGGCGGGGAGGGATGAGTTGAGCAACTGCCCCCCCCCCAGCAGCAATCTGAGCCTCCAGCAGCAGTGAGATGCCGCCCTGGTTCTGAGTCCTGCAGCCAAGGGGATCTCAGCCACTGGACCAGGCTCTTTTGGGTCTCCCCATGCTTGAAGGGGGCCCAAACCTTGTGAAATGGAGCCAGTGTGCAAATCCCCCCCTCCCTCTTTGGACCTAGAGAATCCTTTGCCAGAGATTTGGGGGCTAAGTCAGGTCAAATTGGCCTCTGGAACTCTCTTTGGGCTGGGGGAAATGGCCCCTTTGGAAGGTGGACTCTAGGGCACTGTACCCCCATGGAAGCCCCTCCCCACTCCCCAAACCCCGCCCTCCTCAGCCTCCACCCCCCAAGCTCCAAGTATCTCACAGTCCAGCTCTTGGCAACCTTAAACTCCCTCCTGCCAGTAGACCAGGGCCTCTCATCCTGACTCCCAACCCCCGCCCCTCTCAAGCCTGAAAAATGAACAGAAGAAAAAGACTTTGACATATGACCATTATAAAATAAAGCACGCTTCCTCAGCCCACTGGTGAACTTGTCTTTATATCTTTGTTTATGTATTATTTGAAACATTTCATTATTTTGTTTCATTTATTTTGATTTCCTTCCTTCCTGTCCTGCTTTTCTCCCCAAGGGAGACTGAAACTGGCCAGATCCTGAAGCTGGAGCTCAAATGCTTTGGCCACCCAATGCGAAGGGAGCCCTCCCTGGAGAAGACCCTGATGCTGGGAAAGACTGGAGGTCAAAGAAGAAGGGGGCGGCAAAGGATGAGATGGCTGGACAGTGTTATCGATGCAGTGAACATGAAATTGAGCAAACTCCAGAGCACGACAGATGACGGGAGGGCCTGGTGTGATGGGGTCCATGGGTTCACGAAGAGTCGGACTCGACGGTGCGACTGAAGAACAGCAAAAATGACAAAGATAAGGTGATGGGAAAGACCTCCGCCTGAGACCCTGGAGAGCGGCTGCCAGCCTGAGTAGACAAGACTGACCTGGATGGACCAAAGGTCAGGTTCCGTGGAAGGCAGCTTTGTGTGTTTCCCTGACTGGCCGGTGGAGACCCAACTGGCAGTGCAGGTTTTTAAAAAGGTCCCTTTGGCGGCAGCGGCCAGCAGAGCAACAAGGAGCTTCCCTGGGCAACTGAAGGTGCACTGCGGCAATCCTTTTGTGGCTGCCCCCCCCCCCCCCCGGCTCAGAAAGGCCGGGGACCAGGGCTCCCTCTAGTTTGCTCAACTTCATGTTTGTCGCATCGATGACACTGTCTGACCGTCTCATCCTTTGCCGTCCCCTTCTTCTTCGACCTTCAGTCTTCCCCAGCCTCAGAGCCTTCTCCATTGAGGGCTCCGTTCTCATTCGGTGGCCAAAGTATTTGAGCTAGGTCACAGTTTTTCAGCCTCTGGCCCACCCATTTTTGTCTCAGCTCGGGAAGGATGGCTCCAGAGCAAACTGATTTATGCAGCAGCCAGATCGCTCACTCACGACTGTGATGCCAGGAGCTCCCAAAGTGGAATTTTTGCTCACAGGGCTCCGTAGCTTAGAGAGAGCCTTGCCAGTGACCTCTGGGGAGGGGTAGATGACCCCTGGAGTCCCCCTCCCCCGCTCCCTGCTTCCGTTCCCAAACCCACCCGTCACTGGCAGGCGGCGGCCACTGGGTGGCGCCTGGAGCCCACCGCCCGGGCCATCTCATTGGCTCATTGGCAGCTTCCCGGGACAAAACCGCAGGGGAGAAGCCGCATCAGACGGGCCGTTTCCCCTGCAGGGCTGCCGGCTTTGCGTGCTTCGGATCGCCGAGATATTTGCCTTTAACGAGCTTCTTCGCACGGTCTCTCCGCCGCTGGCCGCCTTCCGAGCCGCGCTCTAATGCAACATCATAGAGAGGAGTGTTTTTGTATGACGTTCTATGCATCTTAGATGTTCAGTATCTTACTTATTACAAGGTCATACGATACTGATGGGTTGTTTTGTATATATATTGTAATAAACTCAATAAAATAATAAAAAAGGAATGCTAAACTAATATGAGCCGGTCGCTAATCCAGGATGTGCTTGGCTTTGCTATGGTGCGAGCACGTCGCTCTGTTTATGCTCAGAGATGCTGTGTTCTCTGTTATTTCTCTCTCTCTGTTCCTGTGGGGTGTGTGTGTGTGAGAGAGCTCTGTAGCTAGAAACAGGTTCTGGGGCTGAGCTCTAAGTAGGGACCTCCCCCACTTTGGGGATCATTTATTTCTTTTGATTTATTTGCTTCATTTGTACCCTGCCTTTCTCCACGATGGGAACCCCAAGCGGCTCGCATCATTTCCCCATGTTATGCTCACAACAACCCTGTGAGGTACGTGAGGTAGAGAGTGGGTGAATGGCCCAAGGTCCGCCAGCACGCTTCCACGACAGAGCAAGGATTCGAACCTGGAGTTTCCTTTATCCTAGAGCAATTCTGCATCTAGCATTCGCGGCACATTTTCTCAGCTGGGAGGGGGAAAGTGCAGTTCAAAACCACATTTAGTTACCTGGGGGCAATGCTGTACTGACCACAAAGTCACCCCTGAATGGCCATAAATCTATGCAGAAGGTACCATAAAACCCGATGATCAAAGGAAGCGAAAGCGGCATGGAGTGTGGAGGGTACCATAAAACCCGGTGGTCAAAGGAAGCAAAAGTGGGATGCAGTGCGGAGAACATAAGAACCTAAGAGAAGCCAGTGTTGGATCCGGCCAATGGCCCGTCCAGTCCAACACTCTGTCACACAGTGGCCAAAAACATCAGGTGCCCTCAGGAGACCCAGCAGTGGGGCCAGGACACTAGAAGCCCTCCCACTGTTGCCCCCCCCAAGCACCAAGAATACAGAGCATCCCTTGCTGGAGACTGAGAGTTCCTATCTATACCTTGTGGCTAAGAGCCACTGATGGACCTCTGCTCCACATGTTTATCCAATTCCCTCTTGAAGGCGTCCGTGCTTGTAGCTGCCGCCATCTCCCGTGGCAGAGAATTCCATAAAATCCGATGATCAAAGGAAGTGAAAGCAGCATGCCATGCAGAGGGGGATTTCTGTTCCAACATGGGTTTCGTAAAACAATGGAGGGAGGAGCCAACGCAGACTCCCCCCTCATCTAACAAACCACCCCGGCTTCTGTTAGGGGCCCAGAGCCAAGCTGGGACAACCTGGCCAAATGCCCCGCCCGTCTCCCGGTGGCAACAGGGGTCAAGGCAAGCGGTGGCCTGCAGTGGGGAGGCCGGAGCCTGCTGATTTATAGAGCACCTTCTGTTCTCTGCAGCTGCCTCCTTGAACAGCCCTAAAAGGCCAAGGGACAGCGGAGGCCTTCCTTGCCTGCCAGTGGATCTGGCCCGGAGCCAGGCCGGCCAAGCAGGAGGAGTCCCACTCCCCACCGTGGGGCCGGCTCCAGCGTGGGGATGGGTGTCCCCCAAGGCCATCGGCCAGCCAGACCTCACAAGCCCTTTCTGGCCACCTTGCTGGGAATGAGCAAACAGGGAGGGAGGGGCCAGAGTCCATTTTGCTGTGCAGCCAAGGGAGGGGCAGAGTCCGACCTCCGTGAAGGGCCCTGTGGTGGACTGAGCACAGGCAGACCACAGCCCAGCAGAAAGATGGACACACAGGAAGCGGCTGGACAGTTAGGCCCTTGGGGAACCTCCACGGTCAGGGGCAGTCAGCCTCTGAATCCCAGAGCCAGGAGGCTGCATCAGGGGAAGGCTTCAGCCTCTCTGCCCTGTTGCTGGCCCTCCAGAGGAACTGGCTGGCCACTGTGTGAGACAGGAGGCTGGACTAGGTGGACCCTCCCTGGTCTGACCCAGCAGGGCTCTTCTGAGGTTCTTCTCAGGGGAAGGCCTCGGCCTCTCTGCCCTGTTGCTGGCCCTCCAGAGGAACTGGCTGGCCACTGTGTGGGACAGGAGGCTGGACTGGATGGACCCTCACTGGTCTGACCCAACAGGGCTCTTCTGATGTTCTTCTCAGGGGAAGGCCTCGGCCTCTCTGCCCTGTTGCTGGCCCTCCAGAGGAACTGGCTGGCCCCTGTGTGAGACGGGATGCTGAGCTAGGTGGACCCTCATTGGTCTGATCCAGCAGGGCTCTTCTGAGGTTCTTCTCAGGGGAAGGCCTCAGCCTCTCTGCCCTGTTTATTGGCCCTCCAGAGGAACTGGCTGGCCCCTGTGAGAGACAGGAGGCTGGACTAGAGGGACCCTCACTGGTGTGATCCAGGAGGGCTCTTCTGAGGTTCTTATGAAGGCTTTGGCCTTTGCACCCTGTTGTTCGCCCTTCAGAAGAACTGGCTGGCCCCTGTGTGAGACAGGATGCTGGACTGGATGGACCCTCATTGGTCTGACCCAGCAGGGCTCTTCTGGGGTTCTTCTCCGGGGAAGGCCTCGGCCTCTCTGCCCTCTTGTTGGCCCTCCAGGGGAACTGGCTGGCCCCTGTGTGAGAGGGGAGGCTGGACTAGAGGGATTATCGGTCTGACCCAGCAAGGCTGTTCTTATGATATAAGGTCAGTCTTGCCTACTCCGACTGGCAGCCGCTCTCCAGGGTCTCAGGCAAAGGTCATTCACATCACTTACTGCCCAGTCCTTTTAATTGGAGAGGCCGTGGATTGAACCGGGGACCAATGCTTCCTCTAAGTTGTGGAGTCCTGTGAGCAAAAATTCTACTTTGTGGGCTCCTGGTATTAAGCTTGTGAGTGAGAGATTTGGCTGCTGCATAATATTAGTTTGCTCTGGAGCCCTCCTTCCTGAGCGAAGACAAAAATGTGTGAGCCGGAGGCTAAAAAACGGTGAGCTGACTCACACGAACTCAGTTTAGAGGGAACCCTGCCGGGGACCATCTGCCCGCAAACCGCGGCCTGTCCTGAAACAGGAGAGGGACACATAAAGCGGCATAATACTGACTCAGCCCCCCGGCCCATCAAGGTCAGTCTTACCTACTCAGACCGGCAGAGGGTCTCCAGGGTCTCAGGCAGAGGGGTCTTTCATATCAGCCGGTCCTTATACCTGGAGGTGCCGGGGACTGAACCTGGGACCTTCTGCGTGCTGAGTAGAGGCTCTGCCCCTGAGCCATCGCCCCTCCATGCAGTTGTCCTGTATAAATTTGCTGGAAGTGAACGGAGAGACGCACAAGCAACTGAGTCCACAAACACCTGAATTCCCGGGGGGGAGAAAGGCTCCTCTGGGCATGTGCAGAAGGCTTTCCTTGGCTCCCAGCCAGTGCAAAGCAGGTGTTCCAGGGTTCTCTTCAGGAAGTCAATCACCCTCAGGCAGTGTTCCCTCTAAGCTGAGCTAGTGTGAGCTAGCTCACAGTTCTTTAGCCTCCGGCTCACACGTTTGTGTCTTAGCTCAGGAAGGACGGCTCCAGAGCAAACTAATTGATGCGCAGGGGTTCTTCTCAGCCCTGACAGAGGTTGACTGGCCATTTGCTTTCAAGGAGAGGAGGTGTGTGTGGAAGCAAAGGCTAGCAAACTCTAAAACCCAGGTGTGACCTGCTCCCTTTGGCTGCAAGTCACCAGGTACGTGATGCAATCATACTGAGCTCAAGAACACGTGCAGAGGGCAGTGCCCTGCCTGTACCAAGCATAGCCAGACCAGGGAGGAATTTGTAGCCAGGGACACCAAGGCAGGCGGGAGCCCTTAAGAAACTAAAGGCTACTCAGGCAGTCGAGCCCCTGAACCTGTTTGCGGTGCCCTGGAAATCATCCCACCTGGGGCTCCCTTAGGCTGTGAAATTATGATGCTGTACTTCTGGGCATGTACCCACTCCTCCACTTGTACCTGCTGTTCTTGAAAAAGAGCAGTTTCTGTCAGAGCTCTCTCAGCCCCACCAACCTCACGGGGTGTCTGTTGTGGGGAGGGGGAGGGAAAGGAGATTGTAAGCTGCTCTGAGACTCCTTTGGGTAGTGAAGGGCAGGGTATAAATCCAATCTTTTCTTCTTCTCTTCTTCTTATTTATTTATTATATTTATATCCCGCCTTGCCAGCGAACCAGCTCAAGGCAGCTGAGTGTTGGTCCACTGCTCACCATGAGTAGGTGGAGGCTGGAGATCTCCTGCTGTTACATCTGATTTCCAGGCGACAGAGATCAGTTCTCCTGGAGAAGACGGCTGCTTTGGAGGGTGGGCTCTAGGGCATCGCCCCCCATGGCAGTCCCTCCCCTCCCCAAACCTCCCCTCCACCCTCCTCAGGCTCCACCCCCAAAATCTCCAGGTATTTCCCAACCTGGAGCTGGCAACTGTAACTGTGAAACCTGTAACAGCCTGTCCACATGCATCGGAGACCGGAGAACAGCTTTGTGGCCTGCAGTCTCTTCTTAGCGTGCGCCCCCCAACATTTGCCCTGCATACAGAGGGGGCCTTTTCTCCTCTGGTCTGTCTGTGGCTTCCACCTGTGACCCATTAGCAAGCCCTCTGTCCCCCTAATCTCCCCACAGATGTATGGAGGACCGCTGCAACAGGTGCTCCAGCTCTGCATTGCAATGTGCGGATCAACTGATGCATGGAATGCCAGGGGCCCAAGGACAGCTGCTGTGGCCTTCCACGCATGGGGGTGGGGGTGGGGGTGGGGGTGGGTGGGGTGGCTGTGCATCTGCCCATGTTCTGCAGCAGACCCGGTCCTTCTTTGGCGACTGAGGTGGGGAAAGCAAAGTGTCTGGCGCTGCACACCTGCCCCATTTCAGTTAACTCCCCCTGGGGAATTCTCTGCCATAAGCCACCTTGGGACTCCTTCTCCCAGATGTGCAGGACAGGCTCCTCTGTGGGTGTGGGTGTGCATTGGTGGCACCAGAGGGGAGAAGAACCGCCCTCTTCCCCTGCCTTGGGCTCTGCAGGGCACGTGGCACAAGCAGCTTCTAACACAACGGGTGGCTTCCTTTCTTCCAGATATTGCCAACTCCTCACTGGAGTTTTTAATCTGAGGTCTTTCATGTGTGTGTTTTTTAAATAAATCATTGCTGTTTTATTGATATTGTAAGCTGCCTTGAGCTCCAGAAGGTAGAAATAAATATTTATTTAAATGAATAAATAATAAAAATTCTTGCTCGACTGGTTTCCCAGGATGTTTGCAACAAAGTCATAGAATCATAGAACCAGAGAGTTGGACCAGGCCTCCGGGTCATCTAGTCCAACCCAGTGTTCCCTCTGAGCTGAGTTAAGTGTGAGCTAGCTCAGTTTTTTAGCCTCCAGCTCACACACTTTTGTCTCAGCTCAGGAAGGAGGGCTCCAGAGCCAACTGATTGATGCAGCAGCCAAATTGCTCGCTCACAACTTTAATGCCAGCAGCTCACAAGGTAGAATTTTTGCTCACAAGACTCCATAGCTTAGAGAGAGCATTGGTCCAACCCCCTGCACAATGCAGGAAATTCACAAATCCCTCCAGCCCACTCCCGCAGTGACCCCTGCTCCATGCCCAGAAGATGGCAAACAACTTCCAGGATCTCCAGCCAAACTGGCCTGGAGAAAAATGGCTTCTTGGCCCCAAAGTGGCGACCAGCATTTCCCTGGGCGCGTAAGAAAGGGCCACAAGAACTGAGCCCTGATGCAGCCCTTCCTGCCCTCCCTCTCGTGATCTGCCCAAGTTCACAAAATCAGCAGTGCTAGCCTCTGCTTGAAAACCTCCCAAGAAGGAGAGCCCCCCACCTCCCGAGGAAGCCTGCTCCACTGAGGAACCGCTCTAACTGTCCGGAAGTTCTTCCCAATGTTTAGCCGAAAACTTTTCTGGTTTAATGTCAACCTCTTGGTTCTGGTGTCACACCTTCTGGGGCTCCTTGAAATGCAACAGACAAATGAAATAGACAAATGAAATGATAACAACAGATAAACAAGGTCAGCCAAACATCTTTGGGAAAAGAAACCGTAGGCCAGCCATTAGCAATGAAAGCAGCTGAGCCCACGAAACCCCCTCTGGTGTCTTTCTCCCAGTGGGCAAAAAAACCCCTCTGTCAGAGGCAGGTAAGGATAAAGTGAGATGTTGCACTCAGGGATGTGTTAGAGAGCCGCAGCGTCCTCTGCTTATCCCCAAGATGGGCGTGAGGCTAACGGAGATTTTTAATTCAGGTGGGCGGCCGTGTTGGTCTGAAGCAACAGAACTAAGTTTGAATCCAGTGGCACCTTTACAACCAACAAAGTTTAAGTCTGGGTGTCAGTTTTCCTGTGCACGCAAACGTCCTCAGATTTAAACTTCGTTGGTCTTAGAGGTACCCCTGGACTCCAACTTTGTTCTGAGATTTTAAATGGTGGTCTTTTAGGTGATGTTTTGGTTGTAATTGTCCTTTTATTGCCATTGGCAAGCCACCTCAAGTTCCACCAGGTAAAAAAGTGGCTAATAAATGTTTTAAATCAAGAAAACAGGGATGCTTCAGGCAGATCCTGCATTGAGCAGGGCTTGTATAGATGGCCTGTATGGCCCCTTCCAACTCTACGATTCTATGACATAAGAAGCACCCAGCACCTCTTTCTCTTCTCCCACAAGCAAGGAAGAATTTTGGCAGAGGGCCACTGTGGTTAAAGTGTCTGACCAGAATCTAGGAAACCCAGGACTGAATCCTCTGCTGAGTCCGCCATGGAAGGCCTGCTGGGTGACCTTGGGCCAGTCTCGGGTTCTCCGACTGACCTACCTCTCAGGGTAGTTGTGAGGATAAAAGGGAGGAGAGGAGAGTGACGTAAGCTGCTTTGGGTCCACATTGTGGAGAAAGGTGTGATGTAAAGAAAGTAAATAAATATAAATAAATAAGTAGAGGGGGGGCTGGTACTTCCCATGTTGCTTTCATCTGCTGCCGTGGAACTTGGGGTGACAGATGTAAAGACCCCGAGCAACTGAGGTTCGGCAAAGCTGATTCTTGCTCAGAGCCGAGCTGGGAGTTTTGGAAGAGCAGCCCACTTTTGCTTGTTGACGTGGCCAATGCTCCCTCTACACTGTGGAGTCTTGCGAGCAAAAATCCTACGTTGTGAGCTCCTGGCATTAAAGTTGTGAGCCAGCAATTTGGCTCCTGCATAAGTTAGTTTGCTCTGGAGCCATCCCTTCCTGAGCTAAGGCAAAAATGTGTGAGCTGGAGGCTAAAAAACTGTGAGCTAGCTCACACTGACTCAGCTTAGAGGGAACACCGGACGTGGCCACGGAGGGACCTTCTCCAGACTTTCACCTGGCGCAAACGTGGTGGGTTTGATCTGCTAGCCCAGGAAAAACAACAACAAAGGCAACAGATTCGGAGACACAGAGCGATTTCAGGCCAGTTTGCCCAGACCTGTGAAGACAAGTCGTAGTGGTTCTTTCTTTGCTGGCAGACGCAGTTGGCTTTCCGGGAAGACGAGAACACTTCGTCTGCTCCCATCAAATACGACAAGTGTCAGAACATTTGCCTGGCATGCGCTTGGCCTCTACTCAGCAGTAACAAGACAGGAGGGGTGACCGCTCAAGCACACTGCAGGGCCTCCACTGGGGTTGCCAGCTCCTGCTTGGGAAACACCTGGAGCATGGAGTTTGGGAAGGGAAGGGACCTCTGTAGGGAATAAAGCCGTACAGCCCACCCTCCAAAGCAGCCATTTTCTCCTGGGGAACTGGAGACAACTCTGTTGTCTGCAAATTAGTTATAATTTTGGGCAGGGGTCATTTCGTAGAAAAAGAGGTGCAGGAGCTCATTACCATAACTCATTTGCATAACTCATTTGCATATGCCACCCCCCCTAACATACCGGAAGTGTGTCAGAAGGCAACACCCACCCCTCAGGCTCCACTCCACAGGTGAGTGAAACTGACCTGCTCTCCCTCCATTCCCTTCCCCATCCAATACTTTGTGCAATAAAAAGAAGCATCAAGAACACACCCTCATTCTCTTCCTGCTCCCTTGAAACCACCAGGTTTCAAGTAGACTTGAGATACCCAGGACATGTGCACCACCCATCCCTTTCCCTTCCCCTCCCCACAACAAGACACCCTGTGAGGTAGGTGGGGCTGAGAGAGGTCTTTTGAGAACTGCTCATGAGAGAACAGCTCTGAGAGAACTTGTGACTGGCCCAAGGTCACACCAGCAGCTGCATGTGGAGGAGTGGGGAATCAAACCCGGTTCTCCCAGATTAGAGTCCAACTCCTGACCACTACACCAAACTGATGGGGTGGAAGCTGCTGAAGGGTTGGTGAAATTTCTCCAGTACTTATGTGCCATGTGCCCAGATAAAAAATGGTATACTTAGAAAATTTATATGCCACCTTGAGCAAGTCTCTGGAAAAGCAGCACACAGCCATAAAAGGAACAATGATAAAATTATCAATATTAAAACAAAACATTAAAATCAATAAAGACCTTAGCAGGGCTTTCCCCAGGGCGTTGTGCCTCTGCACTGCTCAGGGAAGCCGAGGAGGGGGCAGGGCTTAGTCATTTGCCCGCCCCCTGGGCTTCTCACTCCTGGAGCTGCGCTCCTGTGCGCTCCCGCGCCAACGGACCCCTGATTTTGGGAGATCTCCAGTCCTGCCTGGAGGTTGGCAATGCTACCTACAAGCCCAGAGGATGGAAAGGCTTTTCAGGGTCCCGGAAGCTGCCTGATTCTGCCTCCATCTCCCAGATTTCCAAATTGCCCCCACCTGTAACCCGCCACGAGGCCTCTGGGACACAGGCAGGGCTGCCAGCTCTGGGTTGGGAAACACCTGGAGATTTCAGGGGTGGACCCTGGAGAGGGTGGGGCTGGGAGAGGGGCGGGACCTCAGCCTGGTGAGGGTCGGCATGGGACAATGCTACAGAGCCCCCCTTCCAAAGAAGCTCTCCAGGGGAACTGATCTCTGTAGTATGGAGAGCAGATGGAAATGTGGGAGATCTCCCCCGCCTGGAGAGCGGCATGTTGGAGTGCCCAATTTGAGACTCCTGGCTGACTCAGGGCTCTGGAGAGAAGGGCCCGGCTGGCCCTCTTGGGGTCTCTGAACCCGGCTTTCCTTGGCTTTTCCTCAGCGTGAAACCCGAGTCCAGATCTGCAGCTGGAGCCCTCTAAAAATACGCCAGGCCCAGCCCCGGTTCTTCTCCGGGATAGAATTCCCATGAGTGAGCTGATCTGTGGGGAGCTCAGATAACAGGGTGGGTGCAGAGAAAGCACCCACTTTCTGCCTGGCACTTAGGAAACACGGAGCGCCCTCCCTCCCCAAATACAGCCTGGTCTTCTCCACGGGATCATGTAACACCCAGGGGGGCGGGCAGCATCTCAGTGGGACCTCGGTCCTGCAGCAAGCGATGGCAGGACAGCCAGCAAGCTGGCTTCAGTGGGGCAGGAAGGGGGGGGGTGAGAATCAGGGTCCTTAAAATCCACCCAGAAGGTTCTTTGACTTCCTCAGAGGCACACAGCAGGTCTTAGCAGCACCGTTGGTGCTGGAGGGGTTGAAAGGGCAGGTGATTCCCCCCCCCCCGCTTGTGCCTCAGCTTCCCACCGACTCTGGTGAGCCAGACTTCTCCCCCCAACCTCAAAACCGCCCCCCAGTCCAGATCTCTGCCATATCGCCTCTCCTAGAAGTGTCAGAAGAAAGCTGAACTGCCAGGAGAGTCTGGGGCGTGCATGGAGCAAGGACCTGGGGATGCAAAATGACAAAGGGTTACTCTGAGCATGTGCAGAGTGCCTTTCTCATCCGCACAGTAGAATATTCACAGTAGAGTCTGGGCAGGGAAACAGCTTCCGGATTCGGAAGGCCCAGCTGGCGAGGGAGCCTCAGGAAGTCCTGGGCTGGCATCTTGCTCATCTGAGCCCGCGTTCCCTTTGCTCACCGGAGCCAGCCCCGAGGCACCTGCTGACCCGTAGAATCTGCACTTGGTTCCGCTAGAGAAGGACTGAAATGTGGCATTCGCTGCCAGAGGATGTAGTGATGGCCGCAGGAAGAAATGGCTTTAAAGGGGGATTAGAGAGATTCATGGAGGAGAAGTCTATCAGTGGCTACTTTGTTGAATGCACAAATGCAAGAGCTTTTACACTCTCCCTCAGGAGTAACCTTAATGTGAACCTCCTGTTCTCCCGTGGGGGATGATTCAATGAAAAAGGAACCAACACCCCACCATTTCTGTGGCATTCAAGAGTGGAAAGTTCTCAGAGTATATTCTAAGGCGGACTCTAATCGGGGAGAACTGGGTTTGATTCCCCACTCCTCCACTTGTACCTGCTGGATGACCTTGGGCAAGCTGTGGTTCTGGCACAGCTGTCCTTGAAAAAGAGCCGTTTCTGTCAGAGCTCTCTCAGCCCCACCTACCTTGCAGGTTGTCTGTTGTGGGGAGGGGAAGGGAGAGGAGTTTGTAAGCCGCTCTGAGACTCCGAGTGAAGGGCGGGGTGTAAATCCAATCTCCTCCTCCTCTTCTTCTTCATGATTGATTTGATTTAAAGGAGATAATTTTATTTTTGGCTTTCCAAGGGGAGTCTAAATGATATTACAAGCACAGTACCTGGAGTGAGTTCTTAAAAGCATCTCAGTGTCTGGCCAGAGAATTCCTTGAGATTTGGAAGAGCTGGATTTGAGCCCAGAAGCACAAGAGTTTTTGGGTATATGCTGAGGAGGAGGAGGAGGAGGAGAGAGGGCACCAGTCAAGCAGGGCACCCTGCTGGATTGAATGGGGCTGGCACAAGAGGATCAGGGCCTTCTCACTCAGCATTAGGGTTGCTAACCTCCAGGTGGGGCCCAGAGATCTCCCAGGATTACAACCTTACCCACCCCCACCGATGTTCCCTCTAAGCCGTGGAGTCTTGTGAGCAAAAGTTCTATTTTGTGAGCTACTGGCATTAAAGTTGTGAGCAAATGATTTGGCTGCTGCATAAATTAGTTTGCTCTGGAGCCACATCCTTCCCAAGCTGAGACAAAAATGTACGAGCTGAAGGCTAAAAAACTGTGAGCTAGCTCACACTAACTCAGCTTAGAGGGAACACTGCCCCCCCACCCCCTACTGGTTGCCAGGAGGAGTTGGGAACCCTGATGGGTACCCCAGATTTTGATCCCCTCTCTAGAACTTTTCTTCGAAACAGGGCCTCAGCCAGGTCCCTTCCCATCACATCCCCAGCGCGCTCTTCCGCCAGTCCTGTCCCAGTCTCCCTTCAGGCTCCAAGGTCAAGCTGTGGGCCTTGGCCCTGACAGTGTGTGTGTGTGTGTGTGTGTGTGTGGTGGGGGATCAGATTCCTGTAAATCACAGCTGAGGGCCAGCTGTTCGGGGCTTCTCCCTCCCCCCCTCACTGTCCCTTTATAAAGGGGGGCAGGGGAGGGTGAAATCTGAGCCCTGGGCCGTTTTGGGATGGCGGCTCCCAGGCAGGCCATGGACGCAAGAGGACCTGGCGGGGTGGGGGTGGGGGAAAGAGGCAGGTTTGGTTTCAGGCCAGCTGGGAATTGCTGCCTATATAAAGCCTGCCAAATGTGGAGGGTCAAGAGGGACGACCCCAGACCCTCCAGGGCTCCAAAACCGGTGTGCACTTGACTTTTCTTGGAATGTCACCACCCTCCCTCCCCACCAGGGAGAAACCGCCCAGGTAGTCAGGTAGACTCTGGCTGCAAGGGAGGGTCAGCCTCCTCTTGGGTCTGTACGTAGAAGCAGAGCCTGGCCATTTCATAGAAACGTGGGAGTTGGAAGGGACCTCCAGGATCATCTAGTCCAACCCCCTGCACAAGGCAGGAAATTAAAACAAAATCTCCCCCCCCCCCCCCCCCCCCAGTGAACCCTGCTTCATGCTCAGAAGAGGGCGAAAACCCTCCAGGATCTCCAGCCAAACGGGCCTGCATCTCCTCCTTTCCGCACATCCTACTGCCAAGACTGGTCTCCCCCAGCCTATAATTATGCATTTGGTTTTTCACTCCAACCCCCCTGGCATTGCTGTCGAAGCCTGCCAACTCCAGGTGAGGACAGTGCTGGAGATTTGAGGGTGGAGCCCAGGGAGGGCGGGGTTTGGGGAGGGGCGGGACCTCAGCAGGGACGTGATGCTGTGATGCTGTCTGGTCCACTCTCCAAAGCAGCCGTTTCCTCCAGGGGAGCTGCTCTCTGCCGTCTGGAGATCAGTTGTCATTCCAGGAGACCTCCAAGCCCCTCGCTCTCTAGCTCTCTCCAGCTGTGCCAGCTGAGCCTCGTGCCCTGCCTCCCCACCCCACCCCACCCTGGGTCCAGCTCCTGCCCCGTGAAAATGCCATCAGGGTGATTTACCAGCACAACAGAACAGAAGGGCCCCTCGAAGAGGACCATTTATTTCAATGGGAGCTTTGCCCCCATTAAGGGGATGGGGAGCAGTGGTTGCACTCCAAGGCACATGGAAGGGAACTCTGAGCGCATGGCCATTGAAGCCCCAAGTGGAGCACAACCCATCGCTTTGGCCTCTGCAGCTTTGGACTGCCCCCCCCCCCCCCCCCAGCATCTCTTTCTCTCCATCTGGGCTCTTTGGATCAGGGCAGGCAGACCGTTTGCTGAGGCCTCACGTGATGAGAAGGGACCTCTGCAAGGGAACAGAGACTGTCCAGACACACCCCTGTTTTCACAGAATCACAGAGCTGGGAGGGACCTCCAGGGTCATCTAGTCCAACCCCCTGCACAATGCAGGGAATTCACAACTACCTTCCCCCCCTACACTCTCCCAGTGACCGCTGTTCCATGCCCAGAAGATGGCAAAAACTCTCCAGGACCTCCAGCCAAAGTGGCCTGGAGGAAAATTGGTGCCTGACTCCAAAGTGGCGATCAGCATTTCCCTGGGTGTGTAAGAAAGGGCCATGAGAACTAAGCACTGAGGCCACCCTCCCTGCCCTTCCTTCTCGTGATCTGCCCACGTTCCCAGGATCAGCATTGCTATCAGACGGCCATCCAACCTCTGTTTGAAAAACTCCAAGGAAGGAGAGCCCATGTCTGAAAGGTGGCCATTGATGGCTCCATCTGACCTGACCTGACCTGGTTGGCCCAGCCTGGCCCGATCTCATCAGATCTGGGAAGCCAAGCAGGACTGGCCCAGGTTAGTACTTGGAGGGGAGGCCACCCAGGAAGACCAGGGCCGGGAGGCAGAGGCAGGCAGTGGCCAACCACCTGTGAACATCTCTTGCCTTGAAAACCCTGTGACTTATGGCCTTGCTGACCACGTAAGATGCAGTCCCCTCCCTCTAGGATCGCCAATGGACCACAAAACGACTTCGTCTTGTCCTGTGCCTCTTAGGCAGGTGTGCAGAAATCAGCCAGGGAAGCGTCTCCTGGTGCACTTCAACATGGTTGCCCACGAATGCCAGCACTTTCTGGAGCTTCACAGCCTGGGAATGTCGCTGGGTTATGCCCCGTCATGCTTGGCGAGCCAGCTGGGCACACCAGCCAGGCACCAGGCATTTCCGCCACCCCCGAAGCTGATGGGATGGGCAGGCTGGCTAGCTGGGGGAGGGGGGGGCAAAGCTGCCTTGGCCAGTGCCTGCCGCAAGTGGGGAGCAGTAGCCTACCGTGTGGGGGGGGTCTGTCACGGCTCCGCTTACCAGTGGGGGAGGGTCTTGGGTCCCTGCAGCTGCCGCAAGCGGCAGACGGCTGGCGGGAGGTCCTCTCCGTTTAGAGGAATGCAGCATCTGCTAGACGCATGCCAGTCTTTGGGATGGGTACGTGGGGGGGGGGGGGGAGGGAAATCCTCAGCTCCAGCAGGTGACATCTGTCATTTCTAATGACACGTATGTGGGGGTGGGGGGGGTCACATTCAGCTCTACGGAGTCTCTGCTGATTCTCTTCAGAATTCTGGTGAGACCGGCCGCACCCCCAGGTTAGACTAGCCGAGAGAACCAGTGTTTTAAGCACAGGTTGCCCCCAATGGCAAATAAGTCATTTAAAAGCATACAAAAACAGGGCCCATCCAGTCCAACACTCTGTTTCACGCAGGGGCCAAAAGCACCAGGTGCCACTGAGCCACGGCCTCTCTTCGTGGCTCTCCAGGGTCCCAGGCAGAGGTCTTTCACATCATCTTTCTGGCCTGGTCCTTTTAGCTGGAGATGCCAGGGATTGAACTTGGGACCTCCTGCATGCCAAGCAAAGGCTCTGCCACTGAGCCACAGCCCCTCTTTACAGCTCTTCAGGGTCTCAGGTGGAGGTCTTTCCCATCACCTCCTGCCTGGTCCTTTTTAACTTGGGATGCTGGGTATTGAACCTGGGACCTTCTGCATGCCAAGCAGAGGCTTTTCCACTGAGCCATGGCCCCTCCCCACAGCTCTCCAGGGTCTCAGGCGGAGATCTCTCCCATCACCTCCTGCCTAGTCCTATTTACTGGAGATGCCGGGGATTGAACCTGGAACTTTCTGTGTGCCAAGCGGAGGCTCCACCACTGGGCCACAGTCCCTCCCCACTTTTAAACCAGCTTGTTCCTCATAAGCAACTGGGAATATCTGACATACCACTCTTACAACACGGCACTGCACGCAAACGCTTTTGGGGCAAGTGACAGCATTACTCTGATTGCCAACTTGCCTCAGATGCGTAGTGAAGACGTGTTATTAAACTGCTACTGCTGGGTTAGGCCATGTTAGGGAGACATCACCTCTGCTGCTGTGTAGGATTGTCTGTCAATACCCTTAGAGACCCGGACCCTTTCATTAGGACCCCCCCCCCCCCGCCGGGTGTTCTCTGAGGAAGGAAGACCCGCAGCTGTGAGAGTCTCTCCAGCCCCCTCTCCCCTCCCGGTTCTTGCAAAAGCAAGCAAAACTGGCTGTGACGGATGCTGAGGGGTTTCAAATTTTGCTTTGTTTTTTTAAATGCATGTTTCTGGCCCTCATTGTCCACTGGAAAGCTTCTGAGCATATCTGAGAAAGGTCTAGCTGCTATTTTTTC
Organism: Lepidodactylus listeri; assembly: GCA_029233225.1. NCBI lineage: Eukaryota > Metazoa > Chordata > Lepidosauria > Squamata > Gekkonidae > Lepidodactylus > Lepidodactylus listeri. Next base: position 42,964,849 of record JARCFY010000020.1, read on the forward strand.
CATGCTCATTGTTAAGAAAGCCCCCCCCCCACATGTCTTAAATTCTCAGACAAGTACCACTGATGCACAGTAACCAAAGTCTTGTGTGTGGCTTTTTTTTAGGGGAGAAGATTGTCTGACATTGAGGGCCGTCTTTCTTTCAAGTAAATATGGCAACGTAAGTATTCTCTTCACGCCCAGAGAAGTGGACACGCATGCTGCTGGCACCTCTGCCCCTGTCTCCAGGCGAAAAATGCCCCCTTCCTCAAACAGCTTAGCACCTCCTGCCCCCCAGCTCTGGAGGAGAGGCCACCCCTGACACTGCAGCAGATCCTGAAAAGCCACTTCCCCTCACTCCAAGCGCGACTCTCTTTATCAGGGCCTCCTTATTTTTAGAACGCTCCTCTGGCACGGGCACAGCTGGCCCTGAGGGTTTGGCTCTGGCAGCTTAGTGCCATCTGCTTGCAGCACCAGTGGGCTCCCCTTTGTCTTCAAGGGGAGAGTCATCATCCCACAGAAAGTCGACTGTGCAGGGTTGGCGTGAAGCTGAAATGCAACCCACTGGGCTGTTGCTTGGAGCTCTTTGGGAGACGGGCTGTGGTTTCACATGCAACAGACGTCTTTTCCAAAAGAGAAGGCAGCAACCTGCCGAGAATGCCCGCAGATCCAAACCACGCCTTGCCTAGATCAGCTCTGCAGAAGCACTCTTCGCATGCTCCAAGGTTCTGTTGCACATTTAAACGCTTTGCCTCTGCATTGGATGTGAGAAGAGCCCTGCAAGAGGCAAGGGGGAGGAAGGCAACCCTCCTGGACGCCAGCCTCCTGCCCAAATTCCAAGCTGAGCTGGGGGGCAGCGGCACCCAATCACCAGCCAGCTGCTCGCCAGCTGTTGGCCAATAGGAGCAAAGCACAAGGTATATATTCTGGGCTCCCAGCACCGGACTCTTGGGTCACCCATTGTGCTGGAGTAGAAGAGGCAGCGCGAAGCCCCTGGGGAAGTTGCAGGCTTTGATTCTCCCTGTCAGGTAACAAACACCCTTCTCCAGTTCCAGAGCTGCCGCTCGGGGTGGGGTGGGGTGGGGTGGGGGGCCAGTTGGAATGGACAGGAGCAGGTGCCTCTGCTTCACTAGCAGGCCAGCAATTTTGATTTTAAAAATGCGCGAAGTTTCATTTAACAGAACCATTTGCCAGTGCCGGATTTTCGTGATGAGAATAGCTGGATTTTCGTGCATAAAAGTGGGGTTCCAGAGCCTGGGGATTCCCTCCGCACCCTCTCTCATGCCAGGAGAGATGCCGATTTTTTTGCCCCCTGGAAGGGCCAAAGGGAAGAAGGACGGCACCTCAGAGGTGTCTGGCTTGGGACGGCCTTCAGGATGACCTCAAAGTCCTCCCTGCCCTTGCCAAGGTGCCCGCCGTTCCCTTGCTGCTAGTATGTTCCGGGGGAGGATTAACTGACGGGCTGGGTGGCTACTGGCGGATCTCCCTTTGGCTTTCTCTTCTGTAGATGCCAGACCGTTTCCTTTGCCCGTGTCGGACCCTCTCCCACCCTCCACCTTGATATTGGGTTTCTTGGGCCGGCTGACCCTTGCAAACGCAGCCCCTGGAAGGCGGTCTGGGTTTCTGCCAGCAGCTGCTGGGTCCTTTTGTGGACAAGACCAATGGCTATAAATAAACTTGCTTCAGAGGAGCTGACAGCTAAGGCCACGCCCGATTTTCCAGCAGCGGCAACTGGATATGAGCGGTGGAATCTCTCCTCTCCCCCCTCCTGCCCCCTGCACAATTGCTGACTTCACTGCTGATAACATGTCAGCAGGTTCGCCACCGGCTCCGATGCCAGGGCCGGCATGTCAGGAGCGGGGAGAGAGGCTGGCACATGATGGTTCTTTGAAGAGGCGCTGGGGCTCAGGCATGCCAGCACGGCCCACTTCCCAGCCCCCGGGTTCTCCTCCTGAAGCTCAGGCCGGAGGGCACTCGACCTGGTGCAAGAAAAGTGGCCTTTTGTCTAATTGATCCTGGCCTTCTGGAGGGGCCCTGAGCACGGAGGCTGTGTCCATGCTCGGAACAGATCAGGCTCTGGGTGTGACCTTGCTGCCTGCTGCTGGCGAGCGGCTTTTCAGCCCGGCAGGCCTGCCCTGCTCACGCGGTGGCCCTAGGCAGCTCCTGCAGTCGAAGCCCACGGGAAGCGATGAGGTTAGAGCTGAGGCTGAGGCGGAAGCAGGGACAGAATGGCCCTGGGGCCACAGGGAGGTGTCCTCTTGACGCCGGTCTGAAATGACCGGAAATCATTTTAAGGTTCCCAGGCCAACACTTTTTAATTTTTTGGAAATTTCAGTTTTAAAACTGAACTTTTAAAGTTTTGTGTCAGGGACTTTAAGGTGTCATTTATCAAGTGGGAAACATGTTTACATTCTCATTTCGTTTCTTTTTTAAAAATCACCGTTATCTCATCAACCAGCCTTTTAGGAGGATGGTCTTCAGAACAAGATGGGTAGCCATGTTAATCTGCCTGGAGCAGCAGGAAAGAGAAAAAGAGGAGATTGGATTTACAGCCCGCCCTTCACTCACTTGGAGTCTCAGAGTGGCTTACAAACTCCTTTCCCTTCCCCTCCCCACAACAGACACCCTGGGAGGGAGGTGGGGCTGAGAGAGCTCTGACAGAAACTGCTCTTTTTCAAAAACAGCTCTGCCAGAACTATGGCTTGCCCAAGGTCATCCAGCCAGGTGCAAGTGGAGGAGTGGGGAATCAAACCCGGTTCTCCCAGATTAGAGTCCGCCCACTTAACCACTACCCCAAACTGGCTCTCAAGAGCAAGAGTCCAGTCCAGCATGGGCGTCAACTACGGGGGGGCTCGAGCCTCCCCTGAAATTTCCCGGGGGGGGGGCTCAGCCACCCCCGGCAAAATGCTCGCCCAGCCGGCGTCACCGCCTCTCCTTCCCCCCCACCCCCGGCTTGCCCTCCTGCCTCCCTGGGCCGGGGGGGGGGGGAGACGGAGCGGCGAAGAGATAGTTGCGCGCGCGCGCTTCGTGCGGGCAGCAGTCAGCCGGCCAGCTGGCTGCTGCCACCGCAGGTCTGTCTCCCTGGGCCCGGGGGGGGGGGGGGGAGCGGCAGAGACATGGTCCCGTGCGCACAAGAGAGCCCCTGCCCCCCCCGGGGATTTAGAAAGTTGACGCCCCTGCAGTCCAGTAGATATCTGAAGAAGTCAGCAGTAGCTCCCGAAAGCTCCTCCCCTGCCACAAATTTTGTTAGTGTTTAAGGTGCTGCTGGACATTTGCTCTTCAAAATAAGACTGTAAAAAATGGATATGTCACTTCTTCCTGTAAATACATCATATTACAACTTCTGCAGAAAAGAAAATACTGGGACAGAGAATCATCACCAATCCATCGAGAGCCAGTTTGGAGTAGTGGTTAAGAGTGGCAGACTCTTAATTATGGAGAACTGGGTTTGATTCCCCATTCCTCCTCCACATGCAGCCAGCTGGGTGACCTTGGGCCAGTCACAGTTCTCTCAGAGTTGTTGTCTCAAGAGCAGTTCTCTCAGAGCTCTCTCAGCCCCACCGACCTCACAGGGTAACTGTTGGGGGAAATGAAGGGAAGGATTGTAAGCTGCTCTGAGATCCCGAGTGAAGGGCAGGGTGTAAATCCAACTCTATTGGTTCTTTGGTAAATTACCACGGGCACAACGGAGAAGTTCCTCTCCCCCCTCCAAAGTGCGTTTTGCCCCGTGTGATGGTTTTATCCACTCTCTCCCCCTTACATGGGAATGTAGACATCAAATGGGAAGCTACAGCCTGTTTTTGGGGGGCGATGCAGTGCTGACCCCATGAGCTGGGGCTCTGGACTTCCAGCCTCCCCAGTCTTGGCTTTGCCAGGGCAGAGGGTCACCAGCAGGGGCCTCTCTCGCACGCCACGGCCAGCGCGTTCTCCTCTCGCTCCACCGTGCAGGACTCACCCCGTCGCCCGGCAGCCACCATGCCTTTCGGAAACACCCACAACAAGTTCAAGCTGAACTACAAGCCGGAGGAGGAGTACCCCGACCTCACCAAGCACAACAACCACATGGCCAAAGTCCTCACCCTCGACATCTACAAGAAGCTGCGTGACAAAGAGACCCCCAGCGGCTTCACCCTGGATGACTGCATCCAGACCGGCGTGGACAACCCAGGTGAGCCCTTCCCTCCCGGTCCGGGGGCGGAGGAACACCAAAAGGCCCACTTTGCCGGCGCGCTCCAATCCCCGGCCGAAGGTCCGGATTCTCTGGCCTCGCAGGCTGGCTCGTTTGCTCCCTCTGCTGGCCGGCTTGCGCAGCACTCCATAAGGAACCGCGGGGCCGGAGTCCAGTAGGACCTTCGAGACCCACAACGGGGCGGGGAAAAGCTTGTAAGGGTCACAGCTCTTTGAAGCTCGAAAGCAACCCCCCCCCCCTCGAAATCTTGGCTTCTAAGGTGCTACCGGACTCAAATCTACTTGTTCTACCGCCATGGTGACCCTCCAAAACTAACTTCACGAGGAGTCTTCCACAGGAGCTGGGGGAGGGAGACCAAAAAACACACAGGAAAAGTCCAAAGGGTGCTGGTTCCGCTCAACCCCAAGAAAACGACTGACATGCCAGAGACAGGGCTCTAAGGTTTTGGCAAACGGAACATGAAAAGGGCCCAGTCTTTCCCACAGTCGACCAGCCGGCGGGCCTCTCTCGTGTTCATTTCCAGAGGGTTTGTGTCCTGCTAGATGGCATCCTGGGGCCGCAGTGGCTCAGCGGTTAAGATGCTGAACTGCAGACCAGAAGGTCAGTAGTTCAAGACCCGAGTGCTGCATGATGGAGTGAGCTCCCATCTCTGGCCCCAGCTCCTGCCAACCTAGCAGTTCAAAAGCAAGAAATTGCAGGTAGATAAATAGGTACTGCTTTGGTGGGAAGGTAACAGCATTCCGTGAGCCTTGGTGTCTAGTCATGCAGGCCACATGACCACTGAAAAAGTCTTCGGACAGCGCTGGCTCTTCGGCTTGGAAACGGAGATGAGCACCGCCCCCTAGAGTCAGATTCGACTGGCTTTCAAGCAAGGGGAACCTTTACCTTTAGATGGCATTCTGCGTTTATTGGGGGGATATGCACCTTCCACTCAGATGTCTGCCATTCAAGCCCCAAAAGCTCTCAGGCCAGCCTTACAAATGGGTGTCCATTTTTGCGGAGGTCTGTCTGCTGGATGTGCTGGGAGAGTAGAGGGGCCTTGCCCCCTTCTGATCTAATTCAGAGCGCTGTCTTAATAAACCAAGGCTCTGTCCCGGAATGATAGCAGCCACACATCACGGTTTGGTCCAGCAATGCAACAACCGATTCTCCACCCAGACACCCCTTTTGCTCCCTGATCTCTGCAAAGGGTTCCGGGTAACCCAGAGCCAGCAGCCGATGAGGCACTGCAGTGAGAGAGAACAGTCTGGAAACCTCTTCATCGTAATCCTCAGCACCTCCCTCTCCCTGTTGACTTAAGTTCTCGAGGCCCTCCCCAAGCTCACTCCCCATCCCGCCTGGTTTCCCCTTTTAACTGGCTGCCGATCATTCCCGCCCCTTGGAGAACGTGGAATCTTTGCTGGACCACTTCAGTTGCTTTACAAGCTGGTGTTTTCCTTCATCCTCCTTCCAGGGGTACCTAGGCCCCTTGGTCCCTGTGGGGGCCCCTCCTCACCCCGTCCCTTCCCCAAAACAAAAATGAGGGGGGGGGGTTAGGGGTGGCCTCTGGAAGTTAGATACCTCCACCACATGCCTGTCGGGTGATGTTGCTGTCAGGCCTGCAGAATGCCCCCCCCCCGGCTGCCCTTCACCGACGCCTCCTCTCCCCCCCCCCCCCGGACAGGCCATCCTTTCATCATGACTGTCGGCTGCGTGGCTGGGGATGAGGAGACGTACGATGTCTTCAAGGACCTCTTCGACCCCATCATCTCCGACCGCCACGGCGGCTACAAACCCACCGACAAGCACCAGACTGACCTGAACCACGAGAACCTGAAGGTGAGAGGCCCCCCCTGTGAGGGGGGGCGGGGGCGGGGGTGCATGGTAGCCAGACATACAGCCAAGGGCCCAGTGACCTCTGCCTAACGTTTTTCTCTCCCCCTTTCTCAACCTTTCCCTGTAGGGTGGGGACGATCTGGACCCCAACTATGTCTTCAGCAGCCGTGTGCGGACTGGCCGCAGCATCAAGGGATACTCCTTGCCACCCCACTGCAGCCGTGGGGAACGCCGCGCTGTGGAGAATCTCTCCATCACCGGTAAGGGGGCAAGAACAACCTGTCACGAGAACATCAGAGAAGCCAGTGTTGGATCAGGCCAGTGGCTCCTCCAGCCCAACACTCTGGGTCACACAGGGGCCAAAAACATCAGGGGCCCTCAGGAGGTCCAGCAGTGGGGCCAGAAAACTCCAGAAGCCCTCCCACTGTTGCCCCCCCCCAAGCACCCAGAATACAGAGCATCACTTGCCCCAGACTGAGAGTTCCTATCTATACCTTGTGCCCAAGAGCCACTGATGGGCCTCTGCTCCAGATGTTTATCCATTTCCCTCTTGAAGCCGTCCATGCTTGTAGCCACCGCCACCTCCTGTGGCAGTGAATTCCACATTTTAATCACTCTTTGGGTGAAGAAGGACTTCCTTTTATCCGTTCTAACCCGACTGCTCAGCAATTTCATGGAGTGCCCACGAGTTCTTGTACGGTGAGAAAGGGAGAAAAGGACCTCTTTCTCTACCTGCTCTATCCCATGCATAATCTTACAAACCTTGATCATGTCACCCCTTAGTTGTCATTTCTCCAAGCTAAAGAGCCCCAAGCGCTTCAACATTTCTTCATAGGGAAAGTGTTCCAATCTCTTTATCATCCTAATTGCCCTTTTCTGAACTTTTTCCAATGCTATAATATCCTTTTCTGAGGTGTGGAGACCAGAACTGTGCACAGTATTCCTAATGAGGCCGCACCATAGATTTATACAGGGGCATTATGATACTGGCTGATTTGTTATCAACTTGTAGTTGCCCCTAATCCCCCCCCCCCCCCCGTTTTTGTGTTGGGGAAGGGACGGGGTGAGGACATGTCTGCTGTCTCACTCTTTTCAAGGAACCTGGAAATTCTAGCTACCTGAATAGCCCAGGGGGTGGTTTTATGGCTGGGGGACACCCAATACCACAGCCTTGCGGGGAGCCAAGAGGCCTAGGTTTGGCTCCTCCTTGAAGTCCCTGCAAGCGGCCTCAAGTTCTTGGGTGGGGGGACAACTAAACAAAAGTGGTCCCGTAAAGATTCCCTGTGCTCCAAGGGGCAGGAATGATTGGCAGTCAGTTAAAAGGGGAAATGGGGCGGGATGGGGAGTGAGCTTGGTGAAGGCCTCAAGAACTTAAATAAACAGGGAGGGGAAGACGTCGAGGAGTAGGACGGGATGTCCCATCAGCTGCTGGCTTGCCCAGCCACTGAACGGAACAGGATTTTCATACTGATCAGTAACTCATCCAGTAGTGGGGGCAAATTCACCAGGCTGCGTGTGCCCCCCTTGCTTGGTGAAAGCCCCACACGGACTGCCCACCAGCCTGGCCTGTTCCCAACACAGGTGTGTGTGTCCTCTCCCTTTTCCCCAGCCTTGAACAGCCTGACAGGAGAGTTCAAGGGCAAGTACTACCCCTTGAAAGACATGACTGACGCCGAGCAACAGCAGCTGATCGATGACCACTTCCTGTTTGACAAGCCCGTCTCCCCTCTCCTGCTCGCCTCCGGCATGGCCCGGGACTGGCCCGACGCGAGAGGCATCTGGTAAGCCGAGGTGGACTAGAGTCCAGTGTCCCAGCCTGACTTAGGTTACTGTCTGTGCCCTGGGAGGTAGGCCGCCTTGGAGTTGGGAGAGAAAGGCCCTGAGGAGCTGTGCAGCCTGCCACCCTCGTTTCCTGACGGCTCTTCCTCGATAGCTGGACAAGGATCAGCTGGGCTCCTTCAGAGTCAAGCTGTGGCCAATGCACATGGAAGCACCAAGGAAGACATACGAACATAAGAACGTAAGAGAAGGCAGTGTTGGATCAGGCCAGTGGCCCACCCAGTCCAACACTCTGTGTCACACAGGGGCCAAAAACAACAGGTGACCTCAGGGGGTCCAGCAGTGGGGCCAGAAAACTCCAGAAGCCCTCCCACTGTTGTCCCCCCCCCCCCCGCACCAAGAATACAGAGCATCACTTGCCCCAGACCGAGAGTTCCTATCTATACTTCGTGGCTAAGAGCCACTGATGGACCTCTGCTCCAGATGTTTCTCCCATTCCCTCTTGAACCTGTCCATGCTTGTAGCCACCACCACCTCCTGTGGCAGTGAATTCCACGTGCTTGAGAATTCCAAGTCCTCGAGTAAGGGAGGAATAAGCTTAGTTACGATTTAGTATGTTATTATCGGAGCTACCATTTCCCAAAGTATTGACCAAAGTGGCATACGCAATTTAAAATTACCAATAAGGCTCCCATACACAACCTGAAAGCATTCTGTTGTAGCTCCCTCAGTTACCAGGGTGGGCCTCGTGGGTCCGACAGGACCTTCCATGAGGGGACGACTCCTTGCTCTTGCCGAAATCCAGCCCAGGAGCAGTCCTGGCCCCTCAGGCTGTTGATGTCTCCTCCCCGAGGCAGATCTTCTTTGAATCTTGCCAGGAAAGACGAGAGAGAACGTTGAGGCATTTTGCCCCCTTTGTCCCCCAGGCACAATGACAACAAGACCTTCTTGGTCTGGGTCAACGAGGAGGACCATCTCCGTGTCATCTCCATGCAGAAGGGCGGCAACATGAAGGAGGTCTTCAGGCGCTTCTGTGTGGGGCTGCAGAAGGTGAGCAGTGATGCCAGCTCGTGTTGCGAGAGGGCAAAGTCCCTGCCAGAGGGGGCAGGCCAGGAGCCTGGGTGGGCGGATGGGTGATCAGGGACCAGAGAAGAGAGGCTGGTGGCCTCTCATAGCGATGTCATTGACTGGCGGCAACAGATCGGGAAGCTTTTGCTGGAGTGGGCCGCTGCCTCTTGGGGGGCTTCCCTGCAGCAGCAGCGTCTGACGGGGGATGGGGGATGGGCTCAGAAGAGCTGCAGGATATTCACACGGGTGGAGCAGAACTGGACGAAGCAGGCATGAAAGGGGACCCCGGAATCTTCTTTGGCACCTAAGCCCGGCACCTGCCACAGAGTGGACACAATCAGGGAGCCAGTGGGGGCCTAACACTTCTCTCTCCTGGGGCAGATTGAGGAGATCTTCAAGAAAGCCGGCCACCCCTTCAGCTGGAACGAGCACTTGGGCTACGTCCTGACTTGCCCCTCCAACCTGGGCACTGGTCTGCGTGGTGGTGTCCACGTGAAACTGCCCCACCTCAGCAAGCACCCCAAGTTTGAGGAGATCCTCACGCGCCTCCGTCTGCAGAAACGTGGCACAGGTGAGCAGGGGAAGGGGTGTTTGCCACGGCGCAGGACGGGTCCGGAGAATGCCACTGGCTCCCTCCCTCCTGGAGTCCCGTCTGTCCTCTGTCACTCAAACCGGCCCAGCCCTCCCAGTCAGCTAACGTGGTATTCAGCTGAACAGAATGTTTAGAGACCTCGTGGCCTTCACCACCAAACCTCAGCCCCCGAAGGCCGCAAACAGGTTTCGATCAGAACTGCTTAAAGAGCCTCCCCGTGGAAGCTGAAATCCAGCCAGAGACAGAAAATTCACACATGATGGGCTGGTGTATTTTGTACTTGAGAAATCTACCCCAGCCTACCAAAAGAGGAAAGTAAATTGTCCTTTTCAGTGCAAGGGTCCTGCACTCGGTTTCCTGCTCGCAGGGGACAGTTCTGACAGGGAGGACAGGGGTCCTTTCCGCACTTAAGATCTCAACTCTGGTTTTATCAGAGTTCAACTCGCGACACACAATACCTTGTGTTTATCCCTGGTTATAACGGCACCCGTTTATCTCTGGACAAGTGTGGGGCAAAACTGGGGTGACCTCAATGTCATGTGGAAGCAAAAAATACCCTGAGATGGTACCGGGGTGAACTCGAGTGCAACGCAGCATGCAAGTTCAGGGACAGGGTTGAACCAGGATTTAAGGTCTAGTGCGGAAAGGACCATTGTCGGTCCAGATAAAACTTCTCCTTGGAAGGCAGGCAGTCCAAACTTGGTCAGAGAGCGGCGACTGACCACTGTCTACCTCTTGTCTCCCCAGGTGGCGTGGACACCGAGGCTGTGGGTGCCGTGTTCGACATCTCCAATGCAGACCGCCTGGGCTCCTCCGAGGTCTACCAAGTTCAGCTGGTGGTTGACGGCGTGAAGCTCATGGTGGAGATGGAGAAGAAGCTGGAAAAGGGCCAGGCCATCGACGACATGGTCCCTGCTCAGAAGTGAGAGCGCCATCTCTTAGCCCCGCACAGACTGGGGCTCGGACTCCAGGGGGTGATCCCAACCCTGCCACTCCCGGCAGCTGTTTCCCTGCGCCCTCCTCTCTCCTGCCCAGGGGAGGCGAGGGCCGAGTGGGCGGCTGCCCCGTGCCAGCTGGGAGGCTCACGACACCTGAGCCTTTGTGGAAGGAGTTAATAAAGCTAGCGATGGCTGCAAAGCCTTGCCTCCCCCCTAGCGGGCTTCCTTGTCTGCCTCTTCTTTCCTGCTTGTGGGGGTTCTTCCAGCAGAGGGGAGGGCAGGATAGCAGCTCCCCACAGCCCACTTGCAACCTGTTGTGCAGTGTGCAACCGTTTGTGGGTCAGGTGGTTTGGATCAGCAGTGGCTGTTCAATCTACAGGCCGGGGTTTCATTGGAACTGGGGCGGGGGGGGGTCCCCACCCCAATGTGTAAAACAGCTCAGGAACGGCAATTTTGTTCCTGGGGAGAAACCTCCAGTGTACTCGAGTCCCAACACTCAGGGGGGCAGCCCCCCATCACTGCCTCCCCCACCCCCAAGCCTTAACTAAGTCTTCCTGGTGGAGGTGAAAACTGCAGTCAATTCACAGCCGACTTACGGTGACCCCTCCTGGGGTTTTCAAGGCAAGAGACGAACAGAGGTGGTCCTGCCGTGGCCTGCCTCTTTGTAGCAACCCTGGACTTCCTTGGTGGTCTCCCATCCAAATACTAACCGGGGCCGGCCCTTCTTAGCTCCTGAGAACTGATAAGGTCAGGCACGGAACGGCGATCACTGTGGGTGTGTGGAGGGGGAGGTGTTTGTGAATTTCCTGCCTTGTGCAGGGGGTTGGACTAGATGACCCTGGAGGTCCCTCCCAGCTCTACGATTCTCTGATTCTAGACTGGGCCATCCAGGTCAAGGCAGAGACAGACAGAAGTGGCCTGCACAGCTGCCCTGGACTTCCTCGGTGGTCTCCCATCCAAATACTGACCAGGGCCAGCCCTGCTTAGCTGCCGAGGTCTGATGTGACCAGGTTAACCTGGGCCACCCAAGTAAGGGCAGTCTTCCTAGGACCCTACATTCAACAGATGTCGCCTCTCGCCTTCCTTAACTCCAGCATGGCCAGGGTCTCACAGCTGCCGGGGGGGGGGGTACACGAAGAAAGGGATGGCGAGTGAGAAAGCCAGACTTAGGGCTTTGTATGAACCAGCTGTTTTCCAGTCCCAAAAGCCACAGCCACCTCTGAACATAAGCAGAGCACCTACCACAGAGCGGTCACAAACCCCCCCCCCCTGGCCGTGTCCCCAAAGGCAAGGATCCAGCCAGGCACACGAGGGAGGAGGCTTTCTATGTTTATTAGGGGTTTGGTACAGACCATCGCGCTGGGGCTGGAATAACTTAACCACTGTCCCAAGGCAAGGGCTGGATCGTGAATATCTCTACCCAATAATACAGGGACTAACTGGACTGATATTTACAGGGGAGTCTGTACAGATGGGAGGGGGGCAAACAGGCAGGATTTGGGGGGGCAGGGAGGGTGCAGCTCACAGCAGGGGGAGCGAGTGTACAGAAGGGAGGCAGGGAAAAGGAGACGGGGAGGAAAGGAAACCCATTTGATTCTCCCCAGAGCTGCCAAATTTCACATCTTCAGGCCAGGGCCCAACTGGGGCAAGTTACACATGAGCCCCCCCCCAACCCCTGCCCCGGACTAGAATGGGATCGTCCTACTCCACCCCCCTTCCCGCTCACTCCGCTGCCACCCCACCTCCCGCGACCAGACCCCCCCCCCCTTCCTCAGTGCCATCCAGCCGCTCGGCCCCTCTGTGCTGCTGACCCCCAGCCCCAACTGGGCCCAGGTGGTCAAGACAGGGCAGATACAGCAGTGGGGCTCAAGAGCTGCCCGTCCGCTCACATGAGAGGCTGCAGGAGTGTCCGGTGTGCGCTTCCTCCCCTTCCTCGTTTCTGAGCGGAGACACCGCCAACATGTGCCAGTTCCAGCGGGGTGTCCGACTTGTAAGATGTTGATCGGCTGAAGCCCTTGGACCAAGCCCCCCCCAGAGGTCCAGCCTCCTTTGGCGTGTGGTCTCAGCACCGGGGCTTCGGAGTCCAGCCATGGGGGTACATGATGGGGGGGGGGGTGTATGTGTGTGTGTGGGGGGGGGTTGCTGCCTGCCACTCAAGAGGCCTCGAAGGATTATGGGGATGCTAAGCCGGAGAGGCTGACCCAGGTAGAAACCTTCCTTTGGGAACAGCAGGGGAAGGACTTTCGCCCCACTGGAGCTGTCTGGTCACCCTCGGGGGAGGGACTCTCTCTCGCTGACCCCAGTATTGCTGGCAGGAGCCGAGCATCCTTGGAACCCCCCAAGCCGGAGGTCAGCAGCCACACAGGTGAAGAACCGGCCACCCAAGGGGCTCCAGCCTGCAGCTTCTCCCCGGCCCCAGAATTCCCTCTCAGGCTGTTCTCCTTGGCCCCTCAAAGAAGAGTGTGTGTGTGGGGGTGGGGGTGGGGATGGAACCCTATTTGCCTCGAACCAGAATCGGGGCCGTGATGACCCCTCTCGCTCACCAAACCTGAATTCCCAAAGAAACTGGAGTAAAAACCGGCTCCGGTTTGAAATGGAACCCGTTTGACATTTTGATTCAAACCGCAGTTATTTCCTCCCTCCGCAAGGAGGGGCGGGGGGGGGCGGGGGGGAAGCCAAAACTAAAACCCAGGACCCTCAGGTGGGGGGGGGGGGGCGGACTTTTCCTTGAGAGGGCAGGATGAAGAAGCTGAGAAGGGGTAGGGTCAAAATCGCCTCTCTTGCACTGTGTCACAAATCCCCCCCCTGCCACCAAAAGCTCCAGACAACACCAACACTCCTCCCTCTGAAGCTCAAGAAACGGGTCGCAAGACCCGCCTCCCCCCCTGCTGTGGCCTGAAGAGGGTCAGCCATATGTGGGACAGCAAGAGAGAAAAGGACCCCACAGTGAACACCCCCCCCCCCGGGGCTTCCCCCTCCCCCTGCCCTTCACCCAGCTGGGCGGAAGGGTTGGCACAGTCCCTCTTCCCTTTCCAAGCAGCTCCTCTTCCTGTCGGGTAACAGAGTCAGGCTCTGGCAAGTCCTGGCCCCATGAGGACGGGGGTGGGCGGTCAAGAGTCCCCCCCTCGGCACCGTTCCCCAGCCTGCGGGTCGAGCACTGCGGCGGAGCGCGCCTCCGAGGGCGCTAGAGTTGTAGTTGGTCGGTGATCTTGGCCACCAAGCCCCGGAAGGCCAGCGAGGTGCCCACCTGGCGCCGGAAAAGTACCCCGTGGAGCCCCCCGAGCCGCTGCAGCCGGCAGACCTCCACCTCAAAGGCGCAGTGCTGCTCGCTGGGGCTCTTCTCGTGCGTACAGGAGAGGACGAAGGGCTCCGACTGGAGGCAGCAGCAGCCGGCAGCGTCCGTGGCCTGGCGGAGGGCGGCCAGGATGGCCTCGGCGGGGCGGGTGCTGGTGAGCTTTACATTCCAGGTAAATCGGAGCAGCCGGGGTTCTGTTTCCTTTTGATTCCAAGGTAAATTGCAACTGCGGGCAGAGAAGAGAAACAGGCAAGATTTCATAAAGAGTCGTGATTTCGGTCTCATAAACGAGGGCAAAAGCGGGCCCTGTGCACCACTGGCGAGCCAGCCCTTAAAAATCCTTCTTACGGAACACTGGAAAGGGAAAGGATCATGGTGACAGAAAGGGAACCTCCACATTCAGAGGCAGTCAACCTCTGAATAACCAGCACCAGCAGGGAAGATCAGGGGAAGGCCTTGGCCTCTCTGCCCCATTGTTGGCCCTCCAGGGGAACTGGTTGGCCACTCTGGTAGACGCGATGCTGGACTGGAGGGACGCTCACTGGTCTGAGCCAGCAGGGCTCTTCTGGTGTTCTTATCAGGGGAAGGCCTCAGCCTCTCTGCCCTGTTATCGGCCCTCCAGAGGAACTGGTTAGCCACTGTGTGAGGCAGGGTGCTGGACTAGATAGACCATTGATGTTCTTATCAGGGCTCAACTGCCCCCACCCTAAACACAGGTGCAGGAAGCCAGCCAGCACCCCACACAGAAGCGGAGCTAGCACCCAGGAAGGGCGGGCACTGCAGGAGGTGTGATCCAGCCCAGCCTCCCGTGTCCTGTATTGGTTGCTACAGGGCATGCTAGATTCTTCTTCTGCTCACCCTGAGGAGGGGCCAGGGGCTGGGGAGGGCAACGGAGGTCCACCCCAGACTGCCAGTCAGCTTCCAAGGGTGCTCCACACATCACTCGCCTGCTCTGAAGCGTGTCTTTGAACTACTGAAAAGGCATGATTCTCAGGAAGCCAAAATTTCACATGGCTTCTCTGCGTTTCTGTGGACTCCCACATACCATTTGGGCTACAAGCTACACATGTCGAGTGGGTACACTTTTACCGGGCAGGCAGACCAGAGGAGACTGGAGCGGGACTCGGGGCTGCTGGGAGCAAAACGGAGCCTTACCTTGTGAGCGCAGGTCCCCTGATTCTCTCAGGTTCGTCTGCGACCCTGGAAAGAGAAAGGAAGGGGGAGGTGAAGACAGGAGCCAGATGCAGCAGGGGTGCCAAGTGGGTGGGGTCTCTTGGCTGCTCCCCCCTCCAGCCCCTGCTCCTGGCCACCTCGGCTGCTTGGCCTCGACCGGAAGAGGGATGGGCCATCTCGCCTAAGGCCCAGCCTTCTGGTCTCGCTGTCCCAGGATCCCAAAGACTCCACCTGAGCTTGCAAGTACCTTTGGCTGCAGGAAGAGGTGGCGGCTACAAGCAGAGACAGCATCAGGAGGTCGTTAGATCAACATCTAGAGTGTAGGTCCATCAGTAGGTATAAGCCACAAAGTGTAGAGGGAACTCTCAGTCTGGGGAAGGGATGCTCTATCTTTTTGGTGCTTGGGGGGGCAACAGTGGGAGGGCTTCTGGAGTTCTGGCCCCACTGCTGGACCTCCTGGTGGCACCTGGGTTTTGGCCACTGTGTGATACAGAGTGTCGGACTGGATGGGCCATTGGCCTGATCCAACATTGGCTTCTCTCGTGTTCTTATATGGAGCAGAAGTCCATCAGTGGCTGTTAGCCACAAGGGATAGATGAAATGCTCTGTCTGGGCAGTAATGCTCTGTCTTTTTGGTGCTTGGGGGGGGGCAACAGTGGGAGGGCTTCTGGAGTTCTGATCCCACTGGTGGACCTCCTGGTAGCACTTGGGTTTTGGCCACTGTGTGGCACAGAGTGTTGGACTGGATGGGCCACTGGCCTGATCCAACATGGCTTCACTTACGTTTTTATGTCTGGGGCAGGGATGCTCTGTCTTCTAGGTACCTGGGTGGCAAGAGTGGGAGGGCTTCTGGAGCTCTGGCTCCACTGGTGGACCTCCTGATGGCCCCAGGGTTTTGGCTCCACTGTGTGACACAGAGGGTTGGACTGGAGGGGCTATTGGCCTGATCCAAGGTGGCTTCTCTTATGTTCTTATGTGACCCTGCAGGCACCCAAAATTGTGCACTCTTCCATACTTAAACAACAACCACAACCACCACCTTGGACATTAAAGCCAGGGTGTCAGGGAGGAGGGGCTCTAGACTGGGAACTTGTGGGGGGGGGGGGCGCCTGCAGGACTACAAGCCTGCGCATGGCTGAAGACCCGGACTGGAATGAGGCCCGCCGTCAGAAGCCGGAGCGGAGCAGAGCCTGGCAACACCGTCTCCCCAGCTGACCTGGAGGAGCTGGGAGCCAGCTGGCCCTGCCTGGCTTTCCACAATCTCCTGTAGGCGGACCGACTTATGGGGTCCCATGCTCTCTAGGCTCCGCCAGAGGTTTTGAGCGCACAGACGCCCCGTCAATCTCCCTTCGAGGAACTTGAGACTGCACACCCAGGGAGGAGGAGCCCCTCTCCCACCCTGACCCAAACTAGCTCTGCAAGGGGGGAGGTGCAGCATGGGCCCCCTTCTCCTTTGCTCCTGGGCGACACAGAGGCTCTCTCCTGTGGCACAGCGCCACCCTGTGGTCAGGGTTCCAGTCCACACAAGGCCCCAGGAAACTCAGACTCTAGGCCCGCCCCCCTCAGCCCAGCCAGGCTCTTTCCAAGCTTCAGAGTTCTGCAGGGCTTAATTTCAACCGGTGAGGCTCTCTCAGTGCTGGGCCTCAGACTTGAACAAAACCAGAGAACCACAGCCACAGATAGACAATAGGAAAGACAGCATGCAAAGCTGGGTATAGCCGCTAAAGTAAACAATTGCTCACAAACCATATCCAAATAGTGTTAATATGTGACAATAACAATGCAGTGTGAACCAATGTAAGGTACAAAGTCCTGTATAACAATAAAGTCCAAAACAAAGGCTCCAGAACAACAGATTGACGAAATTTCCGGATGAAGTATTTGTTTTGTGCGTCTTCTTCTGAATAGGACCTATGCGTAACTTCAAACTGCAAGAATCACTTTTAACATTTGCAGATTTAGGCTGTATGCAGTGAACAAATCAACCAAATCTTCAGAAAAAACAATTCTCATGAAAGGCTGCAAGCCGTCACGTTCACCATACTTCAAAGACAAGTAAGAGTCGAGCCTTTGAAATACGGCGGACACAATGGCTTGTCCTGAGTACTCTGACAGGCAGTTTGAAGTTACACATCGGTCCTATTCAGAAGACTCATGAAACAAATACTTCATCCAGAAATTTCACCAATCTGTTGTTTTGGACTTTATTGTTCTATAGTACTGTATACCTTACATTGATTCATATTACATCGTTATTGTCATATATTACACTTGTTTGTTTGTTGTTCAGGTGCACTGTAGAGTCCAACTCTTCGCGACCCCATGGTCCGACCTCACACCAGGCCCTCCGGTTTTCCGCCGTCCTCTGGAGTTGCATCGATAACACTGTCTGACCATCTCATCCTTTGCCGTCCCCTTCTTCTTTGACCTTCCGTCTTTCCCAGCATCAGGGCCTTCTCCAGCGAGGGCTCCCTTCTCATTTGGTGGCCAAAGAATTTGAGCTCCAGCTTCAGGATCTGGCCTTCCAGGGAACAGTCAGGGTTGATTTCCTTTGGGACGGACTGATTGGATCTCCTTGCAGTCCACGGGACTCTCCAGAGTCTTCTTCAGCGCCATAATTCGAAAGCATCTGTTCTTCAGTGCTCGGCCTTCCTTATAGTCCAGCTCTCATTTTTTACTTTAGCGTCCATACACAGCTTTGCATGTTCTCTTTCTTACTGGGCCTCAGACTTGGAAAGATAAGGAAGAGAGTGCCCTTGAGCCTATGCAGACTGCCTTTCCTCCCTTACACGTCTGGGATCAGGGGAAAGGGTTTCCCTGTCGAAAGGCAGGACTCCATGCCAGGATCTCCTAGACCCTCCTAGAAGCGCAGCATTGTCCAAAGCACCAGAAACTGGGGAACTATAACTTTCTCACTATGAAACCCCCCCCCCCCCCAAAGAAACCGAGGAAGCAAGCGTTTCCATACAGGCACCGGAAGGGAAGGGGAGGCGAAAGAGGGGGGGCAGCCAAAGACAGCGGAAGACAGGAGGGCAGGCGGCACCCCTCAGCGAAAGAAAAGCAGCCAAACTTACTGATTTTAGATCCTTGAGGCATTGACGCGCCCGAGACGCACCTGTTAGAATTCTGCCGCTTAGAGGGGTCAAGAGTGACCCTGAAAACAGAGAAAAGCCAGAGTGAAAACAGGCGCGGAGGAGCAGAGGGGAAGGAAGCAAGAGAGGTTAGTCTGGAGAGCAATCCCTTCCCTGCTGCAGAGAAAGCGGGACCTTGGCCTCGGGAATCAGGCAGCTTTTGGCTTCCAAATACGGTGGGGTGTGGTTGGTTCTCATGGCATGTTGGCTCCTGGGTGCCTCTCCAACAGCTTCTAGATAAGGGATCCCCAACGCGGCATCCACCGACAATTCTTCTCATGCCCGTCAAGTGTTTTTAGAAAGTGGGTGGGGGCAGGTAGGTCTTCTGCCCTGCAAGGCTTCTGATTGGCCACGGAAGATTAGACGGGCCGTGCACAATTTTAAAAACAGTGCTTTGGCAGCAACTGCCACCACACCACAAGGGTCTTCACTGGGTGGATGAAGGTCAGCGGCGGCAGCCGTTTTGTGGCTGGCCCCGCCTCCTGCAGCAGCCATTTTGTGGCTGCACCAGTCATGCTACGTCAGCTCTCCAGAGGTGCCCAGGAGCTCAAAAATGCCGGGGGATCCCTGTTCGAGATGCTCACGTGCATGTGTGCGTAAGGAGAACAATACGGGCGAAGCAAGCAACAAGCTTTTTTGCTAGGCACATCTGTACAACATCTATGGTTCAGAGCGACTCACAAACAGACCACGGGAAGCTGACTCTGTTATTTGAACACAGACCGGGCTACGAAGAAGCCAAGATCTCCACTGAAGAGAAATGCCTTCCTAGGCGCCTTTTCAAACAA
The DNA here is from genome assembly GCA_029233225.1 of Lepidodactylus listeri. Lineage (NCBI taxonomy): Eukaryota > Metazoa > Chordata > Lepidosauria > Squamata > Gekkonidae > Lepidodactylus > Lepidodactylus listeri. The sequence continues at coordinate 42,983,593 of JARCFY010000020.1, forward strand.
CCACCTGGAACACCCCTGGGGGGGGGGAGGGGTGTCGCTGAAGGTGCCCACGAGCTGGGCACCACATTTATCAGCAACGTCCATAAAACACAGACGAAGCTTTCGGGCCCAAGCAACCGATCGGGTTGGACAAGCTGCTCGGCACTTGGGGGGGATTTTAAATTAATACAGTGATCAGAGCCCTGGCCTGGATGGGCCCAGATGGCTCGATCTCAGCAGCTCTCGGAAGCTAAGCAGGATCAGCCCTGCTCAGCACTGGGATGGGAGGCCACCGAGGAAGTCCCGGGTCGCTACACAGAGGCCGGAAATGGCCAACCACCCCTCTTGGTCTCTTGCCTTGAGCTGGACGGCCCAGGCTGGCCCAGTCTTGTCAGGTCTCGGAAGCTAAGCAGGGTCGGCCCTGGTTAACACTTGGGTGGGAGACCACCGAGGAAGTCCAGGGTTGCTATGCTGAGTCAGGCCATGGCAAACCACCTCTGACCATCTCTTGCCCGGAAAACCCTACTGAGCCACCATAAGTCAGCTGTGACCAGACAGCCCTTTCCACCAACAACAGTCAGTGAGAATTTGAGAATAAAGACACCCAGAGAAAAACAGATTGGTTTTAATACCCTGCCCTTCACTACCCAAAGGAGTCTCAGAGAGCGGCTTACAAACTCCTTTCCCTTCCCCTCCCCACAACAGACACCCTGTGAGGTCGGTGGGGCTGAGAGAGCTCTGACAGAAACTGCTCTTTTTCAAGAACAGCTCTGACAGAGCTATGGCTTGCCCAAGGTCATCCAGCAGCTGCACGTGGAGGAGGAGTGGGGAATCAGACCCGATTCTCCCAGATTAGAGTCTGTGCTCCTAACCACTGCACCAGACTGAAGGAGCAACCGGAGCCCAGTGTCCTCACCCAAGCTCCTCTTTCCCTTCGAGCACAACCAGAGGTGCAAAGCTGCACAGTGGGACCCTCTGCGTTCTGAAGATGGCCAGTGGCTCTGAGCAGGGTCACAGAGCAATGCTCCCTCTAAGCTGCGGAGTCTTGTGAGCAAAAATCCTACTGTGTGAGCTCCTGGCATTAAAGTTGTGAGCGAGCGATTTGGCAGCTGCCTCGATTAGTTTGCTCTGGAGCCATCTTTCCTGAGCAAAGGCAAAAAAATCTGTGAGCCAGAGGCTAAGGAACTGTGAGCTAGCCCACACCAACTCAGCTTAGAGGGAACACTAGTCACAGTTAGCCCATTCAAGAGCAATCTCTGTCTCTCTCAAGCTACCAAAGAGAGCCGGCATTTCCCCTTCCTGCAAGAATCGGTCTGGAGAACTGCCCCATTCTGTGACCCACAAGCGGGGGTTTCCATAGAGGCAGCCACTTCTGGGTAGGAACATGCTGGTGACGTGACTGGAGCCACTAAACTAAGGGGGGGGGAGAGAGAGCGCATGGGGGGAGGCGGGCGACCTGGGGGGATGACGGGGAGCAGGTAGGCCAGCCGGCATTTGTGACCCTGGGTGGCCGGTGCCGCGCCACTCACCTCCGCGTGAGCTTCGAGGTGAGCTTGCTGAAGAGGTTGGAGGTGGCCCGGCTGCGGCTCTGCGGCAGAGGTGTGGCTTCGTGTGAGAGTGTCGGGGAGGTGGGGGGCCCATTCTGCACCCCGGTCCCGCGCCGGTCCCGCACCTGGCCCCCGTGGAAGGTGCTGCGGATGTTGGTGCCTCGCGAAAGCCGGGTGCGGTCTGAAGAAGTGGACGAGGTGGCGATGCTGTGGCTGGAGGGGGAGGCGGGGGGCACCCGGCTGGACACGGAGCTGTGGGGGGAGAAGAGCGGCGACTGAGAGCGGGGCCCGAGGACTGGAACTCATCCTGGGCTCAGTTGGGGAAGGGCGACTTCTGAAGTCCGTCCAACATGCAGCTGCGTGGAATTAATTAGAATAGTTTTCTTTATGCAGGCTGGGTTTCCAGCTTGTTGCAGAGAGCATTTAGCCAGCCAAATTTAAAACTGAAGGCTTCCAGCTGGGTAGAAAAGAGGACTGGTTTGCTACTACTATAAATATTAATACAGTGTTAATGGAGAGCACTCATGCCGGCATGATACAGAAGGCGTTTGCACCTAGTTAAAGAAGACCAGACCGGCTTGCTCCTGACACCAACACTCCCAATGGGACCAGAAGTAAGTTCTGAAAAATTAAATAATTTTTAAACATTACAAAATAATATTAAAAAATTTACAAAATAATATTTCATTCAGCTTCATGTTGCTTTTCGTTTTAAATACCATGGGATTTTTCCAGGATAATTTTAAGAAAATAAAGAAGAAGTTAAGCACTGGTTTGCTCCTAACATAACATTGAGCTTTATCAAGAGGCTGACACCTTTCAGTACAATAGGATTACTCCAGAGGAAGATTGGGGCGAAATGAGCTTATGTCTGGGTGGCTCATCGAGAATGATGGACTTTTCCTTGTCATTTTGTAAAGTTTTATTTATAATATAATACAATATGATCTTTGCCAAATGTCCCAGTCATTCCTATCACAGCGTTTGCTTGTTTGCTGTATTTCCTACACAGATCTCTGTGATCCCTTCTTGGTTTTCCTGGCAACGACTGTTAGGCACTGGGAATAGGAATGAAAGCTCCAGGTCTACAGGAGGGAGCTGGAATCCGGGAATCTTGGAACAGAAATGAAACCCCAAATCCACGTCTCTTCTGACCCAACACACAATACTTCTGCCTTTCCAACTGTCCAATTGCCTCGGGATCTGTCCCTTCTTGGGGGGCAAGATCTCCTCTCGCCCAAGGAGAGCTGTCCCTCCCCCACCTGGAACACTGTCCCGGATTCTCCCAGAACCTAGACTCACGTGGGCCGCCCGGATCCCGGCCATTCCCTGGGGCTCCAGCAGCGTCAAGCTGCAGCGGGAGCAGTGGAAACTGGGCAGGAGGCCAGCGGCCAGCCAAAGTCCGTGGGAAGGGACAGAAATGGGTGGCCTCTGTGTGTGTGTGTGGGTGTGGGTGTGGGTGGGATTTCCAAGGCCAGCACACATCTCCTGCCATGGAGGACGAGAAGGCACGGTGGAGCCACACAAGGCCCAGGCCTTCAGAAGAAGAGCCCGTTCTCCCCCCCCCCCCCCCCCCGTGCCAACACATTCCTCCCGAAAGTGTGCCAGAATCTCCCTGCAGGCTCGTCACACTCAGCATTCTGTCTGCCAGCAGTGGCCGGCTTCTCCGGGGCCCTGTGCGGAGGAGGGTTATATGCTGAGCACGGGCAGCCCTTCTGCAGCACAAAAGCCGGGGGCGGCGGCGGGGGGGGGCAGCCTACAGCCGTGGTGGTGAGAGCCCAGAGGGAGCCAAGGCCCTGTGGATGCACTGGCAATGCCCTCTCTTCTCCTTGCCGCCCCAAGCAGGCGCTCGGCTGGAGAGCCGCCCTCGGCCTGGAGGTCCTGCATTCTTCTACGCTTGCCTGGGCACAGGGTGGGCATGGGGTCTGTGCCACCGTCCGCAAGGCAGACCACTCCGCTCCCCTTCCCCAAGCACCCCCCTCAGCCTCTCCTGAAGAAGCCCACCTTTCCTGCTCTCAGCAACAAACACAACTCCAGCCCCAGGAGGAGGAGGAGGAGGAGGAGGAGTCAGGATGGCCCAGGGCGACGAGCGCCGGGCAGTGGCCAGTGGAGCAGGCTCTGTTTGGGGATCCAGGCGAAGGTCTTTGAGGAGGCCGGAGGGAATCGGCCTTGCTGGCCCCCATGCTGCCTTCCCAAACCCCCACCTGTTCTCCTTCCCGTTTTGAAGCAACGAGTGGCGGTCTCCGCCGGGCCTCTCTGTGCAGACGTAGGTGTTCCTCCGGGTCATCATACTTGAGGGGATGTTGTTCTGCAACCGGACAGAGAAAGAGGGAGACAGAGGCTCAGGCTAGGAGGCCGCTGGAGGTGCTCAGGAGAAATGGGCACAGCACCAGTCAGAAGCCAGACGGGCTTCAGGGTCCCCGATTCCCTCTGCAGCAGGGCGCAGGGGACCTGAAAAGCTGGATGTCTCTGGCACTGGCGGACCGTCCGAAGGGGGAGGCTTGAGGGGACGTTGGGGGCTGTGAGGAGAAAGCTGGAACCTGGGCAGCCAGGAGGGAGCGCAAGGGAGCCCGGACGCGTGTGTCACGGCTCCATTTGGGGCGGCATGGTTTGAGACCTAGCAAAGGAGCCGGGAAGATAAACAAACCTTTAAGGGGGGCCAAGAAGCTAGCGCCAACTGGATGAGGGGATGGGCAAAGCCGTTGGCCAGCGCCATGACACCCGCTCACGGAATAGCCAGGGAGGGGGGGGCATCTCGTCCAAAGCTGTCTGCTGCCCACTCCCAACAGGCACCACTCCTGGCCAGTCTAGGCAAGAGCCCAAGGGCCCCACCGCTGCCCAACACAGCCAGAAAGGACAGCAGAGAGATGGAGCTGCTGCAGAGAACTTTGGCCCCATTCCGTAACTGGGGCGGGTGGGAGAAAAGGTCACGTTTTGGTCTTTGGAGAAATGGAAATAAGAAGACAACGAAGAAGGGAGAGGAGGAGATTAGATTTATACTCTGCCCTTCACCACCCGAAGGAGTCTCAGAGCGGCTTCCAATCTCCTTTCCCTTCCCCTCCCCACAACAGACACCCCCAGCAATGCTCCCTCTAAGCTGTGGAGTCTTGTGAGCAAAAATTCTACTCTCTGAGCTACCCGCATTAAAGCTGTGAGCGAGCGGTTTGGCTGCTCTGGAGCCATCCTTCCTGAGCAAAAATGTGTGAGCCGGAGGCTAAAAAACTGTGAGCTAGCTCACAATAACTCAGCTTAGGGGGAACACTGCAGGTAGGTGGGTCTGAGAGAACTCTTTTGAGGGCGGCTCTTGAGAGAACAGCTCTGAGAGACCTTGTGACTGACCCAAGGTCACCCAGCTGGCGGCATGTGGAGGAGAGGAGTGGGGACTCAAACCTGGCTCTCCCAGATTAAAGTCCACGCTCCTCACCAGGACACCAAGCAGTCCAGCTGCAGGGCTGGCCAGGAGAGGGTGGGTCTCGAAGAACTTGTCGGCACGGCCAAGTTGCAGGCATCGTCATCCTTTCCCCACCCCGGAGCCGACTGGGCGTGCAGAGGCTGTGAGGGTTCATCCTGAGGTTCGAGGAAACCCCGGGGCTGGAGCTGCGCCAACTCACCGTGTTCGCGGCGCTCTCCTTGCGCCGGTCGGGGATCTCGGACTTGTTGGGATTGTTTGCGCTGCTCACCATGGGGCTGGAGGGTGGGATGCCTCGTCCGCTGCTCACGACGCTGCAGCTGGCCTTGCGTGAGGGCATCCGCTCCTCCTTCAGCTCGCCGTCCCCGGTGCTGGTGGGGCTCCGCTTGGGGTGCGCGGGAACAGAGGAGGGACCACCTGCCGAGGGGGAGAGAGAGACCAGCAGCGTGAGCTCAGCTTCTACGCCAGGGGTCCACAGCCTTTTTGAGTCTTCGGGTGGGGATGTAACTTTGAAAAGGAATGGAAAGCACCACCCGCAGAGGGTAGATCAGCACTTTGCAGCCACGGGAAAGCCTTTTATTTCAACAGGAGGAGCTGATCGCAAGCCCTGCCCACCTTCTGAAAAGCTTGGCAGGAGGCTGTGTGCCGTGGTGTCTGGGAGCCCTGGCTACCCCTGGCAAAGCCAATATAATTTCCTGGCAAAGAGGAGTCTAAAAACACAAAGGCAGCTTAGTGTTTAGTTTCTTTCCAGCCACTGATGTGTCAGAAATTATTCTGTAAGGCCATGTGGGCTAGAACAGAGGTCCCCGGGCCTATAGCTAAGGTGGGGCTTTTGGGGGCTCTGCCCCCTTTCTTAAAGGCACAGCCCCACATGAATTTCTCCTGTAAAAAAAAGATTTTTTCCAATCTTTTTAAAACATTTTTTTCAAAGGCGTGAGCTCCTTTAAGCCACCTTGAGTCAGCTATGGCTGACTAGGCGGGATATAAATTCAAATAATAAATAAATAAATAAATAAGCAGAGTGGGGTGCTGTAGTTGATTAATTCCCGCACTGAGCAAGGGGGTTGGAGTAGGTGACCTCTAGGACACCTTCTAACTCTGTGCCATGAAACTGGTCTACTCTAAGAGAGTTTTTCTGCCTAAATGTGAGCTTTCTTGACTACAGAAGAAGAAGAGATTGGATTTATACTCCGCCCTTCACTACCCAAAGGTGTCTTAGAGCGGTTTACAATCTCCTTTCCCTTCCCCTCCCCACAATAGACACTCTGTGAGGTAGTTGGGGCTGAGAGAGCTCTGACAGAAACTGCTCTTTTTCAAGAACAGCTGTGCCAGAACTACGGCTTGCCCAAGGTCATCCAGCAGGTGCAAGTGGAGGAGTGGGGAATCAAACCCGGTTCTCCCAGATTAGAGTCCGCGCACTTAACCACTACACCAAACTGGCTCTCCCCCACCTGCTGGCTTGTTCTCAGAATGGTTGCTGAGGTGGGCAGAAGTGATTAACTTGCAGCAGCTGAGAACTGTCATCTAAAGTGGATGACAACTTGCAATTTAGAGATCTATCCTGGTAACAGCTTCTCTACTAGCTAAATGGCTTTTCTTTCTGCACTGAGAACTTCAGCCCCAACAGGAAAAAAAACTGCCCCCCAAGCCACAAAATTCTGTCTACAGGGCTGGGGTTTCCCTCCAAACTTTCTTAGCCTGGGGGCAGCTCTGGCGTTCCAACACTATGGTGGGCGGAGATACAAAACGGCTGCCACGACTTACCTTCAATGAAACCTTTGAATAATTCTGTGCTGTGGTGGCAGCGGCTACCAAATCAATTTTTTAAAAAAAATCTGCTCAGCCAATCAGATCTCCAGTGGCCAGTCAGACCCCTTGCTGGACAAAAGCCCCCACCTACAGGGTTGGTCCCAAATTGAATTAGCTTTGATGTAATTAGCTCCAGCCCCCCCCCAGGCCCCCTCCCAAAAAAATCCCTAGCTAAGGGGCTGCTTGGCGTTGGCTTAGAGACTGGCTCGCCAGATTGGAAGCAGAGCTCCGAGCAGCCCCCTGGGACCGTGTGGGTGGTGGTAGAAGGAGGCCGCTCCAAGCTAGGGCAACGGATGGGGCCGGACAACCAGTGTGCCACTCACAGAAGTCACTGTGCCGCCGCTGCCGGTGGTAGGTGGAGGAGCTGCGTTGGCTCTTGGTGTGTGAGGCGGCCTTGCTGGTGCCGTTGGAGACCTCGCTGGGCGCCCGCACCCGGGCCAGGGAGAGGCTGCTGCCTGTCCGTGACTCACCCCCTTCCACCTGCTGGGAGACACCGAGGTTGTTATGCCCAGTTCCTGGGTGGCGGGAGAGGAAGGAAAGGTAGAGCATCGCTGGTGTCAGGTGGGGCAGGCGAGCTGGCCAGAGAGGCCGCACCAGGACAAGTTGGAAGAAGATCTCTTTTGTGATCTCTCCTGAACACCAGAAGAGGATGTCCGGCTTCTGGTTTCATCCAGGGGCTGCCACATGCCTCTAAAGGAGCACAGAAAGGGCACAGAAGCCACGGCCTTTACTGGTTCAACCCCCAGCATGTCCCCCACTGTCTGCCTCTGGATAAGGAGATTTCTGTTTGCTCACCGTGGCTAACAGCCCTTGATGGGCCTCTTCTCCATGAAGCTGTCTACCCACCCACCCCTACTCCACCAGTGGCCAACACTTACATCCAGTGGCAGTGAATCCCACAAGTTAACTGAATGAAGAATTCCCTTCCTTCCGCCAGCCCGGAATCTATTGCCTGTCAACTTTTCGGGTACCGCTGAGTTTTAGTGGTTCAGGGGAGGGAGAGGAGCTTCTCTCTCCCCACTTCCTCTGCACGTGACCGTAACAAGCCTCTCTCGTGTCCCCGCTTTGGAACCTCCAACCACCTTCAAGCCAGGGGTCCCCAAAGGCCCAGCAAAACAGACAGCGGCCAAAGAATGGCGTCTGCAGGAGGCACTGCCAGCCACCACATGATCGCTGCAGGTTAACTTTTTTTGGATTGTATATTTTTTTTATTAAGTAATTTTTATCAAGTTGTATATTGAGTTTTAATGTTTTTGTATATTTTATGGCATCATGCCTTGTACATCTCCCAGAGCCCAGCGAAAGCTGGGACAGGGCAATTTATTATTATTATTACTACTACTACTACTACTTCTACTACTACTACAGCTGCTGCTGCTGCTGCTGCTAACAATAATGATGACAACAACAACTGCAGCAGCACAGTGAAGAAACCCTTGTGCTGGGGTGGGGGCAGCTGCTGCCAAAGCAACATTTAAAAAAACCTGCACAGCCAATCAAATCTCCAGTGGCCAATCAGAAGCCTTGCTGGGCAAAAGCCCTACCTGGCCCCACCCACTCCCTAAAAACACTCGGCGGGCAGCAGAAGAGGTGAGGACCCCTGCCTCCAGCTTTCCCGCACCCCCAACCGCTTGATTATGGGTGCTCGTTTCCCCAGCTCTGCAAGGTTGTCTGCCTTCCACTGGGGAGGGGCCATTTAAGGTGGCACCTCCCCCGCCCCACACTGCTCCAGGATCAGCCAGAACTTGAGAGGGGGCTCCTTCTCCTCCCCCTGGGGGTTCTGGGGCTGCTCCGCTCTCCGCCCTCGTCCCCCCACCCCCGCCCCGCCTACACTGCAGGGCTGCGTCCCAGGAGCAGGCCTCACCTCATTCTTCCTGCCCAGCAGGAGGTAGGTGGCGGTGACCTCGTTGTATTTTTGGTTGGTCAGGGCTTCCTTGATCTCCTCACGCGTGTACCCCATGCCCACCATCACTTCTGGAAACGGCCGGGGGGGGGGGGGGAGAAAGAAGAAAACAGGTGACCAGGCAGGCAAGGCAGACCCAGGTGCTGCTGAATCAAATGTACTCCTAACCCCTTTCCCACTCAGGTCACGGAGGCACAGACGCCCCATGCCCTTTGTCAGACCATGCGGTGCCAGCTGGCAAAACCCACCAGCAGAGACACCCAGATTTCCCGCTCCTCCCAGCCAGGGTTCAAGCACACAAGAGCGCGCGCACACACACACACACACACCGATGCGCTTGGCATCTGCAAAGTCCTCTTCCGGCTCTTTGTACGGCTTCAGCTCATCTCCCTCATAGCCGATATTGATCCACTTGTCTTTCATAATTTGCTGTGAAAAGGCAAAAAGCGGAGAGGTCGCTGAGGGGGTTAGAAGGTTACATGAACTGAACTATATACTCTTTAGATACAATTTGAGTCGCTCAAGTACTTGGAAAGAACAGCAGAATACACAAATCCTTTACTCAAAGGTCATTTTATCTACTGGTTACAGAAATTGTCAACTTGATAATATAAGGATTAACTGGAGATAATGTACACTACGCTGCCCTCTGTTTATTTTATGTACCTTTTCCTTGTATGTTTATGTTTTATGTGTGTTTGAAAAATAAAAAAATCTATTAAAAGGGGGGGCAGGCCTAGAGAGATATAATTTCTGGAAATGCCTGGAAATCTTGGGAAGAAATGGAAATCTGGGACGGAAGACTTGAAACATACATGACACTTCCTTTCTTATCAAACCGAAACTTATTTTACTGGTTTAACAACGTAAAATGCATCATTTGTAATATAGTTAGTGTATCAAACAACTCTGTTTGGCTTATTTTTGAAATTAAAAAATGTCAGTGTTTTCTACAAGTTGAACTGCAAATATATCCAATACTGCAGAGTTGCCAACTGTGGGTTGGGAACTATCTGGAAATTCTGGGAGTGGAGCCTAGGGGAAGAGGGGCGGCAGCTCAGTGAGGTATTAATATCATACAGTCCACCCTCCAAAGCAGACATTTTCTCTAAGATGGCTGATCTCTGTTGCCAGGAGATACGTTCTAGTTCTGGGAGGTCTCCAGGCCCCACCTGGAGGTTGGCAACATTACCTGCATCTTAATTTTTGCCCTCTGACAGGTAGGAAGACACAGAGGTTGAAAACAAATATTGCCGTGAGCAAAAGAAAACATATTATTTGGACAGAGTCCGTCTCATACAGTCCCTATCGGACCAGCAGTCTTGTTTGGATGGATAACATATCCGACATATTTATAGTCTATTCGCCCCAGCCAAAATTATTCCCGTTTAAGCAATTAAGCGTACCCTTGAAAACAGGCTGTCTGTCTGTGCCTATGGTGCACATAGGAATTATCGTTATTGAATGCTGAAGTTTATTTAACATAAACACTTTCAGGCTATATATTTTGAGTGAACAGAGCCTTCTTTTAAAACAGGTTGTCTTTTTTTAAAAATCTTAATTAATTCCGAAATAGAATATATTTTAGAGGACAGGCTGAGAAAGTCCTTAGGGGAAAACCCGCCTCCAGAAGGTGGCCAGCTCCCGGCTGAGAAACTCCTTCTAGATTTCGGGGGTGGCGCCTGGGGAGGGCTGGGTTTGGGGAGGGACCCTCCCTGGGAGCACAACGCCATAAGAGTCCACCTTCCAAAGCAGCCATTTTCTCCAGGAGAACTGATCTCTGTCACCTGGATGATCAGTAGTGTAATTCTGGGAGACCTCCAGACCCCACCTGAAGGCTGGCAACCCCTCCACAACCAAACCCTTCCTCCAGGACTCTGAAAGGGAAAAACCACCGCTCTAGTTCCGCCCCTCCCCTGACTTCCTGGCAATTCTCTGCAGGAAAAGCCTGCTGAAGGGGGGGGGGGGGGGGGAGACAGTGCATCCATGTATGCCACATGGGGGCGCATAAAGATTCCCTGACACATCGTATAATTATCCATGAGTGGATTAGGCAAATTACAGTCCTCGGAGGGGGGGGGGGGAGCGCGGAGCAGGGAGGGAGGCCAGGCCGTGGGCAGGGCCAGATCCCACGGAGACATTAGCTAATTAAAGCCCTCCTCGCGTGCTTCCTGTAAGGGAAATGGGTTGGGGGTGGGGGAGCCCCCGCCTGGGAATGCCAGCGCCTGGCATGATCTCTCTGAGGAAGAGGGCCCAGGGCCATGCCCAATGGATGGGAAGGAGCAATCTCTCCAGGAAGGCAAGACAAAGGCGGGGGCTTGTGGGGCTCCCTGCCCCCCGCTCCCTCCCAAGGGCGTCCCCACCTCGAGGGTGCAGCGCTTGGCTGGGTTCAGCACCAGGAAACGTCTCAGGATGTTCTCGCAGTCGGTGGACATGTAGAAGGGGACGCGATACTTTCCACGCAGGACGCGCTCCCGCAGCTCCTGAAAGGGGGGGTGGAAAGAGGAGGTACACAGCACCGTCACGTTACAGCCACGTTTCCAGGGACGCAGCCAGCCCCGGGCGACCCTCCCCTGCCAGCCCTTCTGAAGGAGACGCCTGGAAAGGGTTGGTGAGCATGGCATGTCTCTCCAGCCCCAAGGGAGCCGGTCCGATGGCCCTGCCGGTTCCCAGATGGGCAGAGAAACGCCACATTCCAGGGCTCTCAAACTTTGGCGCACTGAGTCCTCTTCCTGTTCCATTCAATCATTGATTTTGTTAACAATCATTTCCAGAGAAAGCCCCAGGGCCCGTGAATACGAGGAGCAGGGGGGCAAAGCCCTTCCGAAACAGGACGTTGCTTTTAAAGAGCCCTGACCTGGGTGGCCCAGCCTAGCCCAATCTCCTCAGAACTTGGAAGCTAAGCAGGGTCGGCCCCGGTCAGTATTTGGATGGGAGACCACCAAGGAAGTCTAGGGTCCCTACGCAGAGGCAGGCAATGGCCAACCCCTTCTGTTTGTCTCTGCCCTGGATGGCCCAGGATGGCCTGATCTCATCAGATCCCAGAAGCTAAGTCGGGTCGGCCCTGTTTAGTACATGGATGGGCGCCCACCAAGGAAATCCAGGGTTGCTGTGCAGAGGCAGGCCAGGGCAAACCACCTCTCAACGTCTCTTGCCTTGAAAACCCCATGAGTGGCCATCATAAATTGGCGGCACCTTGACAACACTTTCCACCACCCATCTATGGTCCAGGCCAGCCCAATTTCATCAGCTCTCAGAAGCTGAGCAGGGTCAGCCCTGGTCAGTACCTTGGATGGGAGACCACCAAGGAAGTCCAGGGTTGCTATGCAGAGGCAGGCGATGGCCAACCACCTCTGTTCGTCCCTTGCCTAGAAAACCCCACGAGCCATCATTCAGCTGTGACCTGACACCCCTTTCCACCACCATTCCAGGGGCGGGGTGGGGGGACCCTCCCCATGATCCCAGTGAAACTGTTTGCAAAAAACCAAGCCACAGTTGTGTCCTCCCCCGCCCCCATTCTGCTTCTAGCTTGGACGCTCTGCGCTCCGTCTTTCTGCCTCCCCCCCCACTCCCTCCCCCGCCTCACCTTGAGGTTCTGCCCATCGAAGGGCAAGGAGCCGCTGACCAGCGTGTAGAGGATCACGCCCAGACTCCAGATGTCCACCTCGGGCCCGTCGTACTTCTTCCCTTGAAAGAGCTCTGGAGCGGCGTAGGGGGGGCTCCCGCAGAACGTGTCCAGCTTGGAGCCCAGCGTGAACTCGTTGCTGAACCCAAAGTCAGCTATCTTAATGTTGGCGTCTGCATCCAGCAAGAGGTTTTCAGCCTGGGCGTTGGGGAGGAGGGGAAGAGAGGACGAATGCTCCGGGACCCCACCCCACAGAAAGAGGAACAAAGATCTGCAGGGCTGCGGGAGAACCCAGCCTCCTCTCTGGGGCAGCACCTAGTCTGGGGCCGCTGGGAAGTTATCCCCCCACAATGGGCCCCGCACAACGCTGTTGTTAATTCCCAAGTACTGGTGATTCTTCCAGCCCTGGTGAGTTCACAACAACTCTGAGACACCAGTAATAATTATTTGCATTTCACAGATGAGAGAACTGAGGCTTCCAAGATGGGCAGAGCGTGGAAGGCCGTGCCGTGGAGTCTTGAGGCCGGGGGGGGGGGGGGGTTGTCTTTGAGCCCACCGAACTCCACAGCACTCAGAGTAACCGGAAGCAATTGTATTTCAGGTGGGGCAGGGGCACTCCGGGGTCTTCTTACCTTCAGGTCCCTGTGCACAATGTTCTTCTGATGGCAATAGTGTACGGCTGAGACAATCTGGTGGGGAGGGACAGAAGGGGAATCATGTGCCTTTATGGACAGGAACGCAAGTGTTATGCCTGGCCAGGGCCTCCAGGGAAATTCATGAGTGGCCCTCCCAAGGCAAAGAGCGCAGGTGAAGCGATCGATTCTTCCACTCCAGAGGCCAGCAGGACTTTGAGCAGGTAAGAGCAGTGCACCAGCCACCCTCAAGCATGCCCCCCCCAATCCCGCCCGCTGCAAAGTCAGGTACTGAGACCTGGGACCCCCCCCCCCCGCTCTGTCCTCCACTGGGGGGGCACTTCCCCGCACCTGTCTGAACTTGGCCCGGGCTTCTTTCTCCTTCATGCGCCCGTGAGAAACGAGGTAGTCAAAGACTTCTCCTGCGAGGAGGGAAAAGAGGAGGGAGAAGCACTTGGTGTGCCGTTCTGGAGGCCTCACTTCAAAAAGGGTGTGGACGGAATGGAGCAGGGGGCAGAGGAGGGTGGCGGGGATGATCTCGGGGGCCTGGAGACCAAGAAGCCCCAGGAGGAAAGGCTGAGGGACTTCTTGGGAAGGTTCAGTCTGGAGAAAAGGAGGCAGAGGGGGGACAGGAGGATGGCTCTCTGGAAGTATCTGAAGGGCTGTCACTTTAGAGGAGGGCAGAAAGCGGTTCCTGTGGGCAGCAGAGGAGAGGACTCGCAAGAATGGGTTTGAATTAAGGGCCGGAAAGTACCGGCTGGATCTCAGGGAAAACTTTTTGACAGTCAGAGCTGTGCCACAGTGGAATCGGCTGCCTGGGGAGGTGGTGAGCCTCCCTGGCCGTCTTGAAGCAGCGGCTGGACAAACCCTTGTCAGGGGTGCTCTAGGCTGATCCTGCACTGAGCAGGGGGTGGGACTAGATGGCCTGTAGGGCCCCTTCCGGCTCTGTGTGATTCTATGTTTCTAAGTGTGGAGGCCTCAGGGCCCCTCCCCTTCTTGCCAGTCCCCACAATCCAGAAGCGTTCCCATCGCAGGTGGCAGATCACAGCAAACTGTGCGGGTGACGGCTGGATTGGGGCCCCTCCTCCACCCACCCCCCTGCAGGCAGTGGCCAACCACCTCTAAATGCCGCTTGCCTCGAAAACCCAGCAGAGTCACCGTAAGTCACTGCGACTTGACTGCCCTTTCCGCCGCCAGACCTCCTCCCTGGAGACGCCAGGGACTGACCCCGAAACCTTCTGCCCGCAAAGCAGACGCTTGGCCACCAGGTGGGATCCAGAATGAATTTTACGCTAACGGAAGGGGAGGTGTGATGTCTGCCTGTTCCCCTTCCCTGCCACAGAACCCCAATCCGCCCTTCCTGCCGTTCCCGAGAGTCCGCCTGGAGCGGGACTTCTGGGAGACCAACAGGCTGTGGCAGGACGGAAAGAGGCAGGAAAGTTCCGCTCCGCGGACAGAGGGGCCCCTCCGCGAGTGGAGAACATTGTCTGGATTCAGCCCAACGGGATCACCCGTTTCTGGAGGGGGGAGCTCCTCTCGTGCCCCTGCATGGCGCACCTGAGTCTTGAGCAAGAGACTGCAGGCAGAACAGCAGACGGGCAAGGGGGAAGCCTCCTGAGAGTGCCTCCCATTCACACAAGCTGCACTGGCTGGAAAGAAATGCCGAGCAAAGACAGGGCGCTCTGGGCCGGGGGGGTGCCCAACACAGCCCCCTGGCTGGCCCTAAACAGGTCTGGAGCTGGCCAGTGCTTGGAGGGCCGACTGGCTGGCACATCCCTTTCAGCAAGACTCTCCGGGTGGCAAGCGTGGCGCAAACCCACCTCTGCACCCTTGTCTGTGTGCGGCTTCCTGCTCACGGATTTGGAACCACTTGGGGCCTTTGCAGAAGCGAGTTCCGGCCAGATGCCGCTCTGGCACCAGATGCGGGGGGGGGGGGGGGGAGAAACAGGGGAAGGGGTGGGGGTGGGGATCTGTCAGTCTTCCCGTTTTTTGATGCCAGCCTGGCCCAGCGCGCTGACACCCGGAGCCAGCTGCCAGGTAGGCCGCTCCTGTGGGGGCGGAGGCTGGGGAGAGTGGGAACAGATGGGGGGATAATTTTAGCCATTCGGGGAGGCTGAGCAGCGAGACCGGGAGGGAGCAGCACTGCCTGCAGTCGCTTGTTTGGGTGGCCGGGCGAGCCCGCTTCCTGGGGCTCCACGCCTCCGCTCGCAACGGACGTGGCGGCGCCCTGGCAGCACAATCAACTTGTCTCGGCTCTGAGATCGCCCCGGTTCCTCCCTCCAGAGCCCCAGGTTCATTACCAGTGAGAACAGCCCTGAGGTGGAGCACCAGAAGGTGCCCAGAGAGCAGAGAGTCAGCTCCAGGGGGGCCAGGGGGACCCCTCCCCATCCTTACCGGCACTGGCGTACTCCATCACCAGGTAGAGGGTCTTCTCTGTCTCTATCACCTCAAAGAGTTTCACTGCAACAGAGATGCAACACTTGGGAACTGCCTGACACCCGACCAGACCCTCCGCCCGTCATGGTCAGTACTGTCTACTCAAGACTCGCAGCGGCTCTCCAGGGTCTCAGGCTGAGAAAGGTCTTCCACATCCTCTACTCACTGGTCCTTTTGAACTGGAGATGCTGCCGGGGATTGAACCTGGGACCTCCTGCATGCCAAGCAGAGGCTCTCCCACTGAGCCACAGCCCTTCTTTACAGCTCTCCGGGATCTCAGGCTGAGGGGTCCTTCCCATCACCTACTGTCTGGTCCTCTTAACTGGAGATGGCGGGGATTGAACCTGGGACCTTTTGCACGTGAAGCAGAAGCTCTGCCACTGGGCCACAGCCCCTCCCCCCACTCAAAGCTGCCTCCAACTGAATTAGACCTTTGGTCCGTCAAAGTCAGTACTCTCTACTCTGACTGGCAGCCGCTCTCCAGGGTCTCAGGCGGAGGGCCTTCCCTTCACCAAGAACCTGGTCCTTTATTAACTGGAGATGCCAGGGATTGAACCTGGGACCTTCTGCATGCCAAACAGAGGCTCTCCGACTGAGCCATAAGCCCTCCCCAAACACAAACACACATGAAGCTGCCTTCTACTGAGTCAGACCCTCGGTCCTTCAAGGTCAGCGTTGTCTACTCTGACTGGCAGCGGCTCTCCAAGGTCTCAGGCAGAAGGGTCTTTCCCATCACCTGCTACCTGGTCCTTTTAACTGGAGCAGCCGGGGATCAAACCTGGGACCTTCTGCATGCCGAGTGGGCACTCTGCCACTGAGCCATGGCGCCTCTCGGGTCTATCAGTCCCTGAAAGGCTTTTGCACAGGCCCTGCCAGCTCGAGGGAACGGCAGCTGCCTTTAAGAAGGCAGCCTCCCACCAGCAGGGATCAGCTGCATTCACAGGGCCTCCTCAGCCAGCCTGAATGTGCTCCATGCAAACAAAAAAGCCAGATTGTGACCAGAATAAATCGTGCCAATTAAGCCGGGCTCACTTGTTTTGCACAACTGCTTCCTGGAGTTGTGGGGCTGGGGGGGGGGGGGGAGATCACATAGCACTGCTGGAAGACCAACTCCACCCTGCCTCCACACTCCTTGCATTTCCAGCAGTCATTACACAGTCACTTGCAATGTATTTTTATATCTTTGTCCCTCTTTTCCTCAGACGACATGGGGATATCTCCCACTCGTATTTGCACAACTGTAAGGCAGGATAGGCTGACAGTGTAATTGTCGTAGCCGGGGGGGGGGGGGGGGGGCGTGTGTCAGAATCAATGTTCCCTCTAAGCTGAGCTACTGTGAGCTAGCTCACAGTTTTTTAGCCTTTGGCTCACACATTTTTGTCTTAGCTCAGGAAGGATGGCTCCAGAGCAAACTAATTCATGCAGCAGCCAAATCGCCGGCTCACAACTGTAATGCCAGTAGCTCACAAAGTGGAATTTTTGCTCACAGGACTCCACAGCTGAGAGGGAGCATTGGTCAGAACTCAGGTCTCTGTGGCCCACATCCAATGCTCTGTTTGTGACACTACAAGGGATTATTATAAGCTCTCTCTCTTTTTTGTAGCCACAAGAGGTAGAAACCTGGGGAATGAATGAAGGCCAAGACGCTCAGAGGCAGAATTTCTAGTGCCGAGTCCCTGACACCCGTGGTGCCACTGTGGGGTTGTGGGAGGCGCACTGTCCCTCCCTTGGGGCAGAGATGTTCCTGGCTCTTTCGCTCCCACTCTGCTCTGTTGACAAGCTGCCCAGACAGTGGGAAAGGGACAGAGGTTCCACTCCAGACCTCCTTACCGATATTGGGGTGATTCAAACCCTTCATAATTCTCACTTCCCGGAAGAGCTGCAAAGAGAAAAGCGAGAGGGAGAAGTGAAATCCAGGCCACTGTCCGCCCTGCTGCCTGTCTAAGGGTCGGGGCCTGCAGGCTGCTCTGTCTCCTGGGACATGCTTTGGACAGGCCCTGCAGGGCCGCACGCAGAGAAAGAGCGCAGTGGAATGGAAGCAGCTGCAGGAATGGGAGGCCCTGGGACTGGAAACTCCACTCCCCCCTGCTCCAAAACATCCCACATGTCCCCGTGGGGCCCCTGCATTTCTCTGCTCTGGCAGGTGATGTCTCCTGTGGCCTCTGAAGGCTGAGCTCAGGGCGAGGGCTTCCTGTGGTAGAGCCGAGCCCTAAACAGTGCAGCGGCTTGCCAGCACCTGCAGTCTGCAGCTTGGCTTGCTTGCTTGCTGGAGCCACGCACAGCTCTTTGCTGACATGCTTTCTCTCGAGAAGGCCCCTGTCCCCCTACATGCGGGAGGTGATTTGAGGCGGGGGGGGTTGGCAAGGGGAGGGCGCTGTCCGGCACCTGGAGGGCCTGACCAGCTGGCCGCCCAGTCCATGCCCACCCGAGGACCCTAGCCATATCTTTTCGGATTTATTATTACTTTCTATACGCACAGCCATCACCAGGTCTGCTGGCAATAGATGGGGGGGGGGGAGGAGAAGAGGTGAAACTGGAGGGTGGGGATTTCCCCCTCCAAGGAAGGTGAAATCAGCAACCGGGATCCCAGCTCTCCCCCACCCCACCCCCGGCTCCTGTTGGGGAAATGACTAAGGGGGGGGGGGAGAAGCATTGCAATCCATTCCTCCCCCCCCCCCCCCCCGGCTCATTTGTCCTGGAAACTCCAGCCACTAATTAGCAACTCCACCCCCCCTCCTAACAACTCCCCCTCAGCACGATGCGGTGTGCCGGCAGGAGGCGGCGTTTCCACAGCGACCAACTTGGACTCCCGGCGCTAATTAAGGAAGGGGGGGGGGAATAGGGAGAGTGGCAAGCCACTGGAGCTGCGGGGGGCGGGGGGGAGTCAATCTTGCGGGGGGGGGGCTCCCTCTGTCAGACTGGGGGCTGCCTGGAGAGGGAGTATCCCCCAACCAGAACAGGAGCTCTTTCTTGGGCAGGGAGATTACTCGGAGGGGCCGTGGAAACAGTGCCCCCGTGGGTTTGTGTGGATTGTCCAGCTTGGAACTCCTGGGAATGCTCCTTACCCACAGGAGCTCCACTTCACGTGCAGCTCCGCAGCAATCGCAGCTCCATTCCTGACCGCCCCAAATGCATCTGCCAATCTCATTTCATCCCACCTTTTTCTCCAAGGTGTACATCGCTTTCTGTTCTAGCCTCACAACAACCCTGTGAGGAAGGCCAGGCGGAGCCTGGCTCGCGCCTGGACCAACACTTGTCAGGGACGCTCTAGGCTGATCCTCCACAGAGCAGGGGGTTGGAGTAGATGGCCTCTATGGACTCTCCCAAGTCTGTGATTCTCGGATTCCACGGCCCGAGGTTGCCCAGCAACCTTCCAGGGCAGAGCGGAGAATCTCCCGGATCCCAGCCTGACTTCCCGGCTCCCTTGAACCACCATGCACGGGGATCCTCTCCTGGGGACACCCGGGAGGGGGGCTTCTCCTGGCTTCTGACACCGGGTGGGGGTGGGGGGGAGGCAAAATGCCGCCCGATCCCTGTGCCATGCCCTCGTCCCCCCCCAAACACGCACCTTCTGGAGACTTGTGGGATTCAACTGAGTCTTGTCGATTATTTTGATGGCCACCTGAAAGAAACCGAGGGCAGAAAATCAGAATCTGGGGGAAAGAGAGTGGGGGGGGGGGCTCGCTGTGCACCTGTTCCCCAGCCCCCCACCCTTGGCCACGATTGGCAAACAGCCCTCTCTCCTCCGCCCCACCCCTACAGCCTACTCCCACGAGGGAACACACAGCCAGACCAAGGAAGGCCAGCCCAGGCTGGGCCACACAGACGCAGGGCCGGTAGGCATCAGAGGCAGCTCAGGGAGAGGCGTGCCCTGAAGAAGTCCGCGTGCAAATAGGGACACTGGACAGCTGCACTTAGCCTCTGAGAAGGCCTTCCCGGGATAGCTCACAGCAACCCTGCACGACCAGCTTGGTGTTATAACCCCCATACTGCAAGATCAGGAGGCACAGTCTGCGGCTGTTCTCATTTATTTATTGAAATATTTACCCTGTTTCATAAGAGCATCAAAAGAGCCCTGCTGGGTCAGACCAGTGAGGGTCCCTCTAGTCCAGCATCCTGTCTCACACAGTGGCCAGCCAGTTCCCCTGGAGGGCCAACAACAGGGCAGAGAGGCTGAGGCCTTCCCCTGATGAGAACCTCAGAAGAGCCCTGCTGGGTCAGACCAGTGAGGGTCCCTCTAGTCCAGCATCCCATCTCACACAGAGGCCATCCAGTTCCTCTGGAGGGCCAACAACAGGGCAGAGAGGCTGAGGCCTTCCCCTGATAAGAACACCAGAAGAGCCCTGCTGGGTCAGACCAGGGAGGGTCCATCTAATCCAGCATCCTTTCTCACCAGTTCCTCTGGAGGGCCAACAACAGGGCAGAGAGGCTGAGGCCTTCCCCAGATGTTGCCTCCTGGCTCTGGGATTCAGGGGTTAGTGCCTCTGAATGTGGTATCTGTTTGCTGCATCTTTTCCCCTCTTGGCATTCCTTTGTTTTCTCCTGATACAATGCAGAGAAATTGTATTACATCTGTACTATGTCTAATGTGCTATGATTATTCAGATTTCTGTAATCCTTGTAATAGCAGATTGCTGATCAGATGTGTCCTCATATCGATTATTTAATCTGCTTTGAGTGAAAAAGGTGGACTATAAATGCAGTCAATAATTTTTTTAAATTTACTTTTCTTCTGTCCCGCCTTTCTCCCCACTGGGGGCCGAAAGCAGCATACATCGTTCACCTCTCCTCCATTTTATCCTCACCACAACCCTGTGACATGTGAGTGGCCCACAGTCATCCACCCAGCTTCTGTGGGGATTTGAACCTGGGTCTCCAACCTTCTTAACCACTAAAAAGGTAAAGGTTTCCCTTGCTCAAAAGCCGTCAAATGTGATTCTAGGGAGTGGTGCTCATCTCTGTTTCCAAGCCGAAGAGCCAGTGCTGTCTGAAGACATTTCTGTGGTCATGTGGCCGGCATGACTAGATGCTGAGGCGCACAGAACGCTGTTCCCTTCCCACCGAAGCGGTACCGATTTATCTACTTGCAATTCCTTGCTTTCGAAATGCTAGGTTGGTAGGAACTGGGGCCAGAGATGGGAACTCACTCCGTCACACGGCACTCGGGTCTCAAACTGCCAAACTACCGATATTCCGGTCTGCAGCTCAGTGTCTTAACCACTGAGCCACCGCGGCCCTCTCTTCTTAACCACCACACCATGCTAAGATAACCCGAGCCTGCAGGCTGGGGACCCCGCCGAGGTTCTTTAGGCCAGGTTCTTCCAGGGCCCCCCTGCCCCACAGCCAATGACCAGCTCCCGCCCCCCCCCACTCTCACCTCTCTGCCCGTGAGGATGTGGCGTGCCAGCTTGACCTTGGCAAAGTTGCCCTTGCCAATGGTCTTGAGAAGGCGGTAGTTGCCGATGTGCGGCTGCTCGTCGGCGCAGGAGGCGATGGAGTTTCGGCAGCGGGCACCAAGGGAGCGGCTGGACCATGACGAGCCCTTCTCGGAGCGGCTGCTGGCCAGGGTGGAGGGCTGTGGGGAGAGGGGCGGTGTCGCCGGGTTGGGCGCAGGGTCCAGCGTCACCACGGGGCAGCGCTGGTGCTAGAAGGGAGAGAGGAACGCATTGCCCATGGGTGAAAATCAGGAACAAAAAGGGGGGACGGAAGCTGGAATTAGGTGAACACATGTGAACGCAGGGCAGCCATTTATGCATCGTGTGAACATGTGAGACTGACCATCGAAATTTTCCTACATGATACCATCCACACACTCTCAGTGCTGGAAACAATGCAAAGAGGTTGGTTCTTTTCTTAATTGCTGGCTGCTGGCT
Organism: Lepidodactylus listeri; assembly: GCA_029233225.1. NCBI lineage: Eukaryota > Metazoa > Chordata > Lepidosauria > Squamata > Gekkonidae > Lepidodactylus > Lepidodactylus listeri. Next base: position 43,004,806 of record JARCFY010000020.1, read on the forward strand.
GGGAAATAGTTTTAGAACGCATTCATTTAATAACATATTTTGAGATACAACCAACAACAGAAAACGTATTCTTGAATGATTGGATAAACAATAAATATTCCTCAAACAAGGTGGAAAGAGTCTCTGCCCTTCTCTCAGCAGCTCAAGCTATGCTGGAAATCTAATACCTGTCCAGAGACACCTCTCTGGCACTGAAAGACAACCACACACGGCACTGCCTTAGCCTGAATCAGTCCCCTCTTGGTCCGTCAAGGTCAGTCTCTTGTCTTCTCAGACTGGCAGCCGCTCTCCAGGGCCTCAGGCAGAGAGAGGCCTTTCCCATCACCTGCTGCCTGGTCCTTTCAACTGGAGACGCTACTGGGGATTGAACCTGGAACCTTCGGCACACCAAGCAGATGCTCTACCACTGAGCCACAGCCCCTCCCCAATTCCTCCCTGACACAGCCCCATCTCACGGCCTAAAATCTCCCTTCCTGCAAATGTTGTAAAGGTAAATGTTTCCCTTGCTCACAAGCCAGTCGAATACAACTCTAGGGATGCGGTGCTCAACTCCGTTTCCAAGCCGAAAAGCCAGCATTGTCCAAAGACTTCTCTGTAGTCATGTAGCTGGCATGACTAGACGCCGAGGTGCACAGAACGCTGTTACCTCCCCACTGAAGCGGTACCTATTTATCTACCTGCAATTTCTTGCTTTCGAACTGCTAGGCTGGCAGGAGCTCTGGTCAGAGACGGGAGCTCACTCCGTCATGCAGCACTCAGGTCTCGAACTGCTGAACAATGTTGTTGTACCAGCACGCAAAACTGCACCCAAGACCTAAGAAACTCCTTGGTTCTGTTGAAAACCAAAACTCTTCAGTTTTATCCTCCATATACCCTGCTCTAGGCAGCGCAAAGTTTCTCAGAAGAAGCTCCCTGCCTCACACTTCCCAGACTAACGCATCTTTGGCTACCTTTTCTTCGGAATACGAAAGATCCAGGGTCTACACAGAGGTGAGGCAAAAGCACTCTGCACATGCCCTCAGTACCTCTTAATCCCTCCCCTACTTCATAACACAGTGACTGTAATATTATGTACATCACACAGAGCCCTACAACAGTAGGGGCAGGGCGATTCATAAATCGAATGAATGAATGAATGAATGAATGAATGAATGAATGAATGAATAAATGAATAAATGAATGATAATAACCTTCCATGAACGTGAAGTTATCACTTCAGGCAACTGACCTAACAAACTGCTTCCCGTCCCACACTGGCTTACAATGTGTGTCCCCCCCCCCCCCCCCGGGTCTAGCTGAAACATGTTAGTTAGAAACATGTTAGTTAGAAGCTGGAAGGGACCCCAGGGCTTATCTAGTCCAGCCTCCTGAACAATGCAGGAAATTGACAGCTGCAATGCAGGAAATTGACAGCCCCCCCCGCCCGCCACATCCCCCAGTGACTCCTACTCTTTGCCCTGAGGAAGGGGGGGGGGAACCCAAGGCATTTGAAGCCCCCCCTCCAGATTTGGTCTGTCAAAGAGGGCAATTGTTGCCTCCTCCCAGGGCTGGCAGTGGAGCCCCACGGACCCTCTCCAGGGAAGCCGGCTGCCTTAAGGAGCTTAGAAAGCAAAAGATCTTTAGTCCAAAGAGATCATGGGGACCAACAACAGATGCTCTGGAGGTGCGCAGGAGCTGGGAGGCCGGGGGCTTGGCACCTCTTCTTCTGAGAGACACAGCTGGGTTTTCCCTTTGCCACTGACCTTCCGACCGGCAGGCCCCAGTCCAGAACACAGGGCTTTTTTTTTAGAATTAAGACCTGGTTTTGAAACCGTCAACGGAAAAGCACACTTATAAGAACACCTACAAAAATTTGGCTGAAACAGATAAAGCATTATGAGATGCAAGTCTAATGCCCACATGCCCAAACAAACTTGCAGAGAACCCTAACCACACAGTGCCTACATCTAGCTCAGATGAAAAGAGACAACATTTCTCACCAGAGAACCTCCGGTTCCAGCTCTGGCGCACATCCAGAGTGGGGAAGAAACACAGAAATCAAGAGCTACCTGGAAGGACCAGGAGAAAGGCCGGGTAGTTTGGCGCTCGGTACCTGGCACTGGCCAGTTAGGACTGGAGCGTCTTGGGAGCTAGCAAGCAGCTAACCAGTGGAGAGACCAGCCCTCTTGTCTCTGTCCCCAGTCACTGATAGTCAGAGGTAGACTACCCCAAACCTGGAGGTTCCGTTCTGAGCTGCCACGACCAGCAGCCACTGACAGACCTGCCTCTGACGAACTGGATGAATCCTTTGAAAAAGCCATTGGCGGGGGCGACCATGAAAGCATTCCAGCTTCCACGCCATAACATTTATTGACTTCATTTCTACCCCACCTTTGTCTTCACATCTTTCTCCTCTCCTCCATTTTAGCCTCACACCAACCCTGTGAGGTAGGTTAAGCTAAGACTGCATGACTGGCCCAAGATCACCCAGTCAGATTCCACGGCACGTGGAGATGCCACATGAACGGAAGTGGGGGTGGGATTTGGCTCTTACAGCCCAGTTCCTTATTTGGGGGGGGGGGAGCCAAACAACCTTTCCACAACCCCTGTTCCACCACCAGCCACGGGGGCTGCCAACTTGGCCGTGGCATTCCTTCCAATGCAAGCAGAGCATGACAAAAGCTACATCGACCAGTTACGAAATCCAGACCTCTGGAGGGCAGGCGCCTCCCGCCTCTAAGTCGGTTGGCTTGGTATGAAAACCAACCTGAAATGCGGCCACTCCTGGGGTGGAGCTTCCCCCTCCCCAGCCCTGCAGCCATCCACCGCCCGTTCGCAGCAGAGAGGCGGGGCAGGTCCCTCCAGCCCCATCAGAGTCACAAAGGTGATGATTAGCGCTGGATCCGGGCCAGGTTCACAAACAGCCCCGTCACATCCTGACAAAACCAGAGTGCTGCTGCTGCAGTTTTGCATCTGGGCCACGAAAGGCAACGTGGGGGCCCCGCCCTCCCCCCTGGAAATCCCAGAGGGAGGTCTGCACCCCCAGGGCCTGGTAGGCGCCCTCCCCACCGGAAGGGAAGGAAAGGCGCTTCAGCATGCCAAGCAGATCCTCTATCGCTGAGCCACGGGCCTTCCCCAAACGTGAACACACATGAAGCTGCCTTAATCCTACACCAGGCATCTGGTCCCAGGGTCAGCATTGTCTACTTAGACTGGGAGTCACTCTCCAGGGTCTCAGGCTGAGGTCCTGCCCTTCACCTAAAACCTGGTCCTTTATTAACGGGAGATCCCTGGGATTGAACCTGGAACCTTCTGCATGCCAAGCAGAGGCTCTAGCACTGATCCAAGTTCCCTCCCTAAACACGAAGGCACATGTAGCTGCCTTCTACTGAATTGGACTCTCATAAGAACATCAGAAGAGGCCTGCTGGGTCAGACCAGTGAAGGTCCATCTAGTCCAGCATCCTGTCTCACACAGTGGCCAACCAGTTCCTCTGGAGGACCAACAACAGGGCAGAGGGGCCGAGGCCTTCCTAAGAATATCAGAAGAGCCTTGCTGGGTCAGACTAGTGAGGGTCCCTCTAGTCCAGCATCCTGTCTCAAACAGGGGCCAGCCAGTTCCTCTGGAGGGCCAACAACAGGGCAGAGAGGCCAAGGCCTTCCCCTGAGAAGAACCTCAGAAGAGCCCTGCTGGATCAGACCAGTGAGGGTCCATTTAGTCCAGCATCCCGTCTCACACAGGGGCCAACTAGTTCCTCTGGAGGGCCAACAGCAGGGCAGAGAGGCCAAGGCCTTCCCCTGAGAAGAACACCAGAAGAGCCCTGCTGGATCAGACCAGTGAGGGTCCCTCTAGTCCAGCATCCCGTCTCACACAGTGGCCAGCCAGTTCCTCGGGAGGGCCAACAACAGGGCAAGAGAGGCTGAGGCCTTCCCCCGATGTTGCCTCCTGGCTCTGGGACTCAGAAGATTAGTGCCTCTGAATGTGCAGGTTCCCCTTAGTCACCATGGGTAGGAGCCATGAATCCTTATTTAAAGCTGTTTATGCCTGTGGCCATCATCATTATATCCTCTGGCAGTGAATTCCACATTTTAATCACCCTCTGTGCAAAGTAGTATTTCCTTTGGTCCATTCTGGACCTACTGCCCACCAGCTTCACTCGATGCCCTCAAGTTCTAGTATTTTGGAAAAGGGAGAAAATTTTATTCTTGGTCAGCTCTCTCCACCCCATGCATAATTTTAGAAACCTCTATTGTGTCCCCCCTTTGACGTTTGTTTTTTAAATGGAAAAGTCCCAGAGACTCTCCAGCCTTTCCTCCCAGGGAAGGGGCTCCAACCACCGAATCATCTTGTTCACCCTCCTCTGTGCTTTTTCCAGCTCTGCAGTGTCCTTTTGGAGATGTGGGAGCCAGAACAGCACACAGCGTTCCAAAACGAGGCCGCACATAGATCTATACAGGGGCATTACAGTATTGGCTGTTTTCCTTTACTAATAATCCCTAACATGGAGTTTGCCTTTTGCAGCACCCTGGGTTCCTTCACTACAGCCGGGGAAGATGCTTTCCCACCATGCGCAGGGGGAAGGTTGCCATCTTAGCAGGAGCGAAGATTTGGGCATGTTGATCTTCATCTCAGGGTGGTCAGCCGAGGCCGCGTGCCATTTTGCAGAAGAGCTGCCCTGTTAAAAGCATCCTCCAAAATGCAAGCGAGGGCAAAGTGAGCAGAACCACGGCAGGAGATCGTGCAACCGCAAGAGGTGACATGCTGGACCGGACCGAGGGTCCCTCAGCTCTGCCGCCAAGTTTACCACTGTGGCCAAAACCAGATGCCTCTTTTTAAATTTTTTATTTATTTGGATTTATACCCCGCCTAGCCAGCAAGGCCGGCTCTAGGCGGCTAACAATCGATAAAATCAACGATCACAAAACAGTTAAAATTTGTTAAGCCTCGTCTACATAAAACACAAGTCATAAAAACATAGAGATGCAAGAATCCAACAGATAGCGGCGATGCAGAGCCTGCACACCAGGAGCAGTCCCTGTGTCCCTAGGCAGGTGGCATTTCCAGGACTGATTTCCCGGCCAAGATCCTCTCACTGGCGGCACCAGTGGCCCCTTCCCCCCCAGTGGCGGCTCCTCTGTGTAAGCCTGGTGGAAGAGCTCCGCTTTGCAGGCCCTGCGGAATTGTAAAAGGTCCCACAGGGCCCTGATGTTCTCCAGGGGCTCATTCCACCAGGACGGAGCCACCACTGAGAAGGCCCGGGTCCTGGTAGATGCCAACCTGGCCTCCCTAGGGCCAGGGAGGGTCAGGCGATGTTGGGTGCCTGACCACAGCGCTCTCTGGGGTACATACGGGGAAAGGTGGTCCCTTAGGTAGGCTGCCCCCTGACCATATAGGGCTTTAAAGGTTAATACCAGCACCTTGAACCGGATCCGGTACGCTATAGGCAGCCAGTGCAGTGACCTCAGCACTGGCTGGATGTGGTCTCGGACCGAGGGGCCCATCAACAGCCTGGCCGCGACATTCTGCACTAGCGGCAGCCTCCGGAGCTGAGACAAGGGCAGCCCCATGTAGAGAGCGTTGCAGGGCTCTGGGAGCCAGGGAGCCTTCCCCTACTCTTGCTCCCGAGGAAGTGGTATTCTCTGCAGAGGCCTCCTTGCCCAATACAGCCAAGGACCCCGACACAGCCCTCTTTCCTTCCAGCCTTCTGTGACACCACCTAAACCAGCGGCCACCCATCCACTACACCGTGGGGCTGGATTCACGAGTGAAGGAAGACTTCTGTCTGCCCTGAACCTCCTGCTCATCTGTGCCATTCCAGTACCATGAGAAAGGGAGACAAAGTTCTCGGAATCTCCCAGAAACTTTATCGTCGGGCAGGCTGGCTCTTCCTTCAGCACTGGAGGAAACAGATCCACCGGAGGCCGGCAGACCCTTCCAGCGCAGCCATCCACCAACGCGAACCCAGATGCCCAAAGTGGTCTTGCGGCATTAAAATGGGCAACTCCCCAAAAACAAATCACCACAAAAGGGCTCTTAATGTTCCCCCTGCCCAGTCGAAAGACATCCCAGCTATAAGACATCCAGAAACCCACTTGTATTCAGGAATTCACATCTAAACTTTTAAAATCTGGGTTCTAAACCCCGGTAGTTTTAAGTGCAGCGGTTGAATACTTTGTCCCATGAACGCAAGACATCTCCATCCCTGGAAACGCAGTAACCCCCCCCTTCCCCCAAATGCCACTGGAGTGTGAATTGACAGAACAATGTTCTTAACAGTTTTTTTTCCTTGGGATGAACAGGAGGTGACCGCAGTGGCCAACCAGTGCCGTCTTGCCCCCTCCCAGCCTGAAGCCCCCCCTGGACCTGACAGTCTGAGGATACCCCCTCCCTCCTCCAGGCATCCAGATTCCCTTCTCCTGCCTGCCCCAGAGGGGTTCCGGCACACAAAAGGGCCGTTTTTCTATTCCATTTTCTTTTGAGTGGACCAAAACCTGAGAGCCGGGAGGTGCATTTTTCTGCCTCAGAAACCACTTTCTCTGTGCGCAGCGGGGAGAACAAACGTCGAGCATGGAGCCAAACCTGATGTGTGCTGAGTGACGGGTGGTAAAAATTTCAGGAGCCCCCCCTGGGGCTGGGCAGGCAAGGAGAGCAGCCCCCACCCCATCTCTCTTAAAGGACTCAGGCCTGAGACTGCCCCTGCTCAGAGGTGGGGAGGGTCCAGGTCTCTCTGGTCCCAAAAGCTGGCCCGGAAGGTGGGACTGTGGTGCAGAGAAGGTGCCGGGGGAAGAGCAGAGAGGAAGCAGCCGTGGGGCTGCTCCCTCTAAGCTGTGGAGTCCTGTGAGCAAAAATTCTACTTTCTGAGCTGCTGGCATTAAAGGGTTGTGAGCGAGCGATTTGGCTGCTGCATAAATTAGTTTGCTCTGGAGCCATCCCTCCTGAGCCAAGACAAAAATGGGTGAGCTGGATGCTAAAAAACTGTGAGCTAGCTCACACTCACTCAGCTTAGAGGGAACTCTGGCCTCAACCCCCTGGGCTCACCCCAAACCAGACGGACTTGCTGAAGTCCCCTTTGACACCCTGCCATCCAATTCCTCTCTGAAAACCTCTGTTGTGTGGAGGGGCTATGGCTCAGTGCCAGAGCCTCTGCTTGGCATGCAGAAGGTCCCAGGTTCAATCCCCGGCACCTCCAGGTTAAAAATGACCAGGCAGGAGGGGGTGGGAAAGACCTCCGCCTGAGATCCTGGAGAGACAATATCAGCTTCGACAGACCAGAGGTCTGATCCAGTACAAGGCAGCTTCATCCATGTCCACTATGCCTTCTTCCTGGTCCTACGTGGACCAGTAAATCCAGAAGAGCAGCAACCCCTGGCAGGCGGACTCCCATGACACTGGAAAGCCCCCGACTACACAGGGCTCTGGCGGGATTTGGAGAAGGGTCAAGTGCTCTCGTCCCCACAGGTGGGGAGTGAAGGTTCTCCAAGCACCAGCTGGCTGCATGTTTCCCCTGAGAACAAACAGGCCCCCCCCCCCCACTCTCCTTGGGGGCAAGCCAACTGATAAGATGGCTACTTGCCTGCAGGTCAGGTGTCCGGCTCCCAGTCAGGGATTATACTCCCTTCAGGCATTATATCATGCAAAAATGACTGACCTGCCCCATGTCCAAGCTACAATATACGTTTTCATAGCACTTCTAAGAATGTGAACTTGTTTGTTCGTTTGACATAACCGTACCCAGCCCTTCTTCGGATTAGCATCCTTAGGGATTTTCTCTCTTCCTCCTCACAACAACCCTGCAAGGTGTACTAGGCAGAGAGAGAGAGAGTTGGGCCACCCTCAAGGACTCCCTGGTAAGCCTCGTTGCTGGGCAAAGATTTGAACCCTGATCTGGATGGTGGAGGCCCAACGCACTCTTGGCTCTGTGCAAAATCCACCGGACGCAAAACCTTGGGGGACCTTCATGATCAGAGCAAGAACCTTTTGTGAGCTAGAGACGCCCCCCCCCTCCTTTCTTGGGGGGGGGCAGCAGAATAGACAGCAGTGACCAGAAAGACCACAGAAGCACTCCTGCACTGCATGTGTGTGTGTGTGTGTGTGTGTGTGTGTGTGTGTGTGTGTATATATCTCTCTGCGGACAGGGGATTAACTTCATGCACCAGATGAAGCGAACACATGAACACACACGGAGCCGCCTTCTACTGAATCAGAGCCTTGGCTGGTCAGGGTCAGCTGACTGGCCCAAGAGAGCCAGTTTGGCATAGTGATTAAGAGCACGGATTTTAAACTGGGAGAACTGGGTTTGATTCCCCACTCTTCCCCTTGCAGCTGCTGGTATGACCTTGGGTCAGTTACAAGTTCTCTCAGAGCTGTTCTCGAGAGAGAGCTCTCTCAGCCCCGCCTACCTCACAGGGTGTCTGTTGTGGGGAGGGGAAGGGGAAGGAGATTGTAAGCTGCTCTGAGACTCCTTCGGAGATTGTAAGCTGCTCTGAGACTCCTTCACCTCCTGCTTGACCTTTTTAAACTGGAGATGCTGCCAGGGATTGAACCTGGGACCTTCTGCACATCAAACAGGTGCTCTGCCACTGAGCCATGGCCCCTCTCCAAAGAGCACGCAAGAACACACGTTAGCCTGAGAATCAGACCCTTGGTCCATTCCAAGGTCAGTCTTGTCTACTCCGACTGGCAGCCGCTCTCCAGGGTCTCGGGCAGAGAGAGGTCTTTCACACCACCGGCTACTCTATCAGCTAGAGATGCCGGGGGTTGAACCTGGAACCTTCGGCATGCCGAGCAGAGGCTCTACCACTGAGGGCCCCCCTCCTGGCCAGCTGCAGACAGCTGGGACCATCTGCTAGGCTGGCAACACAGCACCACACACCACGGGCTTTCAAGCCTTCTTCCGACATCCCCCCGCCTGCCTCCAAAGCTCCTCGGAGCCAGCCCCCCTGCAAGATTCCTCCTCCACCCACGTGACCTTCAGCTTCCTTCATAAAAATCGAACTCAATACACGCCTAAGACATTGCATGGATCAGCAGGGGTGCCAAACCCCAGATTCACCCTTGCTACTGAAAGAAGCCAGGCTCCCCACACCTAAGGGGGAGTTCACGGGAGAGGGTGGAAGCTGGTTTCTCTTGTGCCACATGCGGCAGTGCTGGGGGGGGGGCCTCGACTCCCCCTTACCATCACCTCCTCCTCCCTTCACCCCCAATCTCAGACCCTCCCTGCAGGAAAGAAGAAGAAGAAGAAGAAGAAGAAGAAGAAGAGGAGATTGGATTTATACCCCGCCCTTCACTACCCAAGGGAGTCTCAGAGTGGCTTACAGACTCCTTTCCCTCCCCCTCCCCGCAACAGACACCCTGTGAGGTAGGTGGGGCTGAGAGAGCTCTGACAGAAACTGCTCTTTTTCAAGAACAGCTGTGCCAGAACTATGGCTTGCCCAAGGTCATCCAGCAGGTGCAAGTGGAGGAGTGGGGAATCAAACCTGGTTCTCCCAGATTAGAGTCCGCTCACTTAACCACGACACCAAACTGGCTCCCGGGGCAAATTTCCAAGCCCAGCACCACTCGGGCTTGGAGGAAAGGGAGGGGACAAAACAGGCCAGCCAGGACAAGATCTCTCCTCCACTCCTCCTGCTCCTGGTTTTGCGAAAAAAGTTTTCTCCCTGTGGGACAGAGGACACCAGGAAGACACCAGCCTTTCCAGGCCCACTCTCTGAGCAGTGTTCTTCCTTGCTGCACAGAATTCCTGCGCCTTTGGACAAGACTTCGGGACAGGCGGCATTCCCGGGCTCCCTTGAGCAAGCAGCGGACCCACATAGCTCCCAGAAGGGTCGGGTTCATCCGCCCTGGAACGGGGTTTCCATCTCTGCCCCTGTCGGCCCAGTCACGTCCTCCCCACCACCACGTCCCCCATAGACAACCTCCAAATGTACACATCACAGTTCTCCCACTCTCCCGCCAGACCCCCTGGGCACTCCTCCTAAACACACAGATCTCTCGGAAAACCGCTGCAAAAGGCGACCTTGCACGACCCCCAGCCCTCCCCCCCAATACAATCCAGGCCAACTCCCTTGCAGCGCACAGCCTATTCAGCTTGGTGCACCCCCCCCCCAACGACACCCAACAACCAACCCACACACCCGTTCCAAGAGACTCACCCACCCGGAAGGAGAACTAGAGATCACCCCCCACACCGATTCAGTTCACTCGCTGGCTCTCCCGTACGGACGGAGTCGCCCAGCCAGCAGTGCACTCTGGGAGAGAAGCCCTGGGTCTCCAGGGGTGCCGGAGCAGAAATTCTGGCTCCCCCCTGCCCCCTCCCCTGGCCAAGAAGGGCAGCGCTGGCGGCAGGTGATGGCGGGAGGGGAAGAGCTTATCTTGCAGGCCCCGGCATGTATGGATTTTCCCCCCCTCCTGCCTCCTGGAAAGGGGGGATTGGTTGGTTGGTTGGTAATGCACTAGCTGTCATGGGCTGCCCTTTCTGAAAAGCTCAGCTCTCTGTTCCCACGGGAGGCTATTCAGGAATGCCTCAGTGCATTGTGGGATGCCAAGGAGAGCCGCCTGTCAGCCTCTCTCGCGCAGGGCGAGGGGTGGGGGGAGGGCACAGCCCCACAGGCAGACCCCTCCCTCCCTCCCTCCCACTGCCCGGCCCATCAATAATGCACTGGAACACCAGAAAAGAGCCACAGGAGGTGGGGGTGGGGGGAGGTATCAAGTCCTCCCTTTTAGGCCATTTATAACCCCCCCCCTTTTTTGAAGTGGATTGCAAAAATATTATTGAAATACCTGACAGCATTAAAAACAACAACAAACAAACCTAGGCAAACATTTGCTGCCAGAGGGTGTAGTGACGGCCACAGGCATAAATGGCTTTAAAAGGGGATTGGATTCATGGAGGAGTGGTCTATCAGCAGCTACTAGCCATGGTGAGTAAAGGGAACTTCCACTTGCAGAGGCAGTCAGCCTCTGACTCCCAGAGCCAGGAGGCAACATCAAGGGAAGGCCTCGGCCTCTCTGCCCTGTTGCTGGCCCTCCAGAGGAAGTGGCTGGCCACTGAGTGAGGCAGGAGGCTGGACTGGTTGGACCCTCCCTGGTCTGACCCAGCAGGGCTCTTCTGGTGTCCTTCTCAGGGGAAGGCCTCAGCCTCTCTGCCCTGTTGCTGGCCCTCCAGGGGAACTGGCTGGCCGCTGTGTGAGAGATGGGATGCTGGACTAGATGGACCCTCACTGGTCTGACCCAGCAGGGCTCTTCTTGATGTTCTTATGAAGGCCTCAGCCTCTCTGCCCTGTTGTTGGCCCTCCAGAGGAAGTGGTTGGCCACTGTGTGAGAACGGGATTCTGGACTAGATGGACCACTGGTCCAATCCAGCAGGGCGCTTCTTACGTCCTTAAGGCCCGCCTTAAATTCTGCAATAAAGCCCCAGGCAAGCAATGGCAATCCAAAAGCAAGCCAAGCAAATCCCTGCAGGACCGTTAACCTGGCCAAGAAATCCTGGCACCAGGGAGGGGCCGTAGCAAAAGTGGGCGGGGATCCCGGTCAATCCTGGCTGGGACATCCACTCTGGCATCCCAAATGGGTGCCAGTGGCATTGGGAGAGAATCAGGCCTTGCTCAGAAAGGGGCTTCTTTTATCCTGCAGGTGATGCCAGAAGGTTTGGTCTGTCTCCCCACAGCCCCTACTCTCCAGGAGGCAGGAAACAGGAGACACCCAACTGAGCATCTCCTCCCACTTAGGAACAACCAGTGCCCTCACCCAGGGCTACTGGGACCGGTCGGTGACTGCGGAAGAGTTGGTTTTTATACCCCGCTTCTCTCTACCCTAAAGAGTCTCAAAATGGCTTACAATCGCCTTCCCTTCCTCTCCCCACAACAGACACCCTGTGAGGCAGGTGGGGCTGAGAGAGCTCTGAGAGAACTGTGACAGACCCAAGGTCTACCAGCAGGCTTCGTGTGGAGGAGGAGTGGGGAATCAAACCCAGTTCTCCAGATTAGAGGCCGCTGCTCTTAACCACGACACCATGCTGGCTCTCTGGACAAACCTGGGACAAAGCTGACAATCCTAACAAAGAGCTGGATTCGAGTCCAGCAGAACCTTACAGACCAACACGATTTGGGGAGGGAATGAGTTCTTAACAAGATTTTTGGGGTGCGAGTTCATACCTTTAAAATCTTGGTCTCCAATCGGCTCCCGGACTCAAATCTAGCTGTCCTGCTATAGCCCAGCACAGTTGCCCTCCCTCTGAAACTGTCTTAGCAAACAACCGTTTCAATTTTACACTGCTCCCCCCCCCCCCCAAAAAAACCCCTTGCTTTACAAAATCTTAACTCCTGCGTTTTTGTACCTTTTCTTCTACGGCTTCTGCACTGCCTGAAAACCGCACACAACAAATCACATAAAAACAGGGAACCTGGAAAAGGGAGAGCAAGCGAGAAATGGAGGTGGATTCTACAACACACCTGCCGCCAGGAAGGCTTTTTTGGGTAAGTGGGTGAGGGCTGGTGAAAGAGCTCAGCTGAAGGACCTGCTACCTCAAGAGCAGGCTCCTCTGCCAACTTAAGAGATCCCCCCTAAAAAAAAACGCAGAGGGAGGCCCCTGAAGGCCTATTGGCCACGGCTCATCCATGAATGGGTAGACACACAGATCAAGCCCCCCCCCCCCTCTGGACCTGATGCACTATTGGGAGAGCAGTCAAAAAAGCATTTGCATGCACCCTCCCCCCACAGGACCTCTTCGAAAGAGCAGCACAGAGGGACAATCCGGAAAGATGTGTGACCCGAGAGCCAAAACGAGGCAGCTGACGCCAAGCGCTGTACGCCGTGCTCCAGAGATATGTTCTCGGAAATCTGTACAGTAACCCCTTAACATTTTGCCCAAGGTCACCAAGCAAGCTCAGGGCTGAAGAGAGCTGAACTCGGGACTCCCTGGCCGGCTGCCGCTTCGCCTTTAGCAGTGAGACTTTGACAAATATGAAGATGTTCTGGAGATGCACCGTGAACAGATAAAGAGACCTGACTCCTGTTCACCGCAGCATTCCCTCAGAACTTGAGACACTTGCAAACTGCTGCACGGATCCATCCTGGGGCAGTCGAGTGATGCCACCCCAACCTGTCCCAGCCTTTGAGAACAAGATGGAGCGGATAGGGTATGACCAAAGGCCCGGGACCCAGGCAAACCAACAGGTTCTGCCAGCTTTGTTTTGACTTACATCTCCTCCCAGTTGCCGAATCCCGGTCTCAGAATCCCGGTCTCTTTGGCCTCCCCACCCGGGCAACAGGCAGGGCTGAGGCCAAGGCGGTCGATCACACGAAGGACATGCGTGCAGGAAGAAGAGGCCTTCCTTAGCCCAGCTGGCTTCCGTCTGACTGACGCATCGCTGAGCGCCACCCCAGGTGCAAGCCCATTCAATTCTCGAAGGCTGGCACAACAGAGGAGGGTGGCCGGGCAGAGGCCCTGCCGGGCGACACCTCAGGCCCCAAGCATGGGCTCCGAGATGGCCACAAACCAAGCCGTCACTCAAGGGAAACCGGTAGAGCAGTTTGGGTGCGATCGCTGCCACAAGACACAACCAAGGGATTGTCCCGCTGGGGCGCACCCAGGCCGCAGCCCCAAAGGGGCGGGTGTGTACATCTGCAGAAAGCCGGCATGCACCGACCAAGCCTTGACACATTTGCTCCGAGGGCCACGCTCCCTGAACAGAACTGGTTCAGCCTCAGACATCCCAATTCACCCAGGCAGGCAGCAGGAAGGCATGGGTGGACTGGCTGCTTAACCTGCAGGGATTTGATCAAGGTGGGCAGCTGCCTAGGAAGTCTGGTGGAAGACAGGTGCGAGCCCTGAATCAGACTATGAAGGCCAGTATTGCCTACTCTGGCTGGCAGCCGCTCCCCAAGGTCTCAGGCAGAGGTCTTTCATATCGCCTCCTGCCTGGTCCTTTTAAACTGGAGATGCTGCTGGGGATTGAACCTGGGACCTCCTGCATGCCAAGCTCTACCACTGAACCTCGGCCCTGCCCTAAACGTGAACCCACAAGAACATGCCTTATCCTGAATCAGACCCTTGGTCCATCAAAGTCAGTATCGTCTACTCAGGGTGGCAGCTGCTCTCCAGGGTCCTTCCCATCACCCCCTGCCTGGTCCTTTTTAACTGGAGATGCCGGGGATTGAACCTGGGACCTTCTGCATGCCAAGCAGAGGCTCTACCTCTGAGCCACAGTCCCTGAGTGTGAGAACCTCACAGGTCTTTGGGACGTGTTCCTGGTGTGGGCAGTTCAGGGGCTCGAGTCTGCTTGGCAAACCCACCCTGTGCCTCAGGGAAAGGGCTCCCTGCTAAAGCTTGTGAGTTGGGACACGAAGTGGTTACGCAGCACCAGGACAGAAGGAAGCCCTCTGCACACGCACAGAGGCACCCCTCTTCCTTGTCACCCCATTCCGCCAGGGAGGGCCAAGCCGGCTCCGAGAATGGGTTCTGGGGCCGTGGCCTAGGCTGGCTGCCATGGCGATGACCTCGCTCCCATGGAAACACGGCAGCGGTTGCAACATGGCTATTGGGCTGTCAGGAAGCCTTGTCAAATCGATGACAACAGAGAGCAAGAACAACAACAGCCACTGCCGCAGCAGCAGAGAGGGGCCTGAGATCGAGAGATGCCTCTGAGGCAAGAACAGCCAGGGCGTGAGGCTGCCTGGTGGAGACTGGGGAGGGGGGCATGGCTCACCTGCTGGGGCCCGTCCCACTCGCAGTGTACGTGGGGCGCGACCTGGCTTCAGGCTCCGATTGCACAATCTTTCTCGCTCACACACACCTCAACCATGCACAACAGATCATTGTTATGGAGATGTCTAGGGCGGCTGGTTGATGAAACTTCCTTCCTTCCTTCCTTCCTTCCTTCCTTCCTTCCTTCCTTCCTTTCCACAACAGCCCTGCAGGGGAGGCTCAGGGATAAGCAACTTTCTCACGGCCACCCACCAACCCCCCCTGGATAAACTGGGAGGTTTTTTTGTTTTTTTTTAACCGAAACCTGCAAGTTTATGCATGTTTACTTGGGAGTAAACCCTAACCAACAGAGTGAGTCAATGTTCTTAGGACAGCCCTGGAAATATCCTGCAAGTTGGACATTTTGGTTCACAAGCCATGAGAATAAAAGGGGGGGGGGAGGGTGACCCGCGGTAGCCAGAGCCCTGCACTCTCTAATCCAACCCGACCAAATCCACATGGGGCAGCAAGGGCCGTGCCCCCCACTCCCCCCCGGCCCCCCTCACCCCTGCGGCTGCTGTGCTGCACACCGAAGCAACCCATTCCCAGGATAGCTTCGGTAAGCTCTACTCCCCTCCCCCCAACCTTGACCCTCTTCACCTTCTGAGGCCTCACACAGCTGTCTAGTTTTGCCTTTGTCTCCACAGGCACAAGGACTAGAAACTTCATTTTCTTTTAAAAAACCACCCAAGCAGATACCCTCAGCCAGCCCCTGTTTATCCCCATGCACCAGCTGGCGGATGAGCAGAATGGCCAGAAGCATGGCTGCCACTCATTTTACGTCCCAGAGCATCCGTTGGTGCAGAAGGACTGGGAATGGACATTTTCCAGATTGCGTTTTGGGGAAAGCAACCCGGATCAGTGTGCATTTGCAGTACTGTCTGTCTGTCTATCAGTCTGTCTGTGTGTGTGGGGGGGTGGGGGGGGTGTTTTCCGCGCAATGCCACCCCACCGCTGCTGGAGCCTGCAGCCTGCCATTCCCACCCGGCCGCCATCCATCTTGCTGCCGGGAGGGAGGGAGGGCTGGCATTTCAGAAGGTGCCAGCAGAGCCTGGCCACACCAAGCAGCAGCAGCAGCAGCAGCCGCCCCTCTGCGCACACACACGCGGAGCATTTCCATCTGGCAACCTTTGGGTGCTCCTGAGTGGAGTGGGGGCACCGGCGGGGCAGGCCTCCCTGGGCCCAGAGGGTGTCCGGCTCCCCCGCCCTTTTGGCCCCAGGCCAGGCGGCGGCCCTCCCAACGCCCCAGAAGAGCCCTCGCGCAGCCCGCCCGCGGCCCCCTCCCCGCCCGTCCGAAAGGGGCGCAGCCCCCCCCCCCGGTAAACAGCCCCGCCGCGGCCCGCTCCCCCCCCCCGCCCCGAGCGCGCCCATTCATTCCCGGCGGACGGAGGGCTGCACCTGCTCCAGCCCGCCCGCCCGGGGACGGCGCGCCCTTCGGGCCCACCTCGGGACGCTGCCCTCTCCCGGCCGCGGCAGCAGGAGGGGCAGCAGGAGGGGCCTCCCTCGGCCAAGCGGAACCCAGGCCCCGGGCCGGCCATGCCCTGCCGCAGCCCCCCCCCCGTCGCCCGGGTCCACTCACCGCCTCGGCATTGCGCTCGTTGCCCGCGGCCAGCGCCGTCCGCACCGACATCTTGTCCCTGAGAGCCGCCGTGGCGGCGGCGATTGTCCTCCTCCTCCTCCTCTCTTTCCTCCTCCGCCTGCCTGCCTGCCTGCCTCCTGGCGCTCGGGGGGGGGGGGGGGGGCCGGGCCGGGCCGGGCCGGGCCGGGCGGGCTGCTGGCGGCGGCGACTGGAGCGGCTCAGCGGGCGCCGGGCGGGCGCATGGTGCCGGCGGCTCGGCGGGGCTGGTTCAGCGGCGGGGCTGTGGGGCGGGCGGGCGCAGCCTCCTCCTCCTCCTCCTCCCGCCGGCCGCCATCAGTCCGGGCCGGGCGCACGGGGGGCTTCGGCCGGGAGCCCCGGCAGGCGGCCGCCGCGATCCGAGCCGCCGCCGCAGCCCCCCTCCTTCCTTCCTTCCTTCCTTCCCTTCCTTCCTTCCCTCCCTCCCCTCCCCGCGCGGCCGGCACAAAGCCTCGGCTCCGGCTCCTCCTCCTCCTCCCGCGGCTGCTGCTGCTGCTGCTTCGTGGCCGCCTCCCCCGGGCGGGCGGCTCATGGGCGGCGGCGGCTGCTGGCGGCGCGGGGTGCCCAGGCGCGGTAGGGGGGAGCACCCATCCGGCCGGCCGGAACCCACCGACCGACGCGCCGCGCTTCCCTCCTCCGGCTGCCTAGCAGAGAGGGACGGAGGGACGGGCCGGGCCGGGCCGGGGGAGGACACAGCCGCCGAAGCGCCAGCCCCCCGAGCCGCTTAAAGGCGCCGCGGCCGCTCGCCTCGCCCTGCGCCAGCCGGAGACCGGGCGGCGGCGCGGGGAGGGGAGGGAGCGCTCTCCGCGCCAGGCCCCGGGAGGCAGCCTCTGCGCGCGTGCAGAGGGCGCCGCCTGGCCGGGGCTGGGGGCTGGAGGGGAGGGCCTCGAGGCGGCGCGGGGGGGGGGGCTGGGTTCCGCTTGGCACGCAGGAGGCGAGGATGGGAAAGGCCACCTCCGGGAGGGCCAGGGAGAGGGGCCCGGGCTCAGAGGCAGCACCTCGGCTTGGCACGCAGGGAAGGCCCGGGCGCAGTCCCTCCCCGGCAGCGCCGCCGCTTCAAAGGGCCAGGCCGGAGGAGACGGGGAAGGCCGCTCTTCGCCGGAGAGCCTGCGGGGACCAAACGGACCCGGATGGACAGGAGACCGCAACTTCATCTCTGTTCATGTTTGGAGGGGAGGGGAGGGACCACGGCTAAGGGGCCGAGCCTAGGGGTGCCAAGTCTGGGTGGGAAAATACCTGGAGACTTTGGGGGTGGATCCAGGATAGGGTGGGGTTTGGGGAGGGGCCTCAGCACGGTACAATGCCATAGAGTCCACCCTCCAAAGCAGCCCTTTTCTCCAGGCGAACTGATCTCTGTCAGCTGGAGATCAGTTGTAAAAGCGGAAGGTCCCCAGGCCCCACCTGGAGGCTGGCAACCCTAGCCGAGCCCCTGCTTGGCAGGCAGAAGGCCCCAGGTTCAGTCCCCGGCAGCATCTCCAGGCAAAAAGGACCAGGCAGGAGACCTGGACCCCTCCCCATCTTCACTGCCCTCCTCTGGACAGGTTCCAGCGTGTCTATATCATTCTTAGATTGTGGTGCCCAAAACTGAACACAATACTCTAGGTGAGGTCTAACCAGAGCAGAGTAAAGTGATACCATCTCTTTGCGTGATCTGGACGGTATACATCTGTTGATACAGCCCAAAATCGCATTTGCCTTTTTAGCAACCGCACCACACTGCTGACCAACGCTCCCTCTAAGCTGTGGAGTCTTGTGAGCAAAAATCCTACTTTGTGAGCTCCTGGCATTCAAGCTGTGAGCAAGCGATTGGGCTGCTGCATAAATCAGTCTGCTCTGGAGCCCTCCTTCCTGAGTCAAGACAAAAAGGTGTGAGCCGGAGGCTAAAAAACTGGGAGCTCACTCACACTTACTCAGCTTAGAGAGAACACTGCTGCTGACTCAAGTTCAGTGCATGGTCTACTAAGACCCCTAGATCCTTTTGACACATGCTACTGCCAAAACAAGTCTCCCCCAACCTATAATGATGCATTTGGTTTTTCCTGCCTAAATGGAGAACTTTACATTTATCCCCACTGAAATTCATTACATTTGTTTTAGCCCAGTTTTCCAGCCTGTCAAGATCATCCTGTATCCTGACTCTGTCTTCTGCCATATTTGCTGCCCTCCCCAACTTAGTATCATCTGCAAATTTAATAAGCATTCCCTCTATCTCTTCATCCAAATGATCGGACACGAAATTCTAGCCGGGCCCTGGCTCTCAGCCCTTGAAGAGCTCGAGCAACTTCTCCTGATCCGCCCTGAGCCCATTCCTGGGGCGGGCAGAATAAAAGTCTGAATAAACAAACAGGTGTCTGGAGAGAGCCAGAGAGGTTGCCTTCATGTCCTTGCTCTCCCAAAGAGGCCTCCTTGCTAAGCGGCCAGTTCCCCATGGCCCCGTGACTCAGGCAGTCCACCCAGGGTATAACCTTGTGTTGGGTTGAAAACCATCTGAACAGTGGGACAGTTTTGCGGGTTGAACTAGAAGAAAGTGCCAAAATATATTGGTTTGCAGTAAAATCACACAGTGTAAATCCAGTAAGAGAGTTTCAGATGGTGGCCGTGTTGCTCTATGGGAGCGGAGCCCAATTCGAGTCCAGGAGCCCCTTAAGAGACAAACAAGATTTTTTGGACCATGAGCTTTCCAGAGTCAACACTCTGATGAAGGGAATTTTGGGTCTTGGACGTTTATACCACCAAAATCAGCTGGACTCAAATCTACATGTAGGTCCAGAGTCCGATGTGTCAAGTGTTGATTGTCAGGGCCTCTTCTCAGAAGAAAGGAACCGGCAGGAGACGTGAAGTCTGACCTCTTGTCCATCAGTGCTGAGGCGATAATGTTGGACTCAAATTTACCAGTTCAGTATTCAATTCTCTGCCCCCAAATATTTAAATCCCCAAACATCCGTAATTGGGAATTTTGTTAAAAATGTTCACACGAACAGAAGAGAATATTTGGATTCTTTGTGGGCAGAGGTAGTTACCACACCTCAAAAAGGATATTACAGCATTGGGAAAAATGCAGAAAAGGGCAACTAGAATGATAAAAGGGTTGGAACACTTTCCCTGTGAAGAAAGGTTGAAGCACTTGGGGCTCTTTAGCTTGGAGAAAGGACAACTAAGGGGTGACATGATGGAGGCTTACAAGATTATGCATGGGATAGAGCAGGCAGAGAAAGAGGTACTTTTCTCCCTTTCTTGCAAGACAAGAACTCGTGGGCACTCCATGGAATTGCTGAGCAGCCAGGTTAGAACGGATAAAAGGAAGTCCTTCTTCACCCAAAGAGGGATTAACACATGGAATTCACTGCCACGGGAGGTGGTGGCGGCTACAAGCATGGACAGCTTCAAGAGGGAATTAGATAAACATACGGAGCAGAGGTCCATCAGTGGCTATGCAATGTTCCCCCTAAGTTGAGTTAGCGTGAGCTAGGTCACAGTTTTTTAGCCTCCGACTCACACATTTTTGTCTTAGCTCAGGATGGCTCCAGAGCAAACTAATTTATGCAGCAGCTAAATTGCTCACTCACAACTTTAATGCAAGTAGAATTTTTGCTCACAAGACTCCACAGCTTAGAGGGAGCATTGACCACAAGGTATAAATAGGAACTCTGGGGCAAGTGATGCTCTGTGTTCTTGGTGCTTGGGGGGGCAACATTGGGAGGGCTTCTAGTGTCCTGGCCCCACTGATGGAACTCCTGAGGGCCCCTGGTGTTTTTGGCACTGTGTGACAAGAGTATTGGAGTGGATGGGCCACTGGCCTGATCCAGCATTGGCTTCTCTTACGTTCTTATGTCTGAGCCCCACTGCCAGGAGGCAACATCAGGAGAAGGCCTCGGCCTCTCTGCCCTGTTGTTGGCCCTCCAGAGGAACTGGTTGGCCACTGTGTGAGACAGGAGGCTGGACCGGATGGACCCTCACTGGTCTGATCCAGCAGGGCTCTTCTGGTGTTCTTATCAGGGGAAGGCCTCGGCCTCTCTGCCCTGTTGTTGGCCCTCCAGAGGAACTGGCTGGCCCCTGTGTGAGACAGGATGTTGGACTGGATAGACCCTCACTGGTCTCATCCAGCTGGGATCGTCTGATGGTCTTAGGGATCTAAACCTATTTCCTGAGGCGGCTCAAGTTTGCCTAAGCCAAATTGTGAAATGCACCAACCTTTTGCCAGTCAAGGCTGTGCAGCTTGCTATTGCTTGGCACTCACTTGGCACCGCTGGCCAAATACAGGGAGTGCATGCAAACAGAGTACAGTACACTTGTGCAGAGAGTAGCATGCCTAAGGCCATGAAGTTAATTTGTGGTGGAGCTGAGCTGAGAAGCACTGGGCTCCCAGGTCAGGACGCATCAGCTCAGCCCGTCTGCTGCTTCGTCCCCAGGAAAGGGGCACGGAGGACACCCTGGGGGACTGTTTGCAGATGTAACCTCCATGCCCAGATGCCAACCCTGAGCCAATTTCACAACATGAGGGTCAGTTCTGTTTGTCAGATTGAGGGGTACAGGAGACACGGCATATATTCTGTGAAATGTGGGGGTGCTGACACGTGTCTGATCTTGAATCCTTCCCCCCTTTCCTCTGGAGTCTTCCGTAAGTATGCACACATTCCTTAGACATGCCCCAGATTAACAGTGCAATCCTGAACAAGTTACACTCTTGTAAATCTATTGACTTTGTTGGATTTAGAAGGGTGTGACTTGTATTGGGATGGCCCCGGCTAGCCTGATCTTGTCAGATCTTGGAAGCTAAGCAGGGTCAGCCCTGGTCAGTCCTCGGATGGGGAGACTTCCAAGGAAGTGGCAAACTACTTCTGAACGCCTCTTGCCTTGAAACCCCTACAAGGTTGTAGAAAAGAGCAAGAGTCCGGTAGCACCTTAAAGACTAACAACATTTGTGGCAGGGTAGGAGCTTTGTGAGGCACGAAAGCTCCTCCCCTGCCACAAATTTTGTTAGTCTTTGTGGTGCTCCTGGACTCCTGCTCTTTTCGACTGCTACCGACAGACTAATATGGCTACCCCTACGGGGAGGTGTATAAATTGGCTGCAATTTGACTGCTCTTTCCACCACAGATAAATTAGTCCTGACCTGGATAGCCCAAGCTGGTCGGACTGGTCAGATCTCAGAAGCTAAGGTCAGCTTCGGTTAGTACTTGGATGGGAGACCACCGAGGAAGTCCAGGGTTGCTACACAGAGGCCGGCCATGGCAAACCACCTCTGTTTGTCTCTTGCCCTGACCTGTATAGGCCAGGCTGGTCAGCTCTCAGAAGCTAAGCAGGGTTGGTTATAGTTAGTATTTGGATGGGAGACAGACCACTAAGGAACTCCAGGGTCATGACACAGAGGCAGGCAATGGCGAAAACAGCTCCCTTTGTCTCTGCCCTGATCTGGATGGCCCAGAAGTTAAGCTGGGTCAGCCTTGGTCAGTAATTTGATGGGAGACCACCAAGGAAGGCCAGGGGTTGCTACGCAAAGGCAGGCAAAGGCAAGCCGTCTCTGAACATCTCTTGCCCTGACCTCCCTCCAGGGTCCCTGTAAGCTGGCTACAGTTGGAGGGCACTTTTTACCACCCCTTGGTGTACCCTGGCTTCTCCTGCTGCTTAAATGCAGCCCATTCCAGATGTCCCAAGGGCCTGACCTAGCTTCGATTTCGTGCCCCGACCGGGGTGGAGGCAGCTTATAAGTCCCCCTTCACCTCCGTGGTCCTGTGACTTCAGTCATCTCTGTGACAACCCTGCAAGGTGAGCCAGGCAGATGAGGGACTGGACCTGCCCAGGAGGGTACGCCAGGCCGAGAGGCATGCCAAAGGGCTCTCCGCCAAGACTCCAAATCTCATGGAACCTGCCTCACTCCACTCGATCCAGTGGCTCGGTTGGGAACACCCGGGCACTTCTGTTGCCCTTTGGAACAGGTGGCCGCTCCTCTCTGAAATGCATTTATCTGCTTTGTCTATGGCATCCCCCCCCCCCCGCCCCGCCCCTTCTGCCTGGGCCTCCAGCCAGATCAGCCACCGAAAGGAACGCACTCTGCGCTGAAGGTGCCACTGAGGAAAAAGGAGGCCCTGGGTACCCCGCAGGGCGTTGCAAGGATGTGATGGTGTACCGATGGGTTATTTCGTGGTTTTAGCCAGTTCCCATTCTGGGCGCGGCTGGGGCGGGGCGTGTGTGTGTGTGTGTGTGTGTGGGGCAGTTATTTGAGCCTCCTCTCTGCAAGAGCGCCCTCCCTCTCTGGGCCGGAGTGCACCAAGGGGCCAGTCTGACCCGAGCTGCCCGCAGGGTGCGGAAGGGTCAGCGCCTGCCCTGCCAAAGGCTGCAGCCAATGGCCAGGCACGGCAGCGGCGGAGAGCCGGCCCCGCACGGCTGTGATTGGCTGCAGGGTGGCATGGAGACAGGCCTGTCCGTCTGTCACCCACCAGTCTCTCTCCCTCCCTCTCCCCTTCCACATCCTTGCCAAGGGGGACTTGCAGCCTGCACGCTCCCTCGCCATTGGCTGCCACCACGACCAATCCCTGCCACTCAGCCACCCTGGCATTAACCCTTCAATCCACGGCAGCGCAGAACAGACAGATGTGCCTTTGTGCCTGCCTGCCTGCCTGCCTGCCTTAGAGGCTGGCAAGCAGCTCGGTGGGGGGAAGGAAAGCCCTTCCGGTGGCCCAAACAGAAGGGCCTTGGAGATCAGGCAGGCCTCCTCCTCCTCCTCGAGACAGGGTTGGCTTCCTGCCCATCCACCTCTCTATGTCCTGTAGCTTGGGCCACTGTTTCCATTGCAGGAGGAGGGAGGGCAGGTGTTGTGCGGTGGAAGACAACCCCCCCCCCCGCCCGTCATGCAGAGGGGCTCCACGGGGAAGACCCAGAGCAAGAGACTCCTGAGAGCAAGGGGAGAGAACAGAGTCTTGGGTGCCCACTGCTCTGGAAACCTGAAACACACGAATGAGGCACATATGAACATCAGAGGAGCCCTGCTGGATCAGGTCAACAGTCCATCCAGTCCAGCCTCTGGTCTCACCCAGTGGCCAGCCAGTCCCTCTGGAGGGCCAGCAACAGGGTATAGAAGGGCCGAGGCCTTCCCCTGAGGAGAACATCAGAAGAACCCTGCTGGGTCAGATCATTGGTCCACCTAGTCCAGCCTCCTGTCTCACCCAGGGGCCAGCCAGTTCCCCTGGAGAGCCAGCAACAGGGCAGAGAGGCCGAGGCCTTCCCCTGAGGAGAACATCAGAAGAGCCCTGCTGGATCAGACCAGGGAGGGTCCCTCCAGTTCAGCTTCCAGTCTCCCACAGGGGCCAACCAGTTCCTCCAGAGAGGCCTTCCCCAGATGTTGCCTCCTGGATCAGGGATTCAGAGGTTTAGTGCCTCTGAATGTGGAGGCTCCCCTTTAGTCACCAGAGCTAGTAGCCACTGATAGACTTATCCTCCATGAATCTACCTAATCTCCTTTGAAAGCTGTATTTTAATAAATCTGATTTGACATCTGATTTCTCTGTATTTACATGGTATTCTATGATGTCATCCTGTGTAAACTGCCGTTTTAACATTGTTTTAATTAAGAACAGAAGAACATCAGAGAAGCCAATGTAGGATCAGGCCAGTGGCCCCTCCAGTCCAACACTCTGGGTCACACAGTGGGCAAAAACACCAGGGGCCCTCAGGAGGTCCACCAGCGGGGCCAGAACTCTAGAAGCCCCTCCCACTGTTGCCCCCCTGAATTGTATTATACTAATTGGTGTAAACTGCCTTGAGACCGTTTACAGGGAGGGCAGCAGTGTTCCCTCTAAGCTGAGTTAGTGTGAGCTAGCTCACAGTTTTTTAGCCTCCAGCTCACACATTTTTGTCTTAGCTCAGGAAGGAGGGCTCCAGAGCAAACTGATTTATGTAGCAGACAAATCGCTTGCTCACAACTTTAATGCCAGTAGCTCACAAAATGGAATTTTTGCTCACAAGATTCCACAGCTTAGAGGGAACATTGGAGGGCAGTATATAAATCGAATGAATGAATGAAAGAATGAATGAATGAAAGAATGAATGAATGAATGAATGAATGAAAGAATGAATGAATGAAAGAATGAATGAATGAAAGAATGAATGAATGAATGAATGAGACCCGCACAGTGGTGGCTGCTGTTAACCGAAATCAACGTTCTCTTAATCTGCCCAGCCAACCGGATCTCCAGTGCCCAGTCAGAAACCCTCTTGGGCAAGAGTTCAGACTGACCCCACACGCTTTCTAACAACGCTTGGTGGGCGTCAGGAAAGGGGCTGTGGTGCCGGGTTGGGGACCTCTGGTTAAGGCCTCCACAAACGACAAGACGATGGAGCTGGAGCCCAGTCCAAAGTCATTACTGTGGGGGATTCACTCTGCTTACGCTCAGAGACGCCCCTCTCTTGGTTGCTGCTTCAATGACGCATTCCAAAGTGGTGAGAGGTCTGAGCCCCAGCACCTCTTTTTGGAAAGAAATCAGCGGCCACATAACGACTGTGTGGTTGTGTGACTCATCCTGAAGCTGTCCAGACAAGAGCCCACCCAGGGCTAACCCCCTCGGCCTCTGTCAGTGCCTGGCCAGGGATCCGCAGTGCGTCGATGGAGATGAGCTCACAGCAGCCCCAGTGGAGGGTTCCCTTCTGGAAAACGGAATCTTGGAGAGGACCGTGCAGCTGTGAAAATGCCACAAGGGGAGGGAGGAAAAGACAGTGGCTGATTGTCTCCTCCTGGCCAGCTTTCCGCCAGAGCAAAACAAAGGCCAGCAGGAGGGCCTTTCTGGATCAGAGCCACGGGCTGTTCAGCTACACGACTCAGCCCCAAAGGTGTCCACTGCAGAGACAATGCCCATGCCAGCCACAGGGTCCGAAGTAAAAAAAAATATGAAAAGAATATATTGTTGTGATCCTACACTGAGCAGGGGGTTGGACTAGATGGCCTGTATGGCCCCTTCCAGCTCTGCGATTCTATGGTTCTATGAATACATGATGTCATTATTGATAGATAAAGCGCAGTCTTGTCAACGGTGACTGACAGCAGCTCTCCAGGAACTCAGAAAGAGACGCGTCTTCCTTCACCTCCGAGACCCTTTAAGTGGAGGTGCTAGGAAATTACCTTTCACATGCAAAGCCTGGACTAATGCTCCCTGTAAGCTATGGAGCCTTGTGAACAAAAATTCCACTTTGTGAGCTCCTGGCATTAAAGTTGTGAGTGAGTGATTTGGCTGCTGCATAAATTAGTCTGCTCTGGAGCCATCCCCTTCCTGAGCTAAGACAAAAGTGTGTGAGCCGTAGGCTAAAAAAACTGTGCGCTAGATCGCACTAACTCAGCTCAGAGGGAACACTGGCCTGGACCCTACCTGCAAGTCCTGGGAAGAAGAATTTCCCTCCTCTAAAGGCACACCTGATACTACAAAACACATGCCAACTTTCTCGTGGTCACTTCTCAGACATCTTAGTGGTGAAAAAATAAGACTGCTTCACAAGATGCAAGAGGAGAAATGGTGTAGTTTGCCGTTTGTTCCCTGAGCCAGGGCCACGTCTTGGGAGCCCAAAGAAAATGTCCCAGATGCATTGAGCGTTGGCTGCTCCAAGTGTCTCTCATCTCAGACAAATTCAGGTGGGTCCTCGTGTTGGCCTCAAGTGGCAGAAGAAAGTCTTGAGAGTGGCGGCACCTTTAGGACCAACAAAGTTTCATCCTGGGTGTAAGCTTTCGTGTGCACGCATGCTTCATCAGAGACCATCGGGTATCGGAAGAAGTGCGGCTGCACACAGAAGCTCATACCTGGAATGGAACTTCGTTGGCCTTAAAGGTGCCTGACTGGACTCAAGCTTTGTTCTGGGACAAATGTCTGGGCTGAGTTTTTTAATGAGCAGGAGTGGCCAGGGGGGGGCAGAAGAAGGCCAGAAATTGCCGAGAGAGGGCTGGAACAGGCTGGGTCAGAGAGCCTGTTGGGAGGGAACTGCAGGCGGCAACGGTCCCTCTAAGCTGTGGAGCCTTGTGAGGGAAAAGTCTATTTGGTGAGCTCCTGGCATTAAAGTTGTGAGCGAGGGATTTGGCTGCTGCATGAATTAGTTGGCTCTGGAGCCCTCCTTCCTGAGCAAAGGCAAAAATGGGTGAGCCGGAGGCTAAAAAACGGGGAGGTAGCACACACTAACTCAGCTTAGAGGGAACATTGGCGGGCAGCATTCAGGGTCGGCAATCTGATTTGCATGGGGGGGCGGGGGGGGGGGAGAGAGGCAATCCTATTTAACACGGCCAGCAATCCACGGAGACATTCTCCTGCATGCCCCTCAATTAAATGCCTGCAACAGGAGGTGAGATGGAGGACCTTGGGCAAGATTGGGGCCCCAGTGTTGAGTCTATCCTTCATGCTGGCATGGCAGCCACCACTGCCAGAAACCGCGGCCTCACCCCCCACCCCACCCCCAATGGGAGAGCCATTTCCGCCTAGGAGAAACTTCAAGACAACGGCTCAAGGGGGGGTGGGATCTTAAACAGAGTTGCCAGTTCTGGGTTGGTGTAGCATTTAAGAGCCTGGACTCTCACCAGGAGGGCCTGCCCTGGAGATGAGTGTGAATGCGCCGCTGATCTGGCCCCAGGCATCTGTTCCCCCAGAGAAAATGGCAGCTTGGGAGGAGGTCCCTTCCAAACTCTGCCCTCCCCCCAGGCTCTAGAGATGCCAGCCTCCAGGAGGGGCCTGGGGATCCCCGGGAATTCCGGCTCATCTCCAGACGACAGAAATTGGTTCCCATGGAGAAAAATGGCTGCTTTGGAGGGTGGACTCTGTGGCGCTGTACCCCACTGTGGTCCCTGTCCTCCCCAGGCTCCACCCCCAAACCTCCAGGAGTTTCCCAGCCTGGAGCTGGCAACCCTACCACCCAGTGGTTCGGCGGGGGGAGCTGGCAACCCTCCACCCCAGATCTCCAGGAATCCCCCAGCCTGAAGTTGGCAGCCCCGGGGCTTCTGGCTCAGCAGAAGTCCCTCTAGGGTCCTGGTGCCCGGGCGCGGGAGGCGGCGTAAGCACGGGGAGGGGGGGGGGGGCGGTGGGACTAGCCCAGGCTGCTGCTGGGAGGGGCTTCCTCGGCAGAAACCGGCCCCCCGCTCCTCAGCACCCACCCACCCACCCCTCCTCCGCCGCCCTCCTGAAGTCCGGGAGAAGAACCTCAGAGCCGGAGGAGGAGGAGGAGGAGGCGGCGGCGGCGGAGAAGGGGCTGCTGGTTGCTGCCTGGCGGAGCATGGACTGAGACCCCCCTCCCCTCCCCTCCCCTCCCCTCCCCTGGCCAGCGCAGGCACCCGCCTTGCCTTGAGGAGCAGAGTCAGGTAGGAGCCCCACGACCCCCCCCCCCCGCCCCCCGGTCTCAGCTCCTTCCAGACTTGCGGGGCCCCAGCTACCAGCCGCCGGGATGGGGACGGCTTCAGTCCGCCCCCCCTCCCCCCCCGCCTTTTGCTCCAAGAGTGCTGCGCAAACTTTGCCTGGCAGAGAGGAGAGCTGGCGGCGCGACCCCTCCGGCCGGGCCCAGGCTCTCGGCTGTGGGAAGCGGCCTCCGCTGCCTTGCCCGGGGCGCTCTGGCCACGCAGCGAGGGTGGGAGAAGGGCCGGACGGGGTTGTGCCCGGAGCGCTCGGCGAGGCATCTTCGGGGGGGGGGGGGGGAGCATGCATGGGTGACTGCGCGGCCGCGCGAGGATCGTGTCCCGAAAAGGCTCGCAGCTCCCCTGCTGCAAGGACCACGTTTCCCACAGGGAGGGTTGTCAGGCCCCCTCCCCGCACCGGCAGGGGAGGGGGGGGGAGGGTTGCCAGATCCAGGTTGGGGAACTCCTGGAGATTTGGGAGCAGAGCCTGGCGCGGACAGGGACCTCAGTGGGGTCCAATGCCACAGAGTCCACCCTCCGCGGCATCCCGTTTTCTCCAGGGCAACTGCTCTCTGAGCTATGATTCCAGGGGACCCCCAGGTCCCACCCGGAGGCCGGCCTCCCTCCCCACAGCAAATACAGAAGGTGCGGCTGCTGTGCCCCAGCAGGAATCAAAGAGGCAGCCCCTCCGAATCTGGGAAGTTCCTGGTCTTCAGCAAGGCAGCCGCCTCCCCTGGCGTGCCCCCCAACCAGTGGGCACAAGAGCTTTTTCTGGATTAAAAAACCCTCTGGCTTGTTCCAGTGTCAACACCTTTGGGTGGGGGGCTGTGTGGTCTCCAGCAGAAGTGCTGGATTCGAGTCTAGAGACAACAAGGTTGCAATCAAGGCGTCAGATGGAGGGAGGGGGCTTTTCTCTCCGGTGTTAAGTGCCCTCCAGTTGCCTCCGACCCAGGGCGACCCTCTGAACGGACACTCTCCCACTTGGCCTGTCATTAGCAGCCTTGTTCGGGGGGCTTCCAGACGGAGGGTCCTTGACGGAATCCATCCACCTCCTGCTGGGTCTTTCTCTTTCCCTGCGGCCTCCCACTTTTCCTAGCATGATTGTCTTTGCCAGTGACTCTTGTCTTCTCATAGAGTGACCAAAGTATGATAGCTTCAGTTTGGTTATTTTTGCTTCTAGGGAAAGTTCAGGCTTGGTTTAGCGAAAGCTCACACCCCAAAATCCGTATTGGCCTCTAGGGTGTTACTGGATTCGAATCAAGCTCTTCTACTGACAGCAATCCGCAACCCCAGCTTCCCTTGCAAACGTTCCCAACTGTGTTGTTTGCCCCCTGGTATTCTCTGAGGCCATGCAAGGGATCCTAGAAGGAGGCCCTTTGGATCATCCACTTCTTCACCAGCACCTCAAGAAATATGGCCGCTCTGCAACCAGTCAGGCGTCTTTCAGTGCACCTCCAGAGTCCGGACACCCAAAGGGTCCCGGCAGGCCCCTCACCCTGTCTGGAGTCCAATGCTCCTTCTAAGCTGTGGAGTCTTGTGAGCAAAAATTCTACTTTGTGAGCTACTGGCATTAAAGCTGTGAGTGAAGGATCTGGCCGTTGCATAAATCAGTTTGCTCTGGAGCCCTCCTTCCTGAGCTCAGACAAAAAGGTGTGAGCTGGAGGCTGAAGAACTGTGAGCTAGCTCACACTCACTCAGCTTAGAGGGAACACTGGTCTGGACTCATCTCCTCTGCCAGTCGGCTCTGACATTCCCCTCTGCCACTGCCGCGCCTCCTCCATCAGCACTGGCCTCTCCACCAGGCCTGGAAAGAGCCCAAGTTTTGCTTCCGAATATCTTCCTCTTGCTTTCCCCCCACCGTGGCTCTTCCTTCAAGTCCCTCTGCAGAGTCTTGCACCTCCAATGGAGCTCTGCCTGGGCCCTTGGCCTCCCCTCCCCTTCCCCATTACTCCTGAACTGTCGCCTCCCCCCTGCTCACCCCCTGTGGCCTGTGGGTGCAAGCCCTCCTTCCCTGGAGGGGCCACCTGCCCCCCAGACTCTGAACGCTGCCCTGCACGTAGCCAGCATTCTGCAGACAACAGAGCTGGAGTGAGATCTGGGGGAGATCAGCCCCCTGACTGGGAGGTGAGGGGGCTTCTGTTGAGCTCTGGCTTGCTCACCAGAGATGCAGGATGTGGCCAGGAGAGGTCTGCTGAGCATGTGCAGAGTACCTCCCCCCCCCCCCCCCCCGCGACAACTCTGACAATTGGAGTCAGGAATGAAGATTCAAAGGCGGAGCGCTGAGCCTCCCGGTTCTCTCTTTGGGAACTTAGACCTTCCTTTGCTGTCAGAAAAGAGGGAGGACTGGGCTGTGCAGCCAGACCATTCCTTCCTGTGCTGCTTTTAGTACACGGCACCTCCACAAAACACACACACATACACACACACACACACACAAGAGAGAGGGCTGTTTCCTGCCTCCTCATCCTGGTGTGCAATTTCCTCATCTCCCGCATTCTCAGGCGACCCACAATTGTGTTAGGGAGAGACAGAGAGGGGGGAGGGAGAGAGAGGGATGCCGGTGGGGCTGCTTCCAGGGGGCAGCGCCCTCAAGGTCACACCCGGCCTCTCTGCCCAGGCATACCTACGGCAGGAAGAACCGGTGGGAGCCCTGTTGAGAGGCCCGGCCTGTGGGGCCTGCATCCCGCATGACCCTAAAAGCATGTTTGCGGTTCTTTGCAGAAATGCGACTTTGGGATAAGAAGCAGGGAAGGGCTGCTCTGAAGCTGGATCCTAGCCTGTGTAGGTGTTACACCAGCAATGACAGACTCGTAAGAGCAAAATGCATTCCTAAAATTGCAAGGATGCAAATTACTTAATTTTGGATCTGAGAGATTTGGCAGTAACCCTGTATCTGTCCCAGAATTCCTGATCACAGTTTGCATCCAAGATCAGTTCCCAAACTGTAAAATACAAAGATTAACAAGAGCATCGGTTGAGTTCAGTTTAATTCTGGTGATGATAATACTGG
Source organism: Lepidodactylus listeri (assembly GCA_029233225.1). Lineage (NCBI taxonomy): Eukaryota > Metazoa > Chordata > Lepidosauria > Squamata > Gekkonidae > Lepidodactylus > Lepidodactylus listeri. Next base: position 43,035,503 of record JARCFY010000020.1, read on the forward strand.
TCTACTTTACAGGAATGTTGTATATATTACACCCAGTAGATGCTGGAGATCTGATAGTTACCTGGGTATCTGGTACAGGGAACTTTGACTCTCAAAAGCTTATACCCCCAAAAGTTTTGCTGGTCTCTAAGACACTGAACTGCAGACCGGAAGTTCAGCAGTTCGAGACCCGAGTGCTGCATGACAGAGTGAGCTCCCATTTCTGGCCCCAGCTCCTGCCAACCTAGCAGTTCGAATACAAGAAACTGCAAGTAGATAGATAGGTACCACTTTGGTGGGAAGGTAACAGCGTTCCATGCGCCTCAGCGTCTAGTCATGCTGGCTACGTGACCATGGAAACGTCTTTGGACAGCGCTGGCTCTTTGGTTTGGAAACAGAGATGAGCACCGCATCCCTAGAGTTGGATTCGACTGGCTTTCGAGCAAGGGAAACCTTTACCTTTACTTTACCTAAGGTCCTACTGGACTCAAACTGATCTGTTCTACCGCAGACCAGCAAAGCTACTCTCTGAAACATAGCTGCATTGGTCTACAGAAAAAGAAATCCCAAACGAAAGTTCCTGATACCGTTTTAAATGAGTATCAATCCAACTATCACAAAACAATGTGCAAACTGACTTCTCAAGAACTTTTCATCTGGCTGGATGGTTAAAAGGAAGAGGGGCAGAAGAGACATTTCAGGCTGTTTACAAGCTACTGCTACCTGTGTTGCAAAGTCATGCGTTCTTTTGGGGTGACTGGTGGGGGGCCAGGTCCCCCCGGCCACTGGCAGGGGATGGGGGGGCAGATCCAAGTTAGGAAACTCCTGGGGATTTGGGGGTGGAGCCTGGGGAGGACCGGGACCTCAGTGGGGCACAATGCCACATAGAATCCACCCTCCAAAGCCTCCATTTTCTCCAGGGGAACTGACCTCTCTTGTCTGGAGATGAGCTGGCCCCCGTAGACTGACGGATCAGTTTTGCCTGAAAGCTTTTGAAAGCTGGTGCTCTCTTTTCCCCACACCAAACTGATCCAGGAAAAGGGTAAAAACATGAGGAGAGAAAATGTTGTTCCAAACTAGGACAACAGCGGCCTCAGCTTGCCCTCATAACATTTGCTGTTCTCCAGGCCGGGATGGGAGTTTGGTTGTGCCTCTTGTTCATATTATGCAAGCCACTGTTTTGGTCTGTCAAACAGCATGGGGTTTGACTTCCAGCGTGAACTTTGAGACGAGCCCAGAGGAGGACGGGGCCGAGGGACAGGAGAGTGGTTAAATGCCCTGCAACCGCAAAAGTGTTCCCAAAGCTTTGGAAAGCGGAGTATGCCAGGGAGTCTGCTCGCCTTGTCAGTAGCAGAAATTCCTGGTCCCTCCCTGGCGGAATAGATCAGGCCTTATCCAGAATGCCGTTGCCAAGACTTTTTTCAAGCCTCAGTCCCCTTGTGTTTCGCTGGCATGACCAGAATTTGGGTGCTGGTAAGTGGATTGGATCGGATGGTTGCTTAGCAGCTGCAACTCTTGTGGTTTTCCGGAACTGCAGTCCCCCACCCCACTCCAGTTTCTCTCTCCCCATTCCACCAGCTCTTCCTGGAAGGTGGGCAGGGCAGGTTAAAGAGAAACCTGTCACATGGAAAGGGGAGGGGCCACGCCAACAGGTAAAGTGCCCTCTGGAAGTCCTTATCTGAAGGAAACCGATGGGCTCAGCTGGGAAAGGTAGAGAGAGCCAACCTTTCCAATACAGCCTGGCTATGAAGGTAAGGGCTTTTCCAGTGCAGCACCGTTATCAGCACGGCACGAGGACTTTACTCTCTTGCAGTGTCCTGCTCCCCGGACGGGGTCTCCTGCAAAGAGGCACGGGGGTCCAGCACCCTCTGTTCGGGAAGGCCTTTCTCCTGGCTCCAGATGTTTGGGGGCTGGGTTTTGGCCAGGGAAGGGCAAGGGAAAAAGCCCTCCTGAGCAACTGCAACCGTCTGTGCGCACTCAGGAAGTCTTGTCCCCCTCTTAGGTCTGGCACGACCAGCTCCGTTTTGCTTGCTTCGATTTCCCCATTTGCAGGCAGGGAACCGAGAGAGGCTCTTGCCTGTCAGAGGGTGCCCGGGTGGGGCGCTTGGCCTCTGGGTCCAGGGCAGCTCAGCTCAGCCTCCAGCTCACATACCCTCAGGCGAAGCCATTCTGAGGAGCCCCACCTCAAGTTGAACCCCAACTGTGGGGCAATGAAACCTCAAGAAACTCTGGGGGCTTCTCTCTCTGACTGGGCAGGGCTGCCACTTGGGAACCTGGGCCAAGCTGCGGCAGCATTGCTTTATTTACTGCCTTCCATCAATAGGCTGCCTTTTTTGTGGAGATGGTAAGAAGCGGGACTGGGGCCCACATTCATGCCCCTTGCTGGAGCCCACAACGGGGGAGAGGAGAGGCTGGGCAGCTTGCATTGGCCGAGTCTCCTAGGGTCACCCTGGCCACTGACAGGTAGCCAACTCCAGGTTGGGGGTTGAGTCTGGGGAAGGCAGGGACCTCAGCTGGAGTGTGATGTTGTAGAGTCCAGTCCACCCTCCAAAGCATCTGTTTTCTCCAGGGGAACTGATTTCCGTAGTCCGGAGAGGAGCTGTAATTCCAGGGGATCCCCAGGTCCCACCTGGAAGCTGGCATCCCTGGTTTCCCAGTGGAAAAAGGAGTGTGGGAGATACACTTCAGAGGGTTGCGTCCATGCTAGTCCATTAAGCCTAGAAGCACCCCTGGAAATATTCTCTTGGTAGAAGGAGAAGAGAAGAGATTGGATTTATACCCCGCCCTTCACTACCCGAAGGAGTCTCAGAGCGGCTTACAATCTCCTTTCCTTTCCCCTTCCCCTTCCCACAACAGACACCCTGTGCGGTAGGCGGGGCTGAGAGAGCTCTTTCGAGGATTGCCCTTGAGAGAACAGCTCTGAGAGAACTTGTAATTGTCCCAAGGTCACACCAGGAGCTGCATGTGGAGGAGCCAGGAATCAAACCCAGTTCTCCCAGATTAGAGTCTGCGCTCCTAACCACTACACCAAACTGGTACGGCTTCCATCTCTGCTGTGGGAGTTAAGAACCTAAGAAGAGTGGTAAGAAGATAAGAGATTGGATTTATGCCCCACCCTTCGCTACCCGAAGGCGTCTCAGGGCGATTCTGCACGTGGCATTTGTTCCACATTTTCTCAACTGGGAGGGGAAAGTGCCGCTCAAAACCACATTCAAATACCTCAGGGCAACGCTGTACTAACTGCAAAGTCACCCCTGAATGGCCATAAAATGGCCATAAATCTATGCAGAAGGTACAGTTAAATCCGATGATCAAAGGAAGGGAAAGCGGCATGCAATGCAGAGTGGAATTTCTGTTCCAAGGTGGGTTTGTTAAAACAACAGCAGGAAAAGCCATTGCTGAATCAGAGCGGCTGACCATCTCCTTTCCCTCCCCCTCCCCACAACAGACACTCCGAGAGGTAGGTGGGGCTGAAAGACCTCTGATAGAACTGCTCATGAGCGAACAGCTCTGAGGGAACTGTGACTGACCCCAGGTCGCCCAGCAGCTGCCCAGTATGTCTTGGTCAGATGCCCTTCCCAGCACCATTCAGCAGCTGTTTGAGAGAGCCATTCCCAGGGAGGGGAAAAGTGAACAATTAGTAATGAGTCGGTAAAGACGCCATGGGCTTACCACAGAAGTGGCTCCAGGCAGTGCGGTTATTCCGGGGGCAGAGAGGGGGAGGCAAAGTTAATGAAATCCAACATGATGTGATTATGAAACTAATCGCTTTTTTGGCGTGGCTTGGATCCAAGGATCCATGCCAACCCGCTGTGCCCAGCTAGCCCAAAGGGGCGCTTGTCCACCCAGTCTCCTGGGTTCCAAAGCAAAGCCTTGGAGGGTCGTGGGAGGAGCGGAATACGTGGCTGAAAGGCGAAAGCCCCCTGTGCACAGGACTTGGGGTGCCTTGGAGATCGGGTACGCCCAGCCTGCAGGGGGTCGGCTGGGGACCAAGTATTTCCCCTCCCCCCAGTTCCAAAATACCGTTGCATGAAAGGTGCTGAATTTTTCAAATTATGGTTCTGGAGAAGACTCCGGAGAGTTCCTTGGACTGCAAGGAGATCCAATCAGTCCGTCCTAAAGGAAATCAACCCTGACTGTTCCCTGGAAGGCCAGATACTGAAGCTGAAGCTCAAATCCTTTGGCCACCAAATGAGAAGGGAGTGCTCACTGGAGAAGACCCTGAGGCTGGGAAAGACTGAAGGTCAAAGAAGAAGGGGACGGCAAAGGATGAGGTGGTCAGACAGTGTTATTGATGCAACAGATATGAAATTGAGCAAACTCCGGAGCAGGACAGAAGACAGGAGGGCCTGGCGTGATGTGGTCCGTGGGGTCGCGAAGAGTCGGACTCGACTGTGTGACTGAAGAAGAAGAACAACAAAGGTGCTGAAGTCCACCATGGCCCGGTGTCTTGGGCCCGGCCTACCTCGGAGAATACCTTCTCCCTTACGGGCACCTGTGTGAGGAGAGCACTGAGATCCGAGTTCAGCTCCTCACTTGCCTCAAAACTTGCTCGGCCACTTCATTGCCAGCCTAATCTGCTTCACAGGATTGTCCTAAGTATCTTCAGTTAGTTTGTCTTCAGTTATCTTTACCTTCCGTTATCTTTAGTTTGCTCAGAAGAAACAGAACCGGCTCACAGGCCCTCGAGGGAAAATGTCCTCACCTCCCTGGGTCTTGGTCGAGCCTCTAAGAGCTTCTTGCTCCAGGTTAGGCCCTCTGGCGAGACGTGGGGCAGCTGCTGGTGTGAGGGTGGGTTTGACGGCTCCTGGGTTCCTCCGTGGGGCATCCTTCCCTCAGCTTGGGGGGGGGGGTCACCCTGGGTGCTTCGGTTGCCAGGTTGCCTGGAGATCTCCTAGGATCAGAACTGATCTCTGGACTACATGAATCACTTTTTAATTAATTATTTATTCATTCACAACATTTGTCCCACTTTTCCTGGAGGAACCGGCTGCTTTAGAAGGTGGACAAAGAGAACCATTTCTCCCTCTCCCCAAATACTAGAACTCCAGGGCATCCAGTGAAGCTGATGGGCAGTAGGTTCAGGACGGGCAAAAAGAGCGAGTGATGAAAATGTGGGATTGGCTGCCAGGGGACGTGGTGTGGGCCACAGGAATACACAGCTTTAAAAGGGGATTAGAGAGATTCATGGAGGAGAAGTCTACCTATGGCATTGGCTGCTAGCCATGGCGACTGAGGGGAACCTCCACATTCAGAGGCACTTGTCCCCTGAATCCCAGAGCCAGGAGGCAACATCAGGGGAAGGCCTCAGCCTCCATGCCCTCTTGTCGGCCCTCCAGAGGAACTGGCTGGCCCCTGTCTGAGATAGGGATGCTGGACTGGATGGACCTTCACTGGTCTGACCCAGCAGGGCTCTTCTGAGGTTCTTCTCAGGGGAAGGCCTCGGCCTCTCTGCCCTGTTGTTGGCCCTCCAGAGGAACTGGTTGGCCCCTGTGTGAGACAGGAGGCTGGACTAGAGGGACCCTCCCTGGTGTGATCCTGTAGAGCTCTTCAATCTGATCACCACACAGAGCAGCATGGCTTGAATCTGCAGGCCCACTTTTCCTTTTAAACATTCACTGGTCCAGAAGAACTTAAAGGCTATTTAAGTTCATATCTTGATTGAGCAAGGGGCGGGGGGAGAGATTTTGGAAGTCCTTGAAATTTTCCTTTCAGCTCTGCTGAGACATGTGACAAGATTTTTCCACGCCAGCATTCAGGTGTGCCCTCCCTGGCAGATATAATCCATGGTCCATTTAAGTATTGATCTGGGTTGAGAGTTCAGAATTCCATGCCAACACTGAAAGTGTAAAAATAGCAACTCTCCTGGAGTAGAAGGACAAGAAGAAAAGTGGGGGTTTTGTACTCTGCTTTTCTCTACTTTAAGGAGTCTCAAAGTGGCTTACAATCATCTTCCTTTCCTCTCCCCTCAACAGGCCCCTGGTGAGGTCGGTGGGGCTGAGAGCGGTCTGGCCCAAGGTCACCCAGCAGGCTTCATGGGGAGGAGGAGGAGTGGGGAATCAAACCCAGCTCCTCTCTGTCTTAACCACTATGCCATGCTGGCTCTCAGGGACCAGCAACTTCCCTCATGCAACTGATGCTCTAACTCCTTGAAAGTCCTCGTTTCCCCCTGAAACAATATATACATGGGCCATCCAGATGTCCTGCTCGGTGCAGGGGTCTCCCCCGACTATTTCAAAGTTGTACTGCTCCCATTAAAACCAATGTTTTCATTGCTGGTTTTTTTTAACATTTTGTATGTATTTTAACTGTTAATCATTTTAAGGTGTGTTGGGGGGCGTGTTGACTCTAATGTTTTTAAAATGTGATCTTACTATCAGTGCTCCCTCTAAGCTGTGGAGTCCCGTGAGCAAAAATTCTACTTTGTGAGCCTCTACTGGCATTAAAGTGGTGAGCGAGCGATTTGGCTGCTGCATAAATTAGTTTCCTCTGGAGCCATCCTTCCTGAGCTAAGTCCAAAAATGTGTGAGCTGGAGGCTAAAAAACTGTGAGCTAGCTCACACTAACTCAGCTTAGAGGGAACAAGACTTATTATGTATGCTGGTAAATTGTTAACCACTCCTTGGTGGTCTTTGTGAGGGCAGAAAGGTGGCATACAAATTTCTGGGAAGGAAGGAAGGAAGGAAGGAAGGAAGGAAGGGAGGGAGGGAGGGAGGGAGGGAGGGAAACCAGCAAAAAAAACCAGCAAAAAAAATTCCACTTGACTCACCTGCGGTTGCATCTGATCACACAGTGGCGGGCTGTGCCTGCAGCTTCAAAAGACTGTGTGATTGTGCAGCTGCGGGTCAACTTCTGCCGGAGGAAACAGCTTCTCTTTCCCGCCACACTTTATCTCGCGCATGTGACCGCAGCCAAAGAATGAATGGGGACTCTGACAGGGCAGATGAGAGAACTCCCCGGTTTCTTGCAGCCATTTTGTCTCATGTGATGCAGGGCCCCTCCCTCCCTGCGGGGCTGTCCTTCCTTTCCCTGGACCCTTTCTCTCCTCCTCTCTCTACCATTCAGCTGCTGCTCTTCTCTCTGTCCACCCCCACCCCAAATGCACAGTTTCCATTGCCTGTATCTGTGAACATTCCCCTAACTCAACCATCCAAGTGACATCCAGTGAAGCTGATGGGCAGTAGGTTCAGGAGAGACCAAAGGAAATACTACTTTACACAGAGAGGGGTTAAAATGTGGAATTTGCTGCCAGAGGATGTAGTGATGGCCTCAGGAAAGAACAGCTATAAAAGGGGATTAGATAGATTCATGGAGGAGAAGTTTATCAGTAGCTACTAGCAGGGCTTTGGGGTGGGGGTGGAAAGGTACCAGAACTCTCAAGAGGGAAATGAAGTTTTCAATCCATATACTGAAAATTCATGAACTTTTAAACATTTGTAAAATAATTTTGTTGAAGAGGTTCCAGAACACTGTTCCAGCACAGTCCCCCAGAAATAAAGCTCTGGCTACTGGCCATGATGACTGAGGGGAACCTCCACATTCAGAGGCACTAATCCTCTGAATCCCAGAGCCAGAAGGCAACATCTGGGGAAGGCCTCGGCCTCTCTGCCCTGTTGTTGGCCCTCCAGAGGAACTGGCTGGCCCCTGTGTGAGACAGGATGCTGGACTAGATGGACCCTCACTGGTCTGACCCAGCAGGGCTCTTCTGATGTTCTTATCAGGGGAAGGCCTCGGCCTCTCTGCCCTGTTGTTGGCCCTCCAGAGGAACTGGCTGGCCACTGTGTGAGACAGGATGCTGGACTAGATAGACCCTCACTGGTCAGACCCAGCAGGGCTCTTCTGGGGTTCTTCTCAGCCGCAGATGTGTGACCTTAAAGCGAAGCATCAACCTGAGAGAAGAGACCCACATGCACCCCACTGCCCCCTTCCTTAAACCCCAGTTATGTGAGCCTTTGTTTTTTTTTCCACCCCCAGGTCTCCGGGAGCATCAGCTGCCATGCCGGTTCTTAAGAATCCCTACAATTTTAAAATGGCCAGCCGGGAAGAGGGCAAGAGCGGGACACTAATTCTGGACCAAGAGAGGAGGGGCACCAACCCCTTTGAGGAAGAGCTGGAAGAGAACGAGAGGGACCCCTTCCTCAGGGACGCGCCCCCCCTCGAGAGCGGAAGCCCCTCCCCAGAGGACGGGAGCAACTTTCCCAGGAATCTGTTCGACAACAGCCCTGAAGGACGCTACAGGCGTCGGGCCACCCTGGAGAAGGTGGTGGGCTTGTCCGCCTTCCTCATGGGCAAAGGGAAGAAGAGCCCGGGCCGGGACAAGACCCCCAGTGGCGAGAAAGGGCCCAAGAGGAGGTCCCTGCTGGGCCGCATGATGCTCCCCTTGCTGGAGGGCAACCAGGGGCCGGCCACCCCGGGGAAGGAGAAGATGCGCCGCAGCTCCGAAGACTTCAGCCTCCTGCAGCGCTTCAACGGGCGCCGCAAAGAGATCCTGTACGGCTTGGAGTGCAGCCTGGCTGAGAAGGAGAACGGCGGGGGAGAGACCGTCAAGCGCATGTCCTTCCTCAAGATGGGGCGGGGGGGGAAGGTGTGCAGGGCTTCGCTGGTGGAGAAGCTGGACCAGGCCGAGGTGCCGGAGACGCTGCCGGTCCCCGAGGAAGCAGAGCCGGCCAAGGCCAAGGAGCCTCTCTCGGGTGAGTCTGGAAGGGCGGGGGGAGCCCTTGAGTCACTGCCTTGCAGGTGGGCTGCTCGCCATGGTAGCCATTGTCTCTGCTTGAACCCCAGGTGTGCTTTCACCTGCATTCTCCACCAGCCAGTGGCTCTCTCAACACTGTTCCCTCTAAGCTGATCAAGGTGGGTGGCCGTGTTGGTCTGAAGCAATAGGATAAAGTTAAAGCCCAGTGGCACCTGTGAGTTGGCCCTTTGCCCTCGAGGAAGGCGGGCAAGCCCACCACCTTCTCCAGGGTGGCCCGACGCCTGTAGCGTCCTTCAGGGCTGTTGTCGAAGAGATTCCTGGGGAAATCATTCTGGTCCTCTGGGGACGGGCTTCCGCTCTTGGCGGGGGGGGGGGGGGGCGGCGTCCCTGAGGAAGGGGTCCCTCTCGTTCCCTCTGAGCTCATCCTTGGAGGGGTTGGTGCCCGGGCTCTCTCGGTCCAGGATGAGTTGGTCTTAACACCTTGAATAAAACTCTTAAAGGTGCCGTTGGACTCTAACTTTCCTCTCAGCTGAGTAAGTGTGAACTGCTCAAAGTTCTTTAGCCTCCAGCTCACACATTTATGTCTCAGCCCAGGAAGGGTGGCTCCAGAGCAAACTAATATAGGCAGTAGCAAAATTGCTCGCTCGTGACTTTAATGCACAGGATCTCACAGAGTAGAGATTTTTTGCTCACAAGACTCCACAGCTTAGAGGGAGTGCTGGTTCTCAGGGGAACTTGACACACTAATCTTTCTATATTAGCTCCTCCTTTCCCCCCAAATTCCCACCGAGAATTTATGCTTGGAAGACTCATTATAAAAGTTTACACCAAACTTTGGCCTCCCCCTTCCCCCCCCCCCCCCCCCGCAAGGTTTCCCCTTCACAAACCTGCCTGGAGAAGAGGTGGCAGTGCCTTTATTTATGTATACCCTGCCTTTCTCTCCACTTGGGACTCAAAGTGGCTTTAGATTATTGTTCTCCTCTCTCCCCTCTTCTCATAATGACAACCCAGTGAAGTAGGCCAGGCTGAGAGCCTGTAACGGGGCAGAAGGGAGGATTTGAACCCAGTCCGCCCAGGGTCCTAGTCCACCGCACTGGCTGAGACTTAATAAAAGGTTGTTGTGAAATAAATCTTGTCTGTCTTGAAGGTGCTGCTTGGTTTTTGCTTGATCTTGCTAAGACAGACGAGCATGTTTGTTTGTTTGGACTTTGATCCTGCGCTGCCCGCAAGTGGGCTCGGAGCAGCTTTCATCACAATATACAATAAAACAATTCCACAAAAGCATCAAGATGTTAAAAGTAGTCCTAACAGTTTAAGGCCAGTTTAAAATACCTGATGGCCAGTGCTGCCTCTCAACTGAGTGAGGAATGTGAGAACCAACCGGCCGAGGAGATGAGTCCTGTGAGCAGTGTTCCCTCTCAGCGGAGTTACTGTGAGCCAGCTCACAGTTTTTTAGCCTCCAGCTCACAGTTTTTTAGCCTCCGGCTCGCACATTTTTGTCTCTGCTCAGGAAGGTTGGGTCCAGAGCAAACTGATTTATGCAGTAGTGAAATTGCTCACTCACAACTTTAATGCCAGGAGCTCCCAAAGTAGAACTTTTGCTCGCGAGACTCCACAGCTTAGAGGGAGTATTGCCTGTGAGGTAGGTGGAGCTGAGAGAGCTCTCTTGAGGACTGTATGTGAGAGAGCAGCTCTGAGAGAACTCATGAACTTGTGACACACCAGCTGGCTGCATGTGAAGGAGTGGGGAATCAAACCCGGTTCTCCCGGACTAGAGTCCGCATGCTTAACCACGACACCGAACTGGCTCTAAGCAGAGACAGAGGCTCTTTCATGCTGTACTCAGCTGTTTCTGGCCAAAAGGAGCATGTCCTTGCACCCCGAACGGGTGTCTGTCGGCTTCCAAGGTTCTCAGGGCAGCGGCTACCACCATCTAAGGGACTTTTCAAGAGGACCGACAAGTGGCTCTAGGGGTTGCCAGCCCCCCCCTCGGCCGCCAGTGGGGATGGGGGGCTCTGTCATCGGGTTGCCAGATCCAGGCAGGGAAACTCCTGGAGACTTGGGGGTGGAGCCTGGGGAGGACAGGGACCTCCTCAGTGGGGTGCAATGCCCCAGAGCGCCCACCCTCCAGAGCATCCATTTTCTCCTGGGGAACTGAGCTCCATAGTCCGGAGGTGAGCTGTAATTCTGGGGTGTCCCCAGATCCCGCCTGGAGGCTGGCAACCCGTGCAGCTCCCTCGCTTAGCTGTCCCTGTGCAGACTTTGAGAGCGGCTCTTGGGCTTCTGTGCTTGGACACACTGTACTGGTGTTGCTTTCTTGCCGGCTGCAAAGCCCGTCCCAAGAGGCCTCCGGAGGAGGAGGAGGAGGAGGACCAGTTCCCACTGAGGGCCGGGCCGGCCTGTTTACTCAGGTTCTGACCGGAGGGAGGCCAGCGAGGGTGGGGGTGTTTTAATTTGATTGTTTTTGGTCCCCGGCTCATTGTTCCAGCGTGATTACCCCTCCTGATTGCCTGGCCGGAGCCTCTGCAGAAAGCTGCCCCGTTTTGACCTTGCCGGAGAAATGTGCCCAGAGGGAAGGAAGAGAGTTCTGTGGAGAGCAGAGCAGAGCAGGCTGGGACCTATGCAAGCCCCGCTCAACTTTGGTTCACAAGCCTGGAAAGAACCTCCTTTCCTTGCCCAGAACAATCTGTCAGAGATGGCCTGCTCACCTTGGTCTAAACAACAAGAGGCGCCTTACGTAAGCCGGCCCTGGTCGGGATGGGTTCTCCGCGGAGATGATTTGCGGCTGGCTGAGGGGAGGCAGGAAAAGGATCGCCCAGGAGCTGAGCGGAAGGGACGGGTCATCGTTTCGGGGAACTTGCACCCCTGCCACTGGGAGAGGCACGTTAGAGAAAGGGACTGGAGAGAAAACGGCTAATTGCAGTGCCCCGATGTATGACGCGGGCTCGGTGGGGACGCAGTTCTGGTCACCGTACCTCCAGAAGGACATCGCAGAGCTGGGGGAAAGTCCAGAGGAGGGCGACCAAGATGGTGAGGGGGCTGGGGCACATTTCCTGCGAGGAAAGGCTGAAGGGCCCAGGGCTTTTTAGTTTAGTAAAGGGATGACTAAGGGGGGACATGATTATAAAATTACGCACGGGATAGAGAGAGGGAATGTTTTCTCCCTCTCCCGATATGCTGGAACTGGAGGGCATCCAGTGAAGCTAACGGTCAGGAGGTTCAGGAGGGGCAAAAGGAAATACCTCTTTACACACTGAGAGATTAAAATATGGAATTCGCTGCCAGAGGAGGTAGCGATGGCCACAGGCATAGATGGCTTTAAAAGGGAATTAGACAGATTCACAGAGGAGAGGTCTATCAGTGGCTGCTAGCCAGGGTGACTGAGGAGAACCTCCACTTGCAGAGGCAGTCAGTCTCTGAATCCCAGAACCAGGAGGCAACATCAGGGGAAGGTCTCAGCCTCCGTGCCCTGTTCTTGGCTCTCCAAGAGGAACTGGTTGGTTCCTGTGTGAGACAGGATGCTGGACTAGATGGACCATGGGTCCAGTCCAGCAGGGCTCTTCTGATGTTCTTAACATCTGGCCAGTGGGAGGCCAGGAGTGTCACCTCCCACCCTGTGGTGGCCACAAACAAGCTGAACCCCCCGTGCTACACTGCACTGTGCTGCCCTACAGGAACAGGGTCTCGGCTGGCTTGGCCAGAGACACCCCCCTCCGCCCACCAGCAGCACTTTCTTTTGCGAAGGCCCAAGCTTCTGTGCTGGAAACCAGTGACCAAGATCCAAGTGAGCATGCAGCGGTGAGCAAAGACCTCTCCAGCCCCGGCAGACGGTGCAGGGGCAACGGAGCGACAGGCAGTAGAGAAAGGGGGCAGGGGCCCAGGGGAGGGGATGTGGGGCAGCAACACGGCCTCTGCTGCAGGCATGTTTCTGTCCCCAATTGGCTGGGGACCCTGCTGGTACGGGCATGCATCAACCACCTTTGGGGAGTTCAGCAGCTCAGTTTTGGAAAGGTTTACTGCAAAGTTAGCCACAGAGGAGGGGCCGTGGCTCAGTGGAAGAGCCTCTGCTTTGTGTGCAGAAGGTCCCAGGTTCAGTCCCCGGCATCTCCCGCTAAAAGAGTATCAGGTAGCAGTGGGTAGGGCACTGAGACCCTGGAGAGCTGCCACCAGTGTGAGCAGACAGTTCCTGAGGGTGCTGGTCTCAGATTGTGATTCAGTATAAGGGTGTTCCATCTCTAAGGAGAGGGGCTGTGACTACTCCAGTTTGGTTTAGTGGTTAGGAGCGTGGACTGTAATCTGGGAGAACCGGGTTTGAGTCCCCTCTCCTCCACTTGCAGCGGCTGTTGTGACCTTGAGTCAGTCACAAGTTCTTTCAGAGCTGTTCTCTCAAGGCCAGTTGCCGAAGTCACGATTCCGCAGACGGGCTTGCTCAGACACCTGTTTCAATCCGCTTCCTCGGGGCAGAATCCACGCAGACTTCACAGATTCTCTTCATACTCTGTTTTTTGGCTGCATCTTCTCTCTCATAGGCATGAAGCAGCCAAAAAAACTGAGTAAGGGGGCGTTCAGACGGGCAGCTAATCCTGCCATTGGCCCGGCTGTAAGTTGAGTCTTTTTGATCCAGCATTGCACGACCGGACAGAGCGCCAGAGTCCAGATTCGGCAGCTAAAAGCAGCTCTGCCCATGCTCAGAGGCCACTTCCTTCCACTGCTGTGGCAGGGTTCCAGAGCTGAGGCCCGGCCTTCAACATTTGGCCCTCTGCAGTATAGAGATGTTGCTACTTGGTCAAAGCAAAACTGGGTTGGATTTCTTTCCTTAAAGCCCCCCCCCCCCCTCTGGTGTTTTTTTTTTGGCATTTTAAAAAATATCTCCAGCTATTGTTTTGTTTCTCCTTTAGTGACAGATCAAACCTCCCGAATGTGGAGGATTTAGAAAGCAAATCTGGAGACAGTCCCAAATGGATTATCATTTTAAGGCCTCCAAAACTTCACCAGTCTTCTGGGGTGGGGGTGGGGGGGGGCTATTTGTTTTTAAATCTGCAGCTCAGATTTTGCCGCGATTTATTCTGGTCACAATCTGGCTTTTTTGTTTGCATGGAGCACATTCAGGCTGGCTGAGGAGGCCCCGTGAATGCGGCCAATCCCCGCTGGTGGGAGGCTGCCTTCTGAAAGGCAGCTGCCGTTCCCTCGAGCTGGCAGGGTGTGAGACACCTATGCAAAAGCCTTTCAGGGACTGATAGACCCGAGAGGCGCCATGGCTCAGTGGCAGAGCGCCCACTCGGCATGCAGAAGGTCCCAGGTTTGATCCCCGGCTGCTCCAGTTAAAAGGACCAGGCAGCAGGGGGTGGGAAAGACCTCCGCCTGAGACCCTGGAGAGCTGTAGAGAGGGGCCGTGGCTCAGTGGCAGAGCCTCTGCTTGGCATGCAGAAGGTCCCAGGTTTGATCCCAGGCTGCTCCAGTTAAAAGGACCAGCCATCAGGTGATTGGAAAGACCCTTCTACCCGAGACCGTGGAGAGCTGTAAAGAGGGGCTGTGGCTCAGTGGGAGAGCAATCTGCTTGGCATGCAGGAGGTTCCAGTTTCAGTCCCTGGCAGAATCTCCAGTTAAAAGGATCAGGCAGGAGGTGAGGGGAAAGACCTCTGCTTGACACCTCGGAGAACTGGTGCTAGTGTAAGCAGACAAGACTGACTCTGATGGACCAAGGCTCTGATTCCGGATAAGGCAGCTTCGTGTGTGTTGTGTTTGGGGATCTGTTTGGCATGCAGAAGGTCCTAAGTTCAGTCCCCGGCATCTCCTGTTCAAAAGGACTAGGCGGTAGGTGATGGGACAGGATCTCTGCCTGGGACCCTGAAGAGCGGCTGCCAGTCTGAGCAGACAATGCTGGCATGGATGGACGGAAGGCCTGTTTCAGTAGAAGGCAGCCTCATGGCTTCACGTGTATTCAAGTGTGATTTCCATCTGGACATAAGGAAACCCGGCTCCTCCTTCTGCCACCGACATGTCTGCTGAGAACTGAGAAACTGGAGGCCCTCCTCCCCCATTGACACCCCCTCCCCAGTGCTGGCCAGGCAGGGTCACTCCCATGGCTGGCGAAGGTGGTCATTCTTTCCCCCCCTGCAGCTGGCAGGGACTGGCCCTTCTTGGACTCTGCTGGTTCCTGGGGTGTCTCCACCCTCTTGACAGATGTTCCTGGGGGTCAAATTCCAGGAAGGCCGGGGCAGTATTTATCTCACCACACCATTAACCCCCCCAGACCACATCCCCGGGTTTGGGCCTTTTCACCCAGCATGGATGGGACCTTCTCAGCGAGGCTGACCTGGCACGGACCCTGCTCAAGGCTAGCCAGTGGGGAGGGAGGGAAGAATTCTGACTCCTGCATTGGGCTCGGCCTGAGCAGGGAGAGGTCACGAGGTCGGGAAGGTGCTGAGGCCTTCATGGAAATGGCTTCCTGCACCTCAGGAGACTGTCTGGCACAGGTGGTGTGGGCAGGGGGGGGGGAAGGAATGAGGCCGTGGCTAGGGTTGCCAGCTCCAGGCTGAGAAAGTCCCAGAGATTCGAGGGCAGAGCCTGCGGAGAATAGGGTTTGTGGAGCGGAGGGAGGGACATCCCTGGGATATAACGCCATAGACTCCACCTTCCAAAGCCGCCATTTTCTCCAGGGGAACTGATCTCTGTCATCTGGAGATGAATTGTAATTAAGAACATAAGAAGAGTTCAGCAGGAAAAGGTTCATCTGTTCCATCCAGTCTTGTCTCACACAGTGGCCAACCAGTTCCTCTGGACCTTCTGCATGTCAAATAGAGGCTCTTCCACTGTTCCCGGGCCTCTCCCCAAACAAACATTCATGAAGATGTCTTACCCTCGGTCCATCAAGGTCAGTTTTGTCTATTCAGACCAGCAGCTGCTCTCCAGGGTCTCAGGCTGAGGTCTTTCCCATCACCTGCTGCCTGGTCCTTTCAACTGGAGATGCTGGGGATTGAACCAGGGACCTTCTGCATGCCAAGCAGATGCTCTACTGCTGAGCCACAGCCCCTCTTTGCAGCTCTCCATGGTCTCAGGCGGAGGTCTCTCCCATCACCCACTGCCTGGTCCTTTTTAACTGGAGATGCTGGGGATTGAACCTGGGACCTTCTGCATGCCAAGCAGAGGCTCTGCCACTGAGCCACAGCTCTTCCCAAGGTGGAGCCCCAAATAGGCAGTTCTTCCCTTCGGCCCCCGGTCTGCTGCTGCCACCCCCACCCCCACCTGCCTTGAAAGTTCCTGGTTGATGCTGACCTTGATAGGTAGAGAGGTGGTCCCGCTATGGTCTCCACACCTTGGGCGTCTTCTTCTTCTTGAACCCTTACAGTTCTGGAGATCCTGAACCTCATCCACCAGAGGGATCTCCTGACCGCTGACGAACACATCATCGAGTTGGAAGCGGAGTGCGAGAGGGATGGCCAGCAGAGCCCGGAGAGCGGTGAGATGCGGAAGGACGGGAGCCGGAAGGCCAAGGATGTGGCTCTGCTCTATGAAGCCCTACTGAAGGAGCTCTGGGCGGTCCAGGCCGAGGCGCTGGGGGCCAAAAGCGCCCACCCGAAGCTGGAACTCATGGTACGTGTGATCGAACAGGAGGAGGAGACGGACCGCAGGTGGCTGGAGGCCAAGGGGGGCATGGCGGAGGGATCCGGGGCCCGGCCCCGAGGCCTGAAGAAGCAGTGGCTGGAAGCGGTGAAGCAACTGGTCGGCCAGAGGCTGTGCCAGTGCACCGAAGGCAGGTCCGGCCCCATTCCCGCCCTGATGGACCGGCTAGCCAAGTGCGCTTGGGAGGACTTGTGCACGGTGAGGTTCCACCTGCTGCACGTCTATCCGAAGGAGTACGAGGCCTTCAGCGTCTATCTGTGCAGCTTCCACCAGGGCCTGGCGCAGTGCTTGGCCAAGGTGGTCCAGAGCAGCATGACCATCTCCGACCTGTACTTCGTCTTGGACTGGAATAGCAACATCTACCACAGGTGAGTGGAGGCGAGAGGTGTCCTGAGCATGGACAAGACGGTGGCACGGGGTGGGGTGGGAGATGGGCGGCGGCCCTTCTCCACTTGCCTTCGGAGCAGAGCTTCACACCCGGGGTGACTCCCGTGGAGCCCTGGCCAGCTGCCTTGCCAATCTCCAGGTGGGTCCAGGGATGCCATCTCCAGTTTGGGAAATTCCTGGATATGGGAGGAGGTGGCGCCTGGTGAGGGAAAGGTTTGGGGAAGGAACTCGGTGGGGTAGAATGCCGTAGAGGCCACCTTTCAAAGCAGCCGTTTTCTCCAAGGAAACTGATCCGTGGAGCCTAAAGGTCAGCTGTGATTCCAGATCTCCAAGACTCACCTGGAAGGTGGGAGGGCTTGGAGATCTCCTGGAATTACGACGCATTCTCCAGGTTACAGACGTCGGCTCCCCTGGGGAAAAAAACAGCTCCTTTGGACGGTGGACTGTGTGGCCTTCTGTCCTGCTGTGGTTCTTCTTCCCCTGCCCAAACCTCGCTGTGCTCAGGCTCCACCCCCAAAACCTCCAGGTTTTCCCCAACCTGGAGATGACACCCCTAGGCAATGCTCCCTCTAAGCTGTGGAGTCTTGTGAGCAAAAGTTTCTACCCTGTGAGCTCCTGGCATGAAAGTTGTGAGTGAGCGATTTGGCCACTGCATGAATTAGTTTGCTCTGGAGCTACATCCTTCCTCAGCTAAGGCAAAAATGTGTGAGCCGGAGGCTAAAAAACTGTGAGCTAGCTCACACTATTTCAGCTTAGAGGGGATGCTGCCCCTAGGCCCACGTGAAGTCTCTCTGCCAGGCCATGGCAAAAGGGCAAAGGGAGGCAATGGGTTTCTTGGTCGGAAGATCTCTTCTCCCGCTGGGGAGTTCTTCAGCCAGGCAAGTGGGTGGTGGAATTCTTGGTCAATTCTTCTTCTTCTTTTTTGGGGAATTTTAATAACTTTTATTAAATAAATATAAAGCAATTGATACAGAGCATCCCAAACAATACAAACTATTTAACATTAATAATATTCTGGATATTCTATTCTGTATATCCTCAACATGCTTTCTAAAAATGCAGTTGGGTTAGCAACCATCTTATATAAATGTAAGAATCTGAATTCTACTAGCTAGTATTTATTGATCAAAATCAAAACATACTCTTAAATCTGGGGTATATAGAATAAACACTTCAGATGAAACTAAATAATCAGGAATAATTCCACTCTGTGCCATGTAACTTATGACCGGAAACCAGTCCTTTTGCCAGAATTCAGCAGTGTAATAACAACTGCCAACAAACGATCGTATGTCCTCACCACACAATTTCCAGCATTTCGGATTTTTAGAGGGACTTATATGATGTAATTGCATGGGGGTTAAATACCAATGGCTGATTAGTTTGAATGTTGTTCGTCTGGGAGATCTGGCTTTTAATGCCACAAAAGATGACGTCCAAATGGTCAACTCTGAGGTGTGTGAGGGAGAACTGCCCTGGCGTGCTGATAACTGGGGTAGGGCGGGAGGTGACGTGTGGGTTTTGTGTGTCAGGGACTGTGAGGACTTGGCCTGGCCCCCCCTCACAAGGCCCTGTAAGGAATAGTGGGCATGGACCCAAAGGGAGGGCACAGCTGGGCTTGGCTCTCCCCAGAGGTTGCTTGGGGGGACACATTATCCCTCTAACTCAGGGGTCCCTGACCTTTTTTGAGTCTGCGGTCACCTCTGGAATTCTGACACAGTGTGGGGGGTGGAGGTGCAAAATGGGTGCTGTGGGAGGTTGACCTACCCACAAAATGGCTGCTGCAGGGGGCGGAGCCAGCCACAAAATGGCTGCCACAGCTTACCTAGTCACACGGTGGTAATCTTTGGGCTGTGTGGGCAGCTGCTGCCAAAGCGACATTTTAAATAACCTGCACAGCCAATCGGCTCTTCAGCGGCCAATCAGAAGCCTTGCTGGGCAAAAGCCCCCCCCCAGCCCACTTTCTCAAGACTCTTGGCGGGCAGCGGGTACCATGGCGCCCGTGGGCACCCTGCTGGGGACCCCTCCCCTAACTCTCTCTCCCTTCCACAAAGAGAGGTGCTGGGCCGAAGTGAGATAGCTCCCCTGGTCAACAAGGTCCGGGAGCTGGGCCCGCTGCTGTCCCCCGAGACCCAGCTCAGCCTGGAAGAGGACTGCATCGCAGCCGTCAAGGTAATGTCCAGGGCGGCAGCCGGAGGGTGCCGTGCTCTTTAAGAAATTGATTTCATCCATCTGTGGCTCGTGGGAGGCAAGGAACAAGGGCGAATGTAATTGTCAAAGCTCTGGATCTATCAGGTCTTGGCTGTGTTGCCCGCTACAAATGCTGACAGGGCTGAGAGCCAGGATTCACCCCAGAAACAGAGACTGGTTGATGGGGGTGGTGGGAGAGCACTCTGGGCATGCTCCCTGGTAGTCGCTGATCGCATGCCCAGGGGCTGAGACTGATGCTCCCTCTAAGCTGTGGAGTTCTGTGTGCAAAAATTCTACTTTCTGAGCTACCGGCATTAAAGTTGTGAGTGAGTGATTTGGCTGCTGCATAAATTGGTTTGCTCTGGAGCCGTCCTTCCCGAGCTAAGACAAAAATGTGTGAACCGGAGGCTAAAAAACTGTGAGCTGGCTCATACTAACTTGGCTTAGAGGGAACACTGAGCCCTGGTTCCTCCTGTCTAAGGAGGTACCCTTTCAAGAGAGACAGAACGGCGTAGTGGTCAGAATGTTGGACTTTGGAGAGAAATAGGGTTGCCAGACTCCAGATGGGGCCTGGAGATCTCCCAGAATTACCAGTGACCTCCGGATGACAAAAATCAGTTCCCCTGGAGAAAATGGTCATTTTGAAGGGTGAATTCCAGGGCATTGTACCCTGCTGAGGCCCCTGTCAGTCCTGCTAGCATTGTACACTGTTGACGTCCCTTCCCCCCCCAAAACCCCACCCTTCCCAGGCTCCACTCCCAAAATCTCCAGGTGTTTCCTGACCCAGAGCTGGCAACCTAAGCTGGAGCTCATGGCAGGGAGGGTTGTAGTGGTGAAAACTAGTGACTAAGTGAAATAAACCACGGGTCATTCATTTCATGGAGACAGATGGAGCCACTCTCATGGAGGTAGATCCACTCTACAAGATATAAGGACAGATGGACACACGTTCAAGCTGTATCTGAAGAAGTGAGCACTGACTCATAAGAACAGAAGAGAAGCCAGTGCTGGGTCAGGCCCATGGCCCATCCAGTCCAGCACTCTGTGTCACACAGTGGCCAAAACCCAGGAGCCATCAGGAGGTCCAACAGTAGGGCCAGAACTCCAGAAGCCCTCCCACTCTTGCCCCCCCGCAAAAGCTGCCACAAGTTTTGTTAGTCTTTAAGGTGCTCCTGGACTCTGGCTCTTTCCTAATGTTGCTCATTTGATTGCCTGTCCTGTGTGGAGCCAGGGGATGAAAGGCAAGGCTGGGGGGACTGGGGGGCAGGGGCTCCTGAAGGCCCCCCCAACATCTCCTTGCTGGAGAAAAATGCTCCGTGGTGTGTAGGCACCGCTCCCCAGGAAACCTCCTCTCCTCTCCCCCTCCCTCCATCCTCTTTTGCTGATTGTTTGTAGGTGAAGATCAGGGAGGACATGAGCCGGGAGCTGCTGAAGGAAGAGGAGAAGTGGGCCCAGGAGGAGGCCGACGAGTCCCAGATCTGCCTGTCCAGCAAAATCATCCCCGTACGTCAGACTCCAAAGAGCTCCAAAGGGCTCTTACGTGCTTGCATGTTCTGCTCTTCCCATTCCTTCCACACACATACACCCAACCTCACACTTGCCCCATTGTGTGTGTGTGTGTGTGTCAAGTGCCGTCAAGTTGCAGCTGATTTCCGGTAACCCCAGCAAGGGGCTTCCAAGGCGAGCGAGAAGCAGAGGTGGTTTGCCCCTTGCCTTCCTCTGCAGAGCCTTCCTTGGTGTTCTCCCTTTCAAGTACGGACCCTGCTGAGCTTCCAACTTATGGCCACCCCAGCAAGGGGCTTCCAAGGCAAGCGAGAAGCAGAGGTGGTCTGCCCTTGCCTTCCTCTGCTTCTCCCTTAGAGGTCTCCCTTCCAAGTACCAGCCCTGCTGAGCTTCTGAGATCTGACAAGGCGGGGCTACACCGTGCCACCTTCCCTCCCTTGCCCAGTTTTTTCCCCCTGCCAAGTCTCAGGCCGACGTACGGCGACCCCTCGTGGGGTTTTCAAGGCAAGGGACGTCCAGAGGTGGTTGGCTGGCTCCTGCCTCTGAGTGGTGACCCTGGATTCCCTTGGTGGTCTCCCCACCCAAAGAGTAACCAGGGACAACCCTGTTTTAGCTTCCAAGATCTGCTGAGACCTGACTATCCAGTTCAGGGCAAAAGACATGCGGGAGAGGTGTGCCCTTGCCGGCCTCTGCGTTGCACCCTTGGGCTTCCTTGGCAGTCCCCCATCCAAGCACTGACCAGGACAGGCCTTGCTTAGCACCCCAGATCTGATGAGATTGGGCTAGGCAGCGCCCCCCCCCCCCCCCAATTGAGTTCTTGCTTAAAAAACAGCACGGGGAAGCACGTCAGAGACGGGCCTGGAGCGTTTGTGGAAATCTTTTGATGGGGAGCTTCTGGGGTCCCGTTCCTTGTGCTTGGAGATGATGTCAGGTGCTGCTCAGCCAGCGGCTTGCCGTTCTCCTAGGTGCTCTGGACTCTCTCTCCTATCTGCCAGACTTTCTGTTTTGTTTGCATGCTCCATGCATGTGTGAATTTGCCCTGTGTGTCCTTGCACGGCGCAGAGGGATAGACACGGACCCTTAGGGACCTCGACCCCCTCCAAGTGGGAAACCTTCCTCCAAGCTGTTCCCCGTGGAAATGTCATCCCGTTGTTTCAGCTGTCCCCCTTTGCAGCCGAGGAGGAGGAGACTTTGGGGAGCAGCCCCAGAAGGCTCCTCATCCCTCAGCCCCGGCTGGCCGGTCCTGAATCTTTCTCCCACTCCACAGGTGTTAAGGACTCACACGGACAAAGCCCCCCAGATCACGGTGGACTTCGGGAGGAGGATGGCTCAGTGCTGTCTCGCCTGTCTGGCGGAATTCCTGCAGAGGTATGGCACTGCAGAGCCCGGGCATTTGGGGCACCGAGCGGAAAGGAGGGCATCTTCTGCAGCCCCCGAGGGCATCTGTTTGGGGACAGGACCTGGAGGGCGGGAAGGAAGCGTATTTGGTCCAAAGCTGGAACAGATAACCCCCCCTGCTGACACCTCCACCACCATGCCCAGTTCTGTGGTACTGAAAGCCATCTGATGGTTCCACCCAAAGAAAATTGGGCTCTTGCCAGGGCTGCCGGGAAATTTGACCGCTCTGGTTGCCCCAAAGCTGTTGTCTCTCCTAGAATGGCCAGCTCTGGCTTGGGGAATGCCTGGAGGTTTGGGGGTCGATCCTGGAGAAGGTGTGATCTGGGAGGAACCGCAGCCGGGTGTGTAATGCCACAGAGTCCGCCGGCCAAGGCTGCCGTTTCCTCCAGGGGACCTGATCTCTGTTGCCCCAACAGCTGTAATTCTGCAGGGCCTGTAAAGCGGAGGCTGTTCCGCCAGGCCTTTGGTTGAAGCAGTGGGTGTTTCTACCATCTCAGCCTCCCCTGCCCGTAGGAGGCCTTCAGGTGCCCACTGGCCTACTAACACCTAACAGGGAGTGTATTCGGCTGCTCTGGACTGGTGTTATTTTTTTTGCTGCCGTGCTGTTCTTATTTAATTGGTTTGGTGTCGTGGTTAAGTGCACGGACTCTCATCTGGGAGAACCGGGTTTGAGTCCCCACTCCTCCACTTGCAGCTGCAGGATGACCTTGGGCAAGCCATAGCTCTGTGCCAGCTGTTCTCTCAGGGGCAGTCCTGGAAAGAGCTCTCCCAGCCCCATCTACCTCACAGGGTGTCTGTTGTGGGGAGGAGAAGGGAAAGGACATTTTAAGCCCCTCTGAGACTCCCTTGGTAGTGAAGGGCGAGGTAGAAATCCAATCTCCTCCTCCTCCTTGTCTTCTTCTTCTTTGTATATTTATTGCTTTATCTCAGTTGTGACCCACACTGAGCCATTAATGGGCTAGGGTGGGGTATAAATGCAACAAACAAACAAACAATTCTGAGAGATCTCCAGTCCCCACCTGGAGGATGGTAACCCCATGCACACCCCAAAGGCCATCTTCCAGGTGGCCACCAATGCTTGACGGCCAGGGGAGACCCTCCTCCTTCCATATGGAGCCCTGGAGCTGAACATGGCAAGAAAACACGGAAGGGGCAAGGGTCTTGTTTACCCCCCTACTCCAAACACAAGGACACCCATTTCCACCTCACGCAGTGGGGGGAAGAAGAATTTGGGGGAGGAGGCACACAGAGCAGGGGCTGTCACCCTCACCCCCTTCAGTGGCTTCTGGTCCCCGGCCCTCTGCTCTGAACAAGCTCTCTGCCAGGGCTTCCTGCAGGAGGAAAACACACCGATGGCGCTGGACATAGTTGTGTGTGTGCGCTGGGGGAAGGGGGGAGCAGCACACAGCTTCCAGTTCCAGTGGGCTGGCTAAGACTGGGGCTCATCCTGGCGTATAAATAGCTGCTCTGCCCCACCTTTGTAGGGAAATGACAGCGAGGCGAGGGCACAGAAGGGCCCCGATGGAGCTGGCAGGATGATTCAAACTCTGCCAGAGGCTAATTTTATCCGGACTTCCTCCTGGGAGGCTGGTGCCCATCAACCAGGCCCGTAGCCTGTGGTTCTGTGGCTTGTGAGGCTGAAGTTCTCAGGGCAGAAAGAAAAGCCGTTTAGCCAACAGGAATCTGCTACCAGGACAGATCCCTAAGTTGCAAGCTGACAACCGCTTTAGACGACAATTCTCAGCTGCTGCAAGCTAATCTCTTCCACCAGCCAAAGCCACAGGTGGCGCAAGGCTGGGTGGATGTGTGAAGCTGCGTTCTTCTTATGCCTCAGGCCCCACTGACTTTGCATCCCTTTGTTTCCCCCACACCACCCTTGTCTTCATCTCCCTCTCCCCCAGTTTCCAGAGGAAGGTGGAGAAGTTCCACGAGGGGCAAGCAGAGAGCAGCTTAACCGCTGACTGCTACACAAGCCGGACCATTGCACTCGTCAATTGCTGCCCACCCTTCCGGTGAGTGTCCACCCCTCCCCGCCCAGCCTGAATGACAAAGCAGGGGCAGCCACACAAACCCCACCCCCACAGAAGATGCAGTCTTTGCCAAATACTTCTGTTGTCATTTTCCCTTCTGCCTTAGAGTGTTTGTGAACATTCCATGTCATCACCACAGCTCAGCCAGCGGCTGGGTGGGCCTGAAGCTTGTAGGCAGGAGAGAGCAGGTGATCTTGCAGTGGCGTGGCAACCTGTCCCTGCTCCCACAACTGTGGCATTCTCCATACATCTGCAGTGAGTCAGGAGACTAGCACCCTTTCTGGCCTATCACAGCCTGTTTTGAAGCGCATGTTCCAGTGGGGTGGCTGTAGCCAAACACGGCGACCAAATAAAAAGAGTCCCACAGACAGGGCCGCTTTCCATGGGCTCCTTCGGATGCCATGAAGTGGATCCCGAGTCAGCCGAATTTTCTTTATACACAGAGAGGAACTGGTGTGTGAATGCCAGCTACTTCCACTCTTTGCCCGCATCCCCCAAGTGTCCGCTTTTTCTTCCTCAGGAAATATGTCAGGGACTTGGCGAGATGCGGTCACCCCGAGAGCGAGGGAGCGGAGGGCCAGGCCAGCACCTCTCTGGACCAGGTGACGCGGTTCTGCAACAGGGTGCTGACCAACCAGCTCTTTCAAAACCTGAAGGTATTCCTTTCGAGGAGGGCCGGCTTCATCCGCCCGAACAGAAATTCAAGGTGGCGAGTCAACTTTTGCCTGACAGATCCTGGAGATTATCTGCGGCTAAATGTTTTAAACGATGAATTCTTACAGAACTAGTTTGTCCAGATTCTCTGTTTGGGTGTGGGGATCAAACATCTCCTTATAGGCTGACTCCCAGGGGGCCATCCTGGGGGGGGGGGGGGTTGGCCAGAATCTAGGGTTGCCAACCTCCAGGTGTTAGCTGGAGATCTCCTGCTTTTACAACGAATCTCAGGTGATGGAGATCAGTTCCCCAAGGGAAAATGGCTGTTATGGAAGGTGGACTCTATGGCATTATGCCCCATTGCATAATCCCTCCTTTCCCCAAACCCCTCCCTCCTCAGGCTCCACCTCCAAAATCCCCAGGTACTTCCCAACCCGGAACTGGCAACCCAACCAGAATCAGAGCCCTGCTCCAGTGGACCAGGGACCCTGGGGAATGGGAGGTCCCCTCCGAGACTCTTGCTCATGCCATCATTGTCCCTGAGAGCAAAGGGTTCTGGGAATGTGGGTGGGCAGGAGCCCAGCTGCTCCCTGGCCCCAATCCCACCACTTGCCCCCCCCCCTTTGCGGATCCCTCTGCTCCTTCTGATCTCCTCCCCCCCCAACCCGGCAGCCCTACTTCCAGAAGCTGATGAAGAGGAAATGGCTGAACAACTCAGAAGCCTTCTCCACCATCATGGCACTTCTCTCAGAGCACGCCCAGAAGCTGAAGAGGATGAAGCCGGAGCCATATGAGGTGAGGGGTCTGCCAGGAAAGCAGGGGACACGCTTCGGGCCGCTCCTGCTGCACGAGCGACCAACGTGACCCCTTGGCACAGAGCTGGTGCTGGGTTCGAGTCCAGCAGCCCCTTAGAGAGCAGCAAGATGTTCGGGGTGATGCGCTTTTGAG
Organism: Lepidodactylus listeri; assembly: GCA_029233225.1. Lineage (NCBI taxonomy): Eukaryota > Metazoa > Chordata > Lepidosauria > Squamata > Gekkonidae > Lepidodactylus > Lepidodactylus listeri. Next base: position 43,060,907 of record JARCFY010000020.1, read on the forward strand.
AGTCAGCGCTCTCGTCAAACTCTGGAGGCGTTCTGGGGCACTTTCCCTGGGGAGGGGATACATTTTTGTTTACCCCCTCCAATGAACAAGCGCCCCTGGCACCACTGGAGGCTGGCACAGCCCTGAGAGGAAAGGACCACCCTCTGCCAGCCCTGTTGAGAGCTGTTGACACCGTCTTCCTCGCTCTGTGACTCTGCCTGAAATGCCACCAGGAAGTGGGTGAAGCTTTCTGGGCCCTGGACCACTTCCTTTGGGCATGCCAGGCTCCTCCTAAAGGCAGAGGAGCAGGGCCAGGAAAGAAATGTGGCAACCCAGCCCTTGGGTGGCATCTCCAAGGGCAACAGCCCTTCTGCTCTGGGAGCACCAGTCCCCAAATGTGATTCAGCCGTCCCTTCCCGCTTTGGGGCCCGGAACGCATGCCTTGTTCCCAACGCTGGTCTCTCCCGCCCACCCCGACCCCAATTCTGTTTTGACCAACCAGATGTTGGTGAAAGACTTGCACCACGGGGTCCTCACCGACTATGTCCGCTCCCTGATGCGAGTTCGGATCATCTGCACATCCTCGAAGATGAGATCCAAAATGGCTGCCAAGCTGCGCAGTGAGGCCCAACAGCTCCAGGAGTTCTTCGCCCAGCTGGTGAGAAATGTGTGTGCGTGTGTGGGGCGCAGGGTGTGTGTGGGGGGTGATAGAGGCTTTTAAATGGCTGAGTGGTGTGGTGGTTGTTTTTTTGCAAGGGATTCTGGGGCATGTTCTAGAGACCCCCCACTGGCTATGTCTTTTGAGGCTGACTAGGGATAAATTCGCACTGGCCCCTCACCTGCCCTTCCCCCCAGTCTGTGTGCATCTGTGAATGCCCAAGAATCAGGGTTAGGGGTTCAGAGTTGCCAGCCTCCAGGTGGGGCCTGGAGATGCCCCAGAATCTCAGCCAGTGTTCCCTCTAAGCTGACTTAGTGTGAGCTAGCTCACAGTTTTTTAGACTCCAGCTCAAATATGTTTTTGTCTTAGCTCAGGAAGGGTGGCTTCAGAGCAAACTAATTTATGCAGTAGCCAAATCACTCACTCACAACTTTAATGCCAGTAGGCTCATGAAGTAGAAGTTTTGCTCACACGGCGCCACACAGCTTAGAGGGACTATTGATTTTGCAGCTGATCTCCAGTTTGATGTAGTGGTTAAGTGCGCGGACTCTGATCTGGGAGAACCGGGTTTGATTCCCCAGTCCTCCACTTGCACCTGCAGGATGACCTTGGGCAGGCCATAGTTCTGGCACAGCTGTTCTTGAAAAAGAGAGCAGTCTCTGTCAGAGCTCTCTCAGCCCCACCTACCTCCCAGGGTGTCTGTTGTGGGGAGGGGAAGGGAGAGGAGACTGTCAGCCGCTCTGAGACTCTTGAGGGGAGGGCGGGGCATAAATCCAGTCTCCTCCTCCCTCTCCTCTATAGACATCTGTTCCTCTGGAGAAAATGGCTGCTTTGGAGGAGGGACTCTTGGGCATTATATGCTGCTGAGATCCCTCCCCAAAACCCATCCGCTGCAGGCTTCACCCCCAAATCTCAAGGAATTTCCCACCTTAGATTTGGCAGCCTGGTGGAGGATGTACAGAAACCCAAAATGTGGTTTTCAGTGTGCTCATAATGGTATTCTGAATGGACCGATGGCCACACAAGAGGGTCCATACGCAATCATGTTTCAGCCTCCCGATTTGGATCTGTGTGCCCCCAGTACTCACAGAAATAATCCACACAGGGGAGCAATCTAGGGATGCCAGCCTCCAGGTGGGACCTGGGGATCCCCTGGGAATTGCCGCTCATCTGCAAACTACAGCGATCAGTTCCCTCGAAGGATGCTTTGGAGGGGGGGACTCTATGGCCTTGTACCCCACGGAGGTCCCTGTCCTCCCCAGGCTCCACCCCCAAACCTCCAGGAGTTTCCCAGCCAGGATCTGCCAACCCTACAAGGCCCCCCACCCCCCACCGATGGCTGGGGGGGTGGGCACCTCCTAGAGTCCTCTGTCTCCTCCTCTCCTCCTGCTCAGCTCAGCTCTGCCCCTTCTGAAGCCCGAGGAACCTTCCCCCAATGGAAGAGGCTCAGCACCTGCTGGAAGGCGTCAGACTGGGCTGCATGGAGCCGGTGCTCCCTCTAAGCTGTGGCGTCTTCTTGTGAGCAAAGATTCTGCTGTGTGAGCTACTACTGGCATTCAAGTAGTGAGCGAGCAATTTGGCTCCTGCATAAATGAGTTTGCTCTGGAGCCATCCTTCCCGAGCTGAGACAAAAAGGTGTGAGCCGGAGGCTAAAAAGGCTGTGAGCTGGCTCACACTAACTCAGCTTAGAGGGAACGCTGGAGTGGAGCCGTGGTCTTTCTCTCCGGGAAGTTTCTCCTTGCAGCCCTCCCCCTGGGCACTTTTCTCCCCACTAAATCAGGCTCACCAGCTCCAGTTTGGGAAATTCCTGGAGATTTGGAGGTGGAGCCTGCAGAGGGTGGAATCTGGGGAGGACAGGGACCTCAGCTGGATATAATGCCACAGAGTCCATGTTCCAAAGCGGCCATTCCCTCCAGGGAGACTGACCTCTGTCTTCCGGAGAGCAGCTGTTATTCAGGGACATCTCCAGGCCCCACCTGGAGGCTGGCAACCCGGCAGCTTTCAGGTCTCAGAGCCCTGCAGCAGAAAAGTAGCTGGGGAGGGGGCTTGACAGGAAAATGAAGGGGCCCGTCCCTCCTCCCTGTCAGGGCTCTCCTCTCCCGCGCTTCCCTCCTCTCAGCTGAGACCGCCCACCCGTGGTGCAAAAAAGGCATTTGTCTTTCTGACAGACGGGTCCTTCCTGGTGTTTATCTGATCCTTGGGGGGAACTCTGCCTCACTGCCCTGCGTCCCCCCAGCAGGGAGTTCCGTGGGTCGTGTGTGATTTGTTTGAAAAGGTCACTTCCTCTGGTTTGTTTGCTAGGGCAGCTCAGCAGCCTGTCCCACCCCCCAGGGCGAGCTATAATTAACTCCCTGCCCTGACAGGCACTGACCCCCCCCCCCCCTCGCCTCCCTTCCTCGCAGAAATCCACCTCCTCCTGGCTGGACGCTGCCGTGCCGCACTTGGCCGGGATGATCGAGCTGGAAGACATGCCGGCCATCCAGATGGAAGCTGGGTTCCTCGTAAAAGACTTCCCCGATGTGCAGTGAGTGCAGAAGTGGAGTTCTTGGTGTGGGGGGGGAGATGGTGGGGAGAGGGGGCTTGGGTAAGCGGGGGCCCCGTTGCAGCCACCTGGAGCAGCAGCAGCATTATGACTGCCTTTAGGTGACTTACAAAGTAGGGACCAAATCAGAAGGTGGTGCAAAAATCATTAAAATGCTGTTAAAAACCCAGCTAAGGCATTATAGGATTATAGAAACACAGAGCTGGAAGGGGCCCTACAGGCCATCTAGTCCCACCCCCTGCTCAGTGCAGGATCAGCCTAGAGCATCCCTGACAAGGGTTTGTCCAGCTGCAGCTTAAAGATGGCCAGGGAGGGGGAGCTCAAATCACCACCTCCCCAGGCAGCCGATTCCACTCTTGCACAACTCTGACTGCCAGAAAGTTTTCTCTAATATCTAGCCGGTCCCTTCCCGCCCTTAATTTAAACCCATTCTTGGGAGTCTCTTCCCCTCTGCTGCCCCCAGGAAGAGCCCCCTGCCCTCCTGTAAGTGAGGCAGCCCTTCAGATACCTAGAGAGAGCCCCCCCTGTCCCCCCTCCGCCTCCTCTCCTCCAGACTGAACATTCCCAAGAAGGCCCCCAGCCTTTCCTCACGGGGCTTCTTGGTCTCAGCTTGAAACATCTGGTGGTGGTGGAAAGACTCACTGAGTCACAGCTGACTTAGGGGGTTTTCAAAGCAAGAGATATTCAGAGGTGGGTTTGCCCTTGCCTGCCTCTGCGCAGCAACCCTGGACTTCCTCGGTGGTCTCCCATCCCAGGACTAACCTGGGCCGGCCCTGCTCAGCTTCAGAGATCTGGCCGGATGAGGCTGGGCTGGGCCATCCCAATCAGGGCTTTAAAACATTTTTCAGGCTAAAAAGATTCTCAGGGAAAGCACTCCGGCTGGAAGTGGGCTTCTTGTTGTTCAGTTGTACAGTCGAGTCTGGCTGTCCGTGACCCCACGGGCCACATCACGCCAGGCCCTCCTGTCTTCCACTGTCCTCCGGCGTTGGCTCAGTTTCGTGTTCGTCACATCGATAACACTGTCTGACCATCTCATCCTTGGCCACCCCCTTCTTTTACCGTCAGTCGTTCCCAGCATCAGGGTCAAACCCCTAAGGTTAAAGTTTGGGAAAGAGGAATGTTTGGGCACAGAGCCCAAAAGAGGCTTCGGGGAGGGGGTGCCAGGTGAGGATCCAGAGGGACAGCACTGCTCAGGTGAGGTCCCACCGCAGAAGCAGGAGGGGCGCCGAGGTCAGGGCCGGAGTGGTCAGGAGAGTCTTTATCGGCTTTCCTGGCTCGGGGCCTTGAACAGACCTCTCTGGCTTGGAAGCGTGTCAGGGGCAGTTTGTTCCCTGTCCTCGGCTTGTGACCCCACTCTGGGAGCCAACTTCCTTCCTGCCTTTCGGAAGAGCTGTTTCCCTGGGGTGCTACAGGGCCAAAGGGCTTGCCCCTCCCCCAAGTTTCCCACTAGGGGTTCTCTGGGCCGATGTGACCTGGTCCTCCACCAGGCCGGGTGGCCAAGCTCCCAGCGGTGGCCGGTTGCCACGGCTTTGGGGAGCCGCAGTGGGTCTGTTCCATGCCAGAGAACAAACAAACAGCAGATCAAAGTTTAAGTGGAAGCGTTAATGAGAGCTGCTTCTCCCGTCAGCGGAAAAGGCCCATCAGGTAAGGATGTGCGCGCAACCTGAGGTCCGGGCACAGGGCCAGCGACGAGGCTGCCCTGTCCCCAAAGCAGAGAACTCTAGACGGGCCATCTGGACCTTGCCAAGGAGGGGGAATCCAAACCGGCCTCTTTTGGAACAGCCTCTTCCCTGGAGTCATAAGAACACCAGAAGAGCCCTGCTGGGTCAGACCAGTGAGGGTCCATGTACTCCAGCATCCTGTCGCACCCAGTGGCCAAACAGTTCCTCTAGAGGTCGAACCACAGAGCAGAGAGGCCGAGGCCTTCCCCTGAAAAGAACACCAGAAGAGCCCTGCTGGGTCAGACCAGTGAAGGTCATGTAGTCCAGCATCCTGTCACACCCAGTGGCCAAACAGTTCCTCTAGAGGTCGAACCACAGAGCAGAGAGGCTGAGGACTTCCCCTGATGTTACCTCCCAGCACTGGGATTCAGGGGTAGACTGCCTCTGACCATGGAGGTTTCCTTTATTCACCATGGCTAGTATCCGCTACAGGGCCTCTCCTCCATGAATCAGCTTCATCCCCTTTCAAATGTGTTCATGGCCATCCCTTCATTTACTGGCAGTGAATTCCCCAATTTAATTACTCGTTGAGTAAAATAGTGTTCCCTTTTGTCCTGGACCTGTTTCCCATCCGTTCCCTTTGGGTGCCCCTGAGATTTAGTATTACGGGAGACAGAAAAAGCTCTTTCTGTCCACTTTCTCCAATCTGTGCCTAGTTTTATAAACCTTTAATCGTATTCTTCCTTATTAGAGTTGCCAACCTCCACGTGGTGACTGGAGATCTTCCAGGATTACAGCTGATCTCCGGGCAACAGAGATCAGTTCACCTGGAGGGAATGGCCGGTTTGGAGGGTGGACTCTGTGGTGTTGTTCCCAACTGAGGTTCTTCCTCTCCCCAAACCCCGCCTTCCTCTGGCACACCCCCCCAAAAAATCTCTAGGTATTTCCCAGCCCAGAGCTGGCAAACCCAACTCCTTAGTCATCTCTTTTCTAAACCGAAAAGTCCCAGACTCTCCAGCCTGTCCTCACAGGGGAGATGCTCCACTCTGTTGGGCCGCACTCTTTTGTTCTGCCCCCAGCTCTGCGGCATCCTTGTTGAGATACGGCAACCAGAGCTGCACACGGCAGTCCAAACGGGGCCAGGCCCAGGTCCGAAGCAACAGTGAGGCACCATGGGGTTGGGCCCCCAACGTACCGGACAGGCCTTCCGACTTCCCATCCAGCCGGTTTATTTTAATTTTCTGCACACCACAGCCACATTGAGCTGAGCTGTTGCCCTGTCCTCCCTACCGGCAGTGTAGCTCTGGCTGGCTGTGGGGAAGGCATGTTATGGGGCACATCTGATCTCTGCTCCAGCCCTCCCTGCTCCCTTTCTTGTCGCTTTCCCTGTGGAGGAAGGTTGAAGCGCTTGGGGCTCTTTAGCTTGGAGAAACAACAGCTGAGGGGTGACATGATTGAGGTTTACAAGATTATGCATGGGATAGAGCAGGTAGAGAACAAGGTACTTTTCTCCCTTTCTCACAAGACAAGAACTCCTTGTGGGCACTCCATGAAATTGCTGAGCAGTCGGGTTAGAACAGATAGAAGAAAGTCCTTCTTCACTCAAAGAGTGATGAAGACGTGGAATTCACTGCCACAGGAGGTGGTGGCAGCTACAAGCATGGATGGCTTCAAGAGGGAATGGGAGAAACATCTGGAGCAGAGGTCCATCAGTGGCTATTAGCCACAAAGTATAGATAGGATCTCTCCATCTGGGGCAAGTGATGCTCTGTATTCTCGGTGCTTGCGGGGGGGGGGGGCAACAGTGGGAGGGCTTCTGGTGTCCTGGCCCCACTGCTGGACCTCCTGAGGGCACCTGGTGTTTTTGGCCACTGTGTGACAGAGTGTTGGACTGGATGGGCCACTGGCCTGATCCAACATTGGCTTCTCATGTTCTTATGTAACTTTTGCTCTCTCATCACTCCTGGCACAGTGCCCCCTGACTTATTTAAATGCCCCCCGAAATAAAAAAATCCTGGCTATGGCCTTGGCCATGATACAAGCCTCCTCCAATACTGGCTGTTTTATTTTCAGTCCCTTTCTCCACAATCCCCAGCATGGAGTTGGAGACCCCTGAGGAGGCCGCATGTCCAGGGAGCTGTCGGGGGTTGGCGGCACATGATCCACAGGCCCCCGTGAGAAGACTTTAGCCTCCTTGGGACAGAAGGATGATGAGTTAGGTGGAACAGCTCAAGAGCAGTGCTCCCTCTAAGCTGAGTTAGTGTGAGCTAGCTCAGTTTTTTAGCCTCTGGCTCACACGTTTTTGTCTTGGCTCAGGAAGGATGGCTCCAGAGCAAACTAATTTATGCAGCCAGATGGCTTGCTCACAACTTTAATGCCAGGAGCTCACAAAGTAGAATTTTTGCTCACAAGACTCCTCAGCTTAGAGGGAGCATCACCCAAGAGACACACAGGACGGGGCCCAGCTTTGAGATCTCCTTCCTTGTGGGTTTCCCGACAGACCTAAGGCCGGGTTCTGTCCCTCACAGCAGACTGAGGGCTGGGCCTTCCAGCCCAGAGCAGAGCCTCCAAGGAAGGGCCGTAGAAGACCTCTCGTGCCCCAGAGGACCCCATTTGCCCAAATGGTCTCCTATTAACACATCCTTCCTTGCACAAGTCCCATGACCTCAATCCAGGGCTGGGTCTCCCCTGCTTGGGGTGGCTACGAGGAACATGGCCCTGCTCCACCTGAGCTCATACCTCGTCACCGGCACATGTGATGTTGGGCTCATATCCTGAACTGCGCTGAGCCCTGGCAGTGGCAGCGGCACAGGAAGAGATCAGAGGTCCCTTGCTTGGAATCAGCCCCGCCACAACCTCCTTCTCATTCCTCCTGGACCCCTGCAAGCTGGGACTGGGACGCCCTGCTCCAGAGAGACCCCGGGGGGGGGCAGATGGAGTGCTCCCCTTCCTCCCAGGGTGGTGTCATGGCAGCGTGTTCTTGGAACCGGAGTGTCACCGCCATTTTCCCAGGAAAGAGGTGGCCAGCGGGTTATAAATATCCTCCCTTCCACGCTGCCCCTTCGGCTGCCAGCCGACTGCGTCACTCGGGGAGGCAAAGCCGGACCTTATCGTGTCTTGGCTGTTTGTTTCCCTTTCCATCTTCCTGCTTATTGCGTCCTCAGGAATTGTCTCGGAGGCGACAGATTGCCTGTTAAGTGTGGCTGACGGACGTTTCCTGTTTTATCTGGACCCTCTCGGGCTTGTTGTTTCTTTAAAAAAAGAGAGAGAGAGAGAAAAGAAAAGAAGGGCAGACGGGCAGACATGCAGCCAGAGGAAAACAAGTGGCTGGGCTTCAGACAGGAAGTGGGCTTGGGAGATGCTTCCTGCTGGGTGGCCACTTCTGTGCGGGTGATGGGGCCAGGATCAGATCATAGTGGCTCAGCTGGTAGGCAGAGATCCCTGGGAGCCATCAAGGGCTTCGGGAGAGGGGGATTCCAACAGTGCAGAGCAAAAGAGCTGCAGCTAACTTTATACAGGCATGCACGTGCGCACACACACACGCATTGCCAGTGAACACAGCTTGCCATGCCAGTGGGTTCTACCATGCATTTTGTACACTCAACATGTTTCCCCATATTATGAGGTCGTATGACTCTCTCCCATTTTTCACAGTGGCCGAAGCACAGCAGAGAATCCCCTAGTGCTGGGCAATATGGAAAACAGGGCCTGTCAGTTTCAGAAAAAGTCTTGTCAGTTTCAACAATGGGTTTTCCACTTTGCCTGTGTTCCTTTCTGTTGCTTTTCATTTGAGGAACTAAAATGCATGCACAAAACCTGAACCACAAGGATTTAAATGGAAGGTACTTAGGGCAATTGCATAATTTTTTTAAAAAAACTTTGGATGCCACCCCCCACATGTCACAAGTGACATTCCACCCCGATTTAGAAAAGTGCATTTTTAAAATTGTAGCAGCAGAATAGCAGAATAAGTATACCAGAGGAAAAAGAATGGTGTGCAAGGTGGGCCCAGAATCCAAAGTTAAGATTAAAGGCTTGCTGCTCTGAACATCTGCAGTAAGACGAGTGTGGGGTAAGCGTGGGGCTAGGATGGTCCAGCAAAGGGTTTTCTATGCAATACCAGAGTGGGGGTGTGATTTGCATTTGAGCTGGATATTTTGGCAGTGGGGTAGATCATTTGCCCTGACCTGGGTTGCCCAGTTTAGCCCGATCTCATCAGATCTCAGAAGCTAAGCAGGGTTGGCCCTGGTTGGTACTTGGATGGGAGACCCCCGAGGAAGTCCAGGGTTGCTATGCAGAGGCAGGCAAGGGCATTAACCACCTCTGAAGTCTCTTGCCCTGACCTGGAAGGCCCAGGCTGGCCAGATCTCATCAGAACTCAGAAGCTAAACAGGGTTGGCCCTGGTTAGTACTTGGATGGGAGACCACCAAGGAAGTCCAGGGTTGCTACCTCTGTTTGTCCCTGCTCCGCCCTGGATCACCCAGGCTACCCGATCTTGGGAGCTAAGCAGGGTTGCCCATGGTTAGTATTTGGAGAGGGGACCGCCCCCAAAGAAGAGTGGGGTTGCTACGCAGAGGTGGGCAACGGCAAACCACTGAACCTCTCTGGCCTTGAAAACTCCAGGCGGGGGCTGCCATTAGTCAGCTGTAACTTGATGGCACCTTCCACCCCCCACCTGGATTATTTGATGGGGGTCCTTGGTGTTCAGGATTTCGTTGTGGTTCTTGGGCTGTAATTCTGACGGCCTTCTTTTCCTGCGGCCTCGAGGCCTGTTGGAAGAGGCAAGGTCAACATTGGAAAGAAGCCAATAAACAGAGGACGGCTCCTGTAGCCCTGGGAGATCCTGGCTGGGCCAGGTGGAGCTAGATGGATGGAGGCGCACCAGGGTGGGTGGGTGTTGGGGTGTTGGACCAACAACCCCAGACTGTCATCGAGCCAAGCAGAAAACAACCCCTCTCCGCCCCAAAGATTTGCTCCCTTCCCTGCTGGCTGTTTGAGTGGTGGCGAGAGGAGAGCCAGTTCCTTCGTGTCCTTCCACCAGTGGGGACTGCCACATTTGTTTGTCAGAGGCCTTCTGTGGCTGCCCGATGGGATGGCGAGCTCTCTGGCCCTTGGAGGGCACCTCGCCCTTCTGGCACAGCCCAGACCTGCCGGGGAGTGGGGAGAACACCCCACCCCCCTTTGCTGATGGCATTCCACGCCTCCGCAAGAAACTTCCCAGGAAGGAAGTGTGCCTGTGTGCAAACGTTCCCTCTAAGCTGGGTGTCTTGTGAGCAAGAATTCGACTTTGTGAGCTGCTGCCATTAAAGTGGTGAGCAAGTGATTGGCTCCTGCATGAATCAGTTTGCTCTGGAGCCATCCCCTTCCTGAGCTCAGACAGAAATGTGTGAGCCGGAGGCTAAAAACTGTGAGCTAGCTCACATTAACTCAGCTTAGAGGGAACACTGCATATGTGTGTGTGTAGGGGGGGGGGGTTGCGAGGCAAGCCTTCCTAGGAAATTGGGGGCACTTCTTGGAGGAGGCCAGGTTAGGCCGAGCAAAGGGAGTCGGGAGGCAGGAGCCCTGCAGACGGACGGATGCCAGCGGCTAATTAGCAGCGCCGTTCTCAGCAGGCGGGCTTCAGTGCTGGGGAAAAAAGACCTCGGAGGGGCCATTAACCCCGTGATCAGCCACACGCTGGCTCTCCGCCCGCCTCCCCCCACCTTGGCGGGGCAGCCGGCAGAACCGGGCCTGGCTGATTAGGTGGGCGCCCTGCCAGCTTCCTGAAGTTAAGGAGACATCCGAATCAGCGGGCTTTAAATAAACTCTCTTGCAGCAGGAGGGAGGGAGGCAGGCAAAAGCAGCCTCAGAGCTCAGGGCCTCAGGCAAGCCGTCCTGGGGGAAGCCAGGGCTTATGGTTGCTGACTCAGGGTTGGGGAATTCCTGGGGATTTGGGGGTGGGGCCTGGGGAGGGAGGGGGCGGGGCCTGTCTCCTCTGTCCAGACTGTCACAGTCCACTGACAGCCCTCTGGGAGAACCAGGTTTGATTCCCCACTCTTCCTCATGCAGCTGTTGGAGTGACCTTGGGTCAGTCACAAGTTCTTTCAGAGCTGTTCTCTCTGCCCCACCTACCCCACAGGGTGACTGTTGTGGGGAAGGGAAGGGAAAGGAGTTTTTGAGCCCCTCTGAGACTCCAAGTGAAGGGTGGGGTATAAATCCAACCTCCTCCCCCTCCTCCCAAAGTCCGTGCAATCCAGTCACAGCCCAGAAGCTCTCCTGCACTTCCGGGCATCTCCCTGCCCCTCATTCGAAGGGAGAGGCTTTGGCTAGGACTCGCCCTCGGCCAGGGTGGTGCAGCCTGTCGAAGGAGCCTGCTCTTTCCTAAAGGCAGCGCTGGGAGCATTCGCTGCGTCCAAAGTGGTTCAGGCCAGCCATAGGTTGGAGTCCCCCATTTGTCCCAAACAGTTTCTGTCCCACCACAAAGCTCTGGTTATTTTCACCCCTCTGTGTCACAAAGGAGAGAAGAGAAACAGGAAGCTCCGACTGCTGTTCCCCCCCCCCCCAGCACAAGTAGCTGCCTGCCTAGGAGACTGTCTCTCCCCCAGTGCCTGGCCATGGGGCTTCCGTTCTCCAAGCAAGGCCTTCAGCAGGCACCACCCTGCGCATGGGCAAAGTCACCTGCCTGCTGGATCATTGTGGTTTGGGTTGCCTGAGGTCAGAAGAAGGAGGGGGAGGAGCAGGAGGAGATTGGATTTATACCCCGCCCTTCACTCAGAGTGGCTTACAAACTCCTTGCCCTTCCCCTCCCCCGTGAGCAATGCTCCCTCTAAGCTGTGGAGTCTTGTGAGCAAAAATTCGACTTTGCAAGCTCTTGGCATTAAAGTTGTGAGCAAGCAATTTGGCTGCTGCATAAATTAGTTTGCTCTGGACTGGAGCCATCCTTCCTGAAGCTAAGGCAAAAATGTGTGAGCTGGAGGTTAAAAAACTGTGAGCTAGCTCACACGAACTCAGCTTAGAGGGAACACTGCCTGTGAGGTAGGTGGGGCCGGGAGAGCTCTTTCGAGGACTGATCCGGAGAGAACAGCTCTGAGAGAACTTGTGACTGGCACAAGGTCACACTAGCAGTTGCATGAGGAGGAGGAGGAGTGGGGACTCAAACCTGGTTCTCCCAGATTAGAGTCCGCGATCTTAACTACACCACCAAACTGGCTCCCCCTCTCCTGGCTCGCCACAAACTGTGCAAAACAGAATGATTCAAGAGGGCTGTGCAAAACAGAATGATTCAGTCCTGTACAAAAGTCTTCGCAAAGTTACTCGGATTAACCACTGCAGCCTGTGGTCCGTGCTCCTGTGTGCTGTTTGCGGTGGGCTGGATCCCACTGTGCTGATTTGCAGCACTTAATAGTGTTGTGCAAACACTTCTGCTTAGCTGCAGCTCTGTTTTTCTAAGACTTCTGCTTGGATCCACAACCCAAATCCTGCCCGCACTGCTGGACCTCCTGATAGATGGCACCTGGGGTGTTTTTGGCCACTGTGTGACAGGGAGTGTTGTACTGGAAGGGCCACTGGCCTGATCCAACACTGGCTTCTCTGACGTTCTTATCCTATTACGCTGTTTATTGCATGTCGCGTCTTGTCGATTGTCTCGACTCCCTCTGCGTGACCTGCCTGGAGTCTCTGGGAGGATGGCAGACTCAGAAACACAAATAAACGTCTGAGTTTGCCCTCAGAGCACTACGGTGCATCCTTCGACATGGCCTGGCCCAGAGTAGCTGGGATAAGCTTTGGGGGCCTTTCAGCCCACGGTGTCTTTGGACGAGATCCTTTGCCCCGTGATGTTTCCAGAACTGCCTTTGGCCCAGAACGAAGGCCCGATAGTCATGCGATTCTCGCCCTCTCTATCTAGGAAGAAGCACGTGTTGGCTCTCCTGGACGTGCGAGGCCTGCGGAACCAAGTCCAGCGCCAGTCCATTCTGGCGGTGATGGAGACCCTCGAGCAGACCGAGGAGGAGGACTCCCCCTGCCAGGACCGGGTCTTCTTCTCCAGGATCCCCACCAGCGAAGTGTCCTGTGTCCGAGTAAAACTGCAGCACCTGTCACACGTGGGGCACTCCTGCCTCTCCCGCCTGCGCTGGAGGCCCCGGCAACGGCAGCGACCGCAGCGGCAGCTGCAAGCCAAAGAGAACGAGGCCGAATCGCAGGTGTGAGAACCGCCGGCCCTCCCGCGCCTGGTCTTCCGTATAACCTCCGGGGGCCGCTGGGCAGCTGCCCGGAGCCCCTGCCGCTTCCTGGTCCCAAAAAACTCTGCGCTCAGAGTCGGGGAGGTGGACACTCCTGCAAGACAGCCCCCTCTGCTCCAAGTCGCTGCGGCTTTTCTGCTTCTCCGAGCGCATCTTTCCGTGGCCAAGAATGACCACAGCAGCAATGCAAATGATCCAGGCTAGGATGGCCAAGGGAATGTGCTAAGATATCCTGGGGGGTGGGGAGAGGTGGAGCTGGTGGGGAGGAGGGCTTGGGTCCGCCCTTGGGGGCCCAACTCAGCAGCTGCTGGGGTTCCAAGAGAATCCCGCCAGGCCTGTGCTGGGGAAAGAGGAGCGAGTGGAGAAAGGAGAACCGGACTTACTTCAGGAACCAAACCCAGACCCCCCCCAGCTTCCCCAATGCCCCCCACCCCCAGTCAACCTCAAGCTGCCCCCTCCCAAGTCTACAGACAGCGTGAAAGGGATGATTGTTGGGGGGGGGGGGAGCAAGGGTCAGCTTAATCCTGGCTGTAGGGGAGGGGGGCCAAGAGAAGCAATTTTGGTTGTGTAGAGAAAAAAATAAATGCATATTAATTTATCTCTTCAGCGCTGTGGGTTTTTTGGGAGGGAGGCAATGGTATGAACTGGCTTTACACAGTTGGAGTGGGGGGGGTGGATTAGGGTTGCCAGCTCCAGGTCGGGAAATACCTGGAGATTTGGAGGGTGGAGCCTAAGAAGGGGGAGGTTGGGGGGAGGGGTTTAAGTGGGGCAGAATGCCCTAGGACCCACCGGCCAAAGGGGCCATTCTCTTCAGGGGGGGCTGATCTCTGTCACCTGGAGACCAGCTGTCATCCCAAGAGATCTCCAGCCAACAACTGGAGGCTGGCAACCCCAGGGTGGGTGGGTATTTGCCCCTGCACAGCAATGGCTGTCTCCAAGCTTGTCATGCAGAAGGTCCCAGGTTCAATTCCAGGAATCTCCATTTAAGAAGAAGAGATTGGACTCATACCCCGCCCTTCACCACCTGAAGGAGTCTCAGCGGCTGACAACCTCCTCCCCCTCCCCCCAACAGGCACCCTGGGAGGGAGGTGGGGCTGAGAGAGCTCTCCTGAGAACTGCTCCTGAGAAAGCAGCTCTGAGAGAACTTGCGACTGACCCAAGGTCACCCAGCTAGCTGCACATGGAGGAGTGGGGAATCAAACCCAGTTCTCCCAGATTAGAGTCTGCACTCCTAACCACTACGCCAGACTGGCTCTCCTGGCATTTTTCTTTCTCTAAAATCTCTATACGCCCACTTTCTTCCTGCCTGCGTGTTCTTCCTAGCATTCAGGCTCTCCGGCAGAGCTGTGCACCCCCCACCTTTGGTGAAGGAACTGGCCAGTTTTCTAGTCCTCAGCGCTCCAGAGAGAAGCTTGGGGAAGACCCTGGGAAGGCGCTGATGTCAAAACTCTGCATCACTCCCACCTCCACCGTTGTCCCCAGATGCTTGGCAGGGTGAACTGTGCCAGGGTCCCCGAGACACAAAATCAAACTCCTCCCCCCCCCCGCAATAACTGGGAACAAGCTGCTCTTTCGTGGCCCCCCGACATGGGCCAGGCTGAGGGAAGCTGCCGTGCCTTTCCTAAAGTGGGGGAGGGCATTCGGACTCCCCACCTGAACCACTGAGGCGACGTGGCTCCAGAGGGCCAGGCCCGCGGCAGGCAGAATGGGCAGCCCCTCTGGGGCGCAGTGCGACCGGCCTGGCCATGGGCCCTGCCCGTTCCTCTGTGGGAGCCAGGACCCTATGCAAAAAGCACATGGGCACCTCTGGGCACGTGCAGAAGGCAGAGCTTGGCGGCATGGTGGGGAGGGAGGGAAGCACCTGCTGGAGCTGGGAGAGGGCCTGACCACTAAAGCCCAGGCCAGAAGTCGTTCGACAGACAAGGATGCCAGTGAGTATGTGCAGAGTGCCCTGCAATGAAGGGGAAAGCCCCAGCAGCCAGAAAGGAAACCTCCAAGTGCTAAGCCAGCGAGCAAAACATTCTGGCGCCGTGTCCAGCATTTTCTCATTTCCCTTCTTTCTATAAAACATCCTTCTCCAAATACAACCCCCCTGCCAAGGAGGAACTCTTCCCACTCTGCACATGCTCAGAGGCACGGTCTCCATAAGCCCTTTGAGACAGAGACAGGTGGGTTTCTTCACAATCCCCCGGCAAAAAGCTCGCAGAAACCTTGAGAGGGGGGAGACGCCCAGCCCCAGGGGAGACGTCCAGCCCCAGCTCTGCAGCACCCAGCCCGAGAGACCTCCTGCCTTCTGGCCTCAGCTGCTGGAAAACCTGTTTGGGGGCAGACTGTGATGGGCAGGTGGGTCTGGGCAGGTGGGTCTCCCCTTCAGACCCAGCACCAGACTGTGTCGATTGTGCTGGATACCCATGAGGGTTCCATTGGCGGGAGGGGGGTCTTGAGGTGCCTGCCAGGAACTGGCCGGCTCCAGCTGGCCCAGCCGCTCAGAGGGCCGAGGGTCTCTCTTTGACTGATGTGGAGGGGGACTCCAATGCTCCCTCTAAGCTGTGGAGTCTTACAAGCAGAAATGCTACTTTGTGAGCTGCTGGCATTAAAGTTGTGAGCAAACAATTTGGCTGCTACATAAATTAGTTTGCTCTGGAGCCATCCTTCCTGAGTGAAGATGAAAATGTGAGAGCCGGAGGCTAAAAAACTGTGAGCTAGCTCACACTAACTCAGCTTAGAGGGGACACTGGAGGGGTCCCTAGCTCGGGGTGGGGGGGCTCTTCAAGAGTTTTGCCCCGACAGCCCTGTGCAGCTGGGAGGCCGTGCACTCGAAAGGCCTCTCTGACCCCTCTGGCGGAGTCTCCGGCCTGCGGTTGTCCAGATCCAACGATGGGAGGCAACGGTTCTGCTCCGAGCCCTCCCAGGATCCTGCTAATCAGGCCTCACCCCCCCAATCACTCCTTCTCACGTCGGACCTGTCCAATCGACCGTCCAGAAGTAAACATTGCCGGGAAAGGGACAAGCCATTTATCTTGTGAGATGTAAACTCTCCTGAAGCCTGAAGAATAGCCGCAGACTCAGCCAGCCAGCCAGCCCCCCCCCCCCAGCACCACCACCTCCTGGGACCTCTTGGCTGTCCCCTTGCAGGAGGGAAGCAAACTTGGCCGCCACACATCTCTGAGAACAGCCTCCTTCTCACCCCCCTCCCCACCCCCAAAAGGGAAAAAAGCCAAAACCTTGGACGCATTCGGTAGAGGTGACTGCTAGGGTTTCGGATGTTATTAAGCCTGGCAAAACTGGACATAACCTACTGGACATAAAATGGAGAAGAGCAACGTAACCCATGTTGGCCAGTGTTCCCTCTAAGCTGAGTTAGTGTAAGCTAGCGCACAGTTTTTTAGCCTCCAGCTCACAGATCATTTGTCTTAGCCCAGGAAGGATGGCTCCAGAGCAAACTCATTCATGCAGTAACCAAATCACTTGCTCACAGCTTTAAAGCCAGGAGCTCACAAAGTAGAATTTTTGCTCACAAGACTCCAAAGCTTAGAGGGAGCGTTGGCTGGAACTCCGCTGGGACGAAAGGTGGGGTACAAAGTCAATAAATATCCAATGCTGCACCCTGAGCAGTGGGCACGACCCCCCAGGAAATGGTCTCACGCCAGTCCGGGGAAAGGAAAGCCCCAGAGCCCCAGGGGGAGATGCAGGTTGCAACCAGCGGAACCAACCCACCAGCAGACTTTTGGGGGAAGGGCAGCCTGACTTTGGTACAACATTTTCCTAAAGGAAATTTCTGCACGCCAGGCTGGGCACCAAGGACATCCAAATCCCGCAACCTGCATCAATGATGGGAAACAGAGCCAAAGTGAGCCGTGTCAGTCTGTTGCAGCAAAGGAGTAGAAAGCCCAGCAGCGCCTTTAAGACGAACAGACTTTATTGTAGCAGAAGCTTTCGAGAAACGCAGCTCTCTTCATCAGATGCAAAGGAGACTGGCCTCTGCCACTCTGCATCACAGAATCTGCAGTTTTGCCTGACGTCTAGTTGGGAAATTTCTGAGGGGAAGCGAGGAAGTCTGTGGGGGGATGAACGCCCCATTTCCCTCTTGGAAGCTGTCATCCACCCACTAAAGCTGGGAAATTCCTGAAGAGGGGGGGGGGGAGGGGGGGGGGAGGAGGAACCTGAGGAAGGCAGAATTTGTAGAGGGGGACCTCAGTGGGGTAGAATGCCATAGAGTCCACTTTCCAAAGCAGCCATTTTCTCTGCTCGGGGGGGGGGGGGGGATGGGACTGAAATCTGTGGTCTGGAGATCAATTGTAATTCTGGAAGATCTCCAAGCCCCGTCTGGAGGTTGGCAACTGTTGTGTATCAAGACCGCGGTCACCAGGGACTCTTGTAATGGCGACCGCCACGTGGTCAACGCACATGGCCAGAATCTACCTGAGCTTCGGCCAGGTAGAACAATAGCTGGTCGGATCCTAAGCGACCGCCAATCACGAGCCTAGGTCTCTCCCCCCCCCCCCCCGCCCCGGGGACCTATGAACTGCAACCACTGACTTAAGGTCCTATCAGGACATTGGGGCGAGGTCAGGGGATTATCTGGGCCTGGGATTTCTCATGCTTGTTCCTGACCTACAATAAACTTGATCATGCTGAAACTTACTCCACCGGCCTCCCGACTCCAGGACTTTCCAGTAGCTATAGACACCTGGGAGATTTCAGCTGAAATTGCCCTCTAACCTCCAGGCACATCTTGTAATCAGAAGGGCTAGAGACTAGGTGTGTTTTTAAAAAAATGAAAGCTGGGATTCTCAGAAAGTGTCATGTTCGCTCTCTTCCGGTTTCCCCACCATTCCCCTAGAATGACAGCTCATTTCCAGACTACAGAAATCAGTCTCCCTGGAGAAAATTGATGCTTTGGAGGGTAGAGGACTCTAGGGCACTATGCCCCACTGAGGTCCTTGTCCTCCCCAGGCTCCACCCCCAAACCTCCAAAAGTGGTGGCTCAGTGGCAGAGCCTCTGCCTGGCATGCAGAAGGTCCCGGGTTCAATCCCTGGCATCTCCAGCTAAAAGGACCAGGCAGGGGGTGATGTGAAAGACCTCTCTCGGCTTGAGACTCTGGAGCGCTGCTGCCAGTCTGAGTAGGCAAGACTGACCTTGATGGACCAAGGGGGGTCTGATTCAACTGACAACCCTCCCCTCACCCCACCACCAGTTTGGTGTAGTGGTTAAGAGCGCAGACTCTAATCTGGGAGGACCAGGTTTGGTGCAGCTGCTGGGTGACCATGGGCCAGTCACAGTTCTCTCAGAGCTGTTCTCTCATTGCTCTCTCAGCCTCACCTACCTGACAAAGTGTCTGTTGTGGGGCTGAGAAAGGGACAGAAACTGTAAGCTGCTCTGAGGGAAGAGAAGGATATCTCCTCCTCCTCTTCTTCACTGGTGGCGAGTGAGGACCTGGCAGCCATCGCTCATTTTGATTTTCAGGATCGTGTATATAAAAATTGGACCCACTGGGCTCGATCCACAAGGATGCCGACTCATGCAACACCTCACTGAAGCAACGAGGACCCGCGCAGGAGCCCATTCGTGTCCACAAGGCTCCCGTAGGGAAATTTCCCAGTGGATCGGGTCCCACGTGGACCAAGATGGCTGAAACACCCGTGTGCCTTTGCCAGAAAACCAGCGAGACCAGCTTCAACGAGACAGAACAGGGACCCTGAACTTCCCACCTGGCTAATACCCCCCACCCCACCCCACCCCTAACCCTGGCCCCGAAACAGCAGCAGAAGCCCAGAACTGTCAGGCCAAATCTCCTGGGGAAGGGAGTTCCACTGGTTCTTTCCTGTGTCAGTCCTTGGAAATAAACAACCGAAATGCATCTCTCAGCTATTTATGTCATTTCAGTAGAAAGCAACGGCCAAGAAGGTAGGGGGGGGGGGGCAAGGAGTTGCTCATGACTGGTGTGTGTGAGGAGGGGGGGGAGGGATACTGCTTGAAAATAGCCGGCCGGTCCAGCGCCAGGGAGGAAGAGGGCCCTAAAAATAGCTGCCACACCAACAGCCTCTCTGTGGGGCCAGGCCCGCTCGCTTGGGTTGGTCAAGAGGCTGCTGGGGAAACTGACTGCTCAAACCTGGTGGGGGGGGGGGCAGGAATTGCTGGAGAGGTGCTCTGGCACCTGTGGGTGGGGTTGCCCCCGGGGCGCCCGAGGGTCCTTGGGGGAGCCAGCACCACTTGGCACGGGGGTGTGTGGGGGTCAAAGGGCACCAGCGTGTGGAAGGAAACCCCCCCCCCTGGGCTGGTGCAACGGAGGCAAGGGGTCAAGGGATGTTTATTCTCTGGGAAAGGCAGGGAAATGCTCTAAGTGAGAAGTGCGTTTCCGTCCAAACAGGCCGGCCTGCCTGCCCAAAGAGATGAAATACGGCCGGCCGTGGCGTGGTGGGGGGAGGGAAGGGCTGGCTAGCGCCTCAGGGCTCAGGAGAGGGGCTCATGGCTGCTTTGGGGGCTGCCCTCCATCTGCACCCGGCATCCTTCGCCTCCAGTCAGTCTGCTGTGCATGGAAAGGCACTCTGCACAGGCTCAGAGGCACTCTGTGCTGTTGCACCTGGCTCCCTTTCCATCCCAAGCCCTGGCCAGGCTGCCTGGAGCCCCCCCAGCTGGAGTCCTTGGCTGATCCCAACAGCGAGCGGTTCAGAAGGTTTGCATCCAATGCTCCTTCTAAGCTGGGGAGTCTTGTGAGCAAAAATTCTACTTTGTGAGCTTCTGGCATTAAAGTTGTGAACGAGCAATTTGGTTCCTGCATAAATTAGGTTGCTCTGGAGCCATCCTTCCTGTGCTAAGATAAAAATGTGTGAACTGGAGGCTAAAAAAAACTGTGAGCTGGCTCACACTAACTCAGCTGAGAGGGAACACTGCACTCTTCCCACTCCACGTGGGCTCAGCGGTCTACCTTTGGCTAAGGAGCAGGCACCTCAGAGCTCACCGGACAAGCTCCCCCCCACACTTGCAAGGCCTTCAGTGAGCCCCCCCCCAAACAAAAATCTGGCTCTGAGAAATGACAGACGCCTCCCCGAGGGGAAGGGGACAGGAGCAGAAATGGGGACGGCAGGGGGTGCACTTCTGAACCCACGGCTTGAAAATCACCTTTCCCTGGTCTCCAAGCACCAGACCTGCTGCAAACCCAGGAAGGGCATTTCTGCAGCCGCCTTTAGGCTCTTGACATCCCAGAAGAGACATAACCGCTGGATGGAGCCTCCATGGTCAGAGGCAGCGTACTCTGGAACACCGGTTGCTGGAGAACAGGGGACAGCAGTCACCCTCAAGACCTGATTGTCGGCTTCCGGAAGTTGCGGAAGTGGCACCCAGTTGGCCACTCTGGGAAATGAGATGCTGGCATCGTTCGCACCTGGGCCTGATCCAGAGCTGGTATAAGACTGAGTGACTGGCAGCAAGCCGTGGCCCAGAATGTTGTCAGTTCCAACCTCAACCACGCAGTCTCTCTTGGGACAGCCGCTCCCTCTTAACCTCAGTTTCCCCATCTGTGATGTGGGAGAAATAAAACTGACCTACTTTACAGGGCTGTTGTAAGGCTTATAGCACCTGAAACCCCAGGAACACTGGAGGTGCTTCGTTGTTCAGTGGTTGAACAGTGGCTCCCCCCCCCCCCCCCAGCCTCTCTAGCCAAAGGGTCTCAGGGAATGGAGCCTGGCAAAGGAGTTCTGCCCACGACCCCAGACAGCAGCTGCCAGCCAGAGCAGGCAATGCTGAGGAAGAGGGGCTGAGAGCCTGACGCGGGGGAGGCAGTGGCAGAAAGGATAACCCCAGCTAGCTCCATAAGAACTGTCTCTTCAAATGTTCCTAACTGGCCTCGGTGCTTGTTGACCAGGTGGCTGGCCAGCTGCAACCATTCAGGGACTAGGAAACGTGGTAGACCGCTCTGCAACTGGAAGACTGTTGCCCAGTGCTGCCAAGGAGGAGAGATGCTCCTCGCCAGCCACCCTCAGCTCTTTGCAGGAAGGGTGGGGTTAAAAAAAAAAGGATGTCAGATAAGAGATAGAGAGATAGACAGGGAAGGTGCTTCCTTCTACTTGACCCTGGCTCACTGAAGGGCATTTAACAGTGGAGGGGACTTTTGGGTGACTGTCGGATTAGAAAGCATGGGGGTCTTGACTGGGGCCCAACAGAAAGTCTGTGGCAGAGGCGGCAGCTTGTGGTTGGGAAAGGGCTATTTTAAGCGGCCTGCGCAAGAGCTCCCCTTCCTAAGAGCAGCAGTGACACATCTCCGTCCCGGTGACCACAGCCTTGGGGGAAAGAAATATGGCTTTCCTGACCAAACTGGGAAAGACGGCCGGAGAGAGGGGCAGGAAATGCTTCATGGGGAATGTGGCGGCACTGACGTCGGGAACCGAGGGGGCAACCAGGCGTGGCAGCTGATGGCGCAGGGCAGAAGGGGGGGAGGGGGGTGTTTGTCATTCTTACGGCTCCGTATTTCATCAAGTGTCAGGAAGTTCCAGAGGCGGCCTTTGAGAGGGCCGTTTCCTTGCACAAAACAAACAGCCAAGACTGATGGGGTTTGTGTCAGATGTGAAAAACAGAGGACAGAACAAAAGGCAAGGCCCCCCCTCCAAACCAGTCCTTAAAGCGGCTGTGGTGTCCCCCCCCCCCCCAAAAGCAAAAGGCCGTCTGGCCCTGAGAGCTGGCTGCATCTGCCCCCCCCCCAGCTTATCTGCTTCTGCTGGCTGCTGTGTGGAGGGGGCGGGGGGGGGCGGCTACACCCATGAGCTATAAATGCTCAGGGAAGCAGGGCCCTCCCAGCTTTCAGTGCCCCCCCCCCCAAGCCTGCTTCCTTCCGGGGAGACGCTTTTGAATGCTGCAAATGCCCCATCTGGTTGCAAGGATCCCGGGTTTGGAGACCATTCTCCTTCTCTGGAGGAAACTGCGTGCCGCCTCCCCCGCCTCCCCCGAATTTGGCAGAGTCATTATCGGCAATATTGACAGCTGACTGGCATCTGTGAGGTCTAAAATGACAGAAAACAGATGACAAGAGAGGGTGAAGCGGAAAAGCTCACAAGAAGGCGCTGGACAGGCCAACCCGATCCTGCACTGACATTGTACTCGGTCTTTGCAGCCCCTCCATGACTTGTGAAGCCCCCTCCCTCGCTTTATGAGCTCCCCCCTGCCGTACTTCCCCTCTGCTGGCCTGTCTGGCCTAGAGGAAGGGAACGGCCACCGGGCAGCCGGGAGGGGACCTGGGAACCGGAGAAAGGGACTTTTGAAGGGTCGCAGTTAAAAATGGAATTTGGGCGATGCTGTCCTTGGCTCACCCCACAGCCGCAGGGATGCACACAGCTTCCTCCAGAGCAGGCCTCTCACGCCGGGGATGTGTCTCGAAATAGTGTGGGGCCGTTCCTGTTTCCTTGTTTTGTTTCTGGTTCCCAAGCGCGGCTGCGGCAGCCCCGTAGCCAGAAAATGTAGCTGATGGCCCTGGCCTAAAGAGGTTTGGAGCAAGAGAGGCTTCAGATGGGCTGCTCTCAGGGGGAAGGGAAACACAGCAGCTCTTGCAAGGGAGGGGGGAAGTTACAGGGTATCACCCCCCCCCCCCGAGGGAGCACCGTTTGGGAATGTTCTAAGGCAATGTGGACAGTGGGCCGGCCACAATTGTCCAGCATCAGAGGGTCGGTTTGTCCCCACAATGGCCATTGTGACACTGAACCTATATTAGCTGCAGGGTGGAGGACTGGGGAGGCATGCTCAGTTAATAAACACCTCTGGATTAGCTTGGGGGTTATCAGCAGGGCTGCGAGTTTTCATGCGTGATCCAGGGGGCAAGAAGTCAGTTGATGTTTGTGGATCTGGCAGACATCTCCAGCGGGAGCCGAAAAGAACATCTCTAGACACAGCTGTTTCTTCGAGCCTTGGAGCTCTAGATAAGAAAACCGCCCATCTGCGCACTTCCTTCTAGGCCCTGATATCGAGATCTGACACCTTCGACCCAAAGTTAACTAAACCAGCCTCCAGAAAGCCTGTGCCAGGAAATCTTCCTTCTCTTTGCCCTGTTTGGTTAATCTCACCCCACAGAGCGTTGGAACTCCAGCAAGAAGCCAGCAGGCGAACTAATCCACAGGGGTATGTGGCCAGAGGGTCAGAATCAGTGTACTTCCCCTTCCTTTCCCAGGGGCGCCTTGCGGGATGAGGATGTAATCAGACGCTCAGACAGTCTTGATGGGAGGCCACACGGCACACAGACTGTAAATGCAGCCGCGATGTTCCGTACGATAAGAAACAAACGCACAAATTTCTCCAGCCTCATGAACTGTCCTCTCCTTGCCTGGGAGGGCTGATCAGCCAAGCCCCACGGCCCCTCGCAGAGCCCACTGTCTCCAGCCGTAGCCAAAGACCTGGGACAGAATTCCAGAGAAGGGTCAGACGACCTGAAGCACATGGTGTGTTCCCTGTGCCAAATGCTAAACCACACGGAGGCCAGGTCACTCGCAGGGCACCCACGGCCCTCCCCAAGCCAGCAAAGAGTGCCAGGATAAATATTATTTGGGGGGGGGGGCTGGAGATTGACAGGGACCCTGCCAGAAAAGAGATACTGTCCAGTTTTGAACAAGTGCAGTAACAATGGTCTCCAGAAAAATCTGTTTGGCAAACACTCCAGTGCAGCCCAAGCGTGAATAAACAGACCCAGCGACGGGAATCTGAAAGAACCACAGACATCCTCCAGGGACCGCACTCGAAGGGACGTATTGGCAGCTTTTTATTAAAAAGACAGAGCCTCAAGAGAGAACACATCGCAACGACCTATAACCGGTTTGTGACACTCCAGTCCCCAAGACGTCAAGGGCGCTGCAGGTTCAGGTGGCTCCAAAAGGTAGTCAGGCAGATCTCCCCAGGGGAGGAAAAGTCTATCTGCCCCCATAGCCGGAGGTTGCCAGGGTTGGGGGGAGGCAGCTGCCCACTGGCCGCAGCTCAGCCTGGCTCTGACTCTGCCAAAGCGGCCAAGTACCTAAAAACAAGACCTCCTCTCTGCAAAAAATCGCCCTGTGAATGCCTGGACTTGTTTCCAGGCAAGAACTGGTTTCGGCACAGAAGATCCGAACGCCAGCACACCAGCGACACCCGGCAGCCACTGGCAGAACAGCAGGGCCAGACTGCAGGAAGGAGAGGCCACTGGCCCACTCCAGAAGACGGGTCAATTTCCCTGCTGGTCAGAATCAGGACGCATCACCCTGGAGAGCAGGGCAGCCTCCCAGCTTCCCCCATTTTATTCTCACAACAACACCAGAGGAGGAGGAGGAGATTGGATTTATACCCAGCCCTTCACTCAGAGTCCCAGAGCGCCTTACAATCTCCTTTCCCTTCCCCTCAACACGACAGACAATCTGTGAGGTAGGCAGGGCTGAGAGAGCTCTTTCGAGGACTGCCCTTGAGAGAACAGCTCTGAGAGAACTTGTGACTGACTCAAGGTCACCAGCTGGCTGCATGTGCAGGAGTGGGGAATCAAACCTGGTTCCCCCAGATTAGAGTCCGCACTCCTCACCACTACACCAAACTAGCTAGGCTGAGAGGGTGTGACTGGCCAAAGGTCACCCAGCAAGCATCCCTGGCAGAGTCGACATTCGAACCTGGCTGTCCCAGATCCTAGCCCAATGCTCTAACCATGACATTATGCTGTTTCCCATTTCCACCCCTTGCCCCCTGATGCCACCCTGGTCTTGCAGTTCCCCCCTTCGCAGTTGCCCCCTCCCACCTAAAGCACCTCAGCTGACCCCCCCCCCCCAACCCCATCTCTCCACCTCCCGTGGCCAGAGGCATTTCTGGGAGGGGTGGAAGTTGGGAAGACCCTGCCAGCTCGCTAGCTGCGGCGGATCCCTTCCGGGGCTGGCAGGGACACTGCTGGGGGCGGGCCCAAAAAAGGGCTGAACAGCCACGGGGCCTTCTGGCCCTCTGCAGCTCGCCCATGGCTTGCACCAGCCAGCTCAGGGAAACAGGGCCTGCCAGGGAGGTTGTCGTCGTTTTTGGTTCATTTTAGTTGTATCGTTTAAATTGTTTGGTATTTTGGAACATTCAGCCAGCTGCTTTGGGGAGAAAAACACCATAGAAGAGCCCTAATAAACAAACAATAGTTTGCAAGATGGCTGAAGTTCATGTAACTAACATACGAGCAGGTGTACTGGATCAGACCAGTGAGGGACCATCCAGTCCAGCATCCTGTCTCACACAGGGGCCCCAACCAGTCCCTCTGGAGGGCCAGCAACAGGGCAGAGAGGCTGAGGCCTTCCCCTCATAAGGACACCAGACGAGCCCCACTGGATCAGACCAGTGAGGGTCCATCCAGTCCAGCATCCCGTCTCACACAGTGGCCAGCCAGTTCCTCTGGAGGGCAAACAAACAGGGAGCAGACCCATTCCCCTGGTGCAGCCTCACAGGACTGGGATTCAGAGGTTGACTTCTACTGTCTATGGAGGTTCCCTCTAGTCCCTTGAGAGGCCTCTCCTCCAGAGATTTGTCTACTCCCTTTCTGAAGCCATCTCTGCTCACGGCCATGACTACGGCACTGAATTCTACTATTTCATTACTAGCTGAACAACTTCCTTTTGTCTGTCCGTAGTCTATGGCCCAGCAAGTTCACTATGTTCTGGGACAGGGAGAAAACGTTCTCTGCTCCCCCCACCCCCCTTTCTCCCCCCCACCCATCATCTGCCTCCCTCAGGCCCCCACCTCAGACGCCTGACCTCCCATGTGAAAAGCTCCCGGCTCTTCATCATCTCCTGGTATGAATTCTTCTCCCCATTCAAAATGGACTTGGTTGCTTCCTTCTGCCACCGCCCACCAATGCGCCCTCTCAGCTGTGGAGTCTTCTTGTGAGCAAAAATTCTACTTTTTGAGCTCCTGGCATTAAAGTTGTAAGTGAGCAATTTGGCCACTGCATAACTTAGTTTGCTCTGGGGCCTCATTCTTCCTGAGCTGAGACCAAAAATGTGGGAGCTGGAGGCTAAAGAACTGTGAGCTGGTTCACACCAACTCAGCTCAGAGGGAACACTGTCCCCCACTCCAGCATCTGCTGCCTGGGCAGAGACTGCAAGCTCTTCGGGGCAGAGTCCTTCCTTTTTTTGCTTGTGGGGTTAGCAGCAATCATCAGTGAGGGATGCAATAAGGCTGCCCAGCCCCCCTCATCTTTGAAAGAGAATCCCCCATCAGCCCCACCATGACTGGATCCCAGAGCCCCAAGCGCAGCCTCGTGGCCAAGACCCCCAACTAAGCCTGGCATTGCCTGTCTTGCTCCCTCCCTCACCCCAGTTCTCCCCCCCCCCCCGTCAGTAGGTCAAGCCGAGGTTAAAGCGACTTAGTAGAAGGGCATCCTCTCGAATGCAGACCCCCTTATTCCCAGCTTGGCACTCTGGCCGCTGCTCTGCTCGGCCTTGGCCCCCTCATCTGACTTCCCCACGCGAGGGTCACTAGTCTCAAAGTGGGACCTGAAGCTGTCTTGGAATTATAACTGATCCCCCTTCCAGCCTACAGAGCTCAATTCCAATGGAGGAAATGGCTGCTTTGGAGGATGGACTCTATGGAATACCACAGAGTCTAGGAAGATGGGCATTCTAGAGTGGCATCACATTCCTGCTGAGCCCCCTCCCATCCAACTCAGTCTTCCATAGGCCCCACCCAAAATCTCATAGAATCATAGAGTTGGAAAGGACCTCCAGGATCATCTAGTGCAGAAAAGTACAACTAGAATGATAAAAGGGTTGGAACCAATGCTCCCTCTAAGCTGTGGGAGTCCTGTGAGCAAAAATTCTACTTTCTGAGCTCCTGGCATTAAAGTTGTGAGCAAGCGATCTGGCCGCTGCATAACATTAGTTTGCTCTGGAGCCATCCTTCTTGAGCTAAGACAAAAATGTGTAAGCCAGAGGCTAAAAAACTGTGACCTAGCTCACACTAACTCAACTTAGAAGGCACACTGGTTGAAACACTTTCCCCATGAAGAAAGGTTGAAGCGCTTGGGGCTCTTTAGCTTGGAGAAAGGACAACTAAGGGGTGACATGATGGAGGCTTACAAGATTATGCATGGGGTAGAGCAGGTAGAGAAACAGGTACTTTTCTCCCTCTCTCTCAATACAAGAACTCGTGGGCACTCCATGAAATTGCTGAGCAGTCGGGGTAGAACAGATAAAAGGAAGTCCTTCTTCACCCAAAGAGTGATCAACACGTGGAATTCACTGCCACAGGAGGTGGTGGTGGCTACAAGCATGGGCGGCTTCAAGAGGGAATTAGATAAACATACGGAGCAGAAGTCCATCAATAGCTATGAGCCACAAGGTATAGATAGGAGCTCTCAGTCTGGGGCAAGTGATGCTCTGTATTCTTGGTGCTTGAGAGGGGGCAACAGTGGGAGGACTTCTAGTGTCTGGACTCCTGAAGGCACACAGAGTGTTGGACTGGATGGCCACTTGGACGGACCCAACATTGGCTTAAGTTTTTAACCCCTGGCACAATGCAGGAAATTCACAAATACCCCCACCAATGTTCCTTCTAAGCTGTGGAGTCCTGTGAGCAAAAATTCTGCTTTGCGAGCTACTGGCATTAAAGTCGTGAGTGAGCAATTTGGCTCCTGCATAAATTAGTTTGCTCTGGGGCCTTCCTTCCTGGGCTAAGACAAAAATGTGCGAGCGGGAGGCTAAAAAACGGTGAGCTGGCTCGCACTGACTCAGCTTAGAGGGAACACTGCCCCCCCCCACCCCCACCGACTTCCCAAAGAGCGGCTCTTTGCCCCCCTCCCCCCCCCCCCCACCGACTTCCCAAAGAGCGGCTCTTTGCCCCCCTCCCCGTCTTGTTGACACCTCCAACTGCACCGGTTCCAGTTCGAATTACAGGCCAACCACGTGGAGCAAGGCCACCCAGGAAGGCGACGCAGCCCCCCTCCCCCCTCCCCATAGCACGACCCCTCAGCTCTGCCGGTCCCTCCCCAGGAAACATCCAAGCAGAACCCCTCCGGACTCCCCCCCCCCGCGCCCCCGGAGCCACGCCCAGCGCCTTCGGCTGGGAGGATAAGAAAAAAGGGCCGCTTCCCCTTTAAAGTGTGAGACGGTGCCAACTCGGGCAGTCCGGGGGGGGACGCTGCTGACGTCACCCCGCAGGCTGGCCATTGGCGCGTCAGCGCGAGGCCTGCCGCGCGGGCGACTCCCCCCTTCCGCACTGCGTGAGTGGGACCGGCCAGGAGCAGCCGGAAGTGTCCGCGGCAAGGGAGGCGCACGTGGGAATGGAGGCGCCCGGGGGTGAGTCAGACTCGGAGCCGCCTTGGAGAAGCAAAAAAGCAAAAGGGGCCGGGACGAGGGGTTGTTGCCGGCCGGCGGGCCGGCGAGGTAGGGCTTCCCAAGGCGAAGTGGAGCCTCCAGGTGCAGAGGCAATGTACCTCTGGCTGCAAAGTACACGTGGGGCGGAGCGCTTCGGGGGGGGGGGGGAGGAGGGGAGGCAGACGTCCCCCTTCTTGCAACAGGCTGTTTAGGGGGCTCCGTGCAGCTTGGCGGGGGAGGGAAGGGTACTCGGTATAAGGCCCTTTTTCTGAAAGACGCGCACGACAGCCCTGCAAGGGAGGCGCGGTGGCCGGTAAAACGGAGTCAGGGACGCTTGGTCTGTAGCTCCCCGTCGTCTGCTCTGGCTAGGTACGGCTCTCTGCTTTGCATGCGCAGGCGTGGCTCTGGGGTGGGGTACTGGAGACCCCGTTAGGGAGGGGCTCCCAACCCTCTTTCCTGGACTGGGCACTGACTGGTGCTCTAACAGGGCGTTACTGGCCTGCAGGATCTGAAACTGGCATAACTGTGGGTCTCTCTGGCTCCTCAGTGGAGACCCGTGTGTGTGTGTGTGTGAGAGAGAGAGAAGGCCGGATTGATATGGGGGGCAACGCTCCCTCTGAGCCGTGGGGTCCTGTGAACAAAAATTCTCCTTGGTGAGCTCCTGGGCATTAAAGTTGGGAGCGAGGGATCTGGCTGCTGCATAACATTACTTTGCTCTGGAGCCCCATCCTCCCTGAGCTCAGACAGAAATGTGTGAGCTGGAGGCTAAGAACTGTGAGCTAGCTCACACTGACCCGACTTAGAGGGAACACTGATGGGGGGGGGCTGTCCAGTCTGACCCACTTGCTTTCTCTCTCTCTCTCTGCAGGCCCTCCGCGCTTCAAGTGCCCCCTGGACTTCTTAGCTAGCCCGTTCTGCCCCTGCCCCCCTTTCTTCCAAGAGACGCTGCAGGACCCTTCCAAAGAGTTGTGGCTCATCCGAGCCCCTGCCCACTTCAGCCCAGAGAGGTGGGTGTTTGTGGGCCCTCTGGGCCTTCTGTGGGGATGGGGGGGGTGGACACACACGCTGGGACAGGACCCCCAACTGGTGCAGGGTGCTGATCGTGCTGGTCACCCTGGGGGGTGGGGGTGGCTGTCACACGAGCCATTCAAAGGGGAGCCCAGGTCTGGCAGTGGGGGGGGGGGGGCAGGGTGGCAACTGATGCTTTATGGTCCATTTGTAACTTTGGTCCACTTCTCCCCCCCAGCCTCGATGGCCACTCCGTACCCTTGCTGGGCTTCCAGACGCTGAAGGCGCCGCAGCCAGGCGGCACAGAGAAGATCTTCCATGTCCAGAGGGCTCTGGAGCATCTGGGCGGGGCTCACCTGCTTCTCCCTTCTGGCCAGGGGGGCCACCTCACCTCCCTGCCCTTCAGCGGCTCCCTGAGTGTCTGCGAGAGATATGGGGACCCCGGCAGCAACCAGCCCCTTTTCCCAGTGGCAGCTAGGCCAGCCCCCCAAATCCCGGCAGGCCTCAAGCAACGCTTCTTGCCCTTTGGGAACCACTCAGAGAGCGCTCCCCTGCCCGGAGCAGTGGAGGAACCTCCCAGGAGGAAGAAGAAGAAGACGAAGAAGAAGCAGCACCAGGTGGGAGAAGAGGGGGACTCCAAGGACTGGCTGCCGCTCTTCGGGATGCCTTTGGGGGGAAGCACGGGGGCCAGTGAGACGGAGGCCAGGGGCCAGCACCAGCTGGATGGGGCAGCCCCAGTGGCAATGGGTTCCCAGCCAGGCTCCCCAGCCGATGCCCAGAGCAGCATCCTCTCTGTTGAACTGGAGGGTCTGGCTGTCTTAAGCAAGAAGAAGAAGAAGAAGGAAAGGAGAGAGGACAGAGGAGTGAAGGAGGAGGTGGGGGGAGAGGGAGAGACGGTGCACCAGACCCAGGATGGGGCAGCCACGCCGGCAACTGATTCCCAGCCAGGCTCTGCAGCCGATGCCCCAGACGGTCTCCTCTTTGGTGAGGCAGAAGACCTGGCTCCCTTAAGCAAGAAGAAGAAGAAGAAGAAAGAAAGGAGAGAGGAGAGAGAAGTGAAGGAGGAGGCGGAGACCAGATGCCAGCAGGAGGGGGAGGGCACAGCCTGGGGGGCAGGCATCAGCCAAGAAGCCCAGCCAGACTCTGCCGCCTTTGCCCACGGTGGTTTTCTCTCTGGCCAGGCAGAGGCAGCACATCCCAGAAGCAAGAAGAAGAAGAAGAAAAGGGAGGAGGAGACGAGGGGAGAGGCGGAGGCTGCAAGCTCACACCAGGCGGATGGCACCACGCTGTGGGCCATCGGCTCCCGGCCAAACCCTGCAGCCCTTGCCCAGGACGGCCTCCTGCCTGGCGAGGCGGAGGATCTGGCTCCCTTGAGCAAGGCAAAGCGAGGGGAGGAGGACGGAGAACTGAAGGGAGAGGCAGAGGCCCCCTGCCCGCCCAGGGAGGAGGGGGCGGCCCCATGGGGAATCGGCTGCCAGCCACACTCTGAACCTGTTCCCCAGGAGGGCCTCCTCTCTGGCAGGGTGGAGGATCCAGGTCCCAGAAGCAAGAAGAAAAAGAAGAAAAGGAAGGACGACCGAGAAGTGGAGGAGGAGACAGGGATAGAGACAGAGGCTGCCCGCCCGCACGGGGAGAACGGGACAGCCCCGTGGGGAGTCGGCTCCCAGGCCAGCCTCACTGCCCAAGACCGTCTCCTCTCCAGTGAGGCCGAGGGTCCGGGTCCCAGAAGCAAGAAGAAGAAGAAGAAGAAGAGGAGAGAAGAGCAAGAAGTGGAGGAGGAGGAGGAGGCAGGGGGAGCAGCAGAGGGGCTGCCGGGTCTGAGCTCCTGGCTGGGAGGGGACAGTCTCCCAGGGATGGAGGAAGCGCCGCCTGAGCCCTTCTCCAGCCAGGAAGATGCTGCTGGGGTGCTGCCGGACTTCAGGGGTCTGGGCCCCACCCCAGAAGGTGGGCTGGTCTTGGCAGAGGAGCATGGGGAGGGCAGCTCGGGTCACAAAGCCAAGAAGAGGAAGACGGAAAAGGAGAAGCCGGTGGAGGCAGCCCAGGGGCTGGAAGGGTGGCCTGCCCAGCAGGGGGTGGAGAGCTGGGCTGAGCCGGGCACCTCCCTGGGGGGAGGAGGTGGGCAGGAGGCAGAATCCAGCAGGGAGGAGCTGAGCCAGAAGCGCAAGAAGAAAGAGCGTCGCAGGCGGCAGGCGGCTGAGGAGGGGCTGGTTGGACTGGAGGAGGGAGTGGGGCACTCCTAGGGGCAGGAGCCTCCTGGCCTAGGCTGGGTGCCTCAGCGGGGGGCAGGACTTCACCCCCACGTGGGCTTGGGTGCCATGCATCTGTTCCGCAAAGCAGGGCGCGCTCCTCTGGTGCGCAAAGGCTTCTGTTACCATCACTCTTTGTTGGCTGCCAACTCCTTGCACTGCTGCTTATCCCGTGGGCCCATGGGATGCTAAAAGAGGAAAAAAACCTCCCTGGGAGAATGGTCTGGCCAGCTTGCCTGTGTTGGAGGCCGGGTGGTGGTGGGGGGGAGTGCTTGCAGCTGTCGTGCATCCGCAGTCGTCGTTGAGGGGCTCGCCCCTGCTGGTCTCTGTGTGCCTTCGGGCAGGTTGCCCGTCCCCTGGGCAGAGCTGGCCCCCTGCTCCTCCCCCGGACTCTCGGCCACTGCCTGTATTTGCGGCCCCTGCCCATAAAGACCCCAGTTGCTGAAGCTGCCTGGTCTGTTGTGTCTCACTGAAGTTTGCCGGGGGTCCAGCCCCTGCCTGTGTCCCCGTCCCCCACCCCCCCGGGGAGGCTGATCCGAGAGACTTGCTCTTGGCTGCTTCCTGCGGGGGCTGTTTCTGGGGCCCTGCTCCTGGCAAAGAGCAGCCCCTCTGTGGGTGGCACAGCTGGGGTTCTCGGAGAGTGCTCTGTGCAGAGACGTCGCATCGGCTGGTCGGGGGTGATTTCTGCACTTTGCAGCTAAAGAGGGAACCGGGAACACCCCCCCCCCCCAAAAAAACCCCAACAGGTGGCCTTGGGGACCTTTTCCCCAGTTGCTGTCCTTTTATTGTAAGATGTGATGTGGTAATTTCACCTCATGTTGGCCGCCGGCAGAAGGTGGCTTCTTTTCCCCTTCCAGGAGCCGGCTTGAGCTGAGCCTGTTGGTTCCCCCAGAAGGCACTGCTGGTGAGGGGCTGCACGGGCAGGGCAGGGTGGGGACCAGCACTGCTCCCCCCCACCCGAAGTGCACGATCCTTCTGTTCGCCACTTGTCTGGTCAGGGAGCTCTCTGCTCATTTGGGGCCTTTGAGAAACGGCTCGTGGAGGACGTCGAACAGCCTCTTGGCCTGGGAGGGGAGAGAGAAGCCGTGGTGGGAGACGGGACATCCTTTCCGTGGGCCTTGCAGACGAGATGCAGGCGGGGGCTTATGTTCAGCTCATTTTTATCTCATCTGTAGGAGCTGCAAGAGACCCTTTGGACCACCCCAACCAGTAGGTGTGAGAGGGTGGGGCTAAAATCCCAGCTGCCATTCCCTTGTCCTTGGGTGCCACCTCCCAGATGTTCTGTGCTTCCTTGGGAGAAAGGCCCAGTAGGAGTCGCCTCTGTGTCCCCCGGTGTGTGCGTGGGGAGGGGAGTGGCTGCTTTTCATGGAGGGAAAGTGAGGTGCAGCTCCAGCAGTGGATCTTTGAGGGTCTCCTTGGACTTAGCCCTAAGAAGGAAGTGCCTCTTCTCTGCTCCTGTTGCCCCTCAACTTCTTTCCCACCTACTTCGGAGCCTCTCCTCACCCGGCAGTCTCCTGCCCATACCGCGCTTAGCTTCCTGCCCCAAAATCTCCCCCAGCCCCAAGGGCAGAACAATACGATGGCCTGGATTGTGCGAGGGAGAGGACGGCCTCCGACAATGTGGCCGCTCACACACTGCCTGGCCTCTGCTGTGGGCCACCCAGCTCGGAAGGATTCCAAGTGTTGGCTAAACCGTGAGGGCCGGAACCTCCCCCGACTTCCCAGGAGGCCTTTAAAGTACCGCCGTGATGAGGGCCAGCAACATTTCCCCCATCCTCTAAGTGGGCTGGTTGATGGGCTGGGGGTGATCTAAGAGGGTCAAGCTAACAAAATAGGTTATTATAAAAATACAAATATTTATGAAAAATACAAACATTAATAAAAGATAAAACAGGTTAAAAGGAATGGTCCAAATATCAGACTCTTAACACTTTTGACACATACAGCTGATCGTTTTACGTATACAATTGATGGGTATATCAAATGACCAGTAGACCATACGCGTTTCGGCCCCTTAGGGCCTTCCTCAGTGGTCAATATTACTATTGTAAGACAACACACATCCAGAAATAAATATATGAAAAAAGATTTTATTTAGAGCCAGGTGTTGGTAACAAATACCCAGTGTGTCTGAGGGAAGAGACCCACATCCAGACACAGTGGATATTTGTTACCAGAACAATCCGGAGAGCTTGTGCAGTCACCGTGGGAGATTATATCCATGGCCCACTGATTAAACTTTTAGCAACTGCACCTCACATGAGAAAGCAACATCTGGCTCAATAGAAAATCTTGTTTTCATATATTTATTTCTGGATGTGTGTTGTCTTACAGTAGTAATATTGACCACTGAGAAAGGCCCCAAGGGGCCGAAACGCGTATGGTCTACTGGTCATAAGACATTCCCATCAATTGTATACGTAAAACGATCAGCTGTATGTGTCAGAAGTTTTTAAGAGTCTGATATCTGGACCATTTCTTTTAACCTATTTTATCTTTTATTATTGTGTACACCATCTATATACTAATTCCCAAGTTGCCTTCTCAGTGCGGATATCTAAATCTGCATGGAGGGGGCACTTGGGGGCAGAGAGATTTTTCTGCACACTTGGAGGACTCCCCAAATGTGCAGAAAAATCTGAAAAGTAAAAAAAAAAATTCAGGGATATTTAAAGCCCCCCCCCCCAAAGTAAAAGCATTCCCTGCGCATGCGCTCTGGCCGGGGGGGGGGGGGGGGAGGCTCAGGCCTGGCGGCTGTGAGCCGCTCAGGCCTCGCCGGGGTGGGGGTGGGGGAGGGAGAAGGACTGGCTACTGCTGCTGCCGGGGGTGGGAGGAGGGTCGGCAGGCCTCACTGCCGCCGCGAGTATCACGGGTCCCCCTTCTTATAAATATTTGTATTTTTATAATAACTTATTTTGTTAGCTTGGCCCTCTTAGATCACAGCCACATTTTGGTTTGAGTCCCCCCCCCCCTTTCCTTGGTTTTTGATGGGCTGGGGGAGGCAGGGGACGTGTTCCCTGCTTACCTTCTGGGGCCCGATCCCTGGGCAGAGAGAGAGCTCTTCCTTGGACGCTTCCCCGATGCTGGCCAGGGACTGCAAGGCAAGAGAAGGCCTTCACATTAATTAGGGGCTGAACCCAACACAGGGTTCTGGAGGGCAAGAGGAATGCTTGTACTGAAAGATGGGATGGAGGGTGTCTGGAATAAATAAATGGGGATAATCGAAACAAAGTTGGAGTCCAGGGGCCCCTTTATGACCAACAAAAATTTATTCAAGCCATGAGCTTTCGTGTGCAGGCACGCTTCTTCAGATACGGGGGATAAGAGAAGAGGGAGAGAGACCTTTTCAAACTGGCCGAGATGGGGTTAAACCAGGATTTAGGGTGCCCTGGGGCTTAGTCCCCCACTGACCTTGACAACCCAGGCCAGCCTGATCTCATCAGATCTTAGAAGCGAAACAAGGTCAGCTCTGGTCGGTAGTACCTGGTTGGGAGACCACCAAGGAAGCCCAGGGTTGTTACGTGGAGGCAGGCCATGGCTAAAACCACCTCTGTTTGTCTCTGCCCTGCCATGGGTGGTCCAAGCTGGCCAGACCTCGGAAGCTAAGCAGGGTCGGCCCTGGTCAGCAATTGGATGGGAGACCACCCAGGAAGCCCAGGGTTGCTATGAAGAGGCAGGCAAGGGCCAGCCACCTCAGGCTCTGAACCTCTCTTGAAAACACCAAGGGACTGCAGCTTAGCCAACCTTCCCACACACACCTCCCCCCCCCCCCCCGGCAGGGCTTTCTCCTGGACCCTGTTTTAAGGGTGGCAACTTAATCCCAGCATGACGCCCCGAGGACATCCTCTGAGCTAACTTGGTATTTCTCTCTTCCCCCATTCTTGGCTCCAAAGAATGGTTGTGTAGGTGGGGGGGGTCCGGAACCTTCTTTGGTGGTGAAGTTTGGAGCAGAGAGGAGACCTAAGGGGATGAGTCTGAGCTGTACCACTTAAACTCTGTCCCTTCCTGTGAGGCACTCAGTGGCCCGAGGGGGGGGAAGGGGGGTCTCCCTTCTATGCCTGACCCCAGAAGAGAAGCTACTCACCCCAAAAGTAGAGAGGAGGCTCAGTGTGTCCGTCTTGTTCACTGACTTCACGCTGGTCAGGCAGTCAGTCACCTGCAAAAGGAGCAGAACCAACTCAGCGCCTGACCTCTGGCAAAGCTTATCTCCCCTCGAAAGCCATTACAATGCCAATTCTTGGCATGCGCTCTGGTAGGCCTCAAAAAGGCAGAGAGACTGAGTGGGATTTTCTGGGCAGGTGGCCCCACAAAAAAGCTGAGCTGGGGGGGGGGGCATCAGGCCTTATGGGCACAGTGACCCATAACTGACTGCCCTCCCCCTGTCCAATCAAGAGCAGTCATGTTGACCCATCTTGAGGGAAGTGGCACCACCGCAGTACTCCCTCTAAGCGGTGGAGGCTTGTGAGCAAAAATCCTGTTTTGTCAGCGACCGGCATTAAAGTTGTGAGTGTGCAATTTGGCTATTGCATAAATTAGTTTGCTCTGGAGCCATCCTTCCTGAGCTAAGACAAAAAATGTGTGAGTCGGAGGCTAAAGAACTGTTAGCTAGCTCACACTAACTCAGCTCAGAGGGAACACTGGGCACCAGATGCCAAGCAAGGAACAGCTGAGGTGGTGGAGCCGGAAAGGTCAGAGTGCCCCTGGGCTGTGCCCCCCCCCCCCCAGCTCCTTCACCACAAAAGATTTGGGGTTTGCTTATTCTGTTGTAATTGAAAATGTTTTAAACTTATCATTGTAAGCTGCCTCGAACCCCACAAGAAAAGGCAGGATATAAATGTTTTAATAAACCAAGAGGGGGGACTCTCACCCGGGACAAGTAATTCTGGTCCACCTTCTCCTTTAGCAGGTCCGCTGGCTTCTGCTCATAGGCCTTGTAAGTTTCCAGGTAGCGGCCGGCTTCCTCTGGGCTACAGATTGGGAAAGGAGGAATCTGTCTCAAGACGTCCACCCCAGGGCATGCAACTGTCTTGGGCGTGCTGGGAAAACGCAGTGTCTGTTGGGGGATTAGATTCGGCTCCCTAAACATACCACGTTCCCAATCAGAACTGGGCTTAGGCATGCCTGGAAACAACTGAGTAATTAAGCACAGACCTCACCAAGCAGGCCTGAGTGCACAGACCTAGGGGCTCTGGAAGTTTACAGCAGGCCCTTGACCATTCTGATGCCCAGCGGGCAGGATGAGATCGGTAACGTGCCGTTCTGCCTCCCTTCCCCAGCCCACTGGCCGGCGTGGCTCTTCTGCTGGTTGCACGGAAAACCTCCCCGTCCACCCACCGCCAGAGTTTCCGCCCTCACCTCCACGCTAGGATCAGGGTGCAGTCAGCCAGGATGCAAATCTTTGCCAGCTCCTTCAGGGCCTGGTGCGGGTCTTTCTAAAGGAAGCAGAGGGGGGCACAGACTGAGCCAGCCGGGTATGAAGACGCTGGGAGGAGAGGAGGGGGAGGGAAGAGATTCCAGCAGTGGGAAGGAGGCCGTTGGGCTGAGAAGGCAGAAGCAAAGCAGGAGAGGCCTGCCCAGAGGTGGGAGGGGGCTGGGAGGACAGGGAGGTGGACGGACAAGGGTACCCCCGGGGTCTGGAGTCTCTCACCACATCGACCTGAATCAGGAGCACCTGCAGCATGTAGGACTTGCCCAGACTCCGAAGGCGTTCGTGGATGTAATTGGGCTTCAGGCTGTGGTAGCGAAGGCTGCAGGGGGAAGAGAGACGGACAGACACCAGTCGGGGTCATTCACAGGAACAACTACATGCATGTGTCGAAACTGTATTTCTGCCCAATGAGGACCAACTCCATGCTTCGCTAGGCCTCAAAAACTTGTACAGGTATAATACCGTCTTCACCTGAACGTAAGATGACTCCACTGACCTGCATGGCCCGGGTTAGCCTGGTCAAGCTGGATCTTGGAAGCCAAGTAGGGGCTGGCCCTGGTTAGTCCTGGGCTGGGAGACCACCAAGGAAGTCCAGGGTTGCTATGCAGAGGCAGGCAAGGGCCAACCACCCTCTGTTCCTCTCTCTTGCCTTGACCTGGATGGCCTGGCCTACCACGAGCTTGCCCTCTCAGAAGCAAGGTCAACCCTGGTTAGTGTTTGGATGGGAGACCACCAAGGAATACTAGTTTCACCACGCAGAAGCCAGCAATGGCAAACCACCTCCATTCGTCCCTTGCCTAGAAAACTCTTATGTGGGCGCTGTAAGTCGGCCGTGACTTGACAGCAAAAAGAAAAGGTAGTGACTCCACCCCCAAAAGGGTTATGCATGTTTTTATTACTATCTATACATCTGGGCAAGACCTTGAGAGCCAGTCTGGTGTAGTGGCTAAGTGCGCAGACTCTAATCTGGGAGAACCGGGTTTGATTCCCCACTCCTCCACTTGCACCTGGCTGGATGACCTTGGGCAAGCCATAGCTCTGTACCAGCTGTTCCCTCAAGGACAGCTTGGGAAAGCGCTCTCTCAGCCCCACCTACCTCACAGGGTGTCTGTTGTGGGGAGGGGAAGGGAAAAGGAGTTTGTAAGCCGCTCTGAGACTCCCTTGGGGAGTGGAGGGCGGGGTATAAATCCAATCTCTTCTCTTCTTCTTCTTCTGTTAACTTGTATGTGAACTGAAGATCGTCCCTTATTTTTCTGGATGGCCCTCTTGGGAGAAAAATCCTAGTCTTCCTTTCAGGTAGACAGGGTACCTTGTTAAGGTGCCACAGGAGTCTACTTTGGTTTCGTTTGGAGGTTTTGCTGCAACAGAGTTTCAGGGAAGGACTTCGCTGTTCTCAAAGGGGTCAGCCAGCCTTCAAAATGGGGCTTCCCAGCACACAAGCCCCCCTCCATGCCTTGTGATGGTGAGACCCCACACCCTTCCCCCCCAGCACAACTGCCAAATGGGGCCAGACAGACAGTACGAGGCCAGGCGCCCTAGTTCCTGAGCCTAAATCCAGCTCTTTTATGAGAAGAACCTTCAGTGTGCCCAATGGGGGGAAAACATCACTCTGAATAAAAATATACTTTCGATCCACTTTCAATGCACTTTGCAGCCGTTTCACACAGTAAAATCCACTTGCAAACAATCACTAAAGTGCATTGGGTTATTCAACATGTGTGAAAGCACTGTCTTGTCTCTTTCCTGGTCCCTGGAGCTGCGCACCTATGTTATTCTGATGGTAGGCCCTTGAAGGAACTGCCACTTTCCTGGCTGTAAACTCCACCGCCTGCAGCAAAACCACTATGATGGTGTCACAGAATAGCTCCAGGTGGGCAGCCGTGTTGGTCTGAAGCAGTAGAGCAAATTTAGAGTCCAGTGGCACCTTTTAAGACCAACAAAGGTTTATTCAAAGACGAGCGAAGGCGTCAACAGAATGTTCACAAACATTCCAGTACTGGAGTGCTGAGGCCAGCTTTGCCCACAAAACCCTCACTCAGCGGGAGGGGCTGTGTGCTCTTGGGTGAGGAAGGAAGGGGGCAGCGAGGAAGAGGGAAAGTGCTGTGGGGCCAAAGAGGCCAACGGCAGAGCTGAAGTTGACATTATTTTAATGGAAACGAAACACATTCTAGAGAGGCAGACAAATTACTCTGGAACAGGGACAGCTGCTTGTGTGCGTGCGTGTGTGCGTGAGACCCTGTGTGCAAATTCTCACCTCAGGAACAGGGCACAGGTGCTCTGGCCCAGGACATAATCGGGGACAATCTCGCCGAACTCCCACGGCACGTTGCGGATAAACTTCAGGATGGGGTTCCCCCTCTGAGGAAAGAAGGGAAGTCCCAGTCAGGGTCTGGAGGGGAGAAGGGAGGGACCACCTCACTCCGCCGCACGTGGCTGCCAGATCAGGACCACACAAGTGGACTTGCACCAGCAGGAGAGGGAGAGAAGCAGCCTGGCTCTTCCTCAGGAACTGGGACATCTTCAAAACTTCCTCCACAGCCAGGAGGCCTCGAAACACTCAGGCTCAGCCTGGTCCAGATGGACCACTGGCAAAGACAAGATGACCTCCACTCATCACCAAGGTTCGTTCGAGAGGGCAGCCGTGTCGGTCTGCAGTACAAGAGCTACATTCAAGTCCCTGTAGGCCCTTGGAGACCAACAAAGCTGAACTTTGACTCTCAAAAGCTGCTGCCCCGGAAATCGAGTTGGTCTCTAAGGGGTTACAGCTCTCAAATTTAGCCATCCCAAGGGGCGAATTCTTTCCGGGCAACCTCGTCCCAGGAGCCTGAGACTCAGCCAGGCTTGAGCTCTGCATCCCTGTGTGTGGCTCCAAGCTTCAGCCCCGACCCCACATTTGAGACTTCAGAACTAGACTTCAGCCCTGGAACCTCTCGACCGTTAACGCCCACTTGGCTGGCGAGGCACAATCAGCTTTCGTTCCACAGCTCCGCCAGAAAGCTCTGAGCCGGAGGCCGGGTCGAGCATTCCTTCTTGCTGTGCCCTCTCTCACCTGCCGAGGACTGATGACGATGGAGTTGAGCTTGGCTCCCGGTTTCGGCACAGGGTTCACGGGCAGCTCTTTGTCTTCTGGGTCCCCCCACACGTCCAGGGAGCTGTGAGATTTGGTGGCCGCTGCAGCCATGGCTGCTGCTGGCTTGGCTGGGGGGGCCGAGGAGACGGCCACTTTCTCCACAATGTAGTCTGCATAGGTGGCCCCGTCTGACCTGGCTGGCGCCTGGGGGGCTGGGGAGGGGCTCGAAGTGCAGGAGGGCCTGAAGAGGAGCTGGGCCTGGGAATGGGAGAGCAGGGTTCAAAGGGTGACCGGGTGCAGACGGAGAAGACTCACTGTGGTGGCCGCACCAATAAGAGCGTGAAGGCAAAGTGGGCCCCCAAGAGACGCCCCAGCTCCACCACCCCCTTTTATACCGGGGCCACATTGTCATCCTCGTCTTGTGTCCGCACAGTGAACCTCTTCCTCCCTCCAGAGGTGGTCCCAGGCGGGGGAGGCTCCATCTCTACAGCTCCTGGAAAGAGTCAAGAATGGACCTCTCAGAACCGCCTTCCATCTTGCTCACCGCCAGGGTTCCCTCTAAGCTGAGTTTAGTGTGAGCTAGCTCAGAGTTTTTTAGCCTCCAGCTCACACATTTTTGCCTTAGCTCAGGAAGGATGGCTCCAGAGCAAACCAATTGATGCAGCAACCAATTCGCTCGCTCACTCGCAACTTTAATGCCGGTAGCTCATAAAGTAGAATTTTGCTCACAAGACTCCACAGCTTAGAGGGAGCATTGCTCAGGTTGTAGGCAGGGTTCCCTCTCAGCTGAGTTAGTGTGAGCTAGCTCACAGATTTTTACCCTCCGGCTCACATATTTTTGCCTTAGTTCAGGAAGGATGGCTCCAAAGCAAACTAATTTATGCAGTTTAGGGTGGTGAGAACCAGGGAGGATTGTGAGGAACTCCAAAGGGATCTGTCGAGGATGGGCGAGTGTGCATCAGTGTGGTAAATGGGGTTCAATGTGGCCACTGTCAAAGGGATGCACACTGGAACCAAAAATCCTAAGTATAAATACACGTTGATGGGGTCTGAACTGGCAGAGACTGACCAAGAGAGAGATCTTGGAGTCGTAGTAGATAACTCAGTGAAAATGTTGAGACAGTGTGTGACTGCAATGAAATAGGCCAACGCTATGCTGGGGGTTATTAGGAGGGGAACTGAAAACAAATCAGGCAGTATCATAATGCCCCTGTATAAATCGATGGTGCAACCTCATTTGGAGTACTGTGTACAGTTCTGGTTGCCACACCTCAAAAAAGATATTATAGCACTGGAGAAAGTGCAGAAAAGGGCAACTAGAATGATGAAAGGGTTGGAACACTTTCCCTATGAAGAAAGGTCGAAGCACTTGGGGCTCTTTAGCTTGGAGAAACGACGACTAAGGGGTGACATGATCAAGGTTTACAAGATTCTGCATGGGACAGAAGAAGGTAGAGAAAGAAGTCCTTTTCTCCCTTTCTTACAAGACAAGAACTTGTGGGCACTCCATGAAATTGCTGAGCAGTCGGATTAGAACAGATTAAAGGAAGTACTTCACCCAAAGAGTGATTAACACGTGGAATTCACTGCCACAGGAGGTGGTGG
Organism: Lepidodactylus listeri; assembly: GCA_029233225.1. NCBI lineage: Eukaryota > Metazoa > Chordata > Lepidosauria > Squamata > Gekkonidae > Lepidodactylus > Lepidodactylus listeri. Next base: position 43,102,600 of record JARCFY010000020.1, read on the forward strand.
TGGCTACAAGCATGGATGGCTTCAAGAAGGAATTAGATAAACATATGGAGCAGAAGTCCATCAGTGGCTATTAGCCACAAAGTATAGATAGGAACTCTCAGTCTGGGGCAAGTGATGCTCTGTAATCTTGGTGTTTGGGAGGGGCAACAGTGGAAGGGCTTCCTGCCCCCACTGCTGGACCTCCTGATGGCACCTGGTGTTTTTGGCCACTGTGTGACACAGAGTGTTGGACTGGATGGACCACTGGCCTGATCCAACAAGGGCTTCTCTCTCATGTTCTTATGGCCTCCTTCTGAGTCAGACCCTCAGTCCCTCTAGTTTCGCGCTGTCTGTTCTGGCAGCAGCTCTCTAGGGTCTTAGGCAGGGAAAAGAGTTTTTCATTGTATTTTGGAGAAAAGCTGCTACCCTTTAACTGAAGATACTGGGGCTTGAACCTTTTATTATTGATTGATTGATTGATTGATATCTTGCCCTATGCCGTAAGTGGGCTCAGGGCAGGTAACGGTATATAGGTTAACAAACATAAAAACATTACACATAAAATCTAAAATGAGTTTAAATAAACAGGTCATGGCAACACTGGCAACAGGAGAAAGAATTCAAGTGCCTCGGGCAGCTGGCAGTCTTCTAGCAGGGCTGGTCTGGATGAGACACAGAGACAAGGACTGTGAGCAGGGGAGGCCAGAATGGAGTGGACATCCGCCGCCTCAACCAAAGGCCTGGTGGAACAACACAGAGAGAGGGCCTCTGGAGTAGCCCATCAACTAAAGAAGCTCATCTGGTGGGTACATGAAAGAGGGCCTTTTTAAGGGCAGCTCCACAGTTATGGAACAACCTCCTCAAGCAGGTGCACCTGGCCCCCTTACTCTTGATCTTTAGGAAGCAACTGAAGGCAGTTTTATTCACCAAAGCATTTCATTAGTTCTTTTGCCTACCAGCAGTTTTAAATTATTAATTTTAATTAGTGTTTTTTGTGTATTTCATTATTATTTACACTGTCAGCTGCCTTAAGTTCCTATAAGGCAGAAAGGTAGCTAATAAAGAACTGCATTAAATAAGGCTTATTACTGGTGTCTTCAGACTACGTCCCTGCCCTCTGTCTAGATGCTTTCCAGTTTTGGAGGGGGAATGCATATACGAAAGCCAGAACTGTACAAGTGCCTGCTTCAAGATTCTCCTTACCTGTTAAAAGGGAATCACAACAGTCGACATCATAGAATGCTTAGGAATACTGTCTACTTGGAAGAGAAACTGCCAATAATACAACATTCACAGTGCAGCTTCTGTAAGGGAAAAGAGAGGTCAGCATAGGTTGAAAAAGCAATCTCCAGATCAGGCCATGGGGTGGGGGTGGGGGAGACAGAAGGAGAATGTTGAAAGTAGTGGACTAGGCATCTGAGTAGAAAGAAGAGGGAAGGAAGGATGCCATAAAGGCAGCGATGAAGTTGAACGGACATCAGCAGTTAGTATTTTTCTTATTTTTTTTAACATAAGAGTTATCCTTGTTGGAGGTCTTTTTATTTTTCAGCTTAAAGAAGAATATAGACATTCCTGGACAGAGCTGAACTTGTCTTGCTGATTCACAAAGCAGGAGCTTCCAGACTTGACTACTACAATGTGCTCTACGCAGGGCCGCACTTGAAGACAACACGGAAGGTTCAGCTCATATCAAATGTGGCTTCCCCATATATATGTGAGTCAACAGACGAAGACCATATTTAACCTGGATTACTGAAGCTATAATAGCTAGTAATCTGCTCTGGGGTTCAGATCCAGATGCTGGTAAAAGTCTCTCACACTCTGGACCCGAAACCTGCCCCCCAGCCCTCTCACGATCAGCTCCACTGTCTTTATGGCCAGTCTCCTGACATCAGCTCAGATCTGCAACTTCACAAACACCTGACTCAGGGAATCAACTTGCACATCTGACAAAAAGAGCTTTGGAAATCTCATACCCCCCCCCCCCCCCAATCTTGGTCTGTAAAGAGCTGCTGGATTCGAATCTAGCTGCACTTCCATACTGGTTAGGCTGGCAACTTTACCGAGCTTCCATAAAATTCGCAGGACATATCTTTTACAGCCAGGTTTTAATCTGTGAAGGGAATGATGCCACATTTATGTCAAGCATCGACTCGTCTTTTCTTTTTGTAAACATTAGTGATTAACAGATTCAGGTGGGTTGCCATGTTGGTCTGAAGCAACAGAACAAAGCGTGAGTCCAGCAGGGACCCTTCAGACCAACAAAGTTTAATTATGGGGATGAGCTTTCGTGCGTGTGCACACTCCTTCAGAAAGAAATACAGAACATTAATCCTTAAGTTAACAAACTTTGTTTCTGCAAAAGCAGACGCATTCCAGCAAATATTTGGCTGAGCATCTACTGCCATCTCTCCCCAGCTGCGGGGAAGGGACTGGAAGCTCTTCGCAGGCAGAGACTTCCCGGCATCCGGGAAACATCCCCGGGGTCATGACCCCCTTCCTCAACCCCACCAAATCCCCAAGGCAACGGGGGGCCGCCCTCACCTCCCTCGTCCCGACTGCGCCTCCCGATTGGCTGTTGTGCGCCCAATGGTCAAGGCTCACCTGCACCTGGCGCATGCGCACCACCTCCCGCACGGAGACGTTTGTAAGGCCGCGGCACCATAGAGTTCGCCGCCCAGAGCGGCTAATCGAGCCTCGGCGAGAGGCCCACCCGCCCGCAGATTCCCGGGGTCCTCCTCCCGCCGGTTTTTCTTCTAGGCGCGGCAACTCTTTGGTCCTCCTCCTGACTCTATGGTTGAGAAGCCAAGACTGACTCAGAAAATTCCTTTTTTTCGTCTCTGTGGTAGGTAGAAAAAGGAACGGAAGGCCGGCTCTATGGTTATCCAGTCCGCTTTGGGCGCATCTCCTTTGAACGGAGGGCGAGAGGAAGGACCGCTCTTCCCCGCTTCGTAGAGCTGTGTGAGGACGTTCTAGCCCTCACGCTCTATGGTTCCCCATCTTGTTTCCTGGCCGGAACCGGAAGTGTCTGTGCGCTTCCGCGCAGCCGCTGTAGCCCAGCACGCCCGCTGTGCAGATCCCCAGCGTGGCTCTTACGAAGGGTTTTGACCAATGGAGAGCGGGGGAATCCATGGAGATTTGGGCGGTCTGGAGGCAGGGGAGGGTGCAATTCGCCTCCCAAAGGACCTGTTTTGTACGGGGGAACTGATCGGCGTTGCCTGGAGAGCAGTTGCAATACCAGGCGAGGTCCCCCCAGCTATCGCCTGGAGGGTAGCAAAAGAAGTGAGAACATGGTATATAGATGATGCTAGGAGAATAAAGGACCGTGCAGTAATCTTATTGTATATGCAATAAAGATTCTTGCATGGTTCTTTATTCTCTTAGCATCACCTTGAGGCTGGCCACCTGAGTGTCCGGAGAGGGCAGTCAGCAGGGATACAGCAGGGCACTGCAAAGTCCACCCTCCAAAGCAGCCACTCCCTCCAGGGGAACTGATCTCTCTGGTCTGGAGACGAGCTGTAAGCCCAGGAGATGGGAGGGGCTGTGGCTCAGTGGCAGAGCCTCTGCTTGGCATGCGGAAGGTCCCAGGTTCAACCTCTGGCACCTCCAGCTAAGAGGACCAGGCAGTTGGGGGTGGGAAAGACCCCTTTCGGCGGCCTGAGACCCTGGAGAGCCACTGCCAGTCTGAGTAGACAAGACTGACTTTGATAGACCAACGGTCCGATTTTTTAAAAAATTATTTTCGCATTTATATCCCACCCATCCCATAAATGGGCTGAGGGCGGGTCACAACATTTCAATAAACATCTCAACAGACAACATTTCAATAAATACAATAAAATTTAAAACATGTTCAGTAAAAGGCAGCTTCATGGGATCATGTGAGATCTCCAACCCCCACCTGGAAGCTGGCAACCTGTAGGGGCCCTTCCACTGGAAAAGCCAGTGAAAAGGTGATCACGCCTGTCCCAGTCCCTAAGCCCACTTCACAGCCAGGGGTGGGGTGGGCAGAATTCCTATACAGCATGACTCTGCATTTTTGCAAGGTCTTTCCAGCAGCAGTTGCTAACAGGATGCAGCCCCTGTAGTCCAAACTGTTGCCGAAGGCAGGTAGATAGGCCACACGCATACCTGGACAGGGAGCCCTCTTCCCACCCTCGCCTTTCAGCCCTCATCCAGGCAGCACAGCAGAGAATCCAACCAATGGCATTAGACACCCCCTGCATTCCTTCACTTCCATTTATTTAAAACACTTATTAGCCACCTTTCTTCCTTACGGAACTCAAGGTGGCTCGGCTGACAACATAAAGCCCCCTCCTCTTCTCCCAACTTCGTTCATATCTGGGTCATGTCTGTGCCTAAGCCTAAAATACAACTGTGGTTATCAGCCTGGGCCGCAACACCCACTCCCTTTCCCCGAGCTAAGTGCCACAGAAGGTTGTTCTGCCTACCTGCCCCTCCCATCCCCCTCCAGTGTAATTCATTACTTCCCATTCTCAGCCACATTAGTGAATCATTGTCAGTTCCCAGGTCGGGTGGCAGTGGAGACACAGTCACCCTGCTTTTCACACTGCAGCAAAATTCAGTTTTGTATTCCTGTTATCTGCTGTGGCATTAAAGGAAAATTGCATGGAGGAGATGCTTGGCAGAACAGACCTCGTTTCTGAGCAAACAAATAATAGCAGGTTGCCAGTGGTGAGAAGCACGGGTGTATTCCAGTGGGGATGTTGAGTTACGACCAACCTCTAGTGACCCTAGCAAGGCAAGGGAGAGGCAGAGGTGGTTTGACCTTGCCTTCCTCTGCAGAGCCTTCCTTGGTGGGCTCCCACCCAAGTACCAACTCTGCTTAGGTTTCAAGATCTGACAACATCTTATACTGTGCCATCTTCCCTCCCCGGGGGGAATGTAGCACTGTACAAAGCAAGACACACAACCTCCGTTTCTGTTCTGCCAACTGCAGCATCACAAAACCAACCCACGTAGCTTATGCACAAGTTTAGAACACCCTTTAAGACATCTGGCATGATGCGGGGGAGTGGTCTGCATAGCCAAAGGCTCATGTCTGGTGTCTCGGGAACACTTCCAAAAGAGGCCGATTCTTTCAGCAGAGGGGCTCCAGCTTGGCCCACGAAGACAGCCCTTACTCAGCTACACAGGGGGCTGTAGTTTTAGAGAAGTCCTCAGCAGCTTCACAGAGTGGAATTAAAATGTGGAATTTGCTGCCACAGGACGTGGTGATGGCCACAGGAATAAACAGCTTTCAAAGGCGATTAGAGAGATTCATGGACTAGCCATGGCGGCTGAGGGGAATCTCCACATTCAGAGGCACTAAGCCTCTGAATTCGAGCCAGGAGGCAACCTCAGGGGAAGGCCTCAGCCTCTCTGCCCTGTTGTTGGCCACTATGTGAGGCAGGATGCTGGACTGGATGGACCCTCACTGGTCTAAAGGGTTCTTCTGATGTTCATTCCCTACCTGTAAAATGGGAATACAGATGTTGTACCCTTCAAGGCTTCTCAAAGAGAAAACTTGTTAACACTTGAGAGAATACAAAATGCTTACTGAAACTACAAATACATGTACAGCTTCTGCAAGGTAACCCCCCCCCCTTTCAAATCAGCTTGAACAGAGCAGCTTTCACTTTTTATCTTCTGAGGCAGTGAAATTTGTTTAAAAGTGACTACTCATTTGCATAGGCAAAATGTGGGGGGGATGACTGTTGCCTGCACTGACAGCCTCCAACCTAAGCATCCCCCCCACACACACATACTCACTCCTTTCACTCTCTACTGGACATGCCCTCCAAGCCCCGGCAAGGCACTGGAGTATTTTTTGGGGGGGAGGGGGGTTCTTTTGTGTGCCTGCTGTGCAGGAGGGGCTGGCCCCTCCAGACCAGGGAAGAGAAGAGCCCTAAGGTGGGGTTCATCCTGAGATGCCCAACAGCTGGCTATTCCGATGCAGGCTTCTTGGAGTCAGCACACACAGAGAGATGTGAGCCCCAATGCTCCCTTGAAGTTCTGGAGTCTTGTGAGCAAAAATCCTACTTTGTGAGCCACTGGTATTCAAGTTGTGAGCCACTGATTTGGCTGATGCATAAATCAGTTTGCTCTGGAGCCACCCTTCCATCCTGAGCTGAGACATAAATGTGTGATCCGGAGGCTAAAAAAACTATGAGCTAGCTCACACTAACTCAGTTTAGAGGGAACACTGGAGGTGACCACCCCCCACAAAGAGTCACAGAACAGCAGCCAGAAGGTATCTTTTTATTGGACCATCTTCGGTCGGCAGCAGCATCTGCAGGCTTTCCCAGATAGGCTGAGCCCTTCCCCAGGCAGAGAGAGAGAGAGCGGTACAGGTTCACCCTTCAGCTCTTACAAGGAGGGAGCAGTTCTCTTTTCCCAGCACCGGAGAACAGTCTGGGTGCCGGGGGGAAGGGGGGGGGGGCTGGGGCTGGCTTCCATGCAGCCAGGAGCCTCCACCCCGAACAGCCAGGGCAGGAGAGGTCCCCCAGCCGAGAGCCCCAGTCCGGCCTGAGGGCTGCTGGGAAGCCCCGGCTGAGTCCTGCTCTCCGCAGACAGACACAGCCCTGAGGCTCCAGGGAGAGGAAGCCGTGACGTGCTCAGTGCAAAAGCCACTTATCTTTCCCTGCCTGCCCCCCCATTCCTGCCTCAGCAGCCCGGTCCACCAAGCGCCCCCTCCCTCCACCAGTCGAACTCCCAGGCCAGCAGAGCCCGGCCTGATCCGCCAGGACCCAAAGGCCTCCCCCCGGACCCTCTCTCAAGAGTCTGTCCGCCAGCGCACAGCGGATCTCCGCGGCCCTCCAAGTCCCGAGCGGCCTGCAGCAGTCCCAGTCGGGGAGGCCCGGCTCGGCCTTGCTCTCAGGGCTCCGGTGGGAGGCTGAGGGTCGGGGCCAAACGCCAATTCCTTCCACGGAGGCTCCTTTCAGAGGACACCCTTCGCTCAGGAAGAAAGCGAGGAAGGGCTAAGGCAGCCCCGGGCCCACCGAGGAGGCATCGGGCACCAGGGACAAATTCATAGGCGACCCAGGGGGAGACTCCTGGGCTGCCGCCACAGAGGCACTCGTGGCCTCAACCGGCAGGCTCTGCCCCCGCAGTGGGAAAGAGGCGGCGCCCTTGCTGGCCCAGTAGTCGGCGGAGCGGCTCACGGCCTCCTGGAGGCGAGTCCAGGCGAGGGCATCGTTGCCCTGGACGGCCTGGCAGAGGAGCTGGGCCTGCTCCCGCAGCTCGGCCAAGTCCCGCTGGGTGGCGCTGCTCTGCCGGATCAGCTCCTTGGTCCTCAGCGTGATGCCCAGCAGCCCCGACTTCCGGAGGATCTCCACCGTGTTGTGGAAGCGGCGCTGCTTCGCCGGGTTGCTGAAGCCCAGCTTCTTGGAGGCCCTGGAGATCATTCGCGCCTCGGCCTGGTCCAAGCCGGCCATCCCAGAGCCGGTGGACGAGGTGACGGCATCCTGGGAGAGTAGGGACTCCGGGCCGAGAGCAGCGGGTGCGGGCTGGTCCGAGGAAGCCAGTGGCGGCTCCCCTCCCGGGTTCTCCCCACCACGTTTTGGTGCAGCCGGCTTGGAAGATGAGACCCAGGCCTCTTCCAGGCAGAAGCGCTTGTTCTTGCTGATGTCGCCTGCTAGGGAAGCCTCTGCCCCTGCCTTAGGCTGCCGGTCAAGGCTGGGGTGAGGAGCGATTCTGGGATAAGTGCTGAGGCTGCCCGGGTGGGTCTCCTTGGCAGCAGACTTCTGGTTGGGAAGCAGGGGTTTCAAGGCAGCCAGCGGCTGCTGGATGAAGAGGACGCGGGCCGGGGAGCCCTGGAGCCCGTCGAGGGGGTGCTGCCTGCTCCATGCCAGGAACTGGGCGGGGGCCGACGGACCCAGCGGCTGCAGAGAGAAGAAGCAAGAGCGGGGGTCAGCTGGCAGCGGATGGGCGCAGCACGCTGGGAGGACACTGGAGAGCAGGCTGGCCCGAGAGGGAACGTGGGGGAGGGAGAAGGGCGGCACTCAATGGCCACGGCACTGGGTAGGCGGTGCCTGGGCCTGCTCGCGAGGGCTACCTGTTTGAGGGTGACGTTTTTGACGATGTACATGGGCGCAAGGCCAGCGAAGGTGCCGCCAGGGAGCCCTCTGGATGCATTCTGTGGCTTGGCCGGGTGGCGCAGCGAGGCGGCGGACTGGTCCTCCGTGTCGGTCTGCTCCAGGGTGCTCAGGTACTCCGAGCTCACATCTGCACAGAGAGGGACAAAAGGGAGGGGGAGGGAGGAGGAAGCAGCATTACAGAAACAGGTAAAGCAAATCATTCAGCTGCCCATCCCCCCCCCACAGCACCAAGGATACCCTGCTGTGAACCTACCTCCTCCCCCCCCCCCCGGCCCCTTTTCCAAATTTTCCAGCCAGGCCCCTTTTGGGCAGCTCCGTCATTCCTTTCCCACAACCAGGGTTCAAACTGGGGTTGCGAGTGCCATGCTGTCCGGCTCTGCCATCCCCAGAGGGACCCAGGAAGACAGGTCTCGGCTGGCAAGACCCTCCCAGGAGGGCTTTGGCAATTGTTGCCCTTTTCCTACCTTTTAAAAAAATCCTGCAACACTTTTCCTTTTTTTAATCCTCTTTTTTATAATAAACCCTTTCCAGAAAGACTTTATTTTTGCTTCACTTGGTACAATTTACTATTCTGGGATATTTTTCAGCTAGAAGATAATTTATCTTAAATCTCTTCTCCATGTGCTGGATCGCACGGGTGTTTCCGGGTTGTTTTCCAGGGCTTCTATGTTGTCACTTGCGCAAATCATGAGAAGGAAGGTAGGAAAGGATGAGCCGGTGCTCAGCTCTCGTGGCCCTCTCTTCTACACCCAGGGTAATGCCGATCGCCAGTTTTGGGGTCAGGATGAAATTTTCCTCCAGGTCAGTTTGCCCAGAGTTTTTTTTTTTTGTTATCATCAGGGCATGGAAAAGGGATCACTGGGGGTGGGTGGGGGTGGGAGGTTGCTCTGAATTTCCTGCATTGTGCAGTGAGTTGCACTAGATCAGGGGTGGGCAATTGTTTTGGCTCGGGGGCCACTTGTGGGAGCGGAGGTTAGCAGAGGGCCACACCTTTTTAAAATGACTGCATTCATTAGTTAACTTTGCATTTCAAAAAAGGTAAAAATTGTATCATAAAAACCAATAAATATAAATTAAATAAAATAGTGGTAGTTTTATTCAATTTATTTATTGTGCTAATTTCATATCATCTATAGCTGCAAGCACATTTAATTTTAGAATCAGTTTAATGAGACAAATGTACCCTATCACACTTTTCTACATTTTTTTTGAAATCAGGAGACTGCTTGTTGAGAAACCACGTGGCCGACTGTCTTGGCGGACTGCAAAAAACTCAGTGGCGGGCTGCATGTGGCCCCCGGGCCGCAATTTGCCCACCCCTGAACTAGATGACCCTGGAGGTCCCTTCCAACTCTGTGATTCCATTCTATGATTCCAGATTGGACCAGGGATCCTGGAGGCTTTTTTCCTTCTTCTGGCCACAGAGCAGGGGTCACTGGAGGGGTGGGAGGTTGCTGTGAATTTCCTGCACTGCGTGAGGGGGTTGGACTAGATGACCTTTGGAGTGCCTTCCAGCTCTATGTTTCTATTGTCCTACTACAGGGCTAAAAGAGTACCTTCTCATCACATCAGTCTGGAAGTCCACAGGAGGTCCTGGGTTGCGGCGCCTGGTTACTAGGGTGTTCTCCAGGGAACCCTTGCTATACGGGAGTTTGCCAGCAAAAAAAGACACCATTCCCCCCCCCCCCCCTCCTACCATGACAACTGACCACTGCTGGAGGCAACGGAAGGGGACGCCTCACATCTCCAGGCACCAACAGCATGGGGAGGCCCATCTCTCCACCTGAAGCACTGCAGATCTCAACAGTGTTGGATTTAGAGGTGTGTGTGTGTGTGAGGGGGTGTTAACTGGCTCCCACGTGCACCCCCCGCCCACCTGCAGGCTCCCTACCTGAAAACCCAGAGTCCTTCTCCACTTCACTCGACGAGTGATGGGACTTCCTGCTTGATTCGAGGCCCGCCGTCATCTTCGCAGCCTGCCCCGGGCAGCCCTCGGACTTGGGGCTCTCTGACTTCGAGGACCAAGCTGGGCCGCTCTTCTTCCCAGGCTTGGATGGATGACCGGGCGGGGACAGCTGATCAGCGGGCATGGCGGCTCTCTCTGCTGCTCCTGGGGGGGGGGGGGGAGAGAAGAAGAGTTTGGGTTTATACCCCTCACTTCACTACCAGCAGGAGTCTCTGAGCGGATTACAATCTCCTTTCCCTTCCCCTCCCCACAACAGACACCCTGTGAGGCAGGTGGGGCTGAGAGAGCTCTTTCGAGAACTGCCCTTGAGAGAAGAGCTCTGAGAGAACTTGTGACTGACCCAAGGTCACACCAGCAGCTGCATGTGGAAGAGTGGGGAGTCAAACCCGGTTCTCCCAGATTAGAGTCCGCGCTCCTAACCACTGCACCAAACTGGCTGGAAGGAGGCAATTGGACGGATGCCCAGCTGTGCAGAAGAGTCCACACTTCAGCTCCCCACAGGCCTCTGAAAACAGGGTAGGCCACCCCACTCCTGGCAGAACCCCAGAGCCCGGGGCACGTTTTCACAATCCCCTGGCTACTGAGAAACCTCACCGTATGCCAAGAAGATCCCACGGCTGCCTTTTGGCTGCTTATGTGTCCCCCATAAACCCCATGGAAACACACAACATACACCTGCAGAATTTCTCCTACTGAAGATTAATGGGGTCTCTTTTGTTGGGTCTCACTATGGGGCAGGGGGGAGGACAGATGGGATTTATACCCCACCTTTCACTACCAAAAGAAGCTAACACTCTCCTTTCCCCTCCCCTCCCCACAACAGACACCCTGCGAGGTAGGTGGGGCTGAGAGAGCTCTTTTGAGAACTGCCCTTGAGAGAACAGCTCTGAACAAATTTGTGACTGACCCAAGGTCACCCAGCTGGCTGCATGTAGAGGAGTGGGGAATCAAACCCAGTTCTCCCAGATTAAGAGTCTGCGCTCCTCACCACCACACCATACTGGCCCAGTGAGGTTTCCCCGTCGCTGCTGTCCTAAAGGCCACGAAGCCCCCACTTAGCCACCAGAGTTGCCAGGTGGGCAGCCCTCAAGGTTGCCAGCCTCCAGGTGGGGCCTGGAGATCTCCTGGAATTACAACCGATCTCCCCGACAGCAGAGATCAGCCCCCCCCCCCCCGGGAGAAAACGGCTGTTTGGGTGGGGGGATGCTGTGGCATTATGCCCTGCTGAGGTCCCTTACCTTCCCAAACTCCACCCTCTGCAGGTTTGATCCCCACATCTCCAGGATACATTCCACCCCACACCAGCACCCCCCACCCACCCGGGGTCCCCGGTGCTTTTATCTCCGGAGCACCTCCCACAGCCAAATCTGGCTCCGCAACTGGCCAGCCCAAGAAGCCTTCAGCCCACTCACCCAGGGCTGGCTCAGCTCCTGCCTCCCCCCCCCCCCCCGCCAACCCCTCCAAGAACCTCATTAACAAATTCACCCAAATGGGCCACAAACTCAGCTCCTTTGTGACATTACTAAAGCTCCCCACACACCACCTCCTGCCTGGTCCTTTTTGACTGGAGATGCTGCCGGGGATTGAGCCTGGGACCTCCTGCCTACCAAGCAGAGGCTCTCCCCACTGAGCCACGGCCCCTCTTGACAGCTCTCCAGGGTCTTCCCCATCACCTCCTGCCTGGTCATTTTGAACTGGAGATGCTGTCAGGGATTGAATCTGGGACCTTCTATGTGCCAAGAAAACTCTCTGCCTCTGAGCCACAGCTCTTCCACAAACTCACTCTCACAACGAACAATGCCATCCATTTTCCTGTCCAGCTTACCCACGACTACTCAGTGTTTGCAGCGGAGGAGAACTTCCATCCCTCCCTCTCTAATCACTACACCCCCCCCCCGCGCGCATCTCACAAGATCCCCAAACGACAACCAGAGCCACCAACGTTGCCTGGCGGGGCTCCCCGCTCTCAGAAATGTTGCTCACCTAAACAAAGGCTGCGGCTGGGCCTCCCACAACATCTGGGGCTGCCGGGTGAGAGTCAGACAGACTTCTCTGACCCTCCGGGGTTGGCAGTCCAGGGGCTCCTCTCGCTAGGGCCTGGGGCCCATCTGCACCCCCCTCCCCTGTTCAGAAGGAGGGTGCTGGACAGGCATCCCCCTCCATCTCCCCCGAGTGAGCGCGTCACGTCCCCTCTCTGCCGCCAGGGCAAGGCTGTGGAAGCCTCCCCGCAATTACATAACCAGACCGACTGCTTCCCTCCCTCCCTCCCCGCCCTGACTCTTCAGGCCTGGCAGCGCCACGCGCAGCAGCTCCAGGCGGGGAGGAGCCAGCTGGGCCACCAGCCCCCTTGCCTCTTCCCACAAACAGGGAGGGGAGGAGGGCGGTGCCGCCAGGCAGCTGTTTGCCACACATGGCCGCGCAACAGCTCCAGGGACACATTGGGAGCCACGTGCTCCCCGGCCCGGCTCTCACGGTGCCAAGACAGCTACAGGTGGCCGCCCTCCTGCCAGGCAAGGGAGGTGTGTGTGGGATCGCTTCTCCCGGTGGCGCGGAGGAAGCCAGACAGAAACCAGAGGCAGGTGGGATCGTGGACAAGACCGGACGGAGCAAAGGCAGACCAGGAATAGATCTCTCAGACAGACCCGGGTTCTGCACACCCCCCCCCCAGCAGGATGGCTCACAACTCCCTCACGGACTGCTGCACTTCTGTCATTTACGTTATCTATCGCTGGCCTTCGTCACAGGGGCTCGAGGCTGATAAAACAAGGCGCTCATCAACAAACAAACACCTTACGATGTCAGAAGACTGGAGCCACCACAAAGACCTGAAGCACAGAGTTAAATAATGGCACGACACGCTCAAGCATTGCAGAAATTACATAAGAGGACCCTGCTCACAGTGAGCTAGACACGGCAGCTGAGGCGGTGACGCTTCATCGGCCCAGCGCCAAGGGCAGCGGCTTCCCCAGAATTTGCTTCAAGTGACCAGGAGTTCCAGAGCAGATGCCCAGATGGTAACCAAGGCCCTCCCCTCCCTTCCCAGAATGAACTGAAGTTAAACCTGCCACTGGGGCTTCTTAGCTTCTACCTGTATCACTGGCTACGGAGAGGGGTGAAGTAAGGGGGCGGGGGGATAAGGGCATTTGCAGGTTAGTAGGCTAATCCGTGACCCAGTGCGGCTTCAAATGGCTCTGCGGGATCTCCAGGGTCTCAGGCGGAAAAAGGATCCCCACCCCCTTCCCGTCTGTCACCTACTACCCAGCCTGTTTACCTGGAAATGCTGGGATCAAACTAGGGACCTTCTGCGTGCAAAGCAGATGCTCAGCCACAGAACCGCGGCCCCTCTGTCTAGCCCAGAGTTCTCCTCTGACCCGAGGTGATTTTTCAGGGTCCCAGGTGGAGAAAAGTCTCTCCTAACACCTGTGACCAGAGACCATTTACCTGGGCCTTCTGCATGCAAAGCAGATGCCCTGCCCATGAGCCACCGGGTGCAAAAAAAGGACGTCTCTCGCTGACGGTCTCTGTTCCCCAACCCCGTTCTCTAACTGCACAGGGCCAGCCTGGCTGAACCCTCCAAGTTTCAAATCCTCTGCAATTCTAGCAGGCACCGGCATTCACAAGTAATACATTTTTGCTAAGAGTCTATAGAATTCCATTCATAGAACCGACCTCTACTGCGTCAGTGGTTGGGGCACAGATTTGTGATGTTGAATGGGTTTGCCTTAGATGACTGTGCAACTGAACAACAAAACAGAATTCCTTCCACCAGCAGATTAAAAAAAACACACACTACCTGAATTGGCCAGTTTATTATGCCAGTTTAAGAAATAACAACAATGAATTGTATGCAAAACACAAAGAGAAAGAATTGCATGTTCCAATGGACTTCATATCCGGAGCATCGACAGGCACCTGTCAAAACTTGGATTTTCACATAACTCAGCTGTGCTGTGCTGCAGGACTGAGGAAGGATCGACTGTAGCTGGTCCCCCCCCCCAAACACTGGAGTCTGGCACTTTTACGATACTGCAACAACAGAGGGGAGAGGGAGGGGAGTCTCGCTCCCCCAACAGCCATCACGGCACCTTCACTGAACTATAACTCCCAGAATCCTTAGGGGAAAGCTACAATAGGCGAACCCTGGACGAAGACCCCGTGTAGCCATAAATCCAGTCTGAAACCAGAAGCCCCAACCCTCAAGGCATTCCAAGCAGGGGCCCCTCCAACAATTCAGCACCTCTGGGTTGCACAGCTGGGTGCTTCCTCAAGAGGCCCCCCAGTCATGTGCCTCGTGGATCTAGCCCACTCAAGCTAATCCCAGATGGATGTTTTCCCCACCTCTCCTGTCAAGCAGGATTCTCTACACTCCGGTGACGCTCCACCATCGCAAGCTTGAGAAGGTCCCCCTGAATATGCCCCACACAAAACCACAGAGTCCACTTTTACTGACTTGAGTTCCCTCAAAGAATCCTGGGAATTGCAGTTTGACAACACTGCTGAGAATTCCTTGGGGGGGAGGAAGGCTCCTTCCCTCCCCCCTCACAGAACCCATTCCCTCTCCTCCTTGGACAATTAAACCAGTTGCTCTGCTAGGTAGAGACACGCAACCAGAGCAGATCTGCTCCGATGGGGATTAAGCGAACCGATTCCCATCTTCCTGCACCAGTGAACTGAAAGAGGGCAGGCTGAGGTCTCTCAGACAGTGGAAGAGGAAGAATTCACCCTGGTTCTGGACTGTATCATGGGCAGGGCGAGGGGGAAATTCAGACGGGCCACGGTTTTCCCGTGGGGAAAACCAATACCGTGGAACTCCGGAGAGTCCAGTGAGGCCAACTCATTGTCAAACTCGGACTCTCGTTTGCCATATCTTACGGGGAACTGAGGCCTGCAAAGGGAGGGAAATTCTAGAGGGGGCGTGTGAGAGAATGTCTCTGTTGTAGTGGCGATGTGACTCTTCTACAGCAGCCTCCCTTCTCGGGAAGGACCTTGGATAGTGTCTGTGTTTCCTTCGCTGTCATAAACATTTACAGGTGGGGGTGTGGAGCATGCGAGAGCTAGGCGGAATGGTTGTAGAGTGTGAGTGGATGGAACCGAAGGGGGGGAGGCTTATTTGAATTGTCTATAACTATGGGTTTTGGCGCCAGAACCTCAGTTCTGACACAGTACTGGTCTTAGCTTGGAACATCTTTATTTCTCGATCAACAAATCACTGCCAGAGAGCGCTGTTGAGTGTAACTTTGTCCAAGAGCTTGACACTCATCTCGGTGACATGGCGGTTCTGTACCAAAGGGAGTTCTGTTTGGTGCAAAGGAGCATCCGTAGTCTCAACTGGTACAGCCCGATTTTCACCTCCTCTGCTCTTTCAAGGCAAAGAGGCCTCGTCTTATTTTCCACGCAGAACTCCTCTTCCTGCGGACTGGCACAGTGGCAGAGCCAGGAGAACGAGTCCTGCCCCCCCCCGGGAATGGCTTGCGGGAGATGCTGGTGACAGAAGAGGCTAGGCAGCTTCCGGACTGGTGAGATGGGAGAATGAGATCAAGCCTTTTTGGGTTGGTTGGCTGCCTGGTTTGGTCAAAAGTATTCCTAGCTTGCACTGGGTCTGCTGTCTGCAGAAGGGGGTGGGGAGATCGGAAAGCCGGGCTGATTCCCTACCACACAGAAGGAACTGTTTGAGCCACCAGCTAAAGAGAAGCGTTGCTACAGGAAGAAGTCAGGACACAAAGCATTCCGTTCCCAAATGTGCACATTCGGCGGGGGGGGGGGGAGGGAGGGAGACGCTGTGCACAGCCAGCAACCAATTTCCAAAACCTGGTGCAAGGGCACCGCAGGAGGCGTTCCCGCCTTCCTCACATGCCCTCCATAAGACAGAAAATTCCTGGAGGTTTGGGCGGTGGAGCCTGGGGAAAGCAGGGTTTGGGAAGGGGGGGGGGATTTTAGTGGGGTATAATGTATCTGTATCCTGGAGATCAGTTCTAATTCCAGGAGATTTCCAGGCCAGCGGCCAAGTCTTGGGACAGCTTTCTGGAGAAGGGGAGTGAGAAGAGCAGAAAGATGCAGCTCTCTTTGTGGGAGCTTTCCTTCCAACTCCCCCCTCCCTATCCTGAACTCTGCCTCCACCACGAAGCACCTGGATATGTGAGGGGGAGACTGCCCTTCCCCTCCACTCCCACCCCGCCACCAGCTCAGCCCTCTCCGGCAGCCCAAAGTGGAGCCAGTGGGCCAGCCATGTGCGTCTGTTTACACCCCGCCCCACCCCAAGCGAGGGGGAGAGGAAGGGGGGGGGGGTTGCCGGCAGACTACTACGTTCCTGGAGTGGAGGCCTGCTTACGCAAAGGCACAGAGTGTTCCTGGCACAGAGGGGAGGCACACCGGAGCACACACAAGCACACACCCCTTCCTTGGAAAAGGGAGGACAGCTGGTGGGCCAGCCTGGCTGAGGGCAAGCAGGAGGAGGAGGACAGGGAAGGGGGCCCTGCCGGGACAGCCAGGGGGTGGGCATAAGAGAACGTTCAGCTTCAGGCTTCACAGTTTCCCAAACTTCAGTCCCCTCCACCATCGGGGTGCAGCTTTTGCTCTAGGGAAAAAAACCCAAAACCCACACACTCCAAGGTAGAGTTGCCAGCTCCGGGTTGGGAAATTCCTGGAGATCTGGGCATGGATTCTGGGGAGGGGACTCGGCGGGGATGTGACCTCTGGAGTCTGGAGTCCAATGCTCCCTCTAAACTGTGGAGTCTTGTGAGCAAAAATTCTACTTTGTGAGCTCCTGGCATTACAGTTGTGATCAATTTGGCTACTGCATAAATTAGTCTGCTCTGGAGCCATCCCCTTCCTGAGCTAAGACAAAAATGTGTGAGCCGGAGGCTAACAAACTGTGAGCTAGCACACACCAGCTCAGTTTAGAGGGAACACTGGTCCGGAGATTAGCTGTAATCCGGGGAGATCTCCCAACCCCACCTGGAGATCGGTAACCCTTCTCCAAGTTGCCTCCTTCACCCTGCTTGAAGCTGTGCCTTCCTGTCCTGGGGATCCTGCCACCCCCCCCCCCCCGCCCAACCATATATGCCCACACTCAGAGACCCAGCCGTGCAGAAGCAGCAAAGCAGTCAAAGACCTTTTAATCCAGGTCAGACGTTGTCCGTCAGATCTCTCCCTGGCATAAAACCTGATTGGTCCTGATGTATGTAGGCCAGAATGCTTGAGTTGAGGCAACTAACAGAAGTCATTTCATCTTTTAGTTTATTAACAGATCCGAAACAGACGCACACATGTAACACACAATAACAGTTCACTCAGTCTGAGAGCGTTCATGGGCCAGGTATATGGCACAGTGGATTACTTACTAAATTACTCTGCATACATCACTTAATATTTGTTATTCTGAAATTGACTCTGTACTAAATTAATATGTTAAGAATAGCTCGTTATTTCTGATCACTTGTTATGCCACGTTATAAGTGTGTGAATGCTTTTGATTATATATGTTATAGTAAAACCAATAAAAAGTATTTTTTTAAAAAAAACCTTTTAATCCCAGGGTCAGCTGACACAAATGCTCCCCGGCCCACCACTCTGCCACAAAGATGGGGGCCAGCCCGCGATGACTAAAGCAGCAGATTATCACTACCCCACATGAACACACACCCCCCTGCCTGGTCCCAGACTACGTGCCACTGATGCGCCTCTTTAACTACACTTGAAAATAGTAGTAAAGAAACCACGCTATGCATGTGACCACCAGGACATCTACGTCCAAGTTTCTCAGCCTCAGGAGTGCACACAGAAGTTTGAGAATTGGTGTACGAAGGTTTCTGAGCTTTCAGGGAAAAAAGCGGGGGGGGGGGGGGCACTTGGCAACCAAGGAACTGGACTTTTGTGGTGGCCAACACCTTGGCTTTTTTGGCTAGCACACACACAGAGAGAGAGAGAGTGAGAGAGAGAGAGAGAGAAGTTTTACATTGCAAAAATTCTTTGCAGCCTGTACAGCCTTCTGAAATCGGATGCTTTGGTTCCCATGTCAAGACAGACAGACAGAGAAAGCCCTATGCAACATCATCAGACCCTAGCAGAAAGAGCTGGAACTCTAGTCTCCCTTCCCCAAGTGCAACCATCTACAGGCTGGGTCACATCCATGCTTCCTCCCCTGCCAAACATGCTCTTTTCTCACAAAGCCTGGGAAAAACAGCAAAAAGGGAAAACAGTCCAAACGGCATGAAATGTGTCAGTCAGAGCAACCCCTGTACACAACTATGCCCCTCCCCTCACCAGTCCGCCCAGTCCACTCCCAGCTTGCCAGGAGATTACAGCAGCCTCCCTGCCCCATACCTGATCTGAGGTCCTGCCCTGGAGAGGCGGGAGGGGCTCAAAAGGACACCTCCATCTCCAAGCCTTTTTTTGCAATTCCCCGATCAGGAAGGAAGCCACAAGTGGATGAAAAGCACACTCACAGAGAGAGGGAAGCTGAGCTGTGAAGGAGGAGGGGGAGGAGGTGCCCACCCTCTCCTGCGTTGGCACATGGATTGCTCGAGGAAGGCCTCACACACAAGGACTCATTCGGCACACTGCCCGTAAGGAGGCGGATGGCTAAATATGGATGGGCTTACAAGTGCCAGGATCACCTGGCGTGGCACACTGCTGAAGAAGGGAAACCGAGAGGGTGTGCTGTGCTCCCCCCCCCCCCACGCCTGGAGGAAGAGGTGCTAAAGCCACCGACAGGAGCAGCTGGAGGCAGATGAGAAACCCTTCCCCTGGTTTTTTTGGCAAAGGCAAGAGGACTTGCCACTGCCTAGGGGTAAACCTCATCCCTCTTTGATAGGAGGTAGACAACCCGGCAGAAAGAAAGTGGTACAGCCCCAGCGAAGCCAAATCCCCCTCAAGTTAGTTTAAACTCCCTGAAAAAAGCAACAGGCGGAGAAAAAAAAGGTTCTCCTTCCACCTGGAGCTGAACAAAGGCTTGATACGAGCAAGAGGAAGATCCAGCAGACAGACAAGCCACAGATTTCGCCTACCGCAATGCCACAGATTTCCTAGTGAGCTGCTCTCATTCAGGAACCCTGGGCCTGATCCAAAAGCAAGTCCAGATTCCAAAAAGGGCAGGGATGGAAAAGCCATTTTCAAAGACTTACTGCCTGCAGAAAACTTCTGAAATGCTGTCAGGAAAAGGCCACAAAATCTTTTTTAGGTGTGAAAAGCCAACGTTTTAGGGAAAGGAGTGGCCAAGGGCCCAGATTAAAATGTGGATTTCGCTGACAGGGAATGGCATGACGGCCACAGGGAGAGACACCTTTAACGGGATTAGATCGATTCATGGAGGGGAGAGAGGCCTATCAGTGGCTACTAGTCATGGTGACTGAGCGGAACCTCCACAGTCAAAGGGAGTCTGAATCCCAGAGCCAGGAGGCAACGTCGGGGAAGCCCTCAGCCCTTCTATACCCTGTGGTTGGACCTCCAGAGGGACTGGTTGGCCACTGTGTGAGACGCGATGCTGGACTAGATGGACCCACACTGGCCTGATCCAACAGGGCTCTTCTGATGTTCTTATGAAGGCCTCGGCCTCTCTGCCCTGTTGTTGGGCCTCCATAGGTTTGCCTGTGTCCTTTATAAAGTTGATATCTATGGTAACTGGCATTACATTACATGGTCCAGCCTGACAAAGTGGCATTTATGTCAGATCCAGCCCTTGTAACAAATGAGTCCGACACCTTTGGTCCAGGGAGAAAAACCAGCTATGGAGAGAGCTGGTCATGAGAACAAGGTCCTCAGCGAGGGTTGGAGCAGCGGTGGGAGGAAAACACCCAAGGAAAGGGTAGTTGGCAAGGGCATCTCACTAATCTGGCCCCCAGCAGATGGCTTTGGGGACCCGGGGAATTTGTCCTGGTTTGCAAGGAAGAGAAGGGAAATGTCTGTCTTGTTCCTGCAACTTTCTCCTTTGCCTTCCCCTCCTTTCGTTTCTTCACTAGCATCCTCTTGCTCATCCCTGCCCTGAAGGCACTTGCTGGCCCAACTGGTTCCACTGTGCGGCACTCACATGGATCCAGCGCCACAGAGTGCAGATGGCACACCACCTGGGCAGGAGCTCCCAGAGGTATTTCGGGGTGGGTGGGTCAGTGGCCAGAGCCAGGGAGTTACAGCATCAGAACCTGTGGCACGTCTGTGGTGAAAGGGCTGCAGCTTGCTCTGTGTGACGAAGGATGTGTGATTGACTTTCACTCCCTCAAAATACCAGTCCATGAAGCTCAACGGAGATGGCTGTGTCTGGGTGGAATTCTGAACTGGTCCAGCATCAACTAGAATGTGTGAATGGGCCATCCCAGGCCGAACATCCCTCCCCTTACCTCTAACATAATGCTTTGTAGTCTGGACAATTCACACATTCAGCAGCTGTGCACTGCAGAAAGACCAACCACAAGTGTGCTTATCCCGGTCCTATTCAAGATCAAATATTACAGAAACCCTTCATACTTGCCCCAAAAGTGCAGCACTCCCTAGCAAACTTGCCAAAATCCAAAGTCCACCCACAAGCAAAGTTCCCCAGAAGTGCCCCCTGCCCAGTCTCTATGCCACCCTCTTCCCCACAACTCCCCTTCGATCCAGCAACCTTTAAACAAGACTTGCACATAAAGGAGTGACCAGAACACGCTGGGGAAACTCAGTGCTGGGGTTTAAAATGAAAACAAGACGTAGACTGTTCCAGTACAGAACCTGTGAAGCTTCTCAAGAAGCCGAACCCACGAGACCCAAAGGCACCCCAAGCAATCTGGAAGCTCAGAGGAAAAGGCACTCAAGTCTCACACCATGGCGTAAGCAGCCAAGGACACCCGCCCAATGGACGAATAACACAGAACAGAACACCTGTAGAGGCACAGGGGAACGAGAGGATGTCTTCAGCCGCATCCCTTCCCAAATACCTGAAAGTGATGCATGGACAGCCATGTGCTAGGGGCCCTGTACTAAACAGCCCCTGTGCAGAGAGGGTCTGCACGGACTCAGGTGTGAGTCTTCCATGTCACACACGCAGCTGCCTCACACTGACTGAGATCCAGCCGTCAAGGTCACGACTCTCTACTCAGACTGACAGCGGCTCTCCTCAGTCTCAAGGATCTTCCACACTGACTCCTACTTCACCCTTTTAACTGGAGATGCTGCCGGGGGATTGAACCCGGGACCTTCTAGGTGCCAAGCAGAGGCTCTGCCACTGAGCCATGGCCCCTCCCTTGTCCTGTCCTCCAGCACTTCTCCAGGGTGACCAAATGGAAATGGGCCAAGCAGAGCTGGGTCTTTAATACCAGTGGAGAAAAAACCGGGCCGGGAGGGGCACACTGGGCCTGCCACTGACCAGGACAATTCAAGGTGGGCTACCCGAGCCCCAGAGTGAGCCAGGCCCCTGGGGTCACTCCGCTCGACCCTGAACCGATGGGCACCACAAGCTCACCCCTGGCCTCCTCCCCTACCCAACCTGAGCCCCCACCCGTGCAATATCCCTGCACTGACTGGGTCCTCCAAGCTGGCCTCCTCAGCCTGGGGACAGGTACAGAACCAACACGTGTGCCTCCTCTCCCAGAACTCTGGCCCACTCCCCGGGACCCCTGCCTCCCCTCCCACACACAGATCCTGGGCACCAGCCACAGCACGGAACCCTGGTCTAGCACAGCCCCTGGCACACAAGCACGCGAGGAAACACGGGCAGGAGAAAGGCCGCCTCTGCTTGGGCGGGTGACGGGGAACGAACTGGGCGGAGGAATGGACGCGATTCCCCCCCCCCCCCCCGCTGAACCAAAGTTGGAGAAGACGCGCCCCCCCCCCCCAACAAACAAGCAAGCAAACTCCGGAGCCCCCCGGCCAGCCGCGGAGGAGCCAGCGCCCCGGCCCCCTCCCGCCAGACGGAACCCGCATCTCCGCGCCGGGCACTCTGTGCCGTCCAGGTGTGCGTCGCCCAAGCCAGAGCGCGGCCGGCCCCCCGGTGTCTGGGGAGGGCCCCCCAGGTGGCGCCGGAGGCGAAGGGGTGTCTCCGGCTGGGCAGCCGCCTGCGAAGCTCTCGGGCGGGCCACGTGCGGCAGGCGGGCAGGGGCGAGCCGGGGACCCCAGGCAGGGAGTCTCGCGCGGCGGCGGGGGAGGCAGGCCACTTGGCCGGCCGGGGGCTGCAGGGGAGCCGGGGGCGCAGCTGGCCGCTGCGGGGAGGGGAGGGGGGGACCTCACCTGCTCTCGGGGTCCCTCTCGCGCGCTCTCCGTCCTGGCGGCCCCTCCCACCCGGCCCGCACACAAAGCAGACCCGGAGCCCCGCCTCCCCCCCCCGCGCCTCTGAGCGACGTCCGCCGCGTCCAATGGGCGTCCGCCCTGCCCAGCGCCCGGCCGGCCCCGGCGGCCACGTGCGGAGCGCGGAGCGGGGCGGGCGGCCACGTGAAGGGGCGGGGACAGAACGCCGAGACATGTGAGGGGCGGGGCCTCGGGGCGGGAAGGGGGTGGTGCCGAAAGCACGTGGGGGAGGCGGGGCGAGGGGCGAGGGGCGGGGCGGGAGGCGGCCTTCTCCCTCCGGCTTCGGGGGCTGGCCGGGCGGGGCGGCTTGGCCGGAGGGGGTTGCCAACTCCAGGTTAGGAAATTCCCGGAGATTGTTAGAAGTGGCGGACTTGGCGTTGCCTCCTGCCTCAGGCTTGAGAAGATGGCACCGAAGACTTTAGACACAGCGCCTCCTTTTTCCCTTCCGGCTGTCTGACCCTTCCCTTTGAAGTAGAATGCTGCTCTTGGGGGCAATTTCCTCTGCTTCCATTTCTCCTCCCCCCCCCCCCCCCCGGCAGGCAGGCAGGCAGGCACGCAAAGAAGGTGCTGGATCCCTCCATCTTGCGCCAGGGAGGCCGGAGGTGCGTCTAGCACCCAGCACCATCTAGCTAGTTAGAGCAGGTAATCTGCAGTCTGTCTCTCGCCTGCACTCTCAAGCATGTATTTCCTTTCATAAAAGCTGCTTTTTAGTTTTAGAACTGACTGCTGACTCCGGGTGACTTTGTAAGTCTGTCGCCACGCCGAGCCCCCCAAGCTCTGCAGCCCTTAAGCCTCCTTGGCGCAGGCTGCTGTGTTTGGCCGTGGTTCCCGGGCGGTACCGAGTCCAGAGAATCCGACAGAGATTTGGGGCTGAAGCCCGGGGCAGGTGGATGTCGGGGAGGGGGCTCAGCAGGGATACGATGTCACTCTAGGAAGGACTTCCAGACCCTCCAAGGATGCCATTTCCTCCCGGAGGTCAGTTGTGATTCCGGGAGATCGCCAGGCTCAGTCGGGAGGCTGTCAGCCGTCGTCTGTTTTTGTGGGAAGGGCGAAGAGCCACAAGGTGGCGCCAAGGACGCCCTGGTCTCTCGGATGCCGCCGGGCGCTTGGCCGGGCGGTGGAGGGAAGCCGCCGTCCGCCCTCCTGCCAAACTGGCTCCCCCCCCCCCACTCCTTGCGCGCTGTGTCGCCGGGTTGCCAACTTCTTGCGTTCCCCCCCCCCCCCCCCGGCCGCTCCTGTGCCGTTCACAGCAGGCGGACCCTCAGCGGCGGGCAGGTTCGCCCTCCAGGGCGTGGGAAGCGGCGCAGGATTTCTGTGCGCCGCAGCTAAAGGCCGGTTGCTGCCTGGTCAGTGGTCAGCCTCTCCGGTCTCCTCCCCCCCCACGTCTTCGCAGGGCGTCAGCGAGAGACCCACTCCCACCCCCCACCCCCGCCGCGGGCCAAACACAAGGGATGAACACCGCGTCGGCCCAGCGCCTAGAGGCTTTCTTCTTTTTGCGGGGGGGGGGGCGCTTCTGGACAGAATCGCGGGGGGGGGGGCGGGGGCGGCAGAGGCTGACGGGCTCCCCCCTGGTTGCACTTCCCTGGGGGAAACTGGAATGGGGTCCGTCCCCCGGAGCGCCTGCAAAGGGGCCTTTTTGCCCCTACGTGGCTTCCCGAGAGAGGCTGCCCAGCGCCAGAGGCAAGAAGGGGCGCCGGAGGAAGCCCCCAGCCAGGGGAGACGTGCGCTGGCCCCGCGGGGAGCCGGCTTGCCGTGGCGGCGGGGCCGGCGGGGCTCTGGTCCAGGCGGGCCGGCGCCTGAATGGGGAAGGATGCTGCGGCCAGCTGGCCTCTGATTGGCTGGCAGGGATGCTGCCTGCGGGCTGCTCCTCCCCCCCTCCCGGGATGCGCAGGGATTAGACCGCCGTCTGTTGCATCCGGTCCCCCCCCTTCCACAAGAGGCCCCCTCCCGCGCTCCCTCCTCTCCCTCCTCTCCCTCTCCCATGGAAGGGTCCGGGCAGGATGAGCTCCTCCTCGGGGATACATCGGGGCTATCTCCGCAAATACGGTGAGCAGCCGAACTCTTTCCCTTCACCCCCTTTTGAGCCCTGAACTGAAGAGGGGGGGGGTGGTATTTGGCCCAGCTTCTTCAGCCTGCCTTTTTATCAGTGGGTTGTTGGAAGGAAATCTTATGGGAAGCCAGAGTGAATTGGGCATGTTCAGCCTAGATTGGGGTGGCTGGGCGGATTGTGGATCATGGACCAGCATCCAGCTATATCAGACCGCTTCTGTGCTTGAATTTCTGTGTAAATCCTGCCTTCCAAAAGCTGGCTATGAGAGCTCTGGTTGTAATTCCTCTGTGCTGAGTGTGGGGCACTTTGCACATGCTCAAAGGTACCTTCTTCATCTGTTCTAGGGCTGCATGGTGAAGCCACAAGTTTCTGGAACTCACTTTCGGGGGGAGGGGGGGTCCTCTGGCTTAAATGAAACCCTGCTCTGCCCCTCTTCCAGGCCTCCCTCAGACTCCCAGCTAAAGTGCCACTGTTTTCTCCGAGGACTGACTCTTGCGGTCTGTGGCTCCAGGACAGGCAGGAATAAAACAGCTGCATTATTACATCTGCAGCACTAGAACTGCCAGTAATAACACGGAGAAGATATTTCCTGTCCCTTCAATAGAGGCAAGATGGGTAGAAATGGGCAGATGAAGCGCCACACATTATTAAAATCTGAAGTAAGGAAAATAGGATAGTGGGCGTTCAGCAAAGGACCCTGCGTGTGGCAACATTTCTGGCAGCTGTTGTCAGATCACAGGTCAACTTTTGCAGTAGCAACCTTTACATTCTTCCATGTCTTCCTGTCGATGAGGGTTTGCCGTTTATGACTCCGGGTGCAAAAACAGTAAAGACAATAAGACAGTTGACTTTCTATTGGGAACTCTGTCTTTGATTGAAACTTGATGGCCATGCTTATCTCTGTGCACTGGAAAAAAAGACTCACTTGCGGATTTCTTTATGTGAAGGTGGCGCTCAGGGCACAGGAGCAGACCAGCTTGGTTTTTTCCTGATTAGTTGGCAACACAGTTTTTCTAAAAAACCCATTTTTGAATTGATCTTTTCCCAATGGACCCTCTTGGACGTCCATGCTGCATTGCAGCATTCCCCCCCCCCCCCCCCCCCCGGTAATGCCTTTGGGGATTATAGCTGCCAGCATTTGATTGAGCTGTAATCCCAGGGTGGCCAAGAGAGAATTTAAACAGCATTTTAATCTGGGGGTTGCCGTGCGTGATACTTGTCAGGCCCGTGGTGGATTGATGGCGACAGAGCTCTTTAGTAGCAAATTACTCTTTGGGATAAACAAGGCATCTGTCCACTCAGAGACTGGAGGGCCTCCAAGGCACCTGCAGAGATAAGACACATGAAAAACAAGAAAGATGAGGGTTTATTTAGAGGTCTCCAGGGCCAGTCCCTTCTGCGGAATCCTTGCTTGCCTTTGAGGTGAAGAGCAAAGCAGTTTTCTGGCCCCACAAGACTGATCTGTTTGTAGATGGCTGGGGTGTTCAGGGCATGGGCCATGTCTTTCTGGCAGTTCTCCCCCCCCCCCCCCCCTTCCGCCTTCGCCTCCCTGGAAAAATGTATCTTCAGGCTGCCTTTAGGGTCAGTAGTGGATTTCAAAGGGGCTAGAGCTCTAAGCCTGGAACTTCCTCTGTTGGCAGCAGAGGATAAGACACAATAACAGGTTTGTTATTGATGGAAAATTTGGCAAAAATAGTTAGATATTCAGAGCTTGCAATGGATCTTCATTCACTGGAGAGGAGGCATTTTCTTTCTATGGAAAAACCTTTATTTCTAAAGGGAAAGGTACGTGGGAAATCTACAAAACAACAAACATTTAGGGCTCCATCCTTACTGTTACAAGTACAGCAACAGACTGACTGACCGTACGGTTGGTAATGAAGATGCTTCTTTCTTCTTGACCCTAGAAGGAAATCACCTGAATACATTAACCAGTGATTGTTCGTAAACCGGCTCCAGTTTCCCAGGCTTTCTCCCCATTGGCTTTGTGCCAGGTTCCCTTCCAGGTCAGGCTAAACAACAGCACACGAGGTAAACACATTAACTCGATACTGACTGAACTTAGACCTCGCAGCACACATATTTCCAGTATAAATTATGGGCGGAAAGGTACCAACTGGATATGAGGAACGTTTTATTTTTTGACAGTCAGAGTTGTGCAAGAGTAGAATCAGCTGCCTAGGGAGGTGGTGAGCAGCCGGACAAGCCCCAGTCAGGGATGCTCTAGGCTGATCCTGCATTGAGCAGGGGGCTGGGCTGGATGGCCTGTAGGGCCCCTTCCAACTCTGTGGTTCTACATCACGCCCTCTTCTCTGGAAACCATTTCCCACCACCCTAGCAGTCCTGGGTCCAGTTGCAACTCCTTGTTCATGAGCCAAGGGAACTCTGCACGTGCTCAGGCTCCTTCATGCCACATTCTTTCTGCCAATGCTGGTCTGGAATTTGCCCTTTTCAGGAGGCTTCCTTTTCAAGCAGTGGAAAGAGAAGTTCCTCTCCCTCTCGCCGGATGGGTGCCTGCTCATTGGCCCGCGTGCGGGGAGCCCTTCAGAGGTGGGCATCTCTCTGGGCACCAGCTGCGACGCCATCCTGGAGGGGAGCGAGATCTGTGACCTGCCACGCCTTCCCGTGGGCGCCCAGCGGGACAGCTGCCTGGGACTCAGCCTCAGCGACGGGAGATTCCTCCTGTTCCTCGCACCCAGCACCCAAGAGTGCAGGTAGAGCTCTTCTTCTGTGCCGCTGGGAGGATGGTGGGTCTAACCCCCCCCCCCCCCCGGTTCACTCCCACTGAGCAGTGGGGAGGGGGGAGTGGCTTCACACTGGACTTCCAGGCAAAACTCAGACCCCTTACTCTCTGGACGATGGGCCTTTAGCTCAATGGGGGAGCATCAGCTTTGCATGCAGAAGGTCCCAGGTTCAGACCCCAGCAGCAGCAGCAGCACCACTTAAAAAGGACCAGGTTTGAGGTGATGTGAAAGACTTCC
This sequence comes from Lepidodactylus listeri, assembly GCA_029233225.1. NCBI lineage: Eukaryota > Metazoa > Chordata > Lepidosauria > Squamata > Gekkonidae > Lepidodactylus > Lepidodactylus listeri. The sequence goes on from JARCFY010000020.1 coordinate 43,129,924, forward strand.
CATTCCCACCTGAGACCCTGGAGAGCCACTGCCAGCCAGAGGAGGCAGGATAGACCCCAATTGGCCAGCGGTTTGGTCCAGTAGAAGGCATCTTCATACGTGTTCATTCGGGATGTGGCAGCTCCCATGTAAGGCATGGGAGTTTTCTTTTAGATAAGTTTCTGGTTTTAAAAATATACGTGTCCCCTTTAGCTGATGTGAGCAGGGCAGTGTGTATGAGAGCCAGTTTGGTGCAGTGGTTAAGAGCGCGGACTCTAATCTGGGAGAACCGGGTTGGATTCCCCACGCCTCTACATGCAGCTGCTGGTGTGACCTTGAGTCAGTCACAAGTTCTCTAAGAGCTTTTCTTTCAAGAGCAGTCCTCGAAAGAGCGCTCTCAGCCCCACCTCCCTCACAGGGTGTCTGTTGTGGGCAGGGGAAGGGAAAGGAGATTGTAAGCCACTCTGAGACTCCAAGTCTCTGATCCAGTAGAAGGCAGCTCCATGTTTTCACAATATGCTATTCAGAGAATGGTGTTGAGGGCAGTTGGGGGCGGGAATTTTATGTGATAAGGTGCAAAGGTGTTCCTTTTCTCGCGATGAAGATGTTTCTTTTCTCTCACCTTTCCGCAGGCAGTGGCTGAACATCTTAAGGAAAGTCAAAGAGGTGAGAACAACTTAGTGGGGATAAGAATAAAAGGCTTCTTGTCGTTTGGACGCAAGCACAAATAAATACATAAACTTTTTGCATTAAAAAATAATTTGGATTTTTTGGGGGGGGGGTAAGATTTGTCTGAAAAACCTGACGTTTTGGATTCTTTTAAAGTGCAGTGAGGGTATAGAGAGAATCTTGAGGAAACTCAGGTAAAACTTTGTTAGAGATTAGTTACAGAACAGCTTCTGACAGAGATATAAAGACTTGGAGGTCTCCATTCCTACTTATATCTGACGAAGGGAGCTGTGATTCTTGAAAGCTTAGAGCCAAAAGTGTGCCGTGCACATGAGAGCTCATACCTTGAATAAACTTTGTTGGTCTTAAAGGTGTGGCTGGACTCTAAATTTGTTCCAAAATTTTTGTTGGTCTCTAAGGGGCTATTGGACTCAAATCCTAACTGCTCTGTTGCAGTCCAGTAAGGCTACCTTTTAAAACTATCTTCACAGAGATTCTCAGTTTGATTTCCACAATTAGAAAAAACGACTTTAGACATTTATCTGCTATTTTGTCATGTTTATTGCTTTACGACTGTTGACCTTATAACCTTTAGCTCTGATTTTGCTATCTTAAACACCATCATGTTACATGTCAATTTGCTGTTAAGCCCCTGTCTATAAGTTTGAATTGTACCTACCATTTCAATGTATTTGAAAAAGTGTGCCTGGCACACAAAACCTCATACTTTGAATAAACCTTTGTTGGACTTAAAGGTGCCCCCACTAGACTCTAAATTTGTTTTATGGAACCAATCCCACGGAAGTTCTCTGTCTAAATAAAGTCTGATTTAGAGAATACCTGGACCATTGCCAGATAAAATGTTCCTGTCAATCAGATGTCCTCCTCTGAACGCCTCCCCCTTAATTCCAGATGCGAAGGGGACATGAATGCTGGAAAGTGGTTCCAGCCGTGGTTTTCTCTGGCTTGACATTAAACCCCAGTTTGAGTGCCCCCCCCCCCCGAGGGTCTCCAACAGGTGCCCTAAAAATACGGATTCCTCTCCCTTTTGTTTTGGTCTCCAGAACTTCTCCGAAGGGTCTCCCTCTAGCTGCAAGGTCCACATCAACTCGCCAGCGAGAAAATGTTGCCGGAAAGGAGGGGCGGGTGCTGGTGGGAGCTGTAAGCGGCCACCCAGCATGGAGAGAGAAGAAGGTATTTGGTTTGGTTCCTACTGTCGGTTGCTGGCATCCTGTTGTTCCAGCTTTAAATTGCACTTATGCGGGTGCCCTGATTTGGACTGGGGCCACAGTGCAGGGAGAGGAGAGGTTTAAATGCCATGCCCCGCTATGTGTTGTTTTTCATGATCTGAATCACACACAAACACACACATATGTGGGGCTGTTGTTTGCCGTATGGAAGAATGATATAAGTATGTATCTAAGTGCTGTCAAGTCACAGCTGACCTATGGCGACCCCAGCAAGGGGCTTCCAAGGCGAGGGAGAGGCTGAGGTGGTCTACCCTTGCCTTCCCCTGCAGAGCCTTCCTTGGTGGTCTCCCTTCCAAGTACAGACCCTGCTGAGCTTCCAACTTATGGCCACCCCAGCAAGGGGCTTCCAAGAAGCAGAGGGGGTTTACTATTGTCTTCCTCTACAGAACCTCTACAGCCTCTCCAAATGTGTGTGTGTGTGTGTGTACATACAGTGCTGTCACATCGCAGCTGACAAGTAGTGACCCTGCTGAGCTTCTGTGATGTGATGACATTGGGCTAGACTGTGGCCACCTTCCCTCCAGTCAGATAGGTACCCAACTAGAAAATGGTGCATGGCCAGAGTATTAACCCCCATCCCATAACCTGAGCCCAGTCGAGGCCCTGTGTGTCTGAGAACGGCAAGCCTTGAAAACAGATCTCATTTCTTTTGGCCCCGAGCATCTAGAATTCTTTGTGGGCAGCCACGCAAGTTTGTGTTTTGCATGGCCAAATCCTGGTCCCGTATCCGTGGTCCCTCCTCAGCCTTCCTAACTGGTCGACTCTCCCCCAGGCGGGCTGGGTGGTCCTCCTGCCCTTCCAAAGTGTCACGGCTGGGACTGAAACCCCCCCCCCCCATTTCTTCTGCTTCCTTGTGGGTGACGTGGGATCCCCTTTCTCTTCCCCGCAGCCAGCCGGACCAGCCTGTGCCAAGAACCGTGCCTGCGCCACAGCTCCCTGGCACATGCCCGAGTGCAAGCCGCTTGCCTCTTGGTGGGGGGAGCCGCAGCTGGCCCCACCATGGGCAACATGGTCTCCTCTGCCAACGCCGGACAACCTGCGGAGTCGCACCCGCCAGACTTCAAGGAGCTGGGCTACCACCCGTCAGCCTGCGACTCGGAATCGCAATACGAAGCCCTGGATTATGAGGGGATGGACCAGGACTTTGACGTGCTGGAGTTTGGGAGCTTTGCTTTCTAGGCACAGTCGTCGCCCGACCCCCAAACACCGGCTTTTAAGGGCTAAGGCAAAAGCCTTCCTGCAGCTAGCAAAGGGACACCCTTTCCTCATGCCACGGGGCAGTCCTTGCAGATCCATAAGAATTTACGTCCTCCTCCTTTCATTTTATTGTGTGTGTGTGTTTTTTTTTGGGGGGGGGGAGTGTTAACATGTTAGTAGGATGTAGAATTTGGTTCCTTTCTTGCTTGAGGTAGCCAAGGTCAGTATCTGTTCCTTCCACTGCTGTCCACCCCGCTCTCGTCTCTCTCTTTGCATTAAATAGTAACTTCCTGTCTTTTCAGCTGCTGGTGCTGGGGATCATGAATGACTTATGGCAGGCCCATAGCTACGGTGGGGCATTTTGGGGCTCTGCCCCCTCAAATGTGAGGCACGTCCCACGACACCTGCTGCCCCTCTCCCCCCTCCTGTGACATTAAAAGGGCCCTTCAGCTGATTGGCGGAGCATGTGGTCCCTCGGTCAGCTAGAGGGCCCCTTAAATCTTGCAGCAGGCCCTCTCCCTCCCCTCCTCCAAGATTTAAAGGGCCCACTGAATCTTGGAGGAGGGGAGGGAGAGGGGCAGCTGCTGGCTTCATGTCTTCCCTGAACCCTTTAAATTGTGTTTTTCATGTGGGGGCTGCCTGTGCCTGAATGCCAAGCGGGAGTTCAGGGAAGGTGTGCGGCAGGAGTGATGTAGGGCTGCAAGAGTTGGACCGTAAGGAAGGCCGAGCGCCAAAGAATAGAGGCTTTCGAATTATGGTGCCGGAGAAGACTCCTGAGAGTCCCTCGGACTGCAAGGAGATCAGATCAGTGGATCCTAAAAGAAATCAACCCTGACTGTTCCCTGGAAGGCCAGATCCTGAAGCTGAAGCTCCGACACTTTGGCCACCCAATGAGAAGGGAGCCCTCCCTGGAGAAGGCCCTGATGCTGGGAAAGATTGAAGGTCAAAGAGGAAGGGGGCGGCAAAGGATGAGATGGCTGGACAGTGTCATTGATGCGATGAATATGAAATTAAGCAAACTCCGGAGCAAGACAGGAAGGCCTGCTGTGATGTGGTCCATGGGGTTGTGGACAGTCGGACTGTGTGACTAAACTGCTGCCCCACAAAATTTCCCCATGCCCCTTCCAACCCCAAATTTCTGACCACGGGGCTGACTGACAGGTGCCAGGGAAGTACGATTGGGGGAGGCCACAGTGGACAAACCAAGGCAGAGAGCCTGCTGGCTCACCTTGCCTGCCTCAAGGACCCTGGACTCAGCCTGAGACAGGGAAAGCAAAATCTGAGCTAGATATCTAGGGTTGCCAACCTCCAGGCAGTTATCAATTTTGCCCGTTCGCAGGATGGCACTGGAAACAGGGAGAGAGGCGGGCATGCAGGCAGAAAGGCCCCAGGCCCCGAAGGGCTTTGTATGTGACGGGCAAGGCCTTGAATTGAGACTGGCAATGGGTCGATGGGCAGCCTGTTCGGCCTAGCTCCTGCCAATAGCCTCACTGGTCAGTCCACCTGAGGCAAGCAACATATCCCAGTTCGTGGGTCAATGCTGGTTTCTCTGCTTCTTGTCTTCCCCTCCTAGGAAGAAGAACATCTTCCCAGTGTCTCTGGGGATGGGCAACTAGCCCAAAAGAATAGGGGTACTCAAGAAACTATGCCACACTTAGTAAAAAAAACGCCAGCTGTTAATTTATCTTTCCAAAACCCCAGCTGTTAATTTATCTTTCCAATATCTTTCCAATAATTTATCTTTCCAATATAATTTATCTTTCCAATATTCCAATAACCCCAGCTGTTAATTTATCTTTCCAATAGCTGTTAATTTATCTTTCCAAGCTCCTTCGGTTTCCTCACAATTTGCCTGTCTCCTGCCCTGTCCCTTGAACTCCCTCCTCTGCTGGGGGGGGCTGAACGTGGACTTTTCGCCGGACCCTCCTGAAAGTCTGCCCCACACCGCAGAACGGCAGCATCCCCTCCCCTCCGTAATGCCCTCAGGGATTATAGCTGCCAGCATCAGATCTCTAATCCCAGGGCAGCCAAGAGAGAATTTAATCATCATTTTAATCTGTTGGTTGCCGTGCGGGATGCCTGTCCGGCCCGTGGCGGATGGATGGAAATGGAGCGTTTTTAGTAGCAAATTACTCTTTGGGATAAACGAGGCATCCATCCAATCAGGAAGAAGAGGGGCTTGCAAGTCCCTGCTGCAGAAAGTGAGGGCGGGGGGGGGGGGGGGTTGGCAGTGTTCTCTCTAAGCTGAGTCAGTGTGAGCTAGCTCACAGTTTTTTAGCCTCCAGCTCACACATTTTTGCCTTAGCTTAGGAAGGATGGCTCCAGAGCAAACTAATTTATGCAGTAGCCAAATCGCTTGCACACAACTTTAATGCCAGTAGCTCACAAAGTAGGATTTTTGCTCACAAGACTCGCCATCTTAGAGGGAGCATTGGACTGGCGGCTACATAAACAGGTTGCCCATCTTTTGGTAGGGCCTGACTGACGATCTCCTGGAATTACAACTGATCTCCAGGAGATGGAGATGAGTTCCCCTGGTAAAAAGGGCTCCTTTGGAGGCTGGACTCTGTGGCATTACTCTGCTGAGGCCCCTCCCTTCCTCAAACCGTGCCCTCCCTAGAATCCACTCCTAAATATCCAGGAACTTCCTGCAGCAGTGAATTAGAGGCCATGGCACAGTAATGGAGCAAATAACGTACATGCTTCATCACCATTCCTTTCTTTCCCAGGAATGAAAGTGTAGCAGGCCTTGAGAAATGCCTTTCGTTAGCTGAGGCTCTGAAAGGATTAAGAGTGGGCAATTCTGGGCTAGTTGGGCCAGCAAGTCGGACTTGGCATGAGGCATCTTCAAAGAGGAAGGGCTGGGCACCGGATGAAACACTTTCCCTGTGAAGAAAGTCTGAAGAGGCCAGGGCTCTTTAGCTTGGAGAAACAATGACTGAGGGGTGACATGGCAGAAGTTGACAGAATTATGCATGGGTTAGAGAAGGCAGAGAAAGAAGTCCTTTTCTTCCTTTCTCACAGTACAAGAACCCATTGTCAGACTCTTGAACAGACTTGCTCTCAGCAACATTCTTTGTAGTGATTTGTTTATTGAGAGATGAGAATGTATCAAGCTAAGACCGTTCTGTGTCAGAACTGACTTTTTGGGCACCAGTTCTGACTTTATACAGGATTCAAACAAGCTCCCCCCCCCCCCCCCCCCCCCGTAACCAGTCCGATCAATCCAGTCATACAGCTCACCTAAACCTAGTGTGCTCTGTTAGCCCCCCCCCCCCCCCGGCCACAAACCAGAGCTACATTATCTGCTAGAAGCTGGCTAGTGGAGATGGGCCGTCAAATGTTGTGCATTTCCCCCAGCTTGTAAAACAGTTGCAAATCAGTGCGGCAAAGCAGTCACAGACATTCACACAGACATTCTGCTCCCCCCCCCCCCCCCAAATGCGAAAGTACAAAGCAACAAAGGTACAGCACAGGCAGGCAAAACAACAGGTGAGATCCATGTCAAACTCGAATTTGACACCCATGGGCACTCAATGAAACCGAGAAGCAGGCTTAGAAGAGATAAAAGGAAGTCCTTCACCCGAAGAGTCATTAACATGTGGAATTCACTGCTGCAGGAAGTTGGACTGGAGGGGCCATTGGCCTTATCCAACATGGCTTCTTTTATGTTCTTAAAATACCTGAAGATATGAAGACTGGCAGAGCCCCACAGAGGGGTCAAAAAACTTTTTGTGCTGACATGGCACAGGCAGTTTGGTAAATGTGGCGCAGGGTGGCTCAGCCCAACACCACAGGTCCAAGGAACATGGTGGCTGCTCCATAACGTGACTTTGTGGACACACAGACCGGCCCCAGTTCTTGAGAAGAGTATCCCGGGTATTTTGCAGATCGTCTTCAGGAGATTGTCTCATCTACAGTATCCGGTAAAGAATATTCACCAACAAGAAGCACACTTCCTTTCCCCTCTCTGCGGAAGTCAGTTTCAGAATCCCACAGGGGCATGAAGGGGTGTGTGTGTTGTTTTTGCCAGCTCCCTTTGTCTGATGTAATGTGGACTTTCTGAGTAGATAAAAGATTGTTATCCTTGTGAGTGCAAGGCTCCTTGGGTCAGGGTTAATCTGTAAACGAGAAAGGTGTCCTCCAGGGTGCTACCTGACAGGAGGCCCAATCGCAGGGCCTTCCGCTTCAGATACAGTAACTGAAGAAGTGAGCAAGGACCCACGAAAGCTCCTCCCCTGCCGCAGATGTCGTTTGTCTTTAAGGTGCTGCTGGACTCTGGCTCTTTTCTCCTGCTACAGACGGACTAACACGGCTACCCACCTGGTTCCACACCGCAATGCCCTCTGCCTTCATTGTCTGGGCACTCCTGCAAAGAGGCCCCAGATGGGTAGCTGCTCGGCTGCTAGATGACCATCTTGGGCCCGCCTCACGCAGACTGAATTTTCTCCCAATCAGCACTCTTCTCCGCCGCCGTTGGTGGAACTGAGTTAATCTGTAAGCATCAAAGGCAGTTTATCCGCCCGGCTTTATAAGGCAGCGTTGGGATGGCTGTCTCCTTTGCACGACTGACGGTTTGACAGCTGGGGGACGCGGTCTTCAGATTCCGAGATGGTCCTGCCCGGGGTGGTCTCCTGCCTCCTGGCCTTCTGCCTTGCTGCTCTACTCATCCTGCTAGTATGGAGAGCTCCCACCAGCAGGGCTCAGCTGCCCCCAGGCCCCAGGCCTCTGCCTTTGGTGGGCACCTTCTTCCAAGTCGGTGTTCAGAATCTCATCCATTCCCTTCTTCGGGTGAGTGTCGCTTGGCTGCCGGTGGTGGGGGAGGGGGTGCCACTGTCTCTGTGCCCTTGAGGACAGAAGAAGAGAGTCGACTGTGTCTCGTGGGCTGGGCTAGCGTGCCCATTTGACAGCGCAGAAGGCTTTCTCCTCCTGTTCCTTGGCCAGGGAGGGGGTCTTTATTTATTGTCTGGTGGGGGCAGGGGGTCAGATCTTTGATGCCTACATGATCCAGAGGAGAAAAGCCGTCTACTTCCCCAGGCCCGGGTTCTCACTCTGTCGGATGAAAATGCTGACAGCTGGCCTTCCAGGGGTGTGGCGAGGGATACGAGTTCATTGCTCTCCTGCTCTTTGAAACATTCCAATGTCATTTAGCCCTGACCTGGATGGCCCAATCTCATCCGACCTTAGGAGCTAAACAGGGAGGGACCGCCCAGGAAGTCCAGGGTCCCTGCACAGAGGCAAACCACCCCTCTTCATCTCTTGCCCTCACCTGGATGGCCCCGGCTAGCCCGATCTCATCATATTTCGGAAGCCAAGCAAGGTCAGCCCTGGTTAGTTCTTGGAGGGGAGACTGCCAAGGAAGTCTGGGGCCTCTTTGCAGAAGCAGGCAGGGGCCGACTACCGCTGAGTGTCTCTTGCCCTGAAAACCCCCATGGGGGGTTGCTATTAGTTAGCTCTGACTCAGTAGCACTGTTCACCACCACAAAAGTAATTCAAAGACCCCGTGTCTGTCTCTGGAAAAATGTGGACTGAAAAGAGATCACTTGAGCATGGGCAGAGTGTACATCCCTCACCATTACTAACAACTGTAACTGCAGCCTAGGGATCAGATGGGGAGACAACCCGCTGCGATATCTGACAACTTGACTCCGTGCCGCTGATATGATGGGTCGTGCTGACACTTTCCCCCGCGGAGACAGGTTCAGTCCTCTGGGCCAACTTGCAGGAGGTGGAAGAGAATATCCCAGTCCGGCGTAGTGGTTAGGAGCGCAGGCTCTAATTTGGGAGACCTGGGTTTGATTCCCCCACTCCTCCACATGCAGCTGCTGGTGTGACCTTGGGTCAGTCTCAACTTCTCTCGGAGCTGTTCTCTCAGGAGCAGTCCTCGAAAGAGCTCTCTCAGTCCCACCCGCCTCGCAGGGCGTCTGCTGTGGGGAGGGGAAGGGAAAGGAGGTTGGAAGCCGCTCTGAGACTCCTTCAGGTAGTGAAGGGGGGGGGGATAAATCCAACCTCCTCCTCCTCCTCCTCCTCCAACTGCCTGCTCCATTCTGTAAAAAAAGAGCAATTGCAACTTGCTTTTTTCCTCCAACCCACACTGCCTATTTTATGCCAGACTGCTCTGTCATGAGTAGCGCCACTAACAAACGCAAGCTGACTTTTGATGTGTCAGAATTTCAATGGCCTCATCAGCTGCAGGGCAGGCAGAAATCAAACAGATGCAGCTTTTCCTATCCCAGTATAAGGACGTATGACTCATTTTGACTTCCAGGCCTAAAAATCGATTTCCGTGGCCATCCCCCCTGTGGCAGGGTGTGTAAGGCTCCAAAGCCATCCTTTGCTCTTACTGCCACTTGTTCCTGCACCCTCCTCTTAGGAACACTTACTCAGGAGCAAGTCCCTGTGGATTCAGTGGCCTTCATCCCAAGGAAGCATGCCTCAGGTTGCACAGTTAGGGATGCCAACCTCCAGGTGGGGCCTGGGGATCCCCTGGAATTACAACTCCTCTACAGACTGCAGAGGTCTCCATGGAGAAAATGGCTGCTTTGGAGGGGGAGCTCTGTGGCATTGTACCCCACTGAGGTCCCTGTCCTCCCCAGAGCCAGTTTGGTGTAGTGGTTAAGAGCAGCGAACTCTAATCTGGAGAACCGGGTTTGTTTCCCCACTCCTCCTCCACATGCAGCCAGCTCAGTGACCTTGGGTCAGTCACAGTTCTCTCAGAGCTGTTCTCTCAAGGGCAGTTCTCGAGGGAGCTCTTTCAGCCTCACCTACCACTCAGGGATCTGTTGTGGGGGGGAGGAAGGAAAGGAGATTGTAAACTGCTCTGAGACTCCGAGTGAAGGGTGAGGTATAAATCCAGCTCTTCTTCTTCTTCTTCTATCTCCTGCCCCCACTGCTGGACCTCCTGATGGCGCCTGGTGTTTTTGGCCACTGTGTGACACAGGTGTTGGACTGGATGGGCCACTGGCCTGAGCCAATGTTGGCTTCTCTTATGTTCTTAGATCCCCAGGAGTTTCCCAACCTGGATTTGGTGATGTTAACCCACCCATTCCCTTCTGGTGGCCAGGGTGGACCTGGGAAACTTAGAACCATAGACAGTCCAATAAGAGGCCAGTCTCTAGAACCTTTAATAGTTGTAGAGACAAGGGAATTTCTGCGGGTTCAGGGGAGAGAAGGATCGGGGCTTTATGTTTCTTGGTGTTTCTTCAGAGCTACTGAGAAAACCCACCAACTACATATCATTGTTCAGCATGTTTTTGTATCTCCTGGTAGCTTCAAGAGAAGTACGGCCCGGTTTTCACACTCTACATGGGCTTCCAGCCAGCTGTGGTACTGTGTGGTTATGAAGCAGTGAAAGAAGCACTTGTGGATTACGCAGAAAATTTTAGCGGGAGGGCACCCATGCCAGCTCTGGACAGCAAATTCACAGATTATGGTGAATATACAGGGGGAAAATCGGAGATCATTAGCACTCAGCCCTGTAGCCAGAAATTTTGGGTTGGTGGGGCATGGGGAAATTTTGTGGGGAACCAGGGGAGGGGGGAAGGGGCAGCAACTGTTGTGGGGCGTGCCTCACATTTGTGGGGGCGGAGCCCCAGAATGCCCCACCGAAGCTATGGGCCTGTTAGCACTGCATGTGTAAGCCAAAATTAGGGAGTAGCATATATACACACAAACCACACCTACAGAGCACCAGGTCCAGGTCCTAACCAGACATGACATTGTGATCTTGGGAACTTACAGGCACCCTCAGAGGTGACATCTGTCTATTTGCACCAGTATGTCTTTCATATCATTGCTCCAGTTCTTTCCTGCTCCCATATTCCTCCGTGTGCGGGGTGTTTACATGCTAAATGGCCTGTATTGAGTCCCTAGTGGCACCTTAAAGACCAACAAAGTTTAATTCTGGGTAGAAGCTTTTGTGTGCGTGCACATCTGAAGAAGTGTGCATGCACACAAAAGCTTCTACCCAGAATGAAACTTTGTTGGTCTTTAAGGTGCCACTGGAACCAAACGCTGAACCATAGGTTAGGTTTACGTTAGTGAATATATGTTTTTTGTCTGCCATGATCCTGTTACACGAGGGGCACTGCAGCAAGGGACCATGTGCCCGTATATTAAAGTTTCCGCTTCTATGTGGCACTGGGATAAATAGTTATTTTCAGGGCTTTTCTTCTGGTGGAATGCCCCGGAACAGAGTTCCAGAACCTCTTTGACAAAATTCTTTTAAAAATGTTTAAAAGTTCAAGAGTTTTCAGTATATAGACTGAAAACTTCACTTCCCTCTCGAGAATTCTGGCACCTCTTTTGCCAAAAAACACAAAACAAACAACCCTGGCTATTATCATTTATTTTATTTTACAGTGGGTAATGACTCTCGTCAGATCTTAGAAGCTAAGCAGGGTTGGTCCTGGTTAGCACTTGGATTGAGAAGTCTAGGGATGTGTAGGGTTGTTATGCAGAGGCAGGCAATGTCAAACTACCTCTTTCTCTCACCTTGAAAACCCCACGGGGTCACCATAAAGGTGGCTGTGATTTGACAGCACTTCGTACGAACAATGAATCTATTTGTATGAACAGGTGAATCTTTTTCAGTTTCGATGCACCTGAAGAAGTATGCTTTGCACACGAAAGCTCATACCTTGAATAAAACTTCGTTGGTCTTAAAGGCACCACTGGATTCAAACTTTGCTCTTGTGAGCCTACAGACATTATTACCGATGCCACCTTGTGGCCATCTGGTCTTGACAAAATAAGCAAGTACCAGGAGGAAGGTTGAAATGGCAAATGATCCCAGGATGGCATCTGGGTAATAAAAGCCCATGCTGGCAAGACACATGAGGACAATCACAAATATGGCTGGAAGAGCTCATCTCAGATGTTCACAAGGAAAGGTACCTGCGGATCAAAACCAAAACCCCAACTTACACTAGAGTGATGCCGTGTCACCTTAAGCCCTCAGCCCCTGGATATGCATGGAATATCCACAATTTTTGAAGAAGCATTAAAGTCCTGTTTTCCAGCGTCTCACCCCATCAGCTGTGTTAGTCTGTTGCTGAAAGCAGTTGCAGAAGCCCCATCATCAGGGCATCACTTCATGCAAAGTCGGAATGGTATCATAGAACCATAGAGTTGGAAGGGGCCATACAGGCCATTTAGCCCAACTTTCTGCTCAGTGCAAGACCAGCTAAAGATCAGATCAGTCTAGAGGAAGTAGGTAACAATCTCATGGTCCTATTTTGTCATTTCCAGGGTTGGTTTTCACCAACGGGAAGCGGTGGCAGCAACTCCGTCGCTTCTCCCTCACTACCCTGAGGAACTTCGGAATGGGGAAGAGATCCATAGAGGAACGGATCCAGGAGGAAGCTCGGTTCTTGGTGGAAGAGCTAAAGAAGACAGAAGGTGATTTCGATCCCCCAAGAGAATGCCATTTTCACCGGGGGGGGGGGGGGGAAAGAAAGGTTAAACCGTTCTTTTTAAAGATGCAATGTGAAGTTTTGCACAGGTCTGAATTGTAGTCCGTTGATCCAAATACAAAATGCTCTGAAAATTGGGCTGATAACATTCATCGGAAGGCTGGGAACTTTTGGAGCGGTGTGTGCGTCGATTTGTCCAGTCCAATGTTCATCTCTCCTTCTGTCAGCACCCTTCGCTGTCAAATTCCATGTCCGGTTCCCTTTTTCCTGCTCTTTCTCCTTCAGCTTTTCTGAAGCTCAGAGGAAGGGAAAAGAGCAAGAATATCAGAGATACTAGAAGATGCTAGAACTCATGAAAAAACGGAGTAGAGGAAATGACTTTTTGGTAGGATGGCCAGCTCAGGGTTTGGAAATGCCTGGAGATTTGGGGGGTGGAGCCTGGGGAGGGTGGGGTTTGGGTAAGGGACGGACCACCGTGGTGTACAGTGCCATGGATTCCACCCGCCAAAGGAGCCGTTTTCTCCAGGGGAACTGATCTCTGTCGTCTGGAGACCACTTGTAATTCTTGGAGCCCTCCAGCCACAACCTGGCAGTTATACAAACAAATCAACAGAATAATCTGTCACGCTGTACAAATCACACTTGAGACCACTCTCTTCTTATACCGTTCTACTTACGATTTTGTTTGTAAGTAGAACTTTATAAGAAGAGATTGGTCTCAAGTGTGATTCGTGCAGCGTGACAGATTATTCCGTTTATTTGTTTGTATAACTGCTTTTACTGTATCTCCATTTTTATGTGTTTGATAACTACCTGGCAGTTGGTAACAACCTTGATTTTTGGAGAAGGACCCAGAGGATGTTATCTGACACAAAATATGCATTTTTTAAAAGGGCAATGTGAGACCTGTGGAATTTTGGAAACTTGTGAACAGGCAATTTGCTGTACTGTGTTCAGTAATTAATCTAGAAATGGCCCTGCACAACAGCAAATAAGTATTCTGGTTTTCTCTCCCCCCCCCCTTGCCAACTCCTTTCACAGGGCATCAGTTCGACCCCTCTATCCCCCTCAGCCATATCTCCTCCAACGTCATCTGCTCCATTGTGTTTGGCAACCGGTTTGAATACGAGGACAAGGAATTCATCACTTTCCTTGACTTGATCAAGAAAATCATAGCTTTGTTGTTCTCCCCCTGGATTCAGGTAAGGGAAGGGATTGCTCAGGAAGAGGCCCGTTCCCTGGCGTCTCATGACCTCTGGAGACCCAATTCAGAGTCCAGGGGCACCTTTAAGACCAACAAAAGTTTATTCAAGGTATGAGCTTTCATGTGTGCACACCTTGAATAAAACTTTGTTGATCTTAAAGGTGCCGCTGGACTCTAACTTTATTATATATATATATGTTGTTCATAAATATAGTTTATATATGAATTGTTTGTTTCCACTTCAGTGTATCTGAGGAAGTGTGCATGCACACAAAAGCTCACACCTTGAATAAACTTTTGCTGATCCTAAAGGTGCCACTGGACTCTAACTTAGTTATATATATAGGCAGTTCATATGTATAGTTTTTGTATGAATTCATAGGCGTAAACTATGGGGGGGCTCAAGCCACCCCCGAAATTTCCCGGGAGAGACTGAGCCCCCTTGGCAAAATGGAGTGCCCGCTGCTGTGCCTTCCCGCCACCGCACCACCGCCAGAGCCATGCCGCCACCAGAGCCGCTCACCCCACCCACTCCTCCCTCCCTCCTGGAGAGCGGCGGCGCAACGGCTCTGGCTGCGGGGACATCGCCCTGGCCACGGTGGTGCAGCAGCGGCTCTGGCCGTGGTGGGGACATTGTCCCAGCGGCAGCAGCGCAGCAGCGGTGGCTCTGGAGGCAGCGGGGGGGGACACTGCCGCTGTGCCTCCCTGCCTGCCACAAGCCTCCCCCGCTGCTGCCGCCGCAAAAGCCCCCCCCCCGCCCAGCTCTCTCGCACCCACTCCCTCCCTCTGAGGGGTGCATGGGAGCCAGGCAGGGGGGAGAGGCGGCGACAGGGACATCGTCCTGCTGGTGGCGTGTGCGCAAGAGAGCCCCCCCCCCCTCGGGAGAATAGAAAGTCTACGCCCCGTATGAATTGTTCATCTCCATTTCAATGTACCTGAGGAAGTGTGTGTACACACAAAAGCTCATACCTTGAATAAACTTTAAGCTATGGAGTCCTGTGGGCAGAAATTCTACTTTGTGAGCTACTGGCATTAAAGTGTGAGCAAGCAATTTGGTTACTGCAAAAATTAGTTTGCTCTGGAGCCATCCTTCCTGAGCTGAGACAAAAATGTGTGAACCGGAGGCTAAAGAACTGTGGGCTGGCTCACACTAACTCAGCTTAGAGGGAACACTGCACTCAGACTTTGTTCTGCTGCTTCAGACCTGCCCACCTGGATCTATCTCTTGGGGCCAAGGAAGAGTTCTAGATTCTTCTATATCCTCAGTTGCCTTTCCCAATATTTGTTTTCTTTTTAAGTTCAGAGGCAGGGAGACAAGATCCCAAACACGATTTGTAAAGCCCTGATGGTGATATATAACTTTTCTTTCAAAGCTATCCGCTTTTTTCCCACGCCTGATGAAAATCGTCCCTGGCCCACATCACAAACTAGCTGTCTACATGGACGAGTTGGAACGCTTCGTCTCTCAGAGGATACAGATGCACCGGGAGTCATTCGATCCCAATTGCCCTCGAGATTTTATTGACTGTTTCCTCACCAAAATGGAGCAGGTACTTGTAAGGGGTTAAGGAGAGCCGGTTTCAGTTAACTGAATACTGAGATATGAGCTACAATGTATTTGGTGGAAAGAAATCAGCCCCAAAGGGCAAGGGAAATGATGCTAACGTGTTTCTTAGAAGTGCAGAATCTTTACAGGGTACTTCAGGGGTCCCCCAGCCTTTTTGAGGCTGCAGGCACTCTTGGAATTCTGACACAGTGTATTGAGGGCAGCCACAAAATGGCAGCTGCAAGAGGTGGAGCCAGCCACAAAATGGCTGCCGCAGCTTCCCTTCAGTCACACAGTGAAGATCCTTGTGCTGTGATGGCAGCTGCTGCAGAAGCAACATTTTAAAAAATCTGCACAACCAACCAATTCTCCAATGGCCAATCAAAAACATTGCTGGGAAAAATCCCTACCTGGCGCCACCCACTTTCTAAAAACATGGGACAGCGCCAGGAAATGTTTCAGCAGCAGCAAAAGAAACCAGAGCATTATTATCATGATCTTAAAAATGCACCATCCAGAAATAAGGTTTTGTTCTATCAACAACCTGCTGAAACGGTGGTGTGAATTCCACTTTTCCTCTTCCCAAGTGCAGATTCTCTGAGTAGCCTCCATAATTTTAGCCAATCCCTTTGTTCGGTTGCCAACTCTGGGCGAAGTAATTTTTGGAGCTTTTGGAGGCAGATCTTGGGGAGTTGTGGGGTTTGGAGAGGGGAGGGCCCCCAGCAGGGTATATAATTCCATAGTGTCCGGCTTACAAATCAGCCATTTTCTTCAGGGGAACTGATCTGTGTTGCCTGGAGAGGAGTCATAATTCGGGGAGATCTCCAGGCTCCACCTGGAAGCTGGCAAGCCTAATTCTGAGGTACTTGAGGGCCAGGAATCCTGACTAACCCTTTTGCAGCCCCTTGGCCTGCCTGTTGCCTAACTGTTTGCCACTGTCTCCTTCTTCCCTTCGCCAGGAGAGAGAGAACCCTGCTTCTGAATTCCTCGAGGATAACCTGACGGTGACGGTTCTCAACCTGTTCTTTGCAGGGACGGAATCGGTCAGCACCACCCTGCGGTACGGGCTCCTCCTCCTCCTCCGATACCCCGAGATAGAAGGTGACAAACCCAGATCTGAGGTCTCTCTGTGTTGTTGTGGGTACCCATGTGCCTTACGTCACAATTCTTGTAATATGCAGTGATTATCTTTCGCCGGTGCTTTAAAGGAAGTAAATAATTGCTAAGGGATTTTGTCTTTCATGGCTTGATATGATATAGTAAATATCTATACTAGACTTTTACTGAACTCAGTGAGTGGCATATTCTTCTAACAAGAAGGTAAACATGGTTCTAAGTTTCCTGAACAAACCAGGGTTCACTTAAATACCAAGAGGCAACTGTGTACTGAAAATGCCCTGTTTCTGGTGTAGGAAGAGTTTACAGGGCACAGTAACATTTTGGTGTGCAGTTTAGTGCTGACAAATGCAGCTGTTTTCCACCAGTGTATTTAAATGCAACACAGCTAGATTTGAGTCCAGACAGTAGCGGCTTGGAGACCAACAAGATGTTGGGGGTATAAGCTTTGCTTTGACTCTCAAAAGCTTCTACCCCCAAAATCTTGCTGGTCTCCAAGCTGCTGTTGGACTTGAATCTAGCTGTTGTCCTGCAGACCAAGATGGTCGCCCTCTTAAGCTAGAAATAAGACAACAGTGGATGGTTCTGGAGTACAGAGCAACTCAGCTGTGCTGGACAGAGCTAGTTAGGTAGATTTCTTTTCAGCCTGGAGTCAAAGCAGAACAAACGACCGCTCGTTCTTTACCACTGAAATCAGTGCAGGAGAAAACAATGGCTGTTTTTAACCTCTGCATCCACCCACTTGTCTACAGCAAAAATCCAAGCAGAGATAGACGAGGTCGTTGGGAGGAACCGCAGCCCCTCTATGGAGGACCGGACCAAGATGCCCTACACGGATGCTGTCATCCAAGAGATCCTACGGTTTGTAGACTTCTCCCCTCTGGGAGTTCCTCGTATGGCGACGAGTGACACAGTCTTCCGAGGATACACCATTCCCAAGGTGTGTTGGAAAGAGAAGCTGGGTCAGGCTCCGTCCTAGATCCCCGGGATAGGTAGATGCTGTCTTTAAACCTGTCGGGGGGGACAAAATAGCCAATCTTGTAATGCCCCTGTACAGATCTATGGTGCAGCCTCATCTGGAAGACTGTGTGCAGTTCTGGTCCCTGTAATCTCCAAAAGGACATTGCAGAGCTGGGGAAAAGTGCAGAGGGAGGGGGACCAGGATGATGGAGCACCTTCCCTGTGAGGAAAGGCTGAAGACTCTGGGGGACTTTTCAGTCTAGAAAAGAGACGACTAAGGGGGGACATGATAGAAGTTTATAAAATCATTCTCGGGGTGGAGAGAGTGGCCAAAGAGAAATTCTTCTCCCTCTCCCAAAAGACTAGAATGCAAGGACATCCAATGAAGCTGATGGGCAGGAGGTTCAAGATGGATAAAAGGAAATACTACTTCACACAGAGAGTGATTAAAATGTGGAATTCGCTGCCAGAGGATGTGGTGATGGCTACAGGAATAAACAGCTTTAAAGGGGGATTAGATAGATTCATGGAGGATCAGTCCATCAATGGCTACTACTGAGGGGAACCTCCACATTCAGAGGCACTAGTCCCCTGAATCCCAGAGCCTGGAGAGAACATCAGGGGAAGGCCTCGGCCTCTCTGCCCTGTTGTTAGCTGTCCAGAGGGACTGGCTGGCCACTGTGTGAGATGCTGGACTAGATGGATGTTGGACTAGATGGATTATTGGTCTGATCCAGCAGGGCTCATCTTATGGTCTTATGACTTAGAAATGTGGAGTGGCCCATATGGATATGTCTGTTCAGCCTATGCAATCAACTGCAAAACTAAGTTGCTAAAGGGACAATTTTGCTGAGGACACTTTGGCTTGAACTAAACAATCCTTGGAAGGCACTTTCTGGACCAGAAATTATTATCAGTGAAATATCATTTGGCATGTGATTGGATCTTGGGAGGCCTCGCTTATACTTTTATTCTGTGCCTAGTGGTGGTTTCACTTTGGAACAATTCCTTTCTGGTCCATTCTGTATCCATGTTGTAGAATTGCACTGGATTATGGTATAAGTCAATTTGTTCCTCATTGTGTTTGGCCTCTGAAGAAGGCCTAAACAGGCTGAAATGTGTCAAGTCAAGTCCATTGGCCCTTGTGCGCGTATGATTTTGGTGTTTTTATATGAGGTGTAATTGGGTCCTTATATGTTTTTTAATTCTTTACTAGCAAATACATGTATTTTTATATTATATACATTTAAGTTTTAATTGTTGGCCCTCTACTCTGTTTGACTTACGTCACCAGTTTGGTGTAGTGGCTAAGTGCGCGGACTCGAATCTGGGAGAACCGGGTTTGATTCCCCACTCCTCCACTTGCACCTGGCTGGATGACCTTGGGCAAGCCATAGCTCTGTACCAGCTGTTCCCTCAAGGACAGCTTGGGAAAAAGCTCTCTCAGCCCCACCTACCTCACAGGGTGTCTGTTGTGGGGAGGGGAAGGGAAAGGAGTTTGTAAGCCGCTCTGAGACTCCCTTGGGGAGTGGAGGGCGGGGTATAAATCCAATCTCTTCTTCTTCTTCTTCTTCTTCTTCTTCTTCTTCTTTGGTTCTTGATCCTAGGTTTCAGGGTTAACTTTGTTCCCCTTTTTTGTCTCTGATTTGCAAATCCCAACAGCTGGCTTTTGAAATTCCTTCTTGCTAACAAAGGGCTCTGAGTGCACTGTAGACACACAAAACATAATTATTCTGGTTTTTCTATTCTAGGTTTGAAGGCAATGTAGAACCAGGGGGCGGATTGGGCAAAGTGTGCGGATAGGAGAAAGCGGTTCTCGGAAGCGGTTTCGTAACAATTGCTGTGCCCTTGCTTATTCCCCAGGGCACCGCCGTCATAACTTTCCTGACCTCTGTCCTGCATGACCCCCAGCATTTCGAGATGCCCAAGAAGTTCAACCCGGGCCACTTTCTGGATGAAAACGGGGCCTTTAAGAGGCGTGAGGCCTCCCTACCATTTTCAGCAGGTGATGCTTCTGGGTAGTTGTGTGTGCGTGAACAAGATCTTGGGGTATGGGTGGACCGTAAGGTAAATATGAGCAACCAGTGTGATGCGGTGGCAAAAAAGGCTAATGCAATCTTGGGGTGTATCAATAGAGCCAAAATATCCAGATTGAAAGATGGACACTGCATTGGTTAGGCCGCACCTGGTCCCGCTGGACACTGCATTGGTTAGGCCGCACCTGGAGTATCGTGTGCTTTTCTGGAGACCTCACTTCAAAAAGGATGTGGACAGAATGGAGCGGGTGCAGAGGAGAGCGACCGAGATGATGGGGGGAGGAACGCCCTAGGAGGAAAGGCTGAGGGACCTGGGAATCTCCTGGGATTAAAACTGATCTCCACACTACAGAGATCAGTTCTCCTGGAGAAAATGGCTGCTTTGGAAGGTGGGCTCTGTGGAATTATATGCTGCTTGATGTCCCTCCCCTCCCCAAACCCCGCCCTCCTCGGGCTCCACTCCCAAAATCTCCAGGTATTTACCAATCCGGAGCTAGGGCTGTCAAGTTGTACTTACGCACTGGTGGGGGGGAGTCCTTCACCGCCCGGGAGCCTCCCTGGCGCGTGCGCCCAGTGACATCACCCGGAAGTGACGTCACCACGTTGGGGGCGTCGCCCTGGCAACGTCTCCAACGTGGTGACGTCACTTCCGGGTGACGTCACTACGCTGGGGAAGTCGTCCAGGCTGAACGACTTCGGGGGTGGGGTTCCCCCCGCTGGCCGAATGCTGGCCGGCGGATCGGGAACCCCTATAGCGGGGGATCCCCCGCCCCCCGGGCTGACTTGGCAGCCCTATCCGGAGCTGGTGACAGGGACCAAACAGAGTTTGTCAGCTAGGAGGTTATCCAAAAACGACAAGACAGAGGGAATCCTTTGAACTAGTTTTACTGCAGCTGATCACGGGATCGTCTGGTCCCTCCGAGGGCAGGGGGGACACAAGAGGCTCAGCCAAAAACCCAAGGGTACGGTGTTATAGGAAGGCAGGTGAAAACAACAACAACACTGGATATTGCACATGTAACATTTCTTCTGAGCAACTACTAGACGACTCTAGATGCTGTCAGAGGCACATTGTTAAAAGGCAGGGCTTTGAGAACAACTCCTAAGGAAGAAATATTTGGCCCTTCCCCGATATGCCCTTGATGAGTCCGGCAATCAGAAAAATCCCGGCCTTGGGGTTTCAGCCTGGCACAGACCATACGTGGTCGATAGGGCTGCCAGCCCCCAGGTGGGGCCTGAGGATCTCCCGCTTTTACAACAGATCCCAAGCTGGCAGAGATCAGCTCCCCTGGAGAAAATGGCTGCTCTGAAGGGTGGACTCTATGGCATTGTACCATACTGAGGCCCTTCCCTTCCCCTCCCCTCCCCCAAACCCCACCTTCTCCTGGCTCCACCCCCAAAGTCCCCAGGTATTTTCCAACCCGGACTTGGCAACCCTAGTGGTCAACTCTGCTCGAATGAAGACCGGATCCCATTTCGTTTGCTTTGTTTCCTGCACTGGCCACCCGAGCGTTCCTAGAGATGCAGCGGCAATTGGCCTGACCACTAGTTTTAGGACTTGTCTTCAGATGTTGCCCCTCAGCCTGCTGTGGTGTGGTGGTTAAGAGGGACAGATTCCAATCTGGAGAACTGGGTTTGATTCCCCACTCCCTCTCCCTGTGAAGCCAGCTGGGGGACCTTGGGCCAGTCCCAGTTCTCTCAGAGCTCTCTGAGCCCCACCTACCTCACAGGGTGTCTGTTGTGGGGAGAGAAAGGGAGAAGATTGTAAGCTGCTCTGAGACTTCTTTGGGTAGTGAAGGGCGGGGTATAAAACCAAGTCCTCATTGTCGTTGCCTTCTCCTCCTCCTCCTCCTCCTTTTCCTGCCGCTGCCGCTGCTGAAAGGATCTTAGGCAAAGAGGGAATTCCTTATACAGTCATCTTGTTTCTTCCCTCTTCAGGGAAAAGGGTCTGCTTGGGCGAAGCTCTGGCCCGCATGGAGCTCTTCTTATTCCTCACTGCGCTGTTGCAGAACTTCCGCCTGGGAACACTTCAGGATCGGAAGGAAATCAACGTTTCACCGGACATAACAGGGGGTGGGAAATTACCTCCACCCTACCAACTTTGCATGGTTCCACGGTAAGGGGGCTCAGATGAAAGAGAGGGGGGGGCACCAGCTCTGCACCATCTCTCCAGTCTCAGTGGTAAAAGTCACGTTGTAAATCGAAACACAGCGAAATGTCCTTGGGTTGCTTGGGCTGCGAAGTCCGATTGCTTAATAATTTCTCAGAACAGTATGATTAATAAAGAGACTTTGTTGTGGATGAAGAATCTTCAGTACGGCGTGGAATTTTTTTCTCCTCCCTCAATGGCTTTTTCTGAGAAAAATCCCCCCCCCCCCCCCCCGCACAAGATATTTCTGTGCTCAGATTGCAAACTCTTCATTCACAAAAGCTGTCCAGGAGATGAAGTGGAAATCCATGCAAACAACTTTCCCGTCCTGCTCTTTAGGGTGCCTGCTCCTCTTGTGTCCTTGACCTGAAACAGCAAATTGGGACACACCTGAAGGCCCTGCTGCTCGTTCCATGAAGCACAGGGGTGAGAAATGCAGGAAGACTCAACATTTTCCCCCGGGGAAAGAAGCTGGTGCTGGAATGAGGGATCATGTTTAAGCTTTGCTGTGGAGTCCTCAAGGCTGCCTGGCAAGACTGCCAGAGCTCCTTTACGGGGAGGGGCTGTGGCTCAGGGGCAGAGCCTCTGCTTGGCACGCAGAAGGTCCCAGGTTCAGTTCCCGGCATCTCCAGTTCAAAAGGACCAGGCAGGAGGTGATGGGAAAGACCTCCAGCTGAGACCCTAGAGAGCTGTAAAGAGGGGCTGTGGCTCAGTGGCAGAGCCTCTGCTTGGCACGCAGAAGGTCCCAGGTTCAATCCCCAGCATCTCCAGCTAAAAGGACCAGGTGGTATGCCTGGGAACTCACCTGGTCTACACCACCATTCCGCTCCAAAATCACCTCTATGAAACTCCAAGCTTTCAAAATTTTGTCACATTGGTATTTAACACCACTAAAATTAGCACATATAACCCATTCCTCTAGCCCTCAGTGCTGGAGACAATGTGGAAATATTGGTGACTACATACACTGCTGGATTTTATGCCCCAAAATCATAACCTTCTGGAGTGAAGTATTAAATCAAATCAGGCCACTCATAACCATTGACATCAACTTGACACCAGAGCATTTATTTTTGAACAGTTGGGCTGCTTTTTGTGATAGTGTCTCCACTAAAGAAACAGTCGCAGTAATGCTTTTTGCGGCAAAAACTGTCATTGCCAAAAAACTGGAAAATGACAATGACACCCACTCTTTCTCAATGGCATAAAAAGTTGTGGGATTTATACATTATGGCAAAACTCTCGGATAATCTTACACGTATTGACACATGTCCTGCCCTCTCTAGCTTCACTTCAACATGGTCCCCTATTTTGCAGTACCTTTCCAAACAACAAGACATTCCATCCATAATGAATGAATGATGGTTATGGTAAAATATTTACTGTCATTAATTTTAACGCAGCTTATCCAAAATACAAACCCACTGTAATTTCTTTTTACAGTTGTTTCTATCAAGTTATCTTTATACTTACGCAATACCTTGCACAAAACAGTTGTATAAGACTCTTTGATCTGTGCATCTATCAACTGTTTATATATTCATTCGGATTGTTTGTATTTATCAAATGTTTACTAAGACAAACTCAATAAAATTTATTATACAAAAAAAAAGAAAAAAGGACCAGGTGGTAGCTGATGTGAAAGACCTCTGCCTGAGACTCTGGAGAGTGGCTGCCAGTCTGAGTAAATATTTACTTTGATGGACCAAAGGTTAGATTCAGTAGAAGGCAGGTTCATATGTGTTCATGTTTGGGGAAGGGCCGGTGGCTCAGTGGTAGAGCATCTACTTGGCATGCAGAAGGTCCCAGGTTCAATCCCCAGCATCTCCAATGGAAAGGATCAAGTAGCAGGGGATAAGAAAGACCTCAGTCTGAGACTCGGGAGAGCAGCTGCCAGTCTGAGCAGACAATACTGACTTTGATGGACCAATGGTCTGATTCAGGATAAGGCAGCTTCAAGAGAGGCCAGAACGGCTCACTTCCTACTTTTCCTCAGTCTTCTCTTGCAGGGTAAACAGTGCTCAATATGGCAAAAACAGAACACATGACAAGGGAAGGGAGTTGCAGCCTGGGATCAGGATAGGAGTAGTACATGAACACCTAGTTGCTTCAAATAAAACTAAATCCTCGGGGCCAGATGAACTGCATCCAAGGGTTCTGAAAGAACTCATGGATGTAATTTCTAGCCTCTGTCCATTATTTTTGAGAATTTTTGGAGAACAGGTGAGGTGCCAAAACACTGGAGGCGGGCAAATGTTGACCCCATCTTCAAGAAGGGATAAAAGGAGGGTCTGGGTAACTACAGACCCGTCAGCTTGATGTCTCTACCTGGGACAGACAGTCCTTGATCATTTAGAAAGGACAGCTGTGATCACTAAGAGCCAGCATGGGTTTCTCAAGAACAAGTCATGTCAAACTAACCT
The DNA here is from genome assembly GCA_029233225.1 of Lepidodactylus listeri. Classification (NCBI taxonomy): domain Eukaryota; kingdom Metazoa; phylum Chordata; class Lepidosauria; order Squamata; family Gekkonidae; genus Lepidodactylus; species Lepidodactylus listeri. The sequence goes on from JARCFY010000020.1 coordinate 43,153,866, forward strand.
TATATCTTTTTTTGAGAAAGTTACTACCTTGCTGGATCAGGGCATCAGGGGAATGCTGGATTAGGGAGATGCTGTAGACATAGTTTATCTTGATTTCAGTAAAGCTTTTGATAAGGTTCCACATAATATACTTGTTGACAAATTGGAAAAATTTGGTTTGGATCCTATGACAGTTAGGTGAATCTTTAACTGGTTGACAGATCGCACCCAAAGAGTGCTTGTGAATGGTTCCTCATCCTCTTGGAGAGGAGTGACAAGTGGAGTGCCTCAAGGATCTGTCCTGGGACCTGTTTCGTTCAGCATCATTATCAATTATTTGGATGAAGGGATAGAGGGAATGCTTATTAAATTTGCAGATAATACTAAATTGGGAGGGGTAGCAAATGTGATAGAAGACAGAGTCTATGCCCATCAAAGGGCTACTGAAGTCACAGGAAAGGGTGACCCCCCTCAGAGACCCCCCTCAGATTCAAATGACTCCACCAGTATGTTCCCGGATACAGCAGCCCGTCTTCCTCTCCTTAGCATCCTGCTCAGATAACGACTCCATTTTGGAGACCCAAAGCAAGCAACAAGCTTTATTGCACAATTCATAGCAAAACCCCGTCTGCTGCAACGACCAGAGCCTTGTTCGAATGAATGCCTGCAGACTCTGATGGTTAACGAGTGAACAGCAAACTCAGACAGATAAGCATGATGCTTGCTGCACGGCCGGAGCAAAGATTATTTCCAGGGAACCTCAAGGTTCAGAACACAGTCCGGTTCATTGCGAGCAGGAAAGACACAAAAAGAGAAAGGAAAATCGCTTTGTTACAGGTGCAGTATAGTGTGGGATACAGAGGAATGGCTAAGGAGGGGGTGACCCCTGTTCCTTGCCTGCAACTCCCCCCCCAACACACCTGCTCCACATGTGGGAACAAGTGCAACCCCGAGTCTTTTGTGTGAAGTGTGGTTGCCGTTTTTTAAAAAAGCCAATTTGTGAGACTTTTCTCTCCCCCCCCCCCCCCCCCCGGCCATGTGCTCCCAAAGTCTTCCTTGCAGGGCTGGAGAGAGCGCTGTAGGGGGGAGAGCGCTCTGGGCTGGACCTCCGCTCAGCGTGGGACCATACACATCTGGTACATGGGGACGACGTTGGCAAAGCCGCTCTCCAGGGGAGTCGTGTCGATGTCCTCCGGGGGCACGAGGGGCTTCAGCCGGAAGCTCTGGAGGACGGTGGTGAAGAAGAGGAAGAGCTCCATGCGGGCCAGGGCCTCCCCCAGGCAGATCTGCTTCCCTGCAGCGAGAGAGGAAGAGGACCGTTGTGTGTGGGGGGGTGTTGGTCAGCAGAGAAGAGCACAGCCCCCTTGCTGTCCATGAGACACCTTGGTCTGGTCAGGACTGACTTCCCAGAGGTGAACTCCTCCTTGCTGGGTTCCCCAGGACTCGTGCCTGGAAGCACCACAAAGGGCTCCTGCAGTCCCTGGGTCATTGCACAACACTCGGCCCCTGGCATTTCTCTTTGGATTTTCTTGAATTGAAAGTTATCAGACAGGAGGGGACTTTCCTGTGCTGCCTCCAGCCTCTACAATTTAATCTTATTTATTTAAAATATTTATCAGCTGCCTCTCTCCCTTGCAGAACTCAAGGCAGCTTACAATATAAATAAAGCATTATAAAAATATACAGCAAAAACAACAATTATAAAACCCATTAAAAGTCACAATTTATACACTCCAGTTAGGACTGCCGATAATAAAAGCTAAATCAATCAAAATTCAGCCCTAAATAAAGGTCTTCAATTGCTTCCTTGACAATGAAGGGGCCAGGTGCACCTTCCTGGGGACGCTGTTCCATAACTGTGGGGCTGCCACCAAAAAGGCCCTGTCTTGTGTGTCCACCCAATGAGCTTTTTTGATTGATGGGACAGTCAGGAGGGCCCCTCCCTGTACCAGTGTTCCCTCTAAGCTCACAGTTTTCTAGCCTCCAGTGCACACATTTTTGTCTTAGCTCCGGAAGGATGGCTCCAGAGCAAGCTAATTTATGCAGCAGCCAAATCGCTCACTCACAACTTTGATGCCAGTAGGGCTCACGAAGTAGAATGTTTGCTCACAAGACTCCGCAGCTGAGAGGGAGCCTTGGTCCTGTGACCTTAGTTCCTGGGCTGGAACATCTGGATGGCCTGGTCCGAAGCCATGGCTGGGCTTTACAGGTTAAAAGCTACACCTAGAAATGGCTTCAGGAGCAGCTCAGTAGCCAGCGGAACTGCTGTTCTATCGGGTCACATGCTCCCAACAGCTGGCCCCGACCAGCAGTCCAGCCACAGCATTCTGCACTAGCTGCTGAACACCCTTCAAGGGTAGCCCCAAGTACAGTGCACTGCAGTAGTCCAGTCCAGACGTAACTAAGGGGCATGGATCACCGTGGCTAGATCTGACTGGCCCAGGAACAGACGCAGCTGGTGCAACAGCCAAAGCTGGGCTAAAGCGCTCCGAGCCACTGCAGCCCCCTGGTTTTCTAAGGTGACTCTGCTGTGTCAAGCAGCACTCCCAAGCTGCGAACCTGGCTCTCCAAGGGGAACATAACCCCCATCCAAGGCAGGAGAGATCTCAGGTCTTTCTGCTAACCCAGAGAACCTCTTGGGGTTAAATTTCATCTTGTTCACCCTCATCCAGCCCACCACTGACTCCAAACACCAGTTCAGAACACGGACGGCACCCTTAGAATTGGGTGGGACAGAGAGGCAGAACTAAGGGGGGGGGGAGGACATCACAGCCCGGGCCTCCTGATGGCTCTCCCCATGGCTTCATATTGGTATTAAACAGCAAGGGGGATAAGGTGTAACCCTGCAGGACCCCACAAGTTGACCGCCATAGGGCAGAGCAGGAATCCTCCAGAACAACCTTCTGAGACCAGCCCCCAGATAGGACTCGAATCCGTGCTCGGGGAGATGTCCCGTGATGTCCCACTTCGACCCCCTGCTCCTTCAGTGCCAGCATCATATAGGGATGGGAGCCTCCAGGTGGAACCAGGGGAACCAGACCCAGAGGTTGGCAACCCCAGGAGGGGCCCCAAGGGCCAACCTCCCCTGTGCCGTCCTTTGGACTAAGGCCCTTCTCAAGTGCAGACATACTTACAGAAGCTCAGAGCTGAGCCAAACCGTTCAGCCTCAGAGTGGTATTTTTGAGTTGCGCTACACGTGACCGGGTGTTTCTCTTTGGGCACCTTAGTGCTAGAAAATTCAGTTTATAAAAATTAACAACTGAAAGAAACAGTGTAAAACAGGGTCAGAGAAGAATGCTAGTCCTGGCTAAGGTGGAAGTCTCTCCTGCGTGAGACCTCCAGAGGGTTCACACGACTGTGTTACACGCACACACACACCCCGCCCCGGTGACCTTCCCCATTTGCAAGGGTGTCCCCTGGCTTACCTGAGGAGAAGGGAACAGACGCATCGTTCTTCTTGAAGCTTCCATTAACATCCAGGAAATGTTCCGGGCTGAATTGTCTGGGATTTTTAAATTTCTTGGGATCATTCAAGACGGTGCTGAGTAGTGGATAGACTTCTGTCCCCTGGGAAAGAGAGCGTTTTGGAAGACTGAGAGAGTTTCAGGGTTTCAGGGAGGACACAACCTCGGCATCAGAGCAAGAAAGATGGAGGGGCGAACCCCACACCCTCCTGCCTCAGGGGACGGCCAGTTTCTCCTCCCTGTCACGGGCTGCGTGCCAGTAGGTCAGGAGCCAAGTCGAAGTCCGAGACAGTCCAAGGTCAAGCCAAACAAGGAACGAATTACCAAGTCCAAAACGCAAGCCGAAAGCAGAGTCAGTCCAAGCCGAGGTCAGAGAGGGAAACTCACGAGCAAACCAGTCCAAGGAGTCAACCAAAAGCCGAAGTCAGACAGAGCCAGAGTCACGAGCCAGAGGGTCCAGGATCAGGTTTAGCTGATGCAAGCCGAGCGGGTGCAGAGCTTAGCCAGAATGACTTCCTGCTAGCACAAGTTGTTGGTCTTTGTGCTGTGCCTAAATACCCAGCCACTTCCTGTGCTCGTTAGCAGCTAGCAGTGAGGTCCCGGCTCCCTCTAAAACTCAGGGCTGAGTGGTCTGCAACCATGCATGTGTGCCTCTTTTCTCCTAGCAGCCAAGTCTTGCCTGGATCGTGACCTTAGCTGTTCCACCCGAGGAGGTGAATCAGGTGGGCTTGAGCTTGGCTGTGGCTCAGCTGCTGCTGGTGCTGGGGTAATGCCCTGAGAGGCGCTCGCTTGAGCCTCCTCTGGTTCAAGTGGAGGCTCCTCTGGAGCTGGGGACTGATCCTCCACCGCACTGAGGTCTGCAGGGGGCAGGTCTTCAGAGGCACTCCTGACACTTCCTCCCTGTTTCTGGTGTGTGTGGGGTGGGGTGGGGTGGGGGGTTTGCCATCAAGTCTCAGCTGACTTATGGCAACCCCAAAGGGTTTTCAAGGCAAGAGATGTTCAGTGGTGGTTGGCCATGGCCTGCCTCTGCATAGCAACCCTGGACTTCCTCGGAGGTCTCCCATCCACGTACTGACCAGGGCCAGCCCTGATTGGCTTCCGAGATCTGATGAAATCAGGCCAGCCTGCGCTCTCCAGGTCAGGGCCCCTCCCTGCTGCAGGCGTGGATTTCTGCAGTGGTTGTGGTGGCTGCCACAGAGGTCACTGACCCCCCCTCCCAGTCATGTGACTCTGCCAGCTGGTCATTGGCTAGCCGGGAATGTCACATGACTGTCTCAGCTGGCCAGCTTTGGATGTGGTCTAGGGTTAGGTCGGAAGCGGGGAGAGAGGACGGATGGGAAATCTGTCCCAGAAGGGGGAAGGAAGTATGACATGAAGGACCCATATGTGGTGGCTGCACAGGTCGAAGGACTGCTTATTAAATCTGCAGATGATACTAAATTGGGAGGGGTAGCAAATATGGTAGAAGATAGAATCAGGATACAGGATAATCTTGACAAGCTGAAAAACTGCGCTAAAACAAATAATATGAATTTCAGTGGGAATAAATGAAAAATTCTGCATTTAGGTAAGAAAAATCAAATGCCAGTAGTATGTGCAAAAGGATCAAGGGGTCTTAGTAGACCATACACTGAACCTGAGTCAGCAGTGTGATGCAGTAGCTAAAAAGACAAATGCGATTTTGGGCTGTATCAACAGAAGTATAGTGTCCAGATCATGCGAAGGGATGGTATTGCTTTACTTTGCTCTGGTTAGACCTCACCAAGGCTGAGGACAGACTGGCAATCTGCCCCGGGAGAGATCCGCATGGGAAACGGGGAAAGGGAGCCGGTCCAGACATGCGCAGCTGTCCCTCGGCTCCCTTCCGTACTTACACGTCTTGAAGACGTTTTCCTTTCGCTTTACCGGGACACCGGGAGAAACCGGTGTTCAGGGGCCGTCTTCCGCATGCCTCCCGCTTCCAGGCAGTGTGAACCGGAAGAAGGCGGGAGGCAAGCGGAGGCGGCAGTGCGTTTTGCCAGTTTGCGCATGAGCACACGAGCGCATGCACACATGCGCACATGTGCAAATTGCCCAAACAGCCCTATCACGAACTGCGGAGGCCGGCCCACGTGAGGCCACTCTGCAGCAGTCTGTGGAGGGGGAGGTATTTGTGAATTTCCTGCATTCCTAGATGACCTTCCTAGATGACCCTGGACGTCCCTTCCAACTCTGTGATTCTGGGATTCTAAGTCAGATTCTGAAAATATTGCTAACCCTTTCCAGACACACAAACACGCACACACATCACTCTTCCACACACCTTCGGGATGAGGTACCCTCTGAACTCAGTGTCTCGGGTGACCATGTGAGGCAAATTCATGGGAAGGAGGTCGCTCACTCTCTGCACTTCGTGGATGACGGCATCGGTGTAGGGCATTTGGTTCCGGTCTTCGATGTTCGGGGCCCGGTTCTGGCCAATCACCCGGTCTATTTCCTCGTGCATCTTTGCTGTTAAAACACAACATTCATTGCCTCCACTTCCTCCCCCTCCCATGGATCCAGGACAGAGGACCAAGCCCTGCCCCAAAACTGGATGACATTTTGAAAGAATTTGAAACAGGGAACTTGAATTTAAAATTCTGTTTTGAGTAGCTTCCCTCCCCCCCCCCCAAAACCAAGGTAGTCGTCTTAATGCGTCACATTATCACCCGCTTTCTAAAACCAAAAATGGAATAAGTGCAAGGCTCTTGACTTAAGTGAATGACGCATCCAAACCCAGAGGTGACCGGTGTGGTGGTCAGAGCATCAGTCTAGAACTGGGGACAGCCAAGTTCATGTTACTCTCTCTCTCTTCGCCTAACCTACCTCATAGGGTTGTTGTGAGGGTAAAATGACGGGGGAGAACCACGCAAGCTGCCTGAGATCCTGGGGGGGGGGGGGGGCAGGACACAAAGGAGGCGGAAACAAGTTCAGGCTGGGAGGACACGAGGTCGACAGAAATGTGGGAGATTTCTACACCCCCCAAATACTGGCAACAAATCTCTCTCCCGTGCACGCACACCCTGATTCATGCACCGTTTATAATGCCCACGCAGCTGACTAGAGCACCTCCAGGCGCAGAGGCAGTGTACCTCTGAATACCAAGGGCTGGCTTTTGCGTTTCCGCCCTGCTCTCGGGTTTCCCAGAGGCATCTCACTGGTGGCGGCGGCTGCTGGAAACAGGACATCGAACTGGATAGTTCTCTCCAACTGGATCCAATAGCAGCCATTCTAAATTCATTGAGAAGTCCTGTGTGGACCATATTGAATATATATGAATGTATTAGCTATTAGCTATATATTATAAACGTTGAAAAAGATCATTTTTAGGACTTTATGTGTCCAATTGAATTTTTTCCACACAGTGCTATAGCCCCTGTGATTTTGCACCATTCTGGTGGAGAAGGCTTGCCTCGGCTTCTCAAGAGCTTTTCTTTTTAAAAATGGGCCCCATTTCTAAACTGGAAAGTGGCAACCCCTTGCAACATGATACAGACAGACACAGAGCTAAGCTCCTCCTGTGCCTTCCTTAGGAGGTCTCTGCCAAAGAGACCTTTGATGGGGCCTAGCCAGAAAATTCTGGTTGGTGGGGTGTGGGGAAATTGGGGGTGTGTGCCCTGCTGCGACCTCTGGTCCCTCTCTAGTTCTTTCAACTGGAGAATAGCAATTTCAGGCTGCTTTTCAGTGTAAGCCGGGGAGGGGAGGGGGAACTCCAGCTCTCTCTCTTTTGCATTTTGCAATTTTATTTTATTTTATTTGCATTTTTAAAAACCTATTTATTTTTCTGGCCTGGGAAAAAGAAAATGAGACTGAAGCTTTCCTGACTGTGCCTGGGGTCACTTTGGACTCCAACATGCATCTTACATTTATCAAAAAAGAATTGATTGGGGTGGGGTGTTTTTTTTAGAATTTCCCGTCTGAGGGGGCAGCACTCATATTGGGGGGGGGGGCACTGCCTGCAAATGCTCCCCTGTGGCTACAGGCCTGACCTGTGACTCCTGAAAGTTCATGCTCTGAACATCTTCTTGGTCTCTAAGGTGCTCCTGGATTCGAAGCTAGCCCTGCTTGCTCCAGGGAAATTCCAGTTTCTCCTGGCTCCAGGGAGACTCTGAGGGGGTGTTTGGATACCACTGGGACTCCCTACCATACCTTGAACCCGGGGGTATTTCATCAAAAACAGGAAGCCGTATCTCAGGGTGGAGCTGACGGTCTCTGTCCCAGCAAAGAACAGGGTGAGGGTGGTGAGCTCCAAATTCTTGACGTTGAATTCGCTGGCGGGATTGTCTTTTTCCTGAAGGCAGACAGGGGTAGGAACAAAAGATTGTCAGGAGGACACTTGCTGGCTAGCCTTTTTTGCCAGGTCGTGGTGGGAGTGGGAGAGGGGAGAGGAGGCAAGGTCACGGGATCACTCCCTGAGGAGCTGGATTCCCTTTCTGTTATTGTCTGTCTGTGTGTCGAGGGCCCTCAAGGGGCAGCCAACCTCTGAAGACCCCAGCGAGGGGCTTTTGAGGCAAGTGAGAAGCAGAGGTGGTCGGCTATTCCCTTCCTTTGCAGAGCCTTCCTTGGTGGTCTCCCTTTAAAATGTTTGCTCTCCTTATCATGGGCTGTTTGCAGAAGGGATTTGTATGGCAGAGGCTTTCTGCAAAGCTATCACTTGCCCGAAGCAGCTGAGAACATTTTCCACGGCTGATAGCAAAGCCCTAAGATTCAAGCCACTGTCTTCTAAAGGAGGGACTGCTGTATTACTCACTTGGCACACCTTGACAAGCGGTGGATGCCAAGCATTTTGTAAAATCTGCCGATGGCCACCTGAGTCTGCAGATGGCCACTTGGCCAGCCAGTCTCCCTCCCCCCCCACCCCGCCGCTCCATGGTCAGCTGGGAAGCCCCCTTCTGTGCACCTGGGGGTGGGTTGGTGGGATACCTTTTCCATCTGGATGAGGAAGCAGTCGATGAAGTCCCGTGGGGAGCTGAGGTCTAAAGTTTCACGGTTCTTCTCTACTCTCATGGCAACGAAGCGCCTCATGTCTTCCAGCATGTCGTAGATCTTGGTGTGGGGGCCAGGGAAGTACTTCAGGATGTTGGCATAGATGTCGTAGAACTGCAGGAGGGGAGAGAGGGGGCAAGGAGCAGGTGAAGTGCCACAACAGAGTTGGAAGCGACCACCTGTCAGAATCTGCTGATTCAGACAAGGTTTTCTATTGCTTGCTGCTATGATTTCTATTGCTTTGTATTGTTCTATGGCACCCACTATGTATACATGCTTCTTCTTGTGAGTTGCCCCATGCCTACCATGTAACCCTAACTTTGGCCAGTATGTCTGTAAGCTATGTGACCCCAGGTTTATGACCCTGACCAGGCCTGGTTTGTGTAACTGTCTGCCCGGGAGGATGACAACTTCAAAGTATGGGAACAATGGGCCTCTCACACTCCTGCCTCCGCATTCCATTCATCCCGGCTGGGACGGCAAGGGAGGACAGGTCCCATCTCTTATCAACGTGCGAAAGCCTTGAGGCCAACAATTGTTATGTGAAATGGTTACATCTAAGGGGTCTGGTTTGGGAAGGGAAATTTACAACTTAACACCTCACTTTCTTTCCTGTGGGAAGCAAACGGCCAGAGACCCTTTTTACCCGCCGTTTTTCCCCTTTAGTGATTGGTTACCTATGGGCAATTCAAACTGTTCTGAAAGGTATAATAGACCTGCTTCTGTCATATGCATTATCTCTGACAATAATCCGAGAACCTGTACCAATGTAGAGATTGGAAATAAAGAACTGTGTTTCATCAACAAAGATCTGATCCTTGACTACTTTGAGCAGAAGTCTCACAGATTGTCAGAGATCTGTGACTGGGACTTGGCCGTTCCTGACCATGTCGGACGACGGTACTCTTCCCATCCCTACTCCCAAAGACCAGCCGGTAACCCCGGGGGACCAGGGTGCCGGTGGTGGAGGAGGCGGCGGGGAGCCCGAAGTGCCAGTGACTACGATTCAAGGGGCTCACTACATCCCGCGCCCACCTCCTCTTCAGAGCGTGACCCCGAGGTACTCATGGAGCAATTTCGGTCGTGGGACCGTGGACTCCTGGGTGCACGATCGGAAGGGGGCACGGGTGTCGGTCCAGGCGGATTACATCGACCGTGGGAAGCCGAGTTTCCTGGGAGACGAGAGCGAGACGACCTACGGAGGAGAGTGGTGTCCCCCGTCCCTGGAAGAAGAGAGAGTGGGACCGTACGGGCCCGATCCCTACGGGGAAGACCAGACTCAAACCCTGGACCGGATGATGGGAGATTTGCGGTTCCAGCTTACCACAGAACTGCGCGAGCTAGCCCTCGACCTGCAGTATCAGTTCCGGGACGCTCTCACGGCTATGCAAGTAGCTCGCCCAGCCCCGGCCGGGGTAGGACCCCCCGCAGGGGGAGTCCAGCAACCGGTGGTTCCTCCCGGAGGAGTCCCCGCGCAAGTGCCGCTGCAAGTGCCGCCGCAGGTCCCTCAGCCCATTCCCCGCCCGGTGCCCACACCCATACCTGCGCCGGTCCCCGTGCCGGCAGGGCCAATGGTTCGCCCGGCCCCCGCCGATCCGTTGACGGCTACTTTCGATGGGGACCCTGAGAAGTTGCGGTTCTTCTTACTAGAGATCGAGCGGTTCCTAGATACATGGGGGCACCTCTACCCCACCGAGAGGGACCGGATTGGGTACATCGGGTCCAAGCTGAGGGACACCACCAGCGACTGGTACGTGAGCCTGCACAACGCCCCCGGGCCTGAGTTGCGCTCAGTGAACAACTTCATGTGGGCCCTCCGACACCACTACGAGGACCCCTTGGGAGAAGAAAAAGCACGGAACCAACTGTGGAGGCTGACCCAAGGGTGGTCCTCGGTGAGGGACTACACCGATAAGTTCCGGCGCATCGCGGCCAAGATTCGCGGCTGGACCCAAGACCTGTTCATTGAAAAATACCGAGAGGGCTTGAGCCACGAGGTGTACGAGACGGTACTGCGAGGGGGAAGACCCAGATCGTTAGCCGCCTGGATGAGAGCGGCCGCGGACGTGGAAGAACGCTTCACCCTCATCAAGATGGGAACTTCAGCAATGGCCCAAGCCAAAGTGGCTCAGAAGGCGAAACCCAAGCCCAACCTGCAAGAGATCCGGGATGCCCGCTTCAAGCAGGGGCTCTGCATGCGATGCGGGGAGAGTGGTCATTTCGCCTCGGCATGCCCTAGGGGAGGGGGAAAAGTTCCGAAAACCTCCACCCCAGTGGCCGGGAGCACCCCTAGCAAAGGGAAGACCTCGTTCAAACCCCGGGCCCTACAGCTGGAAGGGGCAGCGAGCGAGCAGGGAGAGCTGGAGCTGACAGAAGCGCAGATGTTGGGAAACTCCAACGGCCTGCAGTGAGCGGCGCAGAACTGCAGGTCCCCATCCACGACGCGCCATCTCCGGTGAGCATCCCTGGCCCCTTACTGTATATGGTAGTGACTGTGATAGCCCCCGGGACCGGGACCCATGTCCGGGTCCGAGCATTAATTGACTCTGGGTGTGCCCGGGACTTGATTAGCCCTCTAGTAGTGGAGGGACTGGGACCTAAGGTCGCCCAGTTGGGGGAGCCACTCACGTTCACGCAAATGGACGGTTCGGAAATGAAAGAGGCGTGTGTGGCAGAGACCAAGAGACTAATTGTGGGGACGGGGGAACATTGGGAGAAGAGAGCTTTTGTCATCACCCCCAATACCCAATTCCCCATGGTGCTGGGGAGTCCCTGGTTAAGCTCCCATGACCCCTATATCAAATGGAGCGAGGGGAAGATCTCCTGGGTGGACGAAAAATGCCAAGACCACAAATGGGACCGGGGGTGGGGGCCAGGACCTCCGGTGCCCCTCCGGGCGGCGGCACTCACTCTGGTGCCCGCGGCCGTCCCCCGGGAATATCGAGACTTAATGGGAGTGTTCAGTGAGACCGAAGCAGACGAACTACCCCCCCACAGACTATCGGATTGTGCCATAGAGCTGATCCCAGGCGAGAAACTACCAAAGGGGAAACTTTACTCCATGAGCCCTCCGGAGCGGGAGGAGCTAAGAAAATTCCTAGACAAGAATTTGGAGCGCGGCTTCATCCGCCCCGCTAAGTCCCCCTTCGCGCCCCCCGTTCTGTTCCGGAAAAAGAAAGACGGGGGGCTACGCTTGTGCACAGACTACAGAGGACTAAATGCGGTGTCTGCTTCCAATGCCTACCCCCTCCCCCTTATTAAAGATTTGTTAACGGAGGCGGCCAAGGGGAGAGTGTTCACCAAGTTGGATCTCCGAGACGCATATTTCCGGGTGCGCATCAGGGAGGGGGATGAGTTCAAGACTGCATTTAATACACCATTGGGACAGTTCGAATACCTGGTGATGCCGTTCGGTTTGAGTGGCGCGCCCGGGGTCTTTATGAGCCTAATAAATGAAGTGTTGCACAAGCATTTATTCAAGGGGGTGTTATGTTACTTAGATGATATCTTGATCTACTCTGCTGATAAGAAAGAACATGTGCAGTTGGTCCGAGAAGTGCTCTCAACCCTGTTGAAAAATCAGTTATATGCAAAGTTGTCTAAATGTGAATTCCATCGGGACTCCGTGGATTTCCTAGGGTACCGCATTTCTCAGAAGGGACTGGAGATGGACCCTGCCAAGGTAGAGGCAGTGGTTCAGTGGGAAGCCCCCCGAACGAGAAAACAACTCCAAAGTCTTTTGGGATTTTGCAACTTTTACCGCACCTTCATAAAAGACTTTGCTACAGTCACCCTCCCGCTGACTGAATTGCTAAAAACCAAGGGGAGGGGCTCAGAAGCTGGGAAGCCCGGGGAGAGAATAGCCTGGACTGAAGTATGCCAGAGGGCGTTCGAGACTCTTAAGACTCTTTTCACCTCGGAGCCCATCTTGGCTCACCCTGATGAGACTAAGGAGTTTGTAGTTCATGTAGACGCCTCAGATGTGGCCATGGGGGGGGGCCATCCTACAGAAAGGGCCGGATGGGAAGCTGCACCCTCTTGCCTATATCTCGAAAAAATTTAACGAGACAGAGAGAAATTGGTCAGTTTGGGACAAAGAAGCCGCAGCCATCCGACTGGCCCTCACCACCTGGCGGCATTGGCTGGAGGGAGCGCAAACCCCTTTTGAGATTTGGACGGATCACAAAAACCTAGAAGCGTTGCGCACCCAGAGATCCCTGAATGCGAAGCAGCTCCGATGGGCAGATTTTTTCTCGTTCAATTTTGTGCTTAAACACTTCCCTGGGAAGGCCAACTCGTTAGCAGACGCACTCTCCCGATTGCCCCAACATGAGCTCTGGGGAGCAGCATTTGGCTCCATGCAGGCTAGCTCTGGCCTCAGCCAGGAGATTCCTTCCAGCAGCTGGCAGCTGTGTTAGGGGGGAGGTTCTACCTGGGTCCAAGCGGTGCTCATCTCCTGGAAGGTGTTGTTTATCATCTCCATCAAGGCCTGGAATTCCTTGTCCTGGTAGTCAAAGCGGTCGCCAAAGACAATGGAGCAGATGACGTTGGAGACCGCACGGCTCAGGAAGTAGGTGGGATTAAAGGGCTCTTCTGGAAGGGGACAAGGCAAGAGAACAGATGAACATCTCAAGCTGCCATGTACAGAATCAGACCCTCGGTCCATCCCGGGTCAGTATTTGTCTACTCAGACTGGCAGCGGCTCTCCAGGGTCTTGGGCAGAGGTCTTTCCCATCTCCCACCACCTGGTCCTTTCAACTGGAGATACCAGGCATTGAACTTGTGTACAATGTGGATACTCTGCCATTGAGCCACACTTTCATAAGAGGGTCATTGTAAACTGTACTTAAAATCATCAAAAGTTCGAGTCCAGTGTAGGGTTGCCAAGTCTGGATGGGAAAATACCTGGAGACTTTGGGGGTGGAGCCAGGAGAGGGTTCGGTTTGGGGAGGGGAGGAGAGGGGTCTCGGCATGGGACAATGCCATGGAGTCCACCCTCCAAAGCAGCCATTTTCTCCAGGGGAGCTGATCTCTGTCAACTGGAGATCAGTTGTATAAGCGGGAGATCCCCAGGCCCCACCTGGAGGCTGGCAACCCTAGTCCAGTGGCACCTTTAAGACCAACAAAGTTTAATTCCTGGTATAGGCTTTTGAGAAGTGTGCATGCGCATGAATTCTTATACCAGGAACTAACTTTGTTGGTTTTAAAGGTGCCGCTGAACTCAAATTTTGTTCTGCTGATTCAGGCCACATCTGGCTACCCACCTGAATTTATTTTCCCTGGACCACCAGTGAAAATACTGGACTGTCTGGGTGAATACTGGACATCTGGTAACCCTATCTCCCTGGCTTCTATTGGGCCTTCGGCAGCAGTTGGGATCTTCAGAATGCAGCCGCCAACGAAGCTGTTCTCTCCCAGGAAATAAAGCAAAGGTCTGCTTTGGAAGGCACAGCCCTGGCCAAAAACTTGGGGACTAGTGTGAAAAGGAAGGGCAGCATTTAGATCTTGGGAGACAGAGAGAAGCAGGCAGACTTATGGCTAGATACCGTAAAAGTCGACGCTCGACTCAGAGAAACAGTACATGCTTGGAAAAGGTGGAGAGAGCTGGCCCATAGACTCACCAAGCATCAGACAGAACTGAATGGATAACAACAACAAAAAACAGGCAGACTTTGCTGAGAGTTGGCCAAAGCACTGGCAGATGTGTCAGTGCATGTGCACAGAATCTCTCTTTCTCCCTCCCTCTCTCTTTCGGGAGATTTGATGGGGAGTAGGTATTGCTTTGGTGGGAAGATAACAGCATTCTGTGCGCCTCGGCATCTAGTCGTGCCGGCCACATGACCACGGAAATGACTTTGGACAGTGCTGGCTCTTCTGCTTGGAAACAGAGATGAGCACCGCCCCCTACAGTCGGATTCAACTGGCTTTCCAGCAAAGGGAAACCTTTACCTTTATTAGATGTGCTGCCCCAAAGGGAGTGTCTCCGTGCCACCCCCTGAGCGCCACTGGTGGATAACACAAGTCCCACAAAGGTGTCCCAAGACTCCCCTGTCCTCTGCTCCCAAGGGAAGCCCCCTGGGCAAGTCCCGCCTTGGAACTCCTCCTCCTCCCCCGGGGGGGGGCGTGGCCCCCAGCACTCTCACCATCGGTCTTCCGGAATTCCTCCAGCAGGAACTGGGCTTCCTCCTGGATCCGCTGCTCAATGGTCTTCTTCCCCATCCCGAAATTCCTCAGGATAGTGATGGAGAACCGTCGCAGCTGCTTCCAGCGCTCCCCATTGGCAAAGGCCACGCCTAGAGAAAAGGGGACCCGGATGATGTCAGGGCAGCCAGGACAGAAGCAAAGTTTGGGGGGCCCGTGGGTGAGATGGACGCCTCACCGTGTTCCTGGAAGGTTCGTTCCCAGGTGGGCATGGTCTTCCTGCCACTGAATTCTTCTGCCTGGTCAACCAGGGCCTCCTTCACGGCATCATGACCACACAAGATGACCACCGGACGATTTCCAAGATAGACCGTGAACACAGGGCCGTATTTTTCACTTAGCTGTATAAGAAACAAGAGCAAAGATTTAGTTTTATTTTTTTTAATGGAACCATTTCCTGTCTCCTGCTCCCTCCCCCCCAATTGAAAACCTCGTGCACACAGTTCATTGCCCCACCTGCAATAGCCGCTGGCCCTGATGCCCTTTTGGAGGAGGGAGGAGGGGCAGGTGATGTCGGGTTGCCAAAGTCCAGGTGGGGCCTGGGGATCTCCTGGAGGTACAACTGATCTCCAGACACTAGAGATCAGCTCCCCTGGAGAAAAATGGCTGCTTTGGAGGGAGAGGACTCTGTGGCATCATAACCTGCTGTGGCCCCTCCCCTCCCCTCCCTAAATCCCGCCTTCCCAAGGCTCCACCCCCGACTTCCAGGAATTTTCCAACCTGGAGCTGGAAACCCTCACCCAGTGGCCAATCAGTGGTTTCTAGCCACGGTGACAGAAGACTGGGGCCTCCACGCTCCGAGCCATAGTCGACATACTAATGGCACATTGACCCTGAGAAGGCAGTTCCATTTGCCCTCTTAGGGCCTCACCTGGAAGGGTCCTATTGTTTCCAGCCCATACCACTACTTTTGGCACAAGGCCAGACATATTCGTGGCCCCCAATAAGAACTTTTTGGTGTGCCGTTCAATTCCATATTGGGACGTTCCAGTTTGGGTCCTGTTTTATTCGCTGTGCATTGCCTCACATCTGTCACGGGGGCTCTGTTGCTTGTTCCTCAGAAGAAGGCGCTTGTGAGCCAAAATGCCTCAAGGTCAGAGGCGGTCCTTTTGTGTGTCTGTGGAACTTAGAACATTTTATGAGGCTTTACTTGGGCCCCGACTAGGTTTTTTAATGTGTCTTTGTAATAAACACTCTTTTGTACACTTACGTTTTTAAATTTTGCCCCTCTACCAGTTTTCTAAACTTCCTTTGGAGGTTTGTGCTTCGTCGGTTTAGATTCCCCCCCCCTCTTTTTTTGGGTAATCCGCCCTGAGCCCGCTTGCGGGAAGGGCAGAATATCAATTTGAAGTAGATAAATTTGGAGAAATAGATACGTATCGGCTTTGCAAGGCTGCTTAGAGAGTGGCTATTCCAGCTACTGAAAGACATGGGCGTGGATGTGCCACAGCCCATAATAATGCACGAAGACAATGGCAGCTGCATCCAAAGATCCAAAGGTGAAGATGTGAGCCAGCGCACCAAGCACATAGACATAAGGTACATAAAGTCTCACTTGGGGTGTGTTCAGACGGCTCTTTTGGATTTAAAGTACACGTCCAGACCTCAACATCTGCGAATCGTGCTGCTTTTGTTAGTAGCCCGTTGATCCCCATTGGGGATCCGTACTTAAAAGATAGTGCTTAAAGTCCGGTCTAAAGCTGGCCGACGGGCCAGTGCCATACTTCCCACCGCCAGGTCATTCTACCAGCGCACAATCAGCCCGTAGAGATGGTCTCCAGGCCATCCTGAACAGCTGCCATTTTAAAAAACTCTTAGCGATGTTTGCATAACCACTTAAACCTGCGACGTCCCCAGAGCTCTCCTCAAGCGATCCAAACAATGTTATGTTTCTGACGGTCCCCTAAACCCAATCAACTTTATTAAGTGAAACGGTACATGGAGGAAGGTACCGCTGGTGGGGGTTTTACCATTTTTAGTACACACATGCGTGGAAAAACAAGTATATGGTGAGGTGCCTATGTGCATGCGCAGACAGGAGTTTTTTTTAAAGAGCCATCTAGACAATCCACTGTGGGAGTCACACGCAGTGAAGCACTTCATGGGCGGGCTGTCTGGTCGTGTAATGCTGGATCAAAAAGATCTAGCTTAGACTTCTGGTTCATCTCTCATTTGCCTTCAGTCGCTCCCGGATGAGCTCCTGAGGAACTACCGAACCTCCAGGTCCTAGCGGAATGATCTGGGGCTCCGGTCTCCCGTAGAGTCTCTTAGAGAGATACTCTAGGCATAGAGTTTGTCTTGGAGACTTCTGCGGGGGGCGGGCGGCATTTAGACTCCAAGTTGCTCTGAAGCAAGGACCTGAGAGGGAGTGTCTATGGCAGCCATCAGACACCAAGAAGAAAGCGTCCGCTTTTCCATGGAGCAGTACTCCTTTGAAGAATCCTACTTCAACTTGCTTTTGAGGATGCCATGAGTAATTCTGAGCAACCTGAACTTTCCTTTCTGCTATCCGGTCTCCGTACATCCATCCCCAACTAAAAGTCCTGTGCAAAAGGAAGGTGGGAGGGATCCCCCGCCACCTCCATCTCGGCAGCTTGTGTGTGCATCCCAGGATTTCACCTTTGGAAGCATTCCTATACCCCACAGTTTTTACTAAAGAACAACTTTGGAGATATGAAGAACTTTTACAGAAAGATGACTCTCTGAAATTGCAGGATAGACTACAAGGACAAGGCATTAATTTAAACTGGTGGGAAAGAGTACAACTTGACTCTAGATATATGAAAGACAAAGTAACTGGTTTTGCTGAGAAATCAAATGGGCTAGATAAAATATTGCTGGCAAATGATGTTGAATATATAAAAGCATTTTATACACTACTAGTAGAAATGAGAATGCAGGATGAAATAGTAAAAACTGCCATGATAAAATGGGCACGAAATATAGGACATAATATTTAACTAGATCAATGGTTGCGAGTATGGAAAACAAATATAAAACTCACAAAATGTATGGTGTTCAAAGAGAATATTTATAAGATGTTTTATAGGTGGTATATGACACCCGAGAACTTAGCAAAGTGGTATCCAAATACGTCGAATGAATGTTGGAAGTGCAAACAAACTGTTGATTCTTGTTTCCATATGTGGTGGATGTGTAAATGTGTAAAAAAATATTGGACCTGGATTTATGAAAAATTGCACAGTATGTTGCATTTGACTATACCATTTGTGCCAGAAATTTTTTTGTTGAATATGATTCCAGAAACTTTTAACAAATTAGATAAATATCTGATCATTCATGTAATAACTGCTGCCAGAATTCTTTATGCAAAGCACAGGAAAGGAGAAGAAGTTCCTTCTTAAGAAGAAATAATCTATAAACTATTGGAGACGGCAGAAATGGATAATTTAACATTGAAATTAGCAGATAAAAGAGATTAAATCTTCGAAAATAACTGGTTAAGGTTTTATAAATGGTTAGAAGAATATACTTTAAAATGAATTAATTTTAACTGTATGCTCCTATAAAACAGTGATAAGCTAATTTGGTGAATTAGAAATTGATTCTAATAGAAACGTTTATAGAGATATATATAGTATGGACTCCACATCGGTTTGTATGTTTTTATCTTTGTATGTTTTTTCTTGTTTTTCTTTTTTTCTTTACAAAAACAATAAAAATCTATTACTAAAAAAATTATAAGATCTAGCTCAAATTACAGCCAGGCCAATGGTGGGATTACCTGCCCATCTGAACACACCCTTGGTAAGAGATCGGCAGAAGCAAGGCATTGTTAAGCTGATTCATTGCCCAGCCAAAGAGGCGACTGCAGACGCTCTCACCAAACCTCTTCCTACAGAACAGTTTGAAGTTCTGAGAGACAGAATGAAGATCATGAGAGTAAGTTACGGGATGCCGAGAGGGTTTTTTGGAAGAAACAGATGTGAGAGGCAGTGTTGGAAGAACAACTCGCTGCCCAGCAGAAATGCCACAGGTGGAGCCTGCGTTGAGCTCTCTGCTCTGTGACTCGGAAGCCCTGATCCATACCCTGAGATACGGTCAAAGAGGACCTCGGCTCTTGCATCCCAGGGCTGAGCCTGGGCTTTGCAAGGGTCCCAGTCCAATTTTCCTGTATCAAAGCACTGTGCAAAATTATATGGACGTGAATAACTTTTCCTTTCCAGCAGTGTTAAGTGTGATCCTGCTGACACCAACTGTGCTGGTTATTGGTGCACAGATACTTTCCCAAGAGTGTGCTGCAGCTTTGATATCATATCATCAGGGGTCATTTTGAGCAGGAGCTCGGGGGAGCTCAGCTCCGGGAGTTGGTACCTGCCCCTGCCCCCCGTGGGGGAATGCCTGCTTGTGTCGTGGCTGCAGCAAAATGACCCTGTCCCCTGGAAAGGCCCTTGTTCCTCCGACCAGCCTTCTGAAGGCTTCAGCCATCACTGAAGCTATCCTCCCAGAATAGAGGTATTTCTGAGGCTTGGATTAGTAGCTGTCCCCTCTCTGCTAGCTCTTTCTTTCTTTCTTTCTTTCTTTCTTTCTTTCTTTCTTTCTTTCTTTCCTTCCTTCCTTCCTTCCTTCCTTCCTTCCTTCTGACATACTTCCAGTAAAGTCAGGGGGTGTGGCATATGCAAATAAGTTATGCTAATGAGCTCCCGCACCTCTTTTTCTACGATATGACCCCTGCATATCATAGACAATAATCATAGCTGAGGCAGAAAGAAAACAGTCTGTAAAACTGGCTGTACAAATATTCAGATCAGCAAATCCCAACTTCCACTGGGAAGAAGAAGAAGAAGAAGAAGAAGAAGAAGAAGAAGAAGAGATTGGATTCATACCCTGCCCTTCACTACCCCAAGGGAGTCTCAGAGCGGCTGACCATCTCCTTTCCCTCCCCCTCCCCACAACAGACACCCGGTGAGGTCAGTGGGGCTGAGACAGCTCTTTACAGAAACTGCCCTTTTTCAAGAACGGCTTGCCCAAGAACTACGGCTTGCCCAAGATTATCCAGCAGCTTCATATGGAGGAGTGGGGAATCAAACCTGGTTCTCCCAGATTAGAGTCCACGCACTTAACCACTGCACCAAACTGGCTCACAGTTGGGAGAGAGGAGAAGAGAGGAGCAGGCAGGCATTTGGGGTTCCCAGAATGCCACTCTGAAGAGTTCCCTGAAGCAAGCCGAGTGAAACTGCTCCAGGTCGAGAGAACTGGCAGACCCTTCCCTGCCCTTTGTGATGGAGGTGAAACGGAAGAAGAGACAGAAGAGAGGCAGGCAAAGGAATGAGATGCCAACATTTCTCCGGCTGGAGGGAGACCAAGAGGATCTGAGGAAGGTACAGAGAGGCACATGGTTGGTGGAGGGCTCTGGGAAGGGGTGGGGGGTAAACCTTAGGAGAGGAGATGCCGAAAGAAGGCAAAGGGCAGAGTGAAGGGAAAGTGGCAGCCTGATAAGAACATAAGCAGAGCCATACTGGATCAGGCCACTGAGGGTCCATCTAGTCCAGCATCTTGTCTCACACACAAGGGCCAACCAGTTCCTCTGGAGAGCCAACAGAGCATAGAGGCTATCGTCTCCCCGTGATGTTGCCTCCTGGCTCCAGGGTTCCGAGGCCGACAGCCTTTGAATGTGGAGGTTCCTTTTATCCACCATGGCTAGTAGCCACTGATGGACCTCTCCTCCATGAAAGTACCTAATCCCCTTTTAAAGCTGTTTATTCTCATGGCCACCACAAGACTCTCTGGCAATGAATGTCACATTTTAACCACACATTACATAAAGAAGAATTTCACTTGGTCCAGCCTGAATCCACTGCCCATCAGCTTCCTTGGATAAGTTAGTATTTTGGAAGACGGAGGGAAGGTTCTCTCTGTCCACTCTCTCTACCCAGTGAATAATTTTGCAGATTTGCATCATGTTCCCCTCCACAAATCCTGGCAGTTCCCTCTAAGGTCAATGAAGCTGGTGATGCCCCTCTGCACGGCCTGTTCCCGGGTTCTCTGAACTCACCTTGATCAGAGATTTGCAGGTTTCTGCAGCTTTGATCTGCAGGAAATTCCCGATCAGAGGCAGGGGGGTGGGCCCGGGGGGCAGCCTCCCGTGGGAAGACATCTTCCTCTTGGCTGTTATGACCACCAAGCAAACGGCCAGGATGACGGTCAGCGCACTCGCCAGCTCCATGGTGGACGTTTGGCCCCCGGTCCCCTCCTCCTCCTCTCCCCAGTGTGTGGACCTGACTCATTTTGCTGTTTATTCAGGCATCCGTTTGGCACCGCCTTCTGGTGTTAACATAATAGCACTGAGCAAAATTTAAGAGGCTTCTTCCTAGTTAATCAGTGTTGTGAATATTTAGTCCACAGAACAAGCCTGTGTGCTCCTGTGGGCGAGGTGGACTCCTCAGGTGCATCTGAGCCCTTTGGATTGCCGGTGCTTCTCGCAATGTTATGGTGCAGGAGGGAATCATGCTGTGATATCTTTATTAATCATATTTCTCGGATCTGGGACTGAAGCAGGGCAGGTAGTCGGGGCTTTGACAGCACTGGGTTGCTCAGCCCCCCCCCCCCCGCTGTGTCCTCCAATTCCCTTTCTTGGAAGTTTAAAGCTCAGACACGGAGCTCCGAAACTGGGGGCGAGAGATGTCATGGGGAAGCCACAGGGAGCCGGCCATATTTCTAGCAGCTCTCAGTTGCCTGATTCAGGCCTTTGCTTCACACCAAATGTGATAAACCTCTAGTCTGAAATGAATTTGTTGCATTTCTCTAAAGGGGTTTTCTAGGGTGTTTTAGATTTTCTAGTTTTTAATGGCAGCCTGCACTGAGTCCTAGGGATGGGGCGGGCGAGCAACTGAACGGAACTGAGAGAGAAAGCCGAGAAGCCCCATAAAGGGAGGGGTCCTTGCCTGAGCCATTTTCAGGGCGGGGGGGACCAAGTGGCTCAGAAGCCAGGCCTCCAGGATGCAGAGGCAACAGGCTGAAGCCCACATGCTGGTTCTGGCAAAGAAGGATTGGGATGAAAACCGCTTTCCATTCCCTGCAGGCCTTCTCCTGACTTATGGCCACTGGAGTTGAGCTTTAGGTCACTGCTGGAAGATCCAGCCGCTAATTACTCTGGGAAGAGACTGGATTCAGGAGCTTGGCTACTTGAGCTCTGCACCAGCTTCTCCGGGAAACGGCCTCGTGAGCCTGGTTTTCTGCGTCCTTCTAGGAGGTTCTCAGCCCTCCTCCCAGGACTGTCAGGGTGGTGAACGTGGCCCTCCCTTCCCTTCCCCATTTTATCCTCCCAACAAACCTCTGAGGTAGTTAGGCTGAGCGGAGGAGATGGGCCCCACCAGGTCACTCAGGCAGAGCAGGAACCTGAACCCAGGCTCTGCAGACCCCAGCCCAGACCCCAAATCCCCCCCCCCCCGCATGTCTGCTGACATAAGTTCCTCTTCTCTTGTGCAGACTTTCAATATTATTTTTGTGGCAAAGCGTGAAGCAGCATTAAAGTGGTGCACAGCTCCCCACAAGAATCAACCCCCTCCAAAAGGAGGTGACCGCAAGAAATAGCCACGACAACCCCTGGAAGCAAGTGGAAACGAAGCTGGATTCCTTGGAAATGTGGCGCTGGGGGAGAGTTTGACAGATACTGCAAAGTGCCCAAAAGACCAATCAGTGGGTTCTAGATCAACTCAAGCCTGAACTCTCCATTGATAAGGAGGCATCCAAGGTCATGCCCAAGCTCTCGAGAGACAGCCCTGCCGCTGGTGTCAGTGGCCCCCTCCCAAGAGCTGGAGACCTGGACTCCAATCCCGAGGGGCTCCCGCCAGCCCCAGAGCCTCCGTCTTCATCAGATCCAGTCTCAGCCTGCTCTTTCTTAACCATCCCACCGTGGCCTCTCATCCGTCAGCCAGATTTTGAGGGGTGGTAACCGTCGCTGGCTATGTTGTTGGTTTCGCTGGGTTTGTGTAAAAACGCTTTATCGAAGGAGCAAGACAGAAATATTTCAAAGAATAAATAGCATTTGATCTTTGTCCAAATCAAGTCACGGAACGCCAACAATTCTAAACAGTTCCAGTTTGGGACGTTGAATTCAAATGTCCCGTGGTCTGAAATAGCCAAATTGGCTATCCAGGGAGCACTGATCTCCCTTCCACCTCTCAACTGGAAAAGGGACCCCAGCTCCGTCTCCCTGGACAGCTGCTGCCCCTTTGGATGGAGGCCATGGAGTCCATCTCCTCTGGAGACGGAGGGGCTCCTCCTTCTCATGCCAGGGCCCGAGGAGGGGCTGCTTTCGCTCCCCTCTCTGGCTTTCGCTGCCAGCCGAGTGTGAAGAGGCGGGGTGTTTGCTCTCTCTCTCTCTGGTCCATTGCCCTTTCTCAAGGACTTGGCTATCAACTCTCCCCCAAATATGGAGAGCAAACATGGGTTGAACTTTTATGGTCCCACCATTATAAACTGGGGCAATGACAAAGCACTGTTTCCCTAAGAAGATTGAAAAGGCAGAATACTTGGCTGGAGACAGAGGTTAAGCAGGTTTTCTTCCCTGCTGAAAGAATGCCCCCCCCCCCCCCCCCCCACACACACACAACACAGACACATACCCTGTGGCGACCGCTGACACCTGTCAGGGTTTTGCAGCTCTAGGGCATGTGTGGAAGCCACACACCTCAGGGTTGCTCCAGCTTTTGTGTGTCATTGCTTCTGACTCACTTAGTGGTATGCGCATAACCACATAAACAATCCATAATCATGGACCACTGCAGGGGTTCATTTCCTCATTTATGCGCATGCGGAAGGAAAGGTAATTCCCCCCCCCCTTTTCCCGACTGTGCCGTCTGATCAGGCAGCGATGGGCTGAGCCTGCAGCACCAAGGGAGGTCTGACTGCAGAGCTTCGTTTCAGTTTCCACCAGAGGAAACACGATTGCTTCCCCTCCGTGCCAAATGACATGTCTGACCACAGCCTCACACAGCGACCCATCTTGATCTCTGCCCATCACAGGGCTACTGAAGTCACAGGAAAGGGTGACGCCGGCCGAGAACTACAAACCAGATTCAGATGACTCCACCAGTATGTTCCCAGAGACAGCAGCCATTCTCTCTCTCTTTAGCGTCCTGCTCAGATAATAACTCCAGTTTGGAGGCCCAAAGCAAGCAACAAGCTTTATTGCACAGTTCACAGCAAAACCCCGTCTGCTGCAATGACCAGAGCCTTGTTCGAATGAATGCCTGCAGACTCTGATGGTTAACAAGTGAGCAGCAAACTCAGACAGATAAGCATGATGCTTACTGCACGGCCAGAGCAAAGATGATTTCAAGGGAACCTCAAGGTTCAGAACCCAGTGCGGTTCGTTGCAAGCAGGTAAGGCACAAAAAGAGAAAGGAAAATCCCTCTTTTGCAGATTCAGTATAGTGTGGGACACAGAGGAACGGCTATGGAGGGGGTGACCCCTGCTCCTTGCCTGCAACTCCCCCCCCCCCCGCCCGACACACCTGCTCCACATGTGGGAACAAGTGCTAACCTGAGTCATTTGTGTGAAGTGCGGTTGCCGTATTTTTAAAAAAGCCAATTTATGACACACTCTTCTCCCCCCCTCCGCGCCATGTGCTCCCAAAGTCTTCCTTGCAGGGCTGGAGAGAGCGCCGTAGGGGGGAGAGCGCTCTGGGCTGGACCTCCGCTCAGCGTGGGACCATACACATCTGGTACATGGGGATGATGTTGCCAAAGCCGCTCTCCAGGGGAGTCGTGTCGATGTCCTCCAGGGGCACGAGGGGCTTCAGCTGGAAGCTCTGGAGGACGGTGGTGAAGAAGAGGAAGAGCTCCATGCGGGCCAGGGCCTCCCCCAGGCAAATCCGCTTCCCTGCAGCAAGAGAGGAGGAGGACCAGTGTGTGTGGGGGGGATTGGTCAGCAGAGAAGAGCACAGCCCCCTTGCTGTCCGTGAGACACCTTGGTCCGGTCAGGACTGACTTCCCAGAGGTGAACTCCTCCTTGCTGGGTTCCCCAGGACTCGTGCCTGGAAGCACCACAAAGGGCTCCTGCAGTCCCTGGGTCATTGCACAACACTCGGCCCCTGGCATTTCTCTTTGGACTTTCTTGAATTGAAAGTTATCAAGCAGGAGTGGACTTTCCTGTGCTGCCTCCGGCCTCTACAATTTAATCTTATTTATTTAAAAGAAGAAGAGGAGGAGGAGGAGGAGGAGATTGGATTTATACGCTGCCCTTCACTACCCGAAGGAGTCGTAGAGCGGCTTACAATCTCCTTTCCCTTCCCTTCACACAACAGTCACCCCGTGAGGTAGGTGGGGCTGAGAGAGCTGTGACAGAAACTGCTTTTTTTGAAGAACAGCTGTGCCAGGACTATGGCTTGCCCAAGGTCATCCTGCAGCTGCAAGTGGAAGAGTGGGGAATCAAACCCGGTTCTCCCAGATTAGAGTCCTCCGCGCACTTAACCACTCCCACCAAACTGGCCATGCAAATTTGCAAGGAAGGGCAGGACATTAGCGTTACTATACAGCTGCACTAGGGCAATGGCGAAAATCCCCCCCCCCCCATTTTTTTTTCCAGTTTAGTGGCACAAGACTAAAAAAGCTCTCCAGAGCTTCTGCCAGAGGACTCCTCTCCCATACAAATTGTAGCCCTGTCCAAAGCGTGGTGGAGTTGCAGCTGATGTACAGGTGCGCACACCTGCGCGCCCGCATGTTGCCAGCAGTGACAGCTTGCAGTGCCAGGGTCAGTGGGTTGTGTCATGCATTCTGTAATCTCAACATGTTGCCTCATATTATGAGATCGTGTGACTCCCATTTTTCAGTGGCTGATAATACAGCAGAGAACCCCCTTGTGTTCTGCAGTGGAAAACAGAGCTTCGCAGCTGCTTGTCAGTTTCAAAAAAACTCTTGACAATTTCAACATTGGTTCCCCCCCCCCCCTTTTCTTGCCTTCCTTTCTGCTGCTTTTCATTCAACAAACTAACACCAAAGTGCATGCGCAAAACCTGAAGCACAAGGATTTAAATGGAAGGTGCTTGGCGGACGCTACTGTGCAGCTGTGATAGGGCAATTGCACAATTTTTTTTAAAAAAATGTGACATTCCACCCTGACTTTAAAAAGTGTGTTTTAAAAATTGTAGCTGCAGAATAAATACATCAGAGGAAAAAGAATGGTGCGTAAGGCGGGCACAGAATCCAAAGTCAAGATTAAAGGCTTATTGCTCTTAAAATCTGATGTAAGATGTTAATGTGTGATAGGCCACAAACTGTCTCCACAACCATTCCCTCCACAGCTGAGATGAACACGACAATCAATTTATCTTTGCAGGCCTGCCTATTGTGAGTCGGTTTGGTTGGTTTTGTTGGCAAACTTTCAGCCTCAAGATCCCCTTCCACAAGATGGCGTGCCCATGGGAGGCGGCGGCATTATCAAGGCCAAAAACACAATCCGGTAATTAAAACCATTGACACCCCTGTGTGCATCTCTTCCAACTCAGGGTGGCTAACAAGGCAGCAAGGACACAAAAACAACAGAAGTGGCCAGTAGTGAGACAGAAAACAATTCAAATAATGCAATCACCTCTACCTTGCCAACCTCCAGGTGGGGGCTGGAGTTCTCCCAGAATTCCAACCAGCCTCCAGACTGCAGAGGTCAGTTCCCCTGCCGAGCTTCCTCCCGTTCCCATTATCTGCCTTCCTCAGGAACCATGCTCAAGTCTCCAGGAATTTCCCAACCCAGAGGTGGCAACCCTATAACTCACATTCACACAATACTCATTTATGATGAGAGAAGAGGCATGAAACTGGCAACAGTTCAAAAACAAGCTGGTGAAATGGGGGGGCTAAGATTGTCAACTCCAGGTTGGAAAATTCCAGGAGATTTGGGGATGGAGCCTGGGAAAGATAAAGTTTGGGGAGGGGTACAATTCCATAGAGCCCACCTTCCAAAGCACCCATTTTCTCCAGCGGAACTGACCTTGGTAGTCTGGAGATCAGCTGCAGTTACAGGAGATCTCCAGGGCAGACCTGGAGGTTGGCAACCCCAGGGGAGGCCCCAAAGACCAACCTCCCCCGTGCCGTCCTTTGGTCTAAGGCCCATCTCAAGTGTAGACATACTTGGAACATCTCAGGGCCCAGCCAAACCTTTCAGCCTCAGAATGGTATTGTGAGTTGGCGTTAGACGTGACCGGGTGTTTCTCTTTGGGCACCTTCATGCTGGAAAATGGGCTTATAAATATTAATAACAGAAAGCCCCAGTGTAAAAAAGGGTCAGAGAAGAATGCTAGTCCTGGCTAAGGTGGAAGTCTCTCCTGTGTGAGACCTCCAGAGGGTTCACACGACCGTGTTACACACACACACAAACACAAACACACCGCCCCGGTGACCTTCCCCATTTGCAAGGGTGTCCCCTGGCTTACCTGAGGAGAAGGGCATGAACGCATCGTTCTTCTTGAAGCTTCCATTCGCATCCAGGAAATGTTCTGGGCTGAATTGTCTGGGATTTTTAAATTTCTTGGGATCATTCAAGACGGTGCTGAGTAGCGGATAGACTTCCGTCCCCTGGGAAAGAGAGCGTTTTGGAAGACTGAGAGAGTTTCAGGGTTTCAGGGAGGACACAACCTCAGCATCAGAGCAAGAAAGATGGCGGGGCAAACCCCACACCCTCCTGCCTCAGGGGACGGCCAGTTTCTCCTCCCTCCCTGTTTCCGGTGTTTGGGGTGTGTGTGGGGGGGGGGGGGGTTCTCCATCTAGTCTCAGCCGACTTCTGGCAGCCCTAAAGGGTTTTCAAGGCTAGAGACATTCAGAGGTGCTTTGCCATTTAACCTATATGGGATGCATTATTGCTTTTCTCATCGTATTATTAGATAATGATATAATATACTTTTTGATATATTTCTTTTAATTTCTGCATTACGATTGTAAATAAAGCCTTTTTTTAAAAGGTGCTTTGCCATTGCTTGCCTCCGTGTAGCAGCGCTGGACAACTTCAGTAGTTTTCCATCCAAGTTCCAACCAGGGTTGGCCCTGCTTGGCTTCTATGATCTGACGAGATCAGGCCAGCCTCTTGGACATCCAACTCAGGTCAAGGAAAAAACAGGGGTGGTCTCCCATTGCCTGCCTCTGTGTAGCAACCCTGGACTTCCTTCGCGGTCTCCCACCCAATGCTCCCTCTAAGCTGCAGGGTCTTGTGAGCAACAATTCTACTCTGTGAGCTCCTGGCATTAGAGTTGTGAGCGAGCAATGTGGCCACTGCATCAATTAGTTTGCTCTGGAGCCACATCTTTCCTGAGCTAAGACAAAAATGTGTGAGCCAGAGGTAGCTCACAAAATGGTGAGGTAGCTCACACTAACTCAACTTAGAAGGAACACTGCTCCCATCCAAGTATTAACAAAGGCGAACCCTGCTTAGCTTCTGAGACCTGATGATATTGGGCTAGCCTGGGCCACCCAGGTCAGGGCAAGAGACAAACAGGGGTGGCTTGCCATTGCCTGCCTCTGCATAGCAGCCCTTCACTTCCCTAGACTGCACTATCCGGGCCACAGCTGTGGATTTCTGCAGTGGTTGTGGTGGCTGCCACAGAGGTCATTGACACCCCCTCCCCGGACTCCCGGTCTCGTGCCTCTGCCAGCTGGTCACTGGCTAGCGGGGAATGTCACGTGCCTGTCTCAGCTGGCCAGCTTTGGGTGTGGTCTAGGGTTGGGTCTGAGGTGGGGAGAGAGGAAGGATGGGAGATCTGTCCCAGAAGGGGGAAGGAAGGATGTCGGGAAGGACCCGTCTCTGTTGGCTGCACAGGTCAAAGATTCTGAAAATATTCCTAACCCTTTTCAAGACACACACACAAACACACACATGCGCTGCGTTCTTCCACATCTTCCAGGCTGACCTTCGGGATGAGGTACCCTCTGAACTCGGTGTCTCGGGTGACCATGTGAGGCACACCCATGGGAATGAGGTCGCTCACTCTCTGCACTTCGTGGATGACGGCATCGGTGTAGGGCATTTGGTTCCGGTCTTCGATGTTCGGGGCCCGGTTCTGGCCAATCACCCGGTCTATTTCCTCGTGCATCTTTGCTGTTAAAACACAACGTTCATTGCCTCCGCTTCCTCGCCTTCCCCCTCCCATGGACCCAGGTCAGAGGACCAAGCCCTGCCCCAAAACTGGATGACATTTTGAAAGATTTTGAAACAGGGAAGTTGATTTAAAAATTCTGTTTTGAGTAGCTCCCCCCCCCCCCCCCCCGCGCAAACCAAGGTAGTCTCGGCTTCTCGAGAGCTTACCTTTTTAAAAATGGGCCGCATTTCTCAACTGGAAAGTGGCAACCCCTTGCAGACATACACGGAGTAAAGCCCTTCCTACACCTTCCTTAGGAGGTGCCTGGCAAAGAGACCTTTGACTCTCGGAAGCTCCTACTCTGAGAACACCTTCTTGGTCCCTGGACTCCAGCCTAGCCCTGCTTGCTCCAGGGAGACTCCGAGGGGGTGTTGGGATACCACTGGGACTCCCCTCCATACCTTGAACCTGGGGGTATTTCATCAAGTGCATAAAGCCGTTTCTCAGGGTGGAGCTGACTGTCTCCGTCCCAGCAAAGAATAGGGTGAGGGTGGTGAGCTCCAAATTCTTGACGTTGAATTCGCTGGCGGGATTGTCTTTTTCCTGAAGGCAGACAGGGGTAGGGACAAAAGATCGTCAGGACACTTGCTGGCTAGCCTTTTTTGCCAGGTCCTGGTGGGACAGGGAGAGGGGAGAGGAGGCAAGGTAACGGGATCGTTCGATGAGGAGCTGGATTCCCTTTCAGTTACTGTCTGCGCGAGTTGAGGGCCATCAAACACAGCCAACTTCTGGAGACCCCAGAAAGTGGCTTTCCAGGCAAGTGAGAAGCAGAGGTGGTTGGCCTTTCCTTTCGTTTGCAGTTTCCTCCTTACTGGTCTCCCTTCCAAGTATCGACCCTACTTAAATCTCAAGATCTGACAAGATCTGGCTGTACAATACTGCCTTCCCTCCCCCCAGTTATGGCAGGGGTGCAAAACACTGAGGTTAAGTGGTCTGGTTAGTCCAGTCACCACTAGTTAGC
Organism: Lepidodactylus listeri; assembly: GCA_029233225.1. Lineage (NCBI taxonomy): Eukaryota > Metazoa > Chordata > Lepidosauria > Squamata > Gekkonidae > Lepidodactylus > Lepidodactylus listeri. The sequence continues at coordinate 43,183,565 of JARCFY010000020.1, forward strand.
AGAGTGCTTAAATAAAGCTACAAATGCAGGAGCCGTCACTTTACCAGGTTACTCAGCCTACAAAGCTGCACAAAGTCACCTTGCGAGTTTAGAAGAGAAATACTTCTATCTTTATTTGGATAGGAAAGAGTAGGGACATGATAGATTACTGATTTACTAGCAGGAGGCCCATCTGCCTCATGGTGCCAGGAGAGGACCACATGTCTCTCTCTTGGTGTGTGCAGGGAGAGAGCTTGTCTTGAGCCAGTCTGGTGTAGTGGTTAAGTGCGCGGACTCTAATCTGGGAGAACCGGGTTTGATTCCCCACTCCTCCACTTGCACCTGGCTGGATGACCTTGGGCAAGCCATAGCTCTGTACCAGCTGTTCCCTCAAGGACAGCTTGGGAAAGAGTTCTCTCCGCCCCACCTACCTCACAGGGTGTCTGTTGTGGGGAGGGGAAGGGAAAGGAGTTTGTAAGCCGCTCTGAGACTCCCTTGGGGAGTGGAGGGCGGGGTATAAATCCAATCTCTTCTCTTCTTCTTCTTCAACTAAATGAGAGGGAAGGAGGAAGGGGGAAATGGTCCCTGAGAACACAATCTGCATTTCAAAGGGGACAGTGACAGAACAGTAGATACAGGAAGAAATGTGAGTGTGCCTATCTAGCTATCTAATTTCTCTGGCCACTCCGTCAGGGGACATCTCATCTGGAACTTCTAACACAAAATAGGTAAAATCAGTGAGTTGGCCAACAGGGCATCATGGCGGGGGAGGATTCCCTCCTGGGCCCTCCCTGTCCCTCCATCTCTTCCAGGAGGATGCTCAGCGCATGCACAGACTGAATTGTTCCTTCCCGTTTCTCCTTCTTCAGGGAGAGGGGACACAGGGGAGCGTAAGATGCGTCTGCTCACTGGGGGGGGGGGGGCTCTGATTCCTCTAGACTTGCAGAGCCCCGTGCCATCTTTGGGCCTGGCTCCTTTGTGCTGATTTAGTGGTCCCTGTAGGGCACAGGACTTGGCCACGAGATCAAGTGAGGCCAACAGCCATTGGGCCAACTTATCTTGGCTTGGGGCATATATAAGATTCTGAGATTCACGGAACTCAGCTAGAATGGAAGGAAAGGGGAGGGGCTGTGGCTCAGTGGGAGAGCCTCTGCTTGGCGTGCAGAAGGTCCAGGTTCGATCCAGTTAAAGAGGACCAGGCAGGAGATGATGGGAAAGGCCTCCGCCTGAGACCCTGGAGAGCCGCTGCCAGCCTGAGTGGAAAATATAGACCTTGGTGGACCAACCATCAACCTTCATGTGGGTTCATGAGTTCCACACAGGGCTGCCAGTTCCAGGTTGGGAAATACCTGGAGATTTTGGGGGTGGAGCCTGAGAAAGGCGGGGTTTGGGGAAGGGAGGGACTTCAATGGGGCGTAAATGCCACAGGGTCCACCCTCCAAAGCAGCCGTCTTCTCCAGTTGAACTGATCTCTATTGCCTGGAGATCAGTTGTAATCCCAGGAGAGCTCCAGCCACCACCTGGAGATCGGCAACCCTATGGGAGTGTGTGGGGGTTTTGTGTGTGTGTACAGAGCAAGCTGGGATACCAGTGACCCATTTAAAATATTTGCTCTCCTGATCACGGCCTGTTTGCAGAAGTGATTTGCACGGCAGAGGCTTTCTGCTGCCAACGGCACCTGAGTCTGCTGACGGCTGCTTGGCCAGCCAGAGAACTCCTGCCCCTGTCAGTCCCCCCCACCCCCATGTGGTCAACTGCGCAGCCCCCTTCTGTATACCTGTGGGGGGGGGGAGGAAGAGATACCTTTTCCATCTGGATGAGGAAGCAGTCAATGAAGTCCCGCGGGGAGTTGAGGTCTAAAGTTTCCCGGTTCTTCTCCGCTCTCTTGGCAATGAAGACCCTTATGTTTTCCAATATGTCATAGATCTTGGTGTGGGGGCCAGGGAAGTACTTCAGGATGTTGGCATAGATGTCGTAGATCTGCAAGAGCAGAGAGAGGGGGCAAGGAGCAAGTGAGGTGCAATTTTTATAACCTCAGAGTTGGAAGGGACCTCCAGGGTAATCTAGCCCATCCCCCGCCAATGCAGCTAGAACTATACGACTATAATAGCCCCAACAAGGTGTCCAGCAGAATTGACACCTGAGGCAATGGTCCCAAGGGAATCATTTGGCGTTTAGGTAAAAAACAAAAGACTTAAACCCCCATCTGTGAACCTTTCCAAGCCATTGACTGGGCTCCTGTGGTATCATGGAATATTCACAAGCATTCCACCTTCAATGAGGTGAGCATGCCATCTGTTTTGTAAGAGGAAAGCCTTGGAAAGGAGCTAGGGGCCAGAGAATCCGTGTGCTGCTGTCAGCAAGCAAGGGGTGGAGGGACTCAGGGCAGGGGGCTGGAGAGACAGGGGGAAAGAAAAGAAGGTCAGACAAGAATGACAGATGAGTTTCACACAGAGATTTGAAATGGGCAGAAGATCTTTGTTAAGCAGCATTTCACTCCAGGTGAGCTAGCTGTGGTCTCAGCCAGGAGCTGTTTTTGGGGGGAGGTTCTACCTGGGCCCAAGTGGTGCTCATCTCCCGGAAGCTGTTGTTTATCATCTTCATCAAAGCCTGGAATTCCTTATCTTCATAGTCAAAGCGGTTGCCAAAGACAATGGAGCAGATGACGTTGGAGACGGCGCGGCTCAAGAAGTAGGTGTTATCAAAGGGCTTCTCTGGAAGAGGAGAAAGCAAGAGAATACATGGACACCCGAAGCTGCCTTATACAGAACTCAGACCCTCGGTCCATCCCAGGTCAGTATTTGTCCACTCAGACTGGCAGCGGCTCTCCAGGGTCTCGGACAGAGGAAGGTCTTTCCCATCCCCTCCTGCCTGGGCCTTTCAGCTGGAGATGCCGGGGATTGAACCTGGGACCTTCTGCATGCCAAGCAGAGGCTCAACCGCTGAGCCACGACCCCTCTTGACAGCTCTCCAGGGTCTCAGGCTGAGAGGTCTTTCCCATCACCTCCTGCCTGGTCCTTTCAGCTGGAGATGCCAGGCACAGAACTTGCATACAAAGCAGACACTCTACCACTGAGCCACACTTTCATTAGAGGGCCATTGTAAAGTGTACTTAAAATCATCTTTCAATGCACAGAGAAATAATCAAATATTATATAAGAACCATCCCAATCTCAAATCAGCTATGATGCCATCATTGTGAAATCCTTGGATGTCTTCCATGCTGGGAGAGGTGAACATCTTAGCTGAAATGCCTCGTATTTCAGAAGACCCATCTGAGCATGGTGGATGGTGGGTGAAAACGCTAATTGTCAAGGTCAAGTGTTTTGCATTTTGTGGCACCTCCGCAAGCTGGGACCTACAGACTGCGGCCTCACCCCCAGGAGTATTCTGGACCTGCAGTTCCATTCCCCCCTGGCATGGGAGGAGGGCTTTAAAAAAAAATTACATTATTTATAGTCCACCTTTCTCATCTGGATACCAGGTGGATTACAGAGAATGAGTCAATATATTCAGCCGGAGGGGACATTTAATAAACAATGCAAAAGGATTAGGGCTGTAGAACCAACCAGAAGTCTGAAAAAACCCAGAACTGAAGCAAAGCGTGAGTCTTAACATGTCACATTAAATGATGCAAAAAATCACACCAGCAGATGCTACTCACAGCAAGCCACACGCAGTAGTGAAGGCCACTAGTCCGTTATAATGTATCCACGCAACTTTGTGAGTCATTTTTACAGCACAACCCTATTGCCTGTGCAGAAAATCCCCCCGGATTTTGCATAGTCTGAGGAAGTTTTGCATCGTCTGGGGAAAGCCAAGAGAGAGGGAGCCTTCCTGGTAGACAAGAAGCAGCTTGCTTGCCCCCACCTCGCTGGCTTAGGAAATGGGCAAAGGCCATTTTGCCAGCTGCTTACTGGCTGCCAGCGGGGGTGGGGGCTCCAGGCCATCTTCTGGTTCCCACAGAGTTTTTACCGAAATGCTCGAGCGTGCAACCCTCCAGGTGAGGTCACTATGCCAGGTACATTGGGCACAAGGGAGATGTTTGCGGGTGGGGCTCTCCCGTCTGCCAGCTGGCCGGTGGCAGATTCAGGCTCCCAAAAGCAAGGGAACCCCTGGGGGTCTGTCTCGGGAAATGGGTAAAGAAGACCTGGCCACTTGGGAGGTGCTGGGTATCTACCTGGTGTTGAGTTGGGTAAGTAGGTGAGTTGCAGCCATTCTGCCGTCGTGGTGGCGGCTTCTGCTTTGCGCAGCTGGAGGGTGCTGAGCAGCCAGGAAACAGCATGAGGCAGCTGCCGGGGGAGGGGGAGGCCCTGCAGAATGGCCCCTCAGCAGCCCAGGAGGACGCTGCAAGGCCTGAGCTTTCCAGAAGTGTGCCTGCACATGAAAGCTTACACCAGGAATAAAACTTTGCTGGCCTTAAAGGTGCTGCTGGACTCGAACTTTGTTCTGCTGCTTCAGGTTAATTTTATTCGACCCTGACCGCCAGTGAAAATACCAGACTGTCTGGGTCAATACCAGGCCCCTGGTAACCCTGTCTGCCTGGCTTCTATTGGGCCTTTAGCAGCGGCAGCTGGGGTCGGCAGAAAGCAGCCGCCAACGAAGCTGTTCCCTCCCAGGAAACGAAGCGAAGGTCTGCTTGGGAAGGCACAGCCCTGGCCACACACTTGGGGACTCCAGTGTGAAAAGGAAGGGCGCCGTTTAGAACTTGGGAGACAGAGAGAGGTAGGCAGACTTTGCTGAGAGTTGGCCGGAGCACCGGCAGGCATGTGTTCGTGTATGTGCAGAATCTCCTTCTCTCGCTCCCTCCCTCCCTCTCTCTTTTGTTGGGAAGTGTCAGATCTGCTGCCCCCCAAAGGGAGTGTCTCCGTGCCTCCCCCTGAGCGCCACCTGTGGATAACACAAGTCCCACAAAGGTGTCCCAAGACTCCCCTGTCCTCTGCTCCCAAGGGAAGCCACCTGGGCAAGTCCTGCCCTGGAACTCCTCCTCCTCCCCCCGGGGGGGGGGCGTGGCCCCCAGCACTCTCACCATCGGTCTTCCGGAATTCCTCCAGCAGGAACTGGGCTTCCTCCTGGATCCGCTGCTCAATGGTCTTCTTCCCCATCCCGAAATTCCTCAGGATGGTGAGGGAGAACCGTCGCAGCTGCTTCCAGCGCTCCCCATTGGCAAAGACCACACCTAGAGAAAAGGGGACCCGGATGATGTCAGGGCAGCCAGGATAGAAGCAAAGCTTGGGGGGGCCTTGTGGGGAGAGGGGAGCCGAGACGGACGCCTCACCGTGTTCCTGGAAGGTTCGTTCCAAGGTGGGCATGGTCTTTCTGCCACTGAATTCTTCCGCCTTGTCCACCAGGGCCTCCTTCACAGCATCGTGACCGCATAAAACGACCACCGGACGATTTCCAAGATAGACCGTGAACACAGGGCCGTATTTTTCACTCAGCTGTATAAGAAACAAGAGCAAAGATTTCTTTTTATTTTTTAAGAAATGGAACCATTTCCTTCTCCTGCTACTCTTTTTCTTCTCACATTGCAGACCTCACGCATACACAATTCATTTCCCCAGCTCCAAGGGCCCCTGGCATCAATGCCCTTTTGGAGGAGGGAGGAGGGGCGGGGGATGTAGGGTTGCCAAACTCCGGGTGGGGCCTGGGGATCTCCTGGGAGTACAACTGATCTCCAGACTGTAAAGATCAGTTCCTCTGGAGACAGTGGCTGCTTTGCAGAGAATACTCTATGGCATTTAACCTGCTGAGACACCTCCCTTCCCTAAATCCCGCCTTCCCAAGGCTCCACCCCCAACATCCAGGAATTCCAACCTGGAGCTGGAAACCCTAGCCCAGTGGCCAATCAGTGGTTACTGGCCACTAGCCATGGTGACAGAAAACTGGAGCCTCCATGCTCTGAGCCATAGTCGACGGGTGCCTTGAGAGCTTTGTGGGATTCACTGTTGGAGACTGGCTCCTTATCCGGCGGAACCTTGGTATGAACCACTGTTATATATTGGGGCCGAAACATCCCAGGACTGTCTTATCAGAGACAGGCTTAGCTTGGAGCTCTAGAACAATAGCCCAGCAGGGCTCGAGAGGTGACCAATGAGGATGCCTATTGTTGGGAGTTGGGTGTGGTGTTTGCATGCTGTTTAAACAGGGGTGTGGCCCTGGAGTTCACGCTTGTTCACTCGTCAACCAGACCTGATCACCACGCCTGGGGTCTGAATCTGCATGGAACCCAGCATTTAACAACCACTGAAGAGCATTGTCCTCTCTCTTCCCAGGTGTTTCCCCGCTGCCCAACAGAAATGCCAGAGATCAAGCCTGCTTTGAGCTCTCTGCTCTGTGATTTGGAAGCCCCGATCCCTACCCTGAGATATGGTCAAAGAGGACCTTGGGTCCTGCATCCCAGGGCTGAGACCTGGCTTTGCTTTGCAAGGGCCCCAGTCCAATTTTCCTGTATCAGAGCACTCTGCAAAATCATATGGAAGCGAATAACTTTTCCTTTCCAGCAGTGTCAATTGTGATCCCGCCAACACCAACGGTGCAGACGCTTTCCCAAGAGAGTTTCGCATGCAGATGAGGAAGAAAGAAAACAGACGGATATCTACAAAAATACCAAAAGAATTTCTGGGAATGGAAAGTATTGGAGTTGGGAGGTGAGTGGTAGTGATTTCATAGCAAAGCTCTTTATTGAGGGTCAGATGGAACATGGAAACCCTGGGCTCAGAGCCCTCTTTTATGCCGGCTGGAGACAATGCCCCGACCTCGCCCACAAGTCCTGATAGGACCTTAAGTCCGTGGTTGCAGTTCATAGGTCCCCCAGTGGGAGACCTAGGCTCGCGTCGCACGCTAGAATCACCGGCAAGGACTCATCGAAGTGTGCCAGAACCGCGTTTGAAACCAGTAAGTCCTTCACTGCTTGGAACGCCATGACACAGCTCCCAACCCCATTTCGCCCCCTTGTCCAGCAACCTATGTAGGGTCTCAGCGACTGCCACCTTGTGGGGGAGGAAAGCGTGGTAGAAGTTCAGGAGGCCCAAGAACGCTTGTAATTCCACCTTCGTTGTGGGTTGGGGCGCTTCGGTGATGGCCGCCACCTTCTCCGGGGTGGGGTGGATGCCCTGGGTGTCGACCGTGAAGCCCAGGAAGGTCACAGATGGGACGCCCAAGGTGCATTTGTCCTTGCGCACTTTGAGGCCGGTGTCTTGGAACTGCTGGAGGACAGCCTGCAGCTGCGACTTGAAGGCGGCGACATCCGGGGCTGCAATCAGGACGTCGTCAAAGAATGGTTTCACCCCTGGAATGCCTTTCAAAACAGAGTCCATTAGCTGTTGGAAAAGACCGGGGGCGACGCTGACCCCAAACTGGAGCTGTCTTACCCTGAATGCTCCCTTGTGCGTGACAATCATCTGTGCTTCTTTCGTGGCATCGTCCACGGGAAGCTGCTGGTAAGCCTGTGCCAGGTCCAGCTTCCCGAAAACCTTGGCCCCCGCTAGAGAGGCTAACACATGGCTGACCACTGGCACTGGGTAAGCGTGGTCTTGCAAAGCCAGGTTCAGCGTGCATTTGTGGACCTCCCCATTCGATTTCAAAGGGGTGACAATTGGGGTCTCCCACCTAGCATGGGAGACTGGCTCGAGCACGCCTTGTGCCACTAGCTTGTCCAACTCGGCCGCTACCTTTGGCCATATGGCCAGGGGAGGCCACCGGGCCGCCACATGGATAGGGCGGACGGCGGGATCTAAGTCCAGCTGACATACATAGAAGTTTCGTCACCCAGGAAACACAGCCTTTGAATCTGGCAGGGAGATATTGCTTAACTCTTTCCCCAAGGCCACGTCTTCCCCGGACAGGTGCCTCCAAAGAGAGCAATGGTAAAGAAGTGATTTCAAGAACAGACCCTTGCAAACAACTGGAACCAGTCCTGGGTTGTGAGGGTTTTTTTTTCCTATGAGTTGCACATTTGAGTGAACCAATTAGTTGAGGCCAGAGAAGGAAGAAAGGAACACAAACTGGGAAGAGGTTTGCTAGGATACCACTGAACAGCAGCAAAATGCCAGATTTTCACTATAATACTTTCAAAAGTGCAGCGAGCTAGAGGGGGCTGCTATCACAAAAGAACACCTTTGTTTGCCAGAGCATTTGGAAGCAAAGCAAACCACGATCTCTGTGTCTGTTTGTGGAGAGGATTTCTACCCTCCTTCTGCTCCAGATCTTCTTGGCATTCCTAAGTGTCTCAAGGGTTGTCCTTTTCCTCCACGAGGACACCTGAAAGACTGTTGAATAGTGGGTTCCATGGAGCAGCAGACTCACTATTAGTGAATAGCTCTACCTTTGGAGAGGAGATGCGGATAGAAAGTAAAGGACAAGGTGAGGGGAAAGTGGCAGCACAATAAGGACCTCAGAAGAGCCCTGCTGGGTCAGACCAGGGAGGGTCCCTCTAGTCCCGCATCCCGTCTCCCACAGCAGCCAACCAGTTCCTCTGGAGGGCCAGCAACAGGGCGTAGAAGCTGTGAGCTTCCCCTGATGTTGCCTCTTGGCTCTGGGGTTCAGAGGCTGACTGCCTTTGAATGTGGAGGTTCCTTTTATGGCTAGTAGCCACTGATGGACCTCTCCTCCATGAAAGTTATCTAATCCCCTTTTAAAGCTGTTTATTCTCGTGGCCATCACTACACCCTCTGGCAGTGAATCCCACATTTTAACCACACAACATACAAAAGTACTTCTTTTGTTCCAGCCTGAATCCACTGCCCATCGGCTTCCTTGGATAACAGTATTTTGGAAGATGGAGGGAAAGTTCTCTCTGTCCACTCTTTCTACCCGGTGAATAATTTTGCAGATTTGCATCATGTTTCCCTCCACAAATCCTGGCAGTTTCCTCTAAGGTCAATGAAGCTGGTGATGCCCCTCCGCATGGCCTGTTCCCGGGTTCTCTTAACTCACCTTGATCAGAGATTTGCAGGTTTCTGCAGCTTTGATCTGCAGGAAATTCCCAATCACAGGCAGAGGGGTGGGCCCGGGGGGCAGCCTCCCGTGGGAAGACATCTTCCTCTTGGCTGTTATGACCACCAAGCAAACGGCCAGGATGACGGTCAGCGCGCTCACCAGCTCCATGGTGGATGTTTGGCCCCCGGTCTCCTCCTCCTCTCCCCAATGTGTTGACCTGACTCATTTTGCCAGGGTTCAATATATATATTCAGGCATCCGTTCGGCACCGCCTTCTGGGGTTACGCAATAGCACTGGGCAAACATGTTGCGTGTTTAATCTTACAAACTCCTGCCAAATTAAAGAGGCTCCTTCCCAGTTAATCAATGTTGTGAATATTTAGTCCCGAGAACAAGTCCACGGCCTCTGGCTGTTGAGGGCGAGCAACTGAACGGAAGTGAGAGAGAAAGCCAAGAAGCCCCATAAGCAGTGGGTCTTTTCCTGAACCATTTTTCTATTTTGCACCCTTCAAATGATTGATCAGTGGCTTTCCATGTTGGTACTAATATTAATTAATTAATTAATCACCCTATCCCAGCTATGCCAAGCTCTGGGTGATAAATTGTCCCCATGGGAACAAGGGAACTCAGAGGGACGAAATGGGAGCTGAGACGGCTCGAGCAAGTGTGGCAGCGAACTCACGATGAAGAGGCCAGAACCTCTTACGGGATGTTTATGAAAGCCTATGGGATGGCAGTGAAGGCTGCAAAAGAGGTTTTTTACCACCCCCACTGTGACTGCAAGCTCACACTCAGCGGAATTGTTTAAGGTAATTGGATCGTTAACTTCTCTTATGGAGAAGAATCAAAATGTCAAGACATTGACTACTGGCTCTGAGGTTTTTGTGAGGTTTTTTTTTTGCAGAAAATGTCTTTGTTTCTCTGCCACGACCTCACAGCCATGACTGATACCATCAGTGAACTGGAGGCCCCATGGCCATCTTTGGACTCAGTTCTTGAAACCTTCAATTGGCTTTCCTGAGCGTGGTCTCCATTATTCCCTATGGGCAACCATGGTCTCCATAATTCCGTATGGGTAAGCGTGGTCTCCATTATTCCCTATGGCCAAGCATGGTTTCTAATATTCCCTAGGGGAAGTACAGTCTCCATTATTCCCTAAGGGCAACCATGCATTCTCTATTGGCAATTTTATTATGTCCTGTGGGCGGGAGGATGGACAGAGCAATGGAGACCACCCTTAACTAGTGACAAAAGGGGGGAGGGGACTTACCCCTGAAACCTAGGATCAAGAACCTAAAGAGGTAAGTCAAACGGAGTAGGGGGCCAACAATACAAACTGAACATATATAATATGAAGAGACACATGTCTTTATTAGCAAAGAATTAAAAAACATACAAGGGCCCAATCACACCTGGTGTAGAGCTCTAGCAGTTTAGTCTTATCAGCACTGCTTTGGCTTGAACTAGACAATCCTTGGAAAGCACTTTCTGGACCAGAAATTAACATCAGTGAAATATCATTTGGCATGTGATTGGATCTTGGGAGGCCTCGCTTATACTTTTGTTCTGTGCCTAGTGGTTTCACTTTGGAACAATTCTTTTCTGGTCCATTCTGTATCCATGTTGCATAATTGTATAATTGTATTGTATTATGATATAAGCCAACTTGTTCCTCATTGTGTTTGACCTCTGAAGAAGGCCTACACAGACCGAAATGCGTCAGGTCAAGTCCATTGGCCCTTGTGTGCAAGATTTTTGGTATTTTACATGAGGTGTGATTGGGCCCTTATATTTTTTAAAAAATATAATAAATACATGGATCTTTTTATATTATATACATAAAGTTTTTATTGTTGGCCCTCTATTTATTTTTATTTTATATTCTCATTTATATCCCTCCCTACCCCGCTACAGCAGGCTCAGGGCAGCTTACACATCATAAAATACACATTAAAACAATCAAATCATCATAAACATTAAAACCATTCATTAAGACATTACAATATTAAATATTAAGGTGCTAGCAATGTTGTTCTGATGTCATGACAGTGGCGTTACTACATGAATGCATTCCAGATGTTCATCATTTCCAGCTTATTGATCGAACTCGGCACACACCGGCTCTCAATAGCTCACCAGGAACCAGGCTCTACAGATTGATACGATTGTTACTAGTGATGGTTACTAGTGATGGTGGTGGCTCCTAGTTGAAAGCCTGGTGGAAGAGCTCCATCTTGCAGGCCCTGCAGAACTGTAAAAAGTCCCGCAGAGCCCTGATCTCTTCTGGGAGCTCATTCCACCAGTACAGAGCCATCACCGAAAAAGCCCTGGCCCTGGTTACAGCCAGCCTGGCGTCCTTGTGACCAGGGAGGGCCAGCCGATTTTGATTCCCGGACCGCTAGTGCTCTCTGGGGTATATATGGGGAAAGGTGGTCCCTCAGGTAAGTCGGACCCTAGCCATAAAGGGCTTTAAAGGTAAGAGCCAGCACCTTGAACCAAATCCAGTATGCTATTCTGTTTGACTTACCTCTTTAGCTTCTTGACCACCCATATGCTAACACTCTAGATAAGCAGGAAAATACTCAGGGCTCCGTTCGGGCAGGAGCTAGGGGGAGCGACGCTCCGGGAGTGACGAGCTGGGGGGGCGGGGTCTTAGTCAGCGAGGAGGAGAGAGAAGGAAGAGGGTAAGTGGCGGCGGCAGGCGCTCCGGCTGGCCCCAGGTCTCCTAGCTGGCTGAGAGGCCTCTCAGCCGGCTAGAAGGCCTGCAGCAGCCTCGGGCGCCCAGGAGCCGGGTGGAGGTGTTTTTTTTGGGGGGGGGGCATGGGAAGCAGCAGCAGCAGGAGCTCCAGCTGGCTGAGAAGCCTCTCAGCCAGCTAGGAGGCCTGCAGCAGTCCCCGGCGCCCAGGAGCTGGGCGGGGGTGTTTTTTGGGGGAGGGGGGGTGGGAAGCGGCGGCGGCAGCTTCCCCTCCCTCCCAAATGCCCTTTGCCGAGTCTGTAGCACTCTCGTGGCGAGCCCTAGTCAGGCTTTGGCTGGTGTCCAGCATATCTGCTGCTGCTGCTGCATCCTCCTCCGTCTCTCTCGCAGCAAAAGCAGCTCCCTCTCTGGCCGGGTGAGTGAGCGAGAGGGAGTGGCTGCTGCCAGGTGACCTCTAGGCTCCTTCCCCGCGCTATGGAGGAGCACGGCGGCAGGGGATGGAGAGGCCAGTGGTGGAGGCAGGAGAGGAGACAAGGGGCTTCTGTTGGGGCCGTCCGGCGCCCAGGAGGAGGCGGCGGCTGCCTCCCCGCTGTCCTGTGGCTATGTCCTCGCTCGCTGCGCGAGCTGCCCAGGGAAGCGCTGGGCTCCCCGCCAGAGAGGGGCACGGGGCGCTGCCTGCAAGGAGGCTCTGCTGCTGGGCATCTCGGGCAGGACACTGCCGGGAGGGGGGGGGGGAACCAGCCTTGCGGAACAGAGACAAACGTGCACAAGATTGCTTGGCCCGCTTTGCCAGCCACAGAGCTCTCCGGCGCACTCTGTGCATCCCGCACTTTCAGGTGTCTGAATAAATAGCATTTGAGTCCAGGGGCTCCTTTAAGACCAACAAAGTTTGATTCTGGGCAGGGGCTTCGCAGCCTCTGTTCCTCCTTCCCCCCCCAGCTGGCCCCAATGGAGGGGGGAGGGAGGAACAGAGGCAGGAGAGGCGGCGGGGGCATGGCTTTCCCCCATTTCAAAACTCAGCGCCCCTGACACCATCCCAAAGGCGGAAAGAGTTCTGAGAGAATCCTCAGCTGAAGTTGCAGACTGCAACTGGAGGGGGGAAAGCCCTTCAGCTGGATCCCTTGCAGGTTTACTGGCAAGTAAGTAAGGGGGGGGGGGGGGAGATAAGCCTTCAGTCCCTCCCTGCTGGTGAGAGAAATGCAGGCTGTTGTGTACTTTTTTTTTTAATGGGAAGTTCTTATTACATAGTTTTGAAATGCAATGGCAAATATCTGTTCCATGTAGGTTCGACAAGGCTGCCTGCCAGTAACTTTGCATGGGGTGACCCTGCCAGGGGAACTGCAGCATTGTAAGGGTTAAATGGTGGGAGAGCTGCTTCCTAGAGAGGTGGGAGGGGGGCAGGGAGGAAAAGTCCTTTCCAGGGCTGGGGAGAGGGGGCTTTGCTATTTGAATGGCCAAAGAGACTAGGGAGGGTTTCAGTTCTGCAACAGGAGAAAAAAAGCTTTTCAGCCGGATTCTGAGCAGGGTCTCAAGTAAGTCATGGGGGGAAATAAGTCAGTTGTGCTGGAAGAAGAAGAGATTGGATTTATACTCCACCCTTCACTTGGAATCTCAGAGCAGTTTACAAACTCCTGAGCTGTGACTGAGTCAGGAAAGCTCCTCCCCTGCCACGAATTTTGTGAGTCTTTCAGGTACTGCTGGACTCTTGCTCTTTTCTTCCCTTACGCTCTGCCATGACAACTTTGATCATCTGAGCAGCAGGAACTCCTGCAGGCCCCCCCCCCCCCCCCCCCCCCCCCCCCCGTGGGCAGAATCAACAACTGCCCATCCAAGGGTGCCTTCTTGGCGGCCCCCACCTTGTGTAACAGCATGGCTGAGGTCAGGAAGACTCCCAGCTTTCCGCAATAGGGTGGCACTGTACAGAAAGATGCACAAAGTCCCTTGGAGAAATTATCTGGGTCTGAGGTCTATATTAATGTATATTTGCTGTTGTTGCTGTCAATTCACAGCTAGGGTTTTCAATGCAAGAGACATTCAGAGGTGGTTTTGCTTTTGCTTGCCTCTGCATCATGATCCTGGTATTCCTTGGAGGTCGCCCATCCAAATATTAGCCAGGGCTGACCATGCATACCTTCCAGGGGATGAGGGTGGGGGCCCAGGTTGCCCGCCATGAAGCAATGCTCCCCCCACCAAGAAGGTTTTGGACATTTGGCATCACCTCAGTATCCCTTCATTCTTGGAGCTGAAACAAGGGAGGGGAAGGGAGGCCAGTCCTGTCATTTTCTTTGCTCTCCCCTCCTTGATTGCATTGACTTAGAAGCAGGTAAAGGGATAGAGGAGCAATGGCACATGGTCTCCCCCCCCCCCCCCAAGCTCCTTAGAACAATATTGTGACTAAATCCCAGCCAGCCAGTGATTTCTCACAGTTGTAGGGAAAGTACAGTCTCTCCACCCCACCCCCCCTTTTCCAGGTGAAGTTATTTGTTCCTGTGGGGAAGGAGGAGGAGGGAAAGACCTGAGGGGGGGGGGGGATGGAAAGTCTACGCCCTTGATTCGACCAAAGCATGCATTTTCTCCAGGGAACTGATTTCTGTAGTCTGGAGATAAGCTGTAATGCCAGGGGTTCCTGAGGTCCCCCCTGGAGGCTGGCATCCCTGATTGGGAAATTTAAGGAGCCAGAAGTCACACCTCTAAACTGAAGAGCTGCATTTAGCCTGGTTTCTGGACAGCTTTGATTGTATTAATGGAATATTGATAAAAGGCTAAATGGTGTGCTAAAACTGACTGCAATCCTCTGTTACATATGTATAGTGAACAGCTGTTCCTAAATACCAAGTATACAATCTGGTAAAAAAAGAAATTCTCAAACAACAGCTATTTAATATCTTTTTAATGGTGGCAGAAAATGCCAGCAAGTCACAGCTGACTTATGGCAACCCCCTACAGTTTTCAAGGCAGGATGCCTTCAGAGGTGGCTTGCCATTGCCTGCCTCCACGTCACAACCCTGGTATTCCTGGGAGGTCTCCCATCCAAATACTAACCAGGGCTAACCCTCCTTAGCTTCCAAAATCTGACAAGATCAGGCTAGCTTGGGCACTTTTTAATAGGGAGCAATTTTTTCTGCTCCGCAGAACATTATGTTGCCTCCAAGCAGTGGTCTTCCAAGGTTTACTGATAACCAAATAGACCTTGCCCAGAGCTGGTTAGCTAGTTAAGCAACTGGGGGGGGCACAATGAAAAGGGGACCAATACACTGCAGAGGTTCAGCTGACTGAACCTGCTTTTCCTCTCTGAAAGTGACCTTGTTGTGGCTGACAAAAATAACACTAAATGCCAGTGATATAAAACCCACAGTCAACTATAACAGAGAGGAAGACTGCCAGTCAAACAGAAAAGGAACACTAAAAGCACCTCAGCTATCAATGCCAAGGAGAATAAAAATATATTGACCTGGTACCCTGGCATCCCCCCTCTTTACATGACATGGGTAGTTTGTTTGTTTTCCCCCACGTGTGCCATCAGATAGGCTTGCCAGCTCTGAGTTGGGAAATACCTTGGAGATTTTTGGGGAGGAGCCTGAGCGGTGGGTGTGGCCTTCTGACACTTCCGGTGACGTCAGGGGGTGTGGCATATGCAAATAAGTTATGCTAATGAGCTCCTGCACCTCTTTTTTTACGAAAGGACCCCTGAAAATACTACTTTGCAAATTAAACCCCCCCCCCCGAAAAAGAAACCCCTTGATGAGGCCTGAGCCCGCTCTTGGAGACAGGGACGATGAGGGCACAGACCGGTTTCTGACCAGGCGCTGCTTTGCCATCGGTCTTCCCTTTGCCCCAAATTGCCTGCTTCAATTTCTCACTATTTCGCACCATTTCCTCCACGGCTTCAGTGACCCTGGTTTTTAAGGATCACTGAAGCCATGGAGGAAATTGGAGGAAGTCGGGCGAAGCCGCTGGTCAAAATGTGCCCTGCAGCAAATAGAAATTGAAGCAAGCAATTGGGGCAAAGGGAAGACCGATGGCGAAGCAGCGCCTGGTGAGAAATCGGTCTCAGTTAAAACGAGGAGAGAAGAAAAGCAGAAGGCGATGGAAATTTAGGCCCCCTAAACAGGACCCTGAGAGATGATGTTATCCCAAACAAGGAGACTTGAGCCCCATGACTTATTCCCCCCCACCCCCAACTCCGCAAGAGCCTCCAGTCTGTAGTTAGTTAACATTAATGATGTTTCCTTGAAAACCAGCGGAGCGGGAGAAAGATGTTGCAGCTTTCTTCCTTGGGGGGGGGGGGGGGCCCGTCGGCTGAATCCTGCCCTGAGCGTGGGCTGTATTTTACTGGAACAGACAACAGTACAACTAAAGGTAATTATTTTATTTTATTAATTAATTTACTAAAACATTTATGTCCCATCATTCCTCATGGTTCAAGGTGGCTTCATAAATTGCACCTTAGGGTGGCATAGATTAAGAATTGGGTCCTCCAGCCCAGAGATTTGCGCTGCCTCAAAATTGCGGGCACGCCCTAAAGATACACCCCACTAACAACATCCTATGTAGTGCTAGTTGATTCAGCCACTGCTTCTCTGACAGCTGTCAATCCTCTCCCCCACCCATGCTTAGTGCCTTCCGAAACCACCAATCGTTTTTTACCTTTCTTGTCCTCCTCCCGCCCCCTTCTTGCCCACCCCATCCTCAGCGTGGAAGGGCACACAGCTGGTAGGGGGGCGGGATGTTTGCGAACCCGCGCATGGGCGGAGTGAGGTCAAGGTCCTTGGGGTCAACAGGAGACTGGAGGGTGAAATTCTGCAGCAGAGAGGTCAGGAAGATGAAGAGCTCCATGCGGGCCAGGCCAGCCCCGGCACAGATGCGTTTGCCTGCAGGGAGAGGAGGAAGGAAGCAATCATTGTGAAAACGGCGGGGGCACCTTTCCAATCCTGCATTTGATGGCACAACATGGACTGGGGAGCAGGTCACAGAGTTAGTCCCCTGCCATTCACCAAAATTCCATTTGAGATATGAGCTGTGCCTACATTACTGTGAAAATTAGGTTCCATTTTCAGCCGTACAACTGAGGAAGATTACTTTGAAATGTCTGGCATACCTGGGAAGGACGTTTTCGACTGTTCTAAGTTTGTTGGTGCTTTGGGACATCCTCTGCCTTTCTTGTGGACTTTGAGGTCTTTTGGATACTATGATATTCAAAGGATTTAGAGGAGTCTCGTGTTGGATATTTTCCACTATCATCCAAGTGTATTTTGAATTTGCAAATAGCTTTTGAACTGTGACCACCAATTCTGTTGTATTTTCAATTTATCGTTATTGCAATTCAATAGACTGTTGTCTACTGTTTACTTGTGTAACTTGTGAATCTTTTGATGGTCTACCCTTGCGGTTTATATTTATTCACTGATATGTGGCTAGGCAGAGCTGCAGGATCGTGGCCACGATCCCTCTTGAAGGGACTGACACTTTCTGGGGCAAGGGAAGGACTTGGAAGAGAAATGAGTGCGAGACTCACGCCAGTGGGTCACGGCTATTTTCAAATTCAGAACTCTTCCTATTCTAAAAACAACCTCATGCCATTTCAGCAGAAACGTCACAATCTTGACAGGGCTGATTTCAGTGGGGTGACTCCATATTCCCATCAAGGCTGGCTAGGCACCCCCCTGGCACCCCCCTGAATGCAGCCCTGCTGAAGCCTCATGCCTTTTAGGCAGTCGGTGTTCAGGCTGAAAATCAACAGGTAAAACTGGCCCCCGTCATGCTGGCAAAAACCTTCACCTGTTGATTTCCTCCTGTGCACAAGCTGCTGAAGGCACACATTTCGCACCTGGCGTGTGTGGGGGAAACAACAGGGACAAACCTACACAGAATGAGGTCTGCTTGGATTTTTGACCAGCAAAGACCAGCACCGTTTTGGGAAATGTCCCCCAAGACTTTAAAATCCCTTCTCTTGTTCTTGCCATCCCTCAGACAGCCACGAGAGGACACCAGGCGCTTCTGCAAGGGCCGGTTAAGGCGCTCACACAGCCAGTGCTCAGTCCAGACCCAGCAGAAAAGAGCAAGAGTCCAAAAAATTTGAGGCACAGGATGAGCTAAAGCGAAAGCTCCTTCCCTGCCACGAATTTTGTGAGTCTTTCGGGTGCTCCTGGACTCTGGCTCTTTTCTGCTGCTACAGACCAACTAACTCAGCTACTGCCCATCTTGATCTAAATCCAGACCCAGGCAGGGAGTGAGGGGCTGGGGATCCACACATCACAGGAGAAACTCTGTGCTTCTAGCCCACTGGAGCAAGTCCTCTAAGCCATTTGTAGGGATTCCCTTCCCTGTGCCAGTTTGGGGTACCTGTGGAAAAGGGCATGAAGGCATCGCTCTTCTTGAAGTGCCCTTCTTTGTCCAAGAAATGGCCCGGGTTGAACTCCTCTGGGTCGCTGAACCTGCTGGGATCTCGCAGCACAGAGGTCAGCAAGGGAAAGACGTTTGTTCCCTGTACATTTTGGGGGGGGTGGGGGAGGAGAGGGTACAGAGATTGTCAGAACACGTGTGTCCACCCAAGGGTGGCTTGTCAGAATTAAGCCAGAGGACTACATCTGGTCATTGCATTGGCACAGGAGACCACGTGGGGACCCCTTGGGATTTTAGGCCCTGGACAAGTTGCCCCGACTGACACCGCCCCGCCCCCCAGCCGCCTGAGGAAAGGCCCAAGACGACTAGCAGTGGACATGAGAGGTTCCTAAACTTATGCCTGGGGTGGAGAAATGGGAGGGAGAGAAACTGTTCTCCCTCTCCCATCATACCAGAACTGAGGGGCACCCAATGAAGTTGACAGGTAACATAAGAACATAAGAGAAGCCAGTGTTGGGTCAGGCCAGTGGCCCCTCCAGTCCAACCCTCTGTGTCACCCAGTGGCCAGAAACACCCCAGGTGCCACCAGGAGGTCCAGCAGTGGGGCCAGGACACTAGAAGCCCTCCCACTGTTGCCCCCCTTGGCACCAAGAATACAGAGCATCACTTGCCCCAGACTGAGAGTTCCTATCTATACTTTGTGGCTAATAGCCACTGATGGGCCTCTGCTCCGTAGGTTTATCTAATTCCCACTTGAAGCCATCCATGCTTGTAGCCGCCACCACCTCCCGTGGCAGTGAATCCCATGTGTTAATCACCCTTTGGGTGAAGAAGGACTTCCTTTTAATCCATTCTAAGCTGACTGCTCAGCAATTTCATGGAGTGTCCACAAGTTCTTGTATTGTGAGAAGGGGAGAAAAGTATCTTTTTCTCTACCTGCTCCAGGGGTCATTTCGAGCAGGAGCTCCGGGGCGCTTAGCTCCGGGAGTTGGTGCCAGCCCCCCCCCCCCCCCCGGCGGGGGAATGCCTGCTTGTGTCAGGGCTGCAGCAAAACGACCCCGCTCCCTGGAAAGGTCCTTGTTCCTCCAACCAGCCTTCTGAAGGCTTCAGCCACCACTGCAGCTATCCTCCCAGAATAGGGGTATTTCTGAGGCTTGGATTAGTAACTGTCCCATCTCTGCCAGCTGTTTCTTTCTTTCTTCTGACATACTTCCGGTGATGTCAGATGGTTTAGCATATGCAGATAAGTTATGCTAATGAGTTATGCTAATGCGCTCCGGCATCTCTTTTTCTATGAAATGACCCATGACCTGCTCTATCCCATGCATAATCTTGTAAACTTCTATCACGTCACCCCTTAGTCATTGTTTCTCCAAGCTAACCTTTCTTCATAGGGAAAGTGTTCCAACCCTTTTATCATTTAACAGATTCAGGATGGACCAAAGGAAGCGCTTCTTTACTCAGCAAGCCTTGAAACTGAGGGATTCACTGCCACGGGATGTAGCAAACGGTCACTAGTGCAGAAAGAGGATGAGAGAGAGGCCCATTACACAAGCACATCTTACTGCAGATTTCCAGAGCAGCAAGCGTTTAATCTTGACTTTGGATTCTGTGCCTGCCTTACGCACCGTTCTTTTCCCTCCAGTGTATTTATTCTGCAGCTACAATTTTAAAAATGCACTTTTCTAAATTGGGATGGAATGTCACCTGTGACCGGGGGGGGGGGGGGGGGGCGGTGTCCAAAGGGTTTTTTAAAAATTTACTCAATTGCCCGGTTGCGGCTGCTCAGTAGCGTCCAGCAAGCACCTTCCATTTAAATCCACCGACGAAGAGGGGAGGGTGGTGGAAGGTGCAAAGTGGGCGGAACGACCTCAATGTGGGTGGGGGAGTGACCCTCGAGGGGCAGCAAAGGGGGGTGGAATCCAAGGGAATCTGTATGCTTTTGAGTTACTTTCAGCTTGGAAGCAAAACAAGGGGGAAATCGCCAAAAAGCACTCTCGGACTAGATGGACCCTCAAGGGTCTGATCCAGCAAGGCTCTTCTGCCGTTCTTTTTTGCTGGCCTGGGCATTCCTTGGACCCACAATACCTTCTGCAGTCTGGTGGCTTTACCTTGGGCAAGGTGTACCCCCTGAATTGCGTCGTCTTGGTCAGGGCGTGAGGGAGGTTCATAGGAATGACATCGCTAAACCGCTGGATCTCGTGGATCACGGCATCTGTGTACGGCATCTGGGCTCGATTCTCCACAGCTGGCGTGTGGTTCTTCCTGATCACGTCATCAATTTCTTGGAACACTTTGGCTGTTGAGATAACCAGAAGGTGGAGCTGGGTACGTCTATACTAGGGGTGGAGGAGAATGCCAGGGGGTATTGGTTCATTTTGCACTTTGGCGGTCCAGATGGGTCCGTGCAGCCTTCTGGCTGAAATCATGGCGTGGGATGGGGCCGTGCCCACTCCGGGGTCATCCTTCCCATTCCAGGGCAGAGGGTGCGGGCTGGGGCCTCTCTGGAAAGGACCCGTCTCCCACCCTCCTTGGCTTGCTCCCTTCCCTCCTCAGTTACCTTGTACCTCTGGATACTTCATCAGGATCAGGAATCCCCACCGGAGTGTGGAGCTCACTGTCTCCGTCCCGGCAACAAACAGGTTGAGGACAGTCATGACCATGGTCTTGAGGTGAAACTCGCTTGATGGGTTTCGGCTTTCCTTTAGCGAGAGACAGAACCACGTTCTCAACAGAACCAGCTCTTTGCTTGAAGCAAACAAGAGACCAGCTATCCAGCTCACCTGAACGCACCTGAAGCTGCCTTAATATTGAATCAGACTCTCAGGCCATCATGGTCAGTATTGTCCACTCAGACTGGCAGCCGCTCTCCAGGGTCTCAGGCAGAGGTCTTTCCCATCACCCCCTGCCTGGTCCTTTTCAACTGGAGATGTTGCCAGGGATTGAACCTGGGCCCTTCTGCATGCCGAGCAAAGGCTCTGCCAGTGAGCCACGGCCCCTCTTGACAGCTCTCCAGTGCCTCAGGCTGAGGTGTTTTCTGTCACCTCCTTCCTGGTCATTTTAACTGGAGGTGCCGGGGACTGAACCTGGGAGCCCTGCTGGGTCAGACCAGGGAGGGTCCATCCAGTCCAGCATCCTGTCTCACACAGTGGCCTCAACCAGTTCCTCCTGGGGGGGGGGGGGGGACAACAGAGTGAAGAGGCTGAGGCCTTCCTCTGATGTTGCCTCCTGGATAAGGGATTTAGAGGTTTAGTGCCTCTGAATGTGGAGGCTCCCCTTTAGTCACCATGGCTAGTAGCCACCTCTCCTCCGTGAATCTGTCTAATCCCCTTTTAAAGCTGTCTATTCCTGTGGCCATCATTATATCCTCTGGCAGCGAATCCCACATTTTAATCACTCACTGAGTAAAGAAGTATTTCCTTTCGTCTGTCCTGAACCTCCTGCCCATCAGCCTGATTGGATGCCATCAAGTTCTAGTATTTTGAAAATGTCTCCTCTTTGCCTGTGGGGAAAATCCCCTTTCAACAGCACAGCCGGCCCCACTGAGGACTGATAGGTCTCACAAGTGTGTTCTGAGCGCTCCCAGTCGATTCTTGCCTTCATCCTCACAACAGCCTTACAGGGCAGACCAAAATTATCATCCACATATATAATAGTGGCCTTGTCTACTCCAGGCCCTACAGTCCCATGATGCCAGCTCAGAAGAAGGGTACCTTTTCCATCTGGATTAGGAAACAGTCGATAAAGTCCCGGGGGTTGTCGTGGTCAAGAGTGGCCTCGTTCACCTTGACCCTCTCAGCTACAAAATCGTAAATGTCACTGAGGTTCCGGAATAACTGCTGGTGGGAACCTGGCAGGAACTTCATGATCCACGAAAACATCTCGTACAGCTGCAGGGAAGGATGGGAAATTGAGGTCAGTCATGTTTCACACACTGGCCCTTCGTGTTACTTCTGACACCACAAACTGAGCCCCACAGTCTTCCCTACCCAATGGCGAAATGCTCTTCTCTGAGACTGAGCGTGGCGGCCTAATTTGTCTTGTGCAGAGAGGATGACCGCCCTCTCCTCCTAGTGGCCAACTACATCTGACCCAAAGAGATTCTCCACCACCAGCTGCCCCTGACCTTCAGCCATTTCCCTCAGTCACTCTTGAAATCCAGTTTCAGGTGGGCAGTTGAGGTAGTCGGCAGTAGAAGAATAAAATCTGAGTCCACTAGCATCTTATAGACCAACGACAGAATCCACAGCATTAGTGTGGTATATTTATTATATATATGTTTGAATGTAATGGAACTGTCTGGGAGAACCAGTTCTGATTCCCCACTCCTCCACATACAGCTGCTGGTGTGACCTTGGGTCGGTCACAGTCCTCTCAGAGCTGTTCTCTCAGGAGCAGTCCTCGGGAGAGCTCTCTCAGCCCCACCTACCTCCCTGTTGTGGGGAGGGGAAGGGAGAGGAGTTCGTAAGCCGCTCTGAGACTCCTTTGGGTAGTGAAGGGCAGGGTATATATCCAATCTCCTCCTCCTCCTCTTCTTCTTCCTCTTCTTCTTTCCTCCTCCTTCTCCCAAGATATAAGCTTTTGTGAGCAAAAGCTCACTTGGTCAGATACTCACAAAAGCTTATAATTTGGAAAATATTAGATTCAGGTGGGTAGCCAGGCCCATGTTGGTCTAAAACACATGAAAGCGGATACCCAGAATGAAACTTTGCTGGTCTTAAAGGTGCCACTGGACTCAAATTCTGGAAAAAGATTGTTGGCCTTTAAGGTTGTTGGACTTGAATTCTGCTCTTGATAACTAGAACTCCCCCCCCCCCCCCCAAGAATCCCAGATATTGTTGCTTCTCATTCATCTTCACCAAAGGCTTTTTGCTTGTTTGTTTTTTAGCTCTGTCAGGATCATGGCCTTCGGCAGTCCTCAGTGGAATGGCCACTCCTGTAGAATCTTCCAGAACAGCCGGAGAGCCAAAGCAAGCCATGTGACTGACCATATCCCCTGTGGCCTAAGGTTGCCAATCTCCAGGTGGTGGCTGGAGGTCTCCTGGAATTACAGCTGGTCTCCAAGTGACAGATATCAGTCCCCCTGAAGAAAATGGCTGCTTTGGAAGGTCGACTGTATGGAATTATGTCCTCGCTGAGGTCCTTTCCCAAACCCCACCCTCCCAGGGCTCCCCCACCCCAAAATCTCCAGTTGTTTCCCGACCCAGAGCTGGCAGCCCCACTTCGGTCAGCATGAGGGCACTCCTGACCCCCTTGCCGGTCCACTGGGAAGTGTTCCAAGGCCAGACTTTTGCTGAGGTGGTGGGAGCCCAGTCAAATGCGCCAAGGGTCCCCAAAATGGTGCCTGGGGGGCATATTGTCCATCAACATTTCCTGCCACCTGCCAGCTCTTTTTAGAAAGTGGGTGGGGCTGCGTGGGGTTATAGGCCATTGGGAAGCTGTGCAGAATTTTTTTAAAAAAAAGTTGCTAAGGCAACAGTGGCCACCACAGTACGAAGATCTTCGCAATGATGACTTGAGGTGAACTGTGGAAACCATTTTGGGGCTGGCCCTGTCTCCCTTGGAAGCCATTTTGTGGCTGCGCCCACCACGCTGTGCCACAATTCCGAAGGTGCCCACAGGCTCCAGTCGGTTGGGGGCCTGTGTCCTGTGCTGAGGTTTCACAGAGCCAGAGCTGAGCGCAGCCCCGGCCTCCGCATCTTCTCCTGATGGCCTGTAAGGAAAAGGGACCAGCACACCGGAAGGCGGGGAAGCATCTCTGGCGGGTTTTTGTCTCCCGCTCCCCGTTCGTACCTGACCTGAGGCGGCACTCATGCCCACAAAGTTCGCGTTGATCTTGGCCAGCAAGGTCAGGAAGTCTTTGTCCTGGTAGTCGAAGCGTTGGCCAAAGACGATGGAGCAGATGACGTTGGAGACGGAGCGGCTGAGGAAGAACGTGGGGTCGAAGGCCGAGCCTGGAGCAAGGAGGCAGCCGTGAGGAGAAGCCGGGCAGGCCTTTCCGCCCTTCCCTCAGCTGGCCAGCACGGCCCCCTCCCCACACTCATGTGTCCGGCACATCTGCTATTCTGGGGGGCTGGTGGCCACATCAGTCCTATCCTATCATGCCTCTGAATGGACACCTGAGGGGAAATGGGGGAGGCTAATGCACTTCTGACCCTCAGGAAGAATAAGCAAAAGGCTAGCTTAATATTGTCAGACCCTGGAAACTAAGCAGGGTGGGCTCTGATTAGTACTTGGATGGGAGACCACCAAGGAAGTCCAGGGTTGCTATGCAGAGGCAGGCAATGGCCAGCCACCTCGTAACATCTCTTTCCTTGACCTTGATGGCCCAGGCTAGCCCATTTTATCAGATCTTAGAAGCTAAACTGAGTTAGCCCTGGTTAATACTTGGATGGGAGACCACCAAGGAAGTCCCAGGTCGCTATGCAGAGGCAGGCCACGGCAGACCACCCCTGAATGTCTCTTGCCTTGACCTGGAGGGTCCCGGCTGGCCCGATCTCATCGGATCTTGGATGCTCAGCAGGATCAGCCTTGGGCAGCACTTGGAAGGGAGACTGCCAAGGAAGTCCAGGGTGGCTGCACAGTCAGGCAGTGGCAAACTGCCTCTGAACGTCTCTTGACTTGGGAACCCTACAGGATATGGCCCCAAGTCAGCTGCGACCTGACAGCCCTTTCCGCCATCGCCATGGGAGGTGGGCAGAGAGAGCAGGGAGCGACGGAGGGAGGAGCGGAAGAACAGGATGCAGTTCAGGGAAGCCATTTTGTTGGCCACCCCAGAGGGAACCTGTAGGAAAACTTACAACAGGAATGTTTTGCAAGTGGAATCTCTTATTTAGCAAAGAGAATCTGTCTGACGTAACGGCAGGAAGTTTCTGTTCCTGTTTCCCATAAAATCCAGGGGTGGTAAGCTGCCAAGTTCCCCACTGGGGCAGAGAGAGGCAGGCAAGCACACGCCCCAGAACTGCCGCCCTCAGAGAGGCCCAGAGCATCAGCGGCTCCCACAAAGGCCCCCCTTCCAAATATCACAGTCAAGGGAGCTGGCAAAATAAGCCCCACCATTGGTTTTCCGGAACTCCTCCACAAGGAAGTGGGCCTCTTCCTGGATCCGCTCCTCAATGGACCGTTTCCCCATCCCGAAATTACGCAAGGTGCTGAGGGTGAACCGGCGGAGCTGTCTCCACCGCTCCCCATTGGCAAAAGCGATCCCTGGAAGCACAAAGCGGGAAAACGTCAGCAGGCGTGGAGAGCGAGAAAAGGAAGATGCGACCGAGCCCACCGTAAATGATAAGTGGCCCTCACCGCTCCATCAAGTGCCAGTAGTCAAAAGCGTGTGTGTGTGTGTGTGTGTGTGTGTGTGTGTGTGTGTGTGTGTGTAGTGTTCCTCCAAGCTGAGTTAGTGTGAGCTACCTCAGTTTTTAGCCTCCAGCTCACACTTTTTTGTGTTGGCTCAGGAAGGAGGGCTCCAGAGCAAACTCATTTCTGCAGTAGCCAAATCGCTTGCTCACAGCTTTAATGCCAGCAGCTCACAAAGTGGAATTTTTGCTCACAGGGCTCCACAGCTTAGAGGGAGCATTGGGGAACCCTTAAAAACTCAGAACACAGATGTTAACTGTGGGTAAAGAGGACCTTGGGACATAAAGATGGTTTCTGGCTGACCTCCCTCGGAAGGAGGATTGCTAACTCTGAGCTGGGAAATTCCTGGAGGGCTTTCAAGGAGGGCCCTGGAAAGGACAGAGTTGAAGGAGGGAGAGAGAGCTCAGGAGGGGAGGCGATGCCCTATAGAGTCTGCTCTCCAGAGCGGCCCTTTCCTCCAGGGGAACTGATCTCTGCAGTCTGGAGATGTAATTCTAGGGGAACTCCAGGCCCCACCTGGAGAGGTTGGCGATCTGACTTGTGAGGAAGCCCCATGTGGGGGGCAGCTACAGACTCCCCCCCCCGCCCTCCTTCAAGCAGCCCTTGTGCAGCCTCCCAAGGGAGATGATGCAGGAACGGGATTCAAGCGAGGATCGCAAGGGGCAGCCAAGTGCAAGGGGGGAAAGAAGACCCAACGATCTCACATGTTTTAGTTCATTAAATTTAGAATTGTGCTTGGAAATGAATGTGGAACTCAATTTAAAAAAGCGGGCTCAGATGGGGATTTAAAACAGCTGGATTCCAGGGCAAGTTAAAAACTCCTTGGTGAACTACAGTATTTATTCAAATACAAGACTAGTTCTCCCCGCCGCCCCCAGGTAAGCCATCGAAAGGGGGTGGCCTTACATTTGTATACAAGGTAACAGTAATAGATTCAGGTGGGTCACCGTGTTGGTTTGAAGCTGGTTTGAAGCAACAGAACGAAGTCTGAGTCCAGTGGCACCTTTAAGTTTAAATCTGAAGACGTGTGTGTGTGTGTGCACAGCAAAGCTTATACCCAGAATTAAACTTTGCTGGTGTCACGAAAGTGGGTCCTCAGTGCCTAGGTATCTTATCTGCATTTTCTGTAGAGCCTTAATCTGCAAGTGTTATCTGGATTGTTTCCAAGCTACGCAATGTACCTGACTAATGAGCAGCTGCTGATAATTACTGGTTAGCCTGATAGTGGCCAGCTGTGAGCTGTCAAAGTAACTGCTTGACAGCGGACCATTTTGACAGTTCAAGATCTACATCAGAGAGATCAATTGACTGAGTCCTATGATTGGTCAGCCAACTGAGAACTGACAGCTGAGCTAGGATAAAGCCAGGAGTCAGACAGGAGGACAATATACAGAGAAGGATATAGAGAAGAACCTTCTGCCTTGCCTCTTGAGGCGCTCATGAACCTGGAGGAAAAGGCGGTCGCTCTCTCCGGAGCTTCTGCATCAGCACTGCTGGAAGACTGCTGCTCAGGGTCCGCACTAGAAGCTCGTGAGCTGGGCTTCTTGTCTTGTCTTTGTTCGGTGTCCACACCTTTCCCTTACTTGTATGTTTTTATCTGTTACTCTTTTGTAAATACATTTCTATTCTGCCTTTTAATTAACTGGAGTGAGTTACTGGCCCAGAACCCAGGTTTATTATCTGAACCAGCGCCTAGAATTATGCTACCAAAAAGGGATTAATTTTTCAATTGGAATGCCACTTAAATTTCTTTATATTCCAAGCCAGCCTGGCCAAATAAACGTTGGGGGCAGACCCCTATGTTCCAGTGTTCCCTCTGAGCTGAGTTAGTGTGAGCTAGCTCACAGTTTTTTAGGCTCTGGCTTTTCGTCTTGGCTCAGGAAGGATGGCTCCAGAGAGCAAACTGATTTCTGCAGCAGCCCAATCGCTCGCTCACAACATTAATGCCAGTAGCTCACAAAGTAGAACTCTTGCTCACCAGACTCCACAGCTTAGAGGGAGCATTGGTTGTGACAGTTGCCCTTAAAGGTGCCACTGGATTCAAACTTTGCCCAGTCCTGTTCAGTAGTAACACTGTGTGTGTGCACGTGTTGTCTTACATTGGCATACAAGTTATGATTAGGTCCAGTAATCGCTTTTTTGGGGGGTATAATATTTTCAAAGGGGCTCTTTGTCCTTTTGCGTAAACACGGTACCTTCAGCTGCATGACTGGTGTCGCAGGGAGTGATGCTGACCCTTATCTGGAAGGCTGGGTGTGTGTGTGTGTGTGTGTGTGTGTGTGTGACACATGTGGATGTTGTTGCCTTTCTTTGGAACTCACCGAAACCTTGGACGAAGTCATCCACGGTGGCCAGGTGGCCCCTGCCGCCAAACTCTTCAGCATGATCCACCAGGGCTTCCTTGATGGCCTCGTAGCCATAGAGGACGACCACCCGCCGAGGGCCCAAGTGGACGGTGAAGACAGGCCCGTATTGATCTCTCAGCTGCAAGAAGAATCGGAGATGGTCACGGGCCAGCTTTCTCCCTCGGGTTGGTTCTGCGTGTCCAAGTGCCTCATATTCCTCCATCCCAGCACTGAGTGTTTGTAACAGCAAAGGCAGGTCCCCACTGAGACCCTTTAATTGGGGATTCCGGGACCAAACTTGGGACTTTGTGCATGGAATGAACAGAGCTATGGCCCCTGCTGTTTACAATGGACCTGATCCCGCACAGGCCAACGTCATCACAACAGAGCTTGTACCAACAGAGCATTGCGAAGAGCCGGCTGGGCACGGTCGCCTTTGGAACTTCCACGTTCTCTGCGGAAACATCCCTGGTTAAACAACTCCCCCAATCCGCTCAAGAAATGCCCCCACACACTTCGAGTTCCTGCAGCAGATCTCTGTTTCCACTCCCCTGCCCACAAGCAACCCAACCCAATGGGCCAACTTGAGCTTGTCCCAGAGAGACTTGCGCCCAGCCATCCCCGTGACATGCCCACACATCTTCGGAGTGGTAACCCGATCCCCCTTCAAAGCTCTGCCCCCCTTGGGAATAGGTGTGCCCCAGTAACTCAATCCCTGCCTCACCTGTTCACGCCCTGAGCCCAGGTTCCCTGTAGCCAGAGGAGGGAATTAAGCCCAATTTATTGCTGTTTGTTTGTGGCCCAGTTTTGCTTCATTTCAAAGATTCCCAGCATTTCCTGGCGAGAACTGGTTGCCTGTTTGTTTGGTTAGTTGGGTCTCTCTATTCACTCCACATTTTCTCAACTGGGAGGGAAAAATACAGCTCAAAACCACATTCAGTTACCTCGAAGCAACGCTGTACTGACTGCAAAGTCACCCCTGAATGGCCATAAAATGGCCCTAAATCTATGCAGAAGGTACCATTAAATCCCAACGGTCAAAGGACTTGAAAGTGGCATGGAGTGAGGAAGCTGCCATAAAACCCGATGATCAAAGGAAGTGAAACTAGCATGCAATGCAGAAGGGAATTTCTGTTCCAATGTGGGTTTCGTAAAAAGAAGAGAGGAAAAAGCCAATGCAGAATCGGCCTATCTCTCTCCTTCCCAAATGATAAGCACTTTGCAGAAGTGAAAAAGGCAAACTCTGAGTGAGGGATGATTAGGAAAGGGATTGAGAATAAAATGGCCAATATTGTAATGCCTCTGTATAGATCTGTGAAGTGGCCTCATTTGGAATCCTGTGTACAGTTTGGTCCCAGTATTTCCAAAAAGACATTGCAGAGCTGGAAAAAGTACAGAGGAGGGCAGCCAAGAAGATTCGGGGGTTGGAGCACCTTTCCCATAAGGAGAGGCTGACGGGTCTCTGGGACTTTTCAGCTTAGAAAAGAGGTGACTAAGAGGGGACCGGAGAGAGGTTGAACAAATTCTGCACGGGGTGGAGAGAGAGGCGACCAAGAGAACTTTCTGTCTTTCTCCCAAAAGACTAGAACTCGAGGGCATCCAATGAAGCTGATGGACAGTAGACTGAGGAAAGACAAAGGGAAATACTTCTTTACACAGAAAGCGATTAAAATGTGGAATTAGCTGCCAGGAGATATATTTATTTTACTTATTATTCTTTTCTTTCATTCAATTTGCTAGGCCACCCTTCCCTGAGATAGGACTCAGGGCAGCTTACATCAGAAGTGAATACAATATAAGAGGAAAAAATTAAAACATTAAAAGATATTAAAACAATCAGAAAACAATACTGTGTCCAAGATGATGGATAATTTCAGTGTCGAATTGCCCCGTGGATGGAGGGGAAAATCCGGAGTGAAAGAGGGCAGGTGGGGGCTGCGAGAGAGCCTGGTTGTCGCTGTCCTCAACCGAATGCCTGGCGGAACACCTCTGCCTTGCAAGCCCTATGGAAAACGAGTAAATCCCACAGGGCACAGATGTTCTCTGGCAGAGAGTTCCATCAGGAGGGGGCCAGGGCTGAAAAGGCCCTGGTCAAGGGCAGCCAGATCTCTCCAGGGAGGTACCACCAGTAGGCACTAGAGCATAACGCTCTTCCAGGGGCATACTGGGAGAGGCAGCCCCAAAGATACATAGTGAGTGATGGCCACAGGAATGAACAGCTTTCAAAGGTGATTAGGGAGATTCATGGAGGAGAGAGAGGTCTATCAGTGGCTACTAGCCGTGGTGGCTGAGGGGAACCTCCACCTTCAGAGGCACTAATCCTCTGAATCCCAGAGCCAGAAGGCAACATCAGGGGAAAGCCTTGAGGTTTCAATGCCCCATTGCTGGCCCTCCAGAGGGACTGGTTGGGACCCCTGTGTGAGACGGGATGCTGGACTAGAGGGACCCTCACTGGTCTGATCCAGCAGGGCTCTTCTGATGTTCTTATCAGGGGAAGGCCTCGGCCTCTCTGCCCTGTTGTTGGCCCTCCAGAGGAACTGGCTGGCCACTGTGTGAGACAGGATGCTGGACTAGATGGACCCTCACTGGTCTGACCCAGCAGGGCTCTTCTGATGTTCTTATCAGGGGAAGGCCTCGGCCTCTCTGCCCTGTTGTTGGACCTCCAGAGGAACTGGATGGCCTCTGTGTGAGACAGGATGCTGGACTAGATGGACCATTGGTGTGATCCTGCAGGGCTCTTCTGATGTTCTTATGAAGACCTTGGCCTCTCTGCCCTGTTGCTGGCCCTCCAGAGGAACTGGCTGGCCCCAGTGTGAGATAGGATGATGGACTAGATGGACCTTCACTGGCCTGACCCAGCAGGGCTCTTCTGATGTTCTTATCAGGGGAAGGCCTCGGCCTCTATACCCAGTTGCTGGCCCTCCAGAGGAGCTGGTGGCCCCTGTGTGAGACAGGATGCTGGACTAGATGGACCCTCCCTGGTCTGACCCAGCAGGGCTCTTCTGAGGTTCTTCTCAGGGGAAGGCCTTGGCAACAGGCAACATCAGGAGAAGGCCTTGGCCTCTGTTCTCTGTTGCTGGTCCTCCAGAGGAACTGGTTGGCCACTGTGTGAGACAGGATGCTGGACTGGATGGACCCTCACTGGTCTGACCCAGCAGGGCTCTTCTGATGTTTTTATATTTTTAAGAAAGAAACAATGAAATCCTTGATCAAAATACAAGAGGGGAGAGGAGGACAAAGGAGGCTTCAAGACAAAAGTAACGAAATGGGAGTTGGAAAATGTTTCTTTAAAAAATGGAAATGCAGCAGAGACCTTTAGTTGCTGAAGGACCAGCAACTCACAGGACAGGAGAAGAGGAACGGGTCGGGGGATTAGATGAGAGAGGCAAGGTGATGGAAGAGCCGAAATTGTAGAAACCTCCCCCCCCCCCCGGCTGGATCCTCGGTCTTTCTTTTGGAGAGCGCAACTGTTGTCATTTATGGAGGGATGCAAATCTGTAGCTGCCTTGATCCCAGACTGGCGTTTGTTCCCACCCCCTTTCTGGCAGCAGCAGATGTAACGAGGAGGGTTGACAGGTCCGTTCCCCCCCCCAACCACTGGCAGGGGATGGGGGGGGGCAGATCCAGGTTAGAAAACTCCTAGAGGTTTGGGGGTGGAGCCTGGGGAGGACCGGGACCTCAGTGGGGTACAGTGCCATATAGAGTCCCCCTTCCAACGCCTCCATTTCCTCCTCCAGGGGGACTGGTCTCTGTAGTCTAGAAATGAGCTGTAATCCCAGGGGATCCCCAGGCCCCCCCTGGAGGCTGGCATCCCTAGCATATCCTGCTTACCTTCTTGAAGGACTTCAGGATGTCCTCGGCCTTCAGTTCCAGCAAGTTGCCCAGAATGGGGAGGGGTGCGGGGCCCGGGGGGAACTGCTGCCTCCTTGCCGTCCGGCTCCATGCTGAAAGGAGAGCTAAAGCTGAAATGCAAACTATCAGCAGAAGAGAGAGACTTTCGCACAGCTCCATCGTCCCCAGGCAGCCTGGAAACGACAGAGCCAAACCCCACCTAAAATGGGACCCGTGTCGTAAAAGAGGGATTGGTGGAAAACCTGGAGATCTATTCCTTTAACAGCAGACTTATCTTCTTGATACACACAATTTGGGCCCAGCCCAGGAAATTGGTGATAAGTTGCTTCTAGCTGCCAACTACTGGCCTGTAAAATTTATTTGGCATTCAAGATTTTGGTTTAGAAAAAAGATGACTATGGGGGGAGGGGGACATGACAGAGGTTTATAAAATTATGCATGGGGAGGAGAGAGTGGACAAAGGGAATTTTTTCTCCCTCTCCCAAAATTCTAGAACTTGAGGGCATCCAGTGAAGCTGATGGGCAGGAGGTTCAGGACAGACAAAAGGAAATACTACTTTACACAACCAGAGAGGGATTCCAATGTGGAATTCGCTGCCAGAGGATGTGGTGATGGCCACAGGAATAGACAGCTTCAAAAGGGGTTTAGAAACCCATCAATGGCTACCAGGCATGGTGACTGAGAAGAACTTCTACATTCAGAGACACTAAACCTCTGAATCCCAGAGCCAGGAGGCAACATCAGGAGAAGGCCTCAGTCTCTCTGCCCTGTTGTTGGTCCTCCTGGCTGGCCACTCGGTGAGACAGGAGGCTGGACTAGAGGGACCCTCACTGATCTGACCCAGCAGGGATCTTCTAATATTGGCAGCACCGCTGAATGAATTCCTAAATGCACTTTATTATATCACACCGCCATCGTTATACTAATTGTTATATTAATTGTTTTAAACTGCTTATTTGGATTTTATATTGAAATGCATATTGTTTTATTGGTTTAATGTGAGCTGCCCTGAGCCTGCCTTGGTGGGAAGGGTGAGGTAAAAGCTAAATAAATAAATAAATGGACCCTCAGTGTTCTGACCCAGCAGGGCTCTTCTGAGGTTCTTACCAGGGGAAGGCCTCGGCCTCTCTGCCCGGTTGTTGGCCCTCCAGAGGAACTGGCTGGCCACTGTGTGAGACAGGAGGCTGGACTGGATGGACCCTCACTGGTCTGACCCAGCAGGGCTCTACTGAGGTTCTTACCAGGGAAAGGCCTCGGCCTCTCTGCCCTGTTGCTGGCCCTCCAGAGGAACTGGTTAAGGCCACTGTGTGAGACAGGAGGCTGGACTGGATGGACCCTCCCTGGTCTGACCCAGCAGGGCTCTTCTGAGGTTCTTATCAGGGGAAGGCCTCAGCCTCTCTGCCCTGTTGCTGGCCCTCCAGAGGAACTGGTTGGCCACTGTGTGAGGCAGGATGCTGGACTAGATGGACCCTCCCTGGTCTGATCCAGCAGGGCTCTTCTGAGGTTCTTCTCAGGGGAAGGCCTCGGCCTCTCTGCCCTGTTGTTGGCCCTCCAGAGGAACTGGCTGGCCACTGTGTGAGACAGGAGGCTGGACTAGATGGACCCTCCCTGGTCTGATCCAGCAGGGCTCTTCTGAGGTTCTTATCAGGGGAAGGCCTCGGCCTCTCTGCCCTGTTGCTGGCCCTCCAGAGGAACTGGCTGGCCACTGTGTGAGACAGGAGGCTGGACTAGATGGACCCTCACTGGTCTGATCCAGCAGGGCTCTTCTGAGGCTCTTCTCAGGGGAAGGCCTCGGCCTCTCTGCCCTGCTGTTGGCCCTCCAGAGGAACTGGTTAAGGCCACTGTGTGAGACAGGAGGCTGGACTGGATGGACCCTCCCTGGTCTGACCCAGCAGGGCTCTTCTGATGTTCTTAAGATTCATCTCCTCCAGGCAAATGCAGTGGTCTTCTGGGGTGGAGCTGGGGATACTGCAAAGGGCCTCTTCTTTCCCGAAAGGGGGTGTGGTGCCAGGGGCAAAGGCTGCCTGTGGCCTGCAAGGGAAGTTTTATAACTTTGAGGAGATTAACCCCCCAAGGACGCTCTCCCATCCTCCTCTTGTGAACGCAAATATCCTGACTCTGCCATTGGTCTGGACCAAGGATCCCCAACCTCTTTGAGCCTGAGGGTGCCTTTGGAATTCCAACCTGGCATGGTGAGCGCTGCCTCAAAAGGACTGCCACAAAACAGCTGCCACAGCTTACATTCCATCGTACCATGAAGATCCTTGAGCTGGGGCAGTGGCTGCCGACAAAGCAATGTTTTTAAAAACCTGCGCAGCCAATCAAATCTCCAGTGGCCAATGAGAATCCTTGCTGGGCAAAAGCCCGCCCGCCTGCCTACGGGCAGCATGTTGGGGCTCCCTGGCCTGGACCCTTCCCCTGGGCTGAGCTGCCTAAATCCTATTGTTGGTGACCGCACTCATCCACCCGAGAGTCACTTTTGCCAGACATTTTGCCAGACAGCTCAGCTCTTGCGCTGAAACAACTTTCCAATCAGTGCCATCCCTAGTTCTGCAAGCGGACTGGGATAAACCTCCGAGAAGCAGCAGACCTTAAATCTGCTATTCAGCTTTCAAGCATGAACTCTGAGCCCTGGTTGCAGCCGTGCAGAAAAAAGAGAACAGTGAAGGGTCTTTAAAGTATGAGATTCACGAAGACAAGACCGTGAGCCTGATCTTCCTGCCTTCTTTCAGCAGAGAAGAAAAACTGGTTATGTTCTGTCCCCAGCCAAGTATTCTGCCCTTTCAGTTCTCTGTTTTGTAGAAAACAGTGCTTTGTCATTGCCCCGGTTTATAATGGTGGGGTCATAAAAGTTCAGCCCATGTTTGCTCTTCGTATTTGGGGGAGAGTTGATAGCCAAGTCCTTGAGAAAGGGCAATGGACCGGAGAGAGAGAGAGAGCAAACACCCCGCCTCTTCACACTCGGCTGGCAGCGAAAGCCAGAAAGGGGAGCGAAAGCAGCCCCTCCTCGGGCCCTGGCATGGACCCCACGGCAGAAGCAGCCCCCATCCAAAGGGCAGCAGACGCTGTCCAGGGAGCGGGAGCCGGGGTCCGTTGCCCAGTTGAGAGGGGAGAGGGAGATACCCCAACACTCCCAACATTTCCTGTTCAGTTTGAATTCAAGAGCCAAAACTGACTGGAATGCTTTAGAAGTGTTGGTGTTTCGTTACTTGGTTTGGACAGAGATCAAATACTGTTTATTATTTGAAGTATTTATATCTTGTGCCCTCAGTAAAGTACTTTTACACAAAACCAGTGAAACCCACAACATAAAATCACCATGAACAAAACTAGAGTCCAGTGGGGGCACCTTTCAGACCAACAAAGGTTTATTCAAAAGGTGTGAGCTTTCATGTGCAAGGCACACCTTTTCCAAATACCTTGCGTACGAACTCTCATCCCTTGAATAAAGCTTTGTTGGACTTAGAGGTGCCCATCTGGACTCTCACTTGGTTCTACTGCTTCCGACCCACACAGCTGACCCCACCTGGATCTATCAACATGAACAGCCACTGATCAGTCATTTGAAGGGCACAAAACAGGAAAACCCTGGGAGGTAATAGAAACAAAATTCCATTTTAAACCATCAATATATTACAGAGCCAGCAGAAAGGAAAGGGGGTCATCAAGTAGCTTCTGGCTTCTGACGACCCTAGGAATGAATGACCTCCCAAACATCCTGTTGTGAACAGCCTGGCTCGGGTCTTGCCAACGGAGGGCCCTCGTGGCTTCCTGGATGGAGTCCTTCCGTCTTATGTTGGGTCTTCCTCTTTTCCTGCTGCCTTCCACTTTCCCTGGCAGGATTATCAGTTTGGGGTAGTGGGTCAAGTGCGCGGACTCTAATCTGGGAGATCCGGGTTTGATTCCCCACTCCTCCTCCACTTGCACCTGCTGGATGACCTTGGGCAAGCTGTAGTTCTCTCAGTGCTGTTCCCTTAGGAGCCGTCCTCAAGAGAGCTCTCTCAGCCCCACCTCCCACCCAGGGTGCCGTCTGTTGTGGGGAAGGGAAGGGGAAAGAGTTTGTAAGCTGCTGCTGCTTCGTCTTCTTCTTCTTCGTCTTCCTCGTCCTTGCCTTTGTCCTCTTCTTCGTCCTCTTCTTCATCCTCTTCCTCCTCCTCTCCCTCCTCTTCCTCGTCTCACCATGTGACCAAAGTACGATAGCCTCAGTTTGTTCATTCTAGGGAGAGTTCAGGCTTGACCTACTCTAGAGCCCACTGGGTTTGTCTTTTTGGCGGTCCACGGTATTCGTAAAACCCTCCTCCAACACCACATTTCAAAGGAATCCCCTTTCTTCCCGTCAGCTTTCTTCATTGCCTGACTGTCACATTCATCGACAGGAAGGGGGAATACGATGGCAGGCAGGAGTTCTCTTGATCTTGGATGCCAGCCAGCAACACAGCCATTCATGACACAAATAAAATCAACGTCAAGAACTAACTATGGAGGAATGAGGCTTGCAGAAATGACAGTGCTTTTTCCCTTTGCACCTGAAACACAGCTGGGTTGCACCAGGAGGACTTCCACGGGAAGAGAGTTCCAGAGCCTGGAGGCCACAACCAAGGAGGCTCCGTTCCCGACGGTGCTTGCCCTCCTCAGGTTGGTTGCCGGGGCCATGTGGAGGAAGATCTGGGCACAAAGGCCTCGTCAGTGGCCAGGTCCCTCCCACTGGGAAAAGGTGATCCCTCAAGGATCCAGTCAGAGACCATCCAAGGCTTGACAGGAAGCAACCAGGAACATTCAAGCGCCAGCTGTACGGCTCAGCGTCTTAGCACACCTGCAGTTTGGGATAAAAGCCCCAATGCAGGCAATCTTCGGCAGGCATTCGAGTCATTTGGTGCCAAACCAAACAGCCCCCGTGACTGGATCGTGGCTGATTGCCAAAGCTGAACACTGTAAGTCTGTCTGTTGACCAGGGCTGATGCAAAATTTGGAGCATCCCTAGCAGCAACCAGCACAGAGAAGAAGCCTCTTTTGCCGCTTGCATGACACAAGAGTCCCTGCAGTTTACTGCCTGCAAGCACTGCCTCCGCCATGCTTTGGACTCTGCCATGCCTCCGCCATGCTTTGGACTCACTGCCACTCCTGGACATTCTTCAGCGGTCTTAATGTGAAATGCAACAACGTTTAACATGTCAGTGCTCAGAGCACTTTATGTCTCCTATCGCAATAATCATGACATCACCCCTCTGAGGTAGGCTGGTATCATCCCCAGGACAGTTTAAACCAAGACCAAAGATCAATATTTTAGGGAGAAGAATGAAGCGGTGAGATTCTGCCGCTTCCAGCTGGCCGGCAGACACAGTTCAGATTTTGCTGTATTTTGCATTCCACCGTTGATCAACCCACGGGGGAATCCACACCATCTGGCTTCAGATCAAGCCAAGTCATGCACCCCACCCCACCCCCCGCATCAGTCCAAGGCTACCAAATCCTAAATGCCACTGCATGTCACCTAAAATGCTCTTCAGCATTAAATATGACTGCATGCGTTCCAGAAATCAAATGCAGTAGATCACTGTGAGGGATCTTTAAGTCACCTCGCAGGTCTCCTGCTTGTTTATCAGTCCCTCAAAATATCCCCCCCCCCCCGAGCTTCGCCTTGGCCATAATATTTGCAGGTAGGAAACTGAGGTGGAGAGGGAGCAGCTTGCCCTTATCCACGTGCTGAGTTCATGCAGGAGCAGGGATCAGGTCCCAGCGGCTATCTCCCTCCCATGTGGCAGGTCAGCCCAGTTCAGATTTCTTTTTGCCACTGATTAACTCCTGGTGGGTTCATGCAATGCGGCTGCTGACAAGCAGTGGAAGAAAGGTGAGCCTCACGTTGTGAGAAGCAAGCAGAGAGAAGGGTGGAGGGTCAGGTCCTGGCAGGGTGAGTGTGGAGAGTTTGAAAAGCTGGCTTAGTCTGAACACACAAAGGCCGGGACAGCCGGATTTGCAGAGGAGCCGGTGGCAACTGAAGGCCACATGAGTCTGGGATGGGGTCAGCCTGACAAGACTTGGCATGTTTTTGTGGCTGCAGCAGCGGGCCCCACCCCTATCCTACAACTCCTCTGGAAGCTCACGTGTCGTTTTCAGCTCTCTTTGAGATTCCTGTTTGTTTTCCGATTTCTGTAGTCACAGCCCTGTTGCACAGTTCAGTGGACGCCCCGTTCTGTTGATTATAGGTGACTCACACACACACACCGTGATCCGTCTTGAGTCTCAGCAAGACAGGCAGACTAGAAATAACATAACAACAGCAGCAGCAGCAGCAATAATGATAAAAACATCACAATAGAGTTGCAGCTCTGCAGCACTGGAATCTTTGCAAAAAGTACAGCTTGCCATCAGCCGGAAATTCACAGGAGCACAGACCAGACAACATCACGGAGGATGAGGAAACAAAGATTCTGGAGGACTTCCGATTGCAAACAGATAAACACCCATGATATCACCATTGTAGGGGGAAAAAAATGAGAAACAGGGTTTGGATCACTGACATTGCAAAGGAAAGAACAGGAGCAGACCACCAAATACTAAGACCTACGAATAGAGTTAGAGCACCAGTTGTCATTGGAGCCCTTGGAACAGTGACTAGAAAGCTCAAGAAACATCTGGGCATTGAGCAAATGCCCAGCAGGAACTCATTAGCATAACAGGCCACACCCAACAGCAGAAACTCATTAGCATATTGGGCCACACCCAGCAGCACAGCTCATTAGCCTATTAGGGGGGCTGGGAAAGCACAGGGCAGGCATGGAAGCTTGCTTTTTTCCCCTCCCTGAGCTTCTCCGCCCTACTTCAGCATCGCCTTAACAGTCTACCCGCCCCCCCCCCCCCACCTGACGGCTGGAGAAAGGCACTGCTGAAGGGCCTGGAGTCTGAAAGATCCCAGGAACTTCAGCATCACCTTTCTAGTCTCCCCCCGCCCCCCTCCAAAAGATCAGAAAGGGAAGCAAGCATGTTTGCCTGGCAGACCTCGGTCTCCCCAGCCAGCCCACCAAGGAGTGCAGACTGGGAAGACAGAGGGCAGCCAGGCAAATATGCCCCGTTCCTTTCCTGAGCTTCTCCACTTTTGCAGAGAGACTGAGGCTGCGGTCACACGGCCCCTTTAAATCCGGGAGCCCTCCCGGATTAAAGGGGCTGCATTTTTTTACCTTGGGTTGGGATCCCAACCCCTGTGGCGGCCGGCGGCGGAGGCAGTGGCGGCAGAAGTGGCGGTGGCAGAGGAGGAGGAGGCGGTGGAAGAAGCGGCAGCGGCAGAAGAAGTGGCAAAGGACCCGCCAGCTGCCTGGTAAGTTTGGGGTTCCCCCCCCCCCTTTTACACTTGGGCGCTTGAGCGGCCAAGCGCCCAAGTGTAAAAGGGGGGGGAAATAGCGGGGGGGGGCCATCTGGACAGCCCTGCTCTCGCAATGATTGTGAGAGAGGGCTGGCCAGATGGCTCAAATGCGGGTTCCTCCTGCAACACCCGGGAAAACTGTTCATTTTCCTGGGGTCGGAAAATGTGGGAGGAACCCTCATTTGAGCCCGCTTTGGCGTGGGACTTGCTGCAGCCCATGTAGTCGGCCCCTTTAAATGCGGGAGGAAGCAGCCCTTCCTCCCACATTAAAGGGCCTTGTGCTCGCACCCTAGGGTTGCCAAGTCTGGGTTGGGAAATACCTGGAGACTTTGGGGGTGGAGCCAGGAGAGGGCGGGGTTTGGGGAGGGGAGGGGCCTCAGCAGGGTACAATGCCATAGAGTCCACCCTCCAAAGCAGCCATTTTCTCCAGGGGAGCTGATCTCTGTCAGCTGGGAATCAGTTGTAAAAGCAGGAGATCCCCAGGCCCCACCTGGAGGCTGGCAACCCTATCGCACCCTCAGAGAAGTGCGGGGCGGGGCTGATCAGGGAGGGAGAGAAAGGCATTTTCAGGGTGCCCGGGTTTCCTGCCTGTCTTTTTCCGGCTGGGACATGTCAGCTAAAGAAGGGGAGGAAGGGAAAGAGGGCATTTTGACAGGCCGCCTTTCCCTCTTGTGTGTCACGTGGGGAGGGCAGCCTGCTCTGTAGCCACCCATGCCCAGAGGCTTTGGTTGTAGGCCTGGCCAACTCAGGAGCCAGCCGGAACTCCCTTCCTCTGCGTTCCTGCCCCAAAATAGCCCTGATGACGATGATTGTGATTATTATCATCATTATCATCATCATCATCATTATTCATCATCATCATCACCCTATCCCAGCATATGCCAGGCTCCAGGCGATGTACAAGGAAGGCATGATGCCACAGAACAGAATACAAATTTTAAAATCC
This sequence comes from Lepidodactylus listeri, assembly GCA_029233225.1. Classification (NCBI taxonomy): domain Eukaryota; kingdom Metazoa; phylum Chordata; class Lepidosauria; order Squamata; family Gekkonidae; genus Lepidodactylus; species Lepidodactylus listeri. The sequence continues at coordinate 43,223,375 of JARCFY010000020.1, forward strand.
AATGCAATTAATAAGAATAAAACCAGAATAAAATCCCAGGTGGCAGTTTACAGTTTTCTGTTCCCATTCTGGACTGCCTGGCTATATGGCGGGGGGCATACGTACAGGAAAGAGAGGGGAAGGGGGATGGGGGGGGGAGGGTGCCAGCCAGTGTAACCAGCCGTTGCTGTCCTCACCCAAAAGCCTGGCAGAACATCCCTGCCTTACAGGCCCTGTGGAACTGCACAAGGCCCCGCAGGGCATGGATGTCCTCTGGCAGAGAGTTCCACCAGGTCGGGGCCAGGACCGAGAAGGCCCTGGCGCTGGTCGAGCACAGCCAGACATTCTTGGGACCACTGACTGTGACAATTCTTTTATAATAATAATAAAAACACAGGAAGAGCCCTGTGTTTTAAGCAACATGACGGTTGCCAAAGTGTGAACCCAGAGGGCCTCTTCACACACACTTCTTCATTATTCATGTGGGAGACATGTGTGTAAATGGGGCATAACAGATCTCTTTTGCCCCAGAGAGAATTTCCCCATTACACTGCAGCAGTCTGGCAACATACTTTCTGTGGATCTAGTTCACAGCTTGGGTTGAGATACCTCAAGCGCTGAGCAATCCAACGGAAGGAAATAGCCACAAGGTGCACAAGGACGCCCCAGAGCACCCCCTTCAGGTGGCATTCGGTCACAGCAAAGGATCTGGTCGAGTAACCAGGAAGACCCTATCCCAGATCTTGCAGCAGCCGACGACGACGTTGGGGAAGGATGTTGCTCTTCCCCGTCCACACTGGTGGGGAGAGAGCTACTCCAACCACTTCCCTTTAGGGGGAGGGGGGAGAGAGGGCACCTGACCAACTGACTGTCCTTTGGGGGTCCAGTTCTGCCTCTCCACAGCTAGTTGTAGGGTTGGCATCTCTGTGTTGGGAAATACTTGGAGATTATTTGGGGGGTGGAGCCTGGGGAGGATGGGGTTTGTGGAGGGGAGGGATTTCAGCAGGATTTATGGGCACAGAGTCCACCCTCCAAAGCAGCCATCTTCTCCAGGGGAACTGATCTCTGTTGTCTGGCTATCAGTGGTAATAGCAGGAGATCTCCAGCTGCAGACAGGCAGATGTGGTGGAGCTCAGCCCCAGCGGCCACCTGCACCAGCTTCGTTTCCACCTGCTTTCACATTGGGGCTATTTCTTGTGGTCACCTCTGTTGGGGGGGGGGTTGTCCAGTTGATTCTTGCTGCACCACTTTAATGCCATTTTACAGAGTGCTACAAAAATAGTATTGAAATTCTGCACAAGGGAAGAGGAACTGATGGGAGCAGGCATGCTGCAGGGGGAGTTGGGGGTCTGAGCTGGGGTCTGGAGGGCCTGGGTTCAAGTTCCCGCTCTGCTCAGGTGACCTGGTTGGGCCACTCGCCTTTGGTCAGCCTAACTACCTCAAGGGTTGTTGTGAGGAGGAAACAGGGAAGGGAGCCCCCCGTTCCCCACCCTGACACTCCTGGGAGGTGGGCTAGTTTGGGGTAATGGTTAAGTGCACAGACTCTAATCTGGGAGAGCCGGGTTTGGTTCCCCACTCCTCCACATGCAGCTGCTGGCATGGCCTTGGGTCAGTCACAAGTTCTCTCAGAGCTGTTCTCTCAAGGGCAGTCCTCGAAAGAGCTCTCTCCGCCCCACCTACCTCACAGGGAGTCTGTGGTGGGGAGGGGAAGGAAAAAGGAGTTTGTAAGCCACTCTGAAACTCCTTCGGGTAGTGAAGGGCTGGGTATAAATCCAATAATCTCCCCCTCCTCCTCTAGAAGGACACGTGGACAGAAAATCAAGACTCCTGACCGTGAGGCCATTTCTCAGAAAAGCTGGTGCAGAGCTCAAGCAGCCAGATCCATTCTCTTGCCTGAGTAAACAACAACTGGATCTTCCAGCAGTGACCTAGAGCTCAACTCCAGTGGTCAGATGTAAGTCATAAGTCAGGAGAAAGCCTGCAGGGAACAGTTCTTATCGCAGGCCTGCTCTGCCAGAACCAGCACAACAGCTCTGGCCTGTCGCCTCTGCATTCTGGAAGCCCGGCTTATGAGTCACTTGTTTCCACCCCTGCAAATGGCTCAGGCAAGGACCCCTCCGCTTGTGGGGCTTCTCGGCCTTCTCTCTCAGTTCAGTTCAGTTGCTTGCCCGCTCCATCCCTAGGACTCAATGCCAGCTGTCTTTAAAAAATGGAAAATCTAAAATACCCCAGAAAACCTTTTTTAGAAATGTAACAAACTCATTTCAGACTAGAGTTTTGTCCCATTTTGTGTGAAGCGAAGGGCTGGCTCAGGCAGCCTGGGTGCCATGCGGTCATCTGCTTCCATTCCTTTCTCGTGGAAACACCCCATCAAGGTTGGGTTGCCAACTCTGGGTTGGGAAATTCCTGGAGGTTTGGGGGAATGGAGCCTGGGGAGGACAGGGACCTCAGTTGTGCACGATGCCCTAGAGTCCCCCCTCCAAAACAGCCCCTTTGTCCAGGGGAAACTGACCTCTGCTGCCTGGAGATCAATTGTAATTCTGGGAGACCTCCAGGCCCCACCTGGAGGCTGGCAACACTATGTCCATGATGATGACCTGTGACTGGCTGTCATTGGGCCCAGCTAGGTAGCCACCAAAGTGGAATGGGGAGGGTGTGGGGGAACTCTGAGTGGGGCGTAAGCAGGAGGCCCTGCTGAGAACGCTTGTCTGTAGTGTTTCTGCGGGAAGCCAGAAGGGGCCTTTGTTCAGGGTCAGGGCTTCTCTTCCAAATCTGTCTGCCTAAACTCATCCCCTGATTGCACAACCCAGTGGGTGCGCTTGAGCATATCAGATGAATCAAAAGACAAAGGGTCTCTTGATGTAGTGGGTGAGCTGGACGGTAAGTAAAGGAGTCCCTTGCTCGAAAGCCAGTCGAATCCAACTCTAGGGGGTGGTACTCCTCTCCGTTTCCAAGCTGAAGAGCCAGTGTTGTCCACAGACTTTTCCGTGGTCATGTGGCCAGCATGACTAGACGCCGAGGCACACGGAATGCTGTTCCCTTCCTACCAAAGTGGTACCTATTTATCTACTTGCGATTTCTTGCTTTTGGACAGCTAGGTTGGCAGGAACTGGGGCCAGAGATGGGAGCTCACTCCATCATGCAGCACTCGGGTCTCGAACTGCTGAGCTACCGACCTTTCAGTCTGCAGCTCAGTGTCTTAATCGCTTGAGCCACTGCAGCCCCAGGATATAAAAGGTGGATTCTCTCCACACAAATTAGGTGGACCGGTCTCTTTTTCATAGCGGAATCTCATTTGGAAGTGCACCCAGCAGCTGAGAGCTGCTAGAAATACGGCCAGCTGCCCTTGGCTTTCCCATGACATCCCTCTCCTCCAGTTTCAGAGCTCCGTGGCTGAGTTTTTAGGCTTCCAAGAAAAGGAATTGGAAGGACACAGCCTTGAGGCCACAGCCAAGAACTGTCAGAACTAGAGATGTGAAGGCCCAGAAAAAAACTGGAAAAAATTGGGGGGGAAACGGGGTTTTTTTCCTGAAGCCTTTTTTTTAAGAAAAGAAATTGCTCATGGAACATTTTATTTTAACATGATGAATAAAGTATTTTAAGACAAGGTGTTCAAATATTTTCCAAATCATTTCTAAAAAATATGTATGGTATCAGATTAATCTAATTTCTGTTTCAATCCCAGCAAACCGTCAGTTTTTAGAGGTCCATAATAACTATGATAATGACAGACACAACAGAGCAGCTGCAGAAGCAGAGACTGAACTCTTAATTACAGCTCAGAAAATGATTCTGATTAAATTTCATGCCCATTCATTAAAACTTAGTCCCACACTCCCTTCTATACACTTCCCCCTTCTTCAATTCTTTTTATGAGAATGGGTTTTTTATTTTTATTTAATACTGTGGAGAGGAAATATGAATAAATGTTACTTCTGGATTAAAAAAAATGTTTTGTGGAGGGTTTTTTGTCTGTGCCACATAAACCAGTAAACAGTTCAGGAGATTATTGCTCCATTTGTTACAATTACAAATAAATATTATTAAAAAACTAAATTCTGTTTGTAATAATTGTTTGGATACACTATGTTTTTAACATGCTAGCTGAGGTAATTTCATGCCAAGTAAAATTGTCCATAGTCATATTTTATGTTCCTAAAGTAACAGAATGACTTTCAATCTGGAAAAGGAAAAAAAAGGGCTAATGTAGCATTTTTTTCAATTTTTCAAAAAATTTCTGAGCTTCAAAATTTTCAGAAATTTTACATCTCTAGTCAGAACGAAGCAATCCTCAGGAGGGCTCAGCAAGCCAGCGTAGACAAAGTCCCGACTACCTGCCCTGCTTCAGTCCCAGAACAGAGAAATATGATTAATAAAGATATCACAGCATGAGTCCCTCCTGCCCCATGACTTTGCGAGAAGCCCCAACAGTCCAAAGGGCTCAGATGCACCTGAGGAGTCCACCTCGCCAGCCAGAGGCCGCGGACTTCTTCTCTGGACTAAATATTCACAACACTGATTAACTAGGAAGGAGCCTCTTTAATTTGGCAGGAGTCTGTAAGATTAAACACGCAACATGTTTGCCCGGTGCTATTGCGTAACCCCAGAAGGCGGTGCCGAACGGATGCCTGAATATATATATATATTGAACCCTGGCAAAATTAGTCAGGTCGACAGATTGGGGAGAGGAGGAGGAGGAGACTGGGGGCCAAACATCCACCATGGAGCTGGCGAGCGCGCTGACTGTCATCCTGGCCGTTTGCTTGGTGGTCATAACAGCCAAGAGGAAGATGTCTTCCCACGGGAGGCTGCCCCCCGGGCCCACCCCCCTGCCTCTGATCGGGAATTTCCTGCAGATCAAAGCTGCAGAAACCTGCAAATCTCTGATCAAGGTGAGTTCAGAGAACCCGGGAACAGGCCGTGCAGAGGGGCATCACCGGCTTCATTGGCCTCAGAGGGAATTGCCAGGATTTGTGGAGGGGAACATGATGCAAATCTGCAAAATTATTCACTGGGTAGAGAGAGTGGACAGAGAGAACCTTCCCTCCGTCTTCCAAAATACTAACTTATCCAAGGAAGCTGATGGGCAGTGGATTCAGGCTGGACCAAGTGAAATTCTTCTTTATGTAATGTGTGGTTAAAATGTGACATTCATTGCCAGAGAGTCTTGTGGTGGCCATGAGAATAAACAGCTTTAAAAGGGGATTAGGTACTTTCATGGAGGAGAGGTCCATCAGTGGCTACTAGCCATGGTGGATAAAAGGAACCTCCACATTCAAAGGCTGTCGGCCTCGGAACCCTGGAGCCAGGAGGCAACATCACGGGGAGACGATAGCCTCTATGCTCTGTTGGCTCTCCAGAGGAACTGGTTGGCCCTTGTGTGTGAGACAAGATGCTGGACGAGATGGACCCTCAGTGGCCTGATCCAGTATGGCTCTGCTTATGTTCTTATCGGGTTGCCGCTTTCCCTTCACTCTGCCCTTTGCCTTCTTTCGGCATCTCCTCTCCTAAGGTTTACCCCCCACCCCTTCCCAGAGCCCTCCACCAACCATGTGCCTCTCTGTACCTTCCTCAGATCCTCTTGGTCTCCCTCCAGCCGGAGAAATGTTGGCATCTCATTCCTTTGCCTGCCTCTCTTCTGTCTCTTCTTCCGTTTCACCTCCATCACAAAGGGCAGGGAAGGGTCTGCCAGTTCTCTCGACCTGGAGCAGTTTCACTCGGCTTGCTTCAGGGAACTCTTCAGAGTGGCATTCTGGGAACCCCAAAAGCCTGCCTGCTCCTCTCCCAGTAAAAGTTGGGCAAATGATGAAAATGCTTAGATTTGCTGATCTGAATATTTGTATGGCCACCTTTGCTGACGGGCTGCTGGGAAGAACAGGAAAGACGGCAGAATGCTTGCCTAGCAAGTGGTGGTTGCCACAGTACTCATCAGTAGCTGTACTAAAACCAGCTGGCCACTTTGCAGGGTCCTGGAAATTTCATCCCTCTGAGGGAGGGGTCCCTGACCCAGGAAAGCCTCTGCTTCAAGAAATCTGTTAGTCTTTAGATGTCCTCTTGGAGGTAAAGGAACACCCTGCGGTCGCTCAGGAATGCCAAGAAGATCTGGAGGGGCAGGAGGGTAGAAATCCTCTCCGCAAACAGACAGAGATCATTCGTTTGTTTTGCTTCTGAATGCTCTGGCAAACAAAGGTGTTCTTTTATGACAGCCCCTTTTGAAAGTATTCTCTGTGAAAATCTGGCTTTTGGCTGCTGTTTGGTATCCTAGCAAACCTCTTCCCAGTTCATTTCCTTTCTTCCTTCTCTGTCCTCAACTAATTGGTTCACTCAAATGTGCAACTCATAGGAAATCCCCCCCCACACACACACACACTCAGCACTGGCTCCAGTCGTTCGCAAGGGTCTGTTCTTGAAATCCCGTCTTTACTGTTGCTCTCCTCGGAGGGCCCCGTCCAGGAAAGACCTGGCCTTGGGGAAAGAGTTAAATAACCTCTCCCCGCCAAATTCAAAGGCTGTGTTTCCTGCGGGACGAAACTTGTATGTATGTCAGCACAGCGGAGATTGTCCCAGAAATTCTGTTGGTATTTTTGTAGATATCCATCTGTTTTCTTTCTTCCTCAACTGTATGCTGTATGCAGAACTCTCTGGGGAAAATGCCTGCACTGTTGGTGTCGGCAGGATGAAAATTAACTCTGCTGGAAAGGAAAAGTTATTCACTTCCATATAATTTTGCAGAGTGCTCTGATACAGGAGATCTGGACTGGGACCCTTACAAAGCAAAGCCTGCGCTCAGCCCTGGAATGAGAGGTCTGAGGCTTCCGAGTCACAGAGCAGAGAGCTCAAAGCAGGCGCAACCCGTGGCATTTCTGCTGGGCAGCAGGGACACACCTCGGAAGAGAACTATGTGCTTCAGGGGTTCATACCAAAGGTCCACCTGATAAGGAGCCAGTCTCCAACAATTAACCCTGCAAAGCTCTCAGGGCAGGCAAGAGGCACGTGGACTCCCTCCGACCCTTCTCCCCAGCACCCGTCGACTATGGCTTGGAGCATGGAGGCTCCAGGCTTCTGTCACCATGGCTAGTGGCTAGTAACCACTGATTGGCCACTGGGCTAGGGTTTCCAGCTCCAGGTTGGAAAATTCCTGGACGTTGGGGGTGGAGCCTTGGGAAGGCGGGATTTAGGGGGGGGAGGGGCCTCAGCAGGATACAGTGCCGTAGAGGGTTCTCTCCAAAGCAGCCATTGTCCTCAGAGGAACTGATCCTTAGGATCTGAAGATCAGTGGTCGTCAGGCCCGTACCCAGGATTTCGTGGCTTGGGGGGGCTGTTTTTTTCCTGGTGGGGCTGAAGTTCTCAGTGCAGAAAGAAAACCCATTTAGCCAGTAGAAAGCTGTTACCAGGATGGACCTCTAAATTGCAAGCTGTCAGCCACTTTAGATGACAGTTCTCAGCTGCTGAAAACACTTTCCCTATGAAGAAAGGTTGAAGCGCTTGGGGATCTTTAGCTTGGAGAAACGAGGGCTGAGGGGGTGACATGATCGAGATTTATAAGATTATGCATGGGACAGAGCAGGTAGAGAAAGAAGTCCTTTTCTCCCTTTCTCACAAGACAAGAACTCCTGGGCACTCCATGAAATTGCTGAGCGGTCGGGTTAGAACAGATAAAAGGAAGTCCTTCTTCACCCAAAGGGTGATGAACACATGGAATTCACTGCCACAGGTGGTGGGGGTGGCTACAAGCACAGACGGCTTCAAGAGGGAACGGGATAAACATATGGAACAGAGGTCCATCAGTGGCTCTTAGCCACAAGGTATAGATAGGAGCTCTCGGTCTGGGGCAGGTGATGCTCTGTATTCTTGGTGCTTGGGGAGGGGGGGGGACAGTGGGAGGGCTTCTGGAGTTCTGGCCCCACTGCTGGACCTCCTGAGGGCGCCAGGTATTTTTGGCCACTGTGTGACACAGAGTGTTGGACTGGGTGGGTCACTGGCCTTCTCTTATGTTCTTATGCTGCAAGTTTATCACTTCTGCCAGCCTAAGCAACAATTCTGAGAACAACCCAGCAGGTCAGGTGATGACTTCTATAGTCAAGAAAGCTAACACTTAGGCAGAAAAAATCTCTCAAAAGAAACCACTTTCTTGACACAGAGTTAGAAAGGATCCTCGAGGTCACCCACTCCAACCCCTTTGCTTAGTGCAGGAATTGGTCAACTACAGCACCCCACTCTGCTTAAAGGAGCGCATGCCTGTTAAAAAATGTTTATAAATGATTGAAAAAACCATTTATAGGAGAAATTATTGTGGGGCTGTGCCTTGATCAAAGGGGGTGGAGTCCCCCAAAGCCTTACTGTAGCTATGGGCCTGGTTGTCGCTTCAAGAGATCCCCAGGCCCCACTTGGAGTTTGGCAATCCTACATCACCCGCCCCTCCTCCAAAGGGAATCGATCCCAGGTGTTGTCGCAGCCGGGGTAATAAATTGTGTGTTCGTGAGGTTTGCAATGTGAGAAGAGAAAGAGTAGCAGAAGACTCAGATGGTTCCATTAAAAAAATAAAAAGAAATCTTTGCTCTTGTTTCTTACACAGCTAAGTGAAAAATACGGCCCTGTGTTCACGGTCTATCTTGGAAATCGTCCGGTGGTCATCTTGTGTGGTCACGATGCCGTGAAGGAGGCCCTGGTGGACAAGGCAGAAGAATTCAGTGGCAGGAAGACCATGCCCACCTTGGAACGAACCTTCCAGGAACATGGTGAGGCGTCCGTCTCGGCTTCCCTCTCCCCACAAGGCCCCCCCAAGCTTTGCTTCTGTCCTGGCTGCCCTGACATCATCCGGGTCCCCTTTTCTCTAGGTGTGGTCTTTGCCAATGGGGAGCGCTGGAAGCAGCTGCGACGGTTCTCCCTCACCATCATGAGGAATTTTGGGATGGGGAAGAAGACCATTGAGCAGCGGATCCAGGAGGAAGCCCAGTTCCTGCTGGAGGAATTCCGGAAGACCGATGGTGAGAGTGCTGGGGGCCACGCCCCCCCCCCGGGGGGAGGAGGAGGAGTTCCAGGGCGGGACTTGCCCAGGGGGCTTCCCTTGGGAGCAGAGGACAGGGGAGTCTTGGGACACCTTTGTGGGACTTGTGTTATCCACAGGTGGCGCTCAGGGGGAGGCACGGAGACACTCCCTTTGGGGGGCAGCAGATCTGACACTTCCCATCAAAAGAGAGAGGGAGGGAGGGAGCGAGAGAAGGAGATTCTGCACATACCCGAACACATGCCTGCCGGTGCTCCGGCCAACTCTCAGCAAAGTCTGCCTACCTCTCTCTGTCTCCCAAGTTCTAAACGGCGCCCTTCCTTTTCACACTGGAGTCCCCAAGTGTGTGGCCAGGGCTGTGCCTTCCCAAGCAGACCTTCGCTTCGTTTCCTGGGAGGGAACAGCTTCGTTGGCAGCTGCTTTCTGCCGACCCCAGCTGCTGCTGCTAAAGGCCCGATAGAAGCCAGGCAGACAGGGTTACCAGGGGCCTGGTATTGACCCGGACAGTCTGGTGTTTTCACTGGCGGTCAGGGTCGAATAAAATTAACCTAAAGCAGCAGAACAAAGTTCGAGTCCAGCAGCACCTTTAAGGCCAGCAAAGTTTTATTCCTGGTGTAAGCTTTCATGTGCAGGCACACTTCTGGAAAGCTCAGGCCTTGCAGCGTCCTCCTGGGCTGCTGAGGGGCCATTCTGCAGGGCCTCCCCCTCCCCCGGCAGCTGCCTCATGCTGTTTCCTGGCTGCTCAGCACCCTCCAGCTGCGCAAAGCAGAAGCCGCCACCACGACGGCAGAATGGCTGCAACTCACCTACTTACCCAACTCAACACCAGATAGATACCCAGCACCTCCCAAGTGGCCAGGTCTTCTTTACCCATTTCCCGAGACAGACCCCCAGGGGTTCCCTTGCTTTTGGGAGCCTGAATCTGCCACCGGCCAGCTGGCAGACGGGAGAGCCCCACCCGCAAACATCTCCCTTGTGCCCAATGTACCTGGCATAGTGACCTCACCTGGAGGGTTGCACGCTCGAGCATTTCGGTAAAAACTCTGTGGGAACCAGAAGATGGCCTGGAGCCCCCACCCCCGCTGGCAGCCAGTAAGCAGCTGGCAAAATGGCCTTTGCCCATTTCCTAAGCCAGCGAGGTGGGGGCAAGCAAGCTGCTTCTTGTCTACCAGGAAGGCTCCCTCTCTCTTGGCTTTCCCCAGACGATGCAAAACTTCCTCAGACTATGCAAAATCTGGGGGGATTTTCTGCACAGGCAATAGGGTTGTGCTGTAAAAATGACTCACAAAGTTGCGTGGATACATTATAAGGGACTAGTGGCCTTCACTACTGCATGTGGCTTGCTGTGGGTAGGATCCGCTGGTGTGATTTTTTGCATCATTTAATGCAACATGTTAAGACTCACGCTTTGCTTCAGTTCTGGGTTTTTTCAGACTTCTGGTCGGTTCTACAGCCCTAATCCTTTTGCATTGTTTATTAAATGTTCCCTCCGGCTGAATATATTGACTCATTCTCTGTAATCCACCTGGTATCCAGATGAGAAAGGTGGACTATAAATAATGTAATTTTTTTTAAAAGCCCTCCTCCCATGCCAGGGGGGAATGGAACTGCAGGTCCAGAATACTCCTGGGGGTGAGGCCGCAGTCTGTAGGTCCCAGCTTGCGGAGGCGCCACAAAATGCAAAACACTTGACCTTGACAATTAGCGTTTTCACCCACCATCCACCATGCTCAGATGGGTCTTCTGAAATACGAGGCAGTTCAGCTAAGATGTTCACCTCTCCCAGCATGGAAGACATCCAAGGATTTCACAATGATGGCATCACAGCTGATTTGAGATTGGGATGGTTCTTATATAATATTTGATTATTTCTCTGTGCATTGAAAGATGATTTCAAGCACACTTTACAAAGGCCCTCTAATGAAAGTGTGGCTCAGTGGTAGAGTGTCTGCTTTGTATGCAAGTTCTGTGCCTGGCATCTCCAGCTGAAAGGACCAGGCAGGAGGTGATGGGAAAGACCTTTATCCGAGACCCTGGAGAGCTGTAAAGAGGGACCGTGGCTCAGTGGCAGAGCCTCTGCTTGGCATGCAGAAGGTCCCAGCATCTCCAGTTGAAAGAACCAGGCAGGAGGGGATGGGAAAGACCTTCCCTGTCCGAGACCCAGGAGAGCCGCTGCCAGTCTGAGTAGACAAATACTGACCTGGGATGGACCGAGGGTCTGAGTTCTATATAAGGCAGCTTCAGGTGTCCATGTATTCTCTTGCTTTCTCCTCTTCCAGAGAAGCCCTTTGATAACACCTACTTCTTGAGCCGCGCCGTCTCCAACGTCATCTGCTCCATTGTCTTTGGCAACCGCTTTGACTATGAAGACAAGGAATTCCAGGCTTTGATGGAGATGATGAACAACAGCTTCCGGGAGCTAAGCACTGCTTGGTCCCAGGTAGCGCCTCCCCCACCCCAACCCAACACAGCTGCCAACTGGTGGAAGGAATGTCCTGGCTGACACTGGAGCTGGCCCACCTGGGGCCAAATGCTGCTTGGCAGAGATCTGCCGCCCATTTCAAATCTGTGCGTGAAACCCACCCATCTTTCTTGTCTGACCTTCTTTTCTTTCCCCCTGTCTCTCCAGCCCCCTGCCCTGAGTCCCTCCACCCCTTGCTTGCTGACAGCAGCACACGGATTCTCTGGCCCCTAGCTCCTTTCCAAGGTTTTCCTCTTACAAAACAGATGCCATGCTCACCTCATCGAAGGTGGAATGCTTGTGAATATTCCATGATACCACAGGAGCTCAGTCAATGGTTTGGAAAGGTTCACAAACTGGTGGTTTAACTCTTTTCTTTTTTGCCAGAAAGCCAAATGATTCCCTTGGGACCACTGCCTCAGGTGTCAGCTATGCTGGACACCTCCTGGTTGGGGATATTATAGTCGTATAGTTGTAGTTGCATTGGCAGGGCAGGTTGGACTAGATGGTCGCTTCCAACTCTGATGTGGCACCTCACTTGCTCCTTGCCCCCTCTCTCTGCTCTTGCAGATCTACGACATCTATGTCAGCATCCTGAAGTACTTCCCTGGCCCCCACACCAAGATCTATGATATCCTGGAAGACATGAGGCGCTTCATTGCCAAGAGAGCGGAGAAGAACCAGGAAACTTTAGACCTCAACTCCCCGCGGGACTTCATCGACTGCTTCCTCATCCAGATGGAAAAGGTATCTCTTCCTCCCCGCCCCCCCAGGTATACAGAAGGGGGCTGCCTAGCTGACCACACTGGGGTGGGGGGACTGGCAGGGGAAGGAGCTCTCTGCCTGGCCAAGCAGACTCAGATGGCCTTCAGCAGATTTTTACAAAATGCTTGGCATCCACAGCTTGTCAGTGGCTTGAATCGAGATTGGGGCTTTGCTATCAGCCATGGAAAAATGTTCTTAGCTGCTTCGGCAACAGACAGATTGCAGAAAGCCTCTGCCCTGCAGATCCCTTCTGCAAACAGCCTGGGATCAGGAAAACAAATATTTTAAATTAATCACTGGTAACCCAGCTTGTTCTGTGCGTGCACACACACGCACACACACAAATAAACACACACATAGGGTTGCCAATCTCCAGATGGTGGCTGGAGCTCTCCTGGAATTACAACTGATCTCCAGGCAATAGAGATCAGTTCCCCTGGAGAAGACGGCTGCTTGTTTTGGGTTTTTTTGTTTTTGAAAAGTTTGATTTTATTGGAATAAACCAGATTACAAACATAATTATAATTTCACCATTTAAAACATTACATCATTAGGTTCAATTACATTTGCATTTTCGGAATATATTTATAATATTGTGTTTTTGAGTCTATACACATAACCTAATCTCCATCCAACTGTATACTGTATTCCATCTTTTCCGGAACGTATCTTCTCTTTTATTTTGCAAAATTATATTTAACTTGTCCATTTCTGCCATCTCCAACATTTTATATTTTAACTCTTCTCTTGTTGGGAGTTTCTCAGATTTCTAATTTTTTGCTAGTAGAATTCTAGCCAAAGTCAAAATATAAGATATTACATAGTTATCTGTTTTAAAGTTGTCTGGTAGCATGTTTAGCAAAAAACATCTCTGGTAACACTGAAATGTTAATGTTAAATGTTTCCATAATGATATTACATACTTTATACCAATATTTTTGAGCTCTGTCACATCTCCACCACATGTGGAAAAATGTGCCTGTTTTAATCTTACACCTCCAACATTTATCAGACATTTCAGGAAAACACTTTGCGATTTTCAGGGCCAGGGCTTGGAAGCAGGCTGTTTTGGTAGAAAAAGCCCAACAGGAACTCATTAGCATATTAGGCCACTCCCCTGACAGCACAACTCATTAGCATATTTGGCAGGGGGCTGGGAAAGCACAGGGCAGGCATGGAAGCTTGCCTCTTCCCCCACCCCACCCTGAGCTTCTCCACCCCACTTCAGCATCACCTTTCTAGTCTTTCCCACCCCACTCCCGAACCAGACGGCCGGGGAAAGGTGCTGCTGAAGTGTCTGGGATCTAAAACATGGGGAGGGCAGCATGCTCTGTAGCCGGTTTTGGTTGTAGGCGTGGCCAACTCAGGAGCCAGTCGGAACTCCGTTCCTGTGCATTCCTGCCCCCAAATAGCCCTGCTTGGAAGGGAGACCACCAAGGAGGATGCCGCAAAGGAAGGGAGTGGCCCAACCACCTCTGCTTCTCACTTGCCTCGAAAGCCACTTTCTGGGGTCTCCAGAAGTTCCCTGTGAGTTGATAGTCCTACACACACACACACACACACACACACACACACACACACACACACTAACAGAAAGGGAATCCAGCTCCTCATCGAGCGATCCCGCAACCTTGCCTCCTCTCCCCTCTCCCACTCCCACCATGACCTGGCAGAAAAGGCTAGCCAGCAAGTGTCCTGACAATCTTTTGTCCCTACCCCTGTCTGCCTTCAGGAAAAAGACAATCCCGCCAGCGAATTCAACATCAAGAATTTGGAGCTCACCACCCTCAACCTGTTCTTTGCTGGGACGGAGACAGTCAGCTCCACCCTGAGATACGGCTTTATGCACTTGATGAAATACCCCCAGGTTCAAGGTATGGAGGGGAGTCCCAGTGGTATCCCAACACCCCCTCGGAGTCTCCCTGGAGCAAGCAGGGCTAGGCTGGAGTCCAGGGACCAAGAAGGTGTTCTCAGAGTAGGAGCTTCCGAGAGTCAAAGGTCTCTTTGCCAGGCACCTCCTAAGGAAGGTGTAGGAAGGGCTTTACTCCGTGTATGTCTGCAAGGGGTTGCCACTTTCCAGTTGAGAAATGGGGCCCATTTTTAAAAAGAAAAGCTCTCGAGAAGCCGAGGCAAGCCTTCTCCACAAGACTGGCTGCTATTGGATCCAGTCGGAGAGGACTGTCCAGCCCAATTTCCCGTTTCCAGCAGCAGCAGCAGCCGCCAGTGAGATGCCTCTGGGAAACCTGAGAGCAGGGTGGAAAGGCAAAAGCCAGCCCCTGGTATTCAGAGGTACACTGCCTCTGCGCCTGGAGGTGCTCTAGTCAGCTGCGTGGGCATTATTAACAGTGCATGAACCAGGGTGTACGTGCATGGGAGAGAGATTCTTTGGCAGTATTTCGGGGGGGGGGGGGCAGGTAGAAATCTCCCACATTTCTATCAATCATATGCCCTCCCAGGCGGAATTTGTTTCCACCTCCTTTGTATCCCGCCCCCCGCCCCAGGATCTCAGGCAGCTTACGTGGTTCTCCCCCCACACACAGGGCCGGCTGTATCGCTAGGCCAACTAGGCGGCCGCCTAGGGGCGCAGCTGGCAGAACGGGGCGGCGGAGAGACGTAGAGAGACTCAAACCAGGAGACAGTGTGCTTTATGCAAACCATGATTTACCATTATGTTTGGATGCCGCTTTCCATTCAGGCTAAGAACCAAACTTAGCCTTGGGCCAATGCAGATAGACTTGTAGGTGCTGCAGCCAGCCGGTACCGGTGGCTGCCGGCGGGGCTGGAGAGCTTGTGAGCCCAGTCAGGCGGGCGGGCACTGGGGCCGGGGGGGGGGGGGTATCCCTTGCGGGCGGTCTCCAGCGGTGGAGAGGGCGGCTCTGCTGTGGGGGGGGGGCACTACAAGGCACCCTCACTGGGGGGGGGGGGGGCGTCACAAGGTAACTTCGCCTGGTGCACAAAAAACTCTAGGGCCGACCCTGTCCACACACATTTTACCCTTACAATGTGCTCAAGGAACTTCATGACTGAAAGTGGATCTGCACTTGGCTGTCCCCAGTTCTAGACTGATGCCCTGACCACCACACCGGCCACCTCTGGATTTGAATGCGTCATCCACAAGTCAGGAGCCTTGCAGTTATTCAGTTTTTGGTTTTAGAAAGCAGGTGATAATTTGACACAGTGGCTGTGTTCACACTGGAGTGCTGGAGCCTGCTGGAGCCGGCTGCCAACGGCTGGTTCCGTAAATTCACGATTACACTAACCTCTCCTCGTGTCGCCTTCAAGCGGCTCCCCCACGTTCACACTAACAATGGGGGGGGGGGGTTTCGGGGTTTTTTTAAAAAAAATTGCCGCTTGCGCATGCGCATAAGCACTCATGCAGGCGGATGGGGAAAATTTTTTCGCGCATGCGCAGCACCATCAGACCGAATCACTGCTTCCTTTAGACACTTGAAAATGCTGTGATATTTCAACCCGAAAATAGCCTCATCGTGACCGTAAACTCATGTACACGGTAGAACTAGCCTCCATTTGCACATCTGTCCTTTAAATGTAGGTTCGTATGGGCGCTCATGCGAATCTCGCTAAATGCAAAAAAAAATGGCGGACGAAAAGCAGAAGCCAGAGGCTTCTGCGGGGAGGGGAGGGGGATTACTCGGAAGTGCCTCGGAGACGGCTCAGCGTTTACACAGCACACAAATGCGGCTGCAGGCAGAAGAGGACAGCTGAGACCAGCAGGGGAGCTGATCTCGGATTTCAGACACTTTGTCGCACCTGAGTGACTGCTGGGGACGAGAGCCAGCTGTTACAGTGTAAACGTGCAGATTGGAGCCGGCTGCAGGCAGCTCAAATCTGCAAGTGTGAACACACCCACTAAGATGACTACCTTGGTTTGTGGGGGGGGGGGGGGCGGGGAAGCTACTCAAAACAGAATTCTTAAATCAACCTCCCTGTTTCAAATCCTTTTGAAATGTCGTCTGGTTTCGAGGCAGGGTTTCTTCCTTTGCCCTGGGTCCGTGGGAGGGGGAAGGCTAGGAAGTGGAGGCAATGAACGTTGTGTTTTAACAGCAAAGATGCACGAGGAAATAGACCGGGTGATTGGCCAGAACCGGGCCCCGAACATCGAAGACCGGAACCAAATGCCCTACACCGATGCCGTCATCCACGAAGTGCAGAGAGTGAGCGACCTCATTCCCATGGATGTGCCTCACATGGTCACCCGAGACACCGAGTTCAGAGGGTACCTCATCCCAAAGGTCAGCCTGGAAGGTGTGGAAGAACGCAGTGCATGTGTGTGTTTGTGTGTGTGTCTTGAAAAGGGTTAGGAATATTTTCAGAATCTTTGACCTGTGCAGCCAACAGATACGGGTCCTTCCCGACATCCTTCCTTCCCCCTTCTGGGACAGATCTCCCATCCTTCCTCTCTCCCCACCTCAGACCCAACCCTAGACCACACCCAAAGCTGGCCAGCTGAGACAGTCACGTGACATTCCCGGCTAGCCAATGACCAGCTGGCAGAGTCACGTGACCGGGAGTCCAGGAAGAGGGTGTCAATGACCTCTGTGGCAGCCACCACAACCACTGCAGAAATCCACAGCTGTGGCCCGGATAGTGCAGTCCAGGGAAGTGAAGGGCTGCTATGCAGAGGCAGGCAATTGCAGACCACCCCTGTTTGTCTCTTGCCCTGACCTGGAGGGCCCAAGCTGGCCTGATCTCGTCAGATCTCAGAAGCTGAGCTGTTCTGTAACGAACAGGTTAGAGATAACATTTCTACAAAGGGATTGAAAATACAGGAAGAAGAGTATAAATTATTAGCCTTCGCTGATGACCTTGCGTTTATTGTTGAAGATCCTGTGAACTCTGTTACACATTTTATTTATTTATTTATTATTTATTTATTTATTATTTGATTTATATGCTGCTCTCCCCGCATTTTGCGGGCCCAGAGCGGCTTACATGACTTGGTAACCCAAGATTCATAAATAGATTAAAACAGTTAAAACATTTTAAAATTACAATTAAACAATAACAACTAACAGATAAATTGCTCAGACGGCGTCCTGTGTAGACTCCCTAACATTTCGCAGCTCCGGTTGTCAGATCACTAACTCCGGATGATGTCATCTGCGGCCGATCATTGCTGGTCGTAGGGTCATAAGCAGTGTTACCTCTAAACTGAGTTAGTGTGAGCTAGCTCACAGGTTTTTAGCCTCCAGCTCACACATTTTTGTCTTAGCTCAGGAAGGATGGCTTCAGAGCAAACTAAATTATGCAGTAGCCAAATCGCTTGCTCACAATTGCCAGTGGCTCACAAAGTGGAATTTTTGCTCACAAGACTCCACAGCTTAGAGGGAACATTGGTCATAAGGTGGGGGGAGCGTGATGTAGTGGAAGGATGGCGGCCCCTGTTCATAAGCCTGGCAGAAGAGCTCCATCTTGCAGGCCCTGCGGAACTGCCCCAAGTCCTGCAGGGCCCTGATCTCCTCTGGGAGCTCATTCCACCAGTAAGGGGCCGCCACCGAAAAAGCTCTCCCCTTAGTGGCAGTGAGCCTGGCTTCTCTGGGGCCCGATATAACCAAATGATGTTGGGCCCCAGACCGTAGTGCTCTCTGGGGTATATACGGGGAAAGGTGGTCCATCAGGTAAGTCGGACCCAGGCCATTTGGGGCTTTAAAGGTAAGCACCAGCACTTTGAAGCGAATCTGGTACGCTATAGGCAGCCAGTGCAGTGCCTCCAGCGTTGGTCGGACATGCTCTCATCTAGGGAGGCTATTCCCTACAAAGAGAACATTTTGAAAATGTTTCACAGATGGCACTGGACACCAGCTAAAATAGCTAAGTGTTATAAAAATGCTTCTAATGTCTGTTGGAAATGCAAGAGAAGTGTGGGAACATATTACCATGTTTGGTGGAAATGTGAAAAAGTTCAAAAGTTTTGGTGGAAGGTTTATCATATGGCATGTGAAATAACCGGTGTAATGATACCTTATACTCCGGAAGTGTTTCTTTTAAATATGCTTACAGAAGACTATAATAAAGACGTGAGATGTTTATTAGTATATATATTGACATCAGCAAGAATATTAATGGCTAAGAACTGGAAAGGGGAGATGTTGCCTTCAAGAGAGGACTTAATACAAAGACTGTTGGAAGCGGCTGAAATGGATAGGTTGAATTTGCCATTACAGGCAAAAGATCTAGAAGAATTTATTAAAAGATGGAATTTGTTGTATATACGGTTAGATCGAAATAAGGAAAAATAGACTTGAAATAATACATGTATGTGTAACTTATGCACTGGAGGCAGCGGCTTGTATGGGCCCTGCCTTAGATACCGAAAAGTACAATACATGTAAAGACACGGTATAGAGTACATGTAAAATCCAGATTTTTGTTGGATGTAAATGAAACATGGTTGTCTGTTAAACAGAGAACTGTTACATTTGGAAAATGAAAAATAAAATTAAAAAAAAAAGATCTCAGAAGTTAAGCAGGGTCAGCCCTGGTCAATACTTGGATGGGAAACTGCCGAAGTTGTCCAGAGTTGCTATGCAGAGGCAAGCAATGGCCAACCACCTCTGCATGACTCTAGTCTTGAAAACCCCACGGGGCTGCCAGAAGTCGGCTGAGACTAGATGGCAACCCCCCCCCCACACACACACCAAACACCGGAAACAGGGAGGGAGGAGAAACTGGCCGCCCCCTGAGGCAGGAGGGTGTGGGGTTCGCCCCGCCATCTTTCTTGCTCTGATGCCGAGGTTGTGTCCTCCCTGGAACCCTGAAACTCTCTCAGTCTTCCAAAACACTCTCTTTCCCAGGGGACGGAAGTCTATCCACTACTCAGCACTGTCTTGAATGATCCCAAGAAGTTTAAAAATCCCAGACAATTCAACCCAGGAAATTTCCTGGATGCGAATGGAAGCTTCAAGAAGAACGATGCGTTCGTGCCCTTCTCCTCAGGTAAGCCAGGGGACACTCTTGCAAACGAGGAAAGTCACCGGGGCGGTGTGTTTGTGTTTGTGTGTGTGTGTAACACGGTCGTGTGAACCCTCTGGAGGTCTCATGCAGGAGACACTTCCACCTTAGCCAGGACTAGCATTCTTCTCTGACCCTTTTTTACACTGGGGCTTTCTGTTATTAATATTTATAAGCCCATTTTCTGGCATGCAGGCGCCCAAAGAGAAACACCCGGTCACGTGTAACGCCAACTCACAATTCCGCTCCGAGGCTGAAAGGTTTGGCTGGGCCCTGAGATGCTCCAAGTATGTCTACACTTGAGACGGGCCTTAGCCCAAAGGACAGCACAGGGGAGGTTGGTCTCTGGGGCCTCTCCTGGGGTTGCCAACTTCCAGGTCTGGTTCCCCTGGTTCCACCTGGAGGCTCCCATCCATAACACATAACAGGAGGCTTTTTCGCTCAAGGCCGTTAGCTAGGGAAAGGCGAGCCAGAGATAAGAGAGGAGGAAAAACTAATGAGCAGTAAGCATGCGCAAAGCGGAGCAGGCAAGCACGACTCGCATTCGGGAGGTGGGGGTCAAGTCCCCGATGCGATCTCCCGGCCGGGACCTAGAAGAGTCGAAATAGGACTAGAAATAAAGGCAAGGTTAATTGGCCATCAGGACAGCTGATAAAACCTCAGGTATTGATACATAAGACAAATTCAGCAGTCTTGTTGATAAGGACAGTCAATAAGGCAGTGCTAACTGACAGGAGGCTTGTGAGCAAAAATTCTACTTTGTGAACTGCTGGCATCAAAGTTGTGAGTGAGCGATTTGGCTGCTGCATAAATTAGCTTGCTCTGGAGCCCCATCCTTCCTGAGCAAAGACAAAAATCTGTGAGCTGGAGGCTAAAAAACTCTGAGCTAGCTCACCCTAACTCAGCTTAGAGGGAACACTGCTCACAGCACGCGCCTCTCCAATGCTCCCTCTAAGCTGTGGAGTCCTGTGAGCAGAAATTCTATTTTGTGAGCTGCTGGCATTAAAGTTGTGAGCAAGCAATTTGGCTGCTGCATAAATTAGTTTGCTCTGGAGTCATCCTTCCTGAGCTAAGACAAAATTGTGTGAGCCAGAGGCTAAAAAACTGTGAGCTAGTTCACAGTAACTCAACTTAGAGGGAACACTGGAAGCCATTAGGAAGGCATCAGGTGGTTGGGCTGTGATGTCACACACACACACACACCCAGCTCTGCCCCTCTCTGTCCCACCCAATCCTGAGCATGCCGTCTCTGTTCTGAACTGGGGTTTGGAGTCAGTGGTGGGCTGGATGAGGTTGAACAAGATGAAACTTAACCCTGACAGGTTCTCTGGGTTAGCAGAAAGACAGAGCTGGGACTTGAGAACTCCCCTTGGAAAGCCAGGTTTGCAGTTTGGGAGTGCAGCCTGACACAGCGGTCACCTTAGAAAACCAGGGGGCTATAGTGGCTCGGAGTGCTTTTGCCCAGCTTTGGCTGGTATGTCACCTGCATCTGTTCCTGGGCCAGTCAGATCTAGCCACGGTGATCCATGCCCCTTAGTTACGTCTGGACTAAACTACTGCAATGCACTGTACTTGGGGCTACCCTTGAAGAGTGTTCAGCAGCTAGTGCAGAATGCTGTGGCTGGACTGCTGATCTGGGTCAGCTGTTGGGAGCATGTGACCCCGATAGAACAGCAATTACGCTGGCTACTGATCTGCTCCTGAGGCCAAGTCAAGGTGTTGTTTTTTGCCTTTAAAGCCCGACCGTGGCTTGGGACCAGGGCACCTCTTCTTCTCCCAGATGTTTCAGCCCAGGAATTACAATCACAGGGAGAGGCCCTCCTGACTACCCCATCAAGCAAAGACGCTTGTTTGGCAGGCACACAAGACAGGGCCTTTTTGGTGGCCGCCCCCCGGTTATGGAACAGCCTTCCCGGGAAGGTGCACCTGGCCCCCTCATTGTCGAGGAAGAAGTTGAAGACCGTTTTATTTAGGGCTGAATTTTGATTGATTTAGCTTTTATTATTATTGGCAGTCCTAACTGGAGTGTTTAAATGGTGACTTTTTATGGGTTTTATAATTGTTGTCTTTGCTGTGTGTGTTTTTATAATGGTTTATTTATATTATATTGAGTTCCACAAGGGAGAGAGGCAGCTGATAAATATTTTAAATAAATAAGATTAAATTGTAGAGGCCGGAGGCAGCACAGGAAAGTCCCCTCCTGTCTGATAACTTTCAATTCAAGAAAGTCCAAAGAGAAATGCCAGGGGCCGAGTGTTGTGCAATGACCCAGGGACTGCAGGAGCCCTTTGTGGTGCTTTCAGGCACGAGTCCTGGGGAACCCAGCAAGGAGGAGTTCACCTCTGGGAAGTCAGTCCTGACCGGACCAAGGTGTCTCACGGACAGCAAGGGGGCTGTGCTCTTCTCTGCTGACCAATCCCCCCCACACACACCGGTCCTCCTCCTCTCTCGCTGCAGGGAAGCGGATCTGCCTGGGGGAGGCCCTGGCCCGCATGGAGCTCTTCCTCTTCTTCACCACCGTCCTCCAGAGCTTCCAGCTGAAGCCCCTCGTGCCCCCGGAGGACATCGACACGACTCCCCTGGAGAGCGGCTTTGCCAACATCGTCCCCATGTACCAGATGTGTATGGTCCCACGCTGAGCGGAGGTCCAGCCCAGAGCGCTCTCCCCCCTACGGCGCTCTCTCCAGCCCTGCAAGAAAGACTTTGGGAGCACATGGCGCGGAGGGGGGGAGAAGAGTGTGTCACAAATTGGTTTTTTTTTAAATACGGCAACTGCACTTCACACAAATGACTCAGCTTAGCACTTGTTCCCACATGTGGAGCAGGTGTGTCGGGCGGGGGGGGGGAGTTGCAGGCAAGGAACAGGGGTCACGCCCTCCATAGCCGTTCCTCTGTGTCCCACACTATACTGCATCTGCAAAAGAGGGATTTTCCTTTCTCTTTTTGTGTCTTTCCTGCTCCCAATGAACTGGACTGTGTTCTGAACCTTGAGGTTCCCTTGAAATCATCTTTGCTCCGGCCGTGCAGCAAGCATCATGCTTATCTGTCTGAGTTTGCTGCTCCCTCGTTAGCCATCAGAGTCTGCAGGCATTCATTCGAACAAGGCTCTGGTCGTTGCAACAGACGGGGTTTTTGCTATGAATTGTGCAATAAAGCTTGTTGCTTGCTTTGGGTCTCCAAACTGGAGTCATTATCTGAGCAGGATGCTAAGGAGAGGAAGACGGGCTGCTGTATCCGGGAACATACTGGTGGAGTCACCTAAATCTGGTTTCTAGCTCGGGGGGGGGGGGGGGTGTCACCCTTTCCTGTGACTTCAGTAGCCCTGTGATGGACATAGATCAAAATGTGTCACCGTGTTAGTCTGTCTGTAGCAACAGCGAAGATCAAGAAGAGTCCAGGAGCACCTGAAAGGCTAATAAAGTCTGTGGCAGAGGAAGGAGGTTTCGTGAGCCACACAGTGCTCGTCTTTCAGGTGCTCCTGGGCCCTTGCTCTTTCCTCTTGTGTTGCGCAGAGATCCTTTAGGCAGCTGTGGCCAGGGCTGAATCCTGTGCTTCTCAGAGAGCGAAGAAAACACCAAAGCCTGCGCTAGGAAGAAAGGAGAGAACGGCGTCTGAGTTTTAAGAAATGTACACAGGAAATCTGGATCCTTCTGAAAGGTGAGCTTCCATGCCGCTGCTCTGTGCCTGCCTCCTTCTCTACACAGGGTATTGTGCTGCTGTTATTTGCCTATCAAGATACTCTTGAAACATTGCACAAAAAGTAGTTGCCAGAGGGACAACAGACTCTTGGCCAGGCATTTCCGCAGCACCCTCAAGTGTCTGTGTGGGAGGGTGTGGAGAGAAGGTGTCCCTCAGCCCAGAAAGCAGCTGTCCAAATTCAGGGGCCTACCCATAATGCTTTAGGGGCCCTTTCTTCCCCGTGTATTCCACAAACTCCAGGCAATACTGCCTCCTTTTGACAAGCCAGACACAGGAGGGGAAGCAAACAGTTGCTTGAAGATTTATGTGTTGTGGACATTTTGTGCC
Organism: Lepidodactylus listeri; assembly: GCA_029233225.1. NCBI lineage: Eukaryota > Metazoa > Chordata > Lepidosauria > Squamata > Gekkonidae > Lepidodactylus > Lepidodactylus listeri. Next base: position 43,246,585 of record JARCFY010000020.1, read on the forward strand.
AGGCTTGCTGGAAAAGACAGCCGTACCAGGAAAAGTGGAAGGCAGCAGGAACAGAGGCAGACCCAAGGAGAGAGGGATGGACTCCATAAAAGAAGCTGCAAAGGCCCTCAGTTTGCAAGGCCTGAGCCAGGCTGTTCGCGACTGGATGTTTTGGAGGATATTCATTCATAGGATCGCTATGAGTCGGCGGCACATAACACACACAACACACGTTAGCTGGAGCAACCCTGAGGTGTGTAGCTTCCACACATGCCCTAGAGCTGCAAAACCCTGAGAGGTGTCAGTGGTCACCACCAAGTGTGTCTGTGTATGCGTGAGAGAGAGAAGTGGGGGGCTCACTTGGGTACCTCAACATCCCTTCTACTCCCCAACCTGCCAAATCTGGTTACCAGTCGCCCGTGCAGGGCTGCCTGTCGAAGCACAGTTGGCGCTGACGGCTGTGACCGCCAAGGCACCATCGCCAGTCGGAAAGGAGCCAGAAAGGGAGTTGTTTTGAAGGGAATGGGTATCACGGCATTTCTACCTAAAAGGAAAGATGGTGATTCACAGACTTCTGCTGAAAGGCAGGCGGTCTTTTGTCTCTCGAGGTGGTGAAAGGGGAGGGGATTAGTAGAGTGCTCAAGGCACATCTGGGCAGTGCGGAAAATGCATCAGGCCGCCTGGTGAGGAAATAATGTTCCCACAGAGACTTTTTTATTTTATGCAACTAATATAGGTCCTTTATTGCAAGGACCTCCAGTCTAGACAGGTTAGAGTAGAGGTGGCTTCAGAGAGGAACTGAGCTGAACTAGGATGGGTGGAGATGCAGGAATCAGGTGCTTCCCTCCCTGCGGCCAGCGGAGGAAGGGCTTGGGTTGAGACTTTGGATGGACACCTCATTACCAGAAGTCACTGCCTTTCAGGTATCCCGTTCAGATTCTTCAGCAGAAGGAAGCGTCCACACCCAGCCTGGATTGCTGCATTCAGCCTTTTCCGTGACTTTTGCAACTGCTTTGCATTTACATGATGGCGCCTTCTGCATCCTCTCCCCCCTCCCCTTTCCACCTCTATACCTCTGGCCAGTTTCTTCATACCCTCCGTGCATCTGACGAAGAGAGCGGTGTTTCTCGAAAGCTTATGCCTACAATAAAGTTCGTTAGTCTTAAAGGTACAGCTGGGCTTTTTACTGTTTTGCAGCAACAGACTAACACGGCCGACTCCTCTGGATCTATTTCCTCCAGGGGAACCGGTCTGGAGGTCTGTTTTAACACCGGGGGATCTCAAGGCCCCACCTGGAAGCTGGCAACCCTACCTGGCAGGCAGGCAGCATCTCATGGGAACTGGGCACAGGGAGGAGGCTGCCAAACGCTTTTTGTCAAGAAGATGCCAGTGCAGGTCTGGAGTATCGCATGCACACCAGCTGTGCCTGCAAAGTTGCCTGGCTGTGTTCTTCTGTTGTGTGCCAGCGTCACGTTTAAACCTGGCCTGCACCAGGCATGACATTTCTGTTTGCTGATAGGTCAGCAGCCAGGCTGGGAAACGACGGCCACACCCCAGCCTCCTCTCTACTGGGTGTTGCTCCCTTTATCCAGGGAGGGCTGGAGAGCCCGTCCCGTCCCAGGCCCTTTGGGGCAGCCAGTCCTGCCAGGCCTTACACCACCCTCCTTTCCCTGGCTGTGAGGCCGTCTGGCCTTCCCCTGGAGGTCCAAGAGTCGTCAATGGCCAGCGACAGCCCTCAAGCGATTTGGCCCAAACAGCCCTCCGCTCCCTCCTCCCTCCTCTCCGCGTTCACACACACGCTCCTCTTGGCGCCACGTGACTGAGGTGCATAGAACAACCCAGAAAGGACTCTGTGTTCCGGGGAGGAATGTGCTTTTATGCAATCCGATTAAGCCTCTTTTCAATGGCACAAGCGGAAGTCAGTTTTGACCACCTCTGGAGGAGGTTTTGGGTTCCACGCAAGGAGGTTTTGAGTTCCCCGCTACGCTCAGGGTGGATTCTGCAGGGCTAATTGAGCCTTTTCACGGCCTTTTGTTCCCTGGAGCCTCTCCAGTTTTTTCACTCTGGGGGGAGGAGGCAGTTGAGTGGCTCCTCATGAGACTCTGGCCTGGCACTCCATGCGCAAAGTGTTTAGTAAACACTGGAAGCCTGAGAACTCTGGTGGCAAGCCAACCCCCTGCCCACCCGCCCCAAACAATGCTGGTGTCCTGTTGGTGGGATTTTACAGAATGCAGAGAAGACTAAATGCACCAAGGGTCGGAAACGGAGGCCCTCCAAGAGGCACCAGTGCAATTCCTTTTTTGGGTGTGTGTGTAAGAAATATACAAGGACAAATTAATTAATTATCGCATGTAGAATAGCTAGCAGGTTCTAAGATTGTCTGGCAGCCGCAAGTTCTAGCTCTTGGCGTTGTGCTAGTGGTGAGCTAGACTTGTTTTGAGAGGCTGCGAGAGCTCTGAAAGAACTGCGACTGGCCCACCCAGCTGGCTTTGTGTGGAGGAGTGGGGAATCAAACCCAGTTCTCCAGATAGCAATGCTCCGCTCTGGAGTCTTGTGAGCAAAAATTCCACTTTGTGAGTTACTGGCATTAAGGCTGTGAGCGAGCCATTTGGCTCCTGCATAAATTAGTTTGTTCTGGAGCCATCCTTCCTGAGCTAAGACAAAATGTGTGAGCCGGAAGCTAAAGAACTGTAAGCTAATTCACAGTAACTCAGCTTAGAGGGAACACTACCAAACTGGCTCTCTATACAAGGATGTATAATATGGTTGCCAGCTTCCAGGTGGGGCCTTGGAATTCCCTAATCTGCAGTTGGTAACCCTGACAGATAATCATACTTGGGCTTCGCTTTCTCAGTAGAATACGGGAATCATTCAGGTGCTTTCTCCACAGATAGAAAGCCGGAACATCCTGGTTATTCGGGAAGTCAGAAAAGGGGATTTGTTGTAATGCTTCTTGCTCGTCGTGCAACATAAAAGTCTACCTGCCAACAGGAGTTTTAAGACATGAAGGACATGAAGCGCATAGCTGGGGGGGCTCCCCTTTAATGCTCTTTAATAGTTATCAGCAGGGGAGGCGTCGGGTTTTCCCTACGAGCTTGCAGAGTGCAAATTATTTATTTATATTTATTTATATTTCATTTTTATACCCCGCCCTCCCCGCAAGTGGGCTCAGGGCGGCTCACAAGGGCACAAATTATATTTACCCTCACAAACATTCTCTAGCTGCATAAGATATTGTTGCTAATCTAGTCCTCCAAGACGACATAGAGAATCGCCTAGAATGGCTGCAGAATGTAGCTTTCCTTTTCCATTCTCTTTTCTTTGCATCTGGGGAAACCACCCACAATGTGCTGGGACACGATCCTGGCGTTCCTGGGTGACCGGATACATTTGCAGCATAACCACGCTACTGCCCCTGTTCAGCTTCAAGCTGCCGCCCTAAGAAGGGTGTCCAACTGACATCACAACCTACCGTTTGCGCTTGGAACATGAGGGCCCTGAGGGAACTTGACGCTAAAAAGTTGCCTTTCTTAGGGTGTGTGGCTTTTCAGCAGGCTGGGGGTTGTGGTGGTGTCCTTCTGGGCTCTGGCACTGAGCGTGAATGAGTCCCCAGCCCAAACACCATGGAAACCACTGACCCTGGGTGTTCTTTGCTTTTCATTTGGCGGTCTTCAAGCCTCACTTGGAAAGGGAAGGGAGATTCATATTTTAAGACAAGAACCCGTTGAAAACACACAGCGGGTGAACCCAATGGAGGAGGAATTTTTTCCTGGCGCTTGCAGAAGATGTAGCAAGACTTATATAAGCAGATCTTTCTCCAAGGCCTGTCAAAAGCCGAGGCAAAATCTTGAGGGACTCCGTTGCCTTTGATTTGTGTCCATGTTGCTAAGCTTCAAGGAGCCATCCAAAGTCTGTTTCTGCCCAGATAAGAAGCGTGAGGCAATCAGGGCTTTGGGCTCATGGGACTTTCTCCCCACCCAACTTTTCAAAATGATATGTGCTCACAAAGGACTGAGAGATTAGTGGGTAAGCTTGTTCAAGAGCAAAGGTGAGAATCACAAAAGGGATGCAGAGGAGATTTGCCGAGTGGCACACACCCTTGCGTAACCTCAGTGGTGCCAAAAGGAAATCCAATCTCCCTTTTATATAACTGCACACGCTAAGCTCACCCTCTTCACCTACCTATCAGCTTCTGGAAAAAGTCCTGTGCTGCTCAGCCCCTTGGCCATGGAGTGCTCCCTGGTTGCTCTTCATCTGTAAAGCTCCCAATGCAACACGGACGTGGCCCAGATGTTGCGCAAAAACTGGTGGTTTTCAAGTCTTGGCCCATCTGAACATTCCGAGCTTGCAGCCTCTCCCACTCCGCTCGGTCTCTGAGCCCACATAGACGCTCTTGACACGCCTTGACATAACCCAAAAGGGGGACAGGGGACCCGTGAGAAGGGGAAAACCTCAGGAGAGTATAATGCCATAGAGTCCACCCTCCAAAGCAGCCATTTTCTCCAGGGGGACCAATCTTGGTCATCTGGGGATCAATCGTAAAAGCAGGTCTCCAGGTGTCGCCTGGAGGTTGGCAACCCTATTGTCAGCCAAAGGGCGAGCTGTCGTCTCGTTTCCATTGAGGCACAGGGCCTCATGCCAGCCCCTCTGCCTTGCAGTGTTGACCAGTCTGTAAACCCCTGGGGTTGCTGGTTTGCCTGAAAAGCTGAATTACAATAGGATCAACCATCTGCCAAAGGAACTCCCAAAGCCCTCTTGCCCCCTTTTTAGCATACCTCATAATTCTTTTCCAAGAGACTGAGAAAGAAGGGAGCACTGTGAGGTCAGGAGCAATGGATGGAGGTGCTTCTTCTCCCAAAGAGTCACTAACCCATGGAATTCACTGCTGCAGGCATTGGTGGTGGCTACAAGCATAGAGAGCTGCAGGAAGGGATTGGATGAACATCTGGAGCAGAGGTCCATCAGTAGCTATTAGCCATGAGGTATAGATGGAACCCTCTGTCTGGGGCAGTGATGCTCTGTATCCTTGGCCCTTGGGGGGCAAGAGTGGGAGGGCTTCTGGAGTTCTGGCCCCACTGGTGGACCTCCTGATGGCACCTGGGTTTGAGACACTGTGTGGCACAGAGTGTTGGACTGGGTGAGCCACTGGCCTGATCCAACATGGCTTCTCCTATGTTCTAATACCTGGGGCAATGATGTTCAGTCTTCTTGATGTTTGGGGGGCAACAAGTAGAGGGCTTCTGTAGTTCTGGCCCCACTGGTGGACCTCCTGATGGCACCTGGGTTTTGGCCACTGTGTGACACAGAGTGCTGGACTGGATGGGCCATTGGCCTGATCCAACTTTGGCTTCTCTTCTGTTCTTATGATGTGGTTAGAGCAGAGGTCCCCAGGCTTTTCTGAGCCCGAAGCCACACTTGGAATTCTGACGCAGGGCAATGGGTGCAACTTCAAAACGGCTGCCACAAAACGATTCAGGCAAGAAGACTCAGCATCCTTCCAACACGCACAGCCCAGTCAAATTTATTTGTTTAATTTATTTTCTTTTATAGCCTGCCTTTCCCACTGGGACTCAAGGCCAATGCTCCCTCTCAGCTGTGGAGTCTTGTGAGCAAAAATTCTACTTTGTGAGCTCCTGGCATTAAAGTTGTGAGCGAGCAGTTTGGCTGCTGCATCAATTAGTTTGGCTCTGGAGCCCCATCCTTCCTGAGCAAAGACAAAAGCATGTGTGTCGGAGGCTAAAAAACTGCGAGCTGGCTCACACTCACTCAGCTTACGGGCACAACAGGACTATCAAGGAAAGTAGCAGGCTAATCACAAACGATGCTTAACATTTGAAGCCAGCAGCAAAGATTCCCAACCCAACAACATAATGTAATGGGGCTGGGACAGAAGAACTGGGAGGGGGGAAACCGCTTTATCCTTGAGAGGCCACCTCTGAGCCGATCCGTTACACCACAGCTTTCTCCCCTTCTTCGGGTTGCCAGGACCTTTGTGGCCACCAGCAAGGGGTGGGTGGGTGGGGGGTGGCAAGGTTGCCAGATACAGGCTGGGAAACTCCTGGAAATTTGGGGGATGGAGCCTGGGGAGGACAGGGACCTCCTCAGTGGGGCACAATGCCCCGGAGTCTGCCCTCCAAAACATCAGTTTCCTCCAGGGGAACAGAGCTCTGTAGTCTGGAGATGAGCTGTAATTCCAAGGGGTCTCCAGGTCCCGCCAGGAGGCTGGCATCCCAAAACCCTCCATGAGAACAGCGCACCCAAGAGGCATACCCATCCAACCTTGTCTTGAGGTGGGCACTGCCCCCGAACCCTTGCGCTGAAACCCAACCTTGTTTTCCTGGTACATTCAGTCCCGGGGAGGAGAGGCTGGTTTCGCTTACAGGCTGCCAGCTGCATATAAGGGGCCAGCCGAGGTCCCTGGCTTGAGTTTGGAGGCTGCCCGCCATGGAGCTTGGAGGGGCGCTGACCATCTTCCTGGGCCTTTGCCTCTCGTACTTGGTCATCCTCGTGGCATGGAAGAGAATGCACAAAGAGGGGAAGCTGCCCCCCGGCCCGGCCCCCCTGCCCTTCGTTGGCAACTTGCTACACGTGAGCCCCAAGGAGACCTTCAAGTCCTTCCTGAAGGTGAGTTGGGCCCTCATTGGCACAGCAAACCCTGGGAGATACAGGACTGGGAAGCCAACCTGGCCAGAAAGCCAAGCTCAAGGCGGAAGGGAAGCTTTAGTATTAAAGAATTCCTGTGTTCAAAATTGTCCAAACACGGCCAGGCAATTCTAAGCTCCGGGAAGGGCACGGCTCTTCCTAGCACCTCCTTTGCATGCACAAGGTTCCAGGCTCAAACCCAGCCACCCTCACTTACAGGAGATGTTGGGAAAGATCTCTTCCACTCAGGGCTGTAGCTACAGTGGTGCTATTCGGGGCTACGACCCCTTACTTCAAGGCACAGCCCCACAGAAATTTGTCCTCTAAATGCTTTCCAAATCTTTCTTTTCACAATTTTTTTAAAGGCGCACACTTCCTTAAGCCCCCTTAAAAATAAAAAAAAAAAACCCCTGAAAAAAAAATCCTAGCTACGGCACAATGCTCCCTCTAAGCTGTGGAGTCTTGTGAGCAAAAATTCTGCTTTGTGAGCTACTGGCATTAAAGTTGTGAGTGAGCGATTTGGCTGCTGCATAAATTCCTGAGCTAAGACAAAGATGTGTGAGCCAGAGGCCAGAAAACTGTGAGCTAGCTCACACTCACTCAGCTTCGAGGGAACGCTGGCTGTGGGCCAGCTTCCACCCTGAGCCACTGAGATTCGACAGTGCTGAGACAGGGGGATGACTGGCCCGACGTGGCTGAAGGGCGGCTTCTTATGTTGCCATGTTCACCCATCGACACATTTCCAGCCCTGCACAATCCTTTGCTACCTTTGGTGTCTCCTCCTGCAGCTGAGGGACAAATACGGGCCGGTGTTCACCGTGTACCTGGGCCCCCGGCGAGTGGTGGTGCTGTGTGGGCACGAGGCGGTGAAGGAAGCCCTGGTGGATCAAGCCGATGACTTCAGTGGGAGGGGAGAGCTGGCCAGCATTCACCGGAACTTCAACGGCTTCGGTGAGTGGGCTTTGGTGAGCTTGGCTGCTGGGGGGAAACATGGCAGAACTTACAAGCTGTCCCCCTGAGTCTGTCTTCGGTCTCCATGAGAAAGGCAGACTAGAAAGAGAGCAAAGTAGTAAATACTGGAGAATGAGAGGGACTCCTTTAGGGCACTCTCCCATTTGCCAGTGTGAGCCGTGGCCTGAGCTGTGGCCTGGGAGAAGGTCTTGGAAGCTGACCCGAATAACTTCACTTCCAGGAGTTGCCTTAGCCAACGGGGAGCGGTGGAGGCAGCTGCGCCGCTTTTCCCTCACCGTCCTGAGGAATTTCGGGATGGGGAAGCGGTCCATCGAGGAGCGGATCCAGGAAGAGGCTCAGTACCTGATGGAAGAATTCAGGAAAACCAAAGGTGGGTGTTGGCCAGTGTTCCCTCTCAGCTGAGTCAGTGTGAGCTAGCTCACAGTATTTTTAGCTGCCGGCGCACACATTTTTGTCTCAGCTCAGGAAGGATGGCTCCAGAGAGCAAACTAATTTATGCAGCAGCCAAATTGCTCGCTCACAACTTTCAGTGCCAGGAGCTCACAAAGTAGGATTTTTGCTCTCCAGAAGGCTCCACAGCTGAGAGGGAGCGTTGGTGGTGGCCACAGCGTCCTCTCCTGCCAGAGCGGGGAAGTAGGGAGAGGCAGAAGCCGCACAGTGCCCCCCTCTCTTTATGCTTCCCAGGTTTGCCCTTTGACCCCATCTTCTTCCTGAGCCGCACCGTCTCCAACGTCATCAGCTCCGTCGTCTTCGGCAGCCGCTTCGACTACGAGGACAAGACCTTCCTCTCCCTCCTGCACATGTTCAACGAGTCCTTCATCGAGATGAGCACCCCTTGGGCACAGGTAGCCAGCAGGGCTTGAGGAGCCCTTCCTCCCTCCCACTCTGGAATGGGCAGGCTGGTGGGGATGCCAGCCTCCAGGTGGGGACTGGAGATCTCCTGGAATGACAGCTGGTCCCCAGGAGGTGGATTCTATGGCATCCCGTCCCTGCTGAGCTCTGTCTCCCCGAAGTTCCCCCTCCTCAGGCTCTGCCCCCAAATCTCCAGGAATTTCCCAACCCAGAGTTGGCAAGTCTAGCCCAGAGCAGGACTTTTAAAACTCTGTAACGTCAGGAAACCTTTTCCACATTTATTCCCCACCTTTCTAACATCACGGACCTCTAGGCACTGCAAATTGGGGGCAGGAGGGAGGGTTGTCCGGGAGGTTTGCATGGTCCGCCAGGGGTTGCCAGCCTCCGGGCCTCCCAGAGTTCCCCTGGAGAAAATGGCTGCTTTGGAGGGTGGGCTCCGTGGCTTCTTGGTGCAAACCGCTGATGCTGCAAGGGCAGAATGTGCCTCGGTGCTTTTAGAGTAGAGTTTTGGTGCCCTTTGGAATAAACACAGAGATTTTGTCTCATTGATTTCTCAGAATTTTCTCTAGAGTTGCCAATCCCCAGTTGGGTGCAGAGGATCCCCTGCTTTAGAGGGTTATCAGAAAGTGGGGGGGGGGGGTGTCTGCTGGGCACTCTGTTATACCCTATGGAGACCAGTCCCCATAGAGTATAATGGAGAATCAATCTGTGCCTATCTGGGGCTCTGAGGAAGCTGTTTTTTTGAATTAGAGGTACCAAATTTTCAGCATAGCATCTGGTGCCTCTCCTCAACCCCCCTCCCAAGTTTCAAAAAGATTGGAACAGGGGGCCCAATGCTATGAACCCCAAAAGAAGATGCCCCCATCCTGCATTATTTCCTGTGGAGGAAGACATTTACTTGGAACACGGTCCCTTTAAATGTGACATCCAGCTCTCCCTCTGGAGTTCAGTTGTGAACTCACATCCTGGCTCCTGGCTCCACCCCCAAAGTCTTGTGGCCCCACCCCCAAAGTCCCCAGATATTTCTTGAGTCAGACCTGGCAACCCTAATTTTCTCCTTCAGGTACCCAACTTTATGGCGTGGGCCGTGCAGGATCCACAACCCACCACCTTCCCTCTTTCTTCCAGCTCTATGATATGTATTCCGGCATCATGCAGTACTTGCCGGGGAGACACAACCGCATCTACTATATCATCGAGGACCTGAAGGACTTCATTGCCGAGAAAGTCAGAACCAACCAAGCAACACTTGATCCAAACAACCCACGGGACTTCATAGACTGCTTCCTCATCCAGATGGAGAAGGTATTAGAGCGAATTTGTTGGCACCCTTGGAATGGCCAGGAAGAACCCTGGGTTCCAAAAAAAAGGCGCTCCCTGTCATTTCAAATCCCACATCATCCTTCATACGCTCCGGGTAGTCTTCGATGACCTCCTTCTTCCCAGACCATGGTCCACATCTCCAAAATGGGAGGAATGGGAGGATGAACACAATCCGGCACTCACCTGCCTCACGAGGCACCGCTGAGCGGCCACATTAGGAAATTCTTACCAGAGTCCAAGGCAGTTCCAACCCCTCTCTCCCTCCTTCTCAGAGTAGACCATGTTTTGAGCAGACAAATGACAGTCAGATGACCCTATTTGCTTTGATATGACCGAGATACTTGTGGCTTTCATTTACGAATTGACCTCCAGGTGCTTAGCTTAAACTTGGGGCTCCTAGACGAAGTTTAGTCACCTTTTCCCTAGTTCCCTCTCTCCCAGCCTGCTTGGTAGTTCATGACAACCCTTTCCCTTGACACCCCCAAAGGAAAAGGAAAACCCTTCCAGCGAGTTCCACTTGAAGAATCTGATCCTCACCACCCTCAACTTATTCTTCGCTGGGACAGAGACGGTCAGCTCCACCTTGAGATACGGGTTCCTTTTCCTGATGAAGTACCCAGAAGTGGAAGGTAGGAAGGCAAAAGCAGGGCGAACTAAAGCAAGCGGGAACCAGACACACAGTATCCTTTCCCCAAGCCAAACACTGGCCTCTTAACCAGCGGTGTCTGCTTCTGGCCCCATGACTGGGATCAAACAGGGCTCCCCTACCTTAAAAGCAAGTTTCAAGGGAAAGGTACCGGCCTTCCCTGACCTTCAGCCACAACAGCATTTTTTCACTGTCCACTGGATTCGGGACGAAACTTCAGGGGTCCCTCTATGCTTCAGGCTAATGGCAACAAGCCACTCCATGTGCCAGGGTTTGGGAGGGAAAGGGCCCCTCTAGCTAACTCTCCCGCTAGCTAAAGTGCGATTACGCTCCACTCCAGTCCAGACCCATCTGTGCTATCTCTTCCAGATGTCCCAAGGCAGCAAGAGACTGCCGGTGCAGTAAAGACTTCTGTAATGTAGTATGCTCTGTGTAACAACCAGCCTGCCATGTGCTCCCAGGTAATGGCGCCCGCCGCATGGCCAGAGCACATGGTCAGGCAGAGAGGGGAGCTTGAATCTGGAGGAACAATAGACATCCGGATTGAAAGCCTCCACCAATGTGGGACCTAGGTTCTCCCTGGGGAGCCAATGCAATCAAAGGCTCCTCCAGGGAACCTATGACAAACATGTGCATATGTAAAGCCCCTATCAGGTCTTTTGGGTGCAGCCGGAGGTGTGGCTCTGGCCAGCATATAATGAGGGCCCTGGAGCCCTGGAAGCATGCTTGTTCTGACCATCTACTGGGCATGCTGAATCACTCAATCAAGGCTTCATGATTTCACCGTTCCTGGTCTCCTGAGTCCAGTACTCTTCAACTTCCATTCACATGTAAGAAGGCACTCATTTCCCAAGCTTTGCACCCTCCCCTTGCAATTCATAGACCCGCCTCACACGAAGCTAGACTCTGGGTCTCTCAAGCTCAGCCTTCCCGACTTGGACTGGCAGTGCTCTTTCACATCCTTTACTCCCTGTTCCTTCAGTGGAAGATACCAGGGACTGAACCTGGGATCCTCTGCATGCAAAGCAGGTGCTCTACCGCTGAGGAGGGGCCGTGGCTCACTGGCAGAGCATCTGCTTGGCATGCAGAAGGTCCCGGTTCAATCCCCGGCAGCATCTCCAGCTGAAAGGACCACGCAGGATGCAATGTGAAAGACCTCTGCCTGAGACCCCAGAGAGCCACTGCCGGTCTGAGCTGACCAGACTGACCCTGACGGACCAAAGGCAGCTTCATGTGTCTTCATGTTTTAAGGGGAGGGACCATGGCTCAGTGGTAAAGTATCTGCTTGGCATGCAGAAGCTCCCAGGTTCAATCCCCAGCAGCAGCATCTCCAGTTCAAATGGACCAGGCAGGAGGAGATGGGGAAGACCTCCGCCTGAGACCCTGGAGAGCCGCTGCAGATCCAAGTAGACAAGACTGACCCTGACGGACCAAGGTCTGATTCGGTATAAGGCAGCTTCAGGTGTTCATGTGACCTGTGTTCCCACCCCTCAAAAGACACAGTTCAATCATTCATTTCTTCCCTTTTTACGCCTCTTCCCACCGTACCCTCCTTTCATCCCATGGCCTTCCGAGCAGCTCCCTCACCAATGTGCGTAGTGGCCCCTATTTAAGTGCCTTTCCTAAGGGCTTCCCCCCCCCCCCCCATGTCTTGGCAGCAAAGGTCCTCCGGGAAATTGACCGCGTCATTGGGCACAACCGGATCCCGGCCACCGAGGACCGGATGCAGATGCCCTACACCGATGCCGTCATCCACGAGATCCAGAGGGTGACCGACATTGTCCCCATGGGGGTGCCACACACTGTGGTCCGGGACACTCAGTACCGGGGGTACCTCCTCCCCAAGGTGAGGCACCTGTGAGGCTGCAGTCTCAGAGGCAAGTACAATTCGCGAGGTGGGTTGAGCAGAAAGAGAGACAGAGGCTTGCTGGTGGGCTTCTCTTGGGTGGGGCTCCAGGTCAAAACATTCAGGACTCCCCAGGGTAGTGCCTGAGGCTGCTGTGGTACCCACTGATACATTTCCTGGTGCTCACCAAGAGTTTTTAGAAATTTAGAATTGGCTCTGCAAAATTTCTTAAATGTTGCTTCGACAGCCGCTGCCAACAGAACACAACAATCTTCACAGTAGGACTGAAGGTAAGCTGTGGCAGCCATTTTTTGGCAGCCATTTTGTGACCACATCTCCCACGCTGTGTCAGAATTCCAAATGTGCCCACAGGCTCAAAAGGGTTTGGAGACCCCTGAAAATGTTCCTTTTTACCTATTCCAGTTTGGTGTAGTGGTTAAGTGCGCGGACTCTAATCTGGGAGAACCAGGTTTGATTCCCCACTCCTCCACTTGCACCTGGCTGGATGACCCTGGGCAAACCATAGTTCTATCAGAGCTGTTCTTGAAAAAGAGCAGTTTCTCTCAGAGCTCTCTCAGCCCCACCTCCCTCCCAGGGTGTCTGTTGTGGGGAGGGGAAGGGAAAGGAGTGTGCAAGCCTCTCTGAGACTCCAAATGAAGGGCGGGATATAAATCCAATCTCTTTCTCCCCCTCCTCCTCCTCTTCTTCTTCCTCTTCCTCTGACAAAGGGGGCTTTTTATCTCCTTCAGCCATTCCATGATCTGCTCCGGCCGGAGGGTTGCTTTCCCCCACAGCGTTTCAGCCGGCTTGTTGTTTGCTTTTATGCTGTCTTTCCCCTGGCTTGTTTTGAATGGTTTTGTTTTATCATTTCACTTGCAAGCTGGCTGGAGCAGGGCTCTGCAGGGGCAGCGTGGACATTTTCCAAATTAAAAAGCAAACAAACAAATAAATAAAGGGACAGGGCCCCCCCCCCCCAGGCGGGCGAGAAAGAAGGGGAAAGAAAGGAGGCCCCTGTTCTGTCCCCCAGTGTGAGGCTGCAGGAGGCCCTGGGAACCGGCCAGGGGGATTTCTGGCCCCCTCCTGCTGCTTCCCTGCCAGACTTGCGCCTTAATCCTTGTCTGTGGCAAGTTTGCCTCTTCCCCTCGGTCCTCTTTCGCCCTGCGCACGATTTCCCTTTTCACCTTGTGCACACTGCTTTGGCTGGGGGTTGCTTTGCTCCCACAACAACAGAAAGAAAGGGCAGGAGAGGGACCCTCCCGAGAAGAAGTGGGAGTAAACAGAAGGACCGGGAGGGAGGGAGGAGGAGTGAAAGGCTCCCCCCCCCATCTCAGCCAGGAAAACCCACCCCCCTTTCCTAGCATCGACCACCTGCAGAATGCCTTTTGTGCAGATGTCAGATAACGTCCACTGTGCTCAAGCTAATGGGCTCCCCAGTACTGGCTTCAGTTGGATCCCCATTTCAGAGATCTTCCTGATCCCTTGCAGGCGATTGCTAAGAGCACTCATCAATTTTCTTCAATAAGACAAATAATTTGTAAGCCCAGGCGACTGCACTGTTACCAGTGTTTCCTCTAAGCTGAATTGGTGGGAGCTAGCTCACAGTTTTTTAGCCTCCGGTTCACACCCTTTTGTCTCAGCTCAGGAAGGATGGCTCCAGAGAAAACTAATTCATGCAGCAGCCAAACTGCTTGCTCACAACTTTAACGCCAATAGCTCACAAAGTAGGATTTTTGCTCACGAGGCTCCACAGCATTGACTGTTACCTAAAGCCAGTTTGGTGTAGTGATTAAGAGCGGCGGACTCTAATCTGGAGAACTGGGTTTGATTCCCTACTCCTTGTCCACATGCAGCTGCTGGTGTGACCTTAGGTCGGTCACAGTTCTCTCAGAGATGTTCCCTCAAGAGCAGCAGTTCTCTCAGAGCTCTCTCCACTCCGCCTACCTCCCCGGGTGTCTGTTGTGGGGAGAGGAAGGGAAGGAGAGTGTCAGTGGCTCTGAGACTCCTTTGGGAAGTGGAGGGCGGGGTAGGAATCCAATCTCCTCCTCCTCTTTCTTCCTCTTCTTCTTCTTCTCCTCCCTTTCAGAAATTAAGACCTTCCATGTTTCTACCAGAATGTTTCATTTTCTTGAAACTGGGCAGAGGATCAGGTCTTTTGTGCGGGAGGACTGTGGACGGCCAGCTCTGGGTGGGGAAGTATCTCTGGGGAGGGGAAAGGACATCCATGGGGTGTAAATGCCACAGAGCCCACCTTTCCTCCAGGGGAACTGACTTCTGACGCCTGGAGACCAGTTGTAATCATAGATCTCCAGCAACCCCCTGGAGATTACAGCAAAGTATAGGACACTGTGCATAATAGATGTCTGCTTAAGGTCGATCTATTCTGTGCTTCTTAATTTTCTTTTTAATTTTTTTTTCTATACTGTTAGGTAAATACTGGTGTCAAGTCTTGCCAAACATAGGTTTCAGCCAAACAATACATGGCAGTGCAGGGTTACCCTCTGTTCAAACATTCAAACAGCACCTTGTCAGTTTCACAATCGCTAGTCCCAGGGGACTCTAATAATTTACCGGTATCGAATACAATCTTTTCCAAGGATCATGATGTACTGACAGAACATAAGGCGCAATAACCTCTCTTTGTGAGTACGAAACTCTTAAAATAGCAGCATATTTTCTAGGGTCCCATCAGAAACCTTGCAGCAAACATAATGACCTGTCTAGGAGAACAGATCTCTTTGATCAGGCAGCTGCAAAGCTTCCGAGCCAGCTCTCTTCCCTGTTTGCGGCCTTCCCAGAGGCAGCTGGTTGACCCTGCTGGGAACAAAATGGTGGATTCGGTGGGCCTTTGGTCAGATCCAGCAGGGCTCCTCTTCTCACGTTATGTCCCCTCTCCCATGTTTTCCAGGGCACTGATGTCTTCCCCCTCTTAGGCTCCGTCTTACGGGACCCTAAATATTTCAGCCACCCTGAGAAATTCTACCCCGAACACTTCCTGGACGCGCAAGGCTGCTTTAAGAAGAACGACGCTTTTGTGCCCTTCTCCTCGGGTAGGTCTTCTCTCTTCTGCTCCCGGCTCTGAACGCACATTGTGAGCTTGCTTATGTGGTGCAGACGGATTCCTCACCGATGAGGCCAGAGGTCCGAAGGTGCTAACTGAATAACCTTCTAAAGGTGGGACCTCTCTCTGCCCAAACTTTCCCTCAAAAAGGTAGCCTGCAAATGCAGTGGGCAGAATGTTGGTGACCCAGAAGAAGATGAAGAGCTTAGATTTATACCCCACCCTCAAATACCCGAAGGAGTCTCAGAGCAGCTTACAGTCTCCTTTCCCTTCCCCATCCCACAACAGACAGCCTGTGAGGTAGGTGGGGCTGAGAGAGCTCTTTCCAGGACTGCTCCTGAGAGAACAGCTCTGAGAGAACTTGTGACTGACCTAAGGTCACACCAGCAGCTGCATGTGGAGGAGGAGGAGGGAATCAAAACCTGGTTCTCCCAGATTAGAGTCTGCGCTCCTAACCACTACACCAAACTGGCTCTCAGAGAGACCCAGGTTCTAATCCCTTCTCAGCCACTGAATCTGACCAGGTGATCTTTAGCCAGTCAGGATCAGGGAGAGGTAAGGGGGAAAACACTGAGAACCAAGCAGGGAGTCTGCCCACCAGTCCAAGCAGTAGAGCCGTCTTCACACTACAGACAAGCCGCCCAAGGGAAGGGCCCACCCTGGAGACAAACACAGCAGCATTAATGCCTGCAGGCCAAATTGCAATGTGTCCTTGAGTCAGCTGTTCCCAGAAGCACTGCATCGCTCCAGACAGGGGTGGTGTACTTCCTCTGCTGGCCATCTAGAGGATACAATTAAAAAAAAAAATCACTGTGATGCAAGGCTTCTAATAATTATGACATGGATCCCACCGCTGACACCATGTCAGAATTGGGCTCATATCTAGGGGGAAGAATGCAAGCACTCAACATGTAACTTAAGGCACACAAAAAAACCCATCTCATAAAAGAATTCAAAAATGACATCAGGTTTCATAGAACGTTTGCAAAGCAGAAACCATTCTGAAACACAAACAATAGTAAAAATTTAAAAAAGAAGCCACTGATAAATAATAGCTAAAAAACTGGCTTACGGACGTAATAAAAACAGTCGTATCATGAACCGTGGGCAGTTCCTTAAAAGTGACTTGCTGTTCCAGGCTGAGGGGAAAGAAGTTGCTTCAGCATTGGCCGTATTCCTCAAGTCTCCCATCCCTGCGGAAACTCCAGGGGCCTCCTTGCATGAGGAAAGTGTGTCCAGCCAGCTTGTTTCCTGCTGCCAGGTGCCGGCACTTAACAGTCAGCCAGTTTCTCTCAATCTGTAAGAATTTACAGCTAATAGTTGATGAGAGCTGTAAGATCTATAGGCTTACCAACAGCTAATCCTTACAATAGTATACTCTTCATTGGTTCAAATGTATTATTAGAAGCCTTGCATCACAGTGATATTTTTTTCATTGTATTTTTACACACTGTGATCCCATTTTGGGGGGCCATCTATAGGAAGCCATGTGGGTGCGCTGGAGATTTGGTCAGCAGCTCCCTTTGAAGGCAGGGAATCCAGATGGAATGCACTGCAGGGCTCCAGAGCTGATGTCCCCAGGTTCTGGTTCTGGGAACCTCCAAGTTTAGAGGCAGTAAACCTCTGAATCCCAGTGCCAGCAGGCAACATCAGGAGAAGGCCTCGGCCTCTGTTCCCTGTTGCTGGTCCTCCAGAGGAACTGGTTGGGGCCGCTGTGTGAGACGGGAGGCTGGACTAGGTGGACACTCACTGGTCTGACCCAGCCGGGCTCTTCTGGTGTCCTTATGAGGGGAAGGCCTTGGCCTCTGTTCCCTGTTGCTGGCCCTCCAGAGGAACTGGTTGGCCTCTGTGTGAGACAGGATGCCGGACTAGATGGACCTTCACTGGTCTGATCCAGCAGGGCTCTTCTGGTGTTCTTATCAGGGGAAGGCCTCGGCCTCTCTGCCCTGTTGTTGGCCCTCCAGAGGAACTGGCTGGCCCCTGTGTGAGACGGGATGCTGGACTGGATGGACCCTCACTGGTCTGATCCAGCTGGGCTCTTCTGGTGTTCTTATGAAGGCCTTGGCCTCTCTGCCCTGTTGCTGGCCCTCCAGAGGAACTGGTTGGGGCCGCTGTGTGAGACGGGAGGCTGGACTGGAGGGACCCTCACTGATTTTATGCTCCTCATACTGCTCTGCCTGGAAGAGGATGGGATACAAATGTAATGGGTAATGATAACTCTGGGTGATGGGAGTGGGGATTGTTGGTAGGTGTTGTTCTGCTAACTTAGAGGCGCTTCATGGAAGAAGAAGGAGCGGAGCGTTCAGGCAGGAGGAGCACTTAGAAGAGCCTATTGCGTTGGGCTCCATCTCGAAGGAAGTGCCTCCACCAGCGGAACGGATCCATGGACTCCAACCCAGTCTCTCCCCAGGCAGAGACACACCGAGACAAGCTGGAGGCAGCACACTTGGTCCAGAGCTGGGACAAACTGGGGCTGCCAACCCACGTTGAACCGTTTGGCACCCAATTCCACTCACGCCGCTGTCCTTTCTTTCTGCCAGGGAAGCGTGTCTGCCTGGGGGAAGCCATGGCCCGCATGGAGCTCTTCCTGTATTTCACCACCATCCTGCAGAACTTCTCGCTGAAGCCCCTCGTGCCCCCAAAGGACATTGACATCTCCCCAAAAGTGAGCGGCTTTGGGAACATCCCCCCCACGTACCAGCTGTGCCTAGTCCCTCGCTAAACCCCAGCCTGGCGTCTGCGTGAAGTGTGGGGAAGACATGTGTGTACTCATTGCCTGCCCCTAACTCTTACACCGGCGCATTTCCTTTTGAGCTGCTTCCCACGTAGATGCAGGCATGTAGCCATGGAGCTCGCAAGACCGCAGACTTCCCCAGCTGTGTGGCTTTCTCCTGCCCTGCCCTGCCCTGCCGGCTTCCTGGAGGCAACCACTGCTGGAGGCAGAAGGCTGGATGAGAGGGACCCAGAGTCTGATCTGGAGGGACAGCTCTAATTCTCTGCTCCACCTGCACAGGCCCAAACTCTTCAGCCCCCCCCCCCCCCCCGCTTTTGACAGCATGCTGCGCTTCTGCTAAGATACACTAGGGATGCCAGACTCCAGGTGGGACCTGGGGATCCCCCAGAATTGCAGCTCATCTCCAGACTACAGAGATCAGTTCCCCCAGAGAAAATGGAGGCTTTGGAGGGGGGACTCCGTGTGGCACTGTACCCCACTGAGGTCCCTGTCCTCCCCAGGCTCCATCCCCAAATCTCTAGGAAGTTCCCAATTTGTATCTGGCAAGCCTACGCACCCCCTCCCCCAAATCACTCCCCGGTGGCTGGCAGGGGGCCTGGCGGCCCTGAGATAAACGAATCCATCACCCCCTCTGGTGGGGGCATATCAGGCGGGCCGGGCAGTGCTGGGACCTTGTCCTCCCACAGAGAAGCCAAGAGGGAGATCAGGGACCCCCAACCTGGTGCTCGTGGGCACAAGGGGAACCCACTGACATCTTTCCTGGTGCCCACCAGGTGTTTTTAGAAAGTGGAGAAGGCCAGGTTTGGGGGGGGGGGCATTCATAGGATCAAAGAGTTAGAAGAGACCTCCAGGGTCATCTAGTCCAACCCCCTGCACAAGGCAGAAAATTCACAAATACCTCCCCCTCCACACACATCTGCAGTGACCCCTGCTCCATGCCCAGAAGATGACATAAAACCTGCAGGATCGCTGGCCAAACTGGCCTGGAGAAAAATGGCTTCCTGACCCCAGCATTTCCCTGGGCGGGTGAGAAAGGGCCACCAGGAGATCTCAGCCCTGAGGCAACCCTCCCTGCCCTCCCTTCTCGCGATCTGCCCCAGTTCACAGCACCCACATTGCTGTCAGATGGCCACCTAGCCTCTGTTTGAAAACCTCCAAAGAAGGAGAGCCCCCCACCTCCTCCCGAGGAGGAAGCCTGATCCACTGGGGAGCCGAGAAGAAGAGTACAAGAGCACTGTTATGATGCAGAGAAACAATTTGTATCAAATGACTCCTAATCAAAACATGCAAAGAAAATGTCTATTACAGTATTGCAATAGGATACAAAGCTCACAGTATAAGTATGTCTTTTACACTCAAAGCATAAAGCTCACAATATCTTCAAGAACATGTCTTCAAGAAAAAAAATTTCAGAGCACAGTATCCAGTGAAGGAAGACGAAGATGCCAGCTTTTTCTCTTCGTTTCACTAATGCTTCCTCAGTAAACTGAATACAAAATAGACACATCCAATGTAACACATGTTAACAAAAATAACAATAAACATTCAACAAGAGGTGTACTTCCATTAATTATAAATTCTTGTAGTACCTCAATTCTCAATACATGAAGCACAAAAGTGCTAGACTCAACTTCCAACTGGATCAAATTCCCCAAAGAGTTCAGTGTCCAGAATTTATTACCTAAACAAGAAGCACAGCTCTACTTAGCATATCAGGTAATAGATAAATAATTTCGCCATGTGCACTGAAGCCCCAGCAACCTAAACTCACCATAACCTTTTGGTTCAAGACAAACCGGCTACCGCTCATTCCCCACTTCAAAAGTCGGTGCTGCCTTGCAATGACGCATAGAGTTCCTGCTTATCTTGGAAATTACAGATAATGTTCCCAGCGCAAATCTTAAAGTGACACAAACCTTTCACCACAGTTATAAAAACGAGTTACATTCTACAAACTGATATCAACCCATCAGGATACAGAGTTTATAATTTGAACATAGCAAAAGGCTTCCCTCTGTCTGAACAAACTTTGCAAGACCAATGCAGAACTTAAAGAGACAAGCTTCTCACCTCAGATTATATAAGAAAGGGCCAGTGATAAGCCAGTGGAGCTTCCATCCGTAATGTCCGAATGCATGATCTGTGTTCAATCATCCTCGTTCTAAGAGTTCTTCTACATGCCCCCACATAAAGGAGGGAACAAGGACATTTCAAAAGGTAAATTGACCATCGGGAGGCACAATTGGTGTATGTTCTAAGAGTGTAATGAAAAGATAACGCGGGTAAATTAATACTCATGGTCTGCCATGCTTGCGGGCAGGGGTCCTTTCGTAAAAAAAGAGGTGCAGGAGCTCATTAGCATAACTTATTTGCATATGCCACACCCCCTGACGTCACCGGAAGTGTCAGAAGGCCACACATCCCTGACGTCATCGGCAGTGTGTCAGAAGGCAAGAAGGGAGGGAGGGAGGGGGAAGGAAGGAAAGGAACAGGAAGGAAGGTAGGTAGGTAGGTGGGGGAGAGAGAGAGAAGAAAGGAAGGAAGGAGGGAGGGAGGAAGGAAGAAAGAAAGAAAGGAACAGTAAGGTAGGTAGGTAGGTGGGGGAGAGAGAGAGAAGGAAGGAAGGGACAGGAAGGTAGGTAGGTAGGTGGGGGAGAGAGAGAAGGAAGGAAGGAACAGGAAGGTAGGTAGGTGGGGGAGAGAGAGAGAAGAAAGGAAGGGAGAGAGGAAGGAAGGGACAGGAAGGTAGGTAGGTGGGGGGAGAGAGAGAGAAGAAAGGAAGGGAGAGAGGAAGGAAGGGACAGGAAGGTAGGTAGGTGGGGGGAGAGAGAGAGAAGGAAGGAAGGAAAGAAGGGGGAAAGGAAAGAACAGGAAGGTAGGTAGGTGGGGGAGAGAGAGAGAGAAGAAAGGAAGGGAGACAGGAAGGAAGGGGGAAAGGAAGGAACAGGAAGGTAGTTAGGTAGGTGGGGAGAGAGAGAGAGAGAGAAAGAAGGAAGGAAGGAAGGGGGGCGCTTCTCCCCCCCCCCACTGGGGCCAGAGTTTCCCTTCCTCCCTCCTTACGCCTCTGGGGCCCAGCTTCTCCCTCCCTTGCGCCCCCCTGGGGCCTGGGAGCAGTGAGGGGGGGAGGAGGGGGCTGGTGCCGGGGCCGGCGGCGCCCGCCGCGGCCCGGGCTTTTGAGGGCGGGGGGAGGGCGGCGGGGAGGGCGGAGGGAGGCTAGTCCCGGGGCCGCCGGCACCCGCCGCGGCCCGGGGTTTTGAGGGCAGGGGGGAGGGCGGAGGGTGGCTGGTCCCGGGGCCGGCCGCGGCCCGGGCTTTTGAGGGCGGGGGAGGGCGGAGGGAGGCTGGTCCCGGGGCCGGCGGCGCTCGCCGCGGCCCGGGCTTTTTTCTGGGCGGGGAGGGCGAGGGGAGGCTGCTGCTGGGGCCGGCGGTGCTCGCCGTGGCCCCAGGAGTTTGAGGGCGGGGGGAAGGGAAAGAGGAGGCTTGTCCCGGGGCTTGTCCCGGTCGGCGGCGGCGGCCTGCCGCTGCCGGGAGGAGTGAGCGGGGGGCGGGGCTTTGTTAAGTCCCCACCCCCCGCCCTCCTCTCTCCCGGAGCGACGCTCCGGCGCGCCCCGGCCCCAACGGAGCCCTGCTTGCGGGCATACACTACAGTGCCCACATGCAAAATGTCCACTGGGGAGCCGCCCAGGAATTTGCTCAGGAAGGCTTCTGAGTGGCCACTGAGTGGCTAAGATTTCTTAAAATGTTGCTTTGGTAGCCGCTGCCCCCACTACACGAGGCTCTTCACTGTGTGGCTGAAGGTCAGCTGTTTCGTGGCTAGCTCCACCTCCTGCAGCTGCCACTTTGCGGCAGCCATTTTGGGTCTGCGCCCACCCCAGTGTATCAGAATTCAAAAGGTGCCCGCAGTCTCAAAAAGGCCACAGACTCCTGGCTTGGATGAGAGGGCCCTGTATCCTCCCTGTGGGATGCTGAGAGGCCATACATTCCTGACAGAGCATTACGAAAGGTCCTCTGCTGGCCTTTGCCAGGCTTCTAGCTGTACCTGCCTGGACATGGAAACTCAGCACAGCCTCTCTCCCCTCTCTCTCTCTGAGCACAGGAAATGTAGCCAAGGCCATTCTTCGAGTGACACCGCTTTGACCAGAATCTACACCCCTCTGTCCATATTTAGGCATCCTTTCTAGAGGAAGTTTTTTTGGGGGGTAGCCAGGGGTCATTTCGAGCAGGAGCTCGGGGAAGCGCAGCTCCGGGAGTTGGTGCCAGCCCCCCCTCCCCGCGGGGGAATGCCTGCTTGTGTCGTGGCTGCAGCAAAATGACCCCGGCCCCTGGAGAGGTCCTTGTTCCTCCGACCAGCCTTCTGAAGGCTTCAGCCACCACTGAAGCTCTCCTCCCAGAATAGTGGTATTTCTGAGGCTTGGATTAGTGGCTGTCCCCTCTCTGCCAGCTCTTTTCTTTTTCTCCCTCCCTCCCTCCCTTCTCTCTCTCTCTCTCTCTTCTTTCTTGCCTTCTGACACACTTCCGGTGATGTCAGGTGGTGTGGCATATGCAGATAAGTTATGCTAATGAGTTATGCTAATGAGC
This sequence comes from Lepidodactylus listeri, assembly GCA_029233225.1. Lineage (NCBI taxonomy): Eukaryota > Metazoa > Chordata > Lepidosauria > Squamata > Gekkonidae > Lepidodactylus > Lepidodactylus listeri. Next base: position 43,269,214 of record JARCFY010000020.1, read on the forward strand.
TCCTGCACCTCTTTTTCTACGAAATGACCCCTGGGGGTAGCCATGCTGGTCTTCAGGAAAACAGCTAGATTTGAACCCAGAACCACATCAGAGACCAACCAGATTGGAGGGGGTGGGCGAGCTCTTGAGAGTCAAAGTGCCCTTTGTCAGATACCAACCCAGCTGACGAAGTGAGCTTTGACTCTCTCAGAATCATGGAAGGGACCTCCAGGGTCATCTAGTCCCACCCCCTGCACAATTGCAGGCAATTCACACATACCTCCCCCTCCACAGTGACCTCTACTCCATGCCCAAAAGATGGCAAAAAAACCAAAAAAAACCCCAACCCTCCAGGATCCCTGGGCAAACTGGCCTGTAAAAGCTTCCCCACCCCATCTTCTTGGTCTCTAAGATGCTACTGGGTGCATTTCTAGCGGAAGTTACAAGTCGTATCAAAAAGGTCATTTTTGCACATGAAACGGGAAGTTGTGATTTCTTCCAGTAGGTGTAGACTGTGGACTTCCAGTAACTAACATCGGCGCATTGGTATTACAAATGCCCTTGCTCTGGTTTCTCTCCTTCATGAGCTTAAACAGCATGAGATGGGCTCAGAGGCGCCATTTAAATCTCATGTGTGTGAACAGCCAGTTTCTGATTCCAGAGTAATCCACCAGGATGGGTGAAGTCTTGTGAGATCACTAACACAGATTAGACTTCCACCACTTTGATGCTGTTTGGAAAGCAGCTGGGGGGAGCGGGGGGGAGCCTGGCGGAGAAAGAGGGGTCCCAAGTAAATCTTCCCAACTGGAATTTACTTGGGGAAATGCGATGTGTTTTCCTTGCAGTTTTAAAAGTTTTATGTCGTTACAGAGGCTGTATAGATACAAAGGTTGTAGAAAGCTGGCTCTCTGTTTCAGTTTAACGTTGGTCTAACAAAAACCAGAATAAAAAAATGTTCTCACCGAGAGGATATTGGTCTGATCCTTAATCTGTCCCTTGCGACTAGAGCCTGCAAGGTACGCGCTTGATGGTGCTTCACAGACGCGGCCCAACCGAATTCTGTCTTTCTTCAGCCTCATCGCCCTTCCATTTAGCTTTGCCCAAGAGCCACCTGGCGGTGGGCAGGCGTTAACTCAGGGAGGTAAAGTTCAGCAGCTATTGCACAAGAGACTGAGTGCAGGCCTCCCAATTTGATTTTGTTGTTCAGTCGCACAGTCGAGTCTGACTCTTTGCGACCCCGTGGACCACCTCACGCCAGGCCCTTCTGTCTTCTGTCATGTTCCCGAGTTTGCTTAATTTCACGTTTGTTGCATCAATAACACAGTCCGACCATCTCATCCTTTGCCGCCCCCTTCTTCTTTGACCTTCAGTCTTCCCCAGCATCAGGGTCTTCTCCAGGGAGTGCTCCCTTCTCATTGGGTGGCCAAAGTATTCGAGCTTCAGCTTCAGGATCTGGCCTTCCAGGGTTGCTTTTTTAAGGATCCACTGATTTGATCTCCTTGCAGTCCAAGGGACTCTCAAGCATCTTCTCCAGCACCATAATTCAAAAGAATCTATTTTTCGGCACTTGACCTTCCTTATGGTCCAACTCTCGCAGCCGTACTTCGCTACTGGGAATACCAGTCGCTTTGACCATATGGACTTTTGTTGGCAGGGTGATGTCTCTCCTTTTTGTTGTGCTGTCTAGGTTTGCCATCACTTTCCTCCCAAGGAGCAACTGTCTTTTAATTTCAGGACTGCAGTCCCCGCCTGCAGTGATCCTGGATCCCAGGAAGGTGAAGTCTGCCACTGCTTCCACAACTTCCCCTTTCTATTTGCCAAGGAGTGATGGGGCCGGAGGCCATTTTGATGCCAGTTTGCTAACCTTGGCTAAACAGCAACTGCACATTTGCTCAGACCTCCAAAGCCTGGGCGAAAGGGCTCCGGTGGGACAGACAGTCTAGCAGTTTGTCACTGACCAGGAGGACTTCTCTGAACGCCAACCTCACCACCAGGGGGCAGTGCAGAACCAGAGCAGGTTTTTTCTGGCGCTGCTGTGACTGATTCAGCGCCCACAAACAGTGTCACATTTCCCTGTTGCCCTTCACAAGGTGGGCTTGGGCTGGGGATATCAGTCCTTGACAAAATGGAAAAGAGCTGGAAAAGAAATTCAGCCGGAAGGGTAAATTAGGAAACCAACAGTGAGGGCGCCACTCCAGTGAGTGTGATTTCTGTTCTGGGCTCTCCTCTGCTGCCCAGAGTTCCCAGTAAAATGGGGCTGCGTGGGATTGGTGGCCCTCTGCTTCGGACGCTGGGATTCAGTGTGTCACCCGGGTTCTTTTTCTTCATCAGCCTCCGCGGTCTTGCTTCTGTGCTGTGGGCAATCCCGTTGCTGCTGGGTGTTTTGGAGAGGGGGCCTGCCAACAGCTTTGGTTGGTGGTGCTCTGTGCCGTGTGTGGAGGGTGATGCGGTGTGTCAGGAGGAATGTCTTATGAAGGGAGGGGATGTTCTATGGAACGTTATAGGAAGAGACACAGGCAGACACTTTAGCTTGGAGAAACGACGGCTGAGGGGGTGACATGATTGAGGTTTACAAGCTTATGCATGGGATAGAGCAGGTAGAGAAAGAAGTCCTTTTCTCCCTTTCTCACAATAGGAGAACTCGTGGGCACTCCATGGAATTGCTGAGCGGTCAGGTTAGAATGGATAAAAGGAAGTCCTTCTTCACCCAAAGGGTGATTAACACGTGGAATTCACTGCCACAGGAGCTGGCGGGGGCTACAAGCATGGATGGCTTCAAGAGGGAATTAGATAAACATATGGAGCAGAAGGCCATCAGTGGCTCTTAGCCACAAAGTATAGATAGGAACTCTCCGTCTGGGGCAAGTGATGCTCTTGGTGCTTGATGGGGGGGGGGGCAACAGTGGGAGGGCTTCTGGAGTTCTGGCTCCATTGCTGGACCTCCTGAGGGCACCTGGTGTTTTTGGCCACTGTGTGACAGAGTGTGTTGGACTGCAGGGGCCACTGGCCTGATCCAACACTGGCTTCTCTTATGTTCTTCTGTTCAGACTCTGAGAGCTAGACTTGAGTCCAGCAGCACCTTAGAGACCAAGAGCATTTTCAGGGTATCAGTTTCTGAGAGCCAAACACTCCCTTTGTCAGATACCAAAGCTCCCTTTGTCCTGCAACGACAGGCGTTCTCTGCACCTCATCTCCTTCCCATCAACTAGGTACATCAGAGGAGAAATTCCTTTAATAATATCAGTCTACTGAAAAACCCTTCCCTGGATATGCTGTCTTGGGTCCGGGGGTGGGGATGCAAGGAATAAATACTTCAAATAAGCAAAACAGACCACTTTGGAAATGACAGCAGCACTTTTCCCCCTTGGATGCTACCAGCCTAGCTTTATGCCCCAGTAACCTCTAGACTGGGCTACTGCTACATGCTTTATGTGGATGTGGCAGAAAAATAAGCGAGCCCAGGGTATTTCAGTGTAACAGCCTGGATTAGCTGAGGCCTCTCTGTTTGGTTCCTCTCCCATAAACCTTTGCAGGTTTAGCTGCTGTCATCTCTCAGGCCTCTCTCTCCAGCCTGACAAGGCACTCGGCTTCCAAGAAGGTCACAATAAAGTCCAAACGCTGAGTTTGTCAATGGAAGGCTCGTAGAATGAATTTTGATATGATATTTCTGACTCTCTATTTTGACACATAAAACCCTTGACTGTCTAGGGTAACTGGGGTAGGAGTTCAGGGTAAAATCATTCTCTTTATATTTTTCTTCTAGAAGTGTGTTGATGTGGGCTGAACCTACGGGTACTGAGGGTATAAATGGTTGAAGATTTCTTTGCCCAGGGCTGGTCCTCAATCAGCTCTCCGTGAGCTCTTGTTGACTAGACCAGGGCACTCTGTATTTCATACTAGGGCACTGTGTTTGTGTTGAAGTATTCTGTGTTCAATATGGAAATGTTACGTTTTTCATCCTAAAATGTTTGTAAGTGCTAAAATGCTTTCTGTCCTTAAGAAGCTTCTATTGTAAAAAACTGGTTTTGTTTCTCTCTATATTGATTCAGTCCCTTGACAGTCTCCACCCAACCAGTAAAAGAACTAAAGGGGAATGGGAGGGTCCCAGGGAAATGGTCCCAGAATCCCGCAATGGTGGGGCTACATTGGAAACTTCAGCTGTGGAGGAAACCGTGGCCCAGGGCTGATACTGGGCGGTGCTTGCTTATTACTCCAGCTTTTCAACTGCTGATTGCTGATGTGTTTCTCAGCACAATTCTGGATGCAGCTGTTCAGCAGCCTGGGAGGTACATGCTTAAAAGGCAGCCCCTCCCTGTATCTACCTGCCTGACCTCCTCGGTTGGTCCATCACCTTCTTCCAAAGCTCCCTTTTTTTTAGAGTTGAATCGGCCTCCATGAGACCATAATCATTTTTCAATGTTTGCACCCACCCTTTGGAAGGTGATGAATGTCAGGGGGGCATCCATAAAGCCCACAGCACTGCCACGTCGACAGAGTTCATTACCAACCGCTGCCAACCTCATGAAGCCAGCCCTGCCCAGAAGACAAACTAGATAGATAGATTTTTTTGGATGGATAGACTTTTTCCCCCCAAGCAAACCAGAAAATATGGATTGCGTGTCACTCTAGTATTTCTGTTTCTGAGGTCATTCCCACTTGCTGCTTCCAAACTCCACTCCAAAGCCATCAGTGGTAGCCAAGCCAGGAGGGGCAGATACTGGCTCCTCCTCCTAAGCAACCAAGTGTCCTATTCTGTTGTGCCAACGTGGCAGAACAGTTTCTGGCACACCACAGACTGAGGCGGCCACCTGAAGCCCACGGGACAAAGAGCAAGTTTCCTGGCCAGATGTCATAAACTGTGCAAGGCCATAGAACAAAGTCTGAGTCCAGTGGCACCTCTAAGACCAACAAAAGTTTTATTCAAGGTACAAGCTTTTGTGTGCAAGCTTACTTCCTCCTGCACACCAAAGTTTATGCCTTGAATAAAACTTTGGCTGTGGTCAGACGTCAGGCCTAGCATGAGCCAGCTGTACTCTAATTTATCCAATGTTATTTCTTCCAGAGAGTTTCATCCAAACATGACACCCTTATCCCACCTCACCACACAGTTACCCCATGGTAGACCATTCAGATTACTGCTGCACGGTAACCATGGGGTGGACACTCGGGTGGCATCAGGGGTCCTTTCGTAAAAAAAGAGGTGCAGGAGCTCATTAGCATAACTTATTTGCATATGCCACACCCCCTGACGTCACCAGAAGTGTCAGAAGGCCACACATCCCTGACGTCATCGGCAGTGTGTCAGAAGGCAAGAAGGGAGGGAGGGAGGGGGAAGGAAGGAAAGGAACAGGAAGGAAGGTAGGTAGGTAGGTGGGGGAGAGAGAGAGAAGAAAGGAAGGAAGGAGGGAGGGAGGGAGGAAGGAAGAAAGAAAAAGGAACAGTAAGGTAGGTAGGTAGGTGGGGGAGAGAGAGAGAAGGAAGGAAGGGACAGGAAGGTAGGTAGGTAGGTGGGGGAGAGAGAGAAGGAAGGAAGGAACAGGAAGGTAGGTAGGTGGGGGAGAGAGAGAGAAGAAAGGAAGGGAGAGAGGAAGGAAGGGACAGGAAGGTAGGTAGGTGGGGGGAGAGAGAGAGAAGGAAGGAAGGAAAGAAGGGGGAAAGGAAAGAACAGGAAGGTAGGTAGGTGGGGGAGAGAGAGAGAGAAGAAAGGAAGGGAGACAGAAAGGAAGGGGGAAAGGAAGGAACAGGAAGGTAAGTAGGTAGGTGGGGAGAGAGAGAGAGAGAAGGAAGGAAGGAAGGGGGGGGCGCTTCTCCCCCCCCCCCACTGGGGCCAGAGTTTCCCTTCCTCCCCCCTTACGCCTCTGGGGCCCAGCTTCTCCCTCCCTTGCACCCCCCTGGGGCCCGGGAGCAGTGAGGGGGGGAGGAGGGGGCTGGTGCCGGGGCCAGCGGTGCCCGCCGCGGCCCAGGCCTTTGAGGACGGGGGGAGGGCGGCGGGGAGGGCGGAGGGAGGCTAGTCCCGGGGCCGGCGGCGCCTGCCACGGCCCGGGCTTTTGAGGGCGGGGGGAGGGCGGAGGGAGGCTGGTCCCGGGGCCGGCGGCGCTCGCCGCGGCCCGGGCTTTTGAGGGCGGGGAGGGCGAGGGGAGGCTGCTGCTGGGGCCGGCGGCGCTCGCCGCGGCCCCAGGAGTTTGAGGGCGGGGGGATGGGAAAGAGGAGGCTTGTCCCGGGGCTTGTCCCGGTCGGCGGCAGCGGCCTGCCGCTACCGGGAGGAGTGAGCGGGGGGCGGGGCTTTGTTAAGTCCCCGCCCCCCACCCTCCTCTCTCCCGGAGCGATGCTCCGGCGCGCCCCGGCCCCAACGGAGCCCTGGGTGGCATCCTTTTTTTAAAAAATTGTTTTCTGGGCATGCACCACTCCTTTCTGATAGCTCTGCAATCCTTCCACCAAGTACTGTGATCACTGGCTCCTATAATACTGTATTTCTCCTCCAGAGATCACCCCCTTTCCTGCCTGATCTTATTCCTTTTCCCACTCATTTCATAAGGAAGTTTTCTCTTTTTCTCTCCACATAGATCTTTCCCAGCAGAGCTATACTATGAAGTGGCTTGCAGTAAAGTTCTGGGGGTGGAATTCTGGCTGCCTATATGGGAGCCTAAACAGGGACTATTTCCACTTCCATCCTACCCCAGGAAATGGCAGAAAGGGGCTTTTTTCTTGAATTTGTCACATAAAAACAACCCCCTTGGAGGTTTCCAATCGCAACAAGACATTGCAGCGCATAAATGCACAAGCAGTGCCCCATGACCCTGTGGTGGAGATGCATTTATGTGCATATTGCTGGGGTTTGGTTTGGTTTTGCTGTTTCTGTGGACTTCTTCAGGATAAGTAATTATCACCCTTCCCTAAAATCACTTTCCCCTTTCCTCCCTGCCTCTCTTAGTCAGCTCTTGTATGTGTTTTAGTGTGTGCTTGTGTTTGCCTGCATTTTTGTCCATTTCTATTTTCTTTTTTTAAAAAAATTTTAAAACCCTTTCATGTTGAACATTTTTCTGGTTTGTTTGAGAGTTTTCTTGAAGGGAAAAATCCTGGTACACTTTGGTGGAGATCCCAGTTGACCTGCCTCTTGTTCTGTCTCCCCCAACTTAATTGGAGACTGCCTCTTTGGGTAACAATGCCAGAATAGTTAAGGAAAGCGTGGTACAGGATGCTTATTAATATATTAACAGCAATTAAGCATCTAATAGAAAAGAAGAGTTAAAGGGAAGAAATATTTGTAGAGTAGTGCCTTTTGTTAATTATAGGAATTGTAATAGACCAATAGATCTGCAGCATGAAGTTTTACAATGTATTCAGTGGACTGTAAGCCCACAAGGTTCATTTCCCCCCTTTTCCCTGCTCCTTTCTCTTCTTCTCACTTATCAATCAACATTTATTTTGTTGGCCTCTTCCAGTCTTTTTTTTTACAATAAATTTTATTCACTCTACATTGTAAATACAAGGTCAAAATACATTGATCAAAAAGTCAACTGGGTATATCATCACATAAGAAAATTAGCAATGAATAGGGTGTTGTGAACCATGTAGATGGAATTCTACATACTGTGAAATACACATAACAAAAATATAGGACTGTCAGTGCAGAATAGTACAGAGAATGAAGAGTAACCAAATTTTAACTGTCTTATACCCCTAAGAGGCCTCTTCCAGTCTTCAGCTTAATTATTTCCTTCATTTATAGCCTGCCATTCTCCCCAACAGGGAGCCAAAACAGCTGATATTCTCATTTTATCCTCGCAACAACCCCATGCTTGAGAGAGGGGGTGTGACTGGCCCAAGGTCACCCAGCAGAGTTGCCAGCCTGACCCCACATGTCCCCCCTGATGGTCACTCAATTGAGTTGTGTGTGGCCAAAACCAGGCCTGACCAAATCATGTGAGTTTTGCAGAGGGTGCTGCTGGGCCCAGATAGGTTGTGTGGCATTTAATAACCACCGCCACACCTGTGTGAGTCTCACAAACTCCACAGTAGCAAATTGACTAGTGGCTCCTGTTGGGCATGTCCTGGTGAGTCTTTCCTCCAGGGCAAAATGGAGAGGAATGGGGTGGGACAGGGAGGGCAAAATAGCTCTGGAAAGGCCTCTGCCCACTGCCTTTTCCTGACAGAAACCAAGGCTTGAAGGCTGGCAATATTATTATAGTTGCCTAACAACCTCCACAGTGGTGACTGAAGTCTCCTTTCTCATTATTATTTTTTATTGATTTTATCTATTTCTACTACTACATCGCTACTTTTCTAAGCTACATTTACCTTATACAGAGTGTGCTTTAACATTTGCTTAATATTACCTTACCATTAATACATATGAAGCATTTTAAACCTTGGTTAATATTCAATTAAAATTGTTACTGATGATATATGAAAAATAAAAAAGCTGTTTGACAGACATGTTCTTTTAAAGGAATGCTTAATTATACAAATTATATATAATATATAAGTGCGATTTCAAAAAACATTTCAGCCCTTATTTCTTCTTTCGTCCTCTTCTTGTCTTAACAGTCTCTTCTTGTACCTTTGGAGCTGCTGCTCCTTTTTCCGAGTCAGAAATTTCCTCTTCGCTCTTTGAGCTATCAAATCCATACATACTTTCTTGCGATGCCAGCGAACCATCTGAGTCTCTCTCTTTTCTCTTTTCTTTGCTTTTCTCCAAAAAACTTTTTGCCTGTTGAACAGAGTCAATCTTATATTTTTTGTCTTTGATGCTGAAGCTCAGTCCTTCCGGAACATTCCATCTGTAGATAATAGATTCAGACTGAAGCCAAGATGTCAGTTTTCCATAGGCTTTCCTTCTTTTCCTTATTTCAAATGGGATATCTTTCATCACTTTAATTTCTTTTCCTTTGATCTTCAGAACCGCTTTATTTGTGGTCCTAAGCACCACATCTCTTGTTGACTTTTTGGAGAACCTTATCTGAATCTCACCAGGCAGGCTCTTCTTTTTAGTATAGTCTGGATAGGTTCTGTAAACCATATCCATATCGCTTTTTATTTCCGCTGCTTTTAAGCCCGTCACTGGTTCAAGCGCTTCACTTAACAGATTTTTAAGGTCTTCTCCTTTATCCTCTGGTACATTCTGAAGTCTTAGGAAAAAATTCGATCTTTCCATCTGTAGTTTCAAAAGCTGATCAGAGTGGAAGGCCTTTTCTTTCTCCGCTTTTTGTAGCCTTGAATCATGATTTTTTACTGAAGTCTTAACTTCCAGAAGTTCTCGCTGCAGCTTCTCTGTAGTTTTATTCGACTCCTTCAGGTCCAGCTGCATCTTGTCCATCTTGACGTTGAGAGCTGTCATTTGGTCCACTAGAGGTCGCAATAACGAGGAGAACACAGTGCTCATCTCTGTGGTATCAACCTTTGAACTCGGAGCTGTACTTCCTAGTTTGGGGGAAGGTTTCGGTTTCCCCGCCATTGTTGAGGCTGCGCTTCTTTGTTGATAGTTAGATAAGATGGACGAAAGAAGCAAATTCTACGACTGCGCTTATATCTTTTTAAAGTTCATATCCTCTAAAGAGCGATGCCGCCATCTAGCAAACCGAACGTACGTTTTTTTATGCACTAACGCCACGTAAAGAGTCCCGTAAGTACGCCAGTCTCGAGAGGGGGGGGGGGTTGCTCCACCCGCCTTTCCCGCTGTGTTCTGTTTATTTTTACTTCAGACTCACGTTTTCTCCGTGCGTAACTATAAGTTCCAGCTTCAAAGCTTCGCACTCTCTGCTGCTTCTCGGTTTTGCGCTTTTAGCCATACGGCTCCCACGGACGGGGGAACCTATGGGGGTGATGAAAGGGGACCTCGATCCCTCGATCGCCACCGTAGGGAGAGATCCCCTTTGTGCCACCCCAGGCAGAGCCCCTTCACTAGGGTCTCTGGGGGCTCGGCACCAGTCCGAAGCCCCTTCTTCCCGCGGGGTACGGATCGCGCTCCCCGCAGATGCGGAGGAGCGCGTCCGCCATGGTCGCAAGTCTTGCTGAAAGTCCACTGAAGTCTCCTTTCTCATTGTGGTTGTAGGTCTTCCAGGACATCTGGTTGGCCACTGTATGAAACAGGATGCTGGATCAGATAAATCATTGGTCTAATCCAGCATGGCTACTCTTATAGGCTTTGTTTCTATAAATGCACTTGGTTTCCATGATGGAGAGAAGAAGAAGAGATTGGATTGGATTGGATTGCTACCCTGCCCTTCACTACCCAAAGGAGTCTCCGAGTGGCTTACAATCCCTGTCCCTTCCCCTCCCCACAACAGACCCTGTGAGGTAGGTGGGGCTGAGAGAGATCTTTCAAGGACTGCTCTTGAGAGAACAGCCCTGAGAGAACTTGTGACTGACCCAAGGTCACTCCAGCAGCTGCAAGTGGAGGAGTGGGGAAGCAAACCCGGTTCTCCCAGACTAGAGCCCACACCCCCAACCACTACACCAGACTGGCTCTCAGAGACTGAGAACCAACTTATAAAAATGTGTAGATCACCTTAAATCTGCCATTAGATGGAATATCCTTCAGTTCAGCCCTGTAGTCTCTTCTCTGCCTAAGAGGGAGGCCATTTGTATAGGGAGGATGCCCTCTGCTCCCCTTCCAACTTCACAGGAGGTATGGCAAGTTGGTTCAGCAACCACTCCCATTGTCCAGAAAAGTCTCTGAACTTTTGGCTCGGCTTGAAAGAGAACCAAAGTGGAGAGCATAAACAGATTGTGTAAGCGTAGGTGGGGGTATTGGGTTTCTTGACAGAGTTTATAAAAGGTCCTCTCCAGCTGTGTGGGCACAGTTAGCTGTCTGTTGGGTTCCATCAGCCGCCATGGATCTCCTCGGAGCCGGGACCATTTTCCTCATCATCTGCCTGTCTTGCCTGGTGGTCCTCTCGACCTGGGAACAGATGCGCGGGAAGAGCAAAATGCCCCCTGGACCGACTCCTCTGCCTTTCATTGGAAACTTGCTCCAGGTCAACTTGAAAGACATGCACAGTTCACTTGTGAAGGTAATCCCTTATACGTGTTCCCCTCTTTCTCCTTCACACACACACGCATCTAAAGTACAAAATTATCCAATCATAGAATCCTTAAACGTCTTGTTATGCATTTGGGTTGCTTGTGAACGCGACTCCAGATCTGACCATCTGTTTCCTCTTCTCTCTCTTACTTGTGTTGGCATCTCCTAACTCCGACCCTTCGTGCTTCTCGTCTTTAAATCTCTTCACATACAACACCGCTTTATGTTTTAATATATTTGTGTATTATGACTACGGGGTGAATGCTCTGCCTGACTAGTGCATCTTTAGGAAGACTGGTTTAAGGAGCTGGGAGGTTTTAAATAAAAAACAAAGTGATATGTGAGCAAGGGAGGTCCACTGACAAGAGTCCCGAACACTGTGGAGAGAGCACGTGGAGAGCGGCTATTCTTTCTCTCTCAGAGAAGCAGAACTGGTGAAAATATTTGACCAGTTGAGGATGGAGAAAAAGGAAATCCTTTCCCATTCTAGTATTAAGTAATTTACAGTGTTCAGGCCGTGGTATTTTAGTTGCTTAGTTAGTTAAAGTATGTATATCTGCTCACAAAAGTAATTAACTAAATTAACATAGAATCAAAGAATCATAGAGTTGGAAGGTACCTCGAGGGTCATCTAGTCCAACCCCCTGCACAAGGCAGGAAATTCACAAATACCTCCCCCTCAACACCCCCAGTGACTGCTGCTCAATGCCCAAAAGATGACAAAAAACCTCCAGGATCTCCAGCCAAACTGGCCTGAAGAAAAACTGCTTCCTGACCCCAAAGGGGTGATCAGCATTTCCCTGGGTGTATAAGAAAGCTACCAACAATTTTAAAATAAACTTCCAACGATTCTCTAAGATCCAACCAAGGAGCAAAACTGTCAAACAGCAGGTCTGAAATTAAACATGATAGCCACTGGTGTGGATAGCTTTCCAGACGTGGTGGAGAGGTCTCCCGCTGGCCTTGGGTCACTGTAAATGAGGTCTTCATTTGAAGTCAGTGAAAAAATTGAAAAACCAGCCCGTCTCACTGGTCATGTCAAACCTCCTGTGTTTGTCTGAGAATGTTCACAGTCCCCCCCCCACAGAATTTGTTGGGAACGTCTGGAAGAAGAGAGATCTGAACTCAGAAGTGGGGTGGCGGATCCTATACTTACTTAGCTACGCAGTTGTGGTAGTCTTGAAGCCGTGCTCCTCCAGAACGATGCACTTCACAGGATTGTTGTCCGAATAAACAATTGCCCAGAGACATCTGAAGGCTGTAGAGCACACAAATGAGATCGATAACCAAATATTGCACTGACCAAAGAGATTCAGTTGTTTGATCTGTCAACAGGAGTTGCAAATCCTCTGCACACGCTGCAACTCCCATGGGTGGAAAGGGAGACCGTGATGAAATTGAGGAGAGAAAGTCCACGTGTAGAGTCTGGTTCATGCAGAGACCCGTGCCAAAGGATTAACTGGATGACATAACTCAACCCTGAGTTAATCCAAAACACCTTTCTACCTGGGGGGGGGGGGTTTCCCCTGGAAGATGCCTTGTATTTTCTAGTGTTTTCTTTCTTAAAGTTAGAATTACCCACAATTACAGAGATAGCCTTGGGAGTGGAAACTGGAAACCAGCTTAGATTTAAACACATAATGACTTTTCTCAGTTTTCATGGTGCCTTGCCAAATGGTTTGGAAGAACTACCAGTAACTTTCCACTAACAGGTGATACTTCCATGTGCTCAATGTAATTGTCCCGCTTACCCCTCCCTAAGAACAGTTTTCAGTAGTTCTTTGCCACTAGATTAAGCCACCAGCAATTAATAAAACCCTTTTGGGTGGCAATTCTCACACTTCCCCAAGTCATGATTGATTGGTTGATTGATTGATTGATTGATTGAATTTCTAGCCTGCCTTCCCCTGCACAGCAAGGCTCAGGGCAAGTTACAGCAGTATAATAAATTGTAACAACATAATCAAACATAATATCGACAATTGTTAAAATCTGATTATATTGATTGATTGATTTGATTTGATTTGTATCTCACCCTCCCTGCCGAGGCAGGTTCAAGGTGGCTTACATTTAAAAAGTTAAAATATATTAAAACACAGGTGTGTAAACACAATACAACGTCATAAAAACTCATAAACATAAACAGGTCGCAAATACAGACAAAGTGCTGGTAAAGTGCTGGTAGCACTTTATGGCACTTCATTTATGGTGCCAATTAATAGAATGACTCCTGAGCCCACTCCACATATGCGCACGGCAGATAGTAACCACTGTTACGGGACCTGTGCAGATTAATAGGAGCCATATAAGATGGAAGCGCGCTGGGGGAGGCCAGTACTGATAGAACTCCGCTGCCTCAACCACAGGCCTGGCGGAAAATCTCCATTTTACAGGTCCTATGAAAGTGTAGTAAGTCCAGCAGGGCCCAGATCCCTCCTGGGAGAGAGTTCCATTGAGCTGGTGCCAGTGCTGAAAAGCCTCCGGCTCTGGATGAGTCCAAGTGGACCTCCTTCGAACTGGGGCCACCAGTGATATTGCTCCATCGGGCGTAACATTCTTTGAGGGACATACTGAGGGAGATGGCCCTGAAGGAGGGTTCATCTCAGACCACACAGGGCTTTAAACCAGGACCTTGAACTTGATCTGGTATTCAACTGGGAGCCAATGCAGCTCGGTGGAGCGCTGGTTGCATATGAGCTCTTAATGCCATTCTGGACCAGCTGTAGTTTCCAGGTCAGTCTCAAAACAAGGAGCCCATTCACTGCAATCCAGCCTGGAGGTGACCGCTCTGTGGCTCACTGGGTTATACATTTTATCCAGTCTGAGAGGAATCAGATATCCCTGTAGTATCAGTTTAAAATAATTTTATCTTAAGGCAGAACCGACCGTATATTTATACCGCTCTACAAATAGTTGCGCTTAGTTGATTTCAACTTTAGATATTTCCCACAGCATTTAACAAAACTTGGATCTTCTTTCTCTACTCTTTTGAACAGACTGTGGTATATCTTAAGAAACTAATGATAGGTTTGCATCATCAACAGAGTTTCTGTTCTAGTTAGTACTCAGAGAGCAGTCCCAAGGAGGTCTACTCAGAATCCTGCTTAGGTCTATTCATAGAGACTTACTCCTGGGGAAATGTTCTTCCGATTGCATTGAGAGAGTACAGATTAGCCTGGAGAGGAGACACCTCAGAGGTGATACGATAACCATCTTCAAGTTCTTGAAGGGCTGTCACATAGAGGACGGGGCTGATTGTTTTCTGTTGCCCCAGAAGGTCGGACCAGAACCAACGGGTCGAGATTAAATCAGAAGAGTTTTCGGCTAAATGTTAGGAAGAACTTTCTGACAGTCGGAGTGGTTCCTCAGTGGAACAGCCTTCCTTGGGAGGTGGTGGGCTCTCTTTCTCTGGAGGTTTTCAGACAGAGGCTAGACGGCCATCTATGATTCTATCTACCAACTCAAAGAAATAACGCCTTAGCTGCAGATATTCATGGAATAGTGGTATTCCTTAAAAGAGTTATAATATCTAACTCTCCTGTGCAGTCACTGTATTGACCCAGTGTAACTCCTGCCTCTTTAAAATAGGTAATCTCTCTTGACTGATTTTTTAAAAAATTATCCCCAGTCCAAAGTACTAACAACAAAACTGAGCTTTTAATATTGGATTGTCCTATCTCTTGTTTTTGCTTAAAAGGCTACTGTTAAGTGGCAGCTTAAGAAATGTTTGTTCCACAAACCCCGAACTGGTAAATCTGCTCTGAAACCAAGTCTGTAAGCCAATTAATACATTTGGTTTGTAAATATTCACCAAATGAGCGAGTCCCTTTTGATTTTGGCACTTCCCTTCTGTTGAAGTTGTTTCCTAGCAGCCAATGACTGTCGTTAAAGCTTGAATGGACCCTGCTTGTTTACGCCTCGTATATCGATTTTCCAAGTGTGGCCCCAGCAATGCTGTTGAGGTAACTTTCCTCCCACTTGGCCGCCATGTAACTAGCCGCGTAGGGAGCCAGCCAGGGGGCGCTGCAGCACCTGCTCAGCTCAGGGTCGATCTGTAAAGTGGGCTTTTCATAATCTGCTCTATTAAAACTGGTGTCTGCAAGAGGGTCTTCTTCTTCTTGTTCTTCTTCTTCTTCTTGAAGGTTACTTCCTTCAGAAACTGAAGATGGTTCTTTAGAATTTGCTCTAATGGAATTTCTGACAGGGTCCTTCTCTTTCTGTTATTCATTAACATTCGTTTCTTTAGAATTTGAAGCCCTGTCTGGAGAGCAGATCAAGCTAGTTGCATTGTTTACCGTAACAAATTTTAGCAAAAAACCTTCCAATTTTTGTTAAACCTTCCTCCAAGATCTCGTTCTTCTTCTGTTTTTCACTCCCAACCCACTATCTTCTCCTATAGCTGTCAGACATTTTGAAACCACAAGGATAAATATTAATACCATATCTCTGGAAATTCTTTGTTAAAATACAAAAAACACAGTATTTAACATTTTAATTGTTTATAATATATTATATTATAATTGTATTACATTACATTACATTACATTACATTACATTACATTACATTACATTATATTATATTATATGATTAATTACAACAATTCAAACTGAAAGGTGGAGCTCAACTCAACTATCAGATATTACAGCGACTGGAATTTCCATCAGTAATACGCTTTTGCATTTTTACTGAAAAATTTCTTGCACATGTACATATAATAATTTTATGCAACTACTTATAATCAGTTATGAAATAAGGTTGAGTATATTTGAGATGTGACCATTTTTTCAGATGTTATAATTAGGCACACAGTGTAGACACAATCAAATATACACATGCGCTTCATACCATTCAAATTTATTCACATGTGTTTAGAGAATAACAATCCCGTGTTTGCAAAATTAATAAATTATCTACATAAGGTAATCCCTAACCTAAATAGAGGATAACTTACTAATGAAAGTGCTTATAAGACATGCCTTTGAAGCAATCAGAACGGAGAACGCTTTGATAGAGGCACCCTTATTTTGCACCACACTGAGAGGCCCATTGATTGTAAACCAGAGGTGCCAACAGAATGAGGGCGGACAGGAGGCCCACATAGATTCAGCGCATTGTATGTCTCACTCTGGTATTTGGGCAAAAACTCAGAGGTAGACACATCATTGCAATGTCAGCTGGACCTGGGTCACTTTCAGGGTAAGTCCTACCAAGCTGGCCAGTTGAACAGTGGAAGGACGGGGGGGGGTCTACCAGTGCCTGGGGGGGCAGCGCCTGGGGGGGGGCCCTCCACTTGGGGAGGTCTGGTAACCCTGATACAAAGTTCTCTTTTTCGACTGCTTCAAACTAACACTGCTGACTACCTGTATCTGTCTACATCAGGGGTGGCCAAACTGTGGCTCGGGAGCCACCTGTGGCTGTTTCACACATATTATGGGGATCCCAGCAGGGCGGCTGGGGAAGTGATGGGGAGGCATGCCTCCCTGATCTGTCTTCCCTTCCCCAGCCATTGTTCCCCTCCCTGGGTGGTTTGAGCTGTGTGTGGGGGGGGGACAGTGAAAGAAAGAAATCTTTAAATGCATTCTCAAAGCCCCCCTCCCCCTGCCGGCTAGCTTGGAGAAAGCATTTGTCTCTTTAAATCCCTTCTCCAAGCCAGCCATTGTGGGGGTGTGGAGGGGCATGGAGGATGCATTTAAAGTTAAAGTTGCTTTCTTTCCACCTCTCCCTCCCTCCCTCCCTCCCTCCCTCACCCATCTATTTGCTTTCTTTCCACCTTTCTTTCTCCCCTCCCTCCTCATCTAAAGTTAAATGTGTTCTCCAAGCCCTGCCACACCACCAGGCTGGCTTGGCTCGGAGAAGGCATTTGTCTCTAATATGCAAATTTGCACATTTTCCAATACAAACATGTGTGTTTGTGTCTTGCGGCTCTCAAACATCTGACGTTTATTCTATGTGGCTCTTACGTTAAGGAGGTTTGGCCACCCTTGGTCTACATAGTTCAGCTGTGTTGTTAAAAAGACAAATATAAGCCTGCCTGGGTTATATTTGTCTTTATACCAACACAGTCATGAAATATTTTTTAATTTTTTTTATGGTGGAAGGGAGCAGGGCCCATGAAGGCAAAAGGGCCTACGGCCCACGGAAGTCATAACGCGGCCCTGCTTTTGGCCCTTCGCACCTTTCTCCTCAGTGGAGAAAACGCTTCTTCTTTCTGCTACATTCTTTTAAAGTTTTCAGTTTTAAAACATCAGGGGCCTAGTGATTGAGCAAATAAATAATCTTTTCATCTTCGGAGTTGCTGTTTGATAGCCTCCCTCGCTTCACACAAGAGTAAACATACTGAAGCCAATGGAGCTACTCTTGTGCAAGGGGATCGCACCCTGCCCATGCGTTCCAGGGAAGATAGGCAGAGCCAGGAGGCTGCTGAATTGCTGAAACATTTCAGTACATGTGCAAAAAAAGAAAAGAAACTGGGAAGGAAAAAGCCGGAACAGATAGAACCCGTGAGGGGGGGTCTGAACTCATCCCACTAATAACGCAGCCATCAGAAGCTGCACCATACGTACAAAAATGCAAAAGACGACTGCATTCTAAAAAACATCTATGTTTTGTATTTTTTTTGTATCACTAGCTGTTAGGGGTATCTTTTTACAAGGTGGGATAACAAAGTGTGCAAATTAAGAGCTCCATCTGTAGCATTCTTCTTCCCTCTGATCTCCCCCTTCCCTGTGGCTCCCTTGGGCATCTACTCCTTTCAGCGCTACACCACCTGGCCCCTGCTGTGTCTAGACCCAGCTCTGGAACCTTTCCCGTAGCCTTGTGTCTGTGTGTGAAGATTTCCCCAGCAAAATCTCATTTCCCTCCTGGAACCTGCAACACTCGTCATGGTTCAGCACAAGCAGACA
This sequence comes from Lepidodactylus listeri, assembly GCA_029233225.1. Taxonomy (NCBI): domain Eukaryota; kingdom Metazoa; phylum Chordata; class Lepidosauria; order Squamata; family Gekkonidae; genus Lepidodactylus; species Lepidodactylus listeri. The sequence goes on from JARCFY010000020.1 coordinate 43,287,119, forward strand.
AAACAGAACGAAAAATCCAAACAAGGGAGACAGCCGTAGTACGGAAAATCTGCAAATATCTTCAAAGGGCAAATAAAAACAATTCAGGTATCTTTTTGGCGGGCGTCCCAAGTTTTTGGGGCTGTCTTATATAACTTGTTTGTCTTGCTATCAAGCCAGTCTTATTTCCCAGCAATTCCCTTCCCTTCCCTTCCTTCTCCTCCTCCTGTTTCTTTTCCCACAGAGCTGTTCTCCTCTCTCTTTCAGATCAGTGACAAATATGGCCCTGTCTACACCATCCATTTGGGGCCCCGGAGAGTTGTGGTGCTGCGTGGATACGATGCAGTGAAGGAGGCCTTGGTGGACCAGGGGGAAGAGTTCAGTGGCCGTGGGGAGCAGGCCACATTTGACTGGCTTTTCCGTGGCTATGGTCAGTCTTGGTAACAGTTTGCATCCATATATTTTAGTGTGAAGATATTGCACAGTTCTAATTCCATCTACTCTCCCAACAGCTATATAAAACAGATTATAATTTACATATTTGTTACAAAATAGAGGTGGGATTTCAACTTGGCTCCAACATCGATAGATAGATAGATTAGATAGATAGACAGACAGACAGATGAGAGAGAGAGGACAAAAGAAAGAAAGAAAGAAAGAAAGAAAGAAAGAAAGAAAGAAAGAAAGAAGAGAAAGAAAGAAAGAAGAGAAAGAAAGAAAGAAAGAAAGAAAGAAAGAAAGAAAGAAAGAAAGAAAGAAAGAAAGAAAGAAAGAAAGAAAGAAAGAAAGAAAGAAAGAAAGAAAGATTTTTATTAAGTTTTTAAAATTGCAAGGGTAAGGAAAGGGGAGGGGGGAAACATACCTAATGAGTTCTGCATGTAAATTTCCTCTACTTATCATTTCATTTTATACACAACTAGTCTGTGAGATTCAAAGGTTCGTAAAAGCTTCTTGATATTATAGTATTAGAGAGTTCATGTCTTTATATTTCTCTCTTATCCAATTACAGAACCGAGTCCATAGCCCAACAAAATCTTCTTCCATTTGCCCTTTTAAGATTGAGGTTAGCTTGCCCACTTCCTCACTTACCATAATCTTCGCTATTAGGTCATGTTCAGTAGGTGTTGAAGGAAGTTTCCAGTAAGTTGCAAATAAGATTCTAGCTGCAGTTACTACATGAATTATACAAATCAGTAAAAACAGTTCTGGTAGAAAAGGTACTGAGATTTGCAAAACTGTCTGTATAAAAGTGTGCAATAGGTCAGGTCAGTATATCAATAGGTTACAACAAAGCACTGAAGTTGACACAGATCAAAAAACTTCCAAAAGTCACAAATTTGTAATTTTATACATATTCAATAAAAAACATCCATAGAAAATGGCCAATAAAGCCAAACATAATACATAATACACTATTTGCACTCAGGCCACATAGATATTCTTCATCTCATGAAGAGCAGACTCCAGAGCCTTCGTCTATATCAGTGGAGAATATGTCTGTTGCCTGAGTGCAAATAATCTATATCACGTCCACCACATGTGATAAAACATACCCACATGTTTTTTACACTTCCAACAATTATTTGATGTATATTGTTATACATTCTGGTGTTAAATACCACCTATAAAACGTCTTATATAGATTTTCTTTAAATGCCACCGACATAGTTATTTTCACATTCACTTTCCACAGAACTCCACTGTGTAAGATCCATACTGTAACCGCTTGGTTCCAACATCTTGTGCAATGGGCCACTAAGATTTATGTGACTGTTGTTACACAGTTATAAACTTCGGAAAGGACCTCAGGGGTCATCAAGTTCAGCCTCTCCCAGCAGTGTGTGTGTGTGTGTGTGTGTGCGTGTGTGTGCACATCAAGTGCCATCAAATTGCGTCCAACTCCTGGCGACCCTAGGAATTAATGACCTCCAGAATATTCTACCATTAACTGCCTTGCTCGGGTCTTGCAAACCGAGGGCCCTTGTGGCTTCCTGGACTGAGTCAATCCGTCTCACGTTGGGTCTTCCTCTTTTCCGGCTGCCTTCAGCTTTCCCGAACATTACTGTCTTTCCCAGTGACGCCTCTCACAATATGACACCTCACAAGTACGATAGCCTCAGTTTAGTCATTTCAGCTCCTTGGGGGGGAGTTCAGGCTTGATCTGATTGAGAACCCATTTACTTGTATTTTTGGTTGTCCCTAAAACACTCCTCCAACACGACAGTTCAAAGGAATCAACTTTCTTCTGGTCAGCTTTCTTCACTGTTCAACTTTCACATCCAAACATAATGTGTCGGGGAGAACCCTGGCGTGGAGTAACTTGCTCTTGGTTTCCAGCAGCCCGTCCTCTGCACCTCCGAGTCCTTCCGAGCTCCTTCACGGCTGCTGCTCCCACTCTCAGTCCCCTTCTCCTTGAACGAATACAGCCCAGCACACGTCCAGCTGTTAGAGATGGTCCCTTCCCATTTGGGGAAGAGAAAGGCCTCCGACCACTGTTACAATCAGAAAGTGCTTCCAAATGCTTGTCACAAAGTGGTAACGTTTTAAAATGCAATAAAATCAGAGAATCAAAGAACCACAAAGTTGGAAGGAGCCATACAGGCCATCTAGTCCAACCCCCTGCTCAGTGCAGGGTTAGTCTAGAGCATCCCTGACCAGGGTTTGTCCAGCCGCTGCTTTAACACTGCCAGGGAGAGGGAGCTCAAATCACCACCTTCCTAGGCAGCTGATTCCACTCTTGCCCAACTCTGACTGTCAAAAAGTTTTTTTTAAGATCCAGCCGGTACCTTCCCGCCCTTAATTTAAACCCATTCTTGCAAGTCCTCTCCTCTGCTGCCAACAGGAACAGCTCCCTGCCCTCCTCTAAGGGACACAGCCCTTCAGATACTTAAGGAGACCAATCATGTCCCCCCTTAACCTCTTCTTCTCCAGACTAAACCTTCCCAAGAAGTCCCTCAGCCTTTCCTCATAGGGCTCCAGGCCCCCGATCATCCTCCTCGCTCTCCTCTGCACCCGCTCCATTCTGTCCACATCCTTTTCGAAAGGAGGCCTCCAGAACAACACACAAGACTCCAGGTGTGGCCTGACCAATGCAGTGTCCAGCGGGACTATGACATCTTGCGATCTGGATGTGATGCCTCTGTTGAGACAGCCCAAGATCACATTCGCCTTTTTTGTCACTGCATCACACTGGCTGCTCATATTATTTCCCCCCCCCCAAAAAAAAATTATTCAATTTTCAAAATTCCAATAACAAGTAATAAACAATCGTTTACAGGATACATATACATAAATTTAACAGCATAAAAGAGTGCATTTTTCATAAGCTTAGTGTTGACATCAACATTTATCACAGATGAAGAGTGTCTATTATCTCTGGTGCTTTTTCTTGAGAAACTAGATGGGATAAGATCGGTAGCCATATAATTGTAAATTCTATATTCACCATTAGATCTTGTTGGGTTCATTACATCAGATGCTCATATTTAACTTACTGTCCATCCGTACAGTCCGCCTGTTCCCCTGTTCACCCACACTGCAATAAATAATTTTATTGCTTCCCCCCCCCATCTGTTATCAAAGCGTTGCTGCAGGTGACATATTCTCTCCCAATAACCTCCCCCTGTCTCCTCCTTTTACTCCCAGGAGTTGCCTTCAGTCATGGGGAAAGAGCCAAGCAGCTACGCCGATTCTCCATCATGACCTTGAGAAATTTTGGTATGGGGAAGCGGTCCATCGAAGAACAGATCCTGGAGGAGGCCCACTTCCTGCTGGAGGCACTGAGGGACACCAGAGGTGATCAAGAGTCCTGGTATCTTTGGAAGCCGTGCTTGGCATACTAGATGATAGCCATCAACACAATTCGCTTACTGGTTTGAGGCCCAGTAGCAGCTCAAGGAGGTGGTAGCCATGGCCACAGCCATTGTATTTCTACCTCACCTTCCCCAGAAGCTGAAGGAACTAAATCCTTATTAACACTTCATTCCCCATCCCTGACAGGCTTCCTAAACTCTCAAGGTTCCTCACAGAAAGATAACATTTTGGTCACCTTGGGAACAGGCAAACAAAAAATGGTCAGTATACATGAACCCACATGAATCTGCCTTCTATTCAATCAAACCCTTGGTCCATCAAGGTCACTATTTCTACTCAGACCAGCAGCAGCTCTCCAGGGTCTCAGGCTGAGGTCTTTCCCATCACCCCCTGCCTGGCCCTTTTCGACTGGAGATGCCGGGGATTGAACCTGGGCCCTTCTGCATGCCAAGCAGATGCTCTGCCACTCAGCCACAGCCCCTCTTGACAGCTCTCCAGGGTCTCAGGAGGAGGTCTTTCCCCTCACTTCCTGCCTGGTCCTTATAACTCGAGATACCAGGGGTGGCCCAGCTCTTGAGAGAAGAGGGATTATCACAGTTGTTTAGGAACTGGTACATGTGGTTTCTGAGCTGGCAGACTTGGTCCTGAGCGTGCGCGCTCTCTCTCTCTCTCTCACACACACACACACACACACACACAGAGCAATATGCAGAGCAATATGTTTTACTGTCACAGCACCTCTCTAAGGTAGGTTGCTTGAGAAAGTCTGACATACCCATGGCCAAAGGAGAATTATGGTTGCTCACATTCACCCGGTGAACTTCAGGGCTGGTTCCCCCACATCCAAAGACTACAGTCTCTGCAATTCTTCTGACAAGAATCTGGAACTGTTGTGAAGATGCAGTGTATTGCACTCTGGAGATATGCTGAAATAAAACGAGCAGTTCGCCAAATGGCAAGATCAACCCTGGCTAATTTTCCTTTGACATATGAGACACAGAAGTTCACGCGCTCCCTTCCCTGGGGGCCCCTTCCGCCCTTGGGCCTCACCCCCCCCCCCGGGGGGGTTTCCTCTGTGTTGGACTCGCAGACAATTTACCTTGCTGTTATCTCTGTTTGTCTGTTGTTTTCTGCACTAATTTTGTCCCACTCTAATTTTGCTTGCCTGCCCTGGGTTATAAATTCTGCATTGCAAACAGTGAACCTGGGTTTAATGTCCTAGCTATTGGGGGGGGGGGGGGGAAGGGACAGGGAGGATCGAAACTGAGTTTAAAATTCTACACTTAAATCTGCACCAGGGCCCCTCCAGGTCGAGGGAAAGCCTGTGGCAAAACAAGATCCACATACCCTGGGTCAACATCCGAACCCAGGGTGGCCATAACGTAATGCAGAATTGACCCAAAACATGAGGATAAAAAGAGGAGTTAACTCAAGTTGAGACAGTAGTAGGAGACAGCACTGAACCAGGATTAAAGGTCTATTGCGGAAAGGGCCCCTAACCCTGTTTTCATGCAAATACTGAACTGGCTTGTAAACTAGATCAAGGCTTGAGTTAGATTGGTGCATCTTGATCTTTCTAGGTGCACCTTTCGACCCAACCTATTTCTTGAGCCGGACTGTGTCCAATGTGATCAGCTCTATCACCTTTGGCAGCCGCTTTGACTACGAAGACAAGGAGTTCCTCTCTATGCTGTGCATGATTCTGGAAAGCTTCCGTTTCACCGCAACCTCATGGGGGCAGGTAAGTTTGGAAGGAGGGGCGAAGAAGGGAGGAAATTCTGGACTCAGATCCAAGAATTCGATCACACCTACGCGTAAATTCCTCTCCTCTTCATTTTGGCAAATGCCGCATTCGCAAGGATGTTTGTTTTCCCCCCTTCCCCATCCCTGCAACCCCAACCCACAGCTCTACGACCTTTTCTCCGGGCCCATGCAGTTCATGCCTGGCCCTCAACAGAAAGCTTTCAAGCAGCTTGCCGGGCTGGAACGGTTCATCCTGAGGAAGGTGAAAGAGCACGAGAAGACCCTGGACCTCAACTCCCCCCGGGATTTCATAGACAGCTTCCTGATCAAAATGCATCAGGTATCCCTATACTGTCACTACTGCTTCTATCACTTTCTTGGCATCAGTTGATACAGCTAGTAGAGATTTGGCAGGCACAAGAAAAGAGAAGATGTAGTACTTTATTGAAGGGTGTTATGGGTTGGGGGTAGAACAAATTTAGAGTCCAGCGGGGGCACCTTTAAGACCAACAACGGTTTATTCAAGGTCGGAGCTTTCATGTGCAAGGCCCACTTCTATCAAATGCATGCCTGTGTTGGGCTCAATAAAAACAGCAATCTGATTTTGGGAATGAAATACTGTGTAGTGACCCTGTTCATTCTGTTCACTACCAACACATAAGCTTCTCTTTTGCAAAGGTACTGAATGAGGTTTCTCTCTTCTACTCTCTGGCTTTCTGCTCCCTTAGCCTCAGCCGCCCTTTAACTTTACACACCATAGGCATGTTGATTTTCAACATTCTATGACTTAACATTTTACTCAGCTGCTTGACCATGACCTCACAGCAGCCCGACCAATAGAGCAGAGGTCCATCAGTGGCTCTTAGCCACAAGGTATCGATGGAACACTGCCTGGGGCAGTGATGCTCTGTCTTCTTGGTGCTTGGGGGGGGGGGCACAGTGGGAGGGCTTCTGGAGTTCTGGCCCCACTGCTGGACCTCCTGGTGGCGCCTGGGTTTTGGCCACTATGTGACACAGAGTGTTGGACTGGAGGGGCCGCTGGCCTGATCCAGCGTGGCTTCTCCTATGTTCTTATGTCTGGGGCAGCAATGCTTTGTCTTCTGGGTGCTTGGGAGGGCAACAGTGGGAGGGCTTCTGGGGTTCTGGCCCCGCTGGTGGGCCTCCTGATGGCCCCTGGGTTTTGGCCACTGTGTGACACAGAGTGTTGGACTGGAGGGGCCACTGGCCTGATCCAACATGGCTTCTCTTCTGTTCTTATATGATGGGGAAAGAAAGTCTCACAAAGTGACAGTCATGATCTGTAAGACATGTTTCCATTTTCTTCCGCCAAGGAAAAGGAAAACCCAAACACGGAGTTCTTTCTGAAGAATATCGTCCTGACAACGCTCAACGTATTTTTTGCTGGCACCGAAACTGTCAGCACCACCATGCGTTATGGCTTCCTGATTCTGCTCAAACACCCAGAGATTGAAGGTGATTGTGGAAAGAGGGAGGGAAGGTACAGTCTCTCTAGCAGGGAAAAAGAGGCTTTGGTTGGAATATATCCAAGAGTTAAATTTCAAGGACGTTGGAGGCTTCCAGATGTGTGGGTTCTTCAGCATGTGTGGAAAAGGCCTGGCAGAGACCCCTGAAGGCTGTGCAAACTGTCCACCCGGCTGGCTTCCCATTCTTGTTACGGGGCGTTCCATTCCAGGGGGAAATGTGAGCATGCCCTTCTCCAGCATCCGCCCTGTGTTCCCTGCTGTGCCCCATGCTGTTGAACTGGGAATACAACCGCAGAAGCCCACCGAATTCCTTGCTGGTTCTCAGGAAAGTGTGTCTGTAATAGAACCCATATAAATACCATCTTTACTTCCTGTGGCTTTTTCAACAGAGAAGGTGCATCAGGAGATTGACCGGGTGATTGGCAGGAACCGTGGCCCCAACATGGATGACCGCCCACAAATGCCCTACACTGAGGCTGTCATCCATGAGATCCAGAGATTCGCTGACATGCTCCCCATGGGGCTCGCACGACGCGTGATCTGTGACACCCAGTTCCGAGGATACACAATTCCCAAGGTATGGCTTACGGCTCAGTGACCCTTCCCAGGAAGTCTCTGTCCATTCCACCATCACTGAGGAGCAGGGATACAATAACACCACACATTATTTAAGGCAGGGTATGCTATGAACAATGCAGAAAATGGAGTTACAGAAGGTAGAAGACAATACAGTACAAGCACGATGCTGCCTCGGCATTCTCTTTCTGCCTTTGGGGTTACAACAAGTCCCATTTTGCTGTGTTTTCATTTTCCTCACTTGTAAAAATTCCTGTTTCTCTTTTTTTTGGGGGGGGGGGGGGTGTTGATTCTGTGTATGTTTTGCTCCCTCTAGTGGCAATTCAATATTACACCTGTTTATGTCCAGCATAAAAACCTGCAGTTTAAATCTCCTATGAATTTTCTGAAATTTGCTAGGCATTCCTCCCCCTGCCCTGCCCCCAACACAGGCACTGATAACAAGGTGCGCCCTAAGAGTCTTTATTTCTGCAGTCACATTCGTATTCTCCTTCAGCCGTTACAATTTATTGTCTACCTTTAAACAACAGTTGCTCTCCAGAATTTGGACCATCTTCTGTATGGTTTTCTAACTGCTCCCATTCCATGTTTTTCTTTCTCGTTTCTTCTCAATGCATGATGTCTTCTTATGCTTTTTAGCATTCTGTGTGCTTGCTCTCTCTTTTCCTCTGATCATATGGTTTTTCCATTCTTCCTTGTGAATTCCTATGGTCTCTCTCATATCATTTTGGGACTCTCCCCTCAGCCTCAGAAACAGATCTGATGAAATCAGGCTAGCCTGGGCTGTCACATATCCCCAGTGGTAAGATTCCTAATGTTCTGAGAAACTATCACCCTTAGGACGGCTGTTAAGCGTGACTGTCTTTCTAATAACAGCCCTCCAAAAAGACTGAATAACAACTAGCTGGTCACAGGAGCCAGACACCAGTGCTAATTTACACTCCCTCAAGCACCCTTCCGTGTGGCAGACTCAGTGGAGTCTTGTGGCTCAGCAATTCCTTGCCCTTGCGCCACTTAACCCCCATTCTTTTATCTTTCTCTGTGTTCAGGGGACTGAGGTGTTCCCATTGCTGGGCTCGGTGATGAGAGACCCCAAGCATTTTGCAAGACCTGCTGTCTTTGACCCCCAACACTTCCTGGATGAGAATGGGAAGTTCAAGAAAAACGATGCTTTCATGCCATTCTCCATAGGTAAGTTCCCTTTCCAGCCCCTTTTCTTCCCTTCCTGTCTCCCCACCCCCACCCCCTTCCAAGTCAAGAACTAACCTGTACCTGAACCGCCTGGGACGCTGCTAGCCAGGCACACCAATAAGCAATGTTTGGTGCAGCAGTTAAGAGCGGCAGACTCTGATCTGGGAGAACCGGGTTTGATTCCCCACTCCTCCACTTGCAGCCAGCTGGGTGACCTTGGGTCAGTCACAGTTCTTTCAGAGCTGTTCCCTCAAGAGCAGTTCTCTCAGAGCTCTCTCAGCCCCACCTACCTCACAGGGGGTGATTCTGCATCTAGCATTCGCTCCACATTTTCTCAACTGGGAGAGGAAAGTGCAGCTCAGAACCACATCCAAATACCTTGGGGGCAATGCTGTAGTAACTGCAAAGTCACCCCTGAACAGCCATAAAACAGTTATAAATCTATGCAGAAGGTACAATAAAATCCATCAATCAAAGAACTCAAAAGTGGCATGGAGTGTGGGAGCTACAGTAAAACCCAGTAATCAAAGGAAGTGAAACCAGCATGCAATGCAGAGGGGAATTTCTGCTCCAACATGGGTTACGTAAAACAGCGGAGGGAAAAGCCAACGCAGAATCAGCCAGAGTGTTTTGTTGTGAGGAGAAGAAGGGAAGGTGATTGTCAGCTGCTCTGAGACTCCCAGTGAAGGGCAAGGTATAAATCCAACTCTTCTTCTTCTTCTTTACTAGGCAAACGATATTGCTTTGGGGAGCGGCTGGCCCGTATGGAACTTTTCCTTTTCATCACCAGTATCCTTCAGAATTTCCGCTTCAAATCTCTGATCCCTCCAGAGGAAATTGATATCTCTCCCATGCTGGTTGGTTTTGCTGCCATTCCTCATTTTTATAACATCTGCATGATCCCACGCTGAAGGAGAAGAGGCAACACCGATGAAACCTGCTTCATCCCATCGGAATCTGGCCATTCAATGCTAGTCTTTTCCTTACCAAATATCCCCCTACAATCTTTTATTCCGTATTATCTAAATTTCCTCCTTTGCTATGAAATACCAGTCAGAGAAATAAGCATGAAAAATGTCAGCAGCTTCTTGACCAACTACTCTTTCCCCCTTTCTTCGGCCTCTGTGACTCTCCCCATACACCTTCCACCTTCAGACTCTTTTCCTGACGTTTCTGTCCCTAGATTCTCTGAAATTCTGACCTTTTCCACACACTTGAGTCAATCCACAAACACTGGAATCAATTTTAGCACAGTTCCTCCGCACATATGCCCTCCCTCTGCGTTTTTACAGCTGTGAAGTCAGTTGTTTTCTTCTGCACATGCCGTCAATAATGAGGATTTTTCAATTAGCAAAAAAATATGGAACTCTTCACGAATTTGCGTGTCATCCTTGCGCAGGGGCCATGCTAATCTTCTCTGTATCGTTCCAATTTTAGTATATGTGCTGCCGAAGCGTCACAGCTCCCCTGTTTAAAACAGCACTGAAATATATCGCTAGAGGGTTGTAAGAATTGGTTTAGTTGTTTCTCTGAATTCCCAGCTTTCATTAAAAACTCCCCATATCTCTAGTGCCCTCTCTGGTGAAAAGATGCCTTTATATCTCCATGAGGGAAGGGACTAGAAACTTATTTTTATTTTTAAATGGAAGCTGGGAATTCAAAGAACCTATTAAGTCTATCGTTACAACGTTACAATGATATATCAACATTTTAGTACTTTTTAAAACTAAGTTAACTAAGTTAAGTTTTAAGTTACGAAAACTAAACTACTTGTCCTCAGGGTGGGAGAAGGAGATGGTTTGACCACCAAATTCCCATCATGGAAAAATGAGCTGCAGGTGGGTGGGAGTGGGCAGACAATGAAAACCAACAGAAACATTACACACCTGGGAAAGAGTGAGTCAAAATCTGTTTCCAGATAAAAGATTGGGGTAAAAATGGTCTCGAAAGAGCCAAAAAACTGGGGGGGGGGGGGAACGACATGAAAACTAAAGGCACAAGAACACATGCCAAAATCAAGGAATAAACTGAAGCAGAATGGGGACAGAACCTAAAAAAAACAAAACCCTGCAGAAAAGGTCTCTCTCTTCAGTCCAATGGCCCTTTCCCTTCTCCTCTGCAATCTGCACTGTTCATCTTCTTTCTTTCCCTATACTTTTACTTTGAGCAACTAGCTTAGTTTAGTTTAGTTTAGTTCAGCTGACATTTAGCCCTCCCTCCCCTGCAAGCAGGCTAGGACCAACTCCTTCTTACACAAAAGATCCAGGAATTTTAATTTGCTTTTTAGGATATTTTTTTTGGTTTGGTTGCCATGGCCATTGTTGTTATATCATGTTTCTATTACTGTGACTCCAAAACCTGGCAGAGACCATGCTCCAACTCCCGAATACAGCTTTCCCACCTATTTCTTTGATGCACACAGATGCTGAGAGATATTAACTGCTATTCTTGCTAACAGACTTCAAAAGGTTGTTGCAACTTCGCTACATGTAGACCAGGTAGTGCTGCTATGAGGTAGGTTAGGATCTGATCATCTTAGGCTGGTGGCTGATCTGATTGCTTTAAATAGTAAGAGGTCTGACTAAGTTGCCGTTCTCTCACATAGTGCCAAAAAATCTTCTCACAAAATATTCTGGAAATTTATCTTTGTTACAGATGCCTTCGTTTTGTTTCTTTAAAGTAACTGTCGTAGGCTCCAACCCAAAGCAGAGGTGTTGGGCATTGGAATGGTTCACTAGGAGCAATTGAAGCTTTTCAGGATGTGGACAAAATGGAGAGGGTGCAGAGGAAAGCAGCAAGGAGGTTCAGGGGTCTGGAGACTGAGCCCCACACGAGGAAAGGCCGAGGGGCTTCTTGGGAATGTTTAGTTTGGAGAAGAGGAGACTGAGGGAAGACATGATTGCTCTCTTTAAACATTTGAAAGGCTGCCATTGGGAGGAGGGCAAGGAGCGGTTCCAGTTGGCAGCAGAGGATAGGACCCGAAGCAATGGGTTTGAATTACATGCAGAAAGGTAGAAGAAGAGATTGGATTTATACCCCGCCCTTCACTACCCAAGGGAGTCTCAGAGCGGCTTACAACCTCCTTTCCCTTCCCCTCCCCACAACAGACACCTGGTGAGGTAGGTGGGGCTGAGAGAGCTCTGATAGAAACTGCTCTTTCTCAAGAACAGCTGTGCCAGAGCTATGGCTTGCCCAAGGTCATCCAGCAGGTACAAGTGGAGGAGTGGGGTCTGTCAAACAAAAATAAGCTTTCTGTTAACTGATAAAAGAAAAATACTTAACTGATTTCAAAAATTACAGTCTTGCTTTTTTCTTTTTGCCTTTAATTTGCTGTTGATCAATGAAACTGTGGTCTGTTTTATGATCTTTTTATTCAGTAAAGCGTATATAAATTTCTTTATGGAGTCTCTCTGTTGTTTGGGCCACTGTTTCTTTTATGAACCGTAAGACAGAAACTATGGAGAAGCTGTAGACTTCACACAGAAACGTGCATTTATTTCTAAACTAATGAAAAAAAATGAATGGAGAGGGCCCTGTTCTTTGGGCCCTGTTGTGACTGTGGGGATAACAATGGCTTTGATTCACTGAAGAGTTCTCCTGACCAGTAGTCCAACTGGTCCAGCATCTTGTCTCACACAGTGGCCAACCAGTTCAGTTCCTCTGGAGGGCCAGCAACTGGGCACCTCCAGTTATAAAGGACCAGGCAGGAGGTGATGGGAAAGACTCTTTTCTGCCGGAGACCCCGGAGAACCGCTGCCAGTCTGAGTGGACAAGACTGACCTGGATGGACCAAGAAGGGTCTGACTCAGTGTAAGGCAGCCTCATGTCTTTGTTCACATGACTCATTGCTTCTTTGCCATGATTCACAGAAGCGTAACCATCCAGAACTTTACATCATACAATTGTCCCCTTGGGTTTAATTTTCTTTTCACAGCCAGAGAGCTTTCAGTGCATAATTAGCCCATGCTACTTAGTAGGAAAGGGCTGCAGTGGCTCAAGTGGTTAAGACGCTGAGTTGCAGACCAGAAGGCCAGCAGTTCGGCAGTTCAAGACTCGAGTGCCGTGTGATGGAGTGAGCTCCCGTCTCTGGCCCCAGCTCCTGCCAAACTAGCAGTTCGAAAGCAAGAAGTTGCAAGTAGATAAACAGGTATTGCTTCAGTGGGAAGGGAACAGCGTTCCATGCGCCTCAGTGTCTAGTCATGCCAGCTACATGGCCATGGACGAAGTCTTTGGATAGTGCTGGCTCTTTGGCTTGGAAATGGAAATGACTACCCCCCCCAAGTTGAATTCGACTGGCTTTTGAGTAAGGGAAACCTTTACCTTTACCTTACTTAGTGGGAGGGAAGGAGCCAATTCCTTGTCAAGGGTAGCATTATCCTGCCTGCAGAAGAGGGTGTGGGGTGCTCCAAGCACCTAGGGGACTGTAGAGGCTTCCTGACTCCCCACATCCAGAAGTCCAGGTGGGTCACAGCATGATCATGCCACAGCTGTCCTTGGGGGAGGCAGAACTCTGGGGCCAAGCAGGGGGGATGCAGGCTGGGGTAGTTCGGCTCATACCTGAGCAACGAGGCCAGAGTCAACAGCTTCATAAAACTGGATAGGACCCCATTGCCTTTGCAAGGCACTTGGTCTTCCCATTAGGTTGACAGCTGCAATACCGCCTTTGGCCATTGCAAAGATGGCGCTGTAGATCGGCAGAGAGCCTTTTAATGGGACAGTTCCCCAGTGCCTGATGGGATTTGACGCCTTTCGAGAGTACAGCGCCTATAGAAAACCACAGGGTCGTTCCCACACATTGCTAACATCAGACAGCACAAAGTGGAGTCAGGCTGGAAAAGAAAGAAGCAAGGAGTGCTGAACCAAAAGGAATTTGGAAGGAGACCAGTTCACCGTAGAATCATAGAAGTATAGAATTGGAAGGGACATCTAGTCCAACCCCCTGTACAATGCAGGAAATTCATAAATCCCCCCCACCCCCAGTGACCCCCCCCCCCATTCCCAGAAGATAATAAAAAACCCTCCATGATCCCTGGCCAAAGTGGAACTGAAGGACACCATTAAGTCCAGAGTTTAAAGTGACCTCTGGAGGGAGCAACATCACATGGCGCCCTAATTCATCTTTTCAGAGGCTCAGAAGAACACTGCAACTGAGCCTGTGAATGCAGGGAGAGCGGCTAAGAAATCAAATCAAATAAATAAACAAACAAACTTATTTGCAACCCATTCTGCAGATAGGATTGCTTCGTCTGCTCCAGCGTAGATACCACGCTGAATCCACAACAGCTACAGGGATAGTCTTTTCGGGGGTCTTTATTTATTTATATTTATTTATGCATTATACTTGTCAGAATCCAAAGATTCTAACAAAGGTTTCTGTCATATTTTTTTATGCTTGTCTGCCATGTACTGCTATGTATAATCTCCTCTATCATGTAACCTGTCCCTGCATTTGCTATGTAACCTTTCTTTGCTATGTAACCTTCTTTATGGCTCTCTTTATGACCCTGGGTTTATAGCTCAGGCTGGGTCTGGTCAATGTAACCATTTGGCCCGGGAGGGTGGCGACTCCAGCGCATGAGAACAATCGGCTTCTCACCTCCGCGCCTCCGCATTCCTTTCCTCCCTGCCGGGGAAGACGAGGACCAGTTTCTTATCGGCGTGTGAAGGCCTTGGCAAAAGTTATTTGTTATGCATAGATGGATACATATAAGGGGTCTGGTTTAAGAAGGGAAATTTACAGCTTCACACTTCACCTTTTTCCTGTGGGAAGCAAACGGTCAAAGGACCTTTTAGCCCGCGTTTTTCTCTTCATTGTGATTGGTTACCTATGGGTAATTTAAATTGTACTAGAGGGTATATTAGTCCTGCTTCTATTGTATGCTTTATCTCTGACAATATTCCGAGGACCTGTAGTAATGTAGTAATAGGAAATAAAGAACTGTGTTTGATCAACAAAGGTCTGATCCTTGACTACTTCGACCAGAAGCCTCACAATACTGTGGTGTTCTTTAATACCAGACAGAAGAATGAAGTGAGGTGGTGTAAAATACGTGTCCTGCGCTTAGACTTTTAAATTTTACATCTGTGTTTTGTTGATAACAGAAGCTCTGCCCTGCAGGATCAGACAAACTGTCCCTCTAGTCCTGCTCTTCTTTTCCCCATGGCAGCTGACTAGATGTTCCCAGAAGGCCCACCACAGGGCCAGAGGGACTGAAGTGACACCACCAAGGCATTCAGAGGTCTGCTGCTTTTGAGCATGAATGTTCCATTGACAGACCGCTCTTCCATGGATGTGTCTACTCTGTAATCTCTTGGATAACACACACACAGACACACGAGAAGTACCATCAAGTTGCTTCCACCCCACGGCAACCCTATGAATTAATGTCCTCCAAAATCTCCTACTGTTAATGGCCTGGCTCGGATCTTGCAAACTGGGGGCCTTTGTGGCTTCCTGGACTGGGTCCGTCCATCTCGCGTTCAGTCTTCCTCTTTTCCTGCCGCCTTCTGCTTTTCCAGTGAATCTTGTCTTTCTTATTATTTTTTCCAGCAAGTCTTGTCTTCGTATGATGTGGCCATAGTGACTTCTTCAATCAGCCATAGTAACTTCTGTCTTCCTTTCCTTCCCTTTTTCACATATCACTTCACCATCAGGAGATCCAGCGGTTTTATAACAGTTCAGATAGGATTCACAGAATCACAGAGTTGGAAGGGACCTCTGGGGTCATCTAGCCCAACCCCCTGCACAATGCAGGAAATTCACAAATACCTTCCCCCTCCACACACACCCAGTGACCCCTGTTCCACGCCCAGAAGATGACAAAAAACCGCCAGGATCCCTGACCAAACTGTCCTGGGGAACAATTGCTTCCTGACCCCAAAGTGGCGATCAGCATTTCCCTGGGCGTGTAAGAAAGGGCCACCAGAACTGAGCACTGAGGCAACCCTTCCTGCCCTCCCTCTCAGGATCTGCCCAAGGTCACAGGATCAGCATTGCTGTCAGATGGCCACCTTTATCCCCTGCTCGAAAACCTCCAAACAGAGGCTAGATTCCTTCATCCAATAATTTAACTGTACCTAAATGTCTGCTAAAGTTAAATAAACTGACACATATTTTTGGTACCATTAGGATTTTTGTGGGATTGCACCCCAGTCTCAGATCTTCAAGAGATGTTTGGCCACATAACACTCACAGGACAGCTGCTCCAATCTCCCATTCCACAGACAGCCTCATGAGCCAAGCGGGCAGTTTTCCAGGGCAGAGGAGCCATTCCATTAAACAGACTAAATAATTTGTGTGTTCATTTACTTTTGGTGTAGTGGTTAAGTGCGTGGACTCTAATCTGGGAGAACCAGGTTTGATTCCCCACTCCTCCACTTGCACCTGGCTGGATGACCTTGGGCAAGCCATAGCTCTGTCCCAGCTGTTCTCTCAAGGACAGCTTGGGAAAGAGCTCTCTCAGCCCCACCTACCTCACAGGGTGCCTGTTGTGGGGAGGGGAAGGGAAAGGAGTTTGCAAGCCGCTCTGAGACTCCCTTGGGGAATGAAGGGCAGGGTATAAATCCAATCTCTTCTTCTTTTGTATCTTGCACATTTAATTTGCACCGTTGCTAACTGCAACTAGACGTAGCTAAGAATTATTGCCACAAATACATCTCAGCATCAGCAGCCTCTATTTTAAACAGTATTGCCTGAAATTTAAAAATAGCCATGGTGACATTGCCAACTTAGCAAGAAACATATTAACGAGAATAGGGAGGGGCACAAACCAAACCAGGCAGCAAAATTCATCATGAATTTTGCCGTTTGTGGTTCACGAGCCAAAGTTCATGATGGGTCAGCCATCATGAACTTCCACAAACTTTTAAAGCCGTATGTTGGGGTTTGTGGATAGAGAAGAAAGCAGGGGTTTAAAGGGATTTCGAGTCCCTTTACCCCTGCTTTCTGTTACCAGCAAAAGCTGCAAAAACAGCTAAGTGGTGGGGAGAAGCTTGTTCCCCGCCACTCAACTGTTTTGGGCTGTCTTGCACAATCTGTTTACTTTAAAGGGACTCCACAAGACAGCCCAAAAAACAGCTGCTCCCCGTTGCTCAGCTGTTTTTCAGGCTTCCTGGAAACCCTGTTTAAAGGGACTACAGTCCCTTTCAATGGGGTTTGTGGGACCACAAACCATGAACTGGTTAGGTTCATGAACAAACCTCCTGGTTTGGATCATGGTTTGGTTTGTGGTTCAGCCACAAACTACGAACTGACACAAACCGTATTTTTCCGTTTCGTGCCCATTCCTAAACAAGAACCTAGACTTGTTCTAAAGCAAAGCGAAGACTTGTTCGCATGACACAACCCACTTGTGTGTATCCAGAGAAGCACTGAGGAAATGAGTTGCGAAGAATCTAAAGCTAGACAGCTCCATACTTGGAGAAAACGACAATCTCCCGTGGATCTGGGGGGTTGAGGAATGCAGAGAAAGCATTTATCCATAAAGCCTGTTAAGCATGGACACGCCATACTATGTAGACGGAGAGATGAGCAGGATTCCTGCAGCCAAACTTCTGGCAGAAACGCCAACATCAACGATGGAGCATTGAAAGCTGGTATAGAGGAGGCACCTTGCCGAGGTCACTCACAGTAGGCTCAAGACTGACCTGCTCGGGCGGCACGGGCGATGTGAGGGCGAAGCTTTGCAGGATGGCAGTGAAGAAGAGGAACAGCTCCGTGCGGGCTAGCCCTTCGCCCAGGCATACGCGCTTCCCTGGGGGGAAAGCAGCCAATCAGGACAACTGATGGACGGGTTGACTGACTGGCTGATGGGCCGGGTTGCTGGCCATCTACTCACTACCTGAAGGGTAGAGAGCAAGGGTAGAGAGCAACCAGACAGGGATCTAGGCAACCGTGGGCTTTTTAAGCGGAAGGAGAGGGCAGAGTTTTGTGTGTACGGCTGAGGAAACGAGGCAGAGGAGGGGAGAGAGAGGACGGCACCATGCAGAAGATGGAATGTAAAGAGGACACGCCTGTACAGCTAGCTGCTGAGAAGGTCCAGATATTCAGCTTGAAGGGACCAGTCGGCATTAGAGACTAAAGCCTGAGTGGGGAAAACCTGAGATCCTTCCTGAGGGAAGCTCCACCAGAGTGGAGGACATCAATAGGCCCAGCCAGCAAAGCAAGGCATCAGAGGGCTTTCACGGTCAGGTCAACTGCAGAGGGGAGGGGAGGGGAGGGGAGGCTGGGCTCAGTAGGGCAGGTCAAGGAGATGGAACATAAGAACATAAGAGAAGCCCTGTTGGGTCAGGCCAATGGCCCCTCCAGTCCTACACTCTGTGTCACACAGTGGCCAAAACCCTGGGGCCATCGGGAGGTCCACCAGCAGGGCCAGAACTCCAGAAGCCCTCCCCCTGTTGCCCCCCAAGTACCAAGAACACAGAGCATCACTGGCCCAGACATAAGAACATAAGAGAAGCCAGTGTTGGATCAGGCCAATAGTCCAACACTCTTGTGTCACACAGTGGCCAAAAACACCAGGTGCCCTCAGGAGATCCAGCAGTGGGGCCAGGACACCAGAAGTCCTCCCACTCTTGCCCCCCAAGCACCAAGAATACGGAGCATCACTTGCCCCAGAGAGAGTGCTCCATCTATACCATGTGACTAATAGCCTCTGATGGACCTCTGCTCCAGATGTTCAGGGGCTGCAAGATGACCGGAGGGGAAAAAAAGCTTATCCAATCTGCCTGCTTTAGTGCTTTCAGCAACCACTTGGTTCTGAAGACACAGCTACAAGAAGGCCCACTGAAAAGTCAGCAGCTTCTTCCTTTCTCCCACCTGGTCCATGGCAGGTGTGGTCTCAGCAATGACAACAGCTGCAACCCCTGTACACAGAGCTAATGCATGCGAGAAGGAGAGATGGGAGCCGACTCCTGTGCCCTCCTCCTGGCCTGTCTTTCAGGGAGCAGAAGTCCCCGTCCCCCCGCTTACCTGCCGAGAAAGGCATGAATGCATCCACCTTCTGAAAGCGGCCGCAGCCGTCCAGGAACCTCCCAGGGTCAAACTTGTGGGGGTTGGAGTGCTGCTCGGGGTCGTAGTGCACAGTGGTAAGCAGTGGGTAGACATAAGTTCCCTGGAGAAGGCAAAGCAGGAGCGGGCAGTGGGGGCAGACAGAGAGGAACACAAAGAGGCAGCCCGGCCCAGTGCCTGCATTAGCCCCCGGAGGTTGGAAGTGGTTAAACGGTCACCTGTGAATGGAGCATCTCTGTGATCCTGGCTTCTTAGGAGTAAACATTTATTTGGGATTTGTAGTGAATAACCTGCTTCAGTCGTGGTGGAGAGAGCTGTCACATCACAGCTGATTTATGGTGACCCTGCAGGGTTTATCAGGGCAGAGGTGGTTTTGCCATCGCCTGCCTCTGCATAGCAACCCTGGACTTCCTTGGTGGTCTCCCATCCAAGTACCCGGGCCGACCCTGCTGAGCTTCTGAGATCTGACAAGACTGGGCTAGACTGGGGCATCCGGGTCAGAGCAGAGACAAACAGAGGTTGTTTGCCATGGCCTGCCTCTGCACAGCAACCCTGGACTTCCTTGGTGGTCTCCCACCCAAATACTAACCAGGGTTGACCCTACTTAGCTTCCAAGAACTGAAGAGATCAGACTAGGCTGGGCCATTCAAGTCAGGGCAACTTGCTTCTGGCACTGCAAGACCTCTTTGAGGCTCCAATGGCCACTTTGCTGATAAACGACTGAGCCCAGAGAATTCAGGACTTGCCCAGGCCACCCACTAAGTCTGGAGCTGAGGGGGAGATGAATCCAGCATGAATTCCCACCTTCCCCCAAGTGAAATCCAGAGAGCCTCGTGGAGGTTGAGCAGCTGGATTCTGACCTCTCTGTTCTTGAGGGGGAGCCTCACCTGAGGGATGACGTATCCCCTGAAGCAAGTGTCGCGGGTGACCATGTGAGGAAGGCTCATGGGGAGGATGTCACTGAACCTCTGGATCTCGTGCAGGACAGCCTCCGTATAAGGCATTTTGCTCCTGTCCTCGCTGGCTGGCGTTCGATCTCGCCCGATCACTCGGTCAATTTCCTTGTGGATCTTTTCTGAGGGAACAGATGGCAGAGATTAAGGAGGGGAGGTATGTACTCTAAATCGGGAGAACACTGAATGGGCACCCCGGACATCAGCACCCTTTCTCCTGGGACTCTTGGCTTCAGAACAAAACAGCTTTTATGTTTGGGGTTTGTGTTTTAGCTTTTGAAAAACTGGGACAGTATATATTTTAAACTCTTTGCTTTAACCCCCCCCCCCCCCAAATCAGCACATGAACACACACGTCCCATCCAAGTGCGTGGGCCAGTTCTCAAAAACAACTAATGCTCAGTGACAGCACATCATGAACTTTTATACTCCAGGAGGACAAAGTCCCCAGGGGGCACCTCCAGAGGGCAGAATACAGTTTCTGGAAGAACGGCGGATCTGCTTTCCACACTAGAGAATCTCATGGATGGGCGTCAGCATGGGTGGGCTGAAGGAGTTCGCTCCACTTTTGATTAAAGTTGGGGGTGCAGTGTGCCATCAACCAAACCCATAAACCATGGGAACGCAGAGGCCCTTTGAATGGGACTGGTGTTTCTAGTGAGGTGCAAACATCCCAAGCTGCATTCTGCCAAGCAACACCATGAGTCCATCTCAGGGAAAGGTCAATCCTAACATTTGGTACCAGAACAAATGTAGAATCCAGTGGCACCTTTGAGACCAACAAAGGCATATTCAAGGTATGAGCTTTTGTGTGCAAGGCACACTGTTTCAAATACACTGGAATGGGAGGTGAGGTTCAATCTTATAGACCGGGGCTGAACAGCAAACATGTAACATGATGAAGACGTTTTAAGATGTGCAAAGACAAAACTAGATACCAAGCTAAGGTTATAAGGTCAACAGTTGTAAAGCAATAAATATGTCAAAATAGTAGATAAATGTGTAAAGGTATCTTTTCTAATTGCGGGAACTAAACTGAGACTCGCCATTCTCTCCTCTCAGGTGTGGAGATCTTGTTATCAGGAGAACCTGGGACTGAATCCAGGCTGCTCTGCACTCCAAGAAGGTGCTCTGCCCCCTGAGCCAGTGCTGTTGTCCCCCCCCACCCGGGAGGGGTCTTCCCCTTACCTTGAATGTGTGGGTATTTTAGCAGGATGAGGAACCCGTATCTCAGGGTGGTGCTGATGGTCTCCGTCCCAGCAAAGAATAAATTGAATGTGGTCATCACCAAATTCTCCAGGCAAAATTCTGTCTCTGGGTTCTGTTTTTCCTGTAAGAGTTACACAAGGAGAGAGGTGTGAGGAGTTCTGGCTCAGTGGAAGAACCTCTGCTTTGTATGCAGGTCCCCAGTTCAATCCCCGGCACCTCCAGTTTAAAGCACTAGACAGTAAGTGGCTTTCATCTGCCCGAGACCCTGGAGAGCCACTGAGTGGACAAGACTGACTTTGGTGGACCGAGGGTCTGATTCAGGCTAAGGCGGGTTCTTCTCTGTAGACACTGACAGGCGGCAGACATGGTAGGATTGGCGCATGTGGGCCTTTGGTGGCTACAGAAAGAAGATGCCTCCTTCTGGCAATAAAGTTGGCTTTGTAGAAGTTCATCCACTGTGCCACTTTGGTGCTGTGGTTAGGAGCGCAGACTCTAATCTGGGAGAACCAGGTTTGATTCCCCACTACTCCACATGCAGCTGCTGGTGTGACCTTGGGTCGGTCACAAGTTCTCTCAGAGCTGTCCTAGAAAGAGCAGTTTCTGTCAGAGCTCTCTCAGGCCCACCTACCTCACAGGGCATCTGTCGTGGGGAGGGGAGGGGAAAGGAGATTGTAAGCTGCTCTAAGATTACTTTGGATAGTGAAGGGCAGGTATAAATCCAGTCTCTTCTTCCTTTCTTCTTCTAGTCTCCATGGGGATGAAACCACTCAGTGTGGGAAACTACTCCTTACTAACTGCTTTCTCAAACCTTCCTTGCCCATTCCCATAGGAAGAAAATAAAGACCTACTAGTTGGCCAGGTTCCATATCTCCTACACCCTTTACCGACTGGCCAAATCAGCAGTGTCGGGCCCTACTAAAGCTCCGTATGCAGTGTTTGTCGATCCGGCATCGGCCTTCAATTCGATTGAGAGAGAGAGAGAGACTTTGGGCTAAGCTGTTGAAGACCAACATGGATAAGAGGCTGCTGTACTTATTGAGAGAACTCCACCAAGGTACCCCTGCAAGGATAGGAGTAAGCACCCCCGGCTCTTTAGCCAGAGAAATCCCTACAGGAAAGGGAGTCAAGCAGGGCTGTGTACTGGCTCCTACACTTTTTAACTTATAGAGAGATGACATTGTCCCCGAACTAAGCAGTCCAGACTTTGTACCACCTAAGCTGGGCCAACAAAAAATATCATTACCGCTCTGTGCAGACGACATGGTTCTATTCTCTCTAATGAAAAGTGGTTAAAGACACTCTTAGATAGTTTGGGAGATTATTGTAAGAAGGAGAGGCTATCTATTAATTACTCCAAGACCAAGGTGAAAGTATTCCGTAAAAGACCCAAAAAACATGTATGGAATATCCAAGGTGTTCCAACAGAACAATGTGAGATATACAAATGCTTGGGTCTAACATTTAGCGAAACATTGAATTGGAATGCCCCCGTAGCCTCCACCAAATCAACAGCAAAAAAGTTACTGGGAGCAATTCTGAGATTTTATCGAACTAAAGGGGGCTTTTTAATAGATCCAGCTGTCAAGCTCTTTGTCACCAAAGTAGTATCTCATCTGGGAGTCCCCTAAGAGGAAAGTGGAATGAACTGGCGACACTTAGCACCAAGAGGAGTCACAATTCAATTAATGCATAAAAGAAAGTCGATTCATTTGGAAAGCTGCCTTGGAGGAGGGTTCTACTGACCAGGGCTCATTTCGTAGCAGGAGCTCCTCTGCATATTAGGCCACACACCCCTAATGTAGCCAATCTTCCAAGAGCTCACAGAGCTCTTCTTACAGGGGCTACTCTAAGCTCTTGGAGGACTGGCTACATCAGGGATGTGTGGCCTAATATGCAGAGGAGCTCCTGCTAGGAAATGAGCCCTGCTACTGACCACCAAAATGACAAACCAATGAGTTCTGGATCAAATCAAGCCTGAACTCTCCCTAGGAGCTAAAATGACTATCGTACTTTGGTCACGTGATAAGAAGACAATGAGTCACCGGAGAAGACAAGAATGCCAGGAGAAGCGGAAGGCCGCAGGGGAAGAGGAAGACCCAATGGGAGACGGAGGGACTCGAGGAAGGAAGCCACAAAGGCCCTCCGCTTGCAAGACCTAAGCAAGGATGACAGCACATTCTGGAGACTGTTAATTCACAGAGTGGCCATAAATTGGAAGCAAATTGACAGCTCATAACACACAAACAGCCATAGTTGTTTTGCAAAATGGAGGGGGGGGCACAGATACCTGGATGAGAGCAATCGTCCATTAGCAGCTGAGGGGGGGAGGGACTCCTCGCAGCCGCTGGGGGATCAGCCGTGAGGGGCGCCTTCGGCCATTAGCAGTTAAAGGGAACCTTCCCGGGCTCCAGGGAGGGGGGGGAACCCCTTGCAGCTTCATTCATTGGCTTGGTAATAAATTACCTGCTCCATCTTAGCTAAAAAGCAGTCGATGTAATTCTGGGGCATGCAGGGATCCAGCGAGGCCTTCTGCTT
Organism: Lepidodactylus listeri; assembly: GCA_029233225.1. Taxonomy (NCBI): domain Eukaryota; kingdom Metazoa; phylum Chordata; class Lepidosauria; order Squamata; family Gekkonidae; genus Lepidodactylus; species Lepidodactylus listeri. The sequence goes on from JARCFY010000020.1 coordinate 43,310,611, forward strand.
CTCTATTCTTTCCAGAATGAAGCTGATGATCTCCTGGGAGCATTTGCTGCCCCCGTGGTGAGGTCCGGGGATTTTCTCCATGATCTCTGGGAACATGTTGTAGAGCTGCAGGGCAGAGGAGATGGAGGGGATGATGTTGGCACATTAGGGTTTCTTTGCTGAGTGATCCCAGAAAGTTCTGATTCCAAAAAGATGCTGGGACTCAACCTGGCTCGGAAGACAATTTCTGCACGTGCTTCCTGGCACAATCACCTCCACCGTTCCTTCATTTAGTCTTGAGTTCTCTGCTGAGCTCAAAATAGTTCCCGGAGTGACTGAGCCCTGGCAACCCCCTGAACCAAGAGTACGGAGGTTAACTGGTGTGGTTAGTCCATTCACCATAAGTTAGCAGAGTGCTTAAATAAAGCTACAAATGCAGCAGCGTCACTCTATCAGGTTACAAAGCTACACAACACCACGTTGCAAGTTCAGAAGAGAAATACTCCTCTCTTTATTTGAGAAGTACACTTTGGACGGGAAAGAGTAGGGACAGGACAGAGTACTAACTGACTAGCTGAAGGATGGAGACAGATGGCGAGAGGCCCATCTGCCTCAAGCTGCCAAGAGAGGACCATCTCTCTCTCTCTCTCTCTCTCTCTCTCTTGGTGCCTGCAGAGGGAGAGAGCTTGTCTTCATCAGCATGTGAGTGAGAGATTGGAAGGAAGGGGAAATTGGTCCCTGAGAGCAATGTCAATCTGCATGTCAAAGGGAAGGGGACAGGGGCAGAACAGAAGGTACAGGGAGAAAGGTGAGTGTGCCCTTCTAGCTGTCTAGTCTCTCCTGCCACTCAGTCTGGAGGTCTGAGACAGGAGACGTCGCATCTGGAACTTCCAACAAAGAGAACATGGCTGGTCACTCCTATTCAGAGTTCCTGAGTTGGGCACGCAAATTAAGCTAGTTTGGAGACAGACTGCAGGAACTGCTAAGCAAAGCACAGTCAACTGGTAGTTTGGGGACACATCCAGCCTTCCGATTCTCAGTTCTTTGTTTCCCACCCTTCCACATCATCCTGAGCTGCTTTGCTTGGGAGGAAGCCCACAGATAAGAGCTCACAAACCACAGGCGCAAGAAGCCCCTCTTCTTCCTCCCTACCCGCCCACGTCATCCTGAGCTATTTACCCAGAGACCAGCATCATGGATGTCGGAGGGGGAGAGAGCTCTGACAGTTAAGAGCTCACAAACCACAGGCGCAAGAAGCCCCTCTTCTTCCTCCCTACCCGCCCACGTCATCCTGAGCTATTTACCCAGAGACCAGCATCATGGATGTCGGAGGGGGAGAGAGCTCTGACCTGTTGTGGCTGTAGAATTCCTGTCACAATAGCTAAACAGGAATTAGCCAAGCAGTTCTGTGTTGGAGTGAGCGAGTCAACATGCTTGGACATGGGGGGCAGGGCGGGGGGCAGTACATAACTCTAAAGGCGTGTAGGTGTTGTCTCCTTGAATAGGATGCCCCTCTCTTTGTCTTAACCTGGAAGCTTTCTTCTGACCCCCTTGCTTCCTTCCTTTGTCCTCTCCCTCCCTTCTCATGGCCTTCCATAGAAACACACGTCTCTGCAGGTCTCTCCTGTAGAGACAATGCCCTCACACTCCCACACCCAAGCTGGCCACTTGTGATAGGGAAACGGACTCCTCAGAATAGACTTCTCTCTCTCCTTTCAGCTGCAGCCTGAATGTGAACTGGATCTGCTTGAATAAGTGTAAGTGTACCTTTTTTGCAATATACATCTTGGGAGATTTATTTACTGCACTCGGTCTCACGCTTCTATGATTGGACAAACTCTGCAATATTAACCAAATATCCCAGTACTCTGTTGGTGACTCTGGCACAAATGAGTAGCAGGGAAATGCGGGGTTTGATCACGGGGGCTGTCCCACCGGCCTCACCTGAGCCATGGGTGAGCTGGCAACACGAAAGCGCTCTGTTATCAGCCTGTTCAACATGAGGAATTTCTCATCATCATATTCGAAGCGACCCCCAAAAACAACGGCGCAGATGACATTGGATACGGCATGGCCAATGATGAAGACTGGGTCGAAGGGCATCTCTAATGGGGGGAGAAAGAAGCCACGTCCGCAAAAGGAAAGACATGTCCACCCCATAAACTGCTGCCACCGTATCCCACCCTGCCATGTCATGCAGAAGAACTCACTAGAAAAAGCCATTGTGCTTGGATTGGTTAATAGCTAAAGGAAACCGAGCCGCCGGAGAACATGGTGGCTAGATACCATAAAAGTCAACACCAGCCTGAGCATGGGAAAACTCAAAGAAACAGTACAAGATTGGAAAACATGGAGAGAGCTGGCCCATAGAAACTCCAAGAGTCCAGCACGACTGAATGGCTAACAACAAGTGTCATGGCTTCCCCCAAAGGATTCTAGGATTTGTAGTTTTTGTCTCAGCGCTGCGCATTCTCTGCTAGCTCCTCTCCCAAAGCCACACTCTCCTGTGGACACAGAATGAACACTTAAGACAGTTTCTGTCTGTGGAGTAGATATGTCCTAACAGTGCAATCCTAAGAGCTCTTTCCTAGGAGTCTGCCCTGCTGCCCCCCTGAATGCAGCTATTGAGGACTGCTTTCTGAGTCTTCTCTGGGGTGGGGGATGGCATACCATTCACCTTCAGTTTTGCGGAGCTCCTCAACTAGGAAGTGGGCCTCTGCCTGGATCTGCTCCTCGATGGATCGTTTTCCCATCCCGAAATTCCTCAGAGTTTGGAGAGAGAAGCGACGGAGGTGTTTCCACCGGTCACCATTTGAAAATACAACCCCTGGGAAGGAGAACCCACCTCAGCTTCAGTTGTGGGACTTCAAAGGAGAGCAGAGGGCTCCCCAAGACATCTCGGTTGTTAATCATTCTGCACTCAACACTCTCAACTTCTGAGAATCCAGAAGCCTCTGAGACCGATTTCCCACGAGGCGCTGCTCTGGCGTCGTTCTTCCCTTTGCCCCAGTTGCATGCTTGAATTTCCCACTATATGCCTCGTGCTGCATTTTGACCCACAGCTTCGCCCGAATTCTCCTGCGGCTTCATTGATCCTCAAAAAACAGGATCACTGAAGCCGCAGAGGGTTTTCGGGCAAAGCCGCGGGTCAAAATGCGGCACCAGGCAAATAGTGGGAAATTCAAGCATGCTATCAGGGCAAAGGGAAGAACAATGCCAGAGCAGCGCCTCGTGGGAAATCGGTCTGAGAAAAACCTAGAACGTGTTCAGCAGAGGGGACATCTTCCCTCTGTCAGCTGCATGTTGATATTTTTCCTTCAACCGCTGCCTCAGCCTTGGTTCTTAGACAAATGCAGCCAACCCCTCCTTCCAGTTCACAGGGGATAGTTCTTCCGGTCTTGGTATCATAACAACAAAGCCCTCATAGTTAAACATTATCCTTTGAATTCTGGCAATTATACACAAGGAGAAACACGCTCCGCTCAAGAATTCCCCCCAATGTTTCAATTATTGTGACAGCGGACAGGGGCCCTGCTGCAGAATGACAGTTGAAAGGAGGGAGGGAGTGTGTGAACAAGATCTTGGAGTACGTGTGAACTGTAAGCTATATATGAGCAGTCAGTGTGATGGAGCAGCAAAAAGGGCAAATGCACTCTTTGGGGTATATCGACAGAGGCATAACATTCGAATCACAAGAGGTCATAGTCCTGCTGTACACCGCATCAGACAGGCTGTTCCTGGAGTATTGTCTGCAGTTCTGGAGGCCTCCCTTCCAAAAGGATGTGGACAGAATGGAGCGGGTGCAGAGGAGAGCGAGAGGGCTGATCGGGGGCCTGGAGACCAAGAAGCCCCAGGAGGAAAGGCTGAGGGACTTCTGGGGAAGGTTTGGTCTGGAGGAGAGGAGGTTGAAGGGGGGGACAGAATTGGTCTCTCTAAGTATGTGAGCAGACAAAACAGACCTCGATGGACCAAGGGTCCGGTTCTTCAGTACAAGGCAGCTTCATGCATGTTTGTGTGCATGTGGCGCTTGGGGGCCCTACAGATTTTGTCTGGACTTGGGGCTCATTTCATCAGACATCAGAAATGTTATCCTGTATTTTCTGCCCAAAATGTTTCCAAGCTATTGTTTAACAGAGCGCCTGGATCTAAAATGAACAAACATCTCGTTGTTGCATGCTGAGCCTGAGTCATCCTTGAGCGAGAACCTGAGGCTGGCTGAGCTTGCTGCTCCTGAGCAACAGCTGACCCGGATCTTGGAATGGACCTATCAAAAAGTAGTGTTGTGAAAATAGCCTGTTGTTGGGAGTGAGCGGGGTGTGTTTGGGTGTGGGGTCTGCATGCTATATAAACAGGGCTGTGGCCCTGGAGCTTGCCCTTGCGGTGTTCCTGAAATCACGAAATAAAGTAGAGCTGTTCACCGCAATGCGTCTTGAACCCAGGATTTAGCACTCCTAAAAACATCTTCCTTGCGTATTGCATCAAAGGAAACCTTCATAACAGGGAGGAAGCCGGGTACCGAAGGCAGAGAGGCCTCGAAACAGCCACCCTCCTTCCTTCTGAAGGGCTTCGCGGCAATCTCCCCTCCTTCCTCTCAAGATATCTGGGACCCAGGGCTACAGGCTCCCCTCACCGTGCTCCCTGAAATCCTTGGAGAAGGCTGGTAGCTGCGCGCGCCCGCTGAACTCCTCTGCCCGCTCCACCAGGGCCTCCTTCACCACCTTGTAGCTGCACAGGACCACAACACGCCGAAATCCCAGATAAACGGTGAACACGGGCCCGTATTTCTCGCTCATCTGTGCAGAGAAAAGCATCAGTCCCCGGGGTCCTGAAGTTCCTACGTGTCTCAAAGGGAAAGAGGAACCCAAAAGCCAAATCCTCCTAACTCTAATTCTATTTTTTTTAATGGCGGTGGTGGAAAGTCCCAGTGAGTCGCCGCTGACTGATGGCAACACTGTAGATTTTTCAAGTCAAGGGATGTTCAGAGGGGGGTTGCTGCCGCCTGCCTCTGCAGAGCAACCCTGGACTACCTTGGTGGTCTCCCAGCTAAATACTAATAACCAGGGCCCACCCTGCTCAGCTTCTGAGATCTGATGAGACCGGGCCAGCCTGGGCCCTCCTGGTCAGGGCAAGAGACAAACAGGGGAGGACTCCCATTGCCCGCCTCTGCGTAGCAACCCTGGACTTCCTCGGGGGTCTCCTACCCAAATCTTAACAGGGCTGACCCTGCTGAGTTTCTGAGATCTGAAGCAATCAGTCTAGCCTGGCCCACCTAGGTCAGGGCTGAACCCCTCTGGCTGGAACAAGGTTTTTTATTCCAGTTATGAACGCCAATGTACTTAGCACATTTTTTTATAACTTAGGGAAGGGAAGCTGTAAAATCGAAACAGGTGCCTAATGGATTTAGGGTTTTTTTCAAAAGCGGCCCTCAAAATCCAAAAGGAGAAAACTTTGAAACATTCATGTATGACTTTCACATTTTCCCTCCCAAATCTGTACACAATTTTGTTCCCGCATTCAAGGCTCTTGCCTCAGCTGGCACCAGGTTAAGAAAGCGGCATTCCTGCAGAGAGAAGGCTTTCAAAAGAAACCTCTTTTGGGGGGGGCAAAGATGAGAGAACATCGACCCTGCTTGCCTGTGATGCTGGGCCTGAGGAGGAGGAGGAGGAGGAGGGGTCTCATGCTTGCATCTCTTCTCCATCCCACCCCCCTCCACCTTTGCTCCCCTCCCTTCCCTCAACTCTCTGGGTCGTCTCAGGACCCTTCCCCCCTCCGTGTCTGAGGCAGAAAACATCAGCCAGGCTGGGAAGGAAGTGCCGGAGCCAGCAGGACGTGGGGAGATACAGTGGGAGAGGGATTGTCCCCCCCCCAAATTTGCATGCTACTTAGGATGCTAAATTTAAGACCACCCTGCTTGACTTTACAGACGACCAGGCAAACACAGGAAGGACTGGCCTGGCTTCATCCCCGGCTTCTGCCCTGGAAGGCAAAATACCGCCTTCTGCTATGATTGCCAACTTCCAGGTAGAGGCTGGAGAATTCCCAGAATTAGAATCATAGAATCACAGAGTCGGAAGGGGCCATACAGGACATCCAGTCCCACCCCCTGCTCAATGCAGGATCAGCCGAGAGCATCCCTGACAAGGGTTTGTCCAGCTGCTGCTTGAAGACTTCCGATGAGGGGGAGCTCACCAACTCCCCCAGGCAGCTGATTCTGCTGTTGCACAACTCTGACTGTCAAAAAGTTTTTCCTACATCCAGCCGGTACCTTCCTGCCCTTCATTTAACCCCCTTCTTGCGAGTCCTCTCCTCTCCTCTGCTGCCCACAGGAACAGTTCCCTGCCCTCCTCTAAGTGACAGCCCTTCAAATAACCAGTCTCCACACCACACAGATAATCTCCTCTTGCTTTGGAGGGTGGAGGCTATGGCATTGCACCCCACTGAGGTCCCTCCGTGCATTCCCTTGGCCCCACCCCCCAAACAAAAATCTCCAGGAAATTCCCAGTCTGGAGTTGGCAACTCTATCTTTGGCCCAGAAGTGCTGGGTTCAAAGGACCTTGCTCGCAGGCTAAACATTTTGCAAGCCCAGAGGTTACAAAGGAGGGGGCTGGAACCAACACTCCCTCTAAGCTGTGGAGTCTTGTGAGCAAAAATCCTACTTTGTGAGCTGCTGGCATTAAAGTTGTGAGCGAGCGATCTGGCTGCTGCATAAATTAGTTTTCTCTGGAGCCCATCCTTCCTGAGCGAAGACAAAAATGTGTGAGCCGAAGGCTAAAAAACTGTAAGCTAGCTCACACTAACTCAGCTTAGAGGGAACACCGGCTGGGACTCACCTTCATGAGGGACTTGATCACGTTCTTGTGGTCCAGTTGGAGGAAGTTCCCCAGGAGGGGGAGGGGGGTGGGCCCAGGGGGGAGGGGGCCTTTGCTGGCAGCACCCTTCTTCCACCTCACGGCAAGAAGGATGCAGCAGACGAGGAGGAGCAGCAACAAAATGGACAACGTCTCCATTTAGTAGGCAAGACAATATCTTGAGGGTCCGGAGAGTCTGGCCTTATAAGGTGCGTGGCGTGGCTGGCTGGCTGGCTGGCTTACGGCACACTTCACTGAAGAGGGCAAGTTAACCTGTTTTTGGACTTGGTTCCCAGGAAAGGTGATTGGCTTCTTGACCTAAGGATGCAGACTTGGCCTGTTAACCACGCGCAGGCTGTCCCTTCCTTGATTAATGCTAACTTGAAAACTGGCGATCCTGCCAAGGAAAAAGAAAGCCCCGAGAAGACACAAGGTGCCAAGGAAGTGAGGGATGGCTGTGAGTGTCTCTTTGTGCCTCTGAGGGGAACGGAATTCCTGTTGGTTTGTATTGTGAGCGCACAGACATCTGATCAGATGGCCTCGTTGTCAGGACTGGTGTCTTCGTAAAACGTTTGCATGCATGCCTGATGCCTGAAGGTGAATCCAGCCATTTTGGAAGTAGAATCAAAACATGAGAGATGTTAAGGGCAGAAGTTTCAAACGATCATAGATGTGCGTTCAGATGGGCAGCCGTGTTGGTCTGAAGCAGCAGAACAAATTTAGAGTCCAGCGGCACCTTTAAGACCTAGATATGATTTGGTAGGTTTTTAATAATGTGATTGCTTTTCTGCTATAGAATCTTATGAAATATTTTATTTTCTAGTGTGTGGTGATTGTCCTTCTGGGAAGAAGCCTTGGTGAAACGGGGGCATTTAGGCTAGCAAATCCCATTGATGGACTGTTGCTTTCAACATTTTGAAAGTATTTGGATATAACTACTCAGAAGCAGGTGACTACTTGAAAACAAGAAGCATAAACAATTTGTATATCTCACCTACAGAAGCACTTTAAAGCTTGCATATTGCAGCACAAAAATGACAACGATCTACTACCTTTAAAGAAGCACTATACTGATGGCACAGCGCTTGACTTCTCCTCTTCTTGTGGTTCATAAGAGAACATCAGAGAGAAGCCAACGCTGGATCAGGCCAGTGGCCCCTCCAGTCCAACACTCTGAGTCACACCGAGGCCAAAAACACCAGGGACACTAGAAGCCCTCCCACTGTTGACCCCCCAATCCCATTATAGTGTGATTGGAATCAGTGTTCACTCTAAGCCGAGTTAGTGTGAGCTAGCTTACCGTTTTTTAGCCTTCAGCTCACACATTTTTGTCTTAGCTCAGGAGGGATGGCTCCAGAGCAAACTAATTTATGCAGTAGCCAAGCCGCTTGCTCATAACTTTAATGCCAGTGGCTCACAAAATAGAATTTTTGCTCACAAGCGAATTTTATCTACTTTATCTATAGCCTGCCTTCCTCGCCGAGACTCAAGATCCCATTGCTCCCCCCCCCCCCCCCGGCAGGATCACGGAGCCCTGGGGTTCGCCCCTTAGGAATGTGGTTTTAATCAAGGTGGATCATAAATCACATTGCCGGGTGTTTGGCTTTGGTTCTCTCTGGGGCAAAGATGGGGAGCAGGTGTGGAAAGTTTCTTGTTCTGCACGCTTGCAGATTGGCACACCAACTTCCCCGGCCAGATTCCTCCTTGCCCTTCCGAGCCAGGCACATGATCCCAGGCTTGGCACTCTGCTGCTCCTCTGACATTGTCCTAGATTCAACCCGCCCCTGCTTCAATCATGGCTGCTTCTTTGGAACCCAAAGCACCGCACGTGGCCTTTGGAAAGAACTGCTTGGCGGGGGGAAAACAGACATGGCAAGGTGGCAAGCCTGCCCTGAGATGCCAGACCTGGCTGGGACTCCTGGCACGGAGCGTTCCTCTCTCAAGAGGGCATGGCAACTTGCCATCCAGCTGGGTTCTGGAGAAGAAGAAAAAGAGGAGGAGGAGGAGGAGATTGGATTTATACCCCACCCTTCCCTTGAAGTCTCAGAGCGGCTTCCGATATCCTTTCCCTTCCCCTCCCCACAACAGACACCCTGGGAGGTGGGTAGGGCTGAGAGAGCTCTTTCGAGGACTGACCTTTCAAGGACAGCTCTTGTCAGAACAATGGCTTGCCCAAGGTCATCCAGCAACTGCAAGTGGAGGAGTGGGGAATCAAACCCAGTTCTCCCAGATTAGAGTCCACGCACTTAACCTCTACACCAAACTGGCTGGAAGGGAGTATTGACTCTTGAAAGCTCCTACCATGAATATCCAGTTAGTCACTAAGATACTATGGGAGCCCAGCTGAGCTGTTCTACTGAAGACTGACACGGATTCCTCTGAAACAATCTCTTGGAGGGTGGACTGTATGGCACCCCGCCCCTGCTGAGCTCCCTCCCCAAAATCTCTCCTCCCCACGCTCTACCCCCAAATCTCCAGGAATTTCCCCAGTCCAGGGTTAGCAACCCAAATCCACGGGACCCAACTACAGCCCACTTGTGGGGAGAGAAAGCAGCTGCAGGAGCAATTCTTATCACAGAAAATGGCAGGGGAGGAAGTTCTTTATTTGTTTATTCATTTGGATTTATATCCTGCCCTCCCCTTAACGGGCTCAGGGTTAGGGTTCCAACAGTATAAAATATAGTATTATTAAAATCAAATTAAAACACAGTATAAAATAATATCGTTCCCAGGGCTCCGTTCAGGCAGGAGCTAGGGGGAGCGACGCTCCGGGAGTGACGAGCTAGGGGGGCGGGGTCTTAGTCAGCGAGGAGGAGAGAGAAGGAAGAGGGTAAGTGGCGGCAGCAGGCGCTCCGGCTGGCCCCAGGTCTCCTAGCTGGCTGAGAGGCCTCTCAGCCGGCTAGAAGGCCTGCAGCAGCCTCGGGCGCCCAGGAGCCGGGTGGAGGTGTTTTTTGGGGGGGGGGGGCATGGGAAGCAGCAGCAGCAGGAGCTCCAGCTGGCTGAAAAGCCTCTCAGCCAGCTAGGAGGCCTGCAGCAGTCCCCAGCGCCCAGGAGCTGGGCGGGGGTGTTTTTTGGGGGAGGGGGGGTGGGAAGCAGCGGCGGCAGCTTCCCCTCCCTCCCAAATGCCCTTTGCCGAGTCTGTAGCACTCTCGTGGCGAGCCCTAGTCAGGCTTTGGCTGGTGTCCAGCATATCTGCTGCTGCTGCTGCATCCTCCTCCGTCTCTCTCGCAGCAAAAGCAGCTCCCTCTCTGGCCGGGTGAGTGAGCGAGAGGGAGTGACTGCTGCCAGGTGACCTCTAGGCTCCTTCCCCGCGCTATGGAGGAGCACGGCGGCAGGGGATGGAGAGGCCAGTGGTGGAGGCAGGAGAGGAGACAAGGGGCTTCTGTTGGGGCCGTCCGGCGCCTAGGAGGAGGCGGCGGCTGCCTCCCCGCTGTCCTGTGGCTATGTCCTCGCTCGCTGCGCGAGCTGCCCAGGGAAGCGCTGGGCTCCCCGCCAGAGAGGGGCACGGGGCGCTGCCTGCAAGGAGGCTCTGCTGCTGGGCATCTCGGGCAGGACACTACCGGGAGGGGGGGGGGAACCAGCCTTGCCGAACAGAGACAAACGTGCACAAGATTGCTTGGCCCGCTTTGCCAGCCACAGAGCTCTCCGGCGCACTCTGTGCATCCCGCACTTTCAGGTGTCTGAATAAATAACATTTGAGTCCAGTGGCTCCTTTAAGACCAACAAAGTTTAATTCTGGGCAGGGACGTGGAGTTTTTAAATCGGGGTGGTGGTGGGGGCTCTTACAGAGCTCTCCGGTGCATCCCGCACTGTGAGGTGTCTGAATAAATAGCATTTGAGTCCAGGGGCTCCTTTAAGACCAACAAAGTTTAATTCTGGGCAGGGGCTTCGCAGCCTCTGTTCCTCCTTCCCCCCCCCCAGCTGGCCCCAATGGAGTGGGGAGGGAGGAACAGAGGCAGGAGAGGCGGCGGGGGCATGGCTTTCCCCCCATTTCAAAACTCAGCGCCCCTGACACCATCCCAAAGGCGGAAAGAGTTCTGAGAGAATCCTCAGCTGAAGTTGCAGACTGCAACTGGAGGGGGGAAAGCCCTTCAGCTGGATCCCTTGCAGGTTTACTGGCAAGTAAGTAAGGGGGGGGGGAGATAAGCCTTCAGTCCCTCCCTGCTGGTGAGAGAAATGCAGGCTGTTGCGTACTTTTTTTTTTTAATGGGAAGTTCTTATTACATAGTTTTGAAATGCAATGGCAAATATCTGTTCCATGTAGGTTCGACAAGGCTGCCTGCCAGTAACTTTGCATGGGGTGACCCTGCCAGGGGAACTGCAGCATTGTAAGGGTTAAATGGTGCGAGAGCTGCTTCCTAGAGAGGTGGGAGGGGGGCAGGGAGGAAAAGTCCTTTCCAGGGCTGGGGAGAGGGGGCTTTGCTATTTGAATGGCCAAAGAGACTAGGGAGGGTTTCAGTTCTGCAACAGGAGAAAAAAAGCTTTTCAGCCGGATTCTGAGCAGGGTCTCAAGTAAGTCATGGGGGGAAATAAGTCAGTTGTGCTGGAAGAAGAAGAGATTGGATTTATACTCCACCCTTCACTTGGAATCTCAGAGCAGTTTACAAACTCCTGAGCTGTGACTGAGTCAGGAAAGCTCCTCCCCTGCCACGAATTTTGTGAGTCTTTCAGGTACTGCTGGACTCTTGCTCTTTTCTTCCCTTACGCTCTGCCATGACAACTTTGATCATCTGAGCAGCAGGAACTCCTGCAGCCCCCCCCCCCTGGGCAGAATCAACAACTGCCCATCCAAGGGTGCCTTCTTGGCGGCCCCCACCTTGTGTAACAGCATGGCTGAGGTCAGGAAGACTCCCAGCTTTCCGCAATAGGGTGGCACTGTACAGAAAGATGCACAAAGTCCCTTGGAGAAATTATCTGGGTCTGAGGTCTATATTAATGTATATTTGCTGTTGTTGCTGTCAAGTCACAGCTAGGGTTTTCAATGCAAGAGACATTCAGAGGTGGTTTTGCTTTTGCTTGCCTCTGCATCATGATCCTGGTATTCCTTGGAGGTCGCCCATCCAAATATTAGCCAGGGCTGACCATGCATACCTTCCAGGGGATGAGGGTGGGGGCCCAGGTTGCCCGCCATGAAGCAATGCTCCCCCCACCAAGAAGGTTTTGGACATTTGGCATCACCTCAGTATCCCTTCATTCTTGGAGCTGAAACAAGGGAGGGGAAGGGAGGCCAGTCCTGTCATTTTCTTTGCTCTCCCCTCCTTGATTGCATTGACTTAGAAGCAGGTAAAGGGATAGAGGAGCAATGGCACATGGTCTCCCCCCCCCCAAGCTCCTTAGAACAATATTGTGACTAAATCCCAGCCAGCCAGTGATTTCTCACAGTTGTAGGGAAAGTACAGTCTCTCCACCCCACCCCCCCTTTTCCAGGTGAAGTTATTTGTTCCTGTGGGGAAGGAGGAGGAGGGAAAGACCTGAGGGGGGGGGGGGGATGGAAAGTCTACGCCCTTGATTCGAGTCCTCCCACCAAAGCATGCATTTTCTCCAGGGAACTGATTTCTGTAGTCTGGAGATAAGCTGTAATGCCAGGGGTTCCTGAGGTCCCCCCTGGAGGCTGGCATCCCTAATTGGGAAATTTAAGGAGCCAGAAGTCACACCTCTAAACTGAAGAGCTGCATTTAGCCTGGTTTCTGGACAGCTTTGATTGTATTAATGGAATATTGATAAAAGGCTAAATGGTGTGCTAAAACTGACCGCAATCCTCTGTTACATATGTATAGTGAACAGCTGTTCCTAAATACCAAGTATACAATCTGGTAAAAAAAGAAATTCTCAAACAACAGCTATTTAATATCTTTTTAATGGTGGCAGAAAATGCCAGCAAGTCACAGCTGACTTATGGCAACCCCCTACAGTTTTCAAGGCAGGATGCCTTCAGAGGTGGCTTGCCATTGCCTGCCTCCACGTCACAACCCTGGTATTCCTGGGAGGTCTCCCATCCAAATACTAACCAGGGCTAACCCTCCTTAGCTTCCAAAATCTGACAAGATCAGGCTAGCTTGGGCACTTTTTAATAGGGAGCAATTTTTTCTGCTCCGCAGAACATTATGTTGCCTCCAAGCAGTGGTCTTCCAAGGTTTACTGATAACCAAATAGACCTTGCCCAGAGCTGGTTAGCTAGTTAAGCAACTGGGGGGGGGGGGGGCACAATGAAAAGGGGACCAATACACTGCAGAGGTTCAGCTGACTGAACCTGCTTTTCCTCTCTGAAAGTGACCTTGTTGTGGCTGACAAAAATAACACTAAATGCCAGTGATATAAAACCCACAGTCAACTATAACAGAGAGGAAGACTGCCAGTCAAACAGAAAAGGAACACTAAAAGCACCTCAGCTATCAATGCCAAGGAGAATAAAAATATATTGACCTGGTACCCTGGCATCCCCCCTCTTTACATGACATGGGTAGTTTGTTTGTTTTCCCCCACGTGTGCCATCAGATAGGCTTGCCAGCTCTGAGTTGGGAAATACCTTGGAGATTTTTGGGGTGGAGCCTGAGCGGTGGGTGTGGCCTTCTGACACTTCTGGTGACGTCAGGGGGTGTGGCATATGCAAATAAGTTATGCTAATGAACTCCTGCACCTCTTTTTTTACGAAAGGACCCCTGGTTAAAGGGAACCTTCCCGGGCTCCAGGGAGGGGGGGGAAACCCCTTGCAGCTTCATTCATTGGCTTGGTAATAAATTACCTGCTCCATCTTAGCTAAAAAGCAGTCGATGTAATTCTGGGGCATGCAGGGATCCAGCGAGGCCTTCTGCTTCTCTATTCTTTCCAGAATGAAGCTGATGATCTCCTGGGAGCATTTGCTGCCCCCGTGGTGAGGTCCGGGGATTTTCTCCATGATCTCTGGGAACATGTTGTAGAGCTGTAGGGCAGAGGAGAACTCTGTGTTTTGTCTTAATCTTGTTCAGTTGTGGTGCCTGTTCCTGACGAAGAGCAGAGGAAATGGGATATTATGGGGGCCTTATTAACAGGATCGCCTCGTCTCCATCAGCCTCAGGCCTTACTGCTTCGCCGAGAAGGACGGGCCCAGATAGGAAATTTGTTGGGACTTGGAAGTGTTTTCAGTACTGAACTGACCACAGAAATATTTAATATTCTTTATTCTGATTGGAATATGTGATAAAAATTTACAAGTTATTTTTATAAATTCTTTGTTATTATAGTCACAGGTTTCTGGATAGAGGCGCTCCTGATCTTTGGGTGAACAACTCTTAGCCAAGGGCTGGCCTGATCTTTCTAAGAGGGCAGGACAGGTGGGCTGGTTTCAGACACAAAGAGGTGGCGACAAGGGCCACAAAATGGGAGTCAGAATGGTCATGACAATATCAACTTCAAACAGCCAATGATTGATCAAGCCAATTTGGAGCAGTGGTTAAGTATGTGGATTCTAATTTGGGAGAGCCAGGTTTGATTCCCCACTTCTCCACTTGCACCTGCTGGACGACCTTGGGCAAGCCATAGTTCTGGCAGAGCTGTTCTTGAAAAAGAGCAGTTTCTGTCAGAGCTCTCTCAGCCCCGCCTTCCTCACAGGGTGTCTGTGGTGGGGAGGGGAAGGGAAAGGAGTTTGGAAGCCACTCTGGGGCTCCTTCGGGTACTGAAGGGTGGGATATAAATCCAATCTCTTCTTCTCTTCTTCTTCTCTTCCTAGTGTTTAATTATTGGCATCTCTTCTTCCAGAATTGAACAAGTAGGATTCTAGCAATTGTTAATACATTTAACCGAGCCAGTGTGGCGTGATGGTGAGGAGCAGTGTTCCCTCTCAGCTGAGTGAGTGTGAGCTAGCTCACAGTTTCTTAGCCTCCGGCTCGCACATTTTTGTCTTAGCTCAGGAAGGATGGGGCTCCAGAGCAAACTGATTTATGCAGCAGCCAAATCGCTCGCTCACAACTTTTAATGCCAGCAGCTCACAAAGTAGAATTTTTGCTCAGGAGACTCCACAGCTTGGAGGGAGCACTGGTGAGGAGCGCGGACTCTAATCTGGTTTGATTCCCCACTCCTCCACATGCAGCTGCTGGTGTGACCTTGGATCAGTCATAAAGTTCTTTCAGAGCTGTTTTCTCAAGGGCAGTCCTCGAAAGAGCTCTCTCAGCCCCACCTACCTCACAGGGTGCCTGTTGTGGGGAGGGGAAGGGAAAGGAGGTTGTGAGCTGCTCTGAGACTCTCTTGGGTAGTGAAGGGCGGGGTCTCGCTACTTCCCCCCCCCCCGCTTCCCCGTCCCTCCAGTGCAAAGTGAGGTTTCAGAGGCAGCCAGCCGACGCCTGTTGAACCTGTTCTTGACCGCAGTCCCAGGAGACCAGTAGTGCCATCTTACCGTCAGTCATGACAGCAACGATGATGATGATGAATATTTTTCTTTTTGTATCCTCAGAAGCCCCCATGCTTGTTCAGGTGAGAACTGGATGCCACAAAGCCTCTTTTTGTGATGATGCCAATTGTTGTTCAAGGATTTCTGGTTAGATGACAGATCTGGAGAGTGGCAGCTTTGTCCCCTGTGGTTTTAACAGGAATGAAGGACCCAGTACAGAAAGGGAGGATTCCTGCAGGGGACAGGAAGACGGGCTCTCGACGAATTGGCACACGTTCCCACCCACACACACTTTACATCCAAGGTTAGGTCACAGTTGGTTATGTTTGCTTACTTTTCCAGTTCTCCATTTTTTTTCAATGGCACATGTTGAAGGGCAGAATTTTTTTATCCTCCCCCCAAAAGGGAAGTTTAGAGGTGTCCAAAACATTTTCTAAAGGACCCAAGCCAGTTTGGTGTAGTGGTTAAGTGCACTGACTCTTATCTGGAAGAACTGGGTTTGATTCCCCACTCCTCCACTTGCAGCTGCTGGATGACCCTGGGTGAGCCATAGTGCTGGCACAGCTGTTCTTGAGAAAGAGCAGTTTCTGTCAGAGCTCTCTCAGCCCCACCTACCTCACAGGGTGTCTGTTGTGGGGAGGGGAAGGGGAAGGAGATTGTCAGCCACTCTGAGACTCCGAGTGGAGGGTGGGGTATAAATCCAGTCTCCTCCTCCTCCTCCTCCTCTTCCTATTCCAAAACATTTTGTTCAGTCCCAGCCTGTTTGGCAGCTGCTTCGGTGCCATTTTTTAAAGTGAAATAAAAGAGGTTTTTCTTCATTTGGGGCTCCGTGGTTGAAGCCCCCAGAGATCTTGTTGCTGGGGCAATGATGTCCTGGTGTCACATAAGAGGGGGGAAATACTAGAAGGCCAAAGCAGAGCGAGTTCCCACTAAACTCTAAACGAGAGAACGTGGTCACCCACCCCATGTCATGTGCCCCCTAAACTATTGCCAAAAGAGGGGCACATTTTGCAGAAAGTAACTTTTTCATAACATCCTCCCCCCCCTCGTTTTGGCTCTATGCCAGTTGCTGCATTCATGATACTGGCTGTTCCAGTGGTGAGATTTTGTGCCAACAAATCCTTGGGTTTTTTCCCCCTACCGTCTTGTTCTATCTCTTATAAGGAGCAGGTTAATACCAAAACCCATGGCAATAATTATTCTTCAGGACTCTATCAGGATCAGTGTTCCCTCTAAGCTGGGTTATAGTGTGAGCTAGCTCACAGTTCTTTAGCTTCCAGCTCACACCTTTTTGTCTCAGCTCAGGAGGGATGGCTCCAGAGCAAACTGATTTCTGCAGCAGCCAAAAATGGCTGGCTCACAGCTTTAATGCCAGGAGCTCCCAAAGCAGAATTTTTTGCACACAGCCCTCCACAGCTTAAGGGCAGCAACAGGATGGGTGCCTTGCCAGGAAGGGAAGAGGTTGCCCTGAGGAGCCCTTCACCCAGTAGGAAATGTGGAACAAATGTGGCTGGATTCTTGGGAAAGCGGTTCCGCAGAAAGGTTCTGCCCCTGAGCAGGGGGCTGGTCTCACCGAAGCCCCAGGGGCCTGCCAGGCGGGGAGTGGCAGACATTTGCAGCTGAGGTTGTTGAACGGCAGTTCACAGGGCACCATTTGTTTACCAGGGGGGTTGAGGCAAGCCGGTGCCCGCTGATTTCCCTAAGCCCCTTGACTCTCTCTCTCTCTCTCTCCCTCTGTCCAAAGTAAGAGAAGAGCAGCAGCGGCTGGAGGCCTCTGGTTGCCGGCTGCGAGGAGATGGAGTTCTCCTTCACCCTCCTGCTGGGCATGGCCCTCTCCTGCCTCCTCTTCCTGGCCTTCTGGTCCAAGAAGGGGCTCCGCAGCCTCCCCCCGGGGCCCACCCCGCTCCCTTTCATCGGCAACGTGCTCCAGGTGGAGGTGAAGGAGCTGATCAAGTCGCTGCGGGAGGTGAGGAGGTGCCCTGGCGGGCCCACGGCGGCGCTTGTGCGGGCTCCCCTCGGGGGAGGGCTCCGGGCGCGGGAGTGGGGCTTGGAGGCACCGGGGCGGCACCTGGAGCAAGGCTTCCTCCCAGAATCTCTTCTTAGAATTAGGGGCCAACTTGGGAAAGGGGGAAGGAATGCCGAAAGTCAAGAGTGCCTCTGAGCACATGCCGAATCCCAGCGCCTGACTGCAGGGCAACCAGCGCCCCCTCTCATCTGGCCCTGGGTAGCAGGACTGACCCTCCTCCAGCACTTGCCTTCACTTGCAGTTCCATTTCGTTTCTGCCTCCAGCAGCAGCAGAGGGAGAAGAGGGGTGCGGGGGGGGGGGGGGGTGCCTCCTTCCCGGGAGGTCCAGGGACAGGTCCCCGGGTTGCAATCCAAAGCGGGGAGGGGATAAACCAGGGCGTAGAGTTTTCTGTTTACCGGAGGGGGGCTGGGCCAGAGGGGGGAAATTTACCTTTTTCTTTCTTTCTTTCCTGCGCCCGCCCCCCCCCCCTTCCCTCCCGGGCCGACTGCCCAGCGGAGAGAGGGATGGAGGGGAGAGGGGGGGAAGGGCCGCAGGGCGGCTTCTTCGGCGGTGGCCGCAGTGGCTTCTTGTTCTCGGGCCGGGGGCCCTGGAGGGCGGGGAAGCGGGGTGGGTCTGGAGCCCGGGGTCGGCGTTGTCTGCTTCAGGGAGGAAGTTGGGAGCTGAGACTCTCCAGGAATGCCGCCTCCAGTTTGGTCCACTTGGTGTGCTTTTATTTCTGCCACCTGCTCAGCCTTGGGATTAGGCCCGGGGGGGGGGGGGGCGCAATGTGCTAGCCAGGGCCAGAGGCAGCCGTGTTTTTCCGATGGAGTCAGCCAAGCCGGAGCCTGCAGAACTCTTAAGGCGCAAACTCTCTTTCCAGCCTTCTTGCTTGCAGGGGGGAGCCGACGGCGCAAGCAACATTTGTGTTCTAACCCTGAATGTTATTCACAGAGGCAGGTGTCAGTGCACTGCCATAAAACTGGGGGGGGGGGGGGACTGCATCTGGCTGAGTCTGTTTGGTTACTTTGCATTGCGCATTGGTTAGTTTGCAATTCCATACCTCTAGGTCCCACGGGAGATAGCATCAGAGACGGAACCCTCCCCTCCGGAATGCACGCCTCGCTGGCTTCGCTTTGCTTTGCGCATGCTCCTTACTCGTCCGCTTTTATCTCTAGCCTCCTCCAACGACGACCTCGAAGTGCCTCCTGTTGTGTGTTACCAGATCCGCAGGTGTTACGTGTTCTCTTTTCTTAAAGCTTCTCTCGGAACTGCTCTCCTAAAACGTTCAACAGTATTCCTCCCTGAGAACTTATTTTGCTGCACTTTCCTTGGGAACTTTAGGCCAGTATATTTGGGCGCCAAGAATTCTCTGTATTGATTGCTAGAGCCGTATTCTATATCCCCTATAATTATGATTGTAAGTCAAAGCTTAAGCATTACTAACAGAAGAAGTGTCTGACCAACATGATCTTTCCTACAAATAAAGGACTATCTGTTTAAGGAGACCTGTTGTGGACTATATGTATTGGGATTTGGGACAGTCTCACAGCAGGTTAAGTATGTGAGTTGTTCACTCCATGAATATAGATTCCCCGGGGGGAAGGAGGGTCACCGTGTTGGTCTGAAGCAGCAGGACAGGGTCTGAGTCCAGAGGCACCTGGAAGACCAACAAAGTTTAATTCCGGGTATGATCTTTATTCTGGGTACAAGCAGAGTGCGATGCCCCCTGTCCAGGCACACAAAGGCTTCGACCCAGAATAAAACTTCGTTGGCCTTGGAGGGGCACACCGGACTCTGGCTTTGTTCTGCTGAGTTGTTTGCTGTGTGCTCAGAAGGGGGGGGGGGGCGGGGACCAGACCTCAGATCCCGAACATGCCTTGCTGAATGCTTTGGTTCGGTTTTACATTGTTTGAGAACAAAATGCACGGGGCGATTCTCCAGCATGAATGGATCTGTCCCGTCCCCCCCTGAAATGTGTCGGTGTTCTCACCAGAGGGGGGGAGGGGGTGCCAGAGGCGCAGTTCTGGCGCAGCTGTCCTTGAAAAAGCCGTTTCTGCCAGAACTCTCTCAGCCCCACCGACCTCACAGGGTGTCTGTTGTGGGGGGGGGGGGGGGAGGGGAAGGGAAAGGAGTTTGGAAGCTGCTCTGAGACTCCTTCGGGGAGTGAGGGGTGGGGTATAAATCCAATTTCTTCTTCTTCTCTTCGTCTTCTTCTTCATTTCAAGGAGCTGCTGAGGCTTCCAGGGTTGCCAGCTCCAGGCTGGGAAATTACTGGAGATTTAGGAGTGGGAGCCTGGACAGGAGAGGGACCTCAGCCAGGTGTAGTGCCATCGAGTCCACCTTCCAGAGCAGCCGTTTCCTCCAGGGGAACAGATCTCCGTAGCCTGGAGATGGGTAGTAATTCTGGGAGATGCCAGGACCCCACCTGGAGGTTGTACAAAAGCTGAGGATCACCCTGTCAGGAAGACATGGAAAAATATATAGGACACTGTGTATAATGGATGTCTGCTTCAGGTAGATCTAGTCTGTGCTTTTTATTTTCATTTTCCTAATGTTTCTGTACTGTTAGGACTAGCTATTATGAAACTGACAAGGTGCTGTTGGAATGAGGGAGCACAGTGTAAACCTGCACTTCCATGTCTTATCTTGGTGGAACTATGTTTGGTAATACTTGACACCAATATTTATGCAATAGTATACGAAAATTAACAGGGGCTGCAGTGGCTCAAGTGGTTAAGACGCTGAACTGAAGACCGGTAGTTCAGCAGTTCGGGACCCGAGTGCTGCATGACGGAGTGAGCTCCCATCTCTGGCCCCAGCTCCTGCCAACCTAGCAGTTCGAAAGCAAGAAATTGCAAGTAGATAAATAGGTACCACTTCGGTGGGAAAAGAACAGCATTCCGTGCACCTCGGCGTCTAGTCATGCCAGCCGCATGACCACAGGAGAAGTCTTTGGACAGCGCTGGCTCTTTGGCTTGGAAACAGAGATGTACACCGCATCCCTAGAGTTGTAGTCCAGTGGCTCCCAAGCAAGGGAAACCTTTACCTTTACTATAGGAAAATTAAGCGAAGAAAAACAAAAAACACAAGTCAGATCTTCCCTAAGCAGACATCTATTGTACACAGTGTCGTATATTTTTCCATGCCCTCCTGGAGTTTGCCAGCCGTGAGCTGCTCACATTTATTTGGTTTTTAATCTCCTTCATGCAGTCCATGGCACACATGGGCACTTACTCACTAACGCTACCAACCTCCAGGTGGGGCCTGGAGATCCCCTGGAATTACAACGGATCTCCAGGTGACAGCGATCACTTCCCCTGGGAGGAATAGCTACTTTGGAGGGTGGACTTTACCCCCTGCTGAGAACCCTCCCTTCCCCCGAACCCCAGGCCCCACCACCAAATCTCTAGGATTGTCCCAACCTGGAGTGGGTAACCATCATACACACACCCACACATAACCCTTCCAAACTCCTGGTTTGGAGCCACCTGGCCTGCTTCCCCTGCCCACCCCCCTCTCCTCCTTTCCAGCTCAGCAAGACGTACGGTCCGATGTACACCTTCCACCTGGGCTCCCGGCCCTGTGTAGTCCTCTCCGGCTACCAGGTCCTCAAAGAGGCACTGATCGACAAGGCGGAAGAGTTCAGTGGCCGCGGCGACTTCCCTGCTGTCCAGATGTGGAGCAAAGGCAACGGTGAGGGGGGCCCAGGGGCTGGGGAGCAGGCGCATATTTGAGCACACATGAAGCTGCCTTGACACTGAATCAGGCCCTCCTTGGTCCATCAAGGTCAGGCTTGTCTACTCTGGCTGGCAGCTACTCTCCAGGGTCTGGGGCAGAGAAAGGTCTTTCCCATCACCTCCTGCCTGGTCCTTGAATTGGAGATGCCGGGGATTGGACCTGGGACCTTCTGCATGCCAGGCAGAGGCTTTTCCACTGAGCCACGGCCCCTCCCAAAGGTCACCTGGGGGCTTGAGGGGGCAAACAGTGGGAGGGCTTCTGGAGTTCTGGCCCCACTGCTGGACCTCCTGAGGGCACCTGGTGTTTTTGGCCACTGTGTGACACAGAGTGCTGGACTGGATGGGCCACTGGCCTGAGCCAACACTGGCTTCTCTGATGTTCTTAAGACACAAATCCCAGGCCCTCAGCCCCAGTCACGTAAGAGTCCTGAGTGGCAGCTCAGGCAGGCAGTAGGGAAGGGCACTCTGTGTATGTTCAAGGGAACTCTCCACTGCATTCCTGGAGATGAACCTCAGCACAGAACAGTAGTTGGAAGGAGGAGCCTGTTGTAGGCTTGCCAGCCTCCAGGTGGGACCTGGAGACCTCCTGGAATTACACCAGACTGAAGAGACCTTGGAGAAAACAGCTGCTTTGGGGGGTGGGCGTGGCATGGTTCTCCACTGAGGCCCCTCCCCTCCCTGCATCTCCCCTTCCCTAGGCTCTGCCCCCCAAATCTCCAGGAATTTCCCAACCCAAAGTTGGCAACTCAAGCCTGCAGTCCGAGCTGGGGAAAGAGACCCTGGAGCTGGTCTGGCTGAGTTTGTCTGCCACCCAGCAGCAGTTGGACAGCCAAGCCCCCAATCTGGGGGGGGGGGGGGCTGGTGCTTCCTGAGCTGCACAGAAAATGGATCGTTTGGGCTGCATGTTTGGGGTCATGCAGGGGGAGGGAAGCATCCCAGATGTGGCTGTGCAGGCCCCCCAGGCCCCCCAGCTAGCCTCTGGCCAGAGCCCTTTCTCCAGACAAACTCTTGGCCTCCCTTCTGGGTGGGCCTCAGTGCCTCACCTCGCTCTTTCCTCAGGGATTGTCTATGGCACGGGGGAGTGCTGGCGGCAGCTGCGTCGGTTCGCCATCACCACCTTCAAGAACTTCGGCATGGGGAAGCGGTCCATCGAGGAGCGGATCAAAGAGGAGGCCCAGTTCCTGGTGGAGGAGTTACGCAAGACTCAAGGTGGGCCTCGGGGGCTGGGGAGGAGAGATTTATGCCACCCACATTCCTCGGTGCCCTCTTCTCCCGACCGACCAAGTGCTCCTGCCCAGGGCGGCTGCAGAATTGCCCTCCTGGGTGGGGCTGCTGCCTCTTTGGGTCGGTCCTGAACTGCCTCCCAGTAGGAGGAGATCAGAAAGCACTGAAAAGATTTGTGCTATAAATTCAAAGAACACAAAGGAATGCCGGCAAGGGGGGGGGGCTCTTGAAACTGACAAGACTAGTTTGAAACTGACACACACACACACCAATTACTTTTAAGTTTGGTAAATATTTAGAATGAGTGGAGACAGTGTTTCTGGAAATGTATCCATTCATGAACTGCCAGGAACCTCCAAGAACAGCTTGAACGTTCATGGGAAATTTATGCTGGTTCTCCGGCTACAAACTTCGCTTCATGAATCAGGAACTGGCCAAAGTTCATCAGGAACTTTTGTTCGTGAGCTGGTTCATGCCCATCCCTACTCTGGAACTCTTTCCCCAGGGACATTCGCCTGTCCGCTTCTGTTGCCATCTTCTGCCAGTGGGCATTTAATTTCTCATTCCCTCAATTGTCCCTGTAGAATGTTTTAATTGCTCATTTATATTTTGGATGTGTTTTAACTGTTTTTAAATTGTTTTAATAATGCATGTTTTGGTGGGGCTGATTTTAATGGTTTTAAAATGTGATTTTTATTGTGTATGCTTTAAATCGTTTGCTGCCTTGTAAGGGCGGAAAGGTGGGACACAAATCTTGCAATTATACTACAAAATCCCTGCTTGGTGATTGTCTCTCCCCCCCTCCCTCCCTCCCTCCCCGCTGCCTCTTGGGGTCTTCACAGGCAAGCCCTTTGATCCCACCTTCTTCCTGAGTTGTGCCGGCTCCAACATCATCAGCACCCTGGTCTTTGGAAGCCGCTTCGAATACACAGACAAGAAATTCCTCATGCTGATGGACCTCATCAACACAAACTGGAAGCTCATGAGCTCCACCTGGGGGCAAGTGAGTCCAAGGCGGGGGGGGGGGGGGGGACTCGGGTCTCCCACCTCCTGGGATGTCTCCCTAGAAGAACCACAAAGGAGGGGAATGCAATCTCTGCCACTTCTTCCCTCCCTGCAGTGTAGGGCATTCGGCAGAATGGTGCAGGACAGACGCTGCAGGATATGGATTCTCAAGTGCGTGATGGCTAGTACAGCCCCAGACCAATTTCTCACCAGGCGCTGTTTTGCTGCCCGATTTCCTCCAATTTCTGCGGCTTCAGTGATCCTCGAAAAACAGGATCACTGAAGCTGCGGGGGAAATCGTTCGAAGCTGCGGGTCAAAATGCGCCCCGTGGCAAATAGTGGGAAATTCAAGCAGGCAATCGGGGCAAAGGGAAGACCGACGGCAAAGCAGCGCCTGGTGAGAAATCGGTAGCAGTGTTCAAGGGCAGCATATCTCTGAACAGCAGCCACTGGGGACAAACAAGCAGTAGGGGAGGGTTTTTACTTGTGGGGCCGTTGAGCTGGCTACTGTGTGAGCAAAAAGCCTTGACTGCCCTGCTAGGTCAGCCCCAGGAGGCTTGTCTTGCCGCTTTGAGACCCAGGAGCCAGTTCAGTGTAGCGATTAGGAGCGCGGACTCTAATCTGGGAGAGCCGGGTTTGATTCCCCACTCCTCCTCCACGTGCAGCTGCTGGTGTGACCTTGGGTCAGTCGCAAGTTCTCTCAGAGCTGTTATCTCAAGAGTAGTCCTCGAAAGAGCTCTCTCCGCCCCACCTCCCTCACAGGGTGTCTGTTGTGGGGAGGGGAAGGGAAAGGAGACTGTAAGCTGCTCTGAGACCCCTTTGGGTAGTGAAGGGCAGGGTATAAATCCAATCTCTTCTCTTCTTCTCTTCTCAAGACACTCATACTGAGAGTGGTCTATAATTAGGGTTAGAGGGTTGCCAGCTCTGGGTTGGGAAACACCTGGAGATTTTGGGGGTGGAGGCTGGGGAGGGTGGGTTTGGGGAGGGGAGGGACCTCAGCAGAATATAATTCATTTTATTTATTTATTATTTGCATTTAGATCCCACCCAAACCACAAGCAAGCTTAGGGCATGTAACAACATTATAATAAATACAATTTCAGTTTAAAACATGCCATAGAGCCTGTCCTCCAAAACAGCTGTTTTTTCTCCAGGGAACTGGAGACCCACTGAAATAGCGGAAGACCTGGAGGTTGCTATCTCTGTCTGTGACCCCCTGCCTTCCTCCCCCCTTTCTGCTGCAGCTGCTCTTCATCTTCCCAGAGATCATGAGGCACATCCCGGGGCCCCATCGCCAGATCTACAAGAACTACCTGAAGCTGGCAGAGTTTGTGGGCGAGCGGCTGGAGATGAACAGGCAGACCCTGGACCCCAACAACCCACGCGACTTCATTGACTGCTTCCTCATCAAAATCCAGCAGGTACCCTAACTTTCAGCACCCACAACAGCCGCAGCCCCTCCCCTGGAATTTTGCTCTTCACAGGTAAATCTGGGAAGGGGCCCTGAGAGCTGGAGAGGGAAGGAGGGATTGCTCAGCCTGCAAGATGGAGCTATTCCACCAGGCCTTTGGTTGAGGCAGCGGGTGCCCACGTATGGCTTCCCTGAGGTTGCTGTCTCTCTGGTAGTATCTCAGGGGAGCGTGGTCCTCGACCACGCCCTAGGTTCTATCGCACCTCAGATCAAGCCCCTCTGGCTCAGGAAGTGGAGTGGGACCTTAGAGTTCCAGAGACCAGATGACCGGGGCTTAGTACGAGGAGCACTGGGTTCAGATCTCCTCTCACAAAACCCCTCAAGCTCAGTTTCCACCTCTGAAACGGCACCCTTGGCAAGAGACTGGCTTCCCGGGGTTTGCCACGTGGAGGGGTGAGCAGAGCCCAACCACCACCTTTCGTCTCCTCGGCAGGAGAAGAACAACCCCAAGACCTATTTCAACGCGGACACCATGTCTAAGACCACGGTAAACCTCTTCTTTGCGGGAACGGAGACAGTCAGCTCCACCCTGAGGTACGGGCTCCGGATCCTCCTGAGGCACCCGGAAGTGGAAGGTAACCGGGGGCAGGGGGAGTGGCTGCCCTTAGAAGGTGACGGGCCCTTTCTCCCATGCTGTCCTCCTGTATCCGAGAGCCAAGATGGGAAAAGGAAGGGGGCAGACAAGCTGTGCACAACACCAAGGGATGCTACATGTTGTGTGCTGTTGGTGGAAAGTGCCCTCAAGTCTCAGCCGACTTATGGCAGCCCCTCATGTGGTTTTCAAGGCAAGAGATGTTCCGAGGTGGCTTGCCATTGCCTGCCTCTGCATCACAGCCCTGGACTTCCTGGTGGTCTCCCATCCAAGCACTAACCAGGGCCAGCCCTGCTTAGCTTCTGAGATCTGGTGAGATCGAGCTAGCCGGGGCCATCCAGGCCAAGGCAAGAGGTGTTTGGAGGGGGTCTGCCATTGCCGGCCTCTCCATAGTGACTCTGGACTTCCTTGGTGGTCTCCCATCCAAGCACTAACCAGGGCCAACCGTGCTTTTCATTGTGTTGAAGGTCCATCTATGCTTCTGAGTTTATTGTGTAATTTCAGATTTGTGGTCAACTGCTTTGAGAATGTTTTCACTTTTTATCAGACCCCACTGGTCACACAGTCAGTTGTGGGGCTTGCCAGACTTTTCACCTTTCAGTTCTCTGTTCCCGCCCAGCCCCCAGTAGGGGGAGGCAGGCTCGGTTAGCAGACCCGGCTTGTGTTTGCGCCACTTCCGCCTGTTCGTCGTCATCCCCCCGCCCCCCGCATCCTCCAGCCACTGCTGACCTCTCGTCTTTGTTGCAGAAAAACTCCACGAGGAGATCGACCAGGTCATCGGGGTGAACCGCAGCCCCTGCTTGGAGGACAGGCAGAAGATGCCCTACACGGATGCTGTCATCCACGAGATCCAGCGCTTTGCTGACATCGTCCCCATGGGGGTGCCCCACACAGTCACACGGGACATCGAATTCCGTGGATACACTCTCCCCAAGGTTGCCATAAGTTTGGAGCCAACTCATATATTCAGGGGGACAGCAGCGTTCAGCAGTCTTCCCACTAAGCCGAGCTCACCATTTTTTAGCCTCCAGCTCACACATTGTTGTCTGAGCTCAGGAAGGAGGGCTCCAGAGCAAACTGATTTATGCAGGAGCCAAATCACTCGCTCACTATTTTAATGCCAGCAGCTCAACAAAATAGAATTTTTGCTCACAAGACTCCACAGCTGAGAGGGAGCATTGGTGTTCAGTTAGTGGGACTCCCCAAGCTAACCCCAGCTTCCCGGTCTCACTTCTTGGCTTGGCCCAGGAAGCAAGGTAGCAGCACTCTGCACATGCTCAGATGCTGCTCTTTAAGCTGCAGGGCTCAGTCTTAATCTTAAAAGCTGGTTCCAGAACTAAAATCGGGAGAGTTTTGGCCCAAAGGATCTTCATGAATCCATAGCACACTAATGTCAGCTGCCTTCTTCGGCCACTTCTGCACGGTCCTTTTTCTCACTCGTTTGTCCTAATTGCTTTGGGTCCCCCAACCCCCCACCCCTTTCCCACCCCCCCTCTGGGACCGCTCGAGAGAGCAAAAACCCTGAAGCAACAGGGACAAACGAGTGACAAAGATGACAGTGCGGAAGTCTAATGCAGGCCTTTCTCCTTGTGCCAAAATGTTTCTCTGGCTTTGGATGACTTTGAAAGAGAGACAGTTCTAGCCATAGCTGTGGCAGCTGCGTGAGACCTCCTTGTTCAGAGGAAACACACCGGTTGGCAAGAGCTGTTCCTGGTTCAAAATAAGCTCACCTCTGCCACAAATGCAATACCTGCTCATGACCAACACCAACACCCCCGCCCCCCCAGTCTTCAGTCTTGGCGAAATAATACTGGCCTACATTTATTATTTGATTAATTTATTTAGAACACTTATTAGCTGCCTTTATTCCCTATGGAGCTCAAGGCAGCTCATGATGTAAATAAAAGGCATAAAATAGAGTACATAAAAATACATGAAATCAAAACTTAAAATTACACTTTAGGACGGCTTTAGTCAAATGCAGTCTTCAGCTGCCCCCTGGAGATCAAAAGCGAGGGGGCCCGGCGCACCTCCCCAGGAAGGTTGTTCTGTAATCACGGGGCTGCCAATGAAAAGGGCCCGCCTCGTGTACCCACCAAATGAACTTCTTTGACTGATGGGACAGTCAGGAGGGCCTTCCCTGCAACTTTAATTCCCAGGCGGGAATGTGTCGAAGGCGGTTATTCAGATACCCAGTCCCAAGCCTAGTAGCAGGTTTTAAATACTAGCCCTTTATCAGGCTTCTTTCTTATCCTTGTGGTTCTTGATCACAAAAGGAAGGGCCAGAGAGGAAACCAGGAGTGTCCGGGCTAGGCCATGCTATTGCCTGTGAAGCCTCATGGAGAGGGAAGTGGTATTTTTTAAAAAGTGAATCAAGCTTGTCCCATCATCTCTGTGGGTTGCGTAGGGTGGTGTGGGATCTGGTTGCCCCCTGAGGGAAATAGGTCTCTGAGCCGACCTCCTTGTGCTCCCTGCACTGACCTCCGTGCTCCCCTTCCAGGACCTGAACATCATCCCTCTGCTCTGCACCTCTCAATTCGACCCGACGCAGTTCAAGAGCCCAGACTCCTTCGACCCGACTCATTTCTTGGACGAGAACGGGCGGTTCAAGAAGAATGACGCCTTCATGGCATTCTCAGCAGGTAACAGGAGGGGGGAGGGGGGTCAGCCATCCAGGCCCAGCCCGGCCACCCTTCCCCTCCTGGCTCATGGGAAGAGGCTGTGGCTTAGAGGAAGGGCCTCCGCTTAGCGTACAAAAGTCCCAGACTGAGTCCCTGGCAGCATCTCCAGTTGAAAGGACCAGGCAGGAGGTGATGAGGGGAAAGACCTGCCAGTCAGAGTAGATGGTGCTGACCTCGTTGGACCAAGGGTCTGATCCAGTATAAAGCAGCTTCCCATGTGTCCATGTTTGCAGAGGGCCCATGGCTCAGTGGCAGAGCCTCTGCTTGGCATGCAGGAGGTCCCAGGTTCAATCCCTGGCAACATCTCCAGTCAAAAAGGACCAGGCAGGAGGTGATGGGAAAGACCTCAGCCTGAAACCCTGGAGAGCTGTAAAGAGGGGCCGTGGCTCGGTGGTAGAGCCTCTGCTTGGCATGCAGGAGGTCCCCGGTTCAATCCCTGGCATCTTCCAATTGAAAGGACCAGGCAGGAGGGGATGGGAAAGACCTCTGCCTGAGACCCTGGAGATCCGCTGCCAGTCAGAGTAGGCAAGACTGACCTTGACAGACCGAGGGTCAGATTCATTAGAAGGCAGCCTTGTATGTGTGTGAGAGAGAGAGAGGTACTGGGAGGGGGTGCTGTCCTTCCTCTGCCCTGCCGGTGTCTGGGGAACAAGCTCAGCCCTTGCAGTGCTTCCAAGCTCTCCTCCCAGTGCCCGGCCAAGCGGTCCCTGCGGTGGCCCAGCCGGAGAGACCCAGTCTGGCAGGCCCAGCTGCCTGGAGACAGCTCTGCCCCCCTCCTTCCCCTGCTGCAGGGAAGCGGATCTGCCTGGGAGAAGGCCTGGCCATCGCGGAGCTCTTCATCTTCCTCACCACCATCCTGCAGAACTTCAAGCTGAAGCCCCTGATGGACCCCAAGGACATTGACATCACCCCGGAGTCCACCGGGCTGGGGAGCATCCCGCGCCCCTACCAGTTCTGCCTCCTCCCCCGGTAAAACCCGGCCGGACCCCCACCCCCACCCACCCCTTATCAGAGCACGACAAAACCCGGTCCACGGTTGCGGGGCGGGGATCGGGGGTGGGGGGTGGGAATGAGGAGGTGGGGGTGAGGAGGGAGAGGGCGCACATTCCTCCAGGTGGCTGTTGGGGGAGGTCCTGTTCCAGATTCGGGACCAGCTTGACAGGGAGGCAGGTTTCTAACCAAGCGCTCTGCCGGCTGAGTGGATTGCCCACAGGCCCACCACTGTGATCTGGCCCGGGGGTGGGGGGTCACACTTTTTTTGCAGCCCCCACCTCCAGCCTAAAGGGATATTTCCCCTCCTCCACACCCATCGTCTCCTTCTGCTGTTATTCAGTCTGCTCACTCTGGCCCTGATAGCTCCTCGCTTGCCTGTGGCGCATGACCTGCCCCCCCTCTCCTTTCAACATCTATCTGGCCGGCCCCCATCCCTGCCCTGCTCCCTAGGGGGGGGTTTCTCTGACCCAGCTGCCTCCTGCCTCCCCTCTTTGCTGCAGCGGTAGAGAGCGCAGACTCTAATCTGGGAGAACCGGGCTTGATTCCCCACTCCTCCTCCACATGCAGCTGCTGGTGCGACCTTGGGTCAGTCATGAGTTCTCTCAGAGCTGTTCTCTCAGGAGCAGTCCTCAAGAGAGCTCTCTCAGCCCCACCTACCTCACAGGGTGTCTGTTGTGGGGAAGGGAAGGAAAAGGAGTTCGTCAGCCGCTCTAAGACTCCTTCGGGTAGTGAGGGTGGGGTATAAATCCAATCTCCTCTTCCTCCTCCTCCTCCTCCTCTCACTGTGCCCTGTGCCCACCCCTCAGCCTTGGCCTCAGATGCCCCCCAGCCTCCCTTCCCCTCCTCCAGCCCTTCTTCCTGCTCCTGCCCCTTCAGCCCCACCTCCTTTGGGCACTGGAAGGTCTCTGCTGCAGCTTTTTATCCACCCCTGTGTGGTGCCCCCTCCCTCCCTCCCAGAATACCTCTGTGATGCCCACCCGCCCCTTTCCACTTCCTCCTCAAAGCCCACCTTCTCCAGCCGAGGTTTAAGGACTGGTGAAAGTGGTCTTTCCCCCACATGTCCCCCTCTCTTTCCTGTCTCTCCCTGTTGCTACCACCACCACCCCGCCACACACATTGTTGATATTCATTTGTAAGTGCCTTGCAGCAGAGACTTCACCGTTTTTGCCCTCTCGCTCTGTTCAGCCCCCCCCCCCCCAATGTACTCTGACGGTGCTATATAAATAATACAGAAACCACACACGTTCGCACGGGATGCGTTGAGTGGTTTCGCTCCAGAGTGACTCCATCTGCCTGAGACTAATGTGTGTTCGGTGCACCTTGAGGTTTGGGGAGGGTCTGGCTTCAGAGCAGACCCCAGCAGAGGGCAATGCACAACCCTGATGCGGGGTCGGGTTGCCAAGTCTGGGTTGGAAAATACCTGGAGATTTTGGGGGTGGAGCCAGGAGAGGGCGGGGTTTGGGGAGGGGAGGCTCCTCAGCAGGGTACAATGCCACAGGGTCCACCCTTCAAAGCAGCCATTTTCTCCAGGGGAGCTGATCTCTGTCAGCTGGAGATCAGTTGTAAAAGCGGGGAATCCCCAGGCCCCACCTGGGGGCTGGCAGCCCTAATGCGGGGCCACAAGAACTTCGAGGGGGCTGCCAAGGCTCCCACTGCCCAGCAGGGGGCACCACAGGAGCGCTTGGTTCAGCCGACTGGAAGGGGCTCAGAGCTGCCAATGCCTGCCAAGGAGTCTCCTTCAGAGTCAGGGCTGGATCCAGCACAACTCCCTGGCTGCAAACCTGATCCCTCACCGGGTTGGAAGAGGCAATGCCTGGTGTGCAAAGGAGGAGGAGAAGCGAAGAAGACCCTGTGGGGAGCTGCCAGAAGAGAATCAGGCGGGAGAGGGAGGTCCGCGCCTCCTCTCTCCTCCTGTTCAGCGTCATTCCTTGTCTGCCTCCAGACTGCCACTCGCAGGGGGCCCCGCCCGGCTTCTTCTTGGAAGTCTCTCTCTCGCCCAGCGAGTGGGGCAAGCTAGGACCCCACGGCTGCCTTTTCCATTCAATATCAAGCATGTTCGTTCCAGAATAAAGCTTTATCTACACTTTAATCAGGTTGTGGACTTTTGCTGTGTTAATTATTCTGCCAACAAAATGGGGGTGGGGGGGGACAAGTGCACCTGGAACAGGTTGATGAGCACCTGCATTCTCCGCTGAGAGACCCGCCCACAGCCCCTCCAGGCGGCCTGGCTGAGCTGCTGCTTATTAGAGCGCCTCCCCCCACCTCATCACTAGCTTCTGGCTCAATCTGGGCTTTCTGTGGCCACTCCCAGATCAGACAGAGGGCCGCGTCGCATCCACTTTGGGGCGATTCATAGAAACAAAGCTGGAAGGGACCCCAAGGGTCACCTAGTCCAACTGCCCTGCACAATGCAGGAAATTCACAACTACTCTCCCCCCACACTCCCCCCCCCCCAGTGACCTCTGCTCTGTGCCCACAGGAAGGCAAAACACCCCTCTCCAGGATCCCGGGCCAATCTGGTGTGAAAGAAAATGGCTTCCTGACCCCAAAGTGGCAATCAGCATTTCCCTGGGCGGGTGAGAAAGGGCCTCCACGAGAATTAAGCCCTGATGCAACCCTCCCTGCCCTCCCTTCTCATGATCTGCCCAAGTTCACAGCACCCACCTTGCTGTCAGATGGCCATCTAGCCTCTGCTTGAAAACCTCCAAAAAAGGAGAGCCCCCCACCTCCCGAGGAAGCCTGTTCTGCTGAGGAGCCGCTCTGACTCTCAGGAAGTTCTTCTGAATGCTTAGCCAAAAACTCTTCTGATTTCATTTCAACCCATTGGTTCTGGTGTCCGACCTTCCGGGGCAACAGAAAACAACTCTGCCCCACCCTCTATTTCACAGCCCTTCAAGTCCTTGAAGACGGTTCTCGTATCACCTCTCAGTTGCCTCCTCTCCAGGCTAGACACGCCCAGCTCCTTCAGCCTTTCCTCATGGGACTTGGTCTCCAGACCCCTCCCCATCTTCGCTGCCCTCCTCTGGAGACTTTACAGCTTGTCTAGATCCTTCTTAAATTGTGGTGCCCCAAACTGAACACAGTCCCCTAGGTGAGGTCTAACCAGAGTAGAGTAAAGTGGTACCATCATGTTGCGTGATCTGGACACTGTACTTCTGTTGAAACAGCCCCAAATCGCATTTGCCTGTTTAGCTGCCTCATCACACTGCTGGCTCATGTTCAGTGTATGGTCTACTAAGACCCCTTGATCCTTTTCGCACATACTGCTGCCAAGACAAGTCTGTTAAGACAAGTCTTCAGGTCTCCCCTCCAGCTGCCTCCCCTCCGCCATTTCATGCATGGGAGACGAAACAGCTGCAGACTGCTGCAGGGGCACAGAGAGAAACTCCCCCTGAACCACATTCTGGATCAAACCCACCAGGCACGAGCTGAACCCACCGACCACGGCACTCTCCACTTCCAGAAGAATGCCATATAGTCCAAAGAGCTCTGGCATTTTAATCTCACCCTTCTGCTTAGGGTGGCGTCCCCACTCTGTGTTCCCAACAGCCCTGTGATGGAGGAAAGGCAAAGAATAGTCCAACACGAGCTTCGTGGTTGGGGGGGTTGTGCCACGCATCTCCCCAGTCCTCGTGGGGTCCACTCTAACCACTGCACAGCACTGCCCGTGGTCCCTGGCCTCTTCTCCAGTGTAGGCCCTTAAAGGGGGCAACTGGTCAGTATTTGGAAGGGAGACCACCAAAGAGGCGGCAATGGCAAACCCCCTCTGAATCTTTCTTGCCTTGAAAAACCATAACTGTGACTCCAAACATGCTTTGGAGGTTTTCGAATAGAGGCTAGACGGCCATCTGACAGCAATGCTGATTCTGTGAACTTGGGCAGATCACGAGTGGGAGGGCAGGAAGGGTTGCCTCAGTTCTCGTGGACCTTTCTGACACGCCCTGGGACATGCTGATTGCCACTTTGGGGTCAGGAAGCCATTTTTCTCCGGGCCAGTTTGGCCAGGGATCCTGGAGGTTTTTTGCCCTCTTCTGGGGGTGGAACAGGAGTCACTGTGGGTGTGGGTGGGCTGGAGGTATTTGTGAATTTCCTGCATGGTGCGGGGGTTGGACTAGATGACCCTGGAGGTCCCTTCCAACTCTATGGTTCTTCTATGATTCTATGACCTCTGCAAGGTCAGCCCAAGCCAAGCCCTGCTGAGACTGGGGCAGCCCACTGATGCATCCCAGAGCTTTCTGCACCCTGGTTTTACTCTCCATATGGAAACTCAAGAGGACTAGAAAAGAAGGATCAGTATTTAAAACACAAAGCAATCCACTGCTTTCTCCTGACATGTCATGGATGGAATGAGATGCCAGTGCAAAGGAGAGCGACTGGGGCACTCAGGGGGCACGTGGGTCCCGGACGGGAGTGCTCTGAGCATTTTGTAACCCCCTCCCCACAGTCACCCTGTCTTCTGAGGCCAGGCAAGGAGGGCGCCAGATAGGCCCTGGCCAAGCTCTTGAGCAATGTACCCAGACAGCCCTGCCAGGGAGCTGCGGCTGGGCCTGCCAGAGAAGCTGCTGGCACCGCAGGTTTTGGCACGAAGGAGCACCACCCGCCCCTTTAGGATAAAGTGTTTACAAAGCACCCGCTTCTGTTGACACAAGCTCATGTTTCTGTGGGGTGAGGCAGTGCTCCCTCCAAGAATGCTGCTGGGCAGGGGGTGGATGGGGACGTGGGCAGGACAGGCCGAGAGTGGCGAGGCCTCCAGGCAGAAGGGGTGTGTGTGTGTGAGTGTGTGAGTGTGTGTGTGTCCAAAGCCGCCAGCCCAGGAGTCCTGCTGCCCCTCCCCCCAGGGCTGCCAGGCATCATTTGTGGGGTCGTTTTGCTTCCTTAGTTCAAAATATTTCTGGCCTGCCTTTCCTGAGGCAGATTAGAAACACAAAGGGCAAATAACGCAACTGAACACAACGTAAATGCACAAATCACAATGCTTCCCCCACCCCAACTGATCACCAGACAGAGAAAGCCAGGACATCTTTCAGTTTAGGATCTACCCTTTGAAGAAAGGGGAGGGGAGGGGAGGGGAGGGGAAGAGGGAGGGAGGGAGGGAGGGAGGGGAGGGAAAGGGGAAGGAGGGAAACTGCATATCCCCCACTTCTTGTAGGTACTGTCAGCTAGAGCAAAAGGGTCTAGCATTGCTTGATGAAGTGCACAGCTAACGAAAGCTACCTGGGAAAGGTGTGTTTGCCTTCAGTGCTTCAGGGGGCAGTCAGTACATTTCACACGCGCGAGAGGACAGATAGTACCCTGCCTTCCTTGACACAGTTGCCCAGTGCTAGATAAAGCTGGGCACTGGACCCTAGGAAGCATGACCTACAACCAGCATGACCAGCGCCCCTTTTCTGCTGGCTGATGCTGCCACCCCCAGTAATACCCCCAGTCTGCCATCCCCCAGCCTCCAACCAACATGAATGGCCGCTGCATCATCTGTGTAAGATGTCAGAAAGAGACCCAGGAACCCCGAGCAGAGAGCAAGAGAAAAGGCCCGCCGAAAGCAAGTGGCACAAGGAACGCTGGTGGCCTTCACCGGGGGAGGGCTCGGAATTCGTAGGGGCGAGGGACGTTCCCTATGCCGCTGATCATTGGTGAGATGTCGGTTTCCTCTGGAGGAATCACAGGCTGGAGGGTGAAGTGCTGCACCAGTGTGGTGAGGAAGAGGAAATTCTCCATGCGAGCCAAGCCCTCTCCGAGACACACGCGTTTCCCTGCCGGGAGAAGAGAGGAAAGGTGGGAGAGGAAGGCAAAAACAGATCCCTGAAGGGATGCCCCAGGACTCGATCACAAGTTCTAACACCAGGAGCGAGGTAAGAAGGGATCTTCACCAAGCAGAACAACCTCTGCCAGAGAATGTTCCTCACTTATTACTACGGCCAGTTTGCTGTGGCTCAGTTCCAGAAAGGGTTTTCCACAGAGTGGCCCCTGAAATCCCCTACATGGTCACAATGCTCGTTTTTATTTATACCCCTCCCCAATACGGGCCCCAAACACTTCACAACATCATTCTCTCCACCTACCCATTTTATCCTCACAACAACACCCCCCCCCCCCGCCATGAGGCTGAGAGAGCAGGACTGTCCCAAGGACACCCAGCGAGCTTTCACGGCACAGAGGCCATCTGAACTGGTTCTCCCGCATGCTGCTTAAATGCTCTAACCACAGCACCACCCTGGCTCTCACGGACTCTGGGGAAGAAGCCCATTTATGCCCCCTCCGTCATTCCCCCCTCTTGTGATCAAGCTACCCCTGGGATTTCTCCCCACTCCCCACCGTCCTCCACCTCCCTCTCGGTGCCTTCCGACCCACAGCTCACCAGCTGAGAAGGGCATGAAAGCATCACGCCTACGGAAGCCTCCTTTCTCGTCCAGGAAGTTGGTGGGATCGAATGCTTCCGGGTCTTTGAACTGGGTGGCGTCTTTGTGGACGGAGGAAAGCAGAGGCATGGCATTGGTGCCCTGGTGAGGAGGGAGGGAGGGAGGGAAGCGGATGAGGCCAAGGAATCTGGACAGTTCTTCAAATGCCCTAGAAAACCACACTGCTGGGTTTTCAGTCTGTCTTCCTACAAGGTCATGGTAGACCCCTGACCTAAGCCTCAGCCCTAACCATTCCTTTTTGCACCCATCTCCCTGTGTATCCAGTGTGTGGTTCTGGATTTGACCCCCCCCCCCCCCCATTTCTTAACCTGCAGAGCACAACAGCAGCATCCAGCGACTCCTTCCTTCGGCTTTCCTTGAGGCAGGCCTGTTCTGGGTTCTGCCCCCAGGCATGGATTTGTCCCCATGGAGATTAGGTGGGGCTCTGCCGCCGAAATCCACCCCACTCTCCCCCTCTGCTTTGTTCTTCACTGGGGTATAAAAAGGCATGCTGGGATCCAGTGGAGCAGAGCCTACATTAGAAAGATTTCAGCATGGACTGGAAACCGAGTCCTTTTGGTTCTCTTTCTTTGGCCCGGTTGACCCATGCTGTGGTCAAAATCAGAGGCCTAAGTGCGTTTTGGTGGAGTCGTCACCAACACTCAGGGAGCCCCCAAGAAGCGCCTTTCCTGCAAGTGAACATATGATTTGGGTGTCTCAAAGTTCTACAGCTGTATCTCCAGTATGTTACAGAAGTGGTGAGATCCTGTTATTGTGTAACCTTGGTCCAAATGAACTGAAAGTGGAATGCCATAAGAACATAAGAGAAGCCAATGTTGGATCCGGCCAGTGGCCCATCCAGGCCACCTCTCTGTCACACAGTGGCCAAAAACACCAGGTGCCCTCAGGAGGTCCAGCAGTGGGGCCAGGACATCAGTGGGGCCATCACCAGTAGTCCTTCTAAGTGAGGATGCCCGAAGAAGCCACTACCCTTTCCTTGGAAGGGTCAAAAGAAAAGTTGTTTTTGGAAGAAGGAGGAGGAGGAGGAGGGGTTGGAATTATACCCTGGCCTTCCCTTGGAGCAGCTTACAATCTCCTCCCCTTCCCTCCCTCTCCCTTCCTCTCCTGTGAGGCGGGTGGGGCTGAGAGACCTCTGAGATAACTGGGACTGGCTCAAGATCACCCAACTGGCTGCAGGTGGAGAAGGAGGACTTGGGAATCAAACCCACTTCTCCAGATCAGAGTCTGCTGCTCTTAACCACGACACCAAACTGGTTTGCCAAACTTGCTAAAAGGCACAAGGATACCTTAGGGAGCATGTAGCCACGGTAGAGAGTATCAGTCGTCACAGCATGGGGAATCCCCATGGGCAAGATATCAGCAAACCGCTGCATCTCATGGATGAAGGCCTCCGTATACGGCATTTGCACCCGATCCTCAAATGATGGACTACGATGAGGGCCAACGACCCGGCTGATCTCTTCATAGACCTTGGCTGCGCACATACAGAAGAAACAGGAGCATGGAACTTGGCTGGGGTCGGCCATATTTGTGGAAGGGCCAGAATTCAGTGGAAAGGAACATGCTTCACATGCACAAAGCCACAGGTTCAGTCCCCCAGAACATCTAGTTGTGTGAAACATCTCATGGAATTGGTCTAGGAAAGACCTTTCTCTGCACAAGACCTTGGCAAATTGGGGGAAAGAGTGTGCCAGAGGGACTGACGGGATCTGGCTCAGCAAAGGGAAGCCCCACGTGCCCAAGTGAATGAATGACCTTCACATCTCACCCTGCATTTCAGGATACTTCATGAGGATGAGGATTCCATAACGGAGGGTGGTGCTGGTGGTCTCCGTGCCCCCAAAGAACAGGTTGTGGGTGGTCATCACAAGGGTGTTGGTGTGGAAGTAGGTGAGGGGGTCCTTCTTTTCCTGCAGGGCCAGACAGAGAGAGAACATCCTTGACATGTGCAGGGAGACAGAAGGTGCTCCACACCCTCCAGGAAGAAGCTTAGATAGCCACATGCACCATCAGAGTGTAGGTAGCTCTCAATGGCCTTTTAATTCCCCTCTAATATATATCTTACAAGATCCCTTTCCTTTGTCTAGTGGATTACCTATACAAGACCGAACTCCTGGGGACACATCCAGCCTTTACTGACATTGGGAATTTTGCTTGGAAGGCTAGATATTTAGAAAGCTGAGGTGGTAGGTGATGTGAAAGGCCTCAACCTGAGACCCTGGAGAGCTGCTGCCAGTCTGAGTAGACAAGACTGACCTCGATGGACCCCCGAGGGTCTGATTCCATAGAAGGAAGCTTCATGTGGAGATAGTTCAACCTTTCCACTAGTCCCAAAATGCTGGGCTTACCCAGGACTGTATGCCTGGTCTCAACCAAGAGGCACAAAGATGATATTCCAGGCAAGTCAACAACACAAGATGATCTCGTATCCACCGTGTTTCAACATAGATGATATTTTGCTTTAGATAGCAATCTCCCCCCCCCCCCCAGTTTTGCATTATTTGTGGTGTGGACGCTTGTACCAACAAGTGACAAAATTGTAGAAAGAAAGGAAAGAAGAGGAAGAAGATCCTCCAAGTTGTCAGGTTGCCAAGAAGATGGATGGACACAACCAGCCACTCCAACCCTTTCCCTTCCCAGCCGACTTGAGTCAGGAAGCATTTCGGGACTGGAGGGCGAGATTAGGCCCTTGAGCATAACCTGAACCCAGATCCATTGCCAAAATTTCACCTGCTGCATTTTGAGGAGGAAGCAGTCGATGAAATCGCGAGGGAAATTGGGGTCCAGGGTCTCTTGGTGCATCTTGACCATCTCCAGGACAAAGAGGCGCAACTTCTCGAAATTCTCGAAAATTCTGTTGTGGGGTCCGGGCAGGTAATACATGACATGAGGGAACAGGTTGTACATCTGCAGAGAAGAAGCAACACTGGCGGTCTGGCTCAGACCCAGCATCCACCTAGGTGTCTTCCCCCCCACAAGTTGCTAAATAGAATGCCCCCCCAGAAGACCCACAAGAAGGAGACAGAAGCCTGTTGTGACACTCCAGTGACTGGTATTCAAGGTATGTGTCTTCTGAACATTATTTATTTACTTACTTTATTTATATTCTTCCTTTCATCCTAATGGAGACCCAAAGCAGCTCATGTTGTTCTCCTCTCCTCTATTTTATCCTCACAACAACCCTGTGAGGTAGGTTAGGCTGAGAGGGTGTGACTGGCCCAAGGCCACCCAGCAAGATTCCGTGGGACAGAGTGGGGATGCAGACCTGGATTTTCCAGACCCCAGTCTGACACTTTAACCACTACACCACGCCGGCTCTCAAACAGAACATGGAAGTTCCATTTAGCCTTTGGTGGAACTCATCTCCACCAGCTGGTGTGATCTCCTGTTACAGCCATCTAAGAGAGCTGTCATCACTCACCTGCCCCCACCAGGAACTCAAGCGCTGGAAGTTGTCATTCACCAGTCCAACCAAAGTGAGGAATTTCTTGTCCTCGTAGTCAAAGCGGTCCCTGAAGACAATGGAGCAGATGACGTTGGAGACAGCGCGGCTGATGAGAGAAGTGGGGTCAACAGGCTCCGCTGAGGAAGTACCAAAAAGCACAGGTTGAGTCAGAGATGGGGAGGGGGGGATTTAGCTAGATACTATGTGATCAAATATAATGTCGCTATAACTGTGAAGCCCTTCAAGAAACTGACAAATTGTCTCTCCTTATATATAATTGAGCAGTGGGGTGGCACTTTCTGAACATTCCACACACTCCTATATCAGTTGGCTCCATGATGTGTCAGTCAGAAGCTGTCCCTATCCACTGGCTGCGTTGCCTGAGTCTCGCCTCCAACATTCAAAACAGTTTGCTGTTTCTCTCTCCCCCCCCCCCCACACATCGCCAGTCAGAACACAGAGGTCATTTGCATATGTGGCCTGATTGGCCTTTGCCTCTAACATTCTAAACAGTTTGCTGTTGCTGTTGGGAGTCATTGAAGGTGTCCTGAGGTAAAATACATCTCCCAATTTTCCCTTAAACAGTCACTGGGGTTGCCAATCTCCTTGTGGGGCCTGGAGAGCTCCCAGAAATCACTGTTTTCCCCAGCCACACCATATCATTTCCTCTACGGAAAATTTCCCAGATATTATAACTGATCTCCAGATGACCAAGATCAGTTCTCCTGGAGACAATGGCTGCTTTGGGCAGTGGACTCTATGGCATTATACGTTCTGGGTGGAACTCCAGATGCTGAACTCTCATCCATCCCACGACTGACTCCAAGTGCCCACAAAACCCTTTCCTTGCCCATTCTTGAGGAGATAAACAGGAGACATGCAGACCAGAGACACACTTCACTATCAAACAGAAGGGTGAAAAGATGTTCTTCATGCCCCTCACTTGCTGCTTCCTGGATTTCCACACCCCAAACACCACACGCACACACACCTTTGGTCTTGGCAAGCTCTTCCACCATGAACCGGGCCTCCTCCCGGATCCGTTCCTCGATGCTGCGCCGACCCATCCCAAATTCACGCAGCGTCTGTATAGCGAAACGCCGCAAGGCCTTCCATTTTTCTCCATTAGAAAAAGCAATACCTGGAGGGACACAGAGAGGACAGCTCTAAACTGCAGACTCTTTGTTATCAAATGTGCTCCTCTTAGACTGTAACCCCTTCTCTTCCAGTGAGCAAGCTACTTACCGTCCCCTTGGGTGAATCGGAATACCACTGGGAGCTCCCCGCGCCCGCTGAACTCCTCGCCTTGGTCCACCAGGGCCTCCTTCACAGCCTGGTACCCACACAGCACCACAAAAGGCTGGGAACCCAGATGTATGGTGTAAACAGAGCCATACCTCTCTCTCAGCTGGAGACAAACAAGGAAACAAATCTATTCCAACCCTTCTCTAACCACAGTGTGCTGATTAAAACATAATGACGTAAGAAGAGCCCTTCTGGGTCAGAAAAATGAGGGTCCATCTAGTCCTTCATCCTGTCTCACATGGTGGCCAACCAGTTCCACTGGAGGGCCAACAACAGGGCACAGAGGGCGAGGCAGTCCCCTGATGTTGCCTCCTGGCTCTGGGCTTCATAGGTTTAGTGCCTCTGGCTGTGGAGGTTCCCTTCAAATTGAAGCAAAGCAAAACACTTGGCCAGAAGATTTTCAGTACTACGAGAGACCCGGCCAAAGCACCCCAGAGGAACAATTTCCATCAAGCCCTCCTCAAACGTTCCTGCAACATATTCCATCACCAGATTCTTGCTGAACAATCACCTTTTGACACACACACACACACACACACACACACACACACACCGAGACTGTGTTCCTTACACTCCCATGACAGAAGGTGCCTCCACCCAAACATACACCTGCAAGGCCACTCCGCGGAAAGGCCGACCATACCGCCATCAGGGACTTGAGCATATTCCTCGGATCCAGCTGGAACAGGTTGCCCACGATGGGGAGCGGGCGAGGTCCGGGGGGCAAGCGCCCCTTTGTGCCCTGTTCCTTCCCCTTCCGAAACAGCAGCAGGCAGGTAATGCAGACGGCCAAAAGGGCCGCTGTAGCTGCACTCCACTCCATGCCAGCCACCCGATGAGAGCCCAGTTGAACAGTGGCCCGGCTGCCTCTTCACCACTTCCCTTTCAGGCTCTGCAAATGCTGATGAGGAAACTAATCCCTAATGTCTGATAATGAGAAGGGTTTTGCTTGCTTAGAAACCAGAAATGGATCCATTTCAGGGGCTGGTCTTGCAAGCAGAGTTGTGTCAACTCTCCAGTGATGAAAGAAGAGCTCCGTTGCCAGGCCTGGAGGAGGGAGGAGGGCGTTGTCTGTTGTCCAAATGTGCTTTCCTCCCTGCATGGGATTTGCAGGTATTTGAACAATCCCCTTCACCCGAAAGACAGGCAAGAAACCCATGGCGGGCATCACAACAGAGTATTTGTATTGTGGACCAGGCTGGCCAGATCCTGTCAGATCTCAGAAGCTAAGAAGCGTTGGCTAGTATTTGGATGGGAGACAGCCAAGGAATGCCAGGGTCATGATGCAGAGGCAGGCAATGGCAAACCACCTCTGGACATCTCTTGCCGTAAAAGCCCCGCAGGGTCACCATAAGTCAGCCATGGCATGGTGGCTCTTTCCACCGCAACCACCAACTAGAAAGAACTCAAAATAAACGAGTACTCAAACCAGTAGATTCAGCAAGTATCCAAATCCACACAGACATGAGAGTTCCCTGGGACTCCCAACCGCGGCACAGGCACAGAGATGCCACAGGAATGAGGACCCAAAAAACTGCCTAGCTGAACAGACAGATGACTGGCCACTACCATTGTCGGGCTCATGGGGAGACTGTGATTGCTACCTCTGGTGACTGTGCACCCTGGAAATGCTGTTTGCCAAGGCACAGGGACCTTAGTACAGGGGTGTCAAGCATGCAGCCCATGGGCCAGATCAGGCCCTCGGAGGGCTGCAGCCTGGCCTGCAAGGCCTTGGCTGTTCCCTGCTTCATTTTCCAGTTCTGCTGCTGCTGCTATGTTGCAGCTTGCGTTACCAGACTCTCAGTTGCACAGGAGAGATAGACAGGCAAGTTCACCCAGCATGTTTCCTCTGTAGAGAGTTGTAGTCATTTCTCCGGGGAAGACCACCGTTTTGTAGACAAACAGCCCTCAGCCTGTGTCAAGGTACCTCTTCGTTTTCTTGACCAGCACATGAAGCAACTTATGTACAAAAGATTGCAATGCCCAGCTATTTCATGGGTCCTAGGCTAGGAACACTGACCAGGAGATTTCTGGAATGAATGTCAATAAATCAGAAGTCCATTTGCAGCTTACAGATACA
Organism: Lepidodactylus listeri; assembly: GCA_029233225.1. Taxonomy (NCBI): domain Eukaryota; kingdom Metazoa; phylum Chordata; class Lepidosauria; order Squamata; family Gekkonidae; genus Lepidodactylus; species Lepidodactylus listeri. The sequence continues at coordinate 43,352,755 of JARCFY010000020.1, forward strand.
CACCTGAACAGCATACTCAAGATTGCTACAGCACAGACATTTTGATGCAATAATTCAGAGCAAGAGGTGTCAGTTATCAGAGACTGTTAAATAGCCAAAATATTGCAAGATTGCTAGTGTTTTAAGTGTGTTTTATTTAAAGCTGTTAAAAAATCTTTAATTGTGTTTGTCTGTGTCCTTTATAAAGTTTATATCTCCGCTACCTGGCATTACACTTTATGACACACGTGGCCTGGCTTGTCAGAGCCGGCCCTTATAACAAAGGAGTTCGACACCCCTGCCTTAGTAGAACGAGGAAGAGGGCAGCGAGATGGAGCACGCCTATCCCTCTCCTCCGGCCCATTTGTTCCCAGGCTCAGCTTAAGGCACTTCATGCCTTCGGTCCCTCTTGTCTGCGGAACTGCCTCTTCCCTGATGCTCTGCCACAGCGGCTTTGCAAACTGGAGCAGGGACTTCTGCAGGGGCCAACCTGCAAAGGGGGCAGAATCAGCAACGGCCCTCACCCCCCGGCTCCCACTGAATGGAAGCGCCCCCCGCCCCGTGCTTCCTGGCTTCCTGCAGATTATGTAAAACTGAGCTGTTCAAGAGGGTCTTTTCTGCGCAGGAGCCAGGACAGAACTGTACAAAACGGTTTTGCAGACTTGCCCGGATAAAGGATTGGAGACTGCAGTCTGTGCTGCTTGCAGTAAGCAGGGCCCTCTTGTGTGAGTTTTGCACGGCTTAAGGTGTTGTATTAATAGCTCTGCAATGCCTCGGCTTCTGTCTTCAGGCTTGTCCCAGGCTTCTACAGTCCATGATGCTATTGCATTGTTCACTGAACGCCCCATGCTGTTGATGGTACTGATTCAATGTATGTGTGATCCGCCTTGAGTCCCGGTGGCAAAGATGGTGGACTATAAAGGAGGTGGAGGCTGCAGGGGACAGGGCTGGCTGAAATGGTGGGGGGGGGAGCCAAGCAGCAGGGGGTATCCCTTCTCCAGAGGCTGTGGCCGAAGCCTCCGCTGTGCCTCGAACTCTCCCGGAGCTGGCTGGCTGCTCACTCCACCTGGAGCTTAAACTGGGGGATGCTACCCCCCCACCCGGGCCTTCTCCCTGCCTCATGCCTCTCTCTGCAGCCAGCAGGGCTGTGGGTTGGGGGGGCTTAATGACTGACAACATGCACGGAGGCCCAGGGTCAGTAAAAGCAGCATAACTAGCAGAGAAAATACTACAGTACAGAAATGTGCCTTGTTACTGTGGCCCTGTGAGTGGCGTGGTTAAGACGCTGTGTGTGTGGCCGGGTGTGTGTCTTGTCTGCCTCTTCCTTCTCTTTTGCTGCTGGCCAAAGGGTGGGCTTGGTCTTCAGGCCAGAATTTCCCTTCGTGGGTTCCCTGCCCCCTCTTCTCCTTTTGGATTGAAAATGTAGATATTAGTATTTAGGGGGATTGCTCAATCAGTCTCCATACCCGTTGTATCAACTCAGTTACATCTTTTATACTATTATATGCTTCCTGTGTGTAACCAGTTTGGTGCAGTGGTTAAGTGCGTGGACTCTAATCTGGGAGAACCGGGTTTGATTCCCCACTCCTCCACTTGCAGCTGCTGGATGACCTTGGGCAAGCCATAGTTCTATCAGAGCTGTTCTTGAAAAAGAGCCGTTTCTGTCAGAGCTCTCTCAGGGTGTCTGTTGTGGGGAGAAGATCTATCCATACCTTTTGTGGCTAATAGGGGGCCACTGATGGACCTCTGCTCCAGATGTTTATTAAGTTCCCTCTTGAAGCCATCTGTGCTTGTGCTTTTTTGGTGCAATGCTTATATTCGGGTACTGCACACATTGAATTTGTCCAATATATTGTGTCCTGCTCCGTGCCAAAGGGAAGGCGGTCCCTCCGAGGATGTCTTCAGAGCTGAGCAGGAGCTTGACCGAGGACAAGACCTTGAGGGAGGGAACCCTTCGTTTATCTGCAGGCCTGACTCAAGAATGGCAGCAGGAGCCCCTGAAGGGCACACAAGGGAAGGAGCAGCCCTGTATATCACTGACATTTTGGACTTGCTGTGTTTTGGGGTTAAGAACATAAGCCACGTTGGATCAGGCCAATGGCCCATCCAGTCCAACACTCTGTGTCACACAGTGGCCAAAAATACCAGGGGCCCTCAGGAGGTCCAGGAGTGGGGCCAGGACACTAGAAGCCCTCCCACTGTTTATTTATTTATTTATTTATTATTTCACATTTATATCCCGTCCTCCCCGCAAGCCCCCAACCCCCTCAAGCACCAAGAAGACAGAGCATCACTTGCCCCATCCTATCTGTACCTCGTGGCTAATAGGGGCCACGGATGGACCTCTGCTCCATATCTATATACTAATAGTCAAGTGCCCCCTGTGGATGTGGATATCCAAATCTGCACATCGAGGGCACTTGGGGGGGCAGAGAGATTTTCCTGCACACTTGGGGGACTCCCCAGGTGTGCAGAAAAATCTTAAAAGTTTAAAAAACTATATGGGGGATATTTAAATCCCCTCAAAAGTAAAAGAGCGTTCCCTGTGCATGTGCAAAGAGCGCTCTGGAAATGATGCCTGGCAGCTGTTGCTGAAGAGGAGGGGGGGGGGGGAAGAAGGCTTGGTTGGCTGGCATTGGTGTCATTGCATACAAAACCCCCAGAAAACTCCCGGAGCATTTTTGCTCCCGCTTTCAATCAAAGGGCTGGGAAACAGGACTTTAAAGGAACCCTTTCAATCCTTGCCTTTTGCAGCTGGAGAGAAAGACAAAACCTTCGAAGCAGAATCCTGATTTGTCTGTGAGCAGCCTCCTCTTCCCACTCCACTCCAGCTCCTATTCAACCGTCACAAAGCTACAGCTGGAGGAATGGGTGAAGTTCTGACCAGGCCTTTTCAGAGAAGTCTGGATGTCTCATTCAAGGAGAGAAGAGATGGGGAGGAAAAACAGGAGCGGGTCTTTTCCTGACACAGGAGGAGAAATAGCTAACTAGAGGGCAAGATCCTGCATTGTTTGACTGAGTCACCAGCTTAGGACCAAGATGCTGGCCACGGCGCATTCAGACTTCAGACTTCAGGAGGTGGTTGCCCTGTTTCACACGTGGCGGCAGGGGGGCTTGGACCTACCACTGGGTTGCCATCTGTTTTTATGATATTGGAAGCTTTTATAGTAATGTATTAATTTATTGAAATGTTTTAGCTGATTTTATCTGTTTTAATGTATTGTCTCGGCCTGTGTGCCCTTGTAAGCCGCCCTGAGCCCGTTCGCGGGGAGGGCGGGATATAAATTTGAAAAATAAATAAATAAATAAGAGAACAGGTTGTCCATGCCAGGAATATTTCTTCCCTTAGAAAATGACCCCAGTTCCCCAGGATGGATAAAGCCAAGCCAGGAAGCCTGGGCTGTCACTGGAAAGAAAGCCACGCTTTCACCTTCTTTATCCCGCCATCCCCAATAAGATCCTTCAGCGGGGGAGGGCCTGGAATTTAAATGGGTGTGGGAGAGATACTATGGCAGTCGTGACTGGTGAGAGGTCGATTTCCTCTGGCGGAACCATCGGTTGGAAGGTGAAACGCTGCACAAGGGTGGTGAGGAAGAGGAAAATCTCCATGCGAGCCAAGGGCTCTCCGAGACACACACGCTTGCCTGTGAGGTGTGGGAGAAGACAGAAACAGCTTAGGAGGGAGAGCCAGCATCATATTCCTTTCCTCACCCCAATTCTCTGCCCCTGGATTAATGGGAAGGGCACTCTGCTGCACTCCCTTTTCTACTTGCTCATTTCTTGCTTCAAATGAGCTTCAGGCAGCATTTAGAAGAAAAATACATCAGCGATACTTCATGCTGTCAGTGGTAAGGTCTTCTACTCCCTGCCCCACCACCCCAAACTTTCTGCTCATGTGCACAAGCCGCCCTCTGGGTTGCGTCTTATTTACCGGCACCCTCCCCAGCACCCAACTTAAAACTCACCAGTACTAAAGGCCATGAAAGCATCGTTGCGGTGGAACTTTCCCTCCTTGTCCAGGAAATTGGTGGGATCAAACACTTCTGGGTTTTTGAACTGGGTGACATCTCTATGCACCGAAGAAAGTAAAGATATGACGCCGGTACCCTGGTTGGGAGGGAAAGAGGGAAGAATGCTGATTAGCACAGGGCTGCCGTGGGGTTCGGAGGGTTCATCTGGAATCCTAGCAAATCATGCTGCCTTTTTATCTGTGAATCCATAGGGCTGGGTTAGGCCCAGTTCTGACCCTGACTGTAATCCTAGCATTGGTACAATTTTTATTTATTTATTTTTATTTATTTATTGAAATTTGTATCCCGCCCTCCTCGCCGTAGGGCGGGCTCAGGGCGGCTAACAACAGTATGCTAACATCTTTATGGCCAACTTGGAGCAATGCTTCCTAAACTAACCACTCACATATCTCGTATACCTGCAATAAATTGACGACATTTTTATTGTCTGGACACGTGGTAAAGAAGCCCTGGGCATATCCCATCAGGCACCGTCTACATTGTCAATGAACCAATCCATGCCAGAAATTCATTTTCTGGACACCTTATACCAGAAGCCTACTGACCGAGAAACATATCTACATGTCTCCAGCTACCATCCCAAACGCACCAAACAATCTACTGTAGACAGCCAGGCTCTGCGCTACAGCTGCATCTGCTCCAGTCCTACAGACAGAGATTCTCACCTGAGCGATCTACAACAAACCTTTTTTGAATTAAAATATCCACCTGATGAAGTCAGGAACCAGATTAACAAAGCTAGAATGGTACCCAGAGAAAACCTGTTGCAAGACAGGCCCGAAAGAGAAAGTAATAGAACACCACTAGTCAACATACAGCTTCCAACTCAAAACAGTTCAATGGATCATCAGTGACTAACAACCTCTAATGAATCCTGACACAAGTACTGGGGGGGGGGGGGGCGGGCAAACCTTTTCTTGTGCAGAGACAGCCCTTCAATATTAAACAACTCCTCACCCAAAATAATGCAAGATCTCATTTGAACACTGGGACCAGGGCTTGCAATAAACCCAGGTGCCAACTTTGCTGCCACACACACCCAGACAACACAACCACTGGACTGACAACTGCCTGGCCCTCCCTGGTCCGAAGGACGCCAGGTTGACATCGACCAGGACCAGGGAGTTCTCCCTGGCGGCACCGACATACTGGAATGAGCTCCCTGGTGAGATCAGGGCCCCGCGGGACCTCTCACGGGTCTGCAGGGCACTGAAGACGGAGCTTTTCCGGCAGGCATTTTGACAGGAGCTGCCCCTTATGGCTTGTGCCAACCTAGAGTTGGAAGCTTCTTAGGATGGTACTCACCGCTGAATGCCCTCATAAATGCACTTTATTACATGGTACCGCCACTGATACACCAATGTTTTTATACCATGTTTTATGTATTTTTACTGTGAATGCTCATTGCTTTACCGGTTTTATGTAAGCCACCCTGAGCCTGCTCCAGCGGGGAGGGCGGGGCAAAAGCCAAATTAATAAATTAATTAAAGGTGCCACTGGACTCTCACTTAGTTCTCACATGTGTTTGTTAACTCTTTTATTATCTGTATGCTAATTTGCTGCTATTCACAGGTCTTACCGACTGCGTAAATCCAATCTTAGCTATACTTATCATGCAGTTACCTATGCATCTTGACTCTAATTAGCCCTTCCTGGCAACTGACCCTCCCACCCTCTTTCTACCTATATATAAGGCTTGAGGAAGTCTGTTTCAGTGCATCTGAAGGAGTATGCACGCACATGAAAGCTTCGACCCAGAATTAAATTGGCTGGTCTTAACGGTGCCCCCTGGCCTCAGACTTGGTTTTGTAACCCTAGCTATCCCTTTTGACATTTCCTAGCCATTTGTCCATCCTATCAACTTTTTAGTCTCTTTACTAATCATTCACCCAGCAATGTTAGCCAAAACAGGGCACTTAGTTTGCTTCCTTGTCTTGGTTCCCAGTCTCTCTGTCTTGAAAACACAGAGGTTTCTTTCTGCTGCTTCTCTCCTCTGGCTGTGGAGAGGAAGGGGTCCCTCTCTCTCTGGGACATAAGGACATGCCACTGGGCAGAGAGTGCTGTAAACAGACAAAGAGCTTTAAAAAGACAAGGGGCGATTCCCTGTTCCTTTCTCACTTTTGTGCCTCTCCTTTTAATCAGATCCATGCATTCACATGGGCCACAGTTGAAATCGGATGATGAACTGGTTCAGTTGAAATTGTCACCGATGTTTGAAATGGGACCTTCATGCATACTGAGCAGGCAGACCCAGCCGGCACGAGCCTCTAAAACCAGGACTAGGGCTAACGTTCATTGCTGAAGGGTTTAGACCGATTGTGTGAACATGACAACTAGGAAGGGGTCTGCAATAATTTCACAACCAGTAACCCTAAGCAAAGATAACAGCGGCCCGTCCTCTGTCTGCTCTCTCCTGGGAAACTTGCCAAGAATAGTGCTCATCTTGGGAGTTCAGACCAGGCCAAAAGCCCAGCCCTCCGGTACCTTGGGGATCCCGTAGCCACGGGACAGAGTATCCCTTGTAATGGCGCAGGGGAGTCCCAAAGGGAGGATATCAGCAAACCGCTGGATCTCGTGGATCAAGGCATCCGTTTAAGGCAGCTGCACCCGATCCTGGATCGATGGGCTACGATGAGGACCAACAGCCTGGATGATCTCTTTGTAGACCTTGGCTGTGGATAAGCAGAGGACAGAGCGATTATGGAACAAGGCGGAGTGCAACCATATCTGGGGGTGGGCCACAGCTCGGGGGGAGAACACACACCTGACCCACACAAGACCCCAATTTCAGTCCCAGACAGAGAGCCCACAATGCAGGGCAGGGCAAGATTGATCTTTGCCTCTAATTTTGAAGAGAGTGGACTGACCTGGAGAAGGCAGATTGCCCGAAGACCAGCACATGAGAGCTACAACTAGCTTGCAGAGAAATTTTCCAGCACAATTCCTTCATCCAAACTCTTTGCAAACCTCTGAATTTCTACTGTCAGTTCAAGTATCGCCCTTTAATGGATGCTATCAAACTTGGGGCAGGTTCTTGTAAAGGCAAGACATTTTTCCCTTTGGAATCCTGGAGCCTAAAAACCCCAGAATGCAGTTTGAAAGTTTTCTGTGGGGGTGGGTCCCCAAGCACCACCTTGCAGCCCAAAGAACAGCCAAGTGGCAGGGTTCTAACCCCCCCCCCTTACAGCGCATATATGGGCCATAGAGGAGCCAGGATCTGTCAAGGGGAGGCACACTTGGCTCCACACAAGATCCCTTATGTTTGTGCATACCAGCTGTAGCCAACCTGTCTCTGATGAGCAATTGGTGAAGATGAAGAAAAGAACCAGTGGTTCTCGTCCCCCCGAGACTGCTTCTCTCATCACAAGGCCCTGCGGAAAGGGTGCGTGGCTCAGTAGGACAGGACGGCCTTTTCATATGTAGGATCCCTCTCCGCCCCCCGCTAGGAAACATTTCATGGATTTGGGCTGGGAAAGACTTCCGTGGAGACTCAGAAGGTCAAGAACTCAGCTAGAGGGATCAACAGGGCGCAACTCAGCCTTCCCATACTCAAGCGGACAGCTTTCCCACCTCACCCTGCACTTCAGGGTACTTCATCAGGATAAGTATCGCATAGAGGAGGGTGGTGCTGCTTGTCTCCGTGCCCGCCAAGAAGAGGTTATGGGTGGTCATCACAAGGCTGTTTGTGTGGAAGTAGGAGAGGGGGTCCTCCTTTTCCTGGGGGACCAGAGGAAGAGAGAACATCCTTGACATATTTTTTTAATTTTCATTTATTGGGATTTATATCCCGCCTAGCCAACGTTAGCCAGCTCTAGGCGGCTCACAACATATACACATAAAATCATGACTAAAATATAGAACAACAAAATCACAAGATTCCACCACATTTGGCAGCCAACATTACTTCCAAAGCAAGCACAGCAGAATTCCAGGTCCACTACCACATAAGCTTGCGCCAATATTATTTTGGCGCTATCCAGGGACCCCCCTTCCCCCCCAGTGGCGGCTCCTAATTAATAGCCTGGCGAAAGAGCTCCGCTTTGCAGGCCCTGCGGAACTGCAGAAGGTCACACAGGGCCCTGATGTCATCCGGGAGCTCATTCCACCTGTGAGGAGCCGCCACTGAGAAGGCCCTGGTCCTGGTGGTCACCAACTTGGCCTCTCTAAGGCCGGGGAGGGTCAGGCAATGTTGAGTGCCTGACCGCAGTGCTCTCTGGGGTATATATGGGGAAAGGTGGTCCCTTAGGTAGGCAGGCCCCTGACCATATAGGGCTTTAAAGGTTAAAACCAGCACCTTGAACCGGATCTGGTATGCTAAAGGCAGCCAGTGCAGCGTCCTCAGCACAGGCTAGATATGGTCTTGGACTGATAGGCCCATCAACAGCCTGGCCGCGACATTCTGCACTAGCTGCAGACTCCGGAGCTGAGACAAGGGCAGCCCCATGTAGAGAGCGTTACAGTAGTCCAGCCTCGAGGTGACAATTGCATGGATCACTGCCGCCAGGTCATTGCGTTCGAGGAAGGGAACCAGCTGCCTAATCAGGCGCAGATGGTAAAAGGCTGCCTTGGCAGTGGCTGCTACCTGGGCCTCCATCGTTAACGAGGGGTTCAGGAGCACTCCCAAGCTCCGGACCTTCGGTGCCGGCACCACTGGCGCCCCCCCCCCCGAAGGCCGGCAATGGGATCCCTACCCCCGGTCCACTCCAACTCAGGCACAGGACCTCCGTCTTCGTTGGATTCAATTTCAGTCGGCTCAGCCTGAGCCAACCCGCCATGTCCTGAAGCGCCCACTCCAGGTCATCTGGGGTGGCCCCTGACCAGCCGCCCAACTACAGATAGAGCTGGGTGTTATCAGCATACTGGTGACAACCCAGCCCATGCCGCCGGGCAATCTGGGCAAGAGGGCGCATATAGATGTTAAACAACATCGGGGACAGAACAGCCCCTTGTGGCACTCCACACACTAGTGGGTGCCTCCGGGACGTCTGCTCCCCCAGCGCCACTCTCTGTCCCCGACCTTGGAGAAACGAAGCGAGCCACTGCAAGGCAAGCCCCTGAATCCCTGTGTCGGCAAGGCGCTGGATCAGTAACTGGTGGTCGACCGTGTCAAATGCAGCCGACAGATCTAACAACACCAGCACTGCCATAGCGCCCTGATCCAGATGCCACCGAAGGTCATCCGTGAGGGCGACCAGTGCCGTTTCCGTCCCATGACCCGGCCAGAAGCCGGACTGAAACAGGTCTAGCACGGAAGTGTCATCCAGGAAGCTCTGCAACTGAAGCACCACCGCCCTCTCCAAAATCTTGCCCAAAAAGGGGGCAGGGAGATGGATGGTGCTCCAGACCTCCAAGGATAAGCATACATGGCCATACCCCCTGTGCCATTAGGTTCTGGAAGCGCATCAACTGCACCTTCAGATATGACTGTGGGAAGAATTCTTTGAACTCTGGCAAGTAAAACAAGTTCTCGCCAGCACCGCAGCAATTAAAACTCAAGCATCAGCAACCATCACATAAAACAGATATGTTCAGCTCCTGCCTCATTTACAAGGGTGACTCAGAATTATAAGAACACTGTAGTAAAACGCTAAACAACAGATGGATCATCTATCAGTGATGACCCACGAGGATCCCGGATATAGGTTCACTCATTTCAATAAACTTCTGCGGTGAGACCAACAATTATTTTACAAAAATGTAAAAAGTATTCTCCAAAATGTGTAATATACCATTAGAGATGACATTCATTCCTTTCAACAGCTATGTTGTAGGGTTTTTTATGTAGGTACCATCAATATCTCAATATAGAAATCAATCAAAACTGTCTACTGTTGGAGGCTGATTGATGACCCATTTTGAAGTTTCTGCTATTCAGGATTTACCTTGTTATTTGAATTACTTCATAATTCATACGGTGAACTTACCTGTTTTGTGAAAATACTGTAATACACTTTGTAATTAATATCGGAAATTCATTACACATCCTATTGTTTAGCGTCTTATAACAGTGTTCTTACAATGTTGAGTCTTCCTATCACACTGCAGTGAGGCTGTGATGGCTTAGAGATTAAGACGCTGAGCTGCTGACTGGGAGGTCTGTAGCTCGGCAGTTTGAGACCCGAGTGCCGCATGATGGAGTGAGCTCCCATCTCTGGCCCCAGTTCCTGCCAACCTAGCAGTTCAAAAGCAAGAAATGGCAAGTAGATAAATAGGTACCGCTTCGGTGGGAAGATAACAGCGTTCCGTGCGCCTCGGCGTCTAGTCATGCTGGCCACATGACCACAGGAGAAGCCTTTGGACAGCGCTGGCTCTTTGGCTTGGAAATGGAGATGAGCACCGCCCCCTCAAGTCAGGTTCGACCGGCTCTCGAGCAAGGAAAACCTTTACCTTTACCTTTTTTTAATCACACTGTAACCCTTCTTATACTTGTCATCTCCGTGTCAAAAGCACTTGGAAGTAGGTTGAAATGCTGGAAGAGGAACTAAGATCCCCTTTACACATTCCTGCCTATATGAGTCAGAAAATATTTTCCTAACCAGACCGGGGGTGGGGGTCCAGCCCTTGAACATAGCCTGATCCCCTCTCCGCACCTGCTGCATTTTGAGGAGGAAGCAGTCGATGTAGTTGCGAGGGGAGTTGGGGTCCAGGGTCTCTTGGTGCGTCCTGACCATCTCCAGAATGAATGAATACAACTCCTCATAATTCTTGAACAATCTGTTGTGGGGTCCGGGCAGGTAATACAAGAAACGAGGGAGCATATTATATATCTGTAAAGAGGAAGAAACCATCTTGTTTCATAACACTGTGATGTGGACACCACTTAGATAAGCAGAAGTCGCTCTCTGCACTGCAATGGAACCCATGGGGCAGCAGGAGGGAAAGGGAAGCGACGTCCCCCATGGCCATCAGTTTCCCATTCCCTGGTGTTGTGTTCCCTAACGTTACTGAGCATGCGCCTTCTCTTCACGCACGAGTGTCTGAACATGGAAGTTCCATTCAGACCTTTATGGGCCTCTTGCCGGTGCCTTTTTCCAGCCCCCATTTTACACCATCTTAAGTGCCGGCCGTCACTCACCTGCACCCACGGTCTGCTGAAGTGGTGGAAGTTGTCGATCATCAGGCCAACCAAAGTGAGGAATTTCTTGTCCTCGTAGTCAAACCGATCCCCAAAAATGATGGAACAGATGATGTTGGAGACTGCACAGTTCATGAGAAAAGTGGGGTCCACGGGCTTTGCTGGGGAAGGCACCAAAAGACACAGCGTGGGTCAGGGACCCCTTGCAAGGGCTCAGACAGCATTGAACTAGTTGGGACTGAAGCGGCTATAAAGCTGCCCAATCGGTGAAGGATGCGAAGATTTTTAAGTTGACCTGGCTGGCAGTCAAAGCACTGGTTAATTTATTAAATCAGTTTGGATTGCTTGGAACCTCTTTAACAGTCTTTTAAGGGAGGCGATCAAGAAACTATGAAGGAGATCTAATGTACTTGACAAAAAGGACTGTCCATAGTAAGGGAAGAAAAAACTGTTTTTCAGGACTTAAGGAAGAAGCAGGAAGAGGAGGAGGAGGAGACTGGATTTATACCCTGCCCTTCACTACCTAAAGGAATCTCAGAGTGGTTTACAATCCGCTTCCCTCCCCCTCCCCACAACACACACCCTGTGAGGTAGGTGGGGCTGAGAGAGCTCTCTCTAGAACTGCCCTTGAGAGAACAGCTCTGAAAAAAATTATGGCTGACCCAAGGGCACACAATTAGCTGGCTGTATGTGGAGGAAGGAGTGGGGACTCAAACCCAGGTCTCCCAGATTAGGCTCCGCACTCCTAATGACCACTACACCAAACTGGCTCGAAACAATACAGCCTACCACATTCCCAGTTGTGAGATGAAGTCTGGTGTCAGTTCCTGCCAGGTGTGCTGTCTGCTAAAACATGCAGTTTGTGATGGAAAGGCTTTTCTAAAGGGGAAAAAAATTCCAGCAGGATGTTTCTACCCCTCCTCCTGGCCAGAGATATTTTATTCTATAGCTCATTGCTTTAAAATTGTTTAACCATGTTAAACATGGTTGTCCGGCAAGGCGGGATATAAACATAAATAATAAATAAATAAATGGGGAGTGGGCAAGTTCTTGGGAGATGGGGCTATCAGTGGCTATCCTCAGGATGGCTATTCCTCCCCCCAATACCTAGGGGTGCCAAGTCCTACCTCTCGAGTAGCAGGGGGGAGTCTGTTTCTGCCCGGGAGTCTTCTAGCATGCGTGCTTTGCACACATGCTGCAATGACATCACCCGGAAGTGACGTCATCACATCCGGCATGTTGAGGCAGGACCTCTATAATTCAAGGGGAAACCATAGAGTTTTCCCTCGAATTATAGAGCGTCCCCCCCCAAAAAAAGTGTCCAATGTGATGATGTCACCTCCGGGTGATGTCATTGTGCCGGGCACGTCACTGCAGCTCGGCAATTTGGGTGCAGGGTTCCCCTGGCGGCCCAATCCAGGGCGGCGGGGAATGGATCAATCCAGCGGGGGTTTCCCTGCCCCCCGGGGGGACTTGGCAACCCTACCAGTGCCAGAGGTAGTATGCAGGATGATGCCATTGCAGTCTTCCTGTTCTGGGCTTCCTAGAATAGCTGGTTGGCCACCATGTGAACAGAAGGCTGGACTACATGGACCTTTGGTCTGATCCAGAATGGCTCTTCTTAAGCTTTTATGGCTAGATATTTAAAGGAAGTCGTAGAAGGCAGTCTTTTGGAAGGAGAACCACAGACCCAAACAGCTAGATAGTCTCCATTATCTGGTTTGAAGTTTTTCTGGAATTATAAAAAACCCAATAGCACCTTTAAGACTAACAAACTTTATTGTAGCATAAGCTTTCAAGAAACACAGCTCTCTTTGTCAGATGCACTGGACGAAGAGAGCGGTGTTTCTCAAAAGCTGATGCTACAGTAAAGTTTGTGAGTCTTAAAGGTGCTACTGGGCTTTTTTCTATTTTGCAGCAACAGACGAACTCTCTTAAAAGAGAGTTACTAAAGTCTAAACCCATTGAAATGAGTGGACTTAGACTGGAGTAACTCCCACTCCTAACGTCTCAAGAATGCAGCTCGGTCAACAGTTTACCATTTTTCAGTGGTGTGTAAACAGTGTCAGGAGCAACCTCATTCTGGGTGCTTTGGAAGCTGCTCTCCCAGCTGGCTTCCAGGGATCCTTGCACAACTCCACATTCTTGCTAGACCCACACTGGAGCCAAAACACCCACGGGAATTTCCCCCCCGACACATCTCTGGAATCAGCGCGTCTTTATGAACCAGAGAGGTGCTGGCTGACAGGAGGTTCATAAGGCGAGTCTAGGGTTGCCAGCCTCCAGGTGGGGCCTGGGGATCTCCCGCTTTTACAACTGATCCCCAGCTGAGAGATCAGTTCCCCTGGAGAAAATGGCTGCTTTGGAGGGTGGACTCTATGGCATTGTACCATGCTGAGGCCCCTCCCCTCCCCTCCCCAAACCCCACCCTCTCCTGGCTCCACCCCCAAAGTCTCCAGGTATTTTCCAACCCAGACTTGGCAACCCTAGGCGAGTCCCAGTGAGCCCCTCAGGGAAGAACCAGCTGTGGTTACCGAGGAAAAGGTGCTCTGCACATGATGTGCAGAAGGGTCGTGGTTTTCTTCCTGCATCAATTCCATGGTGTACCTCTGGCCATAGACATGAGCAGTAACTCCAGAGGAGCACAGCTGCCCTTGGAGATGGACACTCACACCCCCCACCACCACTATTCAGGGCAGGCGGGGGGGGGGGGCGGCTCGACAGGCAGATGAGGCAGCCCTTCGGGGGGGGGGGGGGCTCGGGGCTTCCAGTTGGCGATCCCTGGCTCCTCTGCACCCTCGCGGCCGGACTCCACTCCAGCATGGGGCTTCTGAGCGGCTTCACAGGGGGCCCTTTGGCAGACAGCCCACTGCGATGCAGGGCTGCAGGCAGGAAAAGATGCGGCTGGGAACGCACTCGAGCCTTGATGTGACTTCGGACTGCACCGAAGCTCTGTCTCTGGGACTCCCACCCCCCGGCCTGGCCCAGCCCGAGCTAAGCCCAGAACTTGGAACCTCGGGATGAAGTTCGGAGGGGAGCCATGAATGATTCCTTTCTTCCTCAGAGCCCAGGCGAGAAGGTCATGCGAGGGGGGGACACGACCCTTCTAAGAGTCGGGGTGTCTCTGAGGAAGAAAGGAACTTGGATGACTCTCCAAAGGGGACGCCTCGAAACCCTTTGGGGGGGGGGGTGTCTCTCAGGTCCTGCCTCCCCCGCCCTCGAAGAAGGGAGCTGGCCTAGGGAGAGGTCAGGGGCCGAATTCTCTGAAACCCAGACTGGTGGAGATGGGGGGGGGGGGGCTGGGAGTGGCCGGCCAAGATCAGCCACGTGCGTCAGAAGGCCCCGGGCTCTCTCTCGCTGCAACCCCCCCACCCCCCGCATTTTGCGTAAGCAAAGCAGCTCCCGCCCCTCCCGATTCCTATAGTCGCGGGGCCGGTCAATCTCCTCTCCTGCCCAGGCTGGCGGTCGTGGGGGCTGCTGGACATCCTCCCCCGGCCCAGCGAGGCAGAGGGGGCTACCTGGGGGAGGCGCGCCGCCTGGCAGACCTCCCGCCCCGTCGGGCCAAGAGGGGAGCGAGCGCGCTCTTAAAGGGCCTCGCCGCCCAGCACTCGCCAGCCGCCATGGAACTGAGCGGGGCCGCCTCCTCCGCCTCGCTGGCGCTGGCCCTGCTGCTGGCCGGCCTCTTCCTCGGGCTCCTGGCCGGGCAGAGGAGGAGGAGGAGGCAGGGGCGGCTGCCCCCCGGCCCGCCGGCCCTGCCGCTCCTGGGCAACCTCCTGCAGCTGGACCCTCGTGCCATGCACCGCTCGCTGGAGAAGGTAACCGCAGGGGCCGCGGCTGCCGCCGGAGAGCCCCTTCGGAGGGGCGGGGGGGGGCGTGCCAGGCTGTGCCGCCGGTCAGGCTCTCCGCACAAGCCAGGAGGGGTCTGGCCCACGCCAGTCGCCAATCTCCAGGTGGGGACCGGAGATCTCCCGCAATTACAGCTGATCCCCCCCTCCCCCGGACAACAGAGCAGCCCCGTGCTCGAGAGCGCTCTGCTCCAGCTGAGGTCCCTCCCCCCCCCGCTGCCAGGCTCCACCCCCAAAATCTCCAGGCATGGCCCAACCCAGAGCTGGCAACCCCAGCTGGCTGGCTGGCTGCTTGTCATTTGGGGCAGACTGGGGAGAGGCGGGACTTCGGCAGTATTCCCTCGAGGCTGAGTCAGGGTGAGCCAGATCTCAGTCTTTTAGCCTCCAGCTCACACATTTTTGTCTTAGCTCAGGAAGGATGGCTCCAGAGCAAGCTAACGTTATGCAGCAGCCAAATCGCTGGCTCACAACTTTAAGGCCAGCCTGGAGCTCACAAAGTAGAATTTTTGCTCACAAGAAGGCTCCACTGCTTAGAGGGAGCATTGCTTGCATGTGAAAGTCACTCGCAGCAGTGAACTTTGGAGGACAGCCTCCCAGGCCCCACAGCGCTCCCCCCCCCCGCCTCAAGCAGGAGGGCACTTCATTGCCAAGGCCAGAGTTCGGCACCCTGACCCCCAGCAGCACCCTGACCGCCAGCAGTGTGGGATGTCTGAAGCAATGCTCCCTCTAAGTCTTGTGTGCAAAAATTCTACTCTGTGAGCTACTGGCATTAAAGTTGGGAGCCAGCAATTTGGCTGCTGCATAAATCAGTTTGCTCTGGAGCCGTTCTTCCTGAGCTACGACAAAACTCTGTGAGCTGGAGGCTAAAAAACACTGTGAGCTAGCTCACCCTAACTCGGCTTAGAGGGAACACTGGTCTGAAGCTGCCTTTCACCCTGGCAGCCCTTCACCCGCCCTGGCCCCACAGGCTCTGCTCTGACTGGCAGCCAAGGCCTGGGCCGCGTGTCACTCGCAGGCGCCCAAGCTCAAAGGCCTGGACTTTCTACATGATGCCACTCAGCTGACTCACAGGGCAGCATCTGACTTGAAGGAAGGCCACTCTGCGCATGGCTGGGGGGCACTGGGGTGAGAGACAAGCCCTAGGATGCAAACGGTCCCGGACCCCTCGCCTTGGCTCCCACGTGCAAATGATCGGATCTGCGCATCTCCCTCTGCAACAATAATCCCTGGGCTCCAACGCCCTCCCTCGCCTGAAGGAGCAGGCGGCCCAGTGGCCTGGGGAAAGGGGGAATAAGCCAGGCTGCTGGGAAACATCCCACGCAGGGAGTCAGGTGTGAACAATCGGCCGCAGTCTTACGGAGGCGGGTGTGATGATTAATGAAGTCGTGTGGCAGGCTTTGAGCTCTCCAGAAAGCGCTGAGAGGCTGAAATTGCTTTTTCTCCGCAAGCAAAATAACTACATCAGAGGTGGGTTGATAGATAAAGAGGGGGAGAGGTCACCCCCCCCCCACTGCCGCCCAGGATCCCTTAATGAAGATTAATTCTCCGGCCACGAGATCGTTAGCTGTTCACAAGGATAGTGATTCAGGCCTGGTAAAGGGGACCTTCCTCACCCACCCCTTTTCCTGGAGAGAAGAAGAAAAGATTGGATTTATACCCTGCCCTTCACTCGGAGTCTCAGGGCGGCTTACAGTCTCCTTTCCTTCCCCCTCCCCACAACAGACACCCTCTGTGAGGTGGGTGGGGCTGAGAGAGCTCTTTTGAGGACTGCCCTTGAGCGAACAGCTCTGAGGGCACTTGTGACTGGCCCAAGGTCACCCAGCTGGCTGCATATGGAGGAAGGAGTGGGGACTCAAACCCAGGTCTCCCAGATTAGAGTCCGTGCTCCTAACCACTACACCAAACTGGCTCGAAACAATACAGCCTACCACATCCCCAGTTGTGAGATGAAGTCTGGTGTCAGTTCCTGCCAGGTGTGCTATCTGTGACAGAAAAAATTCCAGCAAGATGTTTCTACCCCCTCCTCCTGGCCGGAGACTTTTTATCCTAATGCTCATTGCACCAAACTGGCTCTCGAGGGGTACCTCTAGCTTGAGGGGTTTTGGAGATGAGTCTTTTTACCCTGTGAAATTTTTATGCTCCGCCAGGAGAGTCTGTTCATTTGGATTATTTTTATGGTGTAATGATCTCATCATGCTTTGCTTTAGAAGCCTCCTTGAGCAGATTCTCTGACGAAATGGCATATAAATGTATGAAATAAGTAAATAAGATGCATTTTCCAAAGACATTTTCAAAGCCACTGGCTTGGGGGGCTTCCTCCAGGTTTGCCGTCTTCCAGATGGGGCCTGGAGATCTCCCAGAATTACGACTGAGAACCAGACTTGGAGAGGTCAGCCGCTGGGGGGAAATGGCTGCTTTGGAGGGTGGACTCTCTGGTGTTACATGCTCTGAGACCTTTCCCTAGCCCTCCCCTCCCCAGGCTCCACCCCCCCCCCCAAATCTCCAGGTATTTCCAAACCCAGAGAGGTCAACTCTAGAGCTTCCATATTAGCCAAATGTGTCTGTGCAGGATCCCAGCCACACTCCCCGTGGCACAGAATCCAAAGTGCAGCTATGCGCTGGGACTCCTCTTGATTCAGTATTGGCTATGGAGCTTCTCTGCTTCAGCTCACAAAGATCAGTACTGATAAGAGGTTATTAAGTTTTGATTAAATCTCTTTATGCAGAGTCAGGCCAAATTTCTGTTGCAATGATCCTGGCACCTTTGATCCTTGATCCGATCCTGGCACCTTTGATCCTTGATTCTTCATAATTCCAGAGAGAACACCTGTTGCAGCAAAAATACTGGCACAGCAAGCTCCTTCTGGAATGAAAATCAGTTAGTCTTTCAGGTGCCATGGCTAGGCCCTGGTTTGTTTTATCTGATTTTTAATAATGTTTTCTGGATCTGCTGGGACCCCCCCCCCCCCCCCCGGGCCCTTACAGCATCCATAAGTGACGGGAAGAGTTCCCCGCACTGGGATGTGCTGTGCAGACCTGTTGACAAAGAGCCTGGCTAGAATTTGTGTGAGGATGGTGTTGGAGAAATTCCATTTTCTATTGTCTGACAATAAAAAATACGTCACACATAAAGTTGCTGTATCTGTCGCTCGGAAAACTCAGGGAGGAAACATGTCGTGCGCTTGTTCTCAGAACTGGAGTCCTGCTACAGTGAATTATTTTATGACGTGGTGTGTGATGTTCCTGCTGCATTCGTAGACTTTAATTCTAAGCGATAACTGGGAAGGAAATAACCCTAAATTAAACCATGAGAAGGGTGCAGTTTCAAGAAGGAACATGCAGGCAAGCACTTAACCACATCTGCCAGAATAAAAAACAGCCACAGGGGTTTAAGAGAGTACACATTGACCAGCCATGCACAGAGGTTGGGAAGGAAACACAGAAACTTCCCACTTCCCCATTGCCCCAGTGACCCCTGCCCTATGCCCAGGGGAAGGCAAAAAACCTCCAGGATCCCTGGGCCAATCAGGCCTGGAGAAAAATTGTTCCCCCACCCCACCCCAAGCACCGAGAATATAGAGCATCACTTGCCCCAGACTGAGAGTTCCTGTCTATACTTTGTGGCTAATAGCCACTGATGGACCTCTGCTCCAGATGTTTATCTAAGTCCCTCTTGAAGCCGTCCATGCTTGTAGCCACCACCACCTCCTGTGGCAGTGAATTCCACATTTTAATCACTCTTTGGGTGAAGAAGGACTTCCTTTTATCTGTTCTAACCCGACTGCTCAGCAATTTCATGGAGTGCCCGCGAGTTCTTGTATGGTGAGAAAGGGAGAAAAGGACTTCTTTCTCTATCTGCTCTATCCCATGCATAATCTTATAAACCTCTTGTTATGGAGAAGATCTCTTTAATGGTTAACCCTACAGATTCAGGTTCTAAGTTATCTCCCTTTGGGGGCAAGTAGATGTCTCTTCATTCTTATTTGGAGGGAATGAACTGTCATAAAGGCGGGGAAATCCCTTCCAAATATAGGTTCAAACGCCGAAAAGGCGTTTGATAATCTTTCTTGGAAGTTCTTACTGCTAAAATTAAAAGAAGCAAACCCGGGAGATAAATTCAAATATAGGTTCCTTTTTTCCATGACTGTTCAATCTCTATTTCCTGAAAGGTGAATATAAGAGCAGCCGATGTTGGATCAGGCCAGTGGCCCATCCAGTCCAACACTCTCTGTCACACAGTGGCCAAAAACACCAGGTGCCCTCTATCAGGAGGTCCAGCAGTGGGGCCAGAACACTAGAAGCCCTCCCACTGTTGCCCCCCCCCCAAGCACCAAGAATACAGAGCATCACTTGCCCCAGACTGAGAGATCCTATCTATACCTTGTGGCTAAGAGCCACTGATGGACCTCTGCTCCGTAGGTTTATCTAATTCCCTCTTGAAGGTGTATTTTATTGGCTGGCTTTAATGAGCATAAGCCTTAACATCACACCCATAGTTTTGCTCTGCTAAAATAAGATTTTTTAAAACCTGCCCAACTCTGCAAGCAGTGCTTGCCTGACTAATGCCGGGTTTCCTCCCCCCCAGCTCAGCCAGAGGTACGGGCCAGTCTACACTATCCATCTTGGCTCGCTGCCCTGTGTGGTCCTCTGTGGCTACCAAGCAGTGAAGGAAGCCCTGGTGGACCAAGCCGATGACTTCAGTGACCGGGGAGAGTTCCCTGTCTTCTACCGCTTCACTCAGGGCAACGGTAAGAGAGCTGCCCCCCCCCCCAAGGCCCTGCCGGCGGCAACAGCCGCATCGAGACAGACAGGTCATTGCTCAAGAGCAGAACCAGGGCTTGCAGCAGAGCCCTGGAATACCCATTAATTGAGAGACAGTGTGGTGTAGTGGTTAAAGTTTTGGACTAGGAGCTGGGAGACCCAGGTTGGAATCCCCGCTCTGCCATGGAAGCTCACTGGGTGACCATGGGCCAGTCACACGCTCTCAGCCTAACCTGCCTCATGGGGTTGTTGTGAGGATAAAACAGGGGAGAGGAGAACGATGGAAGTGGCTTTGGTTCCCCATTGGGGAGAAAGTAGGATGTCAATAAAGTAAATAAATAAAAGTAAGGTATTAATGTGGGCCCAGTCCACCAGGAAGTTCCCCGATACAAGAAGAGATTGAATTTGTACCCCGCCCTTCACTACCCAAAGGAGTCTCAGAGTGGCTTACAATCTCCTGTCCCTTCCCCTCCCCACAACAGACACCCTGTGAGCAGTGTTCCCTCTAAGCTGTGGAGTCTTGTGAGCAAAAATTCTACCTTGTGAGCTACTGGCATTAAAGTTGTGAGCCGGCGATTTGGCTGCTGCATAAATTAGTTTGCTCTGGAGCTGTCCTTCCTGACCAAAGACAAAAATGTGTGAGCCGGAGGCTAAAGAACTGTGAGCTAGCTCACACTAACTCACCTTAGAGGGAACACTGCCTGTGAGGCAGGTGGGGCGGAGAGAGCTCTTTTGAGCACTGCCCTTGAGAGAACAGCTCTGAGGGCACTTGTGACTGACCCAAGGTCACACCAGCAGCTGCATGTGGAGGAGTGGGGAATCAAACCTGGCTCTCCCAGATTAGAGTCCTCACTCCTTCTAACCACTTCCCAAGACAAGCTTCATTGAAATGGGCAGGACCTGTAGAACAGCACCATAGTGGGTTGGGCCCTAATCCTTGTGCTAAGGCAGGGATCTTGTCAGGAAAGGTTTAGGCCCGGGATCTCGCATGTTGCCTGGAGTGTCCGTGGGCAGAAACGTTAAAAAGGGAAGCAGCACCAGTCTCCCACGATGCAGAAGGGCTGGTGAGCCCCTTCCCTCCTCCCTCCCTCGCCCTCCTCTCCCTGCAGGCATCGCCTTCTCCAACGGGGACAAGTGGAAGGTGCTGCGCCGCTTTGCCCTGCAGACGCTGAAAAATTTCGGGATGGGAAGAAGCAGCATTGAGGAGCGGATCCAAGAGGAAGCCCAGTGCCTCGTGCAAGTGTTCCGGGAAACCAGGGGTAGGGACCGGGCCGGATATCGGGTGGGCTCCCAGCCAGCACTCCGGGAGAGCATGGTGGGTTGGGGGAGGGTGCCACCTCTCTTTGGCCCAAGGAGCTTCCCCTGCCAGGGTCTCTCTCTCTCTCTCTCTCTCTCCTCCTGGAGGACCCCCACCCTGTCTGGGAGAGCAGCAGCCGTGAAGGGTTGGGCTGGCATGTGAAGGCAGGATGGGTCTCAGTGACTAACCACACCAGGTGGGAACATTCGGGGCAGGTGGGGTGGGGGGGCAGAAGAGCCGATGAGCCCAGAGGAGTCAAGGTCTCCCTCGCAGGTGGTGGCCCCCCGCAGTCCTTGGACCCTCCTCCCTGGCATCGCCCACCTCTCCTCCCTCCCCTTCCAGGGGCTCCCTTCAACCCCATCAACCTCGTTTGCCGCGCTGTCTCCAACGTCATCTGCTCCGTGGTTTTTGGCAATCGCTTTGACTACAAAGACGCCGACTTCCTCACCCTGCTGGACCACTTCAATGAGAACTTCAGGATCATGAGCTCCTTTTGGGGGGAGGTGAGTGGCGGTGTTGGCTGGGGGAGTGGACACGGAGGCGGTAAAGGGTGGTCTGTGTTGGGAGGTGAGGAGGGTGTGTGTGCGGTCATTAGAAGAAGCCACTGCAGGGAGAGCTAAGCCATCGGGTTGGGCGCGGAATCCCCAGTCTTGTTCCCTGGCTCAGACGCCCTGGTTTGCTTTGAGTGATGCCTTTGGTGACTCCCCCACTCACCCGCAGAACCCAAAACAGCAAAGGATCCAATTTAGAGTCCAGTGGGGGCACCTCTAAGACCAACAAAGGCTTATTCAAGGTATGAGCTTTCGTGTGCAGGGCACATTTTTTCAAATCCATTGGAATGGTAGGATGGTAGTTCTAAATTTAGAAGAAGAAGAGAGGAAGAGATTGGATTTATACCCCGCCTTTCACTCACTTGGAGTCTCAGAGCGGCTTGCAAACTCCTTTCCCCTCCCCTCCCCACAACAGACACCCTGTGAGGTGGGTGGGGCTGAGAGAGCTCTTTCCCAAGCTGTCCTTGAGAGAACAGCTGGTACAGAGCTACGGCTTGCCCAAGGTCACCCAGCCAGGTGCAAGTGGAGGAGTGGGGAATCAAACCCGGCTCTCCCAGATTAGAGTCCGCGCACTTAACCACGACACCAGACTGGCTCTCCAAACTGGCTCTTAGGAACTTAACAGCAAATTAACATGTAATATGTAATATGATGATGTTTAAGTTATGCAAAGTGAAAAACTAAAAAGAAGTTAAGGTTGTAAGGTACTTATATGCTTAAGCAGGGACTTGTATTTGAAAGTGTGTGCCTTGCACATCAAAGCTCAGACCTTGAATAAAGCTTTGTTGGTCTTAAAGGTGCCCCTGGACTCTGAATTTGTTCTGCTGCTTCAGGCCAACACGGCTGACCGTCTGGATTTAGCAAAGGATCCAGCTGGGGAGGGAGGGGCAGCTGGACTGAAGCTCTGGCCAAGTGCGTGTCAAGATTTGGGTTTTACAGAGTCTTTATTCTGGGGGAAGAGACTCTGTGGGCGGCAATTTTTAGTAGAACACAATGAAACAGACTGACGAATTCCTAAGGCGGCATGCTGTGCCACTCCACCGAAATGACACCAGAAGAAAACTTCTGCCTTTTCCTGATTCTCTCTCTCTGTCCTTCCCCAGTTTCCCTCGCTCTCCTTTGTGGCTTCTGGAGCTGCCTTCTTAGAATCTTCCTGTCACTCACCTGTTATCACATACCCTTTCCTTGACTTTAATTGACTAATTAATTGCTCAAAAAGGATCAATTAACCAGGGACAAGAAAATGTTGGGGTAAGTGAGGTAGGTGTGTGTATGAAAACCTTGGGGGGCTTTTGGAACGCTTGGTCACAAAAGAATATCTGCTGGTTGCTCCCCTTCCCCAGCTCTACAACATCTTCCCCCGGTTCATGGACCTCCTGCCGGGGCCCCATCAACAAATCTTCCGCAACTTTGAGACACTGCGGCAGTTTATTGCTGAGCGCATTCGCAGGCACCAAGAGAGCATCAATCCCAGCGACCCGCGAGACTTCATCGACTGCTTCCTGATCCGCATGGAGCAGGTACTTCAAAGGCACCCGTGGGAGGGACCCTCAGGCGTGGGGCCCTGGTTTAGTGACGGATTTGGAAGTCCATCTTCCCCTCTCCTGTTTCCACTCCAGGCGGTTAGCAGCAGCGTCACCCTGGTTGATTTTTAAATGTTTTTTATCCCACCCTTCCCAGAGGTTCAGTTCAGCTGCCAACAAACCTAATTGGTGTCATGACATTGAATATTTAAGGTTAAGAGCGTAGCTCCATTTTCAGCCAAGGTAAAACACAGGGTGACCCCTGTGCAGAACTGAAACACAGCTAAGTTTGACTGGTCACCATCCCGTATTACCACATTGGGACAGTTCCTGGTCTTTCGTCACCCTGAGCAACCCCCCTCCCAAGCTGCCCCACTGCTAGTCGGGGGCAACCCTCTCCCCTGCACCAGACACCTGGTCCCTCTCATGTCGCTGATGGCTGGGTCTGGCACAAGCCCCTGCAGGTCCTCTGTGCCCTCCTCACTGTGGAGGCCCACAGGCAGGTATATAATGTTGGAAGTTCCAGGTGCGATGTCCCCCGTCTCGGACCTCCAGGCAAGAGAGACTAGATAGCTAGATAGGCACACTCACCTTTCTTCCTGTCTCTACTTTTCTGCCACTGTCCTCTTCGAATTGCAGATTGTGTTCTCAGGGACCATTTCCCCCTTCCTTCCACTCTCCCTCACACACTCGGAGACGATCTCTCTCCCCACATGCACCGGGAGAAAGAGATGCGGTCCTCTCTTGGCACCACGAAGCAGAAGGGCCTTTCGCCACCCGCCTCCATCCTTTAGCTAGTAACTTAGTACTGGTTCTTGTCTCTGCTCTTTCCTAGCAAAAGTGTACTTCACAAATAAACAGAGAAGTATTTTCTCTTCTACACTTGCAATATGGCTCTGTGTAACCAAGTGACGCTCCTGCATTTGGAACTCTATTTAAGCACTCTGCTATCTACTGGTAACTGGACTAACCTGACCAGTTAACCTCAATGTGTACTGCCTGACAAGACAGAGCCCCCGTCGGTTCAAGGACTCACCGTTCCAAAGGGGCCACTTAAAACCGGCACAGAGAAGTCTGGTAGCTCTGACTGGGGCAGATCAGGGAGTGCTGAGGCTTGGTTTGCCCTCCAGCCAGCCGCTCCCTGCCCCACGAGCTCAGCAGCGGGGAGGGTCCAGAAGGGCCCCAGCCCAGCTCAGGACAGGGGCCCGGGGGGGGGGGGGGGACAGGGCCTAGCCGCCCCTTCCGAGTGGCCTCCACTGTTGCCGCGATTTGCAGGAGAAGCAGGACCCGCTGAGCTATTTCCACATGGAGACGCTGGTGATGACCACCCACAACCTGTTCTTCGGGGGCACCGAGACCACCAGCACCACCCTGCGGTACAGCTTCCTGATCCTGATGAAGTACCCCGACGTGGCAGGTGAAGGGATGTGTGCCTCGGCAGCGCTCTCGGTAGCCCAGCTCCATTTCACTCTCCCCTGTGGGGAACGAGGGACAGGCGACCCACTGGTCAGTCAACCCCCAAGGCTGAGCCTTGTGTGAATTAAGCATCTAAACACACTCTGTGCAAGTGACTGCTTTTCCAAGGCGAGCTCTGGGTCAGTGTCCCCCCCGCCAAGCTATGGGATTGCACGGGTGTCATTTGGTGTAGCAGTTAAGAGCACAGACTCCCAACCGGGAGAACCGGGTTTGATTCCCCACTCCTCTGCATGCAGCCAGCTGGGTGACCTTGGGTCAGCCACAAGTTTTCTCAGAGCTGTTCTCTCAGGGGCAGTCCTCAAAAGAGCTCTCTCAGCTCCACATACCTCACAGGGTATCTGCTGTGGGGAGGGAAAGGGAAAGGAAACTGTAAGCCCCTCTTGAGACTCCTTTGGGTAGTGAAGGGCAGGGAATAAATACAATCACTTCTTCGTCAGTCAGCTCTTCTAGGATCTGACTTGGGAGCCCCCCCCTCCCCCCCAAGCACCCACACCTGGAGAGCTCTTGAGGACAGACGGGGGTCTTACAGGCCATTAGCTAGAGTTGCCAACTCCAGGATGGCAGGGTTCTCAGGATTTTTGTTTTGTGCCTGGGACGGTCAGAGTTTGGCCCGGGGGGTGGGGGGACTAAGCAGGGATGTGATGCAGCCCATTACCTCGGGGGGGGGGGGGGGCTGGTCTCTGTCATCTGGAGCTCAGCTGTAATTCCAGGAGGGCTCCAGGACCCTCCTTGAGGTTGGTAACCTGACAGGAGTCGACTGTCATGCCCCTTCCCTCTGTCCACCTTCAGTGCCTCCTGTCTGTCTGTCTGTCTGTCTGTCTGCAGCCCGAGTCCACCAGGAGATTGACCGAGTGATCGGGTGTGAGCGGGCCCCCTGCCTGGCAGACCGCAAGCTCATGCCCTACACAGATGCTGTCCTCTATGAGATCCAGCGCTTCATCTCCATCTTGCCCATGGGGCTGCCCCGTGCCGTCACGCGGAACACACCCTTCCGGGACTTCCTGCTTCCCAAGGTACCCCAGCACCAGGGCCAGCCTTCTCTGCCTGCTCGGTTTCCAGTTTGGTGTCGTGGTTAAGAGCGGCGGACTCTAATCTGGGAGAACCAGGTTTGATTCCCCACTCCTCCTCCACATGCAGCCAGGTGGGTGACCTTGGGTCAGTCACATAAAAACATAAGAGAAGCCACGTTGGATCAGGCCAGTGGCCCATCCAGTCCAACACTGTTTCACACAGTGACCAAAACCCAGGTGCCCTTAGGAGGTCCAGCAGTGGGGCCAGGGCACTAGAAGCCCTCCCACTGTTGCCCCCCCGTCACAAGTTATTTCAGAGCTGTTCTCTCGAGGGCAGTCCTCAAAAGAGCTCTCTCAGCCCCACCTACCTCACAGGGTGTCTGTTGAGGGGAGAGGAAGGGGTTGTAAGCCACTCTGAGACTCTGGGTGAAGGATGGGGTATAAATCCAGTCTCCTCCTCCTCCTTCTCTCCCTCTGAGGCTGTCCAGAGACATATGTGAGAAGGATGCTCACTGTGCGCGTGCCTTGCCTTCTCATGGCAGTAAGGCTGTAGCACGTGAGCACATCCAGCAATGCCCCAGCTGCACCTTCTCCCCGTCCCCTCGAAGCCCAGGCAAGCAAAGAAAACTGCTGCCGCAGGTGAAGGAGGCCCTGCTGTGCTTCAGGATCAAAACAGCTCCCAGAAATGGGCTCCTGGGGCTGTCCTAAAACCAGTGACCCTTCTGGACCTGTTAAGAGTGTGACAGTCATCTAACCCGGATGGACATTGCTGAGGCACTGGACCTCCAGAAGGAACCAGCCAGGACTCACTTCCCGTCTCCTGGAAAAGGCAGCTCTCCTGGGGCAACTGAGGCCAAAGCCAGACTGGGTGCCAGGTGGTCCGCATGACTCTAGACTTGCGCTGTTCTTGTGTTTTGGAGACAGGAGGGTTCTTTTCACTGGGTTCCTGCCAGCGTGCTGAGGGACAAGTATGTCTGCTTTCTCTCTTGCTTTTCTGAAGATAAATGGCTGGCCACAAAAATGTTCTGTAGGGCATTACACAGGTGGTTCAAGAAGCAGCTGGGTGAGGGAAGCTGCTGCCCCTACTGGCTGCTCTCTCTCTCTCAAAATTCCTTTCAAGCGTAAGACCACGTCTCCCCCCCCCCCCCTCCACAACAGGGCACCAACGTGATCCCGCTGCTGAGTTCAGTGCACTATGACCCATCCCAGTTCAAGGACCCGGATTCCTTCAACCCAGCCAACTTCCTGGATGAAAACAACGCTTTCAAAAGCAGCGATGCCTTCATGCCCTTTGCCCCAGGTACGGAGTGGGCAGTGGGGGGGGGGGGGAAGAGTCCCCATCCCAAACCTGCAAGAAGAAACCGGGGTTTCAGCCTGTAACCACCACACACGCACACACATGTAACTGGGAAGAGGGACGTCCATCGTTAACACCCCAGAGGCAAGTGAGAAAAGGGGTAAAGAACTGGGAAGTGGCCCAGAAGGGTCAAGGGAAGGAAGCAGGAGCTGCGACTCACTGGCGGCGCGTGCGGATCTAGCAGGGCCAAAATTTCTATTTATTGATTTGCTCCCTTTATACCCTGCCTTTCTCCCCGATGGGAACCCAAAGTGGCTTCCATTCTTCTCATGTCCTGTTTTATCCTCACCACAACCCTGTGAGGTAGCTTAGGCTGAGAGTTTGACTGGCCCAAAGTCTCCCAGTGAGCTTGTAATTAACACATGGAATTCCCTGCTGCAGGAAGCATAGCCTGTGGGGACCCCAGCAAGGGGCTTCCAAGGCAAGGGAGACGTAGAGGAGGTTTGCCCCTTGCCTTCCTCTGCAGAGCCTTCCTTGGTGGTCTCCCTTCCAAGTATGGACCCTGCTGAGCTTCTGAGATCTGACAAGATTGGGCTACACCACTGTGCCTTCCCTCACAGGTGTGAATTAGGGAGACACATAGAAAAAGATCATAGCCCATACTCTAGATTCCCAGGGGACGGCTGCAGCTGCCTCACCCCAGGTGGCAGAGGCTGGGAAAACATGGTTGAAAGGTAATCCCCCCCCCCCCCCCAGCATAAAGTACCTCCAACACACACACACACACACAGAGAGGGCAAAACTCCAGAAAGACCAGGCAGGAAGCCTTCAGGGGGGCATTCCATCTACCGTCTGACCGCCGGCCTCGTCAGCAATGACGAGCAAAAGGTGCCCTCTACCGACAGAGCGGAGGGGCTCATTTCTAAATGCGAAAGATGAGCCTTCTTCCTGGCATCTTCCGTTCTCCTGACTGCCAAGGGGCCCTGGTTGTGTGCCACAACAAGGACAGAGTCCTGGGCTGGGCCTGCCAGCTCATGCCCTTCTTCACTCCTTCCTCCCCCCCGCAGGGAAGCGCATCTGCCTGGGAGCCGGCTTGGCCCGCATGGAGATCTTCCTCTTCCTCACCACCCTGCTGCAGCACTTCACCTTCCGGCCGCTGGTCGCCCCGGCCGAGATCGACCTGGTGCCCCAGTGCACCGGCCTGGGCAACGTCCCGCCCCCTTTCGAGTTCCAGGTCCTCTCTCGCTAGCCCCAGGAAGGGGCCGGAGCCCCATGCCCACATGTGGATTGCCAGAGACGCCTCGATCTGGGCAGCGGGCACGGCCCCCCCCCCCAACGACCACCAGGGCTGTGAACAAGCCACGCCTTGAAACGGGTCCCAATTCCACTCCAGGGACATGAACAATCGTTCTCTCTCTCCACATAATACATTCTGCCTTTCCTAGTCTGTTGTCAGGTCTGTGCTGCTTCTCATTGTTGGCAATGGTGGAAAGGACAGCCGGGTGACAGCGGGCTGTGCTTTGGGATTAGTGAGGGGAAAACACTCTGCACATGGTCAAAAGACATTTTTAAGGGTGCTTCACACGCAAGTTGGCCAGGGCTGGACTCATATTAAGTGGAGGTTTGGGGAAGAGGGCAGGGACAGTCATACAAGCATCAGAAGAGTCCTGCTGGATCAGACCAGTGAGGGTCCATCAAGTCCAGCACCAAATCATCACACACAGGGGCCAGCCAGTTTCTCTGGAGGGCCAGCAAGAGGGCAGAGAGGCCGAGGCCTTCCCCTGATGCTGCCTCCTGGCTCTGGGACTCAGAGGCTCAATCACCATGGCTAGTAGCCATGAATCTACCCAATCTCCTTTTAAAGCTGTGTATTCCTGTGGCCATCACGACATCCTCTGGCAGAGAATTCCACATTTTAACCACTCTCCGTGTAAAGCTGTATTTCCTATTGTCTGTCCTGAACCTACTGCCCATCAGCTTCACTGGAGGCCCTCGAGTCCTAGTATTTGTGGAGAGGGAGAGCTCTTGGTCAGCTCTCTCCACCCCGAGCATAATTTTACAAACCTCTATCATGTCCCGTCTCCTTTCCGAATGGAAAAGTCCCTGACGCTTCAGGCTTTCCTCCTAGGAAAGGTGCTCCAACCCCATCCTCATCTTGGTCTCTCCCCCCCCCCCCCCAGGACATTCTCCAGCTCAGCAATGTCCTCTTGGAGATATGGGGGACCAGAATAGTACACTCTCGAATCAGGCCCTTTCCCTGCCTGACAGTGTGAGTTTCCCCTTCTCTGCTTCTCGGGGAGACTCTGCAAGGGGCCTCCCTCCCCGCCAGAAGCTGCTTTTGCAAGACAGCTCCCGTGGGGCCACCTGGCAGCCCGTTCAGTTCCCACATCCCTCCCCGCCTTTACGATCCTACCCCGATGCGGCTGAACGGCCCGTGCCGCTCCCTTTGGGCTCATGAGAGTATAGCTCGTGGTCCACTATCAGCATCGGCTGGGCCAAAACACAGGCTCCTGCCACCCGGGACACAGTGCAAGTGTGGATCTGGGCCCTGAAGAGTCTCTGTAGCACCAACGGCACTCCCCACTCTGCACAGAGATCTGCCCACATCAGCGGCAGCAGTTAACCCCTGCAGGTCTGAGGCACGTCTTCCTGCCAATCCACCTCCATGCATGTTGGGGGGGGGGGGGGGGAGGTTGGGAGGTGAGCACAAATGCATATTGGGGGGGGTTAGTTTCTCTGCATTAAGCCAGGAAGATGCAGCTCTTCACATGTTCTTCATGCACATGGCAACCAGATGACACATGCAAATTCTGAGGAGAAAACTGCTTGTGGTGCCTTCTTCCCTCCCCCCCCCCCCCCCCCCCCCCCGGCCAGGGGAGATGGAGCACAGCAGCCCAGTTTAAACAAAACCCCACTGGGGAGTGGGCGTGGCTCATCAGGACTAGCAACATGGGAGGGGGGAGTTGGGGCAAGTTCTAGTGAATAATGACATTGGGAGAGGCCAGCTCGCCGAAACTGGGGACCCCAGCAGCTACAAAAAGACACCAGGAGACCTAACCTCCCCTGTCTCTCACCTGTTCTGGTCCCAGAACTCAAGGGACGTGCCCCCCCCAGAGGGAAATGCCGTTGGCCCAGCAACCCCCCCCCCCCCCGAAGTCATAAGAGGATCAGAGGAGCCCAGTGGGCCAGACTGAAGGCCCAGCCTTCTGTTCTCCAACCGTCTCTTCCCCCAGCTGCTTCTCGGAAGCACACAAGCAGGATCACTGCAACAGCATCCTCCCACCCCGGTGCTCCCCAGAGACTGATCTAAAGAGGAGTCCTGCCACTGGTACTAGAAAGAGTGGACTAGTACCCATTGACAGTCCCGGCTGCCATGAATTTGTCCATTCCCTTTTAAAACCTTTCCAAGTTGGCAGCCATCGCCACATCCTGTGGCAGTGAGTTCCGTAGTTTAACTACGCACTGTGTGAAGAAGTCCTTGCTTTTGGCTGTCCTGAACCTCCCCCCTCCCTTCAGCTACAGCGGATGACCGGGGGGGGGGGGGGAGTTCTAGTATTATGGGAGAGGGAGAACAGTTTCTCCCAGTCCACGTATTGTGTGTGTGTATATATATAAGCAGGGGTCATTTCGTAGAAAAAGAGATGCAGGAGCTCATTAGCATAACTCATTTGCATATGCCACCCCCCCCCCCCCAACATACCGGAAGTGTGTCAGAAGGCAACACCCACCCCTCAGGCTCCACTCCACAGGTGAGTGAAACTGACCTGCTCTCCCTCCATTCCCTTCCCCATCCAATACTTTGTGCAATAAAAATAAGCGTCAAGAACACACCCTCATTCTCTTCCTGCTCCCTTGAAACCACCCGGTTTCAAGTAGACTTGAGATACCCAGGACATGTGCACCACCCATCCCTTCCCCTCCCCACAACAAGACACCCTGTGAGGTAGGTGGGGCTGAGAGAGGTCTTTTGAGAACTGCTCATGAGAGAACAGCTCTGAGAGAACTTGTGACTGGCCCAAGGTCACACCAGCAGCTGCATGTGGAGGAGTGGGGAATCAAACCCGGTTCTCCCAGATTAGAGTCCAACTCCTAACCACTACACCAAACTGAGGGGGTGGAAGCTGCTGAAGGGTTGGTGAAATTTCTCCAGTACTTATGTGCCATGTGCTCCGATAAAAAAGGGTATACTTAGAAAATTTATATGCCACCTTGAGCAAGTCTCTGGAAAAGCAGCACACAGTCATAAAAGAATAAAATTATCAATATTAAAACAAAACATTAAAATCAATA
This sequence comes from Lepidodactylus listeri, assembly GCA_029233225.1. NCBI lineage: Eukaryota > Metazoa > Chordata > Lepidosauria > Squamata > Gekkonidae > Lepidodactylus > Lepidodactylus listeri. The sequence continues at coordinate 43,383,890 of JARCFY010000020.1, forward strand.
AAGACCCTAGCAGGGCTTTCCCCGGGGCGCTGCGCCTCTGCACTGCTCGGGGAAGCTGAGGAGGGGGCGGGGCTTGGTCATGTGCCCGCCCCCTGGGCTCCTTGCTCCTGAGCGCTCCCGCTCCAATGGACCCCTGTATATAAGGCAAGCCGTGCTGGCAAAGACCCACCTACTCTCCCATTGGCCACTGGGGAAGCTGCCTTGGTGTCCTATTGGCCTGTCCTGCCGGCTCCTCCATTCTTACACCCCCACTTTTGACGCATTGCTCCTTGGGAGCTGTAGTTCTCAGCTGGCCTTACTGCAAACATAGCAAAGGAAATCAGAACTACAACTCCCATGCTGGAAGTCCCAGGAGGCCACGGGCCTTTAGCAGGGAGTCAGTTAAACTGTTAATCAGTTAAAGTGTTAAACGGGAAGCAGCTTTGGGATTGAAAGGGGTTGGGGGGGGAAAGGGAAGGCCTGGACATCTCTCTGAATCACCACTGATCTCCAGACTACGGAGATTATGCGGCTCTCCTCCCCAGACTGCCCCCTTGGGGCAGCAGAATGACTTGAGACAGCCCAGTCTTATAGCCAAGCAGAAGGAAATAAACACAGCTGGCCTCCCTCTATTTCCCCCTTCCCTCTGCCGCCCCCCCCCCCCCCCCCGTGTCAGAATCTGCAGATTCAGACAAGGATTTTTGGGATCTCATGCTATATATTGTAACCTGTTCCTGTACCCACTTTGTAATCATGCCTATTGCTATTAGCTGTTCCTATGCCCACTATATAATCATGCCTATTGCCATTTGCTTGACCATTGTGAATGTATATTATGTGACCCCAGGTTTATGGCTTTGACCAGGCCTGGTCTGTGTATCTGTTTGCCCGGGAGAATGACAACTTCAAAGCATGGGAACAATGGGCCTCTCACACTCCTGCCTCCGCATTCCATTCATCCCGGCTGGGAAGACAGGGGAGGACAGGGACCATTTCTTATCAACGTGCGAAAGCCTTGGGGAAGGCATTTGTTATGTGAATATGGTTACATCTGAGGGGTCTGGTTTGGGAAGGGAGATTTACTGCTTCACACCTCACTTTCTTTCCTGTGGGAAGCAAACGGCCAGAGAACCTTTTGCCCGCGGTTTTTCCCCCTTGTTGATTGGTTACCTATGGGCAATTCAAATTGTACTGGAGAGTATATTAGACCTGCTTCTATTGTATGCGTTATCTCTGACAATAATCCGAGGACCTGTACCAATGTAGAAATTGGAAATAAAGAACTGTGTTTCATCAACAAAGATCTGATCCTTGATTACTTTGAGCAGAAGCCTCACACCCAGCCACAGCTGGGACACCCCCCTGGAGCTTCCTTCCAGAGCCCCTTGCATTTCCTCCCACCGCAGGGCCTTCCTCCTAGTAATTTTATAAACCTCTACTGTGTCTCCCCCCTCCCTTGCCCTAAACATTTTAACCAGTCCTCATAGGGCAGCTGGCTCCAGCCACCCCCCCCCCCACAAATGGGCAAGCAGAAGCCATTTCCATGAGGTCATGTTTATTCCGCCTCCTCTGCGAGCCCCTCCGAAGGCTCCTTCGCCCTCTTTCCCGTCCCCTCCGTCCTCATGGGCTTCCCTGCTCTCTCCCCCTCTCGACTGATTGATGGGTCGACATGAGCAGGCTAAGCAGGTGTGGCAGCTCTGGGGGGAACCGAAGGGCCCCTGCCATTTGGGGGGGGCACCTACAGACAGGGCCTTGAGCAGGGAAGGCCCCCCCCCCACATTGAAACAAGGAAGCAACAAGGGACCCTAGCAGAGGGGCTGTTCCTACGGATGCACGGCCCACACACGACGCACCCCCTTTCTCCTCCGGGCTCAGCTCGCCCTAGGCAACCCCCTTCTCGGGCTGGAACTATGCACCCTCCCACTGCACCTGGCTGGGGTTTGGGGCAGCAGATGCAGGTGGTGGCAGCGGCAGCGGCAGCAACAGGCGGCTTGAAATGGCCAGAGAGAGCCAAGCATCTCCAGCTGTTTGATCTCCACAATATCTTCTGACTTCCTGTCAGGTGGGGCCGTTGGTCTGTGTGGCTGGAGGTGCATCATCCTTCTGGGCTGCTGCTGCTGCAGGAAAGAAAGCCGGAAGGGTCACTTCATGCCTGCGGGGGGGGGGGGTGCAATCTGCCCATGCTCAGAGGTTTTCCACTGTTCCACATCATTTGGGGACTAAACTATCATGGATTCTGAGTCTCACTCGCGCACTAAAGCCCCATGAAACAAGGAAGGCCTTTCTCAGCTCAGGATTAGAACAGCACAGCCGGCGGGGGGGGGGGGGGGGGGTGCAATTATGAGGAGACCATCTCAGGCAAGAACCACCTTGCTAACTGGGATTAGTAGTCACCCAGCTTTTTTTAAAAAAAGGTCTTAAATCAGTTATTTATTTACTTCATTATATCCCACCTGCCTCCCCTCCTAAAGCAGCTCACCTCATTCCTGTCTCCTCCATTTTATCCTCACAACAACCCTGTCAGGTAGGTTAGGCTGAGGGAAGTTTCAGAGGGTAGCAGTGTGAGTCTGCAGGAGAACAGTGAAATACGGGCCCAGGAGCACATCTGAGAGATCAATCAGGTTTTTTGGGTCTAAACTTTCAAGAGTCAAAGCTCTTTCCATTAGATACTCTTGACTCTCAAAAGTTTGCATCCAAAGAACCTGATTGGTCTCCCAGAGGTGCTCCTGGATTTGTCTCCAGCAGTTAGCCTGAGAGGGTGTGACCGGCCCAAGATCACCCAGCAGGTTTCCAGGGAAAAGTTGGGATTCAAACCTGGGTCTCCAATATCCCAGTCGTACACTCTAGCCACTACCACATGCCAGCTCTCACAAGTGAATGTTATTTACATAAATTTGGGATAGGGATTGTGATGGAATTAAAGGTTTGTGTACTGCTGCAGAGTCACGTGATTGAGAGAGGTGGGGGGCAGAGTGCTCGGAATTCGCAGTGAGTGACAGATAACTGTGAACAGTTGAGAGCTGACAGTTGGGAGAAAGGGTACTGAAAGTGAACTGGAGAGCTCTGAGGAGGACAAAAGTCTCTGGCTCAGTGGAACCACCTAGATAGCAGTTTGTGTGGAAAACCGTGGCTGAATAACCCTCTGAATTGGTACCCTCTAAACATAAAGAGGAGAGTGACTAGAGAGGGGAAAGTATAAGACCTCAGTGGTCACAAACACCAGATACGCTGTTCCAAAGGAACTTAGGAAGGTGGCTAACGAAGGGCTAAGGGTCTAGAGGAGTCTGGAAAGCTGGGGCTGTCCCATCAGTAGACTCAAGAGACCAGGCAAATAAAGCCCAAAGGCTAGCCACCAAGCAAGTATTGGAGAATGGAGTCAGAGGAGGGTTTTGTGAACCAAATAACATCTGTGTTATACTGAGAGTGATAAGCCTACAGCCTATGTGAAGGCAAAGTAAAATGTTTATTCAACAAAGAAACAAAATATCCTGTGTAAATACATCCCATCCCCCTGTTGAGTTTTCTGGGTAATAAAGAGCTGTGCTGTTTGACTTTTACAAGCACCGATACCTGACTTTCTGGTAAAGAATTATACGGGGCAGTTGTCCTCACTATATAAGTTATACCAAACCCCGAAGAGACTATTTGTACAGAGAACTGGTCAGCCTTCAGAAAACAGAACTGATCAGTCCCTTCATAGAAAACTAAATGGAATCCAGTACAAATATAGAAATATTGGCAGTGACTCCACAGCTCAGTCACAGCAATGGCCGGGGAGAGGTCGTCGTGTTATAGGGATAAACACCTGTTTGAAGTCCACAACACTCCTTTGCTTTTAAACAATGCACGACTTGTGCTGGGAACTCTCTGAGAAGAAACGTTCTTCATGCATGCATGAAGCTGGCACCTGCCCTTTGAAGCTGGCACTTGCAAGGTCTTTTTTTCTCACCCAACTCTGTCCTCTCTTGATCGAGAAAGGAGCTCCCGGCTCAGGAGTGAAGAAAGGGCACGTGGGCACACCTTGCCCTGGGATCTCTGTACCTCTTGAGAGGAGCACGCCTGAACACCAGAACATTCGGGACCACACCTGGAAGTACTTGCGCCAACTGAGAGCCACGGTTTTGCCTTGCACCCTGTAGGGTGTGGCCTGCAGCGTAGCCCCCTACACACCTTCCAACGTCTTCAAGGCAGCCTTGTGGGGCAAAATGTGGACATCCCAAACCTCCCCCCCCCCAGGACTACAGACCAGGCCAATTCACTGGGTGGCCGACACAAGGACAGTGCGTCACATACGTGGTGGGAGTTCTCTTCTTCCCTGCAAGTTCACGGCACCACATTCTAATTTTGAGCATGATGCATACAGAGCCGGAGAATCACACACAACAATGCACACCCAGCTGAAAAGACCCCGAGGTTGGAGCTCCTGTTTGCTCCATTAGGAACCTGATGTGCAGTAACAATGGCGACTCAAGAGGTGCTCAAAGGAGCAAAGAGCCAGTTTGACGTAGTGGTTAGGAGCACAGACTCTAATCTGGGAGAACTGGGTCTGATTCCCCACTCCACCTCCCCATGCAGCTGCTGGTGTGGCCTTGGGTCAGTCACAAGTTCTCTCAAGAGCAGTCCTCGAAAGAGCTCTCTCAGCCCCACCTCCCTCACTGGGTGTCTGTTGTGGGAAGGGGAAGGGAAAGGAGATGGTAAGCTGCTCTCCTTCGGGTGGTGAAGGGCAGGCTATAAATCCAATCTCCCCTTCTTCTTGGAGCACCTCTGGGTCTCGAGGACTTTGCATTGTGGGAATCAACCTGAAGAGGACACCCCCAGTTTTTGAACCAATGCTCCCTCTCCCCAGGCCCTTTTCAAGCCCCCTGGAGGACCCGAGTTGTGGGGGGAGGGAAGCGGACAGGATGCGACTCGAAGATCGAAAGATCTCGGGCAACCATCTGACTGACCAACCAAGTGGGCTCGGGGGGAACAACGTCAGCTGCCCAGGATGCCCAGACTCAAGCTGGCCAGGAAGTCCCGGCCAGGGGACTCAAGAGCCTTCCCTTGGAGCCAGCGGGGTGCAGTAGTTAAAGCACTGGCCTAGGATCTGGGAAACCCCAGGTTCGAATCCCCACCGGTGCCACGGAAGCTCGCTGGGTGACCTTGGGCCAGGTCACACACCTTCAATCCTAACCTACCTCATAGGATTGTTGTGAGGATAAAATGAAGGAGAGGAGGAAAATGCATGCCCCTTTGGATCCCCATTGGGAGAAGAGAGAGATAGAAATAAAGTAAATGTATGGATTCCAGGATCCAGCCACCATCTGGGGGCTGGCCAAAAGGGGGAAGGCGCTCAAAAACGCGCGCCCAGGGATCCCCACCCTCCATGTCAGCAGGACCAAGCCCAGCCAGGACAGCAAAGTGCCCCCCCCCCCAATTCACGTACCCAGCCGGTGCCTCCCTTTGGCTTCTGCCCGCTCTTTGGCATCAAAATACCAGACTGTGATGGCGTACCTGCAGAAGAAATAAGCATGAGGGAAGAGGTGAGCAGAAGCTGGCGCAGAGCTGGCCTTCTCCAGAGTGAGTTGTCAAGGAGCAGATTTGGGGTGGAACTCCATGGGGTGAGAGACACGGGGGGGGGGGGATCTGCTCTGCATCCGCTTCTGCAAGAAACACCCCCCCCACACACAGCGGGTTGGGCCCCAGGTTAAGGAGCAGAGCTGCACCTGGATTCTCCCCCTGGGAGAATTTTCCTAACGTCTTCCCCAGGTCCTAGTGACTGGACAAATGCTGCGAATTCTGTGCTCAGAACTCAGTTCTCAAGTGTATGGGGGTAGAATTTGAATCAGGACCGTCGCGTGGATCACTGTGGCCAAGTCGCCGCAGTCGAGGAAGGGAACCAACTGCCTGAGCAGCCGAAGATGGTAGAAGGCCGACCTGGCAGTAGCTGCTATCTGGGCCTCCATTGTTAAGGAGGCATCCAGGAGCACTCCCAAACTCCTAACCTCCAGTGCCGGCACCAATGGTGCCCTATCGAAGGTTGGGAGGGGGATCCCCACCACCAAACTGCCCCAGCTGACACAGAGGACCTCCGTCTTCACTGGGTTCAGCTTCAGCTGGCTCAGACTAAGCCAACCAGCCGCGGCTTGCGACGCCCACTCCAGGTCTTCCGGTCTGGAGTCCGACCGGCCACCCAGCATCAGATAGAGCGGGTGTCATCAGCGTACTGATGACATCCCAGCCCATACCTCTGGGCAATCTGGGCAAAGGGGTGAATATAAACGTTGAACAATATTGGGGACAGCACAGCCCCTTGAGGCACTCCACACTCCAGTGGGAGCCTCTTGGGACTGCTGTTCCACTAGTGCCACGCTTTGTCCCCAACCCTGGAGAAAGGAAGCAAGCCATTGGAGGGTGAGCCCCTGGACTCCCATGTTGGCAGGGCAGTGGAGCAGCAACTGATGGTCGACCGTGTCAAACACGGCCGACAGATCTGACAGCAACAGTACTGCAGCACCGCCCCGATCCAGATGCCTCTGGAGGTTGTCAGTCAGCTCGCTCACTGTTTCAATTGTGGCGGGGAGGTTGCGGCAGAGCGACAAGACTTTATCCGCGAAATAGCTTGCAAATGCCTCACAGCCAATATCCAATTCCCTGCCTTAAGGGAGAGTTGTTACAGACCGAATCATCCTGAACAACTGGGCAGGGCGTGAGCTCACAGATGCAATCGTGGCCACAAAGAATTCTCTTTTAGCAGCTTTGACTGCCATCTCATAGGCCTTCATAAATGCCCTATAGGATGCTCTTGTAGCTTCGTCTCAAGCGTGATGCCACCGACTCTCTAACCGCCTCAGCTCTCGCTTCATAAGCCGTAGCTCCTGGGTAAACCAGGGAGAAAGCCTAGTACGAGGGCGCCGGGGAGTGATCTCGTCGATGGCTGCAGAGAGTCAGCCATGCCAGTCCTCCACAAGCTCATCCAACGAGCCACCAGGGGGCATCAGATCCCGCAAGGCCATCTGGAACCGCACTGGGTCCATCTGGCTCCGGGTCCATCTGGCTCCGCGGGCGAGCTAAAACACGCTTGGTGCCTAAACAGGGTTGGGGTGGAATATTCAGGCGGGCCCTCGAGACATGGTGGTCCGACCATGGGACTGCCGAAGCAGTAACCTGGTCCACTGTGACCACTGCTGCAAAGATCAAATCGAGCGCCTGCCCTGCCCAGTGAGTGGGGGTCATTACCAGTTGAGAGACTCTCAGTGCCGCCACGAACATAGTATAAAAAGTGTGCCTTGCACACAAAGGCTCCTACCTTGAATAAAACTTTGTTGGTCTTAAAGGTGCCCCCACCAGACTCTGAATGTGTTCCACTACATCCTCTGACAGAGTGCGCATGTGTTTCCCTGACGAAGGAAACCGCCCCCTCCCGGCCACTTCAGGTCAGGAAAACGGCTCAGGGGAAGGCCACAGCCCCTCGCTTGCCACAGTCCTGATCCAAACTGGCCCTCCCCGGAGGCCCTGCCCCGCCCCAACTTGGAGAGGCGACCCCAGCGGTGCAGCTCCCTCCCCGGCAGCCCTCACCTCGTGGCGTAGGCCGGCTTCACTTCATGCGGGTTACGCCGGTCCGACCAGAAGAGGAGCAGCCGGTCAAAGATGGGCTCGATGTTGGCGACAACCTGCCGCCCTTCGGGGTATATTTGCAGGATCCCGCCGTGTACCTGGAAGAGGGGCGAAAACAAGGTGGGTCTGGGATTGTGGGGGCCTGTCAGCACAGACCCAGAACTCGCCAAGCCAGCAGGGGGCAGTGCCCCCCCCCCCCCGGGGAGAGTGTCCTACAGAGCTGTGATGCTGGGGAAGGAAACGTGAGCGGGAGTTCAGGGTAATGCCCCCCCCCCAGCACCAGTCACTCTTGGGGAAGGGGAGGGGCTGAACCTGGAGTCGGCCTTGTACTGAGTCTGGCTCTCGGCTGGCCTGTCGAGGTCAGTCATTGTCTACTCAGGCCAGCAGCCGCTCTCCAGGGCCTCGGGCAGAGAGCGATCGTCCACATCACCTCCTGCCTGGTCCTTTTAGCCGGAGACACCGAGCCTTCTGCCTGCCAAGCAGCTGCTCTGAGCCACGGCCCCTCCCTCCCTGATGGCTTTGGAAGCTGTGGGGGGGGGGGGGGGTTCTGTTCACCTCTAGCTATGCTCTCGTCCTCAGACTGAACTCCCCCAGGTTCAAATCACAGAGGAGACACTGAAAGCCATGGGGGGGGGGGGGTGCGGTTGATGGTGGAAGGCCTCAGCCAGCTCTCGGGCTTTGGGTGTATGTATGTCTCCCTATCTCACAGGGTTGTTATCAGAATCAAACAAGTGGGGACCCGCAAGAAACTCGTGGGAGCAGCTGTCCCATTCCCCCTCACCTCCTCTGCTTCTTCCCCTCTCCCCCTACTTCCCTCACACTCATTCTCCTTCCTGCCACCCCTTTTCTTACTCTCCCTCCCCTCCCTGTCACTTCCTTCCTTCCTGCCCCCCTTCCTGCCCCATCACTCTTTCTGCCCCTCTCACTCCCCCAGCCTCCCTCCTACTCCCCCACCCCCAGCAGCAGCAGCAGCAGCAGCAGCTGCCGCCGCCGCCGCTCTCTCACCACGGATTGCCCAAATGCAGACACCGGCCTCCTTGCCACCCAGCAGGCAGCCTGCCCTTTCTCTGCTCCTCTGTCTTCAGCTTTCTGCCTCCTTTCACTCCACAGCTTCTACTGAGGAAAACTACAGTCTTCTCCCTCAGTGGAGACTAAAGCAGTTTACATTATTCTCTCCTCCTTTTTATCCACACAACATCCCTGTGAGGCAGATTAGGCAAGATGGGGATCTAAACCTGGGTCTTGCAAACCCTACTCTGAAGCTCTAACCATTATACTACACTGATGTTGAAAAGCAGCAAGCAGCCAGGCCTAGTGGAATCATGCCAGTCCGGTGGTATCAAGTCACCCAGTGGGTGCTGCCAGGCCTCCGTTTGCCAGCCTCCAGGTGGGGCCTGGAGAGCCCCTAGAATGACAACTGAACTTCAGACAACAGAGATCTGTCTCCCTGGAGATCGTGGGTGGACTCTGTGGCATTACATCCAGCTGAGACTTCTCCTCTCCTCTCCCCTCCCCAAACTCTGCACTCTTCAGACTTCACCACAGAATCTCCAGGAATTTCCCATCCTGCAGTGGGCAATCCTAGTCCCAGGCCTGGCTCCAAACCCCTCGCTATTCAGCCATTCATACTGCAGGCAGAATCCTCCCCAATCCGAGGTCCAGTCCTGCTTTTTGCTCCCCCGCCTCTCCCCCCCCCCCCCCCCCCCAGGTCTCTCTCACTGTCAGTGTGGTGGGGCCAGGACTAGATCCCTGCAGAGGCCATTTCAAAAGGTATGAGGGGGGGATTCAACCCTCCCTGAGGTTTTTTAGAACACTTTTTGGATTTTTTTCTACAGACTACAGAGTCCCCTGAGCCTGTAGAAAAACCTGTTGGGAGACAGTGTTCCCCCTATCTGCAGAAATAAGTATCTGCACACAGAGGGGACTGCTTAGAATTAGACAGATAGATGAGAACTTATTTAAAAAACAAAAACAAAAACAAGAAGAGCAAGACAAACGACCCAACCAGACCCACAACTCCACTGTCTTCCAGGCAAAACTTGTGTCAGCTGAGTCACAGAGGGACATCACCATGGGGCAACACTCCAACCCAAGTCCAAATCAGGAACTCTGGGGCCCAGAGCCACCCTCTCCAAAGCGGTTCTGCCTGCCCTGCTTCTGGGTCTCCCTCTCAACTTCCATTTCTCAGCTGCAGGTAGAACCCAGGAGTCCTGCCTCAAAGCCCCCGGCAGCGGCTCAACCCACACATCCCTGCTGGAAAACCCTCCCTCATGACGAATGCAGGGGATGTGCTGAGAGAAAGGCACTCTGCATATGTTCAGGAGCACACACTGGTTTTGTTAGTGCCTTAAATGCCCTGCACTCTGCTCTGACTACTTCTCCCGGAGTCCCTGGATTGGAGGGCGCCCTGGTGCCAACCATCGCTCCTGCAGACCCCAGGCGCCTTGGACTGACCTCTGCCAAACTTGACAATCCGACCCAGGAGCCCTGAACAAACCCTGAAGGCTGGAGAGGAGGGGACAGGGAGGGCAGGGAGGGGGCCCTCTTGCATCCGTGGGGAACTGTTGGGACCATGCATCAGACTCGTGGGGGTGGGTGGGAGTGGGGTGATCACTGCAAAGAAGTCTTTTCCAGACCACCACCCCCCACCTACCTTGCTATCCCAGTGCCGGTTTAGGTAATAAATGCAGGTGACGCAGCGTCCGTCCCCGTTGGGGTTGTCAACGTGCCGCACGTAACCCATGCCGTTGCCGGGGTAACATGCCACCATGGCCTGGAGGGGGGGGGACGAGAGAGGAGGGGGGGGTTCATTCCCAGGGACAGAGAGGACCAGGCACCTCGTAGATCCGTGGACGCCCCCAGACTGCGCTCGCCTTGGCCCAGGTGGGGAGAACTCCGGACTCGCCTGCTCCGTCGCTCCTTCCGTGGACAAATCAGCAGCATGTGAGGGGAGGGAGTGGGGGGGGGGGGCAAACAGACCAGGAACGGAACACAAAAGGAGAAGGGTTGCATGCATAATTTCTAAAATTAAAATGTGCCAGGCCTTTGACATAAATAACCATTGCTGGGGACTTGTTATATGGAGCAACTCATAATGTTTGACAAACCTGAAGAATCTATATCTTCCCCCCTACCCCTTCTTCATCCCACCTTTTTTTAAAAGAGAAAATAATACAAAAATTTAAACTGAAACAAGCATTGCTGGCACTCTGCATATGCTCAGAGTTCCATCTCTGTCAGCCTTCAGATGTCTGAACGCAGAGCATGGGGCCGCCAGCTGAGCAAACCTTAACTAAAGAGCCATCCCAGCAAACCACACAGTGGAGCCCTCTGGGCGGCCCACCCCCCAACTCCCAGGGCACAAGCCCACCTTGCAAAACAGAGCAGAGCAGAGCAGCAGCCCCTCCCCTCCCTGACCTTCAATTATGGCTCCTGGTTGGAATGCAGCTGGAGATTTGGGGGGCAGAGCCTGAGGAGGGAGAGGCCTCAGCAGGGCACAAAACCCTTTCAAAACAGCCATTTTCTCCAGGGGGGACAGATCTCTGTCATCTGGAGATCGTTTATAATAATAGCAGGAAATCTCCAGCCACCAACTGGAAGTTGGCAACCCTTCCTTCGATACCCTCTGCAAAGGGAGGGACTCTGCAGCTGCTCAGAGGCACTCGCCACCGTGCAATGCCAGAGCTAAGACCCCTGAGAAACAGGGTCATGGCCTACAGAAAATAAAGTCAAAGACTTGACAGTAATTGGGGTGGGGGGGGGTTGAGGGGATGCCTGGGAGTTGTAGTGGGGAGCCCAAAAAAAGACTGAGAGCTTTTTAAAAAAGAGAGAACAGCTTGTTCCCAGGTAATGGGGGGGGGGGGAGCCAGCAGGACAACCCAGGAGAACAGCTCTATCCCCCCCCCCAAAAAAAGCCAGCGGCAATATCTCCAGCGAAGGCTCTGCAATCCAGGCTCAAGCTTGCCCTGAGATGCCCCCGCCTCCTCCCTCTCTCCCCCAAAGAAGAGCTGCAGCCAATCAGCACTGCAGGACTGGTGGGGGGAGAGGAGGAGGAGGGAAAAGACAGCCCCCCCCCACACACTTCCCTTGTCAGAGGCTGGAGCGTCCTGTTCCAGGGAGCAAAAAGGACATCTAGTCCCCGCGACGAAGGCGCAGGAGCAGCTCCAAACCGGGCCGCCAGCCCCACGTGGGACATCCCTGCCTGCCAGGGTCACCTGAGGACAACCACAACAGCAAGGGTGCACTCCTCGTCTCACAGCGCTCCCCCCCCCAGGGCCCAGCCACTCTGCAGTTCACTAGCCCTGAGGCGACTCAGTTAAGATCACGGCCGGCCAATCCGGAGTGGGGCAGGGGGCCCAGCGGGGGACCCAGGAGTCCTGGCTTTCAGCTGACACACACACACCCCGAGTGAGGAAGCTCCTGACAGCGCAAGCCCTCTGCCAGCGGATGCAAGACCTGGACTCCCCTGCATAGCCTCCTTCCCCCGCTGAGCCGCCCCCCCCCCTCCTCGGGTATCATTGCTCCACTCAGCTGCCAGGAGGGCGGGGGGGGGGGGGCGAGCAGGCGGGGGAGACAGGAATTCCAGGAAGAGCCAAAGGCAGGCCAAGCCTTCCTGGGAAACAGGGATCACTTTCTCTCCCCGGAAGCCAGCCTCCCCGCCCCTCCACCAGGCAGATCTTAAGACTGGTAGCATCCTTAACCCCCCCACCCCCGCACACCCAAGCCCCTGCCACAGCGGCAGGGGGGAGTGTGTGGGTGGGGGGGGGACAACTGCTCCAATTTCACTCGGCCTTCCATCAACCACCACAGTTTTCGGAAGAACAGCCCCTACCCCCCCAGCAAGAGCCGTGCTGGAAGATGCTGCCAGATTGGCGAGGGCAGCCCCAAATGGGGCTCTTGGGAAGTCAGGGTCTCAGCAAGCCCCCCTCCCTCCCGGCAAGGACAAGCTTCCCCGGCACCCACCCAGATACCCAAGAAGATGCCTCCCTCATGGGACTCAGGGAAACCGGACCCCCGGACTCCCCAGCCACGCAAGACCCCGGGAAAAGGCCCTTGGGGACCAGGTGGGGTGGCTCAGGCAGGCGTGAAGCCGTGAACCAGGCCTGGAAGTGTCAGAGCCCCTGCCTCTGTGCAGCAAACCCTGGCCCCGGGGATGAGTCCCCTCTGCCAGGGAACCAGCCGAGCTGAAGACCCAAGACCGCCTCCTGCCCTAGAGCGTGGCAAGGGAGGGGGGGGGAGAAGGGAGCAAGTGGCCTCTGGGGTCAAAGGTGAGCAGGCAAGAGGAAACCGTCACCACAGGAAGCCCTTCTTGCAGGATTTGCCTGCCGTTGCCTAGGCAACCCCAGCAGGAACCAACTGGGCTTCAGGGCTCCTTCCTTCGCAGACATGGGGGGGGGGGGGGGCTCTGCTCATGGATCTGGGGAGGGGGGAAGAGGGTCACCAAGTTCTGCTGACTCTTCCCCCTGGCCTAAGAAACGCCAACTCCCCCTTGCCTAAAGTTCAGATGGTCAGTTTTCTGGGGAAAGAACAGCAGCAACAGAAACCAAGCCAGCCTGGCAGCAGTGCACTTCCAGCACCCAGAGAGCGGGGCGGAGGTGGCTGTGGATAATAAAGTTGTATGCAGGCACTCTGCACATGCTTACACACACATGTGCACACCAACACTCCCTCTAAGCTGTGGAGTCCTGTGAGCAAAAATTCTACTTTTCTCAGCTCCTGGCATTAAAGTTGTGAGCGAGCGATTTGGCTGGTGCATAAATTAGTTTGCTCTGGAGCCCCATCCTTCCTGAGCTGAGACAATAATGTGTGAGCTGAAGGCTAAGAAACTATGAGCTAGCTCACACTATCTCAGCTTAGAGGGCACACGGGTGTGCACAGGTTTTGTGGCGGGGGGGGGGGGGTGTCCAGGGAGCGCTCCCCTCTGCCCTGCCAGGGGCCTTGGGAGGCTTACCGGAGGCAGACCTTTGTGCCAGAGAAGAGACAGGGTGCCCAACTATGGGCGGAGAAGAAGAAGAAGAAGAAGAAGAAAGGACTGCGCGGCGTTGTACTCTGGGATAGAAGCCCACTTTACGCACGCAGGAACTAGCCGGGCCTGCGAAGCCAGAGCGAGCCGGCCCTCCGCCTGGAACCCCGAGGGCCCACGCCTCGTTTCCCCCCTCGCCCACCGCCTCCAGCTCCGCCCCGCCTGCCCGGGCTCGCTCGCTCACCTTGGTGCGGCCGGTGACGTGGTAGCCGCCCAGCCTCCCGGCGCAGTGCAGGACGAGCTGGTCGACGCGGGCCACGAGGGCGCCGATGGCCTGGCAGCCGGGCTCGCGGCCCTCCACCCAGGCGATCTGGTCCCCGCGGATGCTGCTGCTGCTGCCGCCGCCGCCGCCGCCGCCGTCGGAGGGCCTGGGGCTGGCCAGCTGCCCGGCGCGGAACTTGCCGCCGCGGTGGAGGCCGCCCACCTCGGCCAGGACCCGCGCCCCCAGCGCCTCGCCCAGGAAGCCGTCCTTGACGCAGATGCCGTAGCAGGCCAGGCAAGGCGCCACGTAGTCCCGCGCCAGGCGGCTCACCGGCACCCGCTCCGCTGGCTGCTGCTGCTGCTGCTGCTCCGGCGGTGCGCCCGGCTCTGACTCCGGCCCGGCCCGCGGCCGCTTGGCCACCCCCTCGCCCTCCGCCGGGCCGCTAGTCTCCGCCCGCCGGCGCTTGGCCTCCGCCGGGCCGCTCAGCGCCAGCCACAGCAGGCCCCCGACGGCCCCGCGGCTCCCCGCCCGGCAGCTCTCCCGGCCCATGGCGCGGCGCGGCCAGCCTACGAGCTCCGAGGGGCCGGCCTCCTCCTCCGCCATGCGACGGCCCCGGGGCGGCCCGGAGAAGCCATGGTGCCGCGGCGGCCCGGTCCGGCGCTTCTGCCCAGGCCGGGGCAAGGGTCACGGCGAGGCCGGCGCGGGCATGGCGCGTGGGCCGCTCCGGGCTCCTCCTGGGGCGAGGGGGGGGGGGGCGAGGTGAGGCTGCCTCGGCCGGAGTTTCAGCCCCCGGGCGTAGGGCAGGCGAGGGCGAGGGCAAGGGACGGGGGGCGGCCCCTCCCCGAGGCGAAAGGAAGCGGGGAAGCCTGCCCAGAGAGGCCGGAGGAGAGCGTGCCAGCAGCCGGCCGGCTGGCCGGCCCGGGTAAGCAGCGGAGACGAGGAGGAGCAGAGGCGCTTCCCGTTCCGCGCTCCGGGGAAAGGGGCCAGCCCGCCAGCGCCCCCCCCCCCCCGAGTGAGTCAGTCAGGCGGGCTCCGCCTGGTGGGAGAAGGGCTGCTGGAGCCGGTGGGGCAGCCTCGCCTCTCCCCGCCGGCACTCACCTTGCGGGCGCCCTCCTCCGCCCGCCCGGCTTGCCTCTCCCCTTCGCTGCCCAGCGAAGTGCGGTGTGCTTCGGCGGCAGCTGGCCGGAGCCCGAGGGGAGGAGCCCGGCGGCGGCCAGCCGGTCAGCTCCCGTCCCGTCCTCCACTGGCCGGAGCCCGCCTCCCGAGGTCATGCCGCCCGCCCCGCAGACCTCCCCCTGGGCGGCCGCGCCTCTGGCCATGTGCAGAGTGCGCGGGAGACGAAAGCTGCGGCCGGCAGGGGAAAACCCCAGAATCGACCCCCACCAAGGCATGGCCCCCCTCCCTCTTGCCCACGCCACCCCAGCAGCCCGTTTGCCAACTCCGAAGGCCACTCTCCCCCTGCGGCCAGCGCCTCTGCCGGGAGGTTCACCAGCGGGTGCCAACTCTGGGCCGGGAAATTCCTGGATATTTGGGGGGTGGGACTTGGAGAGGGAAGGGGTTGGGGGGGACTCAGCAGGGTGTAACGCCACAGAAGCCACTGCCACAGCAGCCATTTTCTCCAGGGGAACTGACCTCTGTTCTCCTGGAGATCAGTTCTAATCCCAGATCTCCAGGCCCCACCTGGAAGCTGGCAAGCCTAGCCGTCCCCAGCAGCAGCGCTCTCCCAGTTGGCTCTGATCCAGAGGCCGCAGCCAAGAGGAGGGCCCTCCGCTTCTTTTAAGAGCCCAGCCCCCTTGGCCTCTCCAGGACCCCCAACAGAGCAGGGAGGGGCTGCTGCTGTACTGACCCCCCCCCACTCACACACACACCCCCAGCCCCCAGGGAGCTTCTTGGGAGCACCGAGGAGCCCGAGAGGTCAGCGGTGCATGGCTCCAGAGTCCTCCTCGCCCGGCTGCCGTCCTGGGCAAAAGCCAAGCAGAACTGCTCCTGAGCTAGGAGGGCAACTGCCCCCCAGTTGGGATGGGCAGCCCTGCTAGCCCCCCTCCAGCAGCAGAGAAGAGCAGCGGCACCTCCTGAAGGACTAGCAGGATCACCTACTTGTGATCCATCAAGATGGGCAGCAGCGTCCCTCTGTCTGTCACAGCAGGCAAAGAGCCGGAGTCCAGCAGCCCCTTCCAGACGGGCATTTGTGGCAGGGGAGGAGCTTTTGTGAGTCACCCCTCACTTCTTCAGATACAGCTGGAATGCCGCATGGCTCCACAAAGGACACCAAGAACATTTCCAGGGTGGCTCCAGAACAGCCTTTTCTGGACTCCTGCCCACTGGCACCTCTCCTCTACTTGAGATTCACTGTCTGGACCCCTGGCAAAGAAGCCCTGGAGAGGTTCCACCAAACTCCCACCCCTCTGTCAATCCATGAATTACTCTACCCAAGAAACGAACTTCCTGGACACCACAGGATGGAGACACGAGGGACACATGAGAACCACCTTATACCAGAAACAGACAAATCAGCAAAGGTATCTGCATGCTTGCAGCTAACAGCCCCAACCACAGCAAACCATCCTCAGTGTGTAGCCAAGCCCTACGCCATAGTCCTCATCTGCTCCAGTGCCTCGGAGATCTGCAACAGGCCTTTTTGCAGCCACACTGTCCTCCTGAGATGCTGAGAAAGATGAGTGGAAAGGCCAGAATGACACCCAGGGGACAGCTTGCTACAAGACAAGCCGAAAGAATATGGCAGCAGGACACCGCTGGCGGTCACCTACAGCTCACCACTCAGGCCAGTTCAGGGCGCTCTTAATGACCTGCAGCTCACGCTGGAGAGTGACGCTTCCCCCTCACTTGGACACGGGGGGGTGGGGCGTGGGGGGAGCAATCTTTCCTTGCTTACAGAGAGCCTGCTCACCTCAAACAACTTCTCACCCACAATGACAAACCACTTAAAAGAGCAACACGGACTCTGGTACCAGTGCCTGCAACAATCCAAGATGCCGACTTTGCTCTCCTATAGATCCCAGCAGCAGCACCACCAGTGGACCCAGCAGCCACATCAGCCAGGCCATCTCCGGTTCCCACTCCTGCTCATCCTCCAATGTGATTGATGCCTTCAGGGGTCAGCAGTGCCCTTCCACCCCTCTGCACTGGACAAACAGGCCAGCCCCCTCGACAGAGAATGAATGGACACAAGTCTGACACCAGAAACCACAGCATTCAAAAACCAGTGGGGGGACATTTAACCTTCCAGGACATTCAGTTGCTGACCTAAAAGTAGCAGGTATCTTAGGAAGGTATTTCAAAGGGAGATTAGAAAGAGACACTGCTGAATTGCAACTGATAATGAAGCTCAAGGTAATGCAGCCACCTGGACTGAATCGAGATCTAGGTTTCCCATCTCATTACCAATGCTGATTTCTCCACACCTACTACCTCTCTGCATATCACACCTAATCCAATTATGCCTGCTAATGCCATTTGGCATCTGGAATCACTCCGCTTTCCAGTGTATAGGACAGATGGACTCACATTCTAGCTGGGAGCAGTAACCCCCAAAAGCTCATACCCTAGCACAGATTTTGTTACGCTTTAAGTTGCTCCTGGACTCTTGCTCTTTTCTGTTGCTAACCAACTGGCACTGACCATGAGGCTGGCCAAAATCTCCCTTTGGGCCTTTTCCGTGACATCTGCCAGGACCCAGGCTTTAGCTCCCCTCCCTGCCCCAGCCACTGAGCCACTGAAGACCTCTCAAGGGGGAAGAAGGCCCTGGCTGTGGGCTGTTCTGGCCTGGATTCTCCCAGTGTCTTGTCCTCGGTGACAAACCTGTGTTTTTATTTATTTATTTATTCATACCCCCTTTCTCTCTCCACAGTTGGGACTGCAAGCAGCTTTGTGCTGGCTAGGTGGGATGTAAATTCAAATAAATAAATAAATTAGAACATTGATTCTCCTCCCCCCCCCCCGTCTCTCACAACAGCTCGGTGAGGTAGGCCAGGCTGAGAGTTTGCAACGGGCCCAAAGCCACTCTGCGAGCCTCTGTAATAGAAGTGGGGAGTCAAACCCAGGTTGCCCAGGGTCCTCAACCACCACGCTGTCCCCTACGCCACATGTGAGGGGAGGGGCCCCCCACTCTCGGACAAGGCAGGTGGCTGCGGCCGCTTTGCTCTTGTGTCCGGACTGGGCCAGAGCAGCAGCAGGCCAGGCCAGGATTCCCATTCTTAGCAGCTGGGTGAGATTCAGAAGGTGGTTCCAGTAGACCCCTGTAGCACTCCCCAGACCCAAATCAAACCACAGCGGCTGAGAGGACCACCGCCTCCGTCTTCCTCCGCTATACCAGCCTTTTCCTCAAAGCCTGGGGAGGCTGCAGAACCCAGTGAGGAGCCTGCTTTCTGGATGCCCTGAAGCCAGGGGGAGAAGGCGCTCAGGCTGGAAAGATGGGAGAGCCCACGGGGCATACACCGTGAGCAGGGAAGGGCGGGTGGTTGCTCACAGGGCCAGACCCTTGCTGGGAGACAAGATGCCTCCGGGGGCAAAGCCAGCCCCCCTGCGGGTTAGTCCGCATGCTGGTCCGCAGTAGGCGACAGACAGCAAGCGGCAGGTGCAGAATTGCTGGGCTGGATTCGGACTCGGCACTAGAAGTGAGCGCACAGAAGTTTTGAAGGCGGGGGGGGGGGGGGCTAGGATCCATCTAAGCAGCGATGTTCTTTTCTACTGTTCAAGATGAGGAAAGAACACACGCCAGCCCCAGCTTGGAAAAAAAAATCACACTTTATGGAGGACAATCAGTTTTCACAGTCGTACATCGGAGGGAATGTTTGCATTTAAAGAAGAAAAACAGAGATCAACAGTAGAATCCGGATTACGCCCCGCTTTGAGACGGTCTGCCCCTTAACTGCGGGACGTAAGCGGTGCGCCCCGGCTGAACCTCAAGAGAAACCAACCCGATCCATGGGGGAGGGGCACGGAGAGACAAAGAAACAGCAGACTTCTCTCCCCCCCCCAAAAAGAAATAAATAACAAAGGTAAACATGGCATTAACAAAACAATCTAAACAGAATCTTCCCCCAACTTCTTAGGCAGAGTTCTTTGTATAGGCGGGAGACGCTCCCCCCACGGCTCCCCCACCAGCCGGGCATGCAAGAACCAGCTGGGACTCCAGCAGACAAGAGCTGAACGCCCGAGAACAGAAAACGGAGCTCCCACCCTACCCTAGCAGCTGATTCGTAAAGCTATGGCTATTGGGGGGGTGGGGGGAGCACATGCGCTCTTTCTCTTCTCCCCACGGGTGTCACCACTCCGTCTTCTTGACTGTGGCCTCCAGCCTGCCGTTTGGGGAGGGTGGAGCCCCTCAAAAACACCTGAGGAGGCAGGCGGGTGATGGAGCTCAACATGTGGGGCGGGGAGGGGGGGCTGGCTACACAGGAGGAGCAGCAAGGAGCTGTATCAAGGCAGGACATGAGAATCGGGGCCCTAGAGGAGCACCCAGTGCGCTGTGCTTGGAAAAGCCAGACAGGAGAATGCAGCATGCTGGCCAGGAGAAGGAAGGAGAAAAAAGACAGAACACTCCTCTCTCTCTCTCTCTCTCCCCGCCCCCCCCCCCCCACCAGCCCTCCCCAATCTTGACCCATTTGCCTCTCCACAAGCCCCCCATTCCAGTGGAGACCGGCAGGCACCTTACCCAGCTGGACTTGCGACGGGTGCAAAATGACAGGCCCAGCCTTCAAGTTCAGGAAGCGCATGATGCCACAAACAAGCCGGGGGGGGGGGGGGGGACACACCACTTCGGAGGCAGCCGGGCCACAGAAAGAGTCAAGGATGTGGGTCACCCCAACTGCTGCTTCCGACAAAGTCCGAGGGACCCAGAGCCCCACAGCAGAGGAAGGAGCTAAAGACTGAGCCAGGCCCAGGTATCCAGCGAGCGGCAGAACCTGGGTCAACGGCTGGATCAGCAGCTGGCTTGTGGCAAAGTTCCCCTATCCGTTAAGCACATGAAGGGGAAACACCCCCCCGCCGGGAATCTCGAGCACCCCCCTCTGTTGACCCCCGACTCTGCTCACCTCAGAGCTCACAGTGATGCCTGCCTGAACACCCCCCACCCCCACACACACACCCCGTTTCTCACAACAGAGGCCCCCACAAGTAAGAAGCGCAAAGACGCAGGAGTTCAGCATTCAACTTTCCCCATAACTGCTTGTTGCAGTCCCGGGGAGAAAGGGAGAGATAAAACTGTTTCAGAGAAACCACAAAGTGATCACACACACACCCACCCACCCCAGTGGCTTCTCAGAACTCTCCCACAGCCAGCCTCCAGTCCACTCTGGGAGGAGCCCCACACCACCCCGTTCTTACCTGCCCTGGAGAAGCCACTGCCTCCCCCCACCCAAAAGAGACAGAACTGAAAGGGAAGCACGAAGGCAGTGAAAGGACAATCAGTGAAACGCACCCCCTGCCTCACCCCCCCTCCTTAAAAAATGTGAGGCCCACCCAGTCCTCAAGTCAGCAGCAGCTATGAAGTGCAGAAGAAACCAGCGAACGGAGGAGGAAAGAGGGGGCCCGGTTGCCTTCACGGACCCCTCCCCGTGGCCCACAAAGCCCACGCAGTCACTGGCGGCAGCAGAGAGAACCCTGCAGGTCTCCTCGGGGAGCAGGAGGCAGAGAGGCCCCGGGAAGAGGATGGAGGAAGGTGCTTCGTACGGCACTGGTCCGGAGCGGTTGAGATCCAGCGCTGGAGGAAAGGGAAAGAGGTCAAAAAGGATTCCCCATCCGTCCTCTGGCTAACGTTCCCCCCACACACACCCAGTTCTCCAGATTAGAGTCTGCCGCTCTTAACCACAACACCAGACTGGGTCTCATGCATGGCCCCCAGAACAGAGCACAGACACACACCCACACCCCCCGGCAGTATACTACCTTGCAAGTCTATTCCAAGGCATGCCTAGCAGTTGCACTGCTGCCTGGTCTGCGTTTGTGTCCCACGCGGCTGCCGGAGCTGTCGCAGGGAAGCGTCCCCGTACTGGATGCCTGAGCCCATCCTCTCGGGGTCTAGCTCACCTGCGGAGAGAACAGGCACCAATGGGGGGGGGGCAAGTCTGATTGCCCTGATGTTTCCCCATGTACAGAGCAACGCCACCCCCAACCAATGTTCCCTCTAAGCTGTGGAGTCTTGTGAGCAAAACTTCTACTTTGTGAGCTACTGGCATTAAAGTTGTGAGCGAGCAATTTGGCTACTGCATTAAATTAGTTGGCTCTGGAGCCATCCTTCCTGAGCTAAGACAAAAATGTGTGAGCCAGAAGCTGAAAAACTGTGCGCTAGCTCACACTAACTCAGTTTAGAGGGAACACTGCCCCCAACACATCCCTGCCTGTCACAATCGTACCCAGGGATCAGGCAGTGCCCCACTGATTCCCTCCTTTCCACCAGGTTTCCGAAGCACCCCCCTGTACCCGAGCTGTCATTTAGCACTGAGCACCCCAGCTCCCCCTTCTTGGCCTGGAGGCCCCCAGCGTTAGCAAAGGGGCACCTCCTCTCCCTCGGCCTGGATCCCCGCTTACCTCAGCCTGTCAGTCTCCTCACGTGGCTCCCCTTGACTTCCCTACACTCATTCTCACACCCTTGCCCACTCCCCCCAACATTTGGCCAGGAGCTAAGACCACCATCTTCTTCAATGGGAGGGCTCCCCAGCTCCTGTCAGCTTCCCCCCCCCAACCCGGATATGTTTAAAAGCTGCTCTGCCACCTTTTGAGATCCATCGCCAGCAGCTTGGTTCACTTATGGTACCAGTGAAGCCCGTCTCTTTTGCTCAACAGAAGAAAAGAGCAAGAGTCCACGAGCACCTCAAAGACTAACAAAATCTGTGGCGGGGTATCTTTCGTGAGTCACTGGCAATGCTCCCTCTAAGCTATGGAGTCTTGTGAGCAAAAATCCTACTTTCTGAGCTGCTGGCATTAAAGCTGTGAGTGAGCGATTTGGCTCCTGCATAAATCAGTTTGCTCTGGAACCCTCCTTCCTGAGCGGGGGGATTGTTGAGCCAGAGGCTAAAATACGGTGAGCTAGCCCACACCAGCTCAGAGGGAACACTAGTCACGGCTCACTTCAGAAATCTTCAAACTGTGTTAGTCTTGAAAGTGCTGCTGGATACTTGCTCTTTTCTACAGCTACAGAAAGACTGACATGACTACCATGGGAATCTCTCTCTTTTGCACAGGTTCGGACGTTGTCAGAAAGTTCCCAAGTGCCTAAAAAACCCAAACCCTTCTTCCTGACTCCACTTTCTCACCTGCACACTGAGACCCCTGGGTCTGTGCCTTGTCTTGCTGCCCATGCAGATGGACGTGGCAGCAGTTCTGAGAAAGCTGCCATGAGGTCCTGGCCTCTAACCTTCTGCCTAGAACGTACATTTTCCCTTCAGGGCTACGTTCCCCATAACTGCAGGCTGCACTCAGCACCATCCCCAGGACTCCCAGTGGCTGTACCCGGCATATGCCAGAAAACTGGGTGTGGTGAGTGAGCCCACCCTTGGGGGAGCCGACCTGCCTCCCTAAGCTCTCCCGTAGAGAAGCCCAGGCAGGCCTCTAAAGCCAGCACCCCTCACCCACGCCCCCATCCAGCCAGAGCCTGCCGACAGAAAATCATCTCTTGACTGTAATTTAATACGTTCACTGCAACTCTCAACACCACCATCGCCCCATGAATTGCTTTTAGCAATTATGTTGTGTTTTATGAAGATATTTATATCGATGTTCTCATCTATTATTTGTCCGTTGCAATTTTGTGTAAGCCGCCCTGAGCCTGCTCCGGCAGGGAGGGTGGGGTACAAATCAAACGAAAGAAATAAACAGGTCAGTGAGTCAGGCCAGCGCTGTTCCCCCAGAGGGCTTGTTCCGTTTGCAGTCGACACGAGAGCTGGTGGTGGGCGCCTGCACGTCGGTGGCTCGGGCCGCAGAGGCTACGGCTCAAGACAAGATCCTTGGCAGAAGGTCGGCGGCCGCTCCCAGGGCTGCAAGACGCCCCCAAGGCAAGGCTGTCTTGCCCACCCCGGGGCTCTGCCAGTGTCCAGGGGTCCAGCTGCCGGTGGCAAAGACCCACCTGACTCGATCTTGTTCAGGATGGTCCGGGCGCATTTCAGGAAGGCTTCCTCCACATTCTCGCCGGTCAAGGCACTGGTCTCGAGAAACATCAACTCTGCCAAGTTAAAACACAAAATACCAAAGCAGCCCAGCCTGCAGAGGTGGGGGGGGGGGGTGGGCTTGGAGAACAAGGTGGGGGTGTTCCTGGCCAGGTCAGCGGAGCGGATCCCAGGCTGCCCAGCTCCCTCCACCCCCAAAAAAGGACTGCCTCCCACAACAGTCTTGCAGGCAACTGCAGAAAGGTGGCTGCCATCGCTCCATTCCTTCACAAGCTGACTAAGCCAGCTGCCCCTCCCCCAGGGACTTCCCACCCCCTCCCTCGACCGCATGAACACAGGAAGCCGCCTTCGACTGAATCAGACCACTGGCCCACCAACGTCAGCACTGGGTACTCAGACTGGCAGCAGCTCTCCAGCAGAGGCCCTTCCCATCACCTCCTGCCTGGTCCTCTTAACTGGAGATGCTGCCAGGGACTGAACCTGGGACCCTCTGCCTGCCAAGCAGAGACTCTACCGCTGAGCCACAGCCCCTCCCCTGCTGCATGACAGAGCTCAGCCCTTGGTGTTGCCAGGAGTCCCACGCCCACATGGCTGTTTGTGCAGTCGGAGGGAGGGAGGGAGGGAGGGAGGGAGGGAGCAAGCCCCAGGAGACCCCCACAGGGCCCAGCCCCCCCCCCCCCCGGCTGCCCTCACCGTTCTCCTGAGCAAACCGTGAGGCCTCCAGGAACGTGACTTCCCGGTCGGCATCCAAGTCCTTCTTATTTCCACAGAGGATGATGACGATATTGGGGCTGGCCAAGGTGCGGGCGTCGGTCAGCCAGTTGGTCAAGGCGTTGTACGTCTCTCTGCTGGAAAAGAAGAGAACCCCCAAAGGAGGAGAGGGGCAGTTCTCCATCCCCTGGACAGGAACCCCAAAGTCTCCCCCATCGCGCCAACGCCCCTGTGGACATGCGTGGCTTTTGCCCCCTAACAGGAAGCAGAATCCCTTGCAAGAGACGGAAGACCTGGCCAGGCCGCGAGGGGAGGAATCGCCCTGCAAGGACTCACCTGGTGATGTCGTAGACTAAGAGGGCGCCAGCTGCTCCCCGATAGTAGCTCCTCGTTACTGACCTGGACGGAGCAGAAGAGGTAGAATCTGGAGACAGGATTTCCAGGGGAGAGGGGCTGCTCCCTCCCCTCTCTCAGAACCCCCCCTCCTGCCCCCTCACTGGTGCTTCCAGGCAAGCCACAGACTCAAGTCCTGGCACTCCCAGGGGTGGCAGGGAGCCAGCTTTTGGAAGGGGCACTCAAAGACGCACATCAGTCTGTGACTTTAGAGAGGCTCTGTCTTGGAGGCTCATATGCAAAGTTACTATAGAGAACAGATTCAGGTGGGTTGCCCTGGTGGTCTGAAGCAACAGAACAAAGCTGGAGTCCAGGGGCCCCTTGAAGACCCACCGAGTTGAATTCTGGGTGTAAACTTTCATGTGCCTGCCCACGAAAGCTGATACTCTGGATTAAACTCTGTTCAGGCCCATAGCGACAGTGGGGCCCCCGGCCCCCCGACTTCCACCCAGCCCCCCTGGTGCCCAGGTCTCCAGGGCAGACCACATGATGCTGGTGATGAGCCACGGCATGGACGGGCTGCAGGGCTACCAGGTGGGGGTGGGTGAGGGTGAATATCTGCCGCCTCCAACTGGTGAGCATGAGTTTTTAAAATTTAATTTTAATTTTTTTATTTTATTTGGTGATGTCAGTGCTCCCCAACTTATTTAAAGGCCCCTGAACCACAAAATCCTGGCTGCAGGCCTGACTCTGTTGGTCTTAAAGGTGCCCCTGGACTCAAACTTTGTTCTGTTGCTAAAAAGAATGTCCTACAGCTGCGTAAAAGTCTATTGTTAGGACAAAATGAACCAAGTTGGACAGACGATAGTAATCAGCAGGGTTCCCTCTATGCTGAGTCAGTGTGAGCTAGCTCAGAATTTTTTAGCCTCTGGCTCACACGGTTTTGTCTCAGCTCAGGAAGGATGGCTCCAGAGCAGACTCATGTATGCAGCAGCCAAATCGCTCACTCACAGCTTTAATGCCAGTAGCTCACAAAGTAGGATTTTTGCTCACAAGACTCCACAACTTAGAGGGAGCATTGGCCATAAGTTGCTACGACATTCCTAGATCTTGTTCGTAGCCTTCCCAGCTGGGCACAGGATCTGGCTTTGACAAGCACCAGTCAGCACCACAGGGAAAGGTGCCAGGGTGGGCGCCAGAGCCCACCCACCCACCCACACAGCAGGACCTTCTGCCCCTTTGCTCAGTCCTCCTTGTCCCTCCTTGCCTTTCCCAAAACAAGAATCCGTTCCCTCCGCGGGCCAGCAAGCAGCTCCCTCCAAGCTCCGCCGGCCTCGGTCCCTCACCTAAAGCGCTCCTGCCCAGCCGTGTCCCAGATCTGGAGCTTCACCGTCTTGCCACCAACATTCACCACCTTCGATCCAAACTCCACTCCAATGGTGTGATTGGAATCCTGCTTGACTGCAGGAAAATGCACAAGAGGACAGGGAACACAAATGAGCCACAGGCAGGGAGCACACAAGAAGGACCGCAGAAAGAGCACAGGCAGCATTTCGGGAAGCAGAGCCTAAGGACCGTGGAGCAGGAGGGAGGAAAGGCTGCTGGGGCCGAAGGCAGCCTGGTGAAGATCAGGAGCTGAAGGGGCCGCGGGGCCTTCGGGACCAGGGGGCAGCCGGCAGCAGCCTCTTCAGCACCACCACATCTGCTGCCAGGGCAGGATGTGAATCTCAACCACAACAGAGAACACGGCGGTGCTAGAGAGGAACTGCCGCCTCTCCCAGCTGCCAGGACCCCGCTTGGTGGTCTTTAGCAGGCCACTCTCCATGGCAGCCCCCACCCCATTTATTTTGCTTATTTAAAAGTCTCCGAAACCTGCCTTTCTCCCAACAAGTGGGACCATCAGCAATACAGGGGAAACTGAGATTAGCTCACTTTGCAGGGCTATTGTCAAAAGTGTCACTGAAACAACACACCTGTCGATCTTTGCATGCTCTCAAATGCTTTAACATGCCAAGGGTCATCCTTTCCAATTTACAGGTGAGCTTTCAGCATTGGCCCACATGACTGTATGAGCCCTGGCGTGGATTGGGCCCCCCCTCCTCCTCCTCCCACCTCCAGAGCGTGAGGTCAGTTCAGCGGCAGTTGAAGCCAGGCCCTTCTTTTGGTGGCCCAGAGTGACCGGAAGGGTCTCCTGGCATAAGTCAGGAGCTCTTCTTCCCTTCTGACCTTTCAAAAGGGCCACAATAGCCACCTGTTTCCGACAGCATTTGGCCAAGTGATTTACTTCTGCCGTGCTTGACTTTTAGGTTGTGCAAATCGTTGTCTGTAGTTTGAGTGACCTTTTTACACCTCTCGTTGGACGCAGGAGAATCAGACACTCAAGCGACGTCAACCCACAAAACCTGGTGCGGCAACCCTGCGGGTGGCTCGGAAGAGCAGTACCCCGTGACAGAGCAAGGGGGGGATGACCACGAGAGTCTCAAGGGGAGCAGTTGCCTGGGGCGGGGGGCGGGGTTGCACCAAGGGTCAGGAACGGAGGCCCAGCACAACACTCACATTTGTTCTCTATGAACTGGTGGAGCAGGCAAGACTTCCCCGTCCCAGCGCTGCCAATCACAAGGAATTTGAAGAGGAAGTCTGGAGGGAGAGCCACAGAGAACCGCAACGTTCATTCACAAAGAAGGCGGAGCGGGGGAGAGCCAGCTGTTCAGGCAGCCCACCCCGCCGGAGCACAGGCCGAGGAGCTCTGCGTCATTTCCTACTTCATTTCTCCTCTGCCTTCCCACCCCGCCCCCACACGGGGGCCCAGTGCAACCTCCATCCTCCTCCGTCTCATCTGCGCAACACCCCTGTGAGGTTGGCTGGGCTGAGAGAGCGCGACGGGCACAAGGTCACCCAGCGTGTTTCCATGGCAAGAGCAGGGCTTCAAACCGGGGTCTGCCCGAGCCCAGTCTCGCACTCCCTGGGTGCTTTTAACCACTAGACTGAGACCAGAGAGGCCCGATCCTTCCCACCCCCCAGCCCAAAGCACCCAGAGACGACAGAGCCAGCTCTCAGCCTGCCCCCCCCGAGAAGACTCAGCACTTCCTGCTCTGGAGGGGCAGGGGGGCACCTCCCTCTGCCCAGTGCAGGGCCAGGCCAGCGGCGCATGCCAAAGCACCCGGGGAGCTGAAAGCCATCCAGCTCGGCCATTTGCTGGCTTGCTTGGCTGGATGGCTGGACTGGGAGCGGTCAGCGCCTGGAAAGAGCCCAAAGCCAGGGGAATGCCTCTCGTGCCAAGAAGCCGGAAACAGAGTCTCTAAGTGCCGGGCCCCACAGAGAGGGCGGCTGGACCTCACTGGGGGGCTCGGAACTGGAGCAGCCCCCCCTCCAAGCTCCTCCCATCAGCTGAAGCCCCCTGGCACTGGGGGGGGGGGCTCTGCATTCCAAGGCCTTCTTTTCCACCCACGCACACACACTCCTGCCACCTTGGCAGCCAAATACTTCGCACTGAAGGAAAGGACAAACCGGGAATTCAGAGCGACGGGAGATGAAGCTCAGCCCCCCAGAACAAAGGGAAGGGGATCCGCCAGCTCCAGGAGGTTTCTGATAAGGCCCCCAGCCCCTGGAGACAGCCAGGCAAGTGGCTGAGCAGGGCAGGAACCCTCCCGCCTGCGCCTGGGAACACAGGGCGCCTGGACGCCATTCTGCACGGAACAGCCAGGAAGGAAAGCCCGTCCAGGGCGGAGGGAAGCTCCAAGCCGCTCAGGGGAAAGGGCGGGTGGAGGACACGGGGCTCAGCCGCACAGCCGCCTCGCTGGCCCTGACCCTCACCTACGTGGAGGGCACGAGCACAAAGCCTCCTCTGAGAAGCCACGCCCGCTGGGCGGAACACGCTTTTGCTTTGCCCCGTAAAACTCTCCAGCCCCAAGGTTTCTTCCCCTTCCCACCTTCCTGATCTCATTTACTAGGAAAACATTTGGGGGGGGGGGTCTCCACGGGAGGCAAAGAGGCAAGGAACTCCAGGGCCCCACAGGCCTCTCTCCAGAGGGCGCGAGGACTCCCAGACGCCAGCAGAACAAACAGGTGGAGGTGGGAGGGGATAGCAACACCTTGTTCAGGGTCACCTTCCAGGAGGAGAACCTCAGAGGGCCCAGCGGAATCCAGGGCGCTCTCTGTGTTTTCCCTGTTCCACGGGCCTCAGCCTACGTCTTTAAATACCCCACCAGCTTTCTAGTCCTCTTTGTGCCTCTGATAGGACTGCCAGTGGATTCAGCCCGCCCAAAACAGCTGATTTGCTGCTTCTACAATTGGCCTGAGCTGCCTGCTTGACAGTCCAACACAGGAAATGACAGCTAGCCCAAATCACAGAGGCTACAATATTTGGAAATCCATTACCTCGGCAGAGAGAGAGAGAGAGAGAGAGAGAGAGAGTGAGTGAGTCAGCAGACATGTAAGTGACAGGGGCATTTCCCAGTCAACAGAGCTACACATCTTGCCACCAATGTTCCCTCTAAGCTGCGGAGTCCTATGAGCAAAAATTCTACTTTTGTCAGCTGCTGGCATTAAAGTGGTGAGCAAGCGATTTGGCTGCTGCATAACATTAGTTTGCTCTGGAGCCATCCTTCCTGAGCCGAGACAAAAATGCATGAGCCAGAGGCTAAAAAACTGTGAGCCAGCTCACACTAACTCAGCTTAGAGGGAACACTGCTTGCCAGGTGTGAAAGTAAATGTTTCCTTGGCCAATGTGGGCAGGATCTCAGATCCAGCAAATGCTATCTCTGCTTCCCCACCTTAGTTATCAGCATCACCGCCCTGGTGTGGATATAGGCAAATGCTCTGCTTGCGTATGCTGGCCGGCCGGCCGGCAGGCAGTGCTCCAGATGATGGGGAAAGGCAAATGTCCCGTCCCCCCCCCCCCCCCGCGCGGATGTCAAGCAGCACCAGCCATGTCATCTTTTGTGCAACTATTGCTGCAATCAGTGACAGAGAGACAGCCACCGTCAGTGGAAGGAAGGGCCTAAAACCTCACAATGCCTTCTACCTTCCTTAAAAGGCACTAACAGTATTTCCCCCTCATACAAAAGGAACTTTCCCGGAGAGTACTCGCTCTGGTAGGGAAAACATAACAGACAGACTTGTGTTCACATGGAAAGACAACCAGATGGGGCTGAGGGAGCAGGAAAAGGGGTCCCGTCCCCCCCCCCAAATGAAAAGAGGCAGGGAAGAGGAGCTAAGTGACCCCAGCCCGCCCCCCCGCTCATCTTACTCCACTCCAGTGCTTGAAGCATTTCTCTCCCAGCTTGGCTCCAGCACTGTAGCTGATGGAGGCTGGGTGGGAAATGCTTCAAGTGGCAGAGCAGGAAGAAAACAGAGCTACGCAGGTAGGCAGGAGGAAGAAAAGAACAAGGGAGAGCTGTTCATTTGACCTTTCAGAGCCCAACGTGTTTTGCGATAAACTCAGGGGACCTTACGCAGAGACACCCCTGGCTCCTGCCTTGGCCCAATGGACGGCTCTCCCTTGCCCCTTGTCCTCCTTTCCCCTCAAGCACCAAAACACCAGGCGGTAACCTGGGGGGAGGAGCACGGCTCAGCCACCCTTGCCTTGCCTACACTTAAAGCAGGGCCACACCTCAGCCCGGTCCCTCGCCCGCCCATCCTCAGGTGGACCGGCTGAAATGTACTAGTGTCACTGTTTGCTGTTGGGAGTCCCCTGGCTGCAGAAGGGCTCCCCCGTTGGACAGAGGGCCCTAGGAAGCAACGCCAGAGGCGGCCGTGGCCTCGTGCGGAACAAGATGCTGGGCTAGACCTTCTTAGGCCCTCTCTTCACGGGGCAAGAAAGACTCTTCTGTGGCTACAGAAAGGAGAGCTTTCCCTCCATCTGAAAATGGGCTGGGAAGCTCCCCTGAGCAGGAATCCCTGAGATTTCTATTACCCCCAGAGCTGGAAATGTGTTCCCCACCAGCCGGACTGGTGGACTAAAGTCCTGGGCGATCCCTATTCGCATCCCCCCACCCACCATGACAGCTGGCCAAGTGACCTTGGGAGCCTGTCATAAACTCTGAGCTGGGCCTGCTTCGCAGGGTGCTGGTAGTTGTGAGGAAGTGGAGGAAGAAGAAAAGAAAAGGTGATTGGATTTATACCCTGCCCCTCACTGGGAGTCTCAGAGGGGCTTACCATCTCCTTCCCCTTCCCTGGGAGGTAGGTGGGGCTGAGAGAGCTCTTTCGAGGACTGCTCTTGAGAGAACAGCCCAGAGAGAACTTGGCTGACCCGAGGGCACACAAGTAGCTGAATGTGGAGTGGGGAATCAGACCTGGTTCTCCCAGATTAGAGTCCACGCTCCTAGCCACTATGCCAAACTGGAAGGACAGAATGATGTTTTAAGCTGCTCTGAGTTCCAACTGGGGCGAAACAAGTCAATGCAAAAGCATCACTGAAATCACCAGCAAGAAGTCTGTTCTTGGGGGGGGGGGGCGGGTGGTGGAGGAGTGAAAGGAACCCCCCAAAACCGGGGAGGGCAGCTCCGTTCACCCCTGGCCCCGGCGGCGGGGGGGTGGGGGGGCAGGCACAGGCTGCGCTGTCGGGGGGGGGGGACTTCCTGCTGCCCCGCACAGAGGGAAAGGCAAACCACCCCCCCACCCCACCCCACCCCCCGGTTTCCCTCCCAGGGGTGTTAAGAAGTGTGCCCCCGGGGGGGGGAGGCAAGGTGCCACCAGACCAGACCAGACCAGACCCCCCCCTCCCTCCCTCCCTCCCCGGGGCCTCCGCAGCTGGGAGGAGGCCCGCAAGCAGCTGTCCCGCCACCCCCCCCGGAAGCCCTGCAACCCCCCACCCCCACCCCCACCCCCAGCGCAAGCCAGAAGGGGCCAGTCTCGCCCCCCCAGACAGAGCCCCCCCCGGGGCAGCAGGGCCAACTTCCGGGTGGGGGAGCCCCTAGGAGGAGGTCAGAGAGGAGCTGCTGGGCGGGGGGGGGGAAGGGGCCTCGGCCAGGACGGGAAAGGGAAGCCCCCCCGCCCCCCCCCGCGCGGGTACCGTAGGTCTCGGACATGGCTGGGGGGGGGCCGAGGCGGGGGGCCCCTCTCCCTCTCTCTCTTCCCTCCGCGCCGCCGAGGAGGAGGCTGCCGCCCGCCGGAGAGCCACTCGCGCAATATGGCGGCGCCCAGCGAGCCGGCCAAGATGGCGGCGCCCAGGAGGAGGAGGAGGAGGAGGCCGCCCCGGAGCTTCCGGGTTGGCGCTCTGTTTCTCCCGCCGTCCCCCCACCCCCCTCCCCTCCGCTCAGGGCGCAGAGCTCTGACGTTGCGCGGCTTGGCGGCGCCCGGCCGCAGTGGAGGAGCGGCCCCTAGCGGCGCAGAGGTAGAAGTGCATGCGGGCGGAAGGAGGCCGGGCGGGGTTGCCGAACGGGGGCTGGGGGAATCGGCCTGGATTGGAGCAGCGGCGGCGGCGGAGTCAAGCTGGAGTTCAGTTAGGCGCCTGGAAGACCAGCCAACTTGCAATCCTCCCTCTAAGCTCTGAGCAAAAATTCTACTTCGTGAGATCCTGGCATTAAAGCTGTGAGCGAACGATCTGGCCGCTGCATAAATCAGTTTGCTCTGGAGCCCTCCTTCCTAAACTAGGATAAGAATGTGTGAGCCGGAGGCTAAAAGAACTGTGAGCTAGCTCACACCAACTCAGCTTAGAGGGAACACTGCAGCCAAGACTGGTTCGGCATTAGTTTTTCCCTGTGTTGTTTTACGAAACCCAGGTTGGAACAGAGATTCCCCTCTGCATGGCATGCTGCTTTCGCTATCTTTGATCATCGGATTTTATGGTACCCTCCACACCACTTCCGCTTCCTTTGATCATCGGGTTTTATGGTACCACTCCACACTCCACGCCGGTTTTGCGTCTTTTCATCATCGGGTTTTATGGTACCCTCCACACCGCTTTCGCATCCTTTGATCATCGGGTTTTATGTAGCCCCCACCCTCCACGCTGCTTTCGCTTCCCTTGTTCATCGGGTTTAATGGTACCCCTCCACTCTCCATGCCGCTTTCGCTTCCTTTGATCATCGGGTTTTCTGTAGCCCCTACCCTCCGCGCTGCTTTCGCTTCCCTTGTTCATCGGGTTTAATGGTACCCCTCCACTCTCCATGCCGCTTTCGCTTCCCTCGGATTAAATGGTAGCATCTGCCCTCCATGCCGCTTTCGCTTCCTTTGATCATCGGGTTTTATGGTACCTTCTGCATAGAGATTTATGGCCCTTCAGAGGGGACTTTGCAGTCAGTATGGTGTTGCGCGGAGGTATCTGAACGTGCTTTCGAGCTGCAGTTTTTCCTCCCAGTTGAGAAACTGCGGCGCGAATGCCCGATGCAGAATCGCTCCACGTTTTATTCCGGGGAGAAGCTCTGGTGGCGAGCATGCGCCCTTCTTTCCCGTGCATCTGGGAAACTGTGCGCTTCTCCCCGGCATACAACGTGGTCGGTCTTCCTGGCGCCTGTCCCTTGGGGTTGGGGTCGGTTTCCCCAACGGGCGCGGCTCCCTTCCTGGCTCTGAGGGGCGGGGCGGGGCGGGGCGGGGGGCGCCCTCGGCTCAGGGCAACAAGGGCCGGGGGGGGGGGGTGCTGCGCTCAGTCTGCCCCGCCCGCCGCAGAGCTTCGCTGCCGCCCGGGCTCAGCCCCCGCCCCGCCCCTCCCCCCCCCCCCGCGTGCAGGATCCGGCCCTGCCCACACCTTGCCCCCCCCGGCACTTCCCCCCGCCCCAAAGCGGTGTGGGCCGTGCTCTCCTTTTCCTCCTCACCCCCCCCCCCCCAGCCCCGTGAAGCAGGCGAGGCGGAGAGAGCGTGACTGGCCCGAGGTCACCCAGCAGCCCCACCCTGGCAGCGCGGGGGTTCCACCCGGGGCCTCCCTCCCAGACCCTCGTCCAGGGTTCTCGGCCTGCGGGCACAGCTGGCGGACGCCGGGGCGACCAAGCGGAAGGACGGCCTGGCTGGCAGGCTCGGGGGGGGGGGGGGGGGCTGTGGTGCCAAAGCAATCGCGGGCCAAACCTGCACGGCCAATCAGGAGCCTTGCCGGGCAAAAGCCCTCCCTGGCCCGCTCCCTCCAAGCGGCTAGGGGGGTGGGAGTCGGTCGCCATGGGGCCCGCGGGCACCACCCTGGGGATCCTCGTCCTAGTCCGGCCCTGCTAGAAGGGGGGCGGAGGGCGAGCCAGAGCTATACCGGGCCAGGGGCGCTTAGGGAGCTTCCGAGGCGGGGCCAGAAGAAGGCGCGCCGCTCGAGGCGGAGGGCTGGGCTCGCACCCGGCCGGGCCGCTCCGCTGGCCTGAAGAGCGCCCTGGCCCGCAGCCGCTCGGGCTGGCCGCTCTCCCCCAGGCGGCCGGGGCGGGAAGGGGGCTCTGGAAGCCGGGGCGCAGCGAGGGGCCCAGTCATTCCGTGTCTCCTGCGCCGGCCGCGAGGGGCCCTGCTGCTGCCCCCTGAAACGGCGCCGGCGAGAGGCCCTTCTCGCGCCCGTCGAGTCGGCTGCTGCAGCCGGGCGGCGCTCCCTCCGCCCCCCCAGCCCCGCTTCAGCCGGCCGCCCCCCCCCCTTCCCGCGGCCCAGGCGCCTCCTCCCTGCGGCCCTGCTGCTGCTGCTGCTGGGCGGGGAGGTGCCCCGGGGGTGGCTGCTTCTGTGCCAGGGGCCCGGGCGTGGGCGCCTGCCTGCCTGCCTGCCTGCCCCAGCGGCTCTCCCTCCCCCGCGGGCCCGGCGCTTTGCCGGCGGCCGCCTCTCCAAGCTCCGGAGGGCAAGCAGGCGCTGCAGCAGGAAGGGGGGGGGGGGGTCCTGGCAGGCGCCGCCGCGGGACTCGGCTTCGGGCTGCTGCAGCCGCCGGGGTGGGGGGAGGAGGGGGTCTCCGGGCTCCTGCTGCTGCCCTCCCTCCGAGCGCCCTGGCCAGGCTCCGAGGGCCCCGTTCTCCCGGGCTCCGGTGGGCCGCGGGCGGGGGTGGGACAGTCCGGCGGGGCGGGGGCCTTTGGCCGTCACCTCGGGCAGCTCCGGGTGGGGGGGAATTTCCTTCCGAATGCCGGGGAGGAGAGGCAGTACGGCGCAGGGGTCAGAGCCCCGAGTCCAGCTCCGGGAGACCCGGGTTCGAATCGCCGGCTTTGTCCTGGAAGCGCGCTGGGTGACTTGGGGCCAGTCACACCCTCTCCGCCCAGCCTACCTCGCAGGGTGGCTGTGTTGGCTATAGCAAGTTAGAACACTTCAGTGTATCTACTGGGTGGCTGTTGTTGTGTATTGGTCATAGGAAGTCACATGTTTGTTTGTAACCAATCTGTGCACACAACAGTTTGCCCGGGAAATTTTGTTAGGACCCTGACTCCCTGATTGGAAACCTTGTACTAAGTATTTGCATTTTATGGTTTCTTTCCTCTGCTTTGGTTCTGGCTGAGGGGGAAGACGCCATCTCTCTTGCTGTTTGGATCTCTAGCTGTAAGGATGTAGAATCTAGCTCTGTTGTTATTTTGTGTCCCGTTTACCTTTTTCCCATGTTAGGCGTATAGTAAACGTTTACCTTTTAAATACACACGGACTCAGACTCTCTTAATGCTCTACAAAGCTGATGCTTAGGTATTTTTCTCTGCTGGAACATATCCCCTAACAGGAATATCCAACAGGCTGTGAGCAGACAACGGGTGTGAGATGCTCGGGAGTCCCCACGGGAGGGAGGGGAGAGAAAGGCCGGATGTAGGTCAGAGGGGTGGCCTCCCTCGCCCTCGGTTCCTTCCCTT
The DNA here is from genome assembly GCA_029233225.1 of Lepidodactylus listeri. Taxonomy (NCBI): domain Eukaryota; kingdom Metazoa; phylum Chordata; class Lepidosauria; order Squamata; family Gekkonidae; genus Lepidodactylus; species Lepidodactylus listeri. Next base: position 43,418,568 of record JARCFY010000020.1, read on the forward strand.
CCTTCTTCCCCCCAAGCCTCCAGTGACAGTGGGGCGCCCCCCCCCCCAGGAGGCCCAGGATGGCTCCTTTCTCTCCCCCCCCCCCCCCCCGGTGACCTCGAACACAGGGCAGCAGGCCAGAGAAAGGCACGGGTTCCAGGTCCGCCTTTAATGCGCTCCCGTCTGCAAAACCAGACCAGGCTTCGAGACACACGCCCGGTGCACACACATCCCCGACGGCAGACGCGTCCCCTGGCGAATGCAGGTCCCCCGCCGGGGGTGGGGGGAAGGAAGGCAGAGACCGGCAGGAGGCGATCCGGGAGGTGCCGCTTCCTTAGTTCCGAGACTGCTGCGGCAGAGTCCAGACGCTACGGCCTCCGGCGAGGGCGGCACGGATCCTCTCGGCTCTCCTTTCCCACGGCTCGGCAAGTTCACGTGTCCAGACAAAGAGGGACCCCCCCCCCCGGGGCGGACGGGTAGGCAGGCGGCACCCCGAGGGCAGCAGAGGAACTGCGAGAGAGCAGCCTACCCCCGCCCCCCCCCCCGTCAGGTTGTTCCGGGCGGAGTTTCCCTCGCCCCTAATCCGGAGCGGCCAGGACGGGACCCTCCCCCCCCCGCCCACCCACCCACAGCCAAGGCGCCCGGCCAGCTCCGGGGAGCGCCCAGCGAGGAACGTGTGCCAGGCAGAGAACCCAGGAAGCCGTGCCAGGTTGGCCCTTCGCCACCTCCCCGGAAGTTGACGGGGGGGGGGGGGGACGGATCCAGGCGTGCCTGGCAGGAGCGGGCAGGGAAGGGCCTCCCAGCCACAGGAACAAACCCAGCTGTTCTTTGAGAGAGAGAGAGAGAGGCCCCCATACAGCCGACCCCCCGACGGCCGTCCTTCCCCGGGAGTCCGCGGAGGGCGCCAGGCCGCTCGCCTCACAAGTCCCTCTGTCCAAGACTGGCACGAGCTTGCCAAAGCGCCTCCCCCCCCCCCCCCGGAACTGTGCGAGGCGATGCCAGCCAGGCGCCAGTTTGGGCAACGCTTCTTCGCCGCCAGCGGCCTCTGCCCGGGCGCGCCCTCGGCTCCTTCCCGGCCCTGCCCTGCCCTTCCCCGGGCGCCAGGCCGGTCCGTCGGCGGGGGCGGGCTAGGGCCGCAGGCAGCCGTACCTCCTCCACCAGGCCTTGGAGAGCGTCCGGAGGCGGGCGGCGGCGGGGCGGGCCTTGGGGGGCGGGGGCTGGGCGCGGCGGCGGAGGGCGGCGGCGATGGCGGCGTCGAAGACCTCCTTGAGGTTGTGCTGGGTGAGGGCGGAGCACTCGACGTAGCCCACGGCGGCCAGGCTGGCGGCCAGGGCGCGGGCGGCGGCGGCGGGGACGGGCCGCTGGCGGCGTCGGGCCAGGGCGAGGAGGACGCGGGCGTCGTGGCGGAGGTCGGCCTGGGTGCCCACCAGCAGGACGGGCGCGGCGGGGCAGTGGCGGCGGAGCTCCGGGAGCCAGCGGGCCGACAGGTTGGCGAAGGAGGCGGGCGCCACCACGCTGAAGCAGAGGAGGAAGACTTCGGCCTGCCCGTAGCACAGCCGTCGCAGCCCCTCGAACTCCTCCTGCCGGGCGGAGAGAGGGGAGAAGGGCGGGAGAAGGGGCCGCCGCCGCCGCCGCCGGCCCACCACCCGCCAGAGAGGAGCCGCCGCAGGGCAGCCTTCCCAGGGATCGAGGCCGGGCCCCGGGGCCTTCGCCGCTGGACTCATCCCGACCCCCACCCCCACCCCCACCCCAGAGGCGCGGGGAGCCCTGCGAGCGGGGAGGGAGGGTCTCCTCCGGCCGGGGTCTTTACCTGCCCTGCGGTGTCGCACAGCTGCAGCCTCAGCGGAGCGCCGTCCACTTCCACCACGGCTGGAAGAAAGAGGAAGGGAGAGGGGGGGCGCGGTTGAGTGGGGGGGTCGTCTCCCAAGGGGGCCCGGAGGGAGGGGGGCCACCCGGGCGTCGGCGCCGCGCACCAGAGTAGCGATCGAGGGCGGTGGGCCGGTAGTGGGCCGGGAAGCCGTTGGCGCTGTAGCTGAGCGCCAGGCTGGTCTTCCCCACGGCCCCGTCGCCCAGCAAGACGCACTCCAGCCCGGGCAGCCGCTCCGCCGCCGGACGCCCCCTCGGGCCGCGCGGAGGCACCGGCGGCAAAGCCGCGCAGCTAGGCATCGGCGCTGGCAGGAGCGGACGGGCCCCGGGGCGCGCACCCGACGGCCGCCGCGCAGCCGTGCCCTCGCCCCGCCCCCGACCGACCGACCGCCCCCACCAGGCCGGCGCTGGCTCGCCCGCCCTGGCAGGAAGGAAGGGAGAAAGGAAGGAACGCGCGCCGCCGCCGCCGCCCAGCGCTCTGCCCATGCCCAGAGGCCGCGCTCGCCCGGACAGCCGGGAGGCTGGGCTCCTGCTGGGCTTGCAGGGACGCGGCAGAGGCTCGAGGTCGGCGCGCCTTGGCCTCCCAAGCCCAGATTGGGGGGGGGGGGGCGGAGGGAGTCGGGCCTGCCTGCCTAGGAAGTTCCGGGGCTGAAGCCCGCCGGTTGTGGCAAGGCGCTCTGCACTTGCTCAGAGGCCCCCCAGGCTCGCTTAGGCGCTTGAAGCCACGAGGCTCTCGGGCTTGGCGATCCCGGCTTCCCCAGCCCCCCAGGTGGGAGGGAGGCCTCTCTGACCCAGGATCCCGGGAATCGGGATACAGAATGGGCGGGGGAGGGGTCCCCGGAGGGGCGTGCCCCCTACCCTCCCCCCTGCAGCGGCTCCAAGAACACAAGAACCTAAGAGAAGCCAGTGTTGGATCAGGCCAGTGGCCCCTCCAGTCCAACACTCTGTGTCACGCAGTGGCCAAAAACACCAGGGGCCCTCAGGAGGTCCAGCAGTGGGGCCAGAACTCCAGCAGCCCTCCCACTGTTGCCCCCCCCCCCCAAGCACCAGGAATACAGGGCATCACTTGCCCCAGACCGAGAGTTCCTACCTATACTTTGTGGCTCATAGGGGCCACTGATGGACCTCTGAGGCTCCAGATGTTTCTCCAATCCCCTCTTGAAGCCGTCCATGCTTGTAGCTGCCCCCACCTCCTGTGGCAGTGAATTCCACGTGTTCATCACTCTTTGGGGGAAGAAGGACTCTCTTTTATCTGTTCTAACCCGACTGCTCAGCAATTTCATGGGGTGCCCACAAGGAGTTCTTGTCTCGTGAGAAAGGGAGAAAAGTACCTCTTTCTCTACCCGCTCTATCCCGGGCATAATCTTGTAAACCTGGATCATGTCACCCCTCAGCCGTCGTTTCTCCAAGCTAAAGAGCCCCAAGCGCTTCAACCGTTCTTCATAGGGAAAGTGTTCCAACCCTTTTATCATCCTAGTTGCCCTTTTCTGCACTTTTTCCGATGCTATAATATCTTTTTTGAGGTGTGGCGACCAGAACTGTACACAGTACTCCAAATGAGGTCGCACCATCGATTCATACAGGGGCATTCTGATCCTGGCTGATTTGTTTCCAGTTCCCTTCCTAATAACCCCCAGCACAGCGTTGGCCCTTTTCATTGCAGTCGCACGCTGTCTCGACTTTTTCATTGAGTTACCTGCTACAACTCCAAGATCTCTCTCTTGGTCAGTCTCTGCCACTTCGGACCCCATCAACGTGTATTTATAGTTGGGATTTTTGGGCCCCCTGTGCATCCCTTTGCACTTGGCCACATTGAAGGCGGCGGGGCGGGGAACCGCCTGCTGTGCAGCCGCAGTGGGCGCGGGGGCCCTGGCCGGGGGGCCGCGGCTTTTCACGCTTGGGGAGGAGGAACGGGCCGTGCACTGCGGAACTCGCGGCCTCGGGAAGGGTCCATCGCTCAGCCGGGCTCGACGACGCACGCAGGAGCTGTCGGGGGAGGGGAGGCGGCCAACGAAGCAGTGCCCCTCCCCCCCCCCCCCCCCACTGGTCACTGCCTGCAGCGCCTGCAACCTTCCGAGGCCCCCCTCTTGGCCGGCCCGGCGCGGCAGGAGAGGCCCGGACACTGCTGGAGGGGGGTGGGGGAGAGCACAGCCCAGGGGGCTCGCATCTCGCCCCTTCGGCTCCGGCGAAGCCTGTACCGCCCCCCCCCCCTCCCCGCGCGGGAGAGAGAGCTCGCGGAGCAGCTCCCCCTCCCGGGAAAGCACAGCAAAGAGGGACGAGGCAAGGTGGCTCCTGCCAGCCTCCCATGCCTGCAATTCTGCCCCCCCCCCCCCCGATGCCTGTCAACAGCTGCTCCGCGGGCCCCAGGCAGGGACAGGTCCGAGCCGGGCCCTCTGCCAAGCCCAGGAACTGGGTCAGACCAGCCAGCTGCTTCCGAGCAGGTAAATCCGGCCGGGCTTACTTGGAGAGGGGGTGGGGGGAGGAGGACCTTGGCCCAGATTCTTGGGGGCTTGGCCTGGAAGGTGCGCCCTCTTCCTCCCCCCCCCACCCCCTCCAAGGAGCTGCAGGCCTTCCCTCCCTCCCTCCCTCCCTTCCCCCCCCCCCCCCCCGTCTGCCCTGCCAGGACTCTGCCAGAGCCAGGAACCCAACCCAGATTTTCACTTGCAGGCCTGTGAGCAGCGCCCAGACAGCTGCAGGCACCAGCAGCGCAGGGGACGCAGGAGAAGAGGGACCCCTTCAGCATCCCCCCCCCCCCCGCTCAGATTCACTGACCCCAAAAGTGTCACTTTGGCCACGAGGGAGGGGGTCATAAATCCCCCCCCTTGCACAGCTGCAGCCGCCACCGGGAACTGCGCCCCTCCCCCCCCCCCGTCCCTTGTGCCAGCTCACCCCTCGGTGTGCAGCAAAAGGTCGATAGAGACGCGGACACAGGTCTTCAGGCAGACTTTTATTTATCGATAGCGGGGGTGGGGGGCAGGGGAGAGTTTTGCATTGCACTGAGGCAGCCCCCTACACGCTGGGGCGCGGGGGGGGGGAGCGACAGCTGGAAGAACTGGGCTTGGCCGAGAGTGGCACCAGGAAGAGCCTGGGCTTTAATGCAGGATGAGGGGCCCCCCGGTGCGGGCCCTGGGCCCTTTGGAGTCACGGGCAGTAGAAGTCCCATTTCTGGAAGACATGAAGACAAGCCACCCCCGTTACTTCTTCCCAGCAGGGCCAGGGGACATGCATTTCCAGGTGGGCTTACAGAGGAGAGACTGAAGCATCTGGGAAGGCCTGGCGGATGTACCCCATTAACCCCCTCCTCCCCACAGCAAAGGGAGCCAGTGCCCTGCCAAGGCTTGCCTGGGGGCCCACCCAGAGCCTGGATGTCAAGCCCCCACTTGACTCCCCCAATCCCAGTCAGAGTGGAGGCCAGGCACACCTCTCCCGGCACGGGCCAGAGGTCTGGAATGGTGGTTCTTTTTCCCAGAAGGGGGGAGGAAGACTTTGCAGCTCCCCGCCAGCCACTGCTACGATATGTAGGCCTCCTCCCCTGTGGGGGGCGCTCAGTGCTGGACCAAGCCCATGTCTGGGCTGAAGGAAAGGACCAGGCAGGGGTGCCGTGTCCTCCAGGGCCCCCAGCCAGTGGTATGGACTCCAGCCAGCTCCTCCCAGGAGGGGGGAAGGGGGATGCCCCACTTACATCTGTCTTCACCTCTGTCTTGCCCTGCTTCAGATACTGGCTCTCCTGGACCACAGAGCTGGGGAAATAGCCCAGGCGGGCCGGCTGCTCCCCATAATAGTCGCCTTGCACCTGTGCAACAGAAAGAGGGGGGCGTTTGCAGGAGCCCCCGGTCAACTCCCCACTCCCGGGGGTTCCCTCAGCTGCCCATGAGAAGAACCACCAGCAGCCCCTCCCGCCACCGCTCGCCCCGGGCACAAAGACCACCATGGGGGCCAACGGGGGAGCTCAGGACTCAAGCCTGCGAGGAACCCTCCCTCCCCCCAAACTAGCTTTATTCCTCCCATTTATAGACTGGGTTACCTGGAATGCCGCCTTCTCCTTTTGCAGAGATTTCCACTGGCCACCGGGGTGGGGGGGGCACACCGACTCGACCCTGCCTACCTTGGGGCCCAGCTTGTTTCCGAGTCCTGTTCAAAGCAGCCACTTTGCAGTGGACAACCTGGGTCATTGAGGAGGACCTTGGCTGACCTTCCAGTGGTTAAGGGGCCTCCTGGGCAGCCCCTGAGCCTGTAGAGCTTCCTCTAGCTCCCCGGCTTTCCCGGCAGGCCCTTTGGGGAGTCTGAAGAAGACCCCTTTAATTCCAAAGAGACCTCAAGATCAGCTGAGGCCGCTCTTCTTCTCTCTCTGGGCTTCCCAATCTAATTGTGAGTTGGTGGACAGAAGGCTGACTCTTCAGAGTAAATTGTACTTTCAGTATTTCGTCAGCTGCATTGTTCATTTTATTGGAAGTGGGGTATGAAAGTCCTTAAAGCCGGTTAATAAATGAGACCCTGCTTCTCCCAAATAAGAACGAAGTGTGTTTTGGGGTTTTGCTGTTGATTGCGGTGACCCTGCAAGGTTGGGGTTTTTTTACTGTTTATTTTCAGTTTTTAATTTCCCCCCAAACATAAACAATTTAACAATTCCTTGATAACATCATACCAAAACAAAATTGTATAACAGAATATTCTACATAGTTCAGGATTAAGCTGTACAGAGTAATGAAGTAATTTAAATAGTACACTGGGTGACTGGAGCAACAACTGTTCTTTAGTTGTAACACCATAAAACTGTTTCTAGATCTATAATAACAGTACGGTCTCATCATTATAACGATGCTAAAAAGTGGCTGGATTAATCTTTTCTGAAATTATGGACACATAATGTAAGAAAGGAAGCCATTGTGATCAAAATGTGGATTGATAGAGGGGATTGTCTACAGATTGTAGCTGATCTGAAATATTCTCTGTGATAAAGTGGTCCCATAATTTTTTATACCACTGTGAGATCAAAGGTAGATCCTTATTTTTCCACGTGTTTATTTAAATTTATACCCCGCCCTCCCCACTGAGGCAGTCTTAGGGCAGCTGACATGAAATGTAGAAGCAGGCAGAGCTTTGGCTACTGCAAGTAATGTACAAAATAATTTTTTTCTTATAGATGGGTCCTCTGGTTCTTCCCATAAGTTCAACAGAATTGTTTCAGAGCACCCAGGTACTATGGATCCTGCAATTTTCTTAATCTGTCAAATAATTTTCTCCCCAAAAGTTTTTATTTTAGGGTATGCCCACCGACAGTGTAGATAAGATACCATGATAGTCACCGTGTTTCCAGCAGAAAGGATGAATATCAGAGTTGATGTGGTTTAATTTTGGGGGTGTTACATACCATCTTGATATGATTTTAAATGATACAAATTTAACGTTGATAGTTTTTAATATGAGTGTTTTTGAATTCCAAATTTTTTCTCACTGAAGAAGTTAGTTTTGCCACTTTCCCTGGTATGGCAAAACAGATTTTCCCTCGTTTAGAATTTCATCTATTTTTCAGACCAGACCTTTGCAATTATTATTGTCTGATCTCAGTAGCTGTTTGAATCTGGTAAACCTGCTTTTCAGTCCAATTCTGATCTCCAGGTTCTCTGTCAAGTGTTGGATTTGTAGGTATTGAAACCGTGGGGGTTTGAATTCAGATCCTTTTTCTAGCTGTGCTTTTTCTATTATGCGCATTTGTCTAAATTATGTTGATTAATATTGTTAGAGCTCTCCAAGCTGTAAAAGAATTAACTTCCTTTCCTGGTTCAAACCACCACTGTCTCAGGAAGGATGAAACAGGAGAAATACCTGGAGTTAGTTTCTTTTCTTTCTGTCCCAAATTCCTAAAGTAGTGTATAGATATTCATTCTGTTTTATTTGGGGCAGTCTTTCTCTTTCTTCCTTTTTTATTCCAAATGATATCTTTGATGTTTGCAGAGCCAACATATGATTTCTGTATTTGTATCCAGTCACTGGTTTCCAGGGTTACTAAATTTACAAACTGAGCACTTCAGAGTAAATTTTTAGATCTGGTATGTCCAGTCCACCTTTCCTGGTCTTTTGTAGCCCCATATAAAATTGAATATTTTTTTGCCATTCTTTCAGTTCCTTGTCCAAAAGAGTGATAGGAAGTGTTCTAAAATAAAATTTGTGGGAGAACTATAGATTTGATATTTATCTTTTCTAGCCAATTCAGATCTAGTCTGTGCCAGTCCTTAAGTGAAAGGGTAATTTTTTTGGTTAAGCTCCTTATAGTTGTGTTTTGATAAACTGTTTATGTTTAAAGGTATATTAATTCCTAAGTATTTCCAGGTTTTATGAATCCACCTATAAGTGAAGTTTGCAGTTATGGACCCAGCAGGGTTTTCAAGGCAGAAGGCATTCAGAGGTGGTTGGCCATGGCCTGCCTTCTGCATAGTGATCCTGGGCTTCCTTGGTGGTCTCCCATCCAAACACTAACCAGGACTGACCCAGCTTTGCTTCCAAGATCTGACAAGATTGGGCTCGGCTGGGCTATCCGGGTCAGGGCAGAGACAAGCAGAGGTGGTTTGCCCTTACCTGCCTTTGCCTAGCAACCCTGTACTTCCCCAGGCATCTCGCATCAGGGCCGACCCTGCTTTGCTTCTGAGATCTGACAAGATCGGGCTAACCTGGGCCATCCAGGTCAGGGCAATGAAATGCTATATTTGCATATAACCCCCCCCCCCTTCCCAACTCTTGCTAATTTCATAGGCAGTGTCAGGTACCAACAGAGGACAATTGGGGAGAGTCAGAACTTGAACCATGGACTCTCCAGCCTGAGGGCATTCCCCGCAGTCCACACTGACTCTGGAGCAGAACGCCAGGTCCCCCCCCCCCAAACAGGGGGTCCCCCCCCCCAAACAGGGGCTCTTCCTGTGCCTGCTTGCGGCTTGCAGAGTCTTTGCACCAACTACCAAACAGGGCCCCACAGCTACTCACGCTTCCGCCCCAGAAAAGTCGGCCGCGGCCCTTCAGCTTTGAGAAGACGTAAACCACCTGTCCCCTCTGGATGTGGATGAAGCGGCAGTCAGGGGCGATGTAGTCCTGCAGGGCCACCGCAATGGAAATGGGGTCTGGAATTGGAGGGAGGGGGAGGGGGAGAGAAAAGGAAGCGGGCACCAGAGACTCTCCTCCAAACAGTAGGGGGCTGGAGACGGGGTCATCTGTGATCTCTTCCCCAGAGGGTTGCTGATTTCCCACAACACACAAAGCAAGGTGTGGAACTCACCGCAACAGGATGGGGCAATGGCCAAGATCACAAAAGATACAAACCTCCAAATTCAGAGGCCGTCTGTGCTTGACTATCAGTGCTCGGAACGAATCCAGTGTGTTTGGGTGGAGGGGGGGGGGATGGCTCTGACCTTGCCTGACCTCGCTGGAGCTCTCCCTCCCTCCCAACGGGAGTGACACATCCTGCCTTATGCAGGGGGGGGTTGGACTAGGTGACTCTGGAGGTCCCCTCCAACTCTAGGACTCTAGCTACAATCAGGACAGAAAAGTCACTTACGGTTGCATTCAGGATCGGCACAAAGCTTCTTGTCTGCCAGTTTATCCATTTGCCGCCCGCCCCACACTGGTCCCAGAAGGGGGCAGAGAGCCAGGCCGGCCCAAACCACAGCCCAGGCAGCTCCTCTCATCTCGGTAGCTCCTACAGTGGAGTGACAACTCCCACCCTTGAGAGAGGAGAGGGGTGGGGAGCTAAGCCCCACCCTGCATCTGGCTGAGTTGCAGGGCTGCCACAGAATGCTCACCAACATTCTACCTTCTGGAAAGGATCCACGACAGGGTGAGGAAAGGAGGCACTAGTCCCAGGTCTTCGGAACTGCCTCCCACCAGCTCTCACCCCCCTTGCGTTTTATGAGCAATCCCAATGACCCACACGCTTTCAAAGTTCATGGAATTTAATCTTCTCTCTTTGAAGTGGATGGATTCCAGGGCTACGAGCACTACATACCGGGGACAGAGATCCAACTTGGAGTCCTTGCCCGGCTAAACAGGAAGCGGCCACTCGGAGAACAGGCTGGCCCTTGAGGCTGTAGGACACTGAGCGCCTTGTGTACGGACGCCTCCCCTCCCCCCCCCCCCCCCCCCCGGCAAGCAGGGCCTGGAGAAGGAAGAAGTGCAGCCGCCCAGGCCGGACCCATCTCCCCCCCAGAAGCCCTAAAGAGACAGCACAGGCCACAGTCCCTGCTGCTGAGAACAGAAAAAGGACCGCTGAACACAAGGCCAGCAACCCTCATTCCACAGAACAGCAGGGAGGCCGACTCACCCCACCCCACGCTCTTTCTGTCCTCCCCACAAGTGGCACAGGCATGCAAGAGAACCTGGGGGGGGGAGTTGCAAAGCTCCACATTCTTCCTGGGCTACAGCTGTTTCTCCCTTTCATGCCCCATCACCCCAGGAATGGAAGCTTCCTGGCCCCCTCTGCCTGTGAACTGCCCCCCCCCCCCGGCTTGGGAGCCGACAGCAGTAGTCCTTCAGCAGACCCTCCTGCCCCCTCACCAAAGTGAGGCTTGGACTTCCGTCCCCAGAGCCGGGGAGCCTGTCCCGCAGGCCAGAGCCCCAAAGGAGCCCCCACATCGGGCAGGGAGACAAGCCCCAGATCAGTGACAGAACAGCCACTTGGTGTGGACATCCCGGGTTCAGTCCCTGCCATCTCCAGTTAAAAGGAGTGGGTGGGAGGTGATGTGACAGACCCTTTTCTGCCCGAGACCCCCTGCCAGTCCGCGTAGACAGGACTGAAACTGATGGACCAAGGGGGGGGTCTGATGCAGTAGAAGACAGTTTCGTGTGTGTTCACCTTCGGGGAGGGACTGTGGCTCAGCAGCAGAGCATCAGCTTGGCATGCAGAAAGTCCCAGGTTCAGTCCCCAGCAGCATCTTCAGTCAAAGGTGTTGTGAAAGACCATCTCTGCCTGAGACCCTGGACAGCTGCTGCCGGTCTGTGCAGACAATACCCTGATTGACCGAGAGTCAGATTCAGCTCAAGGCAGCTTCACGTGCTCACGTTTTCGAGGGAGGGGCTGTGGCTCAGAGAGAGAGCCCTGCTTTGTGTGCCGAAGTACCCAGGTCCAGTCCCTGGCATCTCCAGTCAAAAGGCCCAAGCAGTGGATGATGTGGAACGCCCTGGCCTGAAACCCCCCGGAGAGCAGCTCCCAGTCTGGGGCAGAAAATACTGGCCTTCATGGCCCTCAGTGAAAGACGGCTTCATGTGTCTGAGGAACAGCCAGATCCACATCTAGGAGCACTTTAGAGGCCAGCAAGATTTCGGGGCTACCAGCTTTTGAGGAGGGGCCAGGGCTCATTGCTCGAGCACCTCCTTGGCACGCAGACGGTCCCAAGTTCCACCTCCAGTGTCACCAGTTAAAAGAGATCAGGCAGCAGATCTCTGCCTCAGACCCTGGAGAGCCGCTGCCAGCCTGAGCAGATGAGAGCTGAACTGCCTGGAGACCGAGAGAGTCTGGGGCCACGATCAGGCAGCTTCCATCCAGTGTTCCCTCTAAGCTGAGTTAGTGTGAGCTAGCTCATAGTTTTTTAGCCACCGGCTCACCCATTTCTGTCTTCGCTCAGGAAGGATGGCTCCAGAGCAGACTAATTTATGCAGTAGCCAAATCGCTCGCTCACAACTTTAATGCCAGTAGCTCACAAGGTAGAATTTTTGCTTGCAAGAAGACTCCACAGCTTAGAGGGAGCCTTGCTTCCACCACAGTAAAGAGGGAGCATAAACATTTCATTCTCTGCAAAGCAGCATGTCCGACACCCTATTGTGCTGGACGCTGGCCGGCCTGGAAAGAGAAGGTGCCTGTGCCACAAAGCGAGGGCACCGCGAGCGCCTGCGCCCACCTTCCAAGGGGCCAAACGCATCACACGCAGCCCCACCCAGTGGCTCCCTCTTCTGGTCTGCTGAAGAAACTGGCAAGGGACCTCCCCCACACCCACCACCTCCCGGCTGCAATGCACTAACAACAATGTGATGCACATTTTAAAAATTGTACAAACTGTAGTAAGATACATTATTATAACTCTGCATATGTATATTTTATTACGCTTGTCAGATGGTCCTCTTCTGATGAAGATCCTTTGAAATGGAATTATTACTGGATGTTCATCAAATAATTGGAATTGCGCTGGACTCTTATATTTATATTTGTCTCTTGCACTATGTATTAAATTGTACTACTGTCAAACTACACTGCTGTTAGTGCACTGCAGCTATTTTGTTCTTTGTCATCCATTTTTAATAGCTGCGGTTTTCCTGTTTGCCTCCCAGCAATAACAGCCAAACCACCAAGATAAAAAAAAACAGACCAATGTGCCCTTTTATTACAAAAGAGAAAAGCTCCAGGTGCTATGTCTGGCCGTCAGACTCTGGGTACAATGCTTTTGTCAGAAATCGGCCGCTACCATCCAGCAATGCACGCATGCGCGCTTTCGCTCATTCCCTCACTCCAACACGCACGCGCACATGCCTCCCCGTCAGCCCTCCACAGCCCAGCCCCAGACACAACAGAAGCAGCCACTCTCTCGCACACACTTACCTCCCAGAACACAACTTGCAAAAGAACAAAAAAACAGAAACAAAACCCAAACCATTCCACTGGCACTAACGAAAGGGGAGGAGGAGGAGGAAGATTGCCAGCGGCCTCCAGGCCAAGGAAGGCGTCACTTCTTGGCAAAGGAGATCTTCATGGCATTGTTCTGGGTGATCTTGAAGCCCTGCAGGGCGTCGCGGGCGGCTCCAGCCTGCACCTCGTTGTCAAACTCCACAAAGGCGATGTCGTGCCGGCCGGGGACCAGCCGCACCTCCTTGAAGCCGGGGAACCTGCAGGAAGACGAGTGGAAAGGGGCTCAAGTCCGAAAGCTGCCCGGCAGTCCAGGCTAGCAGCCCCACAAGCCCCTCCCCCACATCCTTTTCGTGGGTAGCCCTGCCCCGTGTCAGCCGGCTGAAGGACACTGAACAGGCTCTCCCCCAATCCTTCAAAACAGACTTTTAGAAGGGCAGCATAAAAACACAGAAAGACACAAAGCAAAAGGACAGTTATGGAGCCAGGATGAACAGGGCAGGGTCTCCACCGCAAAGCCCCCAGAGACAGATACCAGTGCAAACCCTATGGCTTTGAAACCAAAACGGAGACATACAGTTGGGCGGAGAAACCTTAACCCTCAGCCTCCCAAGCAGGCAGATCCTGCCCCGCCAGCCAGTCCTGTGCCTGCAGCTACTGCCAAGGGAAGGAGGCAGGCAGGCAAGTGGTGTCCCAGCCCTCCCATCGCCCTCCTGCCCCGCGAAGCACCTCCTCTGGGAACTCACTGATTGAACAGCATGGAGAGCATCAGCTCGTTGGTCTCTTCGGGCAGGTTAGTGAGGAACAAAATGTGGTTGGGTGGGTTCTCCGACAGCTAGGAGGGGCAGAGAGAGAGAGAGAGAGAGCGCTGCTTGCATGGAAACCCTGGGGGCCTTCCGGGTGCCCCTCCCTCCTGCCAACCCACAGAAAGCCCCCCTCCCTCCCCGCAGTGCCCACCCCCCTGCACTCACCGGCTGTGCTGGGGCCATCTGCCCAGGCAGCATCTGCTGAGGGGGCATCGCCCCTGGAGGAATAGCCCCGGGTGCCATGCCAGGGGGAGGCATCATGCCAGGGGGAGGCATGTAAGGGGGCTGGCCTGGCATGTGTGGCATCATCCGCGGGGCCTGGTTCATGGGCGGCATCCCCTGGCGAGGAAAGAGAGGAGGGTGAACGGCCAAGTCCCAAGCTCAGACGCTCCCGCCCCTCCCTCCCTCCCTCCCAGGAAGACTCCCATTCCCTGCTGCAAGGGAGGGGGCCGACCTCCAAACGCAGCCCCCACCACCCTCAGGAGCCGGAGAAGCCTCTTGCAGAAGCCAATCGGGGGCTTCTGGTCCTTAAGCGGCAGAGCCCTAACTCACCAACAGCCGGAATTGGAACCCACAGGCCTTGAGCTGCTGCAACAGGCACCGCTTTGGGAAGGGAGAACTGCCTCCCCCTCCCCCACCCCCCAGGGCCCCCAACTGTGTGCAGCTTCCCTCCAGTAGAGACACTCACGGGCACAGCGCCTTGGACCGCGGGGGCCACTGGAGCCCCTGCCCCTGGGAGCTGCTTCTTGACAGCAGCGGCCTCCTGGCCCTTCGGCTTCCGCTTCTCGCGCTTGCGGTCCCGCTCCACAAAAGTGCCCTTCATCTTGGCTATGATGTCCGAGTCCGATTTGGCATATTGGATCCTCTGGTCAGGGGGAGGAAGAGCTCGGTTAGGCGGGAAGGTGATTGAGCCCGTCACAGCACCACAGCGAGCGGCCACCATCCCACCCAGAGACGAACCACAGAAACACTGATCTAGTAGTCTGGACAGAACCTAGAAAGCAGTAGCTGAAACTAAAGTTTGGAGTCCGTCAGCACATCCACATCAAACACATCAAAGTACCATCTCTGGAGAATGCCCACTTGCAAATTTGTGCTGAGTACTGAAAGGAGTAAACTACCCCTCGCAAAGGGGATACTCTAGAGCGGACAAGGAATCCTGCACTGTTAGAAAAACTAGCACTGTTGTTTGACCAGAAACTACTGCAAACTATAGCACCCAAATGAGCAAAGAAAACTGACGATTATCTTGGGGAGGATGTATCTCCCAGCCCCAATGTAGCAATGCCACAAGAATAAACAGCTTTAAAAGGGAATTAGATGGATTCACAGAAGATGAGTCTATCAATGGCTACAAGCTATGGTGACTGAGGGGAACCTCCACATTCAGAGGCACTAAACCTCTAAAACCCAGAGCCTGGAGGCAATATGAGGGGAAGTCTTTTGCCTCTCTACCCTGTTGCTGGCCACTGTGTGAGACGGGATGCTGGACTAGATTGGCCCTCACTGTTCTGATCCAGCAGGGCTCTTCTGATGTTCTTAAAGCACTTTTTCTGGAAACAATCTCCACACACAACCTCTCATGTCCAGACACACAACCAGTGCCTTTCTAAACGCTATCTTCGCTGTGAACATCTGGCAGCACACCCTCAAACCAGCCCTTTTCTGCCCAAAGCAGGCAGCCTCACCATGGGCTTGTCGTAGAAAGGGAAGCCCTGCATGGACCTCAAGGCGTTGGTGGCACTGCTGATCTCTTTGAAGATGACGAAGGCCTGACCCCGCATCTTCAGGCTGCGAGAGACCAGGATGTCGAGGATCTGGCCAAACTGGGAGAAAATGGCGTAGAGGGACTTCTTCAGCTCTGAGGAGAGGAAGGAAAGGCAACAGTCACATGAGCACATTGCTCTTGAGAACATCAGCGACACGGTTAGTGCTTGGGACTTCGTCAAGGGCTGCTCATTGTTCATCTAAGCAGACCTTTATGCAATGGCCTGCCTGATGAGGCCTCCTGGCTTTCCGCAAACTATGCAAAACCGGAGAGATGAACACCCACTTCCTGCAAATCTAAGGCTTGAAGACTTCACAACTTTAACAATATTGGCATGCATCAATATTGCACAATTACATTTTTTAAGAAACACATATGTTGTTCTGCTTTTGTTTCTACTCTATATGGTCTTTTTCCTTTTTAAATATTAGTTGCCATATTTTAAGGCCCCCCCTTTACCATTTTTTTTGAAAGATAAAAAGGCAGAATTTTTAAAAACTAAAACTTCGCAAAAGTGAGTTAGTCGGGGAAACTTTTTTACATAGATTATAATGAAATAGTTCTAGGTAAAGGGACAGGAACTGTGGACTATGTGACTGTGTAGTGTCTTCACTTATTTACTTATTTCAACTTTTCTTCCACTCCTCTCTCCACAACTGGGGTTCAGGGCAGTTACCAGCCTAACTCAAAAGACAAATATCCAGATACTTTATATAGCAATTTAACATACTGGCACTCTGGCATGGCTATCAGAAAAGTGGACAGTAAGCCCAGTGAGGTCTGTTGCAAAGATGCCCTTCTGGGCAATTCCTGCATCGCTTAATGGGTCATACTCAAGTACTTCTGTTCTGGTTCAGGTGGGCAGCTGTGTTGGTCTGAAGCAACAGCACAAGATTTGAGTCCAGTGGCACCTTTAAGACCAACAAAATTTAATTCTGGGTATGAGCTTTTGTGTGCATGCACACTCCTTCAGATACCAGAATCAAACTTTGTAGGTCTTAAAGATGCCCCGGACTCAAACTTATGTTCCGAGACCTCTCTGTTCCAGAGCCTGCTGTGCTGCTTGTTAGCCATTCCATCCTATGGAACTGATGCGTGGTGTTCTCCATCTCCAATCACAGTCCGTGAGAGAGACGCAGGACAAGTCATGGGAATAAGTGAAGCTGCAGCCTTGAGGTGGACAACACCGCACTGCCCCCACCCCGGCCATTCCCTTGCAAACAGAGAGCACTCCCCCCCCCCCAACGCTTGGAGAAGCTCCTAGACCCAGCCGTCGGTTCCCCCTCGAGGCGGGACACCCTCACCATCCTTCTTGATCTTCTCGTTGAGGTTGTTGATGTAGATGGTGTGGTTCGGCCGGGGCTCAGGGACCGCCATGGCGACCACCACTCAGGACCTAACTGGAACAGGAGGAGGAAGAAGAAAGCAGTGAGGAGGAGGAGCGGGAAGCCCGTTGCCACAACGCCAAGCACACCACCTCCCATCCCACTGGGGTTGCCAACCTCCAGGTAGCACCTGGAGAGCTCACGCTATTGCAGTTGACCTCTAGATGACCAAGGCCAGTCCCCCTGGAGACAACGGCTGCTTTGGAGAGAATAGGCTCATGGCACTATACCCTGCTTGAAGCCCCTCCCCTCCCCTCCCCAAATGGCATTGTCCACAGGCTCCACCCCCCCCCCCAAAAATCTCCAGGCATTTTCCACCCCAGAGTTGGCAACCCGACAGCCCGCTCTTCCGGCGGCCTCCCGCCCGGGAGACCCAGCCCCCTCTATTCCTGATAATGCCGCCAAAGGCCCTGCGGCGACTACAACCCCGCAGGGCAGGCCCCGAAGGCTCCTGGCCGCCGCCGTCCCTCACCCGTGGAGCGCGGGCCGAGAGGCGAGGCGAGGCAGGGCCGGGCCAGCACGCGACAGGAACCGCCGCTCTCCCACCACAACCCCCTGCGGCCGCAGCGGCCAATCAGAAACCCGCGCTCGCTCCCGTCGTCCCCACCTCCCCAGCGAAGCTCCGCGATTGGTAGCTCGAGGACGTACCCACGCCCTTCCGCCTTACGCTCTGACCAATCACTGCGCCGCTCCTTCTTTTTTCCTTCACGGCGGGGAGCCGAGAGTGCGGATTGGACCGCCCAGGCCGTTACCCCGGCGCAGCTTGAAAGGGTGCAGTCCGATTGGCTGCGTGAGTTCCCAAGCCGCAGCGCCGCCTTATTGGTCGAAAACTGCCCGCCCCGGAAAAGGTGGGGCAAACGGGGCGGGCGGCGGCGGAGAAGGCGCGTCTGAAGGGTGACCCTTGACCCGCTCCTAGGGCCGGCGACGACAGCCAATGAGAAGCCACCCCCTGGCCTTCGCAAGCGGAAGTGTGCCCTTTCACCCGGGCTTCTGACCTCCGACTGCCCAGGATGGAGCCCCCCGCCCCAGAAGGCGGCAGCACGTGACACACACGCGCGCGCCCCCCCCTCAGAAGAAGAAGGTCCCCCCCAAGAATGTCGGAGCCCCTGGAGGGGCCGCCCGCTCCTCCTCCTCCTCCTCCTCCTCCTCCCCCGGCCCGGCCCAGCGGGGCTCAGCTGCTCAAAGCGGCGCTGGAGCAGGGCGGCCCCGGCGCAGAGGACGACCTGCGGGAATTGCTGAGGCGCAGGAGGGCCAGGTGGGGCGTCCGGTCTAGGGCCTCGCACGCCATTGGGCGGGCTGCGGTGATGTCACAGAGCCGCCGCGCAGCCGCCCTGGGCCGGGAGAGGGACCCCGCCGTCTTTCTTTCGGGCTTGGCTAAAGCCGGGGGGGGGGGGGGGGTGCAGGAGCTCAAGTGGGTAAGACGCTGGACTGCAGACTGGTAGTTCAGCCGTTCGAGACCCGAGTGCCGCGTGATGGGAGGGAGCTCCCGTCTCTGGCCCCAGCTCCTGCCAGCCTAGCAGTTCGAAAGCAAGAAATTGCAAGTAGATAAATAGGTACCGCTTCGGTGGGAAGGTAACAGCGTTCCGTGAGCCTCGGCATCTAGTCATGCCAGCCACATGACCACGGAGACGTCTTCGGACAGCGTTGGCTCTTTGGCTCGGAAACGGATATGAGCACCGCCACCCTAGAGTCATATTCAAGCAGCTCTCGAACAAGGGAAACCTTTACCTTTACTTAAGCCAGGAGGCGCCAAAGCCCCGAGAGTGAGAAGGGAGGCCGGACATGCACCTCCTTGTGGGGGTGGGAGTGGACAGACGCTCCTGCTGTGTGATGAGTGGGAAGCTGCAGCTACCGCAGTTGAACCCACAGCAAATTGTCTGCCACGGATAATGCTTGCTTTCTCCCTCCCCCTTCCTCTCACACTGCAGTGGTGACACAATTTTTGCAAATATTCCAATTTATCAGGAAACAGTCTGCTCCACTGTTCCCTCTAAACTGAGCTAATGTGAGCTAGCTCACAGTTTCTTAGCCTCCAGCTCACACATTTTTGTATTAGCTCAGGAAGGATAACTCCAGAGCAGACTGATTTATGCAGTAGCCAAATCACTCGCTCATAACTTTAATGCCAGTAACTCACAGTAGAATTTTTGCTCACAAGACTCCACGGCTTAGAGGGAGCATTGGATTCTGCTCTGACGGGCTTTATGCGTTTGCTCTGAATACTTATTTGATTCATGATTTATTGATTTTTGTAGCACACAATAATACAAAACACTGAACTTGTTTTCCAGCAATCCGACAATTATTTATAAATAGGAAAGTATTCTCAAATTAATCCCTTAACTTCTATAATATTCAATTGCCATCCGAGAATTACCTCCTATTCTAAATCTTGTTATTTTATACCACCCGCTAAGTATGCTTCCATTCAGTTTCCACAATTCTTTTCCCATGTTCGTGTTAAATACCTTACATATATCTACATTTGAATTACATTGGCCATTCTTCAATTTATTGTTTACTATAACATAATTCCAGTTAACTTTATTCTTCAGCAAAATCTGCTTCACCTAAAAAAAGAGAAAACCAAATGGAAATGCCTCTCATTCTTGGGGATGAGAAACTCAGCAGGGAAGAAAACCTTCCTTCCTGTGAGAGGGAATACTTATAACTGAAGAGGAGCCCAGTGTAACTCTGAAGCTTATGACTAAAAGTTTTCTGTGCTGCAGAACAAAGTTTGAGTCTAGTGGCATCTTTGAGACCAACAAAATTTTATTTGGGGTATAAGCTTGTGTGTTCATGCATATAAAAGCTTATACCCAGGATTAAACTTTGATGGTCTTAAAGGTGCTCAAACTTTGTTCTGATGCTCCAGACTGACATGGCTGCCCGCCTGAATCAGTTTTCTAAGCCATGTTTCTTGTCTCTGGATCAGACAGCCAGTTTGGTGTAGTTGTTAGGAGCATGGACTCTAATCTGGGAGAACTGGGTTTGATTCCCCACTCTTCCACATTCAGCTGCTGGTGTGACCTTAGGTCGATTACAAGTTCTTTCAGAGTTGCTCTCTCTCAGCCCCACCTACCTCACAGGATGTCTTGTGGGGAGAGGAAGGAAAGGAGATTGTAAGCCCCTCTGAGACTCCAAGTGAAAGGTGGGGTATGACTCCAATCTCTTCATCTGAGTTTGCTTGGGGAGCTGCATTTGTATAGGAGATGTTTTAGCAGCTCTTTCTGCATTCGAAAAGCCTGGTGTTTTCTAATTACATCTCTGTCTTTCCCTCCTGGATTAGGGACAATCTGCAGACAGCATCTTCTGAGTGGTGTTCCATTTTCTCTTTCCATACCTGCATTTCCACCCCACCATCTTTTAAGGCAAAGAACGCCCCCTCCTCCCATATCTGGAGTCGAGCTGAGGCTCACTTTCAGTCGTTCAGATGAAGAGCCCCAGGGATAAAAAACACTCAACATCCTGTCAATTATGCAGAAGGAGAAAGTGCATGAAATGTTGGGCTGGGCCCTTAAATGGCTCTTTTGGGACTCTCTCTCTCTCTCTCTGCTCTCTTCCAGCTTCAGCGAGCATTTAAAGTGGCTCATCTTCAACCACCCTGTGCCTTCCTTAATTCAGGAGGGCCCCCAGTGAGTATTCATTTTCTTCTTTACTGTAAAAGGGCTCTGCGCAGTATTGGATACTGAGTAGACAGCATGCTGTTTGGAACAGGTCGGCTACCTCTTCTTGTATGCGTTGCTAGACAGTACAGGTAAATGGGAAAGAAAAATAGCTCCTTCCTCTTCCTCTGTTTCTTATGTTTTCACCCTACATGTCTTCAAGGGAGCTCTGGGTTGCATGGTTCTCCTTTTGTTTCAACCCTATGAGGTTGGCTAGGCTGAATGACTGTCACTCAGTGAGCTTCCGTGGCCGAGTGGGGCTGTGAACCTGGCTTCTTTCTTATGTATTGCTGCTCTTTTGGCCACGAACTCAGAGCAGAGCATGTGGTCCTCAAAACAGCTCTCTGAGGTCAGCTAGGCAGAAAACACAGGTGTGTGGTGTGGCCCACAGGCCACCAAGTGAATGAAGAAGGAACGGCACCCAGCTCTGAGTCCTGACCCCTAGAAAGGGCAGGTGTGGCTTTATGAGAGGCGCCCAAGTTGGTATCAAGCACAGACATCAGCCTTATAAAGATACCCTTTTCTTTTTAAAAAAGCTCTTAGGGTTACAAAGAGATGCTGGGAAGTAGATGAGAAAACCGGGGGCGGGGGGCAGGGTCTTCACGGACAGAGGGTGAGGATAGTAATTTTTGCCAAGCTCCTTCCCCCTTTTCATGGCTAATGGAGGAGAATAAATGATGCACAAGAACAAGCAACTGTGACGTGGCTTTTTGGATGTTTCTGATACAGCAGCCGTGTGACCTTTCTTGACCTTCTCCCCTCGCCAGGTGTGGCCTGGTGGCCCTGTGGATGGCAGGAGCCCTTCTACACCCACCCAAAGCTGTTCCCCTGGAGGAAGTTGTGCAGGTGGCTTTGGAGAGAGGTTATACCACCCAAGGGGAAATGTTTTCAGGTTGGTATTGGAGGAAGAATGGTGGGGAAAGTCACCAAATCTTCAAGTAGCCGAACGAGACTCCTCAGTCCTGCCCCAGTGTATCCGGGGTGGGGATGGGGAGGCAGAGAGTGTGTGTGTTCTGGCTGGGAAGCTAGCCAGCTGCACCCTCCTACGTGAGGCTGGGGGACTCTGGCTAGCTGCTGCCTGCCCCCCCCCCCCCAAGCACTCCCCTTTCACTACACTTTCTGCTGGCTCCAGCTGCTGACATGGCCAGGCTCGCTGAGGAAGTCTTTCCCTGCCAAGCGGAGCTGCTGTCTGGAGGCCTGGAGGGGCAGAAGCGTGAGAAGATCCTTCAGCATCTCCTTGCTGGCCTCCCTCTGTTGATACCGTATCCTGCCTTGTGCGTAAAGGTAAAAGTTTCCTTTGCTCAAAAGCTAGTCGAATCCGATTCTAGGGGGCAGTGCTCATCTCCGTTGATAGGGGTGTGCATTTGGCGCTATCTGAGTGGGGGAAAACCTCATCAGTATTTATCAGCTATTCTTTCAGCTGGATGGGGGGGGGGTGTATTTTCAGCTATTGAGGGTAGCCAGTCCCAGATAATCCTGAAAAATTTGGGATTATCCAGGAAAACAGGATAGCCACAGTTAAACAGCATTTAGAGAGAGTGCAGTACCTTTAAACACCATTCCTTGTGATGCTGAAGCTTCATAAATGTGTTTAAAGGGACCGCAATACTTTTAAATGCGTTCAGCTTAATTATAGTCTATGGAGACCCTTATAGTCAATGATCCCCATAGGCTATAATGGAGAATATATCTGGGGGTCCTTGGGGGGCTGTTTTTTGAGGTAGAGGCACCAAAGTTTCTGTGTAGCTTTTGGTGCCTCTACTCAAAAGACCTCCCCCCCCCTTAAGTTTCAAAAAGATTGGACCAGGGTGTCCAATTCTATTGTCGTCCAAAGAAGGTGCCCCCATCCTCCATTATTTCCAGTGGAGGGGATAAAACAGCAAAAAAATCAGGGACTGATATCAAACCAGAGAGTCTCTGCAGTAGAAACTGAAAGGGGGTCATTTTTGCAGAACCAGTGCCACTGTGGCAATGCCAGCTCAATAAATGTGTGGGGGGGGGGTTGAAGCCTAGCACAGTCGGTGCATGTACAGAGTGCCCAGCAGAACCAGTGTCACTATGGCAATGCCAGTTCAGCAAATCCAAGCGAGGTTTTTTGCAAGCCTAGCATAGCCAGTGCATTTACAGAGTGTCCAGTAGACCCAATATCACTGTGGCAATGCCAGCTGAACAAATCCAAGCAAGGGGGGGGGGGGTTCCAAGTCCAGTATAGCCAGTTTATATACAGAGTGCCAGGCAGTACCAGTGCAATGCTCTAGTGCTCAGCAAAACCCAGTGCCTTCCTTTAAATGCTTTTCCCTCCTTCATTGAAAACAATGGCAGATGGGGACACTTTCTTTGTGCACTCTGTACATGTGCTGGTTCTGTTGGACACTCTTTACATGTGCTGGGTGTGTTGGGCTTGCAAAGCCCCCCCCCCACCCCCCATTGCTTGAATTTGTTGAGCTGGTATTCCCACTGTGGCACTGGTTCTGCTGGGCAATCTGTACATGCACTGATTCTGCGGAGCTTGGAAAAATCCCCCCCTTCAGTTTGTACTGTAGAGACTCTCTGGTTTGACATCAGTCCTGGGTTTTTTTTTGCTGTTTTCCCCCACTATTGGAAACAATAGAGGGTGGGGGCACTTTCTTTGGGGGCCCATAGAATTGGACCCCCCTGGTCCTATCGTTTTGAAACTTGGGGAGTCTTTTGAGGAGAGGCACCAGAAGCTGGGGGTTATTAGGAAGGGAATTGAAAACAAATCAGCCAGTATCAGAATGCCCCTGTATAAATCAATGGTGCAACCTCATTTGGAGTACCTTGTACAGTTCTGGTCGCCACACCTCAAAAAAGATATTATAGCATTGAAAAAAGTGCAGAAAAGGGCAACTAGAATGATAAAAGGGTTGGAACACTTTCCCTGTGAAGAAAGGCTGTAGCTCTTGGGGCTCTTTAGCTTGGAGAAATGACGACTGAGGGGTGACATGATTGAGGTTTATAAGATTATGCATGGGATAGAGCAGGTAGAGAAAGAAGTCCTTTTCTCCCTTTCTCACAATACAAGAACTTGTGGCCACTCCATGAAACTGCTGAGCAGTCAGGTTAGAACAGACAAAAGGAAATCCTTCTTCACCGAAAGAGTGATTAACACGTGGAATTCACTGCCACAGAAGGTAGTGGCGGCTACAAGCATGGACGGCTTCAAGAGGAGATTGGATAAACATACGGAGCAGAGGTCCATCAGTGCTATTAGCCACAAGGTATAGACAGGAACTCTTGATCTGGGGCAAGTGATGCACTGTATTCTTGGTGCGGGTGGGGGGGCAACAGTGGGAGGGCTTCTAGTGTCCTGGCCCCACTGCTGGACCTCCTGATGGCACCTGTTATTTTTGGCCACTGTGTGATCCAGAGTGTTGGACTGGATGGGCCACTGGCCTGATCCAACATTGGCTTCTCTTAGGTTCTTATGTTTTTAAGCTATGCTGAAAATTTGGTACCTCTCCCTCAAAAAACAGACCCCTGGATACGCCCAGGTAGATTCCCCATTGACTAGGGTATAATGGTCCCCCCCCCCCAAAAAAATTGGGATTTCTGAAAAAACCTGAATTTAACTACCACACTGGTATTAGAATTTGGGGTTTTGGCAGGAATCTCACGTTTTGGGGGATTCAATATATCCGAATCTGAAAAATCCCAAAAATTTTTTTTGCGTGTGAACACCCCTACTTGTGGAACTCATTTGAGCGGTGCCTGAAGTTGGGATGGGGGGGCAGCCTGTCCTTTCGAGGGGGAGGGAGGGACCAGTGCGCACTGGCCTCTTGGTCTGTCTTTGCACTGCTGCCCTCTCTGCTACACTGTTGTGGGGCAGAGCAGGTCCCGGCCAGACCTTAACACCCGGCCCAGATACGATGAGGACTCCAACCACGAACCCTGCCTGCGTCGTGGCTACAAGGCTCACTGGGCTGTTGTCTCAGGTATGTGGGGCTGCTGGCTGAGACACAGGAGGGAGGAAAGAGAGGCCGGCTAAATCTGCTCTGGGCCTGGAGAACAAAGGTTCCGTAAAGAGGGGAAACCTCTTGGGACCAGTTCTGAGATGTTCGCCCTCTCGCCTTCCTGCCAGTTGCTGGCGGCTTCAGTCCCTGCGGTGTTTTTGCCACCCCTCTTGGAAGCGGCGCAGCCTGGGCAGCAGAGAGGGCTTTCTCTAGGAGAAACCTTGCCCTTGTTAAGGCCTGGCTGAATGCGACTGGCAAGGGAAGCTCTGGCCATGTCTGCCCACAAGGGGGCAGCCACTTCCAGGCCTGGCCCTTCTCTGCTTCCTGTTGGGCCGCTGGAAGAGCAGGCCTGGAGCATCCTGGAGGCTCTGGAGGGGAGTGCCTCTCAGCCACTCAGAACCAAAGTCTGCTTGCAGCGAACTCTCTCTGGGCCAGGCAGCTCCTGCTGGCAGTCTCTCAAGCTGTATGATTGGGAAGGGGCCGTGGCTCAGTGGCAGAGCCTCTGCTTGGCATGCAGAAGGTCCCGGGTTCAATCCCCGGCAGCATCTCCAGGCCAAAAGGACCAGGCAGGAGGTGAGGGGAAAGACCTTTCTCTGCCTGAGACCCTGGAGAGCCCCTGCCAGTCTGAGTAGGCAAAACTGACCTTGACAGACTGAGGGCCTGATTCAGGATGAGGCAGCTTCACGTGTGCTTCGGTTTTGGAACTTATGGGGAGGGGGCCGCTATAGGAGCAGTCATAGCCAGGGGAATCTCCCTCCCATCTCCCTCTCGCCCACCGCAACCTTTAGCCAGATGCATGGACCATTCATGATGACGAGAGAGTTTCCGGGATGTTTGGCCTCTATCTGCAAGTGAGTCATCCTGTTTGCGGAGATCATCATTTGCATCGCTGTCCCACAGGGGAGAGATTGGCTTCAGCACTTCCAAACGCTTTCAAAACTGGCTTCAGAATGTGCTGCAGGCACCAATTGTGTTCCCAGGTTGTTCCTGAGGTCGGTTCAAGGGGCTGGCCTCAAGTTCTACCATTGGAACCAGCCTGGGACCAGGACCCCAAACCTCATCCCCTCTCCCGGCCAATCCTGCCCCATCACCTTTAGCATGCGGGGCACCCAGCATCAGAAATCAGGAACTTGCTGGCAGTTGCAGGGCCTTTTTGCCCATGGCACCCCAAAACACTCCCCAGGGAGGGGTGCAGCACCTCGTGACTCCATCATGGCCCCTGAGGTACCAGGTAGAAACTGAAGATCTCTCAAGGCCTTCCCTGCCTGATGTCTCTTTTCTCTGCTGCCACTCGCCTTGTGTTGGCCATGAACAGCTGCTGTTGATTTTGTGATTGTTTTTTTACTAAAAAAGGTGGAATTGGGCAGATTGCTCTGGAAAGGAAGGCTATTTCACAAAGAGCCATTTGCTTAACATTGGCCCATCTTCCCTCTGAGCCTCCCAGGCTGAAGTCGGAGCATTTCTCAGCGCTCCAGTTGCCCTGGCCTGGCTGGCCCTGGCTGGTCTTTGGGCAGGAGGCCTCCGAGGGACACCAGGCAGGCAGTTAGGCAGTGGATGGGGGACCCTGCCTTGAAAAGCCCACCGCAGTCTCCACCAGCCAGCTGAGACCTGATGGCAACAAACCAACCCCCTCTGAAGGATCCCAGGATGAGCAGCATTAGCTGGAAACAGAATGGCCAGGCCAGGGAGGCCAGCACAAGATGGGAGGGGAGACGGGGTCTGGATGGATGGCGGGGCACCCCAGGGGGTGGGAGGCTCACAGGACGAGTTCCAGCCCCCCCCCCCCCCGTCTCTTTCCTCCCTGCAGGAGCTCTGCTTGGCCTGAAGGGGGGCTCCCAACTGCCAGCCTGCCAGGAGGACGAGGAGATGCCCGGGCTCTTCCACGCCACCCCTCCGTGTGCCCCGCTCCCCCTGGGGGCCGTGGCAGAGACATACTTGCTTTCCAAGCAGGGCAAGAGTTGCCGCTATCAGCTGTGGGACTACCAGCAGGTGCAGGAGAGCAATGCCCAGCTGACCGACTTCAGTCCCAAGCGGGCGGCCGACGGCAAGGTCTACGTGGTGCCTGCGGGGGGGGTGCGGGAGGGGCTGTGCGGCCAGGCGGTGCTGCTGCGCCCTCTCCTCCCGGCCTAGTAGCCTCCGGAGGCCTGGAGCGGTGGCCAGGAGAGGAGAGGTCTGGGGGCATTGGATCCGGCTGCCAGGCCACGATCCCCAATGGGCCGGGGCTGCTCAGGAGCTGCATGTCAGACTGAGCCAGCCCGGTGACACTCCCCCCCCCCCCACAGTATCTTCACAAAGCCCCTCTGAGGGAGCCGCAGAGGTCAGCCAGTGGACTTGGTGGTGCCATGGGGATTAGGACCCCTCCTAGTCCGGCCCTCTGACCACTCAGCCAGCTGGGCTCCCCTGCCTGACTGAAAAAAGGACGGCATCTTTTTACACAGCAGCAAACTGCTCCTTCTCCCCGATCCGAACTGCCTGCATGGAGCCTCCAAATAAAACTGCCTGCATGGTCGTGTCTCAGAACCGTTTGTCCCTGGCCTTCCTTTCTGGGCACCGAGCAGTCCGCCTTGGCAAAGGCTGCCGCCACCGGCTCTTCCCACTTTGCTCCATCCCAGCAGCAGAAGGCCCAGGCCCCTGGCTCGTACCGCAGGGGCCCTTCCAGGCAGCGGGGCCAGAAAAGGGAGCTGGCTGGAGTGGTGTGTGCACGCGTGTTTGAACTTGCCTTAAAAACCCAAGCTGGACTCTGCATTGTCACTCAAAATAATTTTGGGGTGGGGGGTGGGGGAGAGAACCACAGCGATGCTCTGGGGGCTGTCACAGATTCCAAGGCAGGGGGGTGGGGGGGAAGAGACGGGGGGGGGATTGCTGAGGCAGGTTGGGTCCACTGCTGCCCTTTGACCTCAAGCGACACTCCGGCCTTTGGCACAAGAACCCAAAGAGTCCGATGGGTGAGTCGTGGCTAGCTCAGGTGTGGAACTCTGAAAGCCGGGGGGGGGGGGGGGTGCATGGGAAACAAGTGGTGCTTTTGGAAACGGACAGGCAACTAGAAGTTGGCTGAAGATGCAGAGCTGGGGGTGGGGAGAGGAGCAGTTGTCTCCAGCAATTTGGAAGGGAGTTGCGGAGCCACAGCTGCCGTGCCACGGCACGCCTTTTTGCCTCCACTTTGTCAGTGCAGCAGATGTTCCCATTCCTACCTGAGGAGCTCTCCTGGGGGGAAATATGCCGCAAGGGCATCCTCTGCAGGGTTTCAGTTTCCCCCTGCGGTGAAATGGGAGCAAGAGTGCTATTCTGAGAACAGGAACAGTGGAGGCTGTGACACGCTGCCACGTACAGAGGGTGTGCCTGTCCTTGCCAGGGTCTCGCGCTTGCAGGAGGCAGCGGCCTGCGTGCGGCGGAGGCAGCGTCCAGCCCTTGAGTGTCCGTGCGCACTGGGGGGGGGGTTGCTGGACCCCCTTGCTTGAGAGGGACCCTGACCACAGGGCAGGAAATGGAAGAGAGGTGGGGGCTGGTGCTGGGCGGTGCTCCTGTGAGGGAGCGTTTGAACCTTGGCATTTGAGATTGCAAGCCAGAGGGGGCCAGTGGAGACCTCACACCAGCACCCACAGGACTGGGAGAGCCAGTTTGGGGTCGTGGCGAAGTGCGCGGACTCTAATCTGGGAGAACCGGGTTTGATTCCCCACTCCTCCACTTGCAGCTGCTGGATGACCTTGGGCAAGCCATAGTTCTGGCACAGCTGTTCTTGAAAAAGAGCCGTTTCTGTCAGAGCTCTCTCAGCCCCACCTGCCTCCCAGGGTGTCTGTTGTGGGGAGGGGAAGGGAAAAGGAGTTTGTCAGCAGCTCTGAGACTCCCTTGGATAGCGAAGGGCAGAGGGTAAATCCAGTCTTCTCTTCTACAGCGACCAGGGCCCGACTCTGCTCTGCCAGGGCCCACCCAAGGGTCCCCCCCCCAATGGGGCAGGAGCCTGACCCAGCTGTCCCAATCACAAAAGTGGGGTGGGGGGTGTTGTCCCAATAGCAGAACATCCCAAAGGCCCCGGTGCCATCAGAGGGATGCTGCAGCTTCTTTCTGGAGAGCAGAACGTGACTCTTGCCCAGCCCTTCAAACCCTTCCGGTGCCTTCAGCTGGCTGGTCCCGGATCTGATCAGACCACAGAAGCCAAGGAAGGCCGGCCCTGGATGGGAGACCACGAAGGAAGGCCAGGGGTGCGACGCAGGGGCAGTGGCAGAACGTCTCATGCCTTTTGGGGGGGGGCCACAGTGGGAGGGCTTCTGGTGTCCTCCTGGCCCCACTGCTGGACCTCCAGAGGGCACCTGGGTGTTTTTGGCCACTGTGTGACACAGAGTGTTGGACTGGATGAGCCACTGGCCTGGTCCCACACTGGCTTCTCTTACGTTCTTCTGCCTTGACCCAGATAGCCCAATCCCATCAGACTGCAGAAGCTAAGCAGGGTCCGTGTCCTAGTTAGTATTTGGGCCATAGACCACCAAGAAAGTCTAGGATTGCTACGCAGAGGCAAGTAATGGTAAACCATCTCTGTGTGTCTCTTGGGTTCACCTGGATGTCCCCGGCTAGCCCACTCTTGTCAGCTCTCAGAAGCTCAAGAGGGTCAGCCCTGGTCAGTATTTGACTGGGAGACCACCAAGGACGGCCAGGGTTGCTACGCAGAGGCAGGCAACGGCAGAGCACCTGTCTGTGTCTCTCTTGCCTCAAAAGCCCCGCGTAAGTGGATGGCGACTGGACAGCACTTCTTTGTGCCCGCTGTGCTGGTGGGACTGGGAGGGGGGGGCCGTGACAGCTCTTCCCTTCTGCAGTGTCACAGAAGCCGCTGGGGCAGCCCGCCCACCCACGCCTGAGGCGCCAGGGCCAATTCCGGCTCCCTGTCCTGGGGCAGGCCCTCAGTCATGGTGCGCAGGTGAAAGGTTGAGGAGGTGGGGGGCGGACTGTCCTGTGGGCCCCAGAGCCTGAAGCTGGATTCGGCCCCATCTCTTCACAACATGCACGAGCAGGCGGGAACCTCTTCCCAGGAACCAGTGGGATGCCCAAGGCACCGACAGTCACACAGAGCAAGTTATGGGGCACAATGAAAGGCAGAGAAACACCCCAACCCACAGACAAGCATGAAAGAAAACATCACAACACCGGGAGTCCGGTCCCTTTGACAATGCTTTTAAGTGTCCACGTTTACAAAGAAACAGAGGAGGGCGCTGTGGTCTTCACTAGAGGGCCAGAACTAGCATTGAAAACAAGTCCCCCCCCCCCCCCAAAGACTGTTTCTCACTAAATCCTTCCCCGGTTTAGCACCACAGACAGGCACTTGGGCAAGGTGTTGAGGTCAAAGTGGTCCCTCGCAAACCCAGCTGCTCTTGGAGTCCCCTCCCCCACCATTCTTTGAGGAGGAGAGAAAGGAGCATTTGTCCAGCTGCCAGGCCGGGGGGGGGGGGGGGGGAGTGTCTGGTCACCTTAGCAGCCCCCATAGTGGGGGGAGGGTCCAGATGAGAGAGAGCGTAGACAAGCCCCCTTTCTCTACCCCTCTGCCAAACCAAACAACCTGTCTCCACACAGTTAGGCTCCAATGGGGGGGGGGGGTGGCATTGGCCAAGCTCTACCCCTTTTTTTTTGCTTTCCAAGATGCCCCACCCCCAAAAGCCCTGCCTCTCTGCTGGGTGCTCAGACACTCATCCTGGGTGATACGGGCGGCCCTGCCGGTTTCACTGCATCCAGCCGCTCTTGGGGGACAGCTTCCAATTCCCTGAAGGGGCCCGCATGCCAAGTCCCCGGGACGGTTTTCTCCCCACAGAACAGCAGCCTGGGGAAGACGCAGAGACACCCAAAAACTACCCCTTTTCTCCTACAATAAATAGCTTAAGAGATGCCAGAACTCTGGCTGGGCCAAACCAGGTCCCTTTCCAGACACTGCCGGGGTCTCTTCCCAGTCCCACCTCCGAGCAGCAGTAGCATATCTGGCTGAATAAATTAGGGGGGGGGGTCAGCACTGGAGCCGGGCTGGGCGGTGCCACCCTGGTCTCCGGCCGCCCGAGGAGCGTTGGGCCAAACGGCTGGTCTCCGGCCAGAGTTCACTCGCGCAGCATCTCCTCCAGGATAGCGATGAGATTGTCCAGGCCCCAGAGGTAGCCATCCTCGCGGTTCCCTTCCACCCAGGGCAGCCGGTGGGTCAGCGTCTGTGGTGCGGGCAGAGGCACCGTCTTGCCAAAGTCGATCATCCAGACGCGCGCCAGCCCCGTCTGGTCGTGGACAAAGAGGAGGGAGCTGCCCACCACCTAGAAGCCGGAGGGAGGGAGGGAGAGGAAGGAAGTTCTGGTCAGGCTGAGAAACGAGAGACAGGCTTCCGGGGGGGGGGGGGGGGGAGCATGCTGCTGAGCGAGAGCACTGGACCAGGGAGCCCCCGGGAGGCTCCCCCCACAAACCCACCTCGTGCACCCTGAAGAACTCTGACTGCTCCAGAGCCAACCGCAAGTCCTTCAGCCGTCCCAGGTAGCTCGTCTAGAGAGAGAGAGAGAGAGAAGAGCGTTTGGAGGCTGTGGTTGCAGACGCCTGGGAAAGGCAGGGGGGGAAGGGACTGACTCCTCCACAACTGCTTGAACTCAGCCTGCAGCAAGCAGGTTGTGCGAATGCTGCACGGGGGGGGGGGTGTCAGAGACCAGTTGGGGGAGCCTCTGCCCACCCCCCAATGCTAGCCAAGGTGGAGGAAGGGAACTGGTGCAGGAGAAACTCGCAGGGCCAAGACAAGAAGCGTCAGGAATGTAGCCTGTCCTTTCTGGCCACGACTCGCAGGTGCCCACAGGCACCCACCCACAGGGACTGCCCCAAGACACCACCCATCTCCTTCGTGCAGCGGCAGCCACCCCCCCTTCCCCCAGGCTCCTCACCAGAATGTGCCGGTCGCGGTCCACAAAGTCCCAGACGGCCTGCACCACTTGTTCGGGCTGCCGGGTCTTCTTGAAGCTGGTGCTGCAGACCCCATTGGCTTTCTGGGGAGAACAGAGACCCACCCCGTGGGTCAGGCATGGCGGCCAGGGGGGCAGAGAGCAAATGACCCTTCACCCCCCAGGGCAGAGCAACAGCGGGGAATTGGGGGGGGGGGGCTTTCCCCTGTGCTGCACTGCCCTTCCCACACACCCCAACTCTGACCCAGGCTCCCTCTCAGTGTTCCGAGAGCAACACCGGGCGTTTGGGCTGGTTTCCTAAAAGCAATTCCAGGTCCAAGGAGACCCCCTCTCTGCACAGGCACATAGACACCTGTCTCTGAAGAACTGTGCATGCACACAAAAGCTTCTGCCCAGAAATAAAGTTTGTTGGTCTTAAAGGTTCCACTGGACTCAAAACTTCTCCTGAATTAGACCCTTGGTCTACCAGTGTCAGTATTTCTGCTCAGGCTGGCAGCAGCTCTCCAGGGTCTCAGGCAGAGGTCTTTCCCATCACCTGCTGCCTGATCCTATATTTTACTGGAGATGCTGGGGACTAAACCTAGGACCTTCTGCATGCCAAGTGAAGCTGCTTTATACTGGCTCAGACCCTTGGTCCAATGAGGTCAGCACTGTCTACTCAGACGGGCAGCGTCTCTCCAGGGTCTCAGGCGAAGGTCTTTCCCATCCCCTGCTGCCTGGTCCTTTGAACTGGAGATGCTGCCAGGGATTGAACCTGGGACCTCCAGCATGCCAAGCAGATGCTCTGCCACTGAGCCATGGCCCCACTTCATGGCTCTCCAGAGTCTCAGTGAGAGAGGTCTTTCCCATCACCCCCTGCTGCCTGGTCCTTTGGAACTGGAGATGCTGCCGGGGACTGAACCTGGGACCTCCTGCCTGCCAAGCGGAGGCTCTATGCCGCTGAGCCACTGCTTTCCACCCTGCGCCTTACCCTGATGCCTTCGATCCGGAACCCGAGGGTGGTGGTGGAGCTGAGGGTCTCCCTCCACTGCATGTAGCGGGGCTTCAGCACAGCATGCTGGGTGTGCTCCTCTGGGGAGGGGGCCGTGGGGTCCACAGCCACCATCTTGTCGTACATGTCCCTGCGTGGGCAGGGCTGCTCCCGCGCCCTCTCCAGCTCCTCTTCTAGGTACGTTCTGTTGCGAGGGGAACATGGCGTTAGGCCTCGGGGCGACACAGACTCTGCACACACACACACACACCCCGGGGCATTCCAGCCTGCTGGTCCTGGGGCTCACCTGACCCCCATCTTGCAGTCCATAATGGAGGGGGCGTCAAAGCCAAAGAGGAGGTCCTCCATCTGGATGTAGGTCTCCCCGTCGTGCTCCGCCAGGCCGTGATACGCCGGCACATAGGGCTGAAGGGTGTCAGACGCCAAGCGCTCCAGGCACTGCTGCTCATTGGAGCAGGACTTCTTCAGGATGCGCCCCAAATCCCCAGCCTTGAAGTTGCCTGCAGAGAGAGGAGCAGCAAAGGTGAAGGGTGAGCGGGCACTGCTGGACAGTGCAGCCAGGCTGTCTCTGCAAACCTCGCGCTGCCTTCCCTTGCAAGGAAAGGAGTATGGCACAACTGAACATTTTGGATCGAGACATCAAAGGAAAAGCTGGATCTCAGCTTCCCCGGTGGGGGGGGGGGCTTAGCCAGGGCAGCAGGCCAGGCAGAATGGCGCCCTTGCAGTCCCTCCCACGTTCCATGCAGTCAAGCCAACACAGCCCAGAATATTCAGGCACTGAGAATGGCGGGGGCATGGCACAGGTAGAGGGGAGGAAATGTCTGACCTTGGGACAGCAAGAGCAGCTTCAGTCGCTTGAAAGGTTCGCCAGCGCTGATCCCTCCCCCAGAGAAACGTTTGCCTTCTGGGGTGGGGGGTGGAGCCAGAATCTGGCTACGGGCACCAACCACAGCACTGATGCCAGCCGCTGAAGCAGACCTGTTGGGCACCCCCACCCCAGAACATGTGGGCCCTCTTCCCCACCCCCACAGTCACCTGCATGGCCAGCCAGCTGCACCCATGGGTAGCGTTTTCGGAAGGACACGACGCAGGGGGACCAGTGGACCATGTTCCTCAGCTTCCTCCACGGCTTGATCTGCACAGCAAAGGGAACAAAAGACCTAGTGAGAGGTGGGGGGGGGGCCTCCACTTGCACACACATCCCCCAGACTCAACGGAACCCAGACAATAATATATGGGGGCAGTACAGTCAGTCACCTTTCTGCACACCAGGGAAAAGAGGTCTTTCCCATCACCTCCTGCCTGGTCCTTTCAACAGGAGGTGCCGGGGATTGAACCTGGGACCTTCTGCATGCTAGGCAGAGGCTCTACCACTGAGCCACAGTCCCTCTCTACAGCTCTCCAGGGTCTCAGGCGGAGGTCTCTCACATTACCCCCTGCCTGGTCCTTTTAACTGGAGATGCTAAGGATTGAACCTGGGACCTCCTGCATGCCAAGCAGAGGCTCTGCTACTGAGCCACTGGTTCCTCCCCAAACATGAACACACATGAAGCTGCCTTCCACTGAATCAGACCCCCCTTGGTCCATCACAATTGATGCTGTCTACTCAGATTGGCAGAGGATCTCCCGGGTCTCAGGTGGAGGCCTTTCATATCAGCTGGTCCCTTTAATTGGAGAAGCCGGGGACTGGACCTCATGAAGCGCTCCTCCCCCTGCCGCAGATTTTGTGAGTCTTGAAGGTGCTGCTGGACTCTGGCTCGTTTCTCCTGTGAGGCCAGCGAGGCCAAGAGTGTGTGACTGACACAAGGCCACCCAGTGAGCTTCTGCGGGACGGTTGGGAATTCGAATCTGGATCTTCCAGAGCTTGGCCACATGCCCTCCCCGCCCACCCCCCACTGAAGCGTTCTTGCCTGAATCCCACCTCCACGCTGGGTACTGCCTCCAGCACAGACTCCTGCCTCAGGTGGTGCCTGGATTGTCTTCAGCAGCCCAGAAGCAAAACATCAACCACACCTTGGCCAAAAATGGGGGCGGGCCAGAGGCAACGGCTTCCTGGGCCACATCCTGCCCACAGCCGCCAGCCGGCCGCCCCCGAGCTGCTCTCCAGTTCTTTGTCTCTCATTCCAGCAAAAGCTTTGGATGCCGCTTACAAAATCCCGACTCCTTAAGGTAGAGAGAAGCAGGGGAGAGCAACAAACTCGCCATCTTCCCTCTAAGCTGAGTTAGTGTGAGCTAGCTGACAGTTTTTTTAGCCTCCGGCTCACCCATGTTTGTCTTAGCTCGGGAAGGACAGCTCCACCTCTAACTACATCGCTTGCTCACAACTTTAATGCCAGTAGTTCACAAAGTAGAATTTTTGCTCACAGGACTCCACAGCTTAGGGGAAGCATTAAAACCACAGGGTCAGAACCCGATGAAGAGTAGCCCGCCAATGTGGTCAGAACAAGGAAACTCAAGGAAGAGCCGCTGGACTCGAGTCCAGGAGCAGCTCAGATGCCAACCAGTTTTTCAGGCTCCAGGCTGTAGAGAGGAAGTCAAAGCTTCCTAGAGCTGGCACCAGTGCCGGGGGGCCACCCAGAGAAAGCCCTGTGGTCCTTTATGTAGAGCCATCCCAAGGGCTCACAGATGGGGAAAGCCAAAAGGGGTCGTGGTTCTGGAGAGCCCCCCTCAGGAGTTTGCACCCTGCTTAATCTCTGACTCCAACCCACTTGAATGCCACCTCCCCCCCCCCCCTCCATAGCCACACTGTGGGCAGCAGCCGGCAGGACTGGAAGAAGCTGCAGCAGCAAAGACACGAAACAGAAACCCCCACGGCACACCGGACTCAGAGTTTCCATTGTGGGCTGAGGTCAGCTTTGAAGCTGCCGCAAAGGACAAACACCCTCCCCCCATCTAAGGCCTGCTTGGAAAGCAAAACTTTTGCATCGAGGTGCAGGAGCAGCACTCTGTGCATGCCCCAAAACACCACCATTTTGACTTGACAAATGAAGAAGAAGAAGAAGAGCAGGACGAGACCGCAAAGAGAGGCGGCAGGAGGGAGCAATCCTGCCGGGGAGAGTCCATTGCCACGGCCGGGGCCGCCCCCTTCCCCTCCATGTTTTGCTGGCAGACTTGTTGGGGGGGGGGGGCAAAGCCAACCGCCAATGAAGGGACAGTGCTCCTGAGCGTACGTGGAGCGCCTTTCCCCCCCACCGTCGGGGATAAAGTCAGAGCACACACATCAGAGAGCTGGGAATGAAGCCCTCAAGATTTGAGGCTCCAGACAAGTGCCCCCCTCCCCCTTCTCTTTCTACAACAGGCCCTCAGCTCATGCGTCAGGCACGTGGCCTCCCGATCCAGCCATGCCAGCCCCCACCCTCTCAAGAGCATTTCCTCAAAGGTCTGCCCGCGCCAGCCGGTTGCCCTCAGCCCCCCCCCCCCCCCGCCATCGCACAGAGCCTTCCGCTCCCAGGAGCCTCCACGGCAGGTGAGGGCAGAACCCTTCATGGGAAATGGCAGCCCCCAAAACCTCAGCATTTCCAGGGCAGCCTCCTGCGGGTGACAGAAGGGGCAGCGGGTGCCAAGTTTGCCACCTGCCTTTTCTCAATAGGCAGCCCTGAGCCAAGCCCCTGGCAGAGGATCCCTGGAGAGGGCACTGAGGCACGCCCAAGACGGTGAAACCAGGGAGCAGGGGCGGCTCACGTGCAGCAGGCTGAGGCCTGCGCGGAGTAGGCCCTGCTCCAGAACAGAAGTGCCCCCCGGGACACCCAACAGGGCTGAACCAGAGGGAGGGGTTCCTGCGCCACACTCGCCCTCAGAACATGCCAGCGAATCACAAAGAGGACTTCAGAGCATGTGCAGAGGGCCTCTTTCTGCAGGGCAACCACTGCCAGCCCCCTTGCCACTCAGAAGGAGGGCAAAGAGTCTGCAGCTCACCGGAAAGGCCCCAAGGTCACATATCTGGCTTACGACCAGTGTTCCCTCTAAGCTGAGTTAGTGTGAGCTGGCTCACAGATTTTTTGCCTCTGGTTCACACAGTTTTGTCTTAGCGCAGGAAGGATGGGGCTCCAGAGCAAACTCATTTATGCACCATCCAAATCGCTCACTCCCAGCTTTAATGCCAGCAGCTCCCAAAGTAGAACCTTTGCACACAAGACTCCGCGGCTGAGAGGGAGCGTTGCTTATGACACAGCCATGAGGACACGCCCACACGCAGGAAAACAGCCTCCCTTCTCCCACCAGGTGTCTGCCCCTTTCCAGGAACTTGCATGTGTCTCCTGCACAGAACCACACTGGCTTGCACAACGCAGCCGCCACACACAAAGAGAGGGGGAGGAGAGAAAGATCCAAGCCACACCCTTGGAAAGAAGCACAGAGAGAGAGAGAGAGAGAGAGAGAGAATGAATAACAATTGCCAACAAGGGTACCCAGCTGGAGAGATGCAGGTCTTACTGGCGACAGCCTGCAGTGCCAAAGTTCAGCTCAAGAGCCTGCAAAGCATAATGCAACACAGAGGGCCTCAGAGCACACCCAGAGTGCACTTCCCACACCATTCAGCACAACTCTCTCGTAGAAGAGGAAGAAAGTCCCAGGAAGACCCCTAGGGAGACAGCGCCAACATCCAGGCACCCGAATCCCACAAAACAGAGATGCAGCCTCAGAGGAAACCTGTGCCCCCGGCTTCCGTGGCCCTTTCCCTCGGCCGGACACGTCCCGCGCGGCCGCTCTGCACATGGCAAGGGAGCGAAAGAGGGCCCCCGGGCACAGAGGAAGACCGGGGGGCCAGGTACTCACCCGGCCGGGGCTCCGGTCTGGCTTCCTCATGGCCTCCCCAGGGCCCGGGGCATCCAGAGGTCCCGGCTTCTGTGCCAGAGGAAACACACGCATAACAACTTCTGGCCGTGTGCCTGCGTCAAGCTTTATGCACTTCCCTTCTCCTCCTCCTCCTCCCCCCCAATAATATTTACAACACGGGAGGCCCCTCCCTTTTTCAGAAGGGAGGGGGGAGAAAGAGTACCGCGATGATGCCAGCAAATTGCCAAGCAACCGGGGATCTTGCAAGTAATTTTCCATGACAGCAAAACCAGAGAGAGAGAAAGAGAGCGAGAGCGAGCGAGAGCAAGGACCGGAGAGAACGGGGCCAGCCGCTCAGGTGCAATTCTGCTCCTACATCTAAGATGAAAACAATGGGGATTAAAAAAAAACCCCACACACCCACCCCTGGTTTACTGTCACCCACAAAAAGGATGGCTGGGTTAGACCCTGGCACACCTCTGAAGGAGCTGGGGGGGGGGGGAACTGTACTCCTCCCTAGGACAAAAACAGCACCGGTTCTAAGAGAGGCATTTGGGTTCAAGCCTGCAAGAAGTCAGAAGAATGCTGGTCGGGGTGATCGGTGACCGAGGGAGATGCACGCGGCACCTGCTCACAGCATCCCCCATTGCTTCCTCTTCACACGTGCCGCCAGAGAGGACGTCTGGCATTGGAACCAGGTTTGGGGGCTCCTGAACAAACCTTGAGATGGAATAATTCCCCCTCCTTCTACCTCTCTGGGAGGGCAAGAGGGGAGCTGCCCTCCTGGAGCTGAGCCATCGGGAGGGAGAGCGCAAAGTCCTTGGGCGCACTGCCTGCTTCTCCTTCACTGGCTGGGGTCAGACAGCTGGACAGGAGAGGCCCTTCACACAGGCTCTTCAAGGGGCCTGGGGCAATCTCTACCCCTTTCAGCCTACCTTGCCGGGCTCTTGAGAACAATAGCATGGAGAAACTGCAGGGCCAGCCTGGAAGACCTGGGTGGGAAAGCAGGACAGGTGAGGCAGCAACAGCCCTGGCCAGGGCGGGGCGGGGGGGGGGCAACAAAGGAGTTGTGAGGCAGCCACAAAAGGGTGCTCTTGAGCCCTCTTGCGAAGGACGCTGGGGCAGGATGCTTGACTGCAGTGTATCCCAGCATCCTCTGCAAAGGGGCACACCCCTCGTGGACCTCGGCCCCCCCTGAACCCAGAGAAAACAGAGGGAGAGCACAAGGGCCCTACAGACTCCAGGTTGGGGAATGCCTCTCTCGCCAGGTGGCCCAGCCCACAGCAGAATCCGCATCCAAGACTTTCACAGCCCTGCAGCCAGGGAGAGCAAGCCTGCTGAGGGGGGGGGGGGCTGCCTCTTCTGATCAGCCCCGCCCCACACACCTTTGGGAGCCTCATCCACACACAAGGAAGAAAGGTGTAGGGTCTCAAAAGACTGCAGAGACAACTGCCGCACAGACTTTTCCAAAGCTGTCAAAGTCCTCCTGTTCTCACAGCCTACTGAGAGACTGGAAAAAGAGGCCCTGTGTGTGTGCGTGAATCACATCACAGGTTCTGAATCGGAAACAGACTTCAGCTGCGGAGGCGGAAGAGCTCAGGAGGGATTTGCCGGAGGGGGCCTCCTTTGGTTCTCAAAGCCACCTAAGCAGGGGAGAAACACCTATTTTGAGCACCTGCCCCTGACACCCACACCTGAAGGAGAACCCAGGAAGCCAGCACGACATCAGCACGAGTCAACAGCTTGGTTCACAAGACTTAACCAGAGCCTCTCTGCCCGCTGCAGACAGGGGCAGAAAGTGACTCCACACCTCCCCACACATACCCTCCAAGTATCTCTGAAGAGGGCCACCAAGTTCTCAGCAGACGTGGGGGTCTGCACGGCCAGCCCTCAAGCCCAACACGCTCACCCCTAAAAGTGCTGACGGGGACAGCCTCGAAGACTTCAGGTCCTTCCACATCCCACCCGAGGGTGACCAGACTAGGGGGGAAATATTCCAGAGCTCGGGATGCAGGGGCATAGCCTTAGGCAGCAGCTCTGCCCAGGCTGGGACAAGACCCCTGCAGCTTTAGACCTCTGGTCCCAGCCACAAACACCGGAGATGCTTCCCGTCCTGCTTGGGGGGGGGGGGCAACTTCTAGGACACGCCCCCATCAACCCACATTTACTCCCAGAGTGCTAAGCCCTGGGACACAGCCCCATTGCGGCCGCAGTCACAAACTAGGCCGAGTTGGGTCCATTTTCCTTTCCGGACCACTTGCTCTTCCTCCCTCAGTACAGCCCAGCAAGACAAAATCCCCGCACCAATTTTGGACACACCAAAGACCTCCCAACTTCCTTCAGAAACAGGATCGCACAACCTTCCTGACACACCCCGAATTTTGACCGTCTAAGCATTTCTGTATTTTGACAATAAGATCTGAAGGTGAAACACATGCGCTCAGCATGGCAGGGAACATTTTTTGCTGTTCAGACTGCGCAGGTGAACTGCAGGTGGCCTCTGGCCCACCTCAGACGGCTTCAGCTCTCCCTTCACGAGAGCAAATACTGGGCCAGCGGGCACCGCAAAGTCCAGCCACTGGATGTGGTACAAGCTGCCATGAGCCACAACCCACTCTTTAGTGATCTGAGCCACAGGGCCGCTGTGGGACATGAGCCAGCTGCATGCCACGCCGTGCGGAGAACAGAAGCCGAAGACGCTTCCGTCCAAACACTCCCTCCCAGAGCACAGCGGAGATGAGACATCAGCCAGCAACGCATCCAGCCGGGGCCCCACCCTCTCCCAGGGGGTGAGTCAGCCGAGCCAGCATCACCTGGACCAGGTTTCGGTGCAAGGCACTACAGCCGCAGCTGGGCACTTAGGAGGGCTGCCTTTGGGAGTGGGGACAGCTCACCTGGCAGGAAGTGAATGCCGAGTGAACAGTTGCACCGGAGACTCCGGGAGCGCCAGGAAGAACCGTCCCTGGTGGCACACTGCGGGCCAGAGCCCCTGCCTCTTAATCCACATGTGTGGGGAGTGGGCTACCGCGCAGGCTAGCCAAGGCGCTGCCCACATTCTCAGGAAGACTCCGCAGGCCGTCCCAGTGAAGCGTTCGCTAGAGCTCCCCACAGCCAACAAAACATTCCCGGGGTGGAAATTGTAGAACTCCAGCCTGCCCTCCAAAGCAAGAAACCAGCTTCTCTCCAAAACACTCATTGCCCCACCCAGCCAAGTGTGTGCTCTCTGAAAAGACCAGAGATCTCTCCCCCCCCTTGCTGGCAGCAGGAATAGCTCTGGTCTGTACTCTGAACCCAAACGGGGCAGTGGGCAGGTGCCAGAGCTCAAGCGGCAGTGACATCATGCCCAGCCAGTGGGAAAGGAAATGCCCTGTGCAGCCAGGGCAGCAGCTGGCATCAGTGGGGCAGCACACAGAAGCAGAAGGCGCCACTGTTCAGTCGGGGAGGGGGCACGTGAGAGAGAGACAGACAATGTGCCTCTGTCTGCTCACTTTCCTGGAAACAGGGGGTGGGTAGGGGCGCGTGTGTGTGTCAGTCAGGGCACACTCTCAGTTTTGCTGATCGGAGCATCCTCTCGTACTGGGGTTAGTCAGAGTTCCCCCTGTTTTTCTCGGCGGGTGAGCCAGGCC
This sequence comes from Lepidodactylus listeri, assembly GCA_029233225.1. Classification (NCBI taxonomy): domain Eukaryota; kingdom Metazoa; phylum Chordata; class Lepidosauria; order Squamata; family Gekkonidae; genus Lepidodactylus; species Lepidodactylus listeri. The sequence continues at coordinate 43,458,900 of JARCFY010000020.1, forward strand.
CAGGGAGGCCCCGGTACTCCACAGGAAACAATGACGCTCTGTTGACAGGACCGACCCGACCCAGTTGTTGGAATTCAGTAGTCAGAGCGTCAGCCCCCGGGGGCCAGGGGAAACCCTTCGCCAGCTCCTCCCTCACTGAAGAGGGGGGATGACAAGTGATTTCATGTGAGGGGAGGGCAGCCAGCCTGGCAGGGCCCACTCCCCACCTACCAAGCAGAGGACCTCTCTGTTTGGGAGCCAGTTTGTGGTAGTGGCTAAGTGTGTGGACTCCAATCTGGGAGAACCGGGTTTGATTCCCCACTCCTCCACTTGCACCTGGCTGGATGACCTTGGGCAAGCCCTAGTTTTGACACAGCTGTTCTTGAAAAAGAGCCGTTTCTGTCAGAGCTCTCTCAGCCCCACCGACCTCCCAGGGTGTCTGTTGTGGGGAGGGGAAGGGAAGGAGTTTGCCAGGCGCTCTGAGACTCCCTTGGGTAGGGAAGGACACGGGGGATAAATCCCATCTCCTCTTCTTCTTCTTTTGGCACCAAGGCGGCCTGGAGGCTGCGGCCCATTTGCCAAGCAGGGGGGTCCCCCACTCTCGCCGTGGGGCCCTTCCCCACTCGCACACGGGCCTGCCGCGGGGGGAGCCCTGGCACGTGCCCCGCCCCGTGTGGGAGGCCGGAGGTTCTTCGCCGCCGCCGCCGCGCCTGCCAAGCCAAGCCAAGCCAAACTCTCCGGGCGGGCGCCTGACACCGCGTCCCACTCCCGCCCGGCGCCACCGCGGTCCGCCGAAGCCGCAGCCAGCAGGGGGGCCCTTGGATCCCGAGATCCAGCCCGGTCCTCGGAGCCCCGCTGCCGCCGCCGCCGCCGCCGCCGCCTCCTCCTCCTGCTGCTGCTGCTTCACCCAGGCAGGCGCGCCTCGCCAGAGAGCCCAGGGAGGGGGCGACCCTGCTGGGGGTGGGGAGGGGAGGCAGAGCGAGCCACGTGCGCCGCCCGGGGCGGCCCCACAACGCCAGGCAGGCAGGCAACCCGCCCCCCGTCCGGGAAGGGCCCCGGGAAAGCGCAGCCTGAGGCCGAGGCTGCCCCCGCTCCACCGCCCCTTCCCCTGCCCGGCCGCGGACGCAACTTTGCCCTCACCAGAGAGAGGCGGCTCCGCAAGGCCGAGGCCGGAGACCGGGGGCGGACGGCCACCCCCCCCCCCCCCGAGCCTCCCTCCCTTCCTTCGTCCGCCCGTGCCCCGCGTCCTCACCTGCTCCCCTCCGCCGCCGCCGACCTGGCCTATCCGTTGGGGGGCCTCCTGCCCGGCCGCCTCCAGCCGCATCGCCGCCGCCGCTCTCGGCTCCCTGCCCGACGACGACGAGGAGGAGGAGCGCCGCCGCCGCTGCTGCTGCGGACCCGCCCCCCCCCACGCCCTCTGAGCACGTGCAGAGCGCTTTTCACGCGGCCGGCTGGGGGGGGGGCGCGGTGCTGTGCGTAGCAGCGCAGGGACCCAGAGGCGAAAGTGCGCGGGGGGGGGGGCAGTAGGGTCACAGCAAGGGCCCCCCCACCACACATCTCGTCCTCTTGTGCCCCTCCCGGGGCGGGCGACCAAGCAGAGGAAAGTCCTCGGGGCGGGTCGAGAGCGGGGAGGGGGGCTGCTGGTGGTGGCCATCGTTGAAGTCCAGCTCAGCCCCTGGGTGGCAGTAGCAGCAGCACTTCTTGGGGGCAGTGAGTCCCACCGGTTAACTCCCCTTCTGGGTGGAGGGGGCTCTTCCTTGTGTCAGTCTCTGGAACGCACTGCTGCCTCCCCCCTCCCGCACCAAGCCTGGACCACCTCTGGAGAGGTCCAGAGGTGGTCTTGCCATGGCCTGCCTCTGTGTAGAGACCCTCCCACCCCCCACCCGGCTGCCTTGGGGGTCTCCCCTCCATTGAGTGGCCAGGGCCAACCCTGCAGGCTAGGCTGGGCCATCCAGGTCAGGGGGCTAGAGACGGGCAGAGGCGGCTTGCCACTGGCTGCCCCCATGTAGCAACCCTGGGCGTCTTTGTCGGTAGTCTCCCATCCGGCCGAGGCCCCCTCTGCCTGGCTCCCAAGATCGGAGGCGAGAGCGGTCTAGCCAAGCCAGCCTCCACTTTCTCTAGGCCAACCAGGCAACGGCTTACAGGTGTCTTATTATCTCCCTAACCCTCAACTGAAAAGCCTGCCTCTGGGGTCTGCTGCCCGGCCAGGGGAAGACAAGTGTCAGGGAACCGTGTATAGAAATCCATTCTCCCCCCCCCCCCACATGGTCTCCCCCAACATTTCCCTGCTCCAGGTTCGGGGGGGGGGGGGTGACCGACCAGGGAGCTGGGCCAAGTGTCACGGGGGTGGGGGGGCTCATAGCAACCCAATTGTTTGAATCACACCTTTTCAGGGCAGCCCTGGAGGAAGTTGGGGGGGAGGGACATCATGACAAAAAAAACCCCATGCATGCCCTTTTGAGTGGCCACACAGGAGTGGGCCCAGCCTCTGACTGGGAGTCCATCCCCCCCCCCTCCCCATGCTCCCTGGGCAGCTAGGGACTCACCGGGAGATCTCTCAGGCGGCTCCTCTCCTTGGGTGCCACAGCTGGGTGCTTTGGGGCTGGCCTCCCCCGAACTGAGCCTGAGCCCCGTGTGACTCAGCCCTCCGAAGAGTCGCGTCACTCATCCTTCCTTGCAGTGGCGTCAGGGCCCTCTTGTGCAACCCTGTCCTATGTCAGCAAATGCTCAGTCACCCTCCACGAAGGCCACACGGAAAATGTAGCTCCCCCCACCCCCGTCCGTCCCTCGGCTCCACAGGATGAGGGAGGGCGTCATTGTAGCAGGGCACTGAGCAAGCAAAATGTGCCCCCAGGCTCCCATCACAAAACAAGCCTTGAAACTTGACCAAGAATTCCTTTCTGTCTGGAATGCACACACAGGAAACGGTCAATATGTGCTCAGAGAATTGCCGGGCCTCGTGATTCAGTGCCTGAGTGTCTCCTTTGAGAAAGTTCAGAGTGTGGGTCCCTGAGAACGGACTTGCTCATGCCGGAATCAGCAGCACCGGCCGGATGGAGGGGGCTCAGGGAAGCTGCTCTGCCAGAAGAGACAGGGTGGGTGTTTGAATGGTGCCACCGGATGCCTGGATGTTTGGGCCATGCCAGGGGACATCTCTCTGGTATTTGGCACCAGCAAAGCCGTGAGGTCCACTTGCCAGGGGATCCTGAGCCCTGGGCCTCTGCCATCGCATGAAAACCGGTCTGCCGTGGGCACACCGCTTTCCATGCCGATGCCACCTTCCGGAAGGATTCTGGCAAACATTCCAGCTCACACAACCAGCTCAGGGTGGTGGTGCTCGGCAGGCCAGCTGGTCCTCTGTGCATCTGTCAAGCGACTTTATTAAGCTGCATGCCCATTTGCTGCTCACTGTCGACCTGTACCTGGCAGCTTCCATTTCCATGTATCCAAAGAGGTGTGCGTGCACACAAAAGCTTATACCTTGAATAAAACTTTGTTGGTCTTCCAGGTGCCCCTGGACTTGAACTTTGTTCTGCTACTTCAGACCAACATGACCACCCCACCTGGGTCTACCTTTGTCAGGCACCCTCTCAAAAGCTAGATCTGAATCCAGGAGCCCCCAAAGAGGCCAACAAGAGCTTCAGGGTGTTGGCTTTTGAGAGTCAAAGGTCTCTCCTGCGTCTGATGAAGAGAGCTTTGAATCTCACAAGCCTGAAACTCCTGTTGGTCTCGAAGGGGCTCCCTGACTCAAATCCAACTGTCCTACAGCTACTCTCTGAACCCATCTCTCCAAAGCTGGTACCCAGAAAATGTTGATGGTCTCTGTACAGTGCTCCTGGACTGGGATGCCACTGCAGACCACTGGACCTTTTAACAGCAGACTATTCCTTCTGCCAAGAGGAACTGGAGCCAACCTGAGCCTCAGAATTGGATTTCTGTGTTGGGAAACACAGGAGGAGGAGGAGGAGGAGGAGGAAGGCACCTTTCTCCTTTGCAGCTGGCCTGCCCGGGTGGCAGCACATGAACTCAAAGGGAGCCTGTGCTGCAACCTCTCACACCTTAGAATCCAGGCACTGAACACGGCAGGAAAATCAGAAGTCTCCATCTTAAAAGGGAATCTCTCCTACTGCTTGGGCCAAGCAATTGCTGTTATTCCTTGCCCTTTTCCAGACCGGGGGGGGGGGGGGGGGCTGGCAAGATACTGTCTGAAGGGGGAGGGGGTCCACTGGAGACTTGGACAGAGGGGTCAGTCAAGACAATCAGCACTGCCGCTTCTCGACTGCAGTCCAGGAAAGGACTGGCAGCCCCCGGCCCTCTCTTGGCCCATGTAGCTGCTGCTCCCGCCCTCTCCCGGGCAGAGGAGGAGGGGTGAGAGATCAGGCTGGCATTGCTGCTGCCCAGCACCGGGCATCCCGAAGTCAGGAGCCGTCAGCAGCCACCCTGCAGTGCCAAACCTGATCTCATCTCCCATCTTGTGTGAAGTGGAGAAAAGGAGGAGGTGAACCGCCTGTTGTGCTTTTTTCCAGGCGGTCAGCTGAGGAGACGTCATCTTGTCTTGTGTCTCGGCAGAGAAGAGGCCTTTGGTGGGCGTGGGTGGAGAGAAGCCCTTTGCTTGGGCAGGGAAAGTCCCTTGGAGGGGTGGCTTGGAAGGTGGCTTGTTTTGGGGGGGAGGCAATATTGCTTTCAAGCCACTCCCCCTGTGAGGTACTGCCTACCCACCCATGAGACACCACTGCGGACAAACTCAGGAGGAGGCATGGCGGCGGCACCAAAGTCCTGGCAGTGCTTAGGAGGAGAGCCACCTGCAGCTGTTTTTGAACCGTGATTAAAACTCAGGGTGTTTGGCGAAAGAGCGCCAAGGGGCTGAAAGCTGCCCTGGCCCTCCTCACCTCTTGCCCGAGCACGGCATGTCCCGCAGGCAGGCAGGAAGTGACATGCAGGCCTTGAGCAACCAGCTGTTGTTGCACAGCTGGGGGGGGAAGGTTCTCCTTCCTGCATCTAGAGCCAACTCAAAGCCTCCCTCCAAATACCAGGCGGGATAGGCAGACCCAGGTGTCCGGGCTTCCCTGCCTGAAGCCTCAGAACAGAACAGAGAGCCACTTGGGAGACCGCCCCCTCCCCACACCTGGGGCTCCTGGCCCCCTCTAGAACCCCCCCTCCCGGGGTGGGGAGCACAATGCCAGCCCAGCCGCTGCCCGGGTTGCTTCCATTTATTACAGAGCCATTTTCATCCCGGGCCACCTCGCCCCCAGGGCAGCTCCCACAACAACCGAACTGTCACCAGGCAGACCAGGCAAGGTTTCAGTTAACGAAGAACAGGCTGAAGAGCTGCGGGGGGTGCCGCTCGTGGTTCTCTCCAGAGGTTCCCAAGGTCCATTCGCTCAATTGCCGCTCCGCATTCCCGAGCCCCGAAGCCTCCATGGATAGCAAGGCCCGCCCCCCGGGGTAGGCTTCAGGGCTGCATGGGATCCAGATGGGCAGAGCCCCCCCCTCCCACGCGCGGGATCCTGGGGAGCGCCCACAGCCACTCCTCCGAGGGGGAAGCCCAGCCAGGAGCCCTCTTGATTCATCTGACTTCCACCCCAGCGGAAGGGGAGCGCTTCTTCTCCCCTCCTCCGTTTTGTCCGCACAACCACCCTGTGGGGCAGGCCGGCCTGAGAATGCTCTTAGCGACTGCGCCCCGCCGGCTCTGGGGAGGCCGAGTCAGCCCCCTCCCCCGGCTCTGCCCTGCGACCCCAGACCCAGGCCACCTCCGCACAGGGAACGCGCAGGACACGGACGGGGCCCGGCGGACCGCCGGCGGGGGGGGGGGGGGCTGCGCGCGCATCGTGGGGCGGGGCGGAGGCGGGGGGTGTGGAGCTTCGTGCGGGCGGTGCCTCGGCGGCTGCTCGCGGCCTCATTGGCTCGCTCTTCCCGGCACCGCGGCCTCGGATTGGGCGTTCCGAGCGCGCAGGAGCGGTCGGAAGTGGCTGCCCGGCGTGGAGGGTCGGACCGTGGTGGGGCCTGTGCGCCGGTTCCCTTTTCTGCTTCCGGCCACGGTGACCCTTGACCCCGCCGCCTTGACCCGGGGGGGGGTCTTTTTAGCCAGGCGCCGGTGACCTTCGACCCTAGGCCCATTGGGGGGGCGGCAGTCTCCCCCAGGCTGGGATGCGGCGGGGGCCGGCGTGGGTGAGGCGCTGGGGGGGCGGCCCCTTGCCTGGGCTGGCCAGGCCCCCTCCTCCTCCTCCTCCTCCTCCTCCAGGGACCCCCCGCCGCGGCACGCAGGGCAGCCGGAGGACGGTGAGTGGCCTCTGCCTGGCGGGGGGAGGGGCGGTGGCGGAGCACACGCACACCTGCACGAGGGGAAGCGTTGCCAACCCCCAGGGGGTACCGGGAGTGCAGTGCTCCCTCTCAGCTGTGGGGTCCTCTGAGCAAAAATCCTACGTTGTGAGCGAGCCATTTGGCTGCTGCATATACTAATTTGCTCTGGAGCCATCCTTCCTGAGCCGAGACAGAAAAGTGTGAGCTGGAGGCTAAAAAACTGAGCTAGCTCACACTCACTCGGCTTAGAGGGAACACTGCAAGGAGGTCTTCCAGAATCGCAGCTGACCACCAGGCCGTGCTCCCCCTGGAGGGAATAGTTGCTTTGGCTTTATTCCTTGCGGAGGCCCCACCCATCTCAGGCGTCACTCCCAAATCTCCAGGGGGGGTTACCTCCAGCATGCTCCAATGTGGCCCTGTGAACACACACACACACACACACACACACACCAGTGTGACTTGGAATGTTTCAGGTGGCTGAGCATTTGCCCTTCAAGGCTGTGTCAGTTGAGGAATCTGTTGAAGCCCTAGAGTGTGTTGCTGCAGCCAGCAGGGAGTGTGAGAGAGGAGCTGTAGAGCAGCACTGGAAAAGGAGAGGCTCTTCGCTGCCTGCTGCAGTAACGCACAAGAATCGAAGCAGCTGCAGAAACAGAATGCTGACGCTCAGCCTTGCTGGCTAAAATTAAGTAATCTGTCAGGCTGAATAAAGCCTTAGTGGGAATGCTGCTCTTGCTCAGTCAAGTTTGCAGTGGGCTGCTGCTGTGTTGTCTGTTCCCTAAGAGCAGCGTGGGAAGGCTCCCCATTGTCTCCCAGCAGCCAGAGAGGAAACTGAGGGCAACCTAGCAAGGGCTTGGGTGAGATGAGTCAGGGTCTCCTTGAGTTCCAAGTCCAGTCTTTCCTTCCCTGGCCCATACTGGCTGTGTAAAATGATATACAGTTTAAGAGGCTGTGTACTTCAGATACACAAGCATCAGCAGTAGCTGGTCTAATGCTTCTGATTTGCTGCTTCTTTGAAAGATGTTATAAAATGGGGAAACCGAGTCTGCTGGTGTATTTCACTTTGATGGGGGAGCAAAATCCCATTGCACCGAAAGACTTGATTTCTCCTGTTTTATTACACCTTTAAAAGAAACACCTTGCCTGCTCCCCACCTTTGTTTTCCAGCACCCTCGTGGTATTCCAGAGAGCTCTTTCCTTCCTGTGGTACTGAGCCTTCTCCTCCCAACCCCCTGTTCTTTTATGTTATTTACTAAATTAATATCCCACCTTTCTTTGTAACCCTCCCAACGTATTTCTTAGTCCTAGTATTTGCAGATGTGTTGATGGTTTGTAGGTGGTTGCTGTGTGCCCTGGACTAGGGCATTTTGGCTCCCAAAGAATCTGCTCAAGATGGGGTCAGTGTTCAGGCCTGTTGGTTTTCCTTCCTCTGTAGGGCATCATAGTGCCAGGATGTCTCCAGAAAGAACAGGGAAGTGTGCCTCACCAAGAGATATCTTCACAACGGGGATCAAATTCTTGCAACACCATAAATCCTTCTGGGTGGACAATCTGTCCTTCAGGAACCTTGCTGTTTTCCGTTTTCAAGGGGGACTCCCGGACTTTGAGGGACCCCAGGTTTGGCTGTCTCCAGTTGATTCATCAGTCTGCATCATTCAGGGGCCTCACGGCAGAAGACATCCAGAAAGCAAGGGCGTCTCGGCCAAAAGCTGACCAGGAGAGCCAGGGTAAAGGGAGGCAGAAGGTAAGAGCTGCCCGGAGCAGGAGAGAAGTTGGGGCTGGAGCAGCTGTGTTCCTAGCTTATGTGCTGGGCTCTTTGAGAAGGAAGTGGTGTCTCTTGGGTGAGCAACCTGGGGCCAGCAGTGCTGTATGTAAATAAGAACATTGCGGTGGCCTGGAATCTCTTCTTCCTTGCCTGAGCACATCGGTATTCCTTGGATGGATTAGACCATAGCCAAGGAGTCATCGAGCCCTAAAGCTAGAGAGGGCTGCATAGGCAGACCAGACCCCGTTCAACACCGGAAAACCAAGGCCTGAGCATTCCTCTGGTCCCTCTGGTCCCAGCACCCAATTTCCAGCATTGGTCATCCACTCCCAAGCCAGCCCTGGAAGAGACAGGCTCCCCGCCAGATTTGTCCCCAGCCTTTTTTTTTGGGGGGGGGGGGGGGGGCGGACTACACTGTTTGCCCCTCTGACTTCTGCCTTGTTTTTCAGCTTAGCGAGAGAGCTCAGGAGAGGAAAGTGCCAGTCACCCGAGTGGGACGGCTTGCAAACTTTGGGGGTAAGATCCATCATGCAGCATGTCTACAAGAGAGAGAAACGGCCAGGGCAAGTTTGTTAATTAATTGATTGACTGATTGATTAATTTCTAAGCCGCTCTCCCTGCATTCGCAGGCTCAGAGTGACGTACAAGACCTGGCGCACCAGGATTCAATAAGCATAATAAATATTTAAAACAAAATAAAACATTTCATTGAAAAGCAATTTAACAATCTAAAGTGCTCAACAGTCAAAAACACAAAAACTCAGATGGCGAGTCGTGCTGCTCGTTCTGCTTCAGTGCATAGGCGTGGACTTGACGGAGGCGTTCTGTGTGTCATCGGCTGCCCGCCCTCTCCCTTTTGGCATGAGCGGGGTATGACTCTTGGGCAGCAGCTACACGGGGAAGAACTGAGGCGAGGGCTGCCTCCGAGGCCCACCCTGTGCTGCGCTGAGGTGCTGTTGCATACGGCTGCAAACTGGGTACTGCCTCCTGCCTGCAGACCTCGCTGTTGTTGCCTCAGCTGCGCCAATGGCCGAGAGTCTTCCGTAAACACCGGCAGCCATCCGGCAGCCAAGGGGGAGAAGTCCAGCTCTGGGACATTGCCAAGAAGTCTTGTTTTTACAGGGCTCCAAAATCTCACTTGAGCACAAGTGCAACTCTGTCTTTTGGTATTTTAATTTTTATATCCATCTATCCATCCCACTTTCCCTTATTGTTTGAGGCAGCTTCCAAGGCACATTGAAAACCACTAGAATAAGCCCCCAGATAACCCGCTCTCTGCAGAAGATGCCTGCCCCACTGAAATAATGTGCACTTGCAGTACCTTTTAGAGATCTCGAGAGAGAGAGAGAGAGAGAGGGCCCTCTCCGCACTTCTTCGGGGATGGGGGGTAGGGTTGTCAGGTCCAGGTTGGGAAACTCCTGGAGATTTGGAGGTGGAGCCTGAGGATGGCAGAGACCTCAGTGGGGTACAGTGCCCTAGAGTTCGCCCGGCAAAGCATCCATTTTCTTCAGGGGGACTGATTTCTGTAGTCTGGAGACGGGCTGCAATTCAGGGGGCATCCCTAGGTCTGCCATGGAAAGGGTCTGGGCTCTGGTTGGTGCCAGGCAGACTGCCTTAAGCGGGGGGCCAGCCAGTAGACGGCAGCCTGAAGACGAGTCGCTGTTCAGGAACACGAGGGAGGAGCCAGCCCTTTAGAGATGTCCGTTCAGCATGAAAGGAATCAAACACGTCCACAAAGCCTCAGGAACTGTAACTTGGGGAGGGCTCAGAACTTGCCACCGGAAAACGCTGGCTGGCTCACAAAGAGACTGTTTGTTCTGTCCAAGTTTCCACGATATGGCTGAGGCTGGTAGAACGCACGTGCCCAGAAGTATCAGTGGGTCGTGGAGCTGGCTGGGGAGGGCGGAGGGTGGGCCGGTCCTCTGCCGCGGGGTTGCCGGGCCGTGTTTGCCAAACCTGCTTCTTTGGCCTCTCGACTCAGGCAGTGTTTCCTTCCTTTCCTTCCAGGGCTGGCTGTGGGTCTGGGCCTGGGAGCCTTGGCCGAAGTGGCGAGGAACTCCCTGCAGGGAGAGCCAGCACCCAAGAGTAAGGAGAGACCAGGGTGGGGGAGGGGCTGCTCAGGCATAGGGTGCTTTCGTGCATGCCAAATAATGCCGCTTCAGTCCACTCCAGCAAATGGATTTTGCCATTTCACACAGTAAAATCCAGTGGCAAAGTGCATCAGAAGGGTGTTATTTTTGTGTGAAAGTGCCTACATTTTCAATTGCCTGCTGGAATGAATGTCAAGAGGGAGGGGAGGGGAGGGTATGCTTGCTATGTCTACTTTCCTGTCTGGCTTTCAAAAGTAACCAGGGGATGGGGGGTTAGCAAGCCAGGGAAACCTCTGTCGTCCTCTCCCTTCGGGGGCTTTGTGTTTGTAGGTCTGCATCCCACTTCCTGGCCCAAACTGGTGAATGATATTAACAACATAACCACAATTCCATGCAGAATAGAAATGAGCCAGTTTGGTGTAGCAGTGTGACCGTGGGTCAGTCACAAGTTCTCTCAGAGCTGTTCTCTCAAGGGCAGTTCTGAAAAGAGCTCTCTCAGCCCTGTCTACCTCACCGGCTGTCTGTTGTGGGGAGGGGGAGGGAAAGGAGACTGTGAGCTGCTCTGAGACTCCTTCAGGTAATGGAAGGGTGGGGTAGAAATCCAAATCTCCTCTTCTTTAAAAATGAAACCCCTGTTTAGAAGAATCCCCTTTCCCCAAGTCCTTGTGGGGGGCCAAGTTGGGGCTGTTGTTGGGGAGACTTGATTCCCTGCCCTCTCTGCAGACGGAGGCGCCCGGCTGGACTCCAACCCCTTCCTGTCTGAGGCCAATGCTGAGCGGATCGTCGACACCCTTTGCAAGATGCGTGGGGCAGCCCTTAAGATTGGCCAGATGCTCAGCATTCAAGGTAGGGATGGGGAGGGTCCTTGGGGGTCCCTCCCCTTATTGCCGCAGCTGCAGGGGCCGGCAGTGGAGCAGCTGAACTCACCATCCACAGGCCCCCAGTGAGCTCTGGATCTGAAAGGCTGTTGCTCAAGTGGCCCGAACGCAGCCATGGGAAGGGCCTGGGCTCTGGCCTTGCTCTGTGTCCCTCCCCCCCCCCCGCCCCCCCGCCAATTCCTTGGGGTTCTCAGCATTGCTCAGAGTGGTGGCTGAGGCCCCGCCCTGCTGTAAGATCCTGGGATCTAGCAGCCAAAAGCTAGCTCCTGACAAGACGGTGCTCTTGGAGGAGGCAAACGGTGCTTTCTCCATCAACTTTACACATTTGCTTCCCTGATTCTGGGACCAGTGTTCCCTCCAAGCTGAGTTAGTGTGAGCTAGCTCACAGTTTTTTAGCCTGTCTCGGCTCAGGAAGGATGGCTCCAGAGCAAGCTCATTTGTGCATTAGCCAGATCGCTCGCCCACAGCTTTAATGCCTGGAGCTCACAAAGTAGGATTTTTGCCAGCAAGACTCCACAGCTTAGAGGGAGCATTGCCTTGAGACCCTTCCCTTGCGGTTCCCATGGGACCCCATTGGGGGTGGGCTCCACGCCTCACTAATCCCTCTCCCTGCAGACAACACCTTCCTGAGCCCCGAGCTGCAGCGGATCTTTGAGCGTGTCCGCCAGAGCGCAGACTTCATGCCCCCTGCTCAGATGAAGGTGAGCGGAAGCACTTTCAAACGGAGGGGGAAGGCAGGCACAGAGCTCTCTGCTGGGCAGACCCCCTTTTTTTGCAGGGTGGGTGGGTTGGGGAGGGGAGGCATCGAAGGGATGCTGTGGGAAAGTCAGGTGGGACTGGAAGTCTCTTCTGCTTGTTTCCATGCACACGTGTGATTCTTTTATTCTCTCAGACACCCATTCGGCATTCGAACCCAGGTCTTGCTGGTCCTGATCAGACATGCTAACCACTGTGCTGTACACCTTCCTCTGCTGTTTTCTTCTCTATGGGTCAGGAAGGAGAGAGAAGAGGAGGCAAAGCAGGGGGTTTTGTGAGCTCTGGATTGTACCTCCGTGCTGGAGCATATTCGCTGGGCTGTTGCACTTGCCGCCTCTGCTCTTTGCTGCCCCAGGATGGCTTTCCCGCACCACAGGCAGCTCACAGACATGGTGTTGTTGTCATTGTTGCCCCACCCATTCCAATGCTTCCTTTGTTTCTGATGACCCCCCCTCCCCCCCCCCGCAGGGTGTCCTGGCGGGCGAGCTGGGCAGCAGCTGGCAGGAGAAAGTGGCCTCCTTCGAGGAGACGCCGTTTGCAGCAGCCTCCATCGGGCAGGTGCACCGGGGGGTGCTGAGGGACGGCAGAGAGGTGGCTCTGAAGATCCAGGTAGAGCAGCGGTGGTGGGGAGGGGCCCTGTGGGGCTGGGGGCTGGAAGCAGCAGGAGGCTTCGCTGCTGGAGGAGCCAGGGGTGCAGTGAAGGCAGGGGGAGGGGAGGTCGGGCGGTCCGACCAGTGCCCTCCGACTGCCCGTGTCCTCCTTTCCCTTCAGTACCCTGGCATTGCTCAGAGCATCAGGAGCGACGTGGACAACTTCCTCTCAGTGCTCAAGATGAGCATGATGCTGCCGGAAGGTGAGGGGGGTGAGGTGCTGGGGTGGAGGGGGACCCTGGGAGGGCGGGCCAGGTGCTTTTCGAGCCAGGGCCCTGGGCAGGGCAGTGGTGGGGGAGGAGGGGGCGAGAAGGTGCCAGCCCGGGTCAACACCCCCCCCACACACACACACACTCACTCTGGTGTGGGAGAAGAGCGGGGCTGTTGCCTGCGCACCCTGGAGGCTGAGTGGTGATGGGGGCAGAGGAGAGGCTGGGATGTTGGGGGTGCAGGCCGGCCGGCCGGGCAGCATATTGCTGGGGATCCCCCTGGGAAGGAGGGGAGGGAGAGTGGCATGGCAAAGGCTCAGAGATGCCAGAAACAGGAGGGGGGGGCAGGTGCCCCAGTGGGGAGGCTCTGTGCCCAGGAAGGCCCAGCTTTCCACGCAGCCTTGAAGGACCTGGGAAGGGGGACGTTCAGTCCTGCGCATGCTCGTGGGGTGGGGGTGGGGGTGGAGCTGCGCTCCCTCAGCGTCTCTCTTCTCCACCCCCCCCCCCCCAGGCCTCTTTGCCGACAAGGCCCTGCAGGTGCTGCAGAAGGAACTGGGCTGGGAATGTGACTACCTGCGGGAAGCCGATTGTGCCAGGAAGTTCAGGTACTGAGGCAGGCGTTCCTGGTGGTTTCAGCCCCTCCCTTGCTGTGTGTGGGGGGGGGCAGTCTTGTGTTGAGAGCCCACGACCTTGAAGGCAAGCCATTCTTTGTGCCCATAACCAGCCTTCGCCCAGGCTTCGTTAAGTCCTTTGGTTCTTCTACTGGGGGGGCTCCTTTCCTCTGTGGAGCTCTGGGTGCCTTGCATGGTCCCCCCCTCCTGACAGTGGTGAGGTAAGTTGGGCCAAGAGAAAGCGCATAACTGGCTGAGGGGAGTGTTGCGCCCAGGTCTCTCTGCCAAGCCACACCGGGCCCCCTTCAGCACCTCTTAAGGCCAGCAGAAGGGCCAGAACAAGCTCTGCCCGTCCTTCACCCAGGAGTGGGGCTCAGAAAGGGGCTGGATTCTTCTGTGCTTCCCAGTGAAGTCTGCCTGAGGAAGAGGCCCACTCCTCTCCACACACTGGGCCGCAATCTCTCCGTTTTGCCCCTGCCTCCGTTGGAAAGGCAGGACGCCTAGAGCTCTGGGGGCCCATGCCCTTTGCTGCTGGCTCCTGCAGCCCTCTGAACTCGAGCATCTCCTTGAGGCCAGGCAGCCGAGGCCAGCGCCAAAACTGTCTGTCTCGGATACAGCTAAAAAGAAACCTCCCAAGGAGGGAGAATACCCCCCCACACACACCACCACCACCAGCCTTCCCACTTGTGTCTCTGGCAACTGGTCCCAAAATCAAAACTGAACAAAATACCAGCTGGGCCAGAACAGCTTCAGCTCCAATGCAGGGATTTTGTCAGTGGACTTCCCTTCCATTTGAATTCACCTCTGCCCCAAGTGTTTTCCAGGGCAAGGCTGCCCCCGGGCCGCACACCCAGAGAGTAGCACCTGCCGTGTTCAGGGCGGGCTTATCCTGCAGCGGCAGCAGAGCGAGGGGGTGTGGGAAGAACCTTCCCTTCCCAGCGGGCATCCCTCTGTTTACCCTCCCCTCTTTCCCAGGCGACTCCTGGAGGGAGACCCATTCTTTGAGGTGCCGGAAGTGGTCGATGAGCTGTCTACGAGGAGGGTCCTGTCGATGGAGCTGGTGGGTGGTGTCCCGATGGACCAGTGCCAGACCCTGGATCAAGAGACCCGCAACGAGGTGAGGACAGGGTGGGTTGGTGGAATCTGCTCGTCCTGCGCTCTGGACAGGGGTGTTCATGGAGGAAGGTGGCCCTTCCAGGGGCTGGGGTGGGGCCCTCCTGTTCTTGCCCGCAAGGCGGCCCCTGGCTGACTGGCTCCCCCTCTGGCTCCTCCTCAGATCTGCTCCCACATCCTCCGCCTTTGTCTCCGGGAGCTCTTTGAGTTCCGCTTCATGCAGACCGATCCCAACTGGTCCAATTTCTTCTACGACACCAAGAGGCACAAGGTGCGGCAGCTCTTCGGAGATTCCCGGGGGGGGTTGGGGGGGTGGGGGGGGGGGCGAGCGCCTCCCCTCTCCGTTGTGGCTCCAGTCGATTTTGCCTGTTGGACAAACTCATCTCGCTTCTTTTCAGGTCACTCTGCTGGACTTTGGGGCCAGCCGAGGCTTCAGCAAGGAGTTTACGGACCATTACATCGAGGTAAGGGCTGCGCCTCTGGCCAGCCCCAGCAAAGGAGCTGCTGGTTTGGGGTCAGAGAGGCCTTGCTGGCTGGCAGCCAGACCTCTGCTGCCAAACTTGCCCCTCTGGGAAGATCCTCCGTAGGCCACGGGGGGGGGGGGGGGCCTTCGGCATGCCAACGAGCTCTTTTCCCCCCTGCCCGGCCAGGTGGTGAGGGCGGCTGCCGACGGCGACAGAGACAAAGTGCTTCAGAAATCCAAGGACCTCAAGTTCATGACGGGGTTCGAGAGCAAGGTGAGGGCCTCTCAGCCCGCCCGGTGCCTTGAGGGCATACTATCAAGGCTGTGGGGAAGGGGGGGCTTTGAGTGTCAGCATCACACTTTGTTCTTGGTAAGTCTTGCCGAAGGCTGCGCCTGTGAATGGGTTGCCTACAGGAACCCCTGGAAACCGTGGCTCTTTGGAATATGTTTCTGCCCGGGCATCCTCTTCCCTGAACTACATTTCCCAAGATACCTTTGGAAAAGCCCTGGCAATTGCAGCTAGTCTATGATGCTCTTGGGGGCCAGCACAGACCTGCTCTTTTCCAGGGCTTCTCGAGACACCAGTGATTCTGCAGGCTAGAATGTCCCTTTGGGGGGGCGGGAATATCAGTGGGTGGATCTGGGTTGCTGTGCTTGGTTTTTTTCCCTTCTCCAGGAAAATGCTCAGCTGCTGGGTGCAAGTGGCAAAATTTTAATGACTGGGGAAATGTCACCTTTCCCTTCCCCCCCCCCCCCAAAAGCAGCATTTCCATTGTAGTTGCTGGCAGTGTTCCCTCTTAGCTGAGTTAGTGTGAGATAGCTCACAGTTTTTTAGCCTCTGCCTCACACGTTTTTTGTCTTAACTCAGGGCAAGCTAGTTTGTGCAGGAGCCAAATCTCTCACTCACAACTCTAATGCCAGGAGCTCACAAGATAGAATTTTTGCTCACAGGACTCCACAGCTTAGAGGGAGCATTGGTTGCTGGCAATGTATTCCTCATTCTTTTTTTTTTACAAGCCTTTGAGCGGCCTTAGGCTGGTATGGGAAGGGGCTGAGAGGAGGCTCTCTCCACTGGCCGCTCAAGAAGACACGCACACACAGAGACAGACGTGCAGGGGGAGAGAGAGAGAGCCTGGTCAGGTGGGGGTGCTGGGAGAACAGAGCAGGCGTTCAAACTGGGTAGAAAGGCCCAAAGGTGCCCCACCAGCCTTCCTGGCCCAAGCTAGGCAAGCAGCAGGGCCCCCCCTGGTGGAACCCAGAGTCACTTCACATTGCAGCCTGCAAACAGCTCCCGGTGCACCGGCAAGGGACTCACCTGCATTTTCTCGGCAGTCACGGAGTCCTAGCACCACACAGAGTTGGAAGGGGCCACGCAGGCCCCTGCTTGGTGCAGGACCAGCCCAGAGCGCCCCTGGCAAGCATTCATGCAGCCACTGCTTAAAGACAGCCAGGGAAGGGGGAATCTTTCTAACCAGCTCGCCAGGTGAGGTCAGCGTGGCAGTCCCAGCATCTGCAGGTGTTTTTTTGGGGGGGGGAGTGGGAGATGGCTGGGGGGGGCACTGTCTGCCTGGTGAGATGCCAGCTGTCCCAGGGCGCTGTTACCAGCAGGACTGAGCCGGCTCCTGGAGGGCTGCTCTGAGAGCAGCTGCATGAGCTGCTGGCAGATTGCCCCTTCCCTCCCTCCCTCCTTCCCTCCCAATTGTTGGCTGCTGGCCGGTCCAGTGGCCCCACTAGTGTTTCCTCTGAGGCCTGCGGTCCTTTCTTCACGGGCGGGTTGGGAGCCTGTCCCGTCCCGTCCCCCCCAAGTGGCTGGATTTGGCCCAGGTGCTCTGAGGTGTTCCTCATGGCTTCTGGCACTGCACTCGGGGGGGGGGGGGCCTGCCCTGCAGCAGAAGGGACTGGGGCAGCCGTGTCCAACAGGGGGGGAGCCAAAGTGGCTGACGGCTGGGTTGTCTGGAAGGGGAGGGAGCTGGTGGCTCTCGCTGGACCAGAAGCGCATTCGGTCAGTGCAGATGTTAAAGCAGGGGAGGGGGGAGAACAGTGCAAACAGTGGACGTCTCTAGCCAAAGAGGAGAGTGGGTCTGGGAATCCATCCTGCCTGGAAGCCCTTCCCAGGAATCCTAGACGCATTGAGCTGATGGGAGGGCATTCCACACATGCTCAGGGGAACAGGCCATCCTACATCCTTTGTACCTGTGACCTGTAGCTGAGCCCTGGTACTGGCAATGGGAGCGGGATCCAAGTTGGGCAAACAGCAGCCGTAGTTGTGGGCTGGAACTGGGAAGATCTGGGCTGGACTGAGGGGCCTGACTCCCGTCTCCCGTCTCCCTGCGGCTCCCACCAGGCGTTCGAGGAGGCGCACATCAATGCGGTGATGATCCTGGGCGAGGCCTTCTCTGCTGCAGGCCCCTTTGACTTTGGCACCCAGAACACGACCCGCGGCATCCAGGAGCTCATCCCCACAATGCTGAGGCACCGCCTGTGCTCCCCGCCGGAAGAGAGCTACTCCCTGCACCGCAAGATGGCGGGCTCCTTCCTCATCTGTGCCCGCCTGGGGGCGGCCATTCCCTGCCGTGCGATGTTTGAGGAAGCCTACAGCCAGTATGCAGCACAGGAACAGGAGGCGGCATCGGCAGGGGAAGTGTAATGCAAGGGAGCGGCGTGGGCCAGGAGCCTCTGCGGGGGGAGTCCGTCCTTTCTGACACTCGGTTGTGCTGCAGCCTAAGTGGGGGTGCCTCCATGATTTAGGGTGCAGGATCCACTTTGCAGCCGCCGTTGCCTTGGCTCACCGGAGCAGCTCCCAAGGAATAGACGTTGTGTTGGTGCCTTGCATTTTGCCGTCTCTGCTCCTCTCTGGCGATGCTGGCCTGTGACTCTGGTCATCCCAGCTGCAGGGGGCCAGCCCCCCCCTCCAATCCTCTTGCCACTCGAGGTGGTGGGAAAGGATGGTGTCGGTGGCAGCCGGTTCTGTGAACTGCAGAGGAGGAGGGCAAAGGAAAGAGGTGGACTTCTGGAAGGGCTTGGGAGCTTCTCCCCCCCCCCCCCCCCCGCAATTTCTGCCCTCCCTTTTCCTCCCCTCCTTTTAAACCCTGGCTGTGGGCATTAATCCAGATGGGGGGGGAACCAAGCCCTGAAGCTGGCAGCGGAGGAGGAGGAGAGGGGCCGAGACTTCAGTCTGCCCTCCTCCGTCCTCTGCAGGAGTGGACTCTGCCTGTTCTGGCAGAAAGGGGGGGGAGGGGTCAGCTGCAGTTTGAAATGTTTACATGTGGGGGGGGCATTTTATTCACTGGGTTTGTGACCCCATTTTATCCTGGATGTGGAGCAGCGTCTGCATCAGCCATATTAAAGTTCCGCCAACCTCTGTGGGAAGGGTGTCTGTGTTTCTGCTCAGCTGCGGTCAAACATCTGGGACTGGGGCGCGTCCAGGGCTCTTATTGTGGCCGCGGGTTTGTTCGGGTCGTGGTGGGACTGCTGACGTTCAGCCATCGGCCCTCTTAACATCCAAAGTGGAAACGAAAAACTTTAATGATTCAGCTCCTGAGACGGGTCCAGAAACCTGGGGGGAAAAGAAGACTGAGCTACAGGGATGGCTAGAGTGAACTCTTAACAGATGAGAACAAATTTTAAAAACCCCGATCCCTTGGCAGCCAGTCTCCCTTTTCCTTTTTTTTGCCAGCTCGGAGCAAAAAGTATTTTTCATTACTTGGCACTGGTAAGAAAAAATGAAATTGTTCAGAGAAAAAGTTGTAGAACGCCCCTTTCCCATTTCTCGAGAGTCAGTGGCCAACAGCAGGGGCCTCAGTTGCCTGCTTCCTGGGCGGGTGGGCATTTGGGGCTGAAGCGCCAGCAAGGGGCTGCCTCCCCCTTTCTCAGCCTCCAGCGTGGTGGCAGGCCAGAGAAAATTCCCCATCTTGCCGTGACCCACAGTCCACTTCTCTTGGGCGGCACCTGAGACTTCACCCAGGTCTTTGCTCTGCCTGCCTGCCGCAGGGCAACCCTGCCCACAGCTGAGCACGAAGGGTGAGGCTGCTGGTGGTCTCCCGAGACCCCCCTCCCCATCCTGAGCTCCTGCTTCTGAGCAATCCCTGGGGAGCTGGTGCCCCCCTTCCCTCCTGTGTGGGCCTTGGCTGGCTGGTTGGAAGCCACTGGAGTTTGCCCCGTTCTTGGGTGGGGTCACCGTGAGCTGGCAGGTCATGTCTTTGTTCCTGTATTTAGAGAATGGATCTGCTGCCGTCTC
This sequence comes from Lepidodactylus listeri, assembly GCA_029233225.1. NCBI lineage: Eukaryota > Metazoa > Chordata > Lepidosauria > Squamata > Gekkonidae > Lepidodactylus > Lepidodactylus listeri. The sequence continues at coordinate 43,477,948 of JARCFY010000020.1, forward strand.
CAGGGACCTGTTCAGAGCGCCTCACAATATGGCAGCAAAACGAGCATGCAGACTATGCCAGCCACAAAACCAAAAAAACCCACGAGCAAAGAGCTCCCAAGAAGCTGCAGAACCTGCTTCCCTCAAGCTGCTGGAAGCCACGGAAGTTCTAAACACAGGTGTGGCCCTGTCATCCTTCCCGGCCTGCGTCGGAAAGAGCTGTGTTGTCAAGGAAGGGGTTAACCAAGGTGAGATGTCTCCTCAGGCCAGCTGTCACATATCACATGGGGGGGGGGGACAAGAAGGGGAAGAAATTCAAAAGCCATCAACTAGTTTTTAAAATGGGAAATGCATATAAAAGAAACGAAAATGCAACAAGAGTTGTGGGAGATCTACAAACAGGTTTCTTTAAAAGATTTCCAAACATTCCAATATTGATGGGGCGTAAGGTCCTGAATCCATTGATTTACAGGAGGTGGGCATTTCTCTCTCCAGTGTTGTAATTCCAGCCTTTCAGCTGGAGTGAGGGTGTGGAGAGTCCATTTTTGTTGATTGTTGGTTAGCCTCCAAGAGACAAGGACATTGTTTAAAAGTGCATGCACCTTCCCCAGAGTCGATAAACATTGTAATACAGAATTGATAATGAGTAATAACTTCCTCCCAGAAAAACTGAATGAGTGGACGCACCCAAAGCATAGATTTAACGAACGGGTCACATGAATTTAGAACACCAACAATTAGACCCTTTACTCAGTGCTTTTCTACAGGGTTACTGATGTGTCCACTGTATCCGAAACAATTTTATTTTTTGCTGAATAAGTCACAACTTGAGACCCACAGAGAGAGCAGATTTAAACGTTGTGGCCATATCCCACAGCTTAGGCCAAACCTGGCGGCCGAGCTCCTTATTCCATTCTTTTCTAAGACTCTGCTTGTTGTATTGATTAACATTAAATATTTATAAGCAAATATTGTAGGTTTTGTTTTCTGCATCGTCCATTCGAGTTTCCGGGAGCAAAGGGGGGGCTCTAACACAATGCTGCAACAGATGTTCAGTTGTAAACACTGCCATTCAGCGGGTTGACAAGTCATATCTAGACCTCAGCTGAGAAAAGGACAAAAACGCATCAATTCCAGCTTGGCTACAAGTTGACTCTGAGGCATTCAGGCCAGCAAGGACGCTCAGCTTCAAGGACCCTCCCCTCCCCCTTCCCATCCGACCTGGGACCAAGAATCTGCTCTACCTTTTAGGGCTCTTGCAAGGATTATGGTATGATTACTGAGCACAGGAGCGGCGAAGGCATGAATGAGCCAGGCTCTCTGCTGTTGCCCCTCCCTCCCCCCCCCCCCAGCCAGAGGCTCAGACCAGCCATTCCCCTGCACTCTTGCGAATTCTTGTTGGTTCATTCATAAGGAGAGGGGACGGGTGGGCGTCAAGAGCAGGTGGCCAGAGCTGTGACTTCAGTTGCTCTCCTGCCCCCAGCAGACCCACCCTCCTTGGTCTCAGCCTCTCAGGGCTCTTTGCCGGCCTTAATAGGGTTGCCAGCTCCAGGCTGGGAAATACCCGGAGATTCAGGGGGGTTGAGCCTGAGGATAGCAGAGTTTTGGGAGGGGAGGGACTTCAGTGGGGCATAATGCCGGAGGGTCCGCCTTCCAAAGCAGCCATTTTTTCCAGGTGAACTAATCTCTTGTCTGGAGACCAGTTGTAATAGTGGGAGATCTCCAGGCCCCACCTGGAGGCTGGCAACCCCATACATACATCCCCTCCCAGGCCTCCACCACCAGCAGCCAGGTGAATTGGTGCGCCCTGCATTGTGCTGCTCCCAAGTGGTCACTGGGGGTGGGTTGGCCAGAGAGCTGCCCTTCCGATGCCGCTTCATGCAGATCTTGATCGGATAGTCAGTGGCATCTCCCCCCTCCGAGGAAAGGAGGGGTGGGTGGGTTTAATGTGGTTATGAATAAGATATGAACGCATCGCCATGATTTCTGCCAGAGCTACTGGCAGACACGTTCCAATCAATGCAGGCAGGGCTCCATTACGAAGGCACTCATCCACTTCCCTCCAATGGGTCAGGCCTAGAGGGAGCCAACGGGCCTTCATGGGTCTCGGCTGTTCCTGCCTAGTTCTGCTCAGTCTGCTGGATCAGTGGTGCAATGGGCAAACTCTGTGTTAGGGGTTGGGAATAAAATGGCTAGTATCATAATGCCCCTGTATAGATCGATGGTGCAGCCTCACTGGGACGGCTGTGTACAGTGCTGGTCACCCTATCTCCAAAAGGACACTGCAGAACCAGGAAAAGTTCAGAGAAGGGCGACCAAGATGGTGAGGGGGTTGGAGCACCTTTCCTGGGAGGAAAGGCTGAAGAGTCTCTGAGACTTCTTTTCAGTTCAGGAAAGAGACGACTAAAGGGGGACATGATAGAGGTTTATCAAATTCTGCACGGGGCAGAGAGAGATGCCGAAGGGAACTTTTTCTCCCTCTCCCCAAATACTAAAACTCGAGGGCATCCAATGAAGCTGATGGGCAGGAGGCTCAGGACAGACAAAAGGAAATACTGCTTTACCCAGGGAGTGATTCAAATGAGGGATTCGCTGCCTGCAGAAGTCGTGACAGCCACAAGAATAAACAACTTGAAAGGGGGATTAGATTCATGGAGGAAAAGTCTTATCAATGACTCCCAGCCCTGGTGACTGAGGGGAACCTCCACCTAATCCTCTGCATCCCAGAGCCAGTAGGAGGCAGCAGCAGGGGAAGGCCTTGGGCCTCCGTGCCCTCCTGTGGTTGGCCCTCCAGGGGAACTGGTTGAGGCCACTGTGTGAGACGGGATACGCTGGACTAGATGGACCCTCACTGGTCTGACCCAGCAGGGCTCTTCTGAGGTTCTTCTCAGGGGAAGGCCTCGGCCTCTCTGCCCTGTTGCTGGCCCTCCAGAGGAACTGGCTGGCCACTGTGTGAGACAGGATGCTGGACTGGAGGGACCCTCACTGATCTGACCCAGCAGGGCTCTTCTGAGGTTCTTCTCCGGGGAAGGCCTCGGCCTCTCTGCCCTGTTGTTGGCCCTCCAGAGGAACTGGCTGGCCCCTGGGTGAGGCAGGAGGCTGGACTAGATGGACCCTCCCTGGTCTGACCCAGCAGGGGTCTTGTTATGTTCTAATGTTTGTATGTCAAGCCCTCGCATGCAGGGCTGGAGCCCTAGTCTGGAAGAAACAGTTTGTGCTGTGGGGTCGTTTGCTGCAAAACACTCAGACGTTTTCTGCTTTGCTCAGCCTAGTTGTGGCAAAGGAGTTCAGTTGCTGAGTGGCTTTCCTCCAGGGGAGATCTGAGGAGACTGAGCACCATTCAGAGGTTGCACAGCATTGTCCGTATTGTGCTACAGCCACTGCCAATGATGGGGGGGGGGGGGGTGATTTTCAAACTGAGTTTCCACAGGGGCACTTTTAAACCAGCATCCTTTGAAAACAGCTCAGGGTTCCACTGCTGTGTAGTTCCCCCAGAAACAGGTGCTCTGCCCATTGCGTTTTTATCCTGCCCTTCCTCCACAGAGGTTCTCCGATGCACTATTTTATCCCCACAACCGCCTTGTGATGAGACTGAATGACAGGACCAATTCCCCCCCCCCCCACTAACCTTCAGACCTGAGTAGGGATTTGAACACGTGTCTCCCAGCTCCAATGCCAGGAAAAGTGGAAGGCAGCCGGGAAAGAGGAAGACCCAACACAAAAGGGACGGACTTTGTCAAGGAAGCCACAAAGACTCTCCATTTGCAAGACCCGAGCAAAGCTGTTCATGAGAGGACGTTTTCAAAGTTGTTTAATTCAGAGGGTCCTCACCAAACGCTGGAAGCAGCCTGACAGCACTGAACACACACAGCCACACACACACACACACACCCCCCAACATTCCTGGCTTGTAGTGTGACACTCAAACCGCTGCCCCACCCAGGCTCTCAGTGGTCGTATGAAATGAAACTCCATGTTCCGCTTGTGCCTTCTGGTGATTTGGGGACCAGCCTCCATTTCCTTCCCCGCCGGCTAGCCCCCTTCCTGCCTTGGCTGCATGAGCAACCCACAAAGAAATAGCATTTCTCTTCTTCTCTGGTTTCCAAAAAAAGAGAGATGTGTTTCCCGAGGAGGCCGTGAAATGAAGGGTGAGCCTGACTTTCGCTACGTCCTGATCAGCTGCCTGGGGGCGAGAGGCAGGGTCCCAGAGGTTCTGGGCACTCCGCTTGGCTTTGTCGCTTCACCAAGGCATCCAGTTCCACCCTGCCCTCCATCTTCTTGCTGAATACCCAAACCTTGCCCTCTTCCACCACCCGCCCTGGCATATGTTCACGGGCTCCTGAGCACCAGGCTGGCATGGAAATGCGGCAGCTGAGCCATGTTCCCCAGCCAAGCGCTGAATGCTGTAGTGTAGCTGGCATGAGCACTCGGGAGCAGGCTTCGATCGATGGGAACCGCATTTAGGGCAAAAGCCGTTAATGCAAGACAATCAATAAAGCAGCCAGCACTCAGAGCGCCCAGCTCTGCTGGAGCTGGGAGGATGGCATGAGAAGGAATTTGCTAGAGCTGCAGCTCTGCTTGGGAGGGTTGCCCCCCCCCCCCATAGGACTGGAAGAACCCTCTTCTGGGCATGTGAACATGAGGACATAAGAGAAGCCATGTTGGATCAGGCCAACAGCCCATCCAGTCCAACACTCTGTGTCGCACAGTGGCCAAAAACACCAGGTGCCACCAGGAGGTCCACCAGCGGGGCCAGAACTCCAGAAGCCCTTCCCCTCTTGCCCCCCCCACCACCAAGAAGATAGAGCATCACTGCCCCAGACATAAGAGCATAAGAGAAGCCATGTTGGATCAGGCCAGAGGCCCAGTGTGACTCAGTGTCACACAATGGCCCAAACCCAGGTGCCATCAGAAGGCCAGAACTCCAGAAGCCCTCCCCCTCTTGCCCCCCCCCAAGCACCAAGAATACAGAGCATCCCTGCCCCAGACAGTGTTCCATCTACACTTTGTGGCTAAGAGCCACTGATGGACCTCTACTCCAGATGATGATCCAATCCCCTCTCAAAGCTGTCTATAATTGTAGTTGCCCCCACCTCCTGAGCCAGTGAATTCCACAGGTTAATGATTCTGTGGGTGAAGAAGGACTTCCTTTTATCCGTTCTAAACCTACTACTCATTAATTTTGAGTGCCCATGAGTTCTTGTACTGTGAGAAAGGTAGAAAAGTACTTCTCTATCCCATGCATAATTTTGTAAACCTCTATCATGTCACCCCTCAACTGTCGTTTTTACAAGCTAAAGAGCTCTAACCTCTTTAGCCTTTCTTCATAGGGTGTTGCCCCTTTTTGCCCCTTTTCCAGTGCTATAATATCTTTTTTTGAGGTATGTTGACCAGAACTGTACAGAGTATTCCAAATGAGGCCACACCATCGATTTATTCAGGGGCATTTTGATACTGATTTGTTTTCAGTTCCCTTCCTAAAAATCCCCAGCACAGCATCGGCCTTTTTTATTGCCATCGCACACCGAGTCAGCATCTTCAGTGAGCTATCTACCATGACTCCAAGATCTCCCTCTTGGTCAGTCTCCGCCAGTTTGGACCCCCTCAGTGTATATTTATAGTTAGGATTTTTGGCTCCAACGCGCATCACTTTGCACGCTGAACCTCATTTGCCATGTCAACACCCACTCGCCCAGCCTCGACAGAGCCCTCTGGAGCACGCCCCCCCCCCGAAGGCTTCATGGCTTTCTCAAAAGCGGAGAAGAAGGGCCAGGGTACTCTGAAGCACAGGAACTGAAGTTTGGTGCCCAGAGACGTTAAAGAGACTTGTTTTAAGAGCGCGGAAGGGGCAGCCAAGAGCCAAGGAGACAGGGTCTTTCCTCTTTCCTTTCTTGCAAAGTGTTCTGGGCTTCAAAAGAACTCAAAGGACCAAGAGGGGGCTTGGATTAAGGCTAGTTGCCACCGCCACAAAGGCACTTAAGTGGAGTCAGCATGGCTCAAAATGCCGAGTGGGGTCTCAGGAGGGCTGGATTCCAGCTGGGGACAGGACTCTGGCTGTATCTCTACCCTACCCGTGCCCAGCCCACCAGGGGCTGCGTGTGCCTGACTCTGGCCTCTGAGAATCCCACCTGGCACTTCCCACCCACCCTCAAGCCAAGAACTCCAGCCGCGAAGGCAAAAAATGTCCTTCTGTGACTGGCTGTTCTCATGAGGATGACACACCCTCTCCACAAACTGACTTCTGGCCATGCGGGACTAGCCAGCCCTCGCCTGCAAGGAGCACACACGTTCTTCAGAAGCCCAGACGAGTCCGAGGGGTTCATGGGTATGACCGGCCACAGAGAGAGGATCTCCCACCACCACCGCCATGCACACAGAGCAAGGCAGCTCCTCTTGCCAGTGCCGGCCGGCCTCCTCGCCCCCGTGCCCACAAGGCAGGCCAGGCTCGCCTGATGTTGCTCTGATCTCCTCTGAAAGGCCCTCCAGGACCTTCTCAGGAGCTTTAAGGGGGTTGACTCTGCAGGCCCGTAAGGGTGCTGTGATCCCCCTTCTCTCTCTCTCTCTCTCTGGACACGCGCCCTCACGGACCCTGCCGGGGCTCTCTCCACCTTCCAGCAAGGGCTTCCTCTTCTCCACTTGGGCCTGTTCGCTGGCCTGGTCTTAGCGGCTTTCAAGCGGAGAGAAGGGACTCCAGGAACACATGCAAGACATGCTGTGTTGTTCAGGCCAGGTCATGGTCCCTCCAGAACCGCTCAGGACTTTGGGGGGGGGGGCTCACAGGCCCTGCTCCCCCTCCAAGCATCCCCACCATCCTTGGCCAAACTCTTGGCTGCTGCATGCCAGGCGCCTCCGCCCAGAATCTCCCTCGGCCCCTGAGCCATGTGGGACTCGGTGGCTGCTGGGGGGGGGGGGGGCAAGTCCGCCCCAGGAGTTGCTGGCCTCCTGTTCCCCTGGAGCTTGCTCCTCCTACAGCGCCCCCCCCCCCCCCCGCCAGCATCTCTCTCCCAGGCCCCTCCTCTGCCAGGTGCCATCCCGCCCCCCAGTAGCTGGGTTTAATTGAAGCAGCCCTCTCCAGAAAACGGAACCGTGGCGCTCCCAAAAAGAGAACATGCCTGGAGCCCCACGCCATCCTGTCTGTCCAGGAGGAGGGCTGGGCCTGGCTCAGCAGCCTAAGCAGAGGGGAGGGGAGGGGAAGGAAGGGTCAGTCCAAGGTCACTGGCCCAGGGGTCCTCCTGGCCTCCCCCTTCTGGCCCCCCGGAATGCTGAAGGAGACACCCCCTCACCCACCCATCCCACCTCCCCGGTCATGGTCTCCCCACCAGCTCCAGGGACTGTGCCGCTTGTTTAGGAGAGCCTGCCCTTCATGTAAAGTGTCGCATAAGGAGTGGCCGCGTTCTTGAACCGCACCGGCCACAGGAGAAGGCCGCACCCTCCGTTCCCTGCTGCTGCCCAGTCTTGGAGACAGGCGGCAGGTCGTCGTGGTTGCCAACCTGCAGGTGGTGGCTGGAGTTCTCCTGGGACTACAGCTGATCTCCAGAGGCCAGAAATCAGTTCCCTTGGAGAAGATGGGGTGGGCTGGGTGGCATTATGCCCTTTGGAGGAGGTCTCCCCCTTCCCCAAACCCCGCCCTCCGCAGGCTCTAACAGCCCCCCCCCTCCAATCTACAGGTATTTCCCAACCCTGGCGGGGGAACCCTCAGTCCAGGCCCGCCAGTGGGGCCTTGCCTCGCCTCCCCCAAAGCATTCGCAGAGTGTTGCTAGTGCTTGGGTCACCAGCGCCGGCCCTCCGGGGCTACAGAACGCCCCGCCCCGCCTCTCCTGCCTGCCTGCCTGCCTGGGGGAAAGGGCGGGGCGCTGGAGGGGGGGGGGGGCTGGCCGGGCAGAGCGCCCCCGCGGCGGCAGGTTTGTTCGCAAAGCGTCCTCCTCCTCCTCCGGCGAAAGTGCGCCGCTTTCCCTTCCTTCCTTCCTTCCTTCCACCCTGGAGCGGAACCCGCCGTGGCCGGCCAGCTGCGGTGGTGGCAACACGCCGTGGGGGGTCCAGACACAAAGGAGGACGCGGCGGGACCGCTGGGAAAGCGTGGGGGGGGGGGGGGAGGAGAGCATCTTCCCACCCCCGTGCAGAAGAGCCACCAGACGGGGCTTGTGGGGGAGGGTGGAAGAGCCTGGAGCTGGCCCGTGGCCTGGCAGCAGGGAAAGGCGGCGGCGGGCCCAGATGCCTGCATCGTGCTAGCCCCGACGAATGACGGCCCGGGCCTGTTCGGGGCGGACGCCTCCTCCTCCTCCTCCTCCTCCGGGTCCTCGCCTGCTGCTCTCTGAGGCACGGGAAGCCCCTTGTCCCCTGCCCGCAGGAGGGAGGCGGCTTGGCATCCGGCCCCGGGGCTTCCCGCACAGGCTTTTCCCGGGCGCCAGGACCTGTTCTCAGTCTCCAAAAGCAGCTCTGAGCATGTGCACCACCAGCAAGCACCCCCGCCGCCGCCCGCCTTGCTGCGAGGGCTCTTCGCCCCGGCACCTCTCTGCCTCTCTCCCCAGCCGGGAAGCGCCAGGAGCAGTGCTCCCTCTAAGCTGTGGAGTCTTCTTGTGGGCAAAAGTTCTACTTTGTGAGCTCCAGGCTGGCCTTAAAGTTGTGAGCCGGCGATTTGGCTGCTGCATAACGTTAGTTTGCTCTGGAGCCCCATCCTTCCTGCGCGGAGACAAAAACGTGTGAGCCGGAGGCTCAAGAGCTGGGAGCTGCCTCGCACTCACCCTGGCCAGGAGGAGCCTCCTCCTCGGGACCCGCTTTGCCTACGCAGAATGGCGGGGACCAATGGCGTTTGGGGGCGATGGTGGGAAAATTTTGTCAATAAACATCGCCCGGGTGCGGGAGAGGGGGCGCGGGCGGGGCGGGCGCCCTGCTTGCATATTCATGAACCCCGGGCCAATGGGAGGCGGTATCGGCGCCCCCTTTGCCTCTCGGGCCGGCGGGGCGCGGCGGGGGGGTGGGGGCCCCCGTGCATATTCATGAGGCGGGGGGGGGGCGCGTGCCACATTGTCCCCTCCGAGACGCGGGGGCGGGGGCGGGGGCGGCGCCTGGGGGGGGGGAGGGAGCGAGGGCGGGTTCCTGGGCTCCGCGCGCTGCCCGTGGATGCCAAGCCGGGCGGAGGTGGCGGAGGAGGAGGCGGCGGCCGCGGCGTCGCCCGAGCCCCGCTGCGCCCGGGTAAGGAGGACGGAGGAAGGCGACGCGCCCCGCCTGTGCCGCCGCCGACTGGTGGGGGGGGAGAGGAGGAGGAGGAGGGAAGGGGGGGCGCGGGAGGCTGGGGCGGGGGCGCTGCGCCGCCGGAGATCGGGTCCCCCACCCCCGCGGCCGCCAGGGATGCCGCCCCCCCCCACCCCCCGGCTCTCCTCCCCCAACAAAAGCCTCGGAGGGCCCCCCCCCCGGCTCCTTCCCTCCCTCCCTCGCTCCCTCCCTCCGCGGCTGGCGTGGCACGTCGGGGGAGGGGGGGGGGAATCTGCGTGCGGCGCGGCAGTGATGCAGGAAAGGGCCGGCGGGCGGGGGCGTGGGGGGGTCTCGGGCCTTCTGGAAAGTTTCTCCCGAGGAGCGGCGGGCGGGTTCCCCTCCCTCTGGGCCCGGCGAGGGCTCTCTTCCTCCCTCTCCCGCCCCCGGGGCCGGCCGGGCTTCTGAGCGCACGCAGAGGGCCCAGCGCGAGCGGGGCGGCCTTTGTTCCCCGGCGGGAGGCTCCGGCCGGACGGGCCTTTGTGTGGCGGGGACGTCGACGGAGCTCCCGGCCGGCGGGGGGGACTTGGGCTGGGCCCCCTCCGGGCCTCCTCTCCGGAGCCTCGGTGCCCCACCCCCGCCGCGTATGGAGAGCCACGTCTTCCCCTTGGCGCCAGATGACGGAGGGGCTGCTGGGGGGGGGGGAACACTCTGTGCGTGCTCAGAGGCCCCCTGTTCTCTCCTGCTCCAGAACTGAGCCTGGGCCTTTTGTTCGCTCAGTTCTCCCCTAGCCCACCTCCACCTGGGTTACTCCTGCTGCCCCTGCTGCCGCGGTCCCGATGCCAGCCTTGTAGGCGGGGGGCTTGGGAAGAGGGCGGGCGGGGGGGTTTCTCCGGTGTCAGAGTCAGACCGCCCGGGGACTCCCCTTTCTTCCTGGCCAGCATGCTGGGCGGGGTGGGGCTTCACCTCTCTTCCTGGAGGCGGGGGGGGGGGGATGCACATTCGGGCTTTCCCTGGGCCCTGGAGCCAGACGGCCTTCGGTTTCCAGCCCGCTGGGCCCGGGACAGGTCTGTGCTGTTTTCCACGATGATGATGGTGAGAAGGTGGCACTCTGCTTGTGCACAGGAGCATCCTTCTCACAGGCCAAGCTGCCCACCGGTTCGGGCTCCCTGGCAGGCTGGGAAGGGCAGCTAAGTTCATGGACCCTCTTCCCACACTATGACAGGGAGCTGCCCCCGCCGGGGAGGGGAGGGGAGGGGGAGGCCTACCTCTGCCGCTTCCCTGGAGAAGGGCGCTGGGCATGTGTGTGGGGAGGGGGGGGAGCAGGGTATTTTTAGGGGCTCTGTTTATCCGCGGCTGCCTTTCTCGCTGAGGCTGGGAAGGGCCCCCCCTGGGTTCTTGCCCGGAAAGGGAACGGCATGGCTGGGAGATCCGGTGTGTTGCCCTCCCCCCTTTCTGACAGTGCAGCGCGTTTGTTGTGCGTCCTTTTTTGCAGAGGTCTGTTTCTGGCCCTGGTCTCCCCCTTCTGAGGCAGATCGGGTGGGATGAGGCCAGCAACGCTGCACAGCCAGACTGAGGTGGGGCTGGGAGCTCAATCCTCCCTCCCAGTGTGGGGACAGCAGGGTAAGGTTTAGGAGGCTCCATCTACAGACGCCTGCAGGCCTTCTCTGGCATCTGGTGATGGCTGCCCTCAGACTGAGGAAGCAGGGTGGGATGGACCACTGGGGTCTCCCTTCCTGCTCATTCTGGTTGCCTGCGGAATGTGTGAGGCAGAGCAACGCTGGTCATTTCCAGAAGGGACCCATCCAGTCTCCCACACACTTTGCAAAGTTCAGGCCGAAAGGGTTTCCAGGCAAGAGCCACCACCCGCCCCCTACTTCGGGAGAGAGATGGTGTACACAAACCAAGATACTCCCCCCACTCAGAAGAGCCCTGCTGGGTCAGACCAGTGAGGGTCCATCCAGTCCAGCACCCCGCCTCACACAGTGGTCAGCCAGTCCCTCTGAACGGCCAGCAACAGGGCAGAGAGGCTGAGGCCTTCCCTGAGGTTGCCTCCTGATAGTGAGATTCAGAGATTGACTGCCTCTGAACATGGAGTTTCAGTGTAAAAACATAAGAGCCCTGCTGGATCAGACCAGGGAGGGTCCATCTAGTCCAGCATCCTGCCTCACACAGTGGCCAGCCAGTTCCTCTGGAGGGCCAACAACAGGGCAGAGAGCTCGAGGCCATCCACTGGTTTTGCCTCCTGGCATTGGGATTCAGAGATTGACTGTCTCTGAACATGAAGGTTTCTTTAGTCACATAGCTAGTAACCGCTGATAGACCTCTCCTCCATGAATCTAATCCCCTTTTAAAGCCATCTATGCCTGTGGCCATCACTACATCTTCTGGCAGCAAATTCCATGCTTAAATCACTCATTATTTAAAGCAGTATTTCCCTTGGTCTGTCCTGAACCTACTGTTCATCTGCTTCTTTGGATGCCCTTGAGTTCTAGCATTTCAGAAGGGGGGGGGGGAACTTTCCACTCTTGTGGGTCAGAGCCATTCCCCAAAGGTTGGTGGGGAGGGTGTTTTCTTGCAGTCAAGGTCACTTTCCAGGCCCAGAGTTGGTGCTGGGGTGCTCCGTTGAGCGAGAGCGTCTTTGGTGGGTTCCGTGTGGCTCACTTGGGTCTGGAAAGGCCTCCCTGCTCCTGGGGAAGGTGTTTCCCTTGCCCCAGAGGGCTGGTGGGCCTGGCGGCAGTTTCTCTCAGCTGACGGCATTTGGCCTGTGCTGTGGTTACGCTGTGTGGATTTGGGGCTGGGCATGGGGGGGAGGCAGAAACGGGCGCCCTTCCAAGGCACTGTGGGTGGCAGGCCTTCCGTTTTTCTTCCGCTCCTTGGCACAATTGATCTGGAGATCGGCGCAGTGGGAAGAGCGGATCCTTCTTGGGCGAGCTGGGGAACAGTTGGCATGCCGATGGTGGCTGAGCAGGCTGGAGGGTGAGGCACTGCCCGGGCTCTGGGTCAGAGCTAGGAGGAAGTTGTGGTGCCAGCCGCATGCCAGGCAGACAGTGAAAGGGGGCAGCTCGAGGGGCCAGCCTCGTCTCTCCAAGCCCAGCATTTCAGGAGCTGCTGCAGATGGAGGCTTCAGGGCAGAAGGGGCGGGGGGGGGGGCCGGGAGGCAGATCTGCAGAACTTTGGGCCTAGATCTGATGTTCTGGCAGGCAGCTGGAGCTGGGCTCCTCCCTCTGCCTTCTCTAGCCAGTGGTCAGAAGACAGTTGTGGCTCCTGGGTCACTCAAGCCATGAGCAGCTGGAACTGTCTCCGTGGCATGAGCGACTTGGAAGACGGTCTGGGAGAAGAAATGCGGCTGAGCTGTGCCTGACCTAGAAAGTGAACTCTTTGGGCTAGCTTGTTTTCTTTGGGGGGGGTGCACACGCACATGTATGCATGCTCTTTTGGGGGGGGAGGGTCTGGGTGTCTTTGACTGGCTGCCACCCCCATTCTGTTCTTAGATTTGGTTCTGGGGTTGCTTTTCCTGCAGGAGGGAGCTGCAGTGGAAACTGTTCTTCATCTGGGCGGGTTGAGTGAAACTCCTGGGTTTCGGGTCTCCTAGGAGACCCTCCCCCCCTGCCTTCCGAATGTTCACCCCTCTCGCCAAGTGGGTTGGGGTCCTGGGAGCTGGCACAGGGCTTGCGGCAGCTGTGAAGTCTCCCGGTGTCCAAACGCGGGCATGCCGTTCATCGCGAAGCAGTGGCTTGCCCTTCCCAGATGCCCCCTTCCTTGGCACAGGGTTCTGCGTGCCGGCCACTCCTGGCTCTCGGGTTGGGAATCCACCAGCCAGCAGGCATAGAAGTCTCTACGATGAGCACCTCTGGCTGCTCGTGCTCAGCCTCGTGAAAAGGAAGGGGGGGCACGACCCAACCCCAAGTAGTCCTGATTCGTGTGGAGCCTGAAGGTGAGAGCTCCTATCCCCTCCCCTCTTTGGGGGGGGACCTCCCGTAGCAATTCCCCCCCAGGCTTTGGCCCCTTTCTAAGACCCTTGAAGGAGAGAAGGGGTGGGCATATGTGGAGTGCCTGTCTTTGCTGGGCATCACATCACCCCGTGCGGCTGGCACATGTGCTCCTTGGCACGGTCCCACCAGCTCCCTGAGAGATGTGGCAGAGGGGTGACTTGTGTGTGTCTGAATAAGTCTTCATGACACCCCCCCAAAAAAAATCCTGCAATCACCTAGACTGACGGAGCTTCCTCGCAGAACTGGCTGGATGGCTATTCTTTTGAGAGCCTAGGATGTGCCCAGATGTGTGACTGGAGCAGTCTGGGAGGCTGGATTGGGGGCCAGTACCTGCAAGAGGCCCCTCTGATTGCAAACCCCCCACTTGCCAAGGGGGGTTCCCCAAGAACTTGTTCTGGGCAAAGGCCCCTTCCTCTGCTGCGTATCCCTTTTTTTAGGGATGGGGGGGGAACCCCCAGCCCCCCCCCAGCATGTCTGAGAAGGGCTCCCATCTGCCAAAGCAGACTCTCCCAAGCCCCCCAGCCGCTGTGTCAATGGAGTTAGGGGAGGGGGCTTCCCTTTGGCAGCAGCTGAGGAAACAATTCCCATTTGGTCAAATGTTTGCCCAGCTCTGGTCCAGCTGGTGTGTCGGAAGGATGGGGCTGAGCTGGGCTGGGGGGAGGGGAGGGGGGGTCAGGACACACACAGCTGTTGGGGGGGCCCCCTCCGGCCATTCAGTGGCAGCTGTCTCCCCCTCCCCATGTGGGGGGTTGCCACGTTGCCCTTTTGTTCCTGCAGCTCCAGAGCAGCCGTTGGCAAAAGAACCTTTGAGTGGGGTGAAAAGGCGGCTGCCTTCCGGCCCGGCCTGAAGAATCTGCCCCGGGGTCTCCATTCTCTCCCCCTGCCCCATCAACACAAGAGGGGTCAGAGTTACGGGGGGGGGGCTGGCGCTGGACCCTTCTGTGCATCTCTGTAGTGTGCCAGGGAGGTGGGGAGGGGCAAGGGGCTTTGTGAGCATTGTGTGGGGCACAGGCGCTCAGCACAATGGACCCCCGTTGTCATCTGTGGGGCAGATTTAAGGACCTGGGCCATCTGTGAGATGGGCATGGGGAGGGGGAGGGAGAGACCGGCTGCCCTTGGGGGGGGTCTGTGCCAGCTTCTCTCTTGAGCGCTGTCCTTTCAGTGTCCCTGTTACGGCCTCAGAGCAGAAAGGAAGAGCCGGGCAGGTTGGTCTGGGGCGGAATGAGGGCCTCTGGCAGGAGGGCTGGGCGGGGAGGGGGGGGAGCCCTCCAAAGGCCTGCGGATCCTTTGCTGGACCATGCCTTGGGGGGGGCTGGGGGTTGATGACTGAAACTGGAGAGGAGTCGGACGGAGCTGAGCTAGTTTGGGCCCCCTGGCAGCCTTTCCTCTGGGGTGAGCAGTGTGCTGTCCTGTGTGCCCCGGCCGGGTCATGGGTGCAGGGCTTGGCTGGCCAGGGGGCCGTCTTCCCCGCAAGGCTTCTCCAGGGGTCCCTCCCTCCCTCCCTCCCTCCCTCCCTCCCTCCCTCCCAGGCTTCAGCGTGAGCCAGAGGATGAAGGGGGGGCTGCTGGGCCTGGCCCCTCTGAGCCACCCTGATGACAAGGAGGGGGAAAGTGGCCCTGGCTAGCTGGCAGGCGGGCGCTTGACCCATCTCCGGCCTCCTTGGGGGCAAGGGAGCAAGAGAGGAGAGGAGAGGGGGGTCGGAGCTCCCCTGCCCCACCCAGTTTTTCAGTTATTTTTTCCTCTCCCCCCCCCCGCCCCCACTCAGGATGACCTGCCTGGGCCTTCCTCCCCCCAGCACGCAGTTTCGCCCTCTTGCTTGCCCGGTGATGTGGGTCAGGACGAGTGGAAGGTGACTGGCCCCACAGGGAGCTGCAGGGCCAAGAGGGCATTTGAGCCTGAGCTGCCCCCCCCTTCTGCTCTAGCACCCTGCCTAGGCCCCTGCATGGGGGGGGGTGTCTCTCTCTCTCTCACACACGCACACACCCAAACCCACGGTTCAGGAGGTCTGGAGGGCGGCTTCGCCAGCTCCCGCTCACCGGAAGGACTGGGGCCCCTGCTTCCGAAGGCCTCTTCCGTCCCTGGCCTGTGGCTCCCTTGAGGAGAGGCAGACTCAAATGCGCCAGCGGCGTGTGAGGAGTGGGGGGGGCATACCTGCTTCTCATTCCCTCTGAGGTTCTGTGAAGGCCTGACCTGTGTTCACAAACGGAGAACTTGAAACCAAATCCCGGGCATCAATGCTCCCTCTAAGCTGTGGAGTCTTGTGAGCAAAGATTCTACTTTGTGAGCTACTGGCACCGAAGTTGTGAGCGAACGATTTGGCTACTGCATAAATGAGTTTGCTCTGGAGCCATCCTTCCTGAGCCAAGACAAAAATGTATGAGCCGGAGGCTAAAAACTGTGAGCTAGCTCACAGTAACTCAGCTTAGAGGGAACACTGCTGGGCATGGCAGTGGATGCCAGGGCAGTGCGAAGAGTGCTTCTGAGTGCGTTCAGAGTGCCTGTACCGTCGTGGGCTTGAGGGAGGCTCCTGGGCTGGAGAGGCCCGGTTGGCATAGCTGCATCCTGACATGGGGGGGGGGGTGTTTATTTTAGATGGAGATGCCCCAGTTAAATCGGAAAGGGTGAGATGGGGGGGGAACGGAAGATGGTAAAAATAGCCCTTCTCCCCAGCATTGGCACAGCTTTGATCTTGGCAGCACGAGGCTTGCTGGAGAGGCGGTGGCAGGGGGAGGGGGAGGGGGAGGGGCGGTGGGTGGGGGGGCCCCGCCTCCTGCTGCTGGCCCAGCCTGGGCTGCTGCTGGTGCCTGTTTCCAGTCTGGGGCGTGTTGGGTATTTGTGCTGGGGCCTTTTGGGTAGGGAGGGGTGGGAGAGGAGCTGCCCCTCCTTGGTCATCAGTGACCCGTCCCTGAGTGTTCCTCCTCCCCTCCCCTGGAGACAGACGGAGAGCGCCCCCTCCCCAGGAGGAGGTAGCAAGAGCTCTGTGGTCCCGAGCCATCTCCTCCTGCCACTGGGGTGGGATCCCTGGCTCCCCGGGCTCCTTTGGTCCCAGGCAGGGGTCTCCTCCCGCCAGCGATGCCCAGCCTCTGCCCCTTCCTCCCCGCAGGCCCACGGGGGGGTCAGCAATGAACAAGCTGCGCCAGAGCCTGAGACGCAAGAAGCCGGCATACGTCCCGGAGGCCAGCCGACCGCACCAGTGGCAGGCGGATGAGGAGGCGGTGCGCAAGGGGCGCTGCAGCTTCCCAGTCCGGGTGAGGGGCATGGGGCATGGGGCATGGACGGGTGGCCAGGGGCTGTAGCCCTGGGGGTGCGGAGGACCACCTTGGGGAAGTCCCCCCAGCTCTCCTGGACAGTTTTCTGCCTTCACAATGGGTGGGTGTGGACTGGCCCACCTCACAGGGGGAGTGAGTGGGGGCAACGCTCCCTCTACCCTGTGGAGCCTCCTAGTGAGCAAAAATTCTACTTTGTGAGTTACTGATATTAAACTTGTGAGCAAGCCATTTTGGCCACTGCTTCAGTTAGTTTGCTCTGGAGCCTTCCTTCCTGAGCCAAGGCAAAAAAAATGTGTGAGCCGGAGGCTAAAAAACTCTGAGCTGGCTCACACTACCTCAGCTTAGAGGGAACACTGAGTAGGGGGGAGTGTCTCTGAGAGCGTGCAGAATGTGCGTTCCTTGCCTGTAAGCATCAGTCCAGCACAGCCTTTTTGGAGGCAGGCTGGCCTGAGCCATGCTAGGCCCTTGGAAGCGGGTGTGCGAGATTCACACTTGCATCCTGTTCCCTTTTGGGGGCCATGGAAAGCTGAGGCATGTGCTGACCCCCCTTCTTCTTCTCCTCCACACGCAGTATCTGGGACACGCCGAGGTGGAGGAGTCCCGGGGTATGCACGTCTGTGAAGAAGCCGTGAAGAAGCTGAAAGCGGTGAGTGAGTGGGGGGAGGGGGCATTGGCTGGTGGGCAAGGGGTCGGGGGGGGGGGCTCTGGCTGTCTCTACGACCCACCTGGCATCCTCCTAGGACATGCCCTGTCCCATTTCACGGGAGCCCCAACGGCCTGCTGCGAGCCTGGCTGTCGGGCAGGGCTGGAGACCCCAAGGCCAGAAGACGGTCAGCCTTGGCCGCTCCCCAGCCTCAAATCAGGCACAGGCACGCCCCCCGTCTGGTATTTACCGTGACGAAGATATCTGACCTTAGGGGGTGCCAGTGGGTGACATTGGGCTCTCTTGTTTTGACCCAGGGGGTGCAGGAAGGGTCTGGGGTGGTCCTGGGTGCGGGACTTCCAAGGCCGGGGCGAGCCTGGACCAGGCCTCTTCGTCACTAGGGAGTCTCTTGGAGGGCCCCACAGGAACTGCTCCTTCTAGATGGGGCCTCTACCAGTGGGGTGGGAGGGGGCTGCCACCACCTCAGCAGCCTCCCCCAGGCAGATTTTGCACGA
The DNA here is from genome assembly GCA_029233225.1 of Lepidodactylus listeri. Classification (NCBI taxonomy): domain Eukaryota; kingdom Metazoa; phylum Chordata; class Lepidosauria; order Squamata; family Gekkonidae; genus Lepidodactylus; species Lepidodactylus listeri. The sequence continues at coordinate 43,495,538 of JARCFY010000020.1, forward strand.
GAGGGGCAGGAAGGACCACCAGCCTGTGTCCAGGGCCCGTTTTCTCTCCCGCCTGCCTCTGCCCGTCCAGCTCAAGAGCATTTTCCCTCTTTCCCTACAAGGCCCACCTTCAGCCCCCCCCCCTAAATCTGTCTTGCTGCCCCCTTTCTTCTCTCTGGCTCTGTTTCTGCCCCCCCCCCCCAGGAGCTGGCCTTGTCTCTCTCTCTCTCTCTGCTTGAGGCTCTGCTATTTTACACGTGCCCAGCCAGGTTTGCCTCATTCACACACGGTGGTTTTTGGTGCACGCCTCTGAAGGCTCATGTGCGAACCAGCCCTGTGCAGAATGCAGATATGTAGCCCAGACTGGATGCCACATAGCCAGCGTTACAGTACAAACATCACTTTCTTCTCAGTGGCTATTCTTACAATGAACAGATTTAAATGCCATGTTTCTTCTCTGCTTCTGTTTTTAAACATACAATATCAGTGTCCTCAGACAGTTCTCAAACATAACAAGCAACTACAACAGCATTTGTACTGTAACGTTGGCTACGCAGCCTTTGGTCCAGGCAATATTTTTGTCTTCCAGTCGCTGGGCTGAGTTCCTTCCTTGTGGCTTTGCCTGTGCAGGCAATCGGTGCCGCCGAGCTCTCTGCTCGGGTGAGGGACAGGCTGGGAAAACGGGGCCCAGCTCCGCCACATGCCTCTGAATCCAGAGAGAGAGGAGCAGCCCAGCAGACTGGCGTGCAAGCATTCTGGGCCCACACAGGAAGTGCTGGGAGCCACCCCCCCCCCCCCAGGAGCAGCCCACCCTTTGAGTGAGGGCGGCAGTCAGGGCTGCTGCCCTGGGATTCAGTCCAGCTGCTCCAGGAGCCGCCTTCTGCTCCCAGTCCCTGCCTCTCACATGCCTCAGCCACCGGGGCTTCCTGTTGCCCCCCCCTCCTTCCAGTCAAGCCCCCCCTGTCCTTGTCCCCACAGAGCGGCCGCAAGTCGGTGAAGTCCGTACTGTGGGTCTCGGCAGACGGGCTCCGTGTGGTGGACGACAAGACCAAGGTATGGAACAGGAGTGACTGAAATTGGGGGGGGGGGACCCAGGAGTGCCTCTTTTCGAAACCCCCTGCTCCAATCCAAGTGAGCCATGTGCTGCCCCCCCGGGGGGGGCCCCTGAAAACCACCTTCCTCCAGGCGTCTTTTTGGCTCTCCAGCGCGTGAAGGAGGAGCCGGAAAGGGCAGTTTGTGCCTTGGGAGGCGGAGCGCCTTTGCCCTCCCCTCCGCACTCGCCGGTACTCCTGCTTTGACGAAGGGGCTGCCTCTCTCCTCTGCTCTCCCACCCCCACCCCCACCCCCCGCTCAGGATCTCATTGTGGACCAGACGATTGAGAAGGTCTCCTTCTGTGCGCCAGACCGGAATTTTGACAAGGCCTTCTCCTACATCTGCCGAGACGGCACCACCCGCCGCTGGATCTGCCACTGCTTTCTGGCGCTGAAAGATTCGGTGAGGGGCACGGGGGGGGGCTCAGTGTGGGCTCCTCCCTGGCACATGCCAGGTTGAGCTTGGAACCTTGCCCTTTTGGGGGGCGCCGCACTCCACCTCAGCCTGGGTAGGGCAAAGGCTCAAGCAGACAGAGTTCGACCTGGCTGTGTCCATCCATCCACTAGCATCTATCGATTGCCTGTTTGGACTCTCAAAAGGTGTGTCCACGTGGCAAACCCTCTACCTGTAGTGGCTGCCCTCTGCTCCAAAGGATCCTGAACCCACTGACCCAATTCCTCCCACCCCTTCCAAGAATGCGGCTTCCTTTTCCAGCTGTGTGTTTTTATTTGTGTTTCCTAAGTGCTGCCAAGAGTCCTCAGTGGGACTCCCAAATCTCCCTTTGGCTGGTAGGCTCCCCCCTCACAGCTTTCCTGGCAGCACTGGGGTGGGGCTGTGACCCCCTGCCTGTCTCCTTTGCCCCCTCCAGGGTGAGCGCTTGAGCCACGCCGTGGGCTGCGCCTTTGCAGCCTGCCTGGAGCGCAAGCAGAGGCGGGAGAAGGAGTGTGGCGTGACAGCCTCATTTGACGCCACGCGCACCAGCTTTGCGCGGGAGGGCTCCTTCCGCTTGCCGGGGCCCCCGGCCTCCACCACCCGCTCCTCGGGAGCACGGCCCCTGCAGGACAGGAAGAAAGGTAGGTGCCCACCCCAACCCACATCTCCAAGCGGGGCTCTGCTCCGTCTTCCCTCTTGGGATTTTTGCAGCTTTCAGAGGGGCCCCCCCTTTCATCTCTTCTCAACAATCCCACTGAGACGGGAGGGTCCATCACTGTTCTGCCCCCCCCCCCGGTTCTACCTTAGTGCATTTTCAGGGCAGATTGGTAATATAATTCACAAGAATAACACACAATCCCAAAACAGCCTGATATGAAATATATATATATATATATATATATATATACAGCTGTGTGCTAGATGCCCAAAGAACAATACAATAAGAAAAGAGACTAGATTAAAGCCATGACATCATTTAGTGTCTGGTAATGAAAAGCAATCACTTATTCCTTCATAGAAAAAATACACAGGTCAATGATATTTTCACATAGCCGTCTCAGTCCAGATCCCTCTAACAGTCTGGTGTGCTCACAAGCAGTCTGCTCCCAACTCAACACTTATTCCGGATATTCAAGCGTTTCAGACCTCTGGTCTTTCCTCAGGAACAAATCTATAAACAAGAAGTTCCAGTGATATTACATTGAAATTATATTGTATTACATTGGCTTATCAGTCTCTATGAAACAGTGATTTACTTATCAACTTCTATACTTCTGTTGTAATTTCAATGTAATATTACTGGAACTTCTTGTTTATAGCTTTCTTCCTGAGGAAAGACCAGAGGTCTGAAACACTTGAATATCCGAAATAAATGTTGAGTTGGGAGCAGACTGCTTGTGAGCACACAAGACTGTTAGAGGGATCTGGACTGAGACGGCTATGTGGAATTTAATTGACCTGTGTATTTTTTCTATGAAGGAATAAGTGATTGCTTTTCATTACCAGACACTAAATGATGTTATGGCTTTAATTTAGTCTCTTTTCTTATTGTACTGTTCTGTGGGCATATAGCACACATCTAGATAGATAGATAGATGGATGGATAGATAGATAGATAGATATGTTTGCCATATCAGGTAGAATGGAAATATTCCAAGAAAGAAAACATGGCAGATTGGGGGGGGGGGGGGGGAGGCGGCAAAGGCCAGGCTCGAAGGCTTGAAGCTGGACCCTGATGCCCCTCGTTGGGGCATTCTCCAGCCCAAAGAGCGAGCCGGGGGCAGGGGGGAGGGTAAGGGCCTTGAAGCGGACGGGTTTGGGGAGCTGGAGTTGGGGGGGAGGGGGCTGCGGTGGGTGGGTGGGCGATCTGGGGGGCGGCCTACGACAACGGGAGTTTCTGCCTCCCTCCTGCAGCCGAAGCCGCCGTGGTGCCCGTGGTCGCTGCCCCATCCCCTCCCGCCCAGCCCGGCAGTGCCTCCCCACCCCCCGGGGCCCCCTCGCCAGAGGAGAAGGCTGAGGCAGGGGGTCCGCAAGCCATCCCACGCCGCCATGCCCCCCTGGAGCAGCTAGTGCGCCAGGGCTCCTTCCGGGGCTTCCCCACCCTGAGCCAGAAGAACTCGCCCTTCAAGCGGCAGCTCTCCTTGCGGCTGAGCGAGCTCCCATCCACGCTGCAGCGGAAGGCCCACGAGGGCGATGCAGGTGAGGGTGGGTGCGGGGGTGGCAGACGGTGGGCTTGGGGGGGACTGGCTCTCAGACTGGAGGTGGAAAGCCTTGGTTGTAGTGGGGGGGTTGGCACCGAGGAAAGCCTGCCCCTCCTTCCTAAAGCACTGGGCTCCCAGCCCCACTGCAAAATGCTTTCCATGGGGCAATCCACAAGAACCACAGCGGCTGGGGAGGGGCGGAGTCACAGCTGAGCCAGCCCCCAGGGAGGTGTGCTGCTGCTGGGGGGGGGGTGCTCTGAGCCGGCAAGCCCTAGTGGAGAGCGGGTGCTGGATCTTCAGGCCTTCTGCCCAGCTGGAGCAGAGTCTTGATGTCTGGGGTCGGAGGGCCGGGGCCTGTCCCCTTGCCCTTGCTCCTTCCAGCTGGAGATGCCGGGGACTGAACCCGGACCCCAAGCAGCTGCTCTGCCGTGGAGCCACAGCCCCTCTCCAGGGTCTTCCCCATCACCTCCTGCCTGGTTCCTTCCTCTGAAGACGGTGGGGCCTGGGGCCTCCTGCATGCCCAGCGGAGCTGCTCCACCCTGCCTGAGGACCCTGGCCGGGCCGTTCAGAGGCCAAACTGGCCTGGCGGGAGGAGCTGGGCTTTCTCAGGCAGTGGCCCAGGGGTGGTCTGGAATGCCCCTTCTCCGGGGGCTGCTTACCTGGCAAAGGGGAAACCTCCCCTCATTAGCCTTGTCATATTTGGGGGAGGGGGGGGCATGTGATGAAAATGACACAAGGTCAGGGAGGACGCCATGGGGCCTGATCCTGCATGGGCGTTCCTGAGGAGGAAGCTGGGACAGGCCCCCACGTCCAGTGCTCCCTCTAAGCTGTGGAGTCCTGTGAGCAAAAATTCTACTTTGTGAGCTGCTGGCATTAAAGTCATGAGCGAGCAATCTGGCTGCTGCATCAGTTAGTTTGCTCTGGAGCTATCCTTCCTGAGCTAAGACAAAAATGTGGAAGCCGGAGGCTAAAAACCTGTGAGCTAGCTCACACCGGCTCAGCTTAGAGGGAACACTGCCCACGTCCAGGCCTCTCAGACTGATGGCAGCAGCTGCGTCGCAGGGTCTGAAGGGGAGCCCCCCACCCCCTCCCCTCTGCTGAGCATGCCTTTCCTCCCACCTCTTCTCCCCCCCCCCCCCCCCAGCAGTACTGGAGCTGATCTCTGCGGCCAACGGGGATTCGGATGGCTCCAGTGGGCAGATCGACCCGTGCTTCGCCCAGCCAGGGGGTGGGGGGCCCAGTTCTGCACCCCTCAACGGCTCCACGGGCCACGCTCCGGCCACAGCGCCTGCAGAAGGAAGAAGTGCAGCAGGTATGGTCACCAGGTGCCACCTCCTCCACCCCCACCCCGGTCCTGTGGCAGTTGGCTCACGGCCCCCTCCTGGTCTCCTCTTCCTCTCCGCAGGTCCCTCCGCGTGGTCTGACTCCTCAGTGGGGGGCCCCCCCAGCCCCCCCTTCCAGCCGGGGCACAAGCGGACGCCATCGGAGGCCGAACGCTGGCTGGAGGAAGTCGCCAAGGCTGCCAAGGCCCAGCAGCAGGCGGCTGTTGCTGTGGCGGCGATGCCTGCTCCTCTGCCCGCGTTTTCCCTGAGCTATGAGGCTCCGGCCCTGCCCATGGGGGTGTTTGTGCCACCGCACGTCCCGCCGCCTTTCGTGCCCACGGCCCCCGCCTACCCACCGGCCATGCCCTTTGCTGCTCTCCCCAGTGTGCCGGTGCTGGGCATCACCCCCTCCCAGATGGTGGCCAACGCCTTCTGCTCTGCCACGCAGACCCCCGCCACGACCTTGGGGGCCAAGGCCAGCCCCTTCCCGCAGAACCTCCTAGGGCTGGTGCAGCCCAAGCCCAATGGGACAGCGTGGCCCCCAGAGCTGAGCCAGCCAGCGGGACCCGCCCCGTGCCAGGAGCCCCCGGATCCCTTCGAAGCACAGTGGGCGGCGCTGGAGGGCAAGGCCCCTGGGGCTGCCCCCAACCCTTTCTCTGGCGACCAGCAGAAGACCTTTGAGATCGAACTGTGACCCCCACCCCACCCCTGTAGTGGCTGGACAAGGTAGACCCTTCCCACTCGTCCCTCCACCGCCTGGCCGGCTGACCCAGTCACCCACCGCCCGCAGGAGGGCCCGAGAGCTGCCCCACTTTCTGTGACCCTCCAGTGAGCAGGTGGCCAAACCCCACGAGAAAGGGGGGGGGGCGGATGCGCATGCACAACACACGGGGTTGGTTGCCTGGGGAAAGGTCAGGCTTAAGGAACTGGGCAGAGGGGGCTGGATGCCTCTCAAGAGGGTCTCTGCTATGGGGCTGGTAAACCTTCCCCCTCGACTTGTGGGGCATGGGGGGGAGCAGTCAGTAGATTTCCTTTTCCCTCCCCAGTGTGGGTGAGAATGGGGCAAAGCATCTCGAATTCTTGTGAGGCAGCCGGAGGGGAGGGGGGAGGATGAGTCCAGCTGGTCTGGTGCCCCATTTGTCTGACCCCCCCCCCTTTTTTTCTTGCAACTTCTGTGCCTCCCTGGTTGTTTGGACTTCACGTGGCACCTGAGAGAAGCCGAAGACCCTTCTTCCGTGTAGAGGGGATTTAGGGTTTTTCTGCTCCTGAGATTCCCCCTCCCTCCATTTAAAGCTGAAATCAACCCCCTCCCCCCGAATAGCTTAATGACTGTCTCCCAGGACAGTCCTGCACTGTCTCAGTTCCCCCCCCCCAGTCTGCAACCCCCTCCCTTCCCCCAACAGCACTCTAGGGGCTTTCTTCTTTGGCGTACCCCAGTCCCTCTGGCAGGGAGTTCCCTGGATATTGGCTCCTTCCTCTGCCTGGATCAGAACTGGGCCTGGGAACTGAACCTTTCCTTTGCTGGCGGAAACAGGACCAAACCCATGCCGGGTGGAGGGCAGCTCTCAGCATTTGCAGATGGGGGGGGGGGGGCTGGGCCCCTGCAGGAGTGGGAGGTGCCCTGGCCCAGTGCCTTCCTGCCCCTCTCCACCCCCCAGCAGGGGGGGAGCTTGGGCTCCACTGTCCAGACCCCCTCGTTGGGCTGGGAGAGGGAGGGCAGGTTCTGGGGTGGGGGCCACGTTTGGAGGAAGAATCCCCCAGCAGAGAGAGTTCCATTCAACACTGCCTGGAAGAAACAACTTCTCACTTCAGTATTGTCCAACATTCCCAACTGTGGTTGCCCCCAAACTTAGGGACCGAGAAGGGAGTCTTCCCCTCCCCCCCCCCCACGTGTAAATACTTTGGAAAGTAAATTTTAATTTTTAAGAAGCGTTTTAGAAATGATGGACAGAACTGAAATGAGACTGCACTGACGTTTGAAACGAGTGCAGAATTTGGAATTTAGGTGTATGGCCGGCTCCAATGGATGTGAGTTGGAAGAAGAAGGGCAAGGTACGGGGGGGGGGGGGGCTCTGTGGCACTTGGCAGTAGTCCCCCCACCCAACCTGGAGAAGGGGGCACCCACTTAACGTCGGAGGGGGGCACTGATTTGCTGTCCCACCCAAACCGCTTGGATACTGAAAAGGGGGAGAGGGTATTTTCTATCTTATTTCCAAATGTTTTGTATCAAAGATTCCCACATATTTGTATTATATAACAACAAATAAAGCCAATAATATAAGAGCGCACGGCGGAGCGGTTTGTTCTGGCGTTTGTGGTGGTGGTGGGGGGTGGCAGGGGATTTGGGACAGCAACCCGAATAAGAGGCATGGCCGGGGGGGGGGGGGGCTTTGGACTTTTCTGGACCAACTTCTCTCTTCTTCTTTCCCCCAATAGCTCAAATTTCCGAAACATTCCCATTTTTTAAAGAAGTCGAGCCCTTGGCTGCATGCCTGAAAACAGGAGGGCTAATGGGGGGGGGGGGGGGCGCAGGGCTGCTGTCTGGTGCAGAGAGCCTTGGGGGGGGTGCAGCTGGAGTCTCTCCAAAGTGGGGGGGGGGGAGTCCCAGCCTGCGGGCCCTGATCCTAGCAGCCCTGCCTGCCTGCCTGCCTCTCCAGCTGCCCCCTGGGAGGGGGTTGCCCACTTCCACAAAGGGGGTGGGGGTGGGGGAGAAGAGAACCGCCTGGGTGTCTTCTGCGGGCACAGCAGAAAGCGCTCCTTGCCCGGCCCTGCTGCTGGGGGGTGTTCGAGGGAGGCTCTTCTGTGGCAGGTCGAGAAAGAAGCCCTCGAATGAAGTGCCCCCCCCCTTAAGATGTGGGAGAGGGCCCTACGGGAAGCTTGCCTCTTCTGCCGGGGGGGGGGGGGTCTCTCTTTTCTGCAAGGACCTGCGGAGGGCTCAGAGAGGCGGTTCTGCTCCCCACCCCCACCCCAGGGAAGCCTCTGCGGCCAGACTTCGGGATGACAACGGAGCTCCAGGGCATGCCTGGGGGGGGGGGGGGGCTCCAGGGCATGCCTGGGGGGGGGTGTCATCAGGGGCAGGGGCCCTCAAGGCCCCCAGGATGCGGCAAGCCCGAGGGGAGGGGGCCACCTGGCTGGCTGAGTCTGGAGGCGCCCCCGTCCCCCCCCCCCCGCGTCCAAGGAGGCCCCTCCTCCCCCTCGGGCGCCCCTGGCGGGGGCCGCCCGGTCGCCATCCTGCGGGGGGGGGGGGCGCCCTCGGGGCGGGGGCTCGGTCGCCTGGGTCCCCTGGGAGAGGGGGCAGCTCCTCCCTCGGGCGCCCGCGGCCAACGGCAGGCGAGCGGAGGCAGCCGGCACCCCACCAGCATCTCCTTAGGCCGGGCTCGGGAGTCTGGACCCGGGTTCGGCAGGGCGTGTCTTCTTCACAGGAGCGGAGGAAACTCGGCGGGGGGGCCCAGGCGCCCCTCTTCTCCTTGCTCCCCCCCCCCGGGGGAAAGGGGGCGCGGGAGGCCCGCCGTCGAGGGAGGAGGACGCGAAGGGCTCTCTGAGCGAATGCAGAGCGCTCTGCGGCCGCCTGGGGGTCCTCGATGGCCAGGTCAGGGGAGACCCCTCCCTCCCTCCGCGGAGGAAGCCCGGCCCTTCGAGGAGGAGGGAAGCCGACGCCCTCCCGGGAGGGGGCTCGGGGCTGGAGGACCCCCAGGCCGGCTTGGCAGCCCCGCACGGAGTGGGGCGCTCTGCACGTGGTCAGGAGCCCACTTTCCCCAGAGGGAGCCGAGAGTCTGCAGCCCCTGCCTTGCTGCCTGGCCAGGTTTTCTAGGCGAGACCCCCCCCCCCCCCCAATGCACCCGCCCGTCTGAGCAGTCCTCGCCGTGCCCCCATCACCCCGCCGCCGCCCGGGCCATGCAGCTCCTAGCTGACCCCCTGCGCCTGCCTGAAATGCAGCTGCACTAGCCGGGCACGGCAGTCGGCGAGGCTTTTATCGCCAGGCGATCCGGGGTGGGATTTAGACCCTCCCCCCTTCCCCCTTCCCCCCCCCCCCCCGGTCAATCCCACACCCTGCCCGCCTCGCTCCCTTTGGGGGCAGGCTTGGCAGCTGTCAAACGCAAAGCCCTCTGGGAGGTGTGGTCCCCTTGTGGCAGGCGCCTGGCATCCACCCTGGCTTTTAAAGAGCTTGCGAAGGAAAGAAAGGGGGAGGGGGGAGAATACGAATGTTAAAAAAGAGGGGGGGAGGCTTCTGCAAATCCCAGGGACTACATTCCCCATGGTGCACCGGGGCTCAAAGGAGCTAGCCTGTGATTGGCCCCCCCTCCCTGCAGGCTGCTGGAGAATGAATAAAATTGTACAGTATATTCTGATGTGAGAGGTAAAAAAAAAGAGAAAAAAAGAAAGAAAAGAAAGAAAGAAAAGGGGGGATAAAACCCTCCGCTTCCCCCCGCCAGCCAGAGCGCTTTTTCATACCGTATCAAAATGGCCACAGCTGTGCACAAGCCTATCAAATGGTGAGTGAGTGCCCCACATCTGGGGGGTGGCAGGCTGCCCCCAGTGAGCAGGAGAGCAGTGGCCGGGGGGAGGGGGGGAGGAGGGGATCCGTGCGTTTTCTTCTCCTCTCCCTCCCTCCCTCCCTCCCTCCCCGCCGCCCAGCATTGTCGCTTTGGCATGGGTGGAGAGGGGCTCTGGCAGCTCCGGCGCTCGCAAGGGGAGGGAGGGGGGCCGGGTGGGTGGGCTGCGGGGGGGGGAGAGGGGGCTCCGGAGGGAAGCGGCTGTCTGCCGCCGTCTGGCCGCCCGCGCGGGTGGGGGTGGCTGCCAGGGGTCTCGGTGGCACCAAGGCGGATGCCCGCCCGCCCGTCCATCCCAAGCGCCTGGCACGGAGGGATGTGCGCGCTGGGCAGAGGCGGCGGAGCCACAGCTGCCCGGGCGTCGTGTGAGCTGGCATGTTGTGTGTGCGCGCGCGTGTGTGTGTACAGAGCGCCGGCTTCTGTCCTGGCACAGGCGTGTGCAAAGAGCCGGGCGCGGTGGTGGCACAGGCGTGTCCGTGCATGACTCCAGAACCAAGCAGGTGCCTCCCCCCCCCCCATCACCCAGCGGACGTTTCTGGGGGGAGGGGAGGTTGGGCAGTTTCTAAGAAGCAGGAGGAAGGGAGCCTTCTGCAGAGACACAAGCGACACATGAGTTGGGGGGGGGGTTTATAATGGTCCTCTCTTGCCCCCCCCACCAAGGAGAAGCTCCCATGGGACTGAGGGGTACCTGGGCGGGTCCCATGGGACTGAGGGGTACCTGGGCTAACCCCCAGCGGGGCCCTCCTGCCCTTCTTCCAAGGGCTACCAGGGGTCACGTTTCTGATTCCTGAAACTGAGCCGGGGTGGGCTCAGGACCTCCTCTGGGGCCAGGGCAGGTGGTTCTGCACTGCAGGCTGGGAATCCCCCTCTCCCCCACCACAATCTGGGGGCTGGCCCTTCAGGCTCAGTGGGTGAGGGAAGTCCGCCCCCCTGCAGCCTGGCCTGGCAAGCGCTCCTCTGTGCCTGGCATGGATTGAAGACTGGGCACCTGCCAGTCTCCTGGCCAGGCCAAGAGGCCCAGCACCTGGTGGTCTGGCTTTCCTGCTGGTGATCCGACCCCACTGGGGCCTGCAACTCCCAGTCTGGTGGCCAGCTCTCCCCCAGCCCACCCTCTTTGCTGCAGAGGGGTTTCACCCTGCAATGAAAAAAATTCTCCAGTGCCTTGGCTCTGTTGCTAGTTCTTTATTGGGGGGCAGGAGTCTGCTTTGATATTGCACATCGCACAACAATGGTGCTGCTGCCGGAGCCATTTGGCTGTACAGTGACTTCTTGCTGGTTTGTGTTTGGTCTTCCTGGCGTGGGCGCTTCTGCTTGGCTCTCTGTTGTCATTGTTGTTGCCATCAAGTCACAGCTGACTAACAGCAACCCTTGTAGGGTTTTCAAGGCAAGAGGTGGTTTCACAGGTGGTTTGCCATTGCCTTTCCCCACGCCACTGATCCTGACACTTCTTGGTGGTCTCCCCTCCAGACCCTGCTTAGCTTCCAAGATCTGGCAAGAGGGGACCAGCCTGGGCTATCCTGACCAACATTCTTGAATCTGAGGCCTAGTTAATCCCAGCCTCTTTGGGGCTTCAGCTCTCTCGCCATCTCAGCAGCAGCTTGTTACTTGCTAAGGAAAGAAGCACTTCTGTTTGTCCATCCTGAAGGCATTGACTACCAACTTCACTGGATGCCTCCAAATTCTGGAGCTATGGGGGAGAGGGGAAATTTCAGCGTCCACTGTCTCCACTCTGGCCATAAACCCTTTTTCACCTCTCCCCCACCCCACTGTAAACTGCCTTTTCCACTAAACTAAACAGTCCCAGACTCTCCTGCCGCCCTTCCTCGTAATAGGGAAGGTGCTCCAGCCCTTTCACCATCTCAGTCGCCCTCTTCTGTACTTTTTCCAGCTCCGCAATCCCTTTTTTGACATGCGAAACAACACAGGAGTCCCCGGGGGCCCTAAAGACGAACGCTATTGAGCTTCTTTGAACTCAGGCTGTTACTCAGTGCCTCTGATGAAGGGAGTTCTTCGGCCTGGCAAAAGCATCTGTTGGCATAAATGGTGTGAACCCCGGGAGGTGTGTGTCCCGCTGCTGTTCTGTCTGGCCGCTGCAGGCTGAACACAGCCACCCATCTGGAATGTTTCTGACATATGGCAACCAGAATGAGAGAGAGAGAGAGAGAGAGAGAGAGAGAGAGAGAGAGAGAGCACTCTGTATGCAGGTACCTCGTAGCCCTGTCCAGGGTCATAACAAAGATAGGCAGTTTTAGTCTCCCCCCCCTCCCTTTCCTGATAATCCGTAGTATAGAGTGTGCCTTTTCCTGCCACTGCCACAGACCAAGTCAACATCTGCATGGAGGTTTCCACTATATCCCCAAGTTCTCTTTCAACCTCCGTTTTCAGCCAGCTCAGACCCAAAAGTATGTGTTTAATATTCAGGGGATTTTTGTGTTCCAGTGGCATCACCCTATGCTTATTGGCAGTGAACTTCATTTGCCACATTGTCACCCACTCACCCAATTTGTGGAGGTCCTCCTGGAGCTTTCACCACCCTGAATTATTTGCTGTCCTCTGAAGATCTGGTCACTATACTGCTGAGCCCCAATTCCAGATTATTTATGAACAAATTAAACAGCTCCGGCCTCAATCTTTATCCTTGTGTGTCCCTGCTGCTCATTTAGCTCCATTGCCAGAACTGTACACTTCTCTCCGATTCCTGTCTTTTAGCCAGTGTTTAATCCACAAGAGAGCCCGTCCTCTTGTCCCCTGACTACTAAGCTTGCTCGTGAGTCTTTGGTGAGGGAACCAGTCAAAAGCCGTGTGGGAGTCCAAGTATATGAAGTCCACCAGATTGCTCTTATCCAGTGGCTTGTTAGCCAGCTGGAAGAATTTGGAGAGGTTGGTGAGGCAGGATTTCCCTTTGCAGAAGCCATGCTGATTTTCTGTCCACAGGCTTTTCCCTCAATGTCCTGAATAATTATATCTTTAACAGCAGTTTCTACTAATTTACTTGGGACAGAGGTTAGGCTAAGTGGCCTCTCCTCTGGACCCCTTTTTAACAATTGGGGTATCATTTGCCACTCTCCAGTCATCTGGCACAGAGGCCAATTTTAGCTGCAAGTGACACAGACTCGTCAGAAGAGCAGCTATTACAGACTATCTGGACTTTCTTCACAGTCACCGGGTGTATGCCATTTGCCTCCAGAGACGCCTGAACTCTCCTGTTTCCAGAACCAGGAGAAAACTTATTCCTGCTCTCACTCCTACACAGTTCAGCATCCCACCCCCAAAGAGATTTTATGAGAAGCCAATTATGTTGAAAGAACGGGTCTTAAGGAGAACAAATGCCTTGAGCACAGGTCAACATCTTTGCCTTCAGAATGAAGCAGAAGAAAACTCCGCAGAGCTGAGTGACCAGCTTGGCTGGTGTGGTCTTCTGTGGCTGGAGTTAAGATCAGCAGCACAAGCTTTGCAAGAGTTCAGCTGCAAGTACAAGCTTTACAAGAGTTCAGGTGCAAAGTCAGTTGAGCTTAAAAAGGTCCTGCAGAACAATGCAGAGCTTTTCTCTGCAGCAGCTGATACACAGGGTGGAAAGAAGGAAAGGGGGGCGGAGTAGCTTTTCATTTAGAGCCCGGTCTCTTTCTTTACAGCCTGGGGGAGGATTTCTACCGGGAGGCCATCGAACACTGCCGCAGCTACAATGCCCGGCTGTGTGCTGAGCGCAGCATGCGCCTGCCCTTCCTCGACTCGCAGACGGGGGTGGCCCAAAACAACTGCTACATCTGGATGGAGAAGACCCACCGGGGCCCAGGTGGGACTAGGCTGGGTGTCCCTGAGTTTTCCCAGGAGGAAGGGTGGGGGGATGGAGAGAGGGGGGACTCACTAGGGCCCTTGGTGGGGTCAAGCCCCAGTAGCCATTCCCCCGCTCGAACTGGAAGGAGTGCCCAGGGAGCTCTCAGGCTGGCCTGCTCCCAATTTGGGGAAAGGCTTCTGGCAGTCCTGGGGTGGCCGTCCAGCCTCCTCCGCTTGCGGCAGCAACATCAGGAGGGCTTGGAGGATGCTCCGGAGAAGCCCAGCTAAGCGGGGTAGTGGTGGTGGTAGGGCTGGCATCCCTTCCTGGCCCCAGCCGAGCCCCAGTGGGGCAGGCCAAGGAGGGGCTGGGAAGGGCACACACCAAAGGTCTAGAGCCAGCCCTGGTCGGAGCCCCACGGTCTTTCCTCAGGCCTGGCTCCGGGGCAGATCTACACATATCCGGCTCGTTGCTGGCGCAAGAAACGGAGGTTGAACATCCTGGAGGACCCTCGGTTGCGGCCCTGCGAGTTCAAGATTGGTAAGGAGCAGGGTGGGTGGGTGTGGAGGGCTGGACCCCTGCTGGGAGCAAAGTGGGGTGAGGCAGGGAGGGTGAGGCACAGAAGGCACAGCCAGACCCCACCCAGTCCAAGCCTTCCCCACGGGGAACCGCAGTGCCCAGTGCCCTTTCAGGGGATGCCATGGTCCTCTGGAACCAACCTGGAAGGTGGTCTTTTGTCTGAATGGCTACCACCACTGTGTGATGCAAGGAGAAGCCCCAGGGCAGGGGGGGCAGGTCTGCCTCTTCAGGCTGACCCAGGAGGGGGGGGTGAGCCTTTACCTTTCGGGTTACGGGGAGGGGGGGCGATGATGAGGTGAAGGCTGGGAGTAGGAAGGGGAGGAGAGATTTCCCTCTGGGTAAGCTGACCTCTCTCCCCCACTCAGATTGTGAGCCCCCCCTGAAGAAGGAGGGGGGTCTGCCCGAGGGGCCGGTTCTGGAGGCTTTGCTTTGTGCTGAATCCGGGGACAAGAAGCCGGAGCCCAAAGAGGAAGAGCTGGCCGTGGACTGCCCGGTAAGAGGGGCTGCAGCCCCCTCCTCTAGGCCGCGCAACAACCCTCCCCCCCTCCCCCTGCAAGCTGTCTGCAGGACTGAGAGCTGGGAGGGGCTGACCTCTGCCCAGGAGGGGGGGTAAATGGTCTTGTTCTGTGCCAGGCCTGATGGGCAGTGGCGCGCAGGGTGGTGCTGTTCACTGCTGCTGGCGAAAGCCTGAGCCAATTGGTGGGAGGGGGGCAAAGGAAAGGTGGCCCCAGGACAGTCCTCCTCCCCCTCCCTGGCTCACCTGCAGTGGGAGGGTGACCACCCCAGCCGACCTTCCAGGGCTGTCGTGGGGATTATGGAGGGAATGTGTTTCTCTCTGGGCTGTGGGGGGGGGGGGGCGCAGTGTTCCAGCTTCCACCCTCCAGCTTCCACCCTTTTCTCTGGTTCTGCTGCAGAAGGCACCTATCGGGGAATTTTTGCATGATTTGGACTCGGAAGACCTGGAGGACGACGTGCCCCGCAGGAAGAACAAAGCCAAGAGCAAAGTGAGGGTTGGGGGGCTGGGAGCCGCACAGGGGGAAGGCGGGGGGGGGGCAGTCTGCTGGTTATTTTCTGACCCTTTCACAACACCCTGCTGCTCAGCCGGAGAGTGGGCGCCAGCCAGGGCAGGCCAGCAAAGGCGTGCCAAAGTGATAGCAAGCAGGCCAGCGCAGCGCAGCGCAGGTGGACAGTACCCTCCCAAGTCCTGGAAAACACTGGATCGTTTATCTTTTTAAAAGACAAGCAGCTAATGAGCCAGTTGGTGTCCGGAGAGGGTGGCGTGCCAGGCTAGGGCCTGGGAGACCCAGGTTCAAATTCCTGCAGTGGCACAGAATCTCGCTGGGTGACCTCTGTCCAGGCATCACTCCATGCAGCCTAGCCTCCCTGACAGGCTGGTTGTGAGAATGGGCAAAATGGAAAAGGCAGCGGGCACCTGCTTTGGGTCCTCATTGGGCCTGGGGGAGGGGGAGGGAGGGCAGGCTCTTGCCCATCTCCCTTCTCAATCTGCCAACCCGGCTAGCCGGTGGGGGGGGGGGAGGATCCAGCCAGCCGGGAGATTATGCAAATGAGCCCTGCTTTGCAGCCATTTGCCTGCTGTGCCTCCCCTCCCCCCAGCAAGTTGCAGAATTTCACTCTGGGGGGCAGGGTGGGGAGAAGGTGCCTGCTTTCTCCAGCACCGACCCTCATCCTAGGCCTTGCAAAGGGCCTCTGAGCGCATGCAGAGTGCTGTTCCTGAGGAGACTGGCTGCTCCTCAGAGGCGCCCCCCTCCCCAGTGCAGGGCTCCAGCAGCCCGGAGAAGCAGCCCGCGTCCCCCCCCCCCCCCGGGCCCTTTTCCCGTCCAAGTCGGCAAACATTGGATCGGGGTGGGGGGTGGGGTTTCAATCGGGAAGCCTGGGACGGGCAGGCAGGCCGGCCTGGCCGCGCGAGGGGCGGCTGCGGGGCTCCGGGGGGACCCCCTGGCCGGCGGGGGTTGGGGCTTGGCGGGGCGGGCCCTCGAGGCGGACTATGGGGCCTTGCCCGGCGGCGGCGGCGGCGTGGGCGCCCGAGTGACCCTCTCTCCCTCCCTCCCTCCCTCCCTCCCGGCGGCAGGCGTACGGCATCGGGGGTCTGCGCAAGAGGCAGGAGGCGGCGCTGCTGGAGGACCGCGACAAGCCCTATGTCTGCGACAGTGAGTGGGCCGCCCGGGCCGGGGGGGGGCGAGGGGAGGGGAGGGGAGGGGGGCCCTTTCGCCCCTTGCGGCAGGGAGCTGGAGCAGGGGGGGGGAAATTCCCCAGACCACCCCCTCCAAGTCTCCCGGAGCTCCAGGCGGGGGGGTGGGGGGCTTCTCCGCCTTCCCTGGGGGAGCTGGCCTGTAATGGTCTCTCTCTCTCTCTCTCTTTCTCTCGGGGTCTCTCCTCCCCCCCCCCTCCCCCTCCGGGCAGTCTGCGGGAAGCGCTACAAGAACCGCCCGGGCCTGAGCTACCACTACACGCACACGCACCTGGCCGAGGAGGAGGGCGAGGAGGGGTCCGAGCGGCACACCCTCCCCTTCCACCGCAAGAACCACAAGCGTGAGTGAGGGCCGGGCCGGGCCGGGCCGGGCCGGGCGGGCGGGCGACCCTGCGGGGCTGTTGTGCCAGCCTGGGGCCCCGTCTCTCTCTCTCCCCCCTGCTCCGCGCTGAGCGCCCGTGTCCTCCTCCCCGCCCCCAAGTCTCCCGGCGGGGGCACAGGCAGCGCGGCAAGCGAGACGCAGGACGGTCCCGGGCTCCTCTCCCCCCCCGGGTGGGGGGTGGGGGGTGGGGGGGCATTCCCGCTTTAATGTCTGCGCTTGAAGCCCCTCCTCCTCCTCCTGCTGCTGCTGCTGCTAGGGTTGCCACGGCAACTGGGGGGTGGCAGAAGGATCCCGCCCTGTTTTTTTTTTTTGCGGGGGGGGGGGGTTTGTGGCAGGCGCCGTTCCTGAGACTCGGCCCCCAGCGCCCTAGCTTGGATCTTGCGCGCGCCCCCCCGCGGTATCCAGGGGGAGGACCGGCAGCTCTCCCGCCCCGCCCTCCGCAGTCTCCCCTCCCAGAGTGGGGGGTGTGTGTGGAGAGGAGCCCCGCCCCGCCCCTCGCCCCGGCGGTTGCCATGGCGACCGGCACCTGCTGAAGCGGATGCGGAGGAATCCGCACAAAGGGCCCCGCCCGGGTGGGGGGCGGGGAAGGGATGCCGAGCGCCACAATCCCCGGCCCGCCCAGTCCCCGAGGGGTGGGGTGTCCCGGTCCCCCCCCCCGTGGAGTGGCTCTCTCAGGGTTCCTGCTGCCGCCTGGGGGGGGTGGTGGTGGTGGAGGGTGGCCAGCCTGGTGTCGTGGTTAAGTGGGGTTCGATTCCCCACTCTTTCACTCGCACCTGCTGGATGACCTTGGGCAAGCCACAGTTCTCTCAGAGCTGTCCTTGAAAAAGAGCAGTCTCTGTAAAAGAGCTCTCTCAGCCTGGCCTACCTCCCAGGGTGTCTGTTGTGGGGATGGGAAGGGAAAGCGGGGGGGGGGGGGGTCCTCGTCCGGTGCCTCTGGGCGTGCCAGGCACCGGGGCAGGAGGAGGAGGAGGAGGAGGAAGGGTTCGCTCTTCTGCCCGCCGTCCCTCCCCCCGCTGCAACATCGTCCATCGGGTGTGTGTGCCTGCGTCCGTGTGTGTCCCCCAAACAAACCTTCCCCCTGAGCTGCGGCACAGCGTCTCTTGGGGGGAGGGAGGCCGTCCCGCGCTCTCCCCAGCTCTGCGGACGCCCTGGGCTGCGCCCTTCATCCAGACGCGGCCACACACCCAGGGGCCCGGGTTGTTTTCCGGCCCTTCTCCCCTCTGCCCCCACCGGGAAACACCCCCCCACTCACCCCCCCCCCCAAGGTATCTCCAGCCAGAGAGAGAAGTGCCCCTCCCGGGCGTGGCTTGGGGACTGTCCGACAGCCCCCCCCGTTGCCCCCCCCCCC
This sequence comes from Lepidodactylus listeri, assembly GCA_029233225.1. NCBI lineage: Eukaryota > Metazoa > Chordata > Lepidosauria > Squamata > Gekkonidae > Lepidodactylus > Lepidodactylus listeri. Next base: position 43,513,405 of record JARCFY010000020.1, read on the forward strand.
AGCAGCAGTCGGCGGGTCGGCCCTTGGTTTCTGTTCCTGCTGAAAGCTGGACCAGCGTTTTTTTGATGGGCGGGGGGTAGAGGGGGGGCTCTCTGTGTCAGTTGATCGAGGAGGGCGGGACTCGTCGCAGTGGGGTTCTCAGTTGCGGGGGGGGGCGGGGGGGGGAGAAATCCCTATGAGCCCTAAGAGGGGCCTTCAGGGTGGGACCCGGCTGCCCGGAGGAGCGGAGGCAGGACCGTGGCTGAGCAGGGGTGCTGGAGAGCCTCGGGCGTCGGGGGGGGGGGGCGGGGGACACTGGGCTGGGCTGGGCTGAGGGTGGTCCTTGGGCCCCTCCCGAGGTTCTACTTCTCTGATTCCCAGTACCGGTTGCCCCTTCGGCTGCCTTAGAGATTCTGTTTTGTGGCATTTCCTTTGGTTTTTTAAATGCAATTGTCTTGCTTTTTCCAGAGTTTTACAAAGAGCTGAACTGGGTCCCGGAGAATCATCGCAGGAACACAGGTAAAGGCCATGGCAGTCGGGGGGGGGGGCGGGGGGGGAGAGAGAGGGGGAGCGGGGGGGGGGGCGGGGGCCGGATTCCTAGCCTCCCTCTTCTAGAAGGGATTTAGTGAGACTCTGGGGAGGGCGGAGGGGGCTCAGGAGAGGCACTTATCCGCAGATGGGGCGCATGCTGTTTTCTGCTAGGGGGTAAAAAGCCACACATGGTGTCTGTCATGTGTGAAGGACACCCCATGGCCAATTCAAATGTTCAGGCTGCGCCAGACGCCCGCTGGTGCCCACTCAGTGCTAGGGCTTGCCAGGGTGCAGGTGGGCATGGGAGGGAGGGCACTGGTGGACAGATGGGAGGAGGTGGATGTGTGTGTGGGGGAGGAATATGTGGGGTGCGCAGGGGGTCTGCATAGCCCACCCTTGATTTTGGCCTCTCCTTGCTGTTTTGCAGCTAAGAAAGCTCCGGACGGCACAGTCATACCAAACGGTTATTGTGATTTCTGTCTAGGCGGCTCCAAGAAGACTGGCTGCCCCGAGGATCTCATCTCCTGTGCAGATTGTGGGCGCTCAGGTGAGGCTGGGGGCATGCATGAGGGCTCCCCCTCCCACAGAAGGAAGGGCAGTGGGGTGGGAGGGAGGAGCAGAGGTGGGGGGCAGGCTGGACAGGTGGGTCAGGTCCAGCATAGGAGGCGGCCTGTCCCCGAAACAGAGGCAGTTGGAGTCAGGACAGAGGGCATCTAAGCGTGTGCAGAGTGCCACCTTTTCTTCGGCACTGCCAAACACAAGTGTGCCGGGCGCATGGGGCCAAAGAATGCTGCCCCCCCCCCCCCACCTGCTGGTGCTCCCTGCCGGGTTCTTCCTCCCAGGGCACCCATCCTGCCTGCAGTTCACCGTGAACATGACGGCTGCTGTGCGCACCTATCGGTGGCAGTGCATCGAATGCAAGAGCTGCAGCCTGTGTGGCACCTCTGAGAATGACGTAGGTGGCCCTGGCGAGGAGGCGTGAGTGGAGAGCCAGCCCGTGGGCCCCCCTCCATAGGACCTGCTGGGTCAGACCCCCCCTTCCCCGTTGGGCCCCCAGATGACCCCCGGGGTGGGGGACAAGGGCAGCCCCTCCTGCTCTCCTTGTGGCCAAGTGCTCCAGCCCCCGCCCCGCCCGCTCACCTCCTCCTCCCCCTCCCCCTCCTAGGACCAGCTGCTCTTCTGTGACGACTGTGACCGGGGATACCACATGTACTGCCTGAGCCCCCCCATGGCGGAGCCCCCGGAAGGTGAGGAGGAGGAGGAAGGCCCTGGCGGGGGGGGGGGGGCTGCGGGCGTGAAGGGACAGGCCTGACATGTGGTCTCCCCCCCCCCCCCGCAGGAAGCTGGAGCTGCCACCTCTGTCTGCGGCAGCTGAAGGAGAAGGCCTCTGCCTACATCACCCTGACCTAGGCCGGTCCCCCTCTGCCCACCACCCTGGGTGGGAGAGCAAGGCGGGGGGGGAGGGGGGGGCTGGGAGGAAGATTGGCACTCTTCTCCCCCACGGGTGGACAGAGGGACGGGTGGCCTTCAGTGTCTGGCTGCAACCAGGGCAGGGGAGCTCATCACCTCCGACTGACCGACGGGTTGGGGCTCCCTTCGGCCTGTGCCCCTCCCAGCCACCCCCATGGTCACCAGGCCTGACTCAAAGCCATAAAGGGGGGGGGGGGGTCGGTCCTTCAGGAAGGGAGAAGAGCGGCAGCCTTCCTGTCCCCCCGCACCTCCTCTGCTCTCCCCACCCAGTTGCATGTGAAATTTTAAGTGTTCCCCCCCCCCTCCTTGAGGCGGGGGTGGTCCTGCCTGCTCTATGGGGCAGGGGAACCCACTCCTTTTCCACTGGGGGGGGGGGTTGCGGCTGAGGCCCCGATTCCAGGAGGCCACAGCAGGGCCGGTCTTTTCCTGCAGAGGAGTGCAGCTTTGCTGGGGGGGGGGGGAGGCTTTCAGCTGGCCCTCAAGACAGGGGCGTTTCAGTGTTGCTGGAATTTTAAATAATAAGGAAAGGAAAAGTTAATTGAAAATACAGAAAGGTGAGCCGGGGTGAAAATCTGCCTCCCCTCCCCCCGGGGGTGAGAGAGGCTGGGATAAGGCAGCTGGGGGGGGGGACACGCCACTGCAGGCTAGCCAGGGTATTCTCTCCCCCCCCCCCAGCTCCACCTTGTGTACATGGTGTTGTTCTGTTGCCTGCATCTTTAACGTGCTTGGATTGTTCTGTGCATTAAATGTGGTCTGAATTATTCCCTCTGCTTCTTTGCTGGTTCTTTGGGTCGAGCCCCCTCGTGTATGGGGCGGGGGGGAAGGGAAGGGGACTGGGGGGGTGGTCCCTTTACACTGGCGTGTGTGTCTGTTGTGGTGGGGGGGAGGGGAAGAAGCCCCACTGCACACTTCCCCGCGCTTGTACCTGTGGATGCGCCCTCTTGCAGCACAGAACAGTCACCATGGCAACGGGACTGGGAGGCATCTGGGTCCCAGGCAGAAGGAGGCAGCCACCGCTGAGCCCCCCCCCCCCCCCACATCCCCCCACAGCAGCCGGCAGAGGCCTTGCGTGAACACAGCACCCACCCCAACCCCCCAGATGGGGGTGTGGACTTCATATAGCCAAAGGAAACACACTGGTTGTTCTATGAAACATTTATTGCATTTCCCCCCCCTTCCAAGATGAGCCAAAAATTATTCTTGAGAATTCCAGAGAACAGCGCGGGAGGGAGCTTATTTTACAAACGTGGCTGTTTTTCATTTTCCTACCAGCAATTTTAAGACCCAAAAAAAAAAAAAAATTAAATAAGACAGATTTGATCTGTAAAGATTCTTATAAAATTAAAATAAGGAACATTAGACACCACACAACCGACAAAGAAGGGAATTCCCCCTCCCCGCAGGGGGTGTGGCACCCCGGGTGGGGTGGGGTGGGGTGGGGGTGCTGTACTCCTACATCACAGGACAGACACGGGGGGGGGGGAGGGGGAGAGAATCCGTACAAATCTTAAGTGAGATCCTGATACAAAATAATTAAGAAAAAGGCTTGGGGAGTGGGGGTGGGGCCAGGGAGGGTGGACATGTGAGATCCCACCAGGTGTGGCAGCGCACAGATCTTCTCTCACCTCAAGGTCAGTGGAGGAGGGAGGGGCAAGAGCCTCTGGTGGTATGGGGGAGGGGTGACTCAAAGGTCTGGCCCCCTCCCCAAGGGCAGCAGGCACTGGTCAGCAGGTGGGTCCTGCCTCAGGCCACCAAGGCGGAGGCTCCACTGGAGCGCTCGAGGGCCGGATGGCGCACAGAGGCCACCAAATTCTCCTGAGATGAGTCTCCTGTGGGGGGGGGGCAGGGCAGAGAGCTGCACATGGGGGGGGGGGGGGAGGGAGGGCTGGGGTCCATAGCTAGAAATGTTCCTGTTTGCATAGAGGTCACAGGGGTGCAAAGTTTCCCCACAGGAAGGCAGGGGTGCCTGGGGCTGGGGGGTGAGCTAGACCCCCCCCAGTGCCTGAACAAGCAACTCCTCCCCCTCCCTCCAGGCAGCAGCTCTGGCTGGAATAACAAACCGGCCTGCGGTGAAGTGCCTTGATTCCTGCCCTGGGCCCAGAGGGAAGGGGGGGGCAGCACCAAAGTCCTCCCAAGGCAGGTACAAAAAAGGGTTTTTTTTTGTTTTTTTTAAAGCAGCAAGCCTCTTTTGCTCGCCTGTCATTCCCCCCCCCCCCAAAAAAAATCCCCCCTGGCCTCCCCCCCACCCCCCCCCGGGCCCTCCCCTGGCCTCTTTTTGCAGAGCTGGCAGGTGGCCTGAGCCCCCACTCCAGCCTCTTGTCCCTGGCCGCCCCAGAGGGATGTCGAGGGAGAGGACAGCCGCCGGAGAGCTCCTGCCAGGTGAAGAGCGGGCCCCCAGCCACCGCCGGAGAGGGAGAGAGCAGGAGATCTTCCCCCCCAGGAGCAGAACCCCTGCGAGTCCAAGGAGAGATGCCCCTGGGCCTGAGCCAAGTGGCCAGTCAGGAAGGGGCGGGCCTCTCTCCCCCCCCCTCCAAAAGGAGGGCACCCCTCTGCTGCGGCTGAACACAAAATCTGGACTCCCAACTCATGCACAGACATCGCATAGAAAATATTACAAACAGTCCCATTTCTACAAATATAGTGTTTTATAAAGAACATTTACGTTTAAATTCTTTCTTTTTTTTTCTCTAAACTTCCTGAGCCACTCCCAACCTGTCGTTCTCTAGAAAATAATTTAGCTGTGAGAAAGTGCTCTTCTTCCTAGGTTCCTGGGTGCCCTGGCCCAGGCTGCGGGGCAGGCACTGGCCGTCTCCCCCCGGCCCATGGCTCTGGCGCCAAGATGGGGGGGGGGCCCTGCCTGCTCACACCACCCTGGGCTCAGCGGCTGCCGGCTGTGGTGCTCCCATGATCGGCCACGGACAGACTCCACGCGCGCCGGCCTGGGCGAGGGGGGGCAGGAGAGACCACCACGCGGTGGCCCCCCAGGGAGAATCAGGCTCTTGGCCTCGGGGCCCCTGGAGAGGGGACCACCCGGCAGGGCCTGCCGCTCACAGCTCCTCCTTCTCCACCGCATTGGAGAAGATCTGGGCAAACTTGTGCAGCTGCTGGCTGGCCGTCTGCGATTCCTCCTGGAGCCGCTGGTTCTTCCGCCGGAGGCCGGCCACTTCCGCCTGCAGCACCAGCTTGTCCCGCTTCTCCTGCAGCACCGAGACACAGACCGGACCAGTGAAGAGGGGCCCGTTTCAAGCCGCCCAGGGGGAGGAGCCTGGCTGCAGCCCCTCCTCCCACGTCAGCCCCCCCCCCCCCGCCCTTGCAGAGCAGGCAATGGCAGGAGCCATCTGTCAACAGAGCCCCCCCCCCGCCTGCGTAGGAGAAGACCAGTGCACGCACACACACACACACACACACACACACACACACACGGGCTCGAAGGCCCCCTTACTTTCTGGAGATCGCTGTGCAGCTGCTTGAGCATGGCCTCCAGCTGGCAGACCTTGCCCGTGAGATCCGCTGGGCGCTCCTCACTGCAGGGCAGAGAGCAGAGTGTGAATTGGGCCCCCCTTGGGGGGGAGGAAGGGCCCTGGTAGGCGACACGGGCTTGGAGGCATCCCCCCCTGACACCGCCCACGGCCCAGCTTTGCTCCCTCGGCTGCGGGGATCCAGACGTGGGTGGCTATTAAGTGCCCCCTGCCAGGAAGCACCCCCCTCCCCGCAAGCAGCACCCCTTGCAGAAGGGGCACAGCCAGACCCCCGAGGGCGACCTCCTTGCAAGATGCCGAGAGAGAGGCACCTGCTCCTCCTCCCCCGCAGCCGCCTCCTTTGCAAGAGGAAGGGGTCCTCACCTCATGGTGGGTGTGGTGCGGGGCGTGGGCTGCCTCTCCAGGCTGAGTTGCCCCTGGCCCACCGGCCCCTCCGGGCTCAGCGCAGACTCGTTGAGGGAGAAGAGGGACACCGCTCTCTGCACTGGAGGGAAGGCAAGGAGGGGGACCGGCTCTCAGAGCACCACAGGGGGCTCACCGCCCCCCCACGCTCAATCACTCCCCACCCCCACCCTGGTCAGGGCACTGAGTCACTCTGTGCCCCTCCCTGATGCCAGACCCCGGAGCAGCCAGCTGCACGGTGACTCACAGCCTCTGAGGGGGTGGCGGTGGGGGGAGCCACCTTCCCAGCAGGGCCAACCCCCCCCCCTCAAAAAAACTCTGCTCTTGTGTGCTGGGAGGAGATGCCGGGGGGGGGGTGGCGGCAGTGGAAACAGGCTGGCACCCCTCAGCACCCCATTTCCCCTCGAGGCAAAGGGGCGAGATGGACACTCACCCCCCCATCCACCCCACCCTTGGAAACACGGCCAGGAGACACACTCAGCCTCTGCCCTAAGTTTCTGGGGCACCAGCTGGGCCACAGATGGGTTATGGGATGGAAAGTGCGAGCCAGCAAGAAATGGGCAAAGGCAGAGAGGTGGCAGCAGGGGCCCGAGGGCCTGGCTGGGAGGGGCAGAGGGGACAGGGAACGCCACCCTGCTCAGGGGCGGGAGGGCAGGGCAGATGCTCCCCCCCCCCACGCCAAAGGCAGCCCAGGAGATGCCGTGGGGCTGTTTCAACAGTCACTCCCCCCAGCCTGCCCCTGGCTCCAGCCCCACCCCAGCCTGCCTGCTCCCACAGAGCTGCCCCACTTCTGGCCCTCTTCCTAAGATGCACAAGAAACCCCTTGACCCCAAAGCGGCTCCCTGTCCACTCTGATCCAGGGTCATTTACCCCACACCTCTTGGTAAGGGAGAACAGGACCCAGGAAGGGTGCAAACCAGCCACAACGCCACACCTGCAGGGCAACAGCTGGCACAACCGGAAACTGGCCGCCATTTCAAAATGTTGCCCAAAGGGCTGCAGCCCACAGTGGGCAGCGGGGGGGGGGCTGCTGGGGGTAGAAGGGAAGGGGGGGATGACCCTGCCCTTCTGGCCAGACCCCCCCCCCCCAACTTGCACCCCAGCAGGGCCAGGAGCAGAGCGCTGAAGAGCCTGTCCCTCAGCAAGTAGGCATGGCCCACCCAGGAGCGGGGAATGAAAGGGGGGGGGGCAGCCCACAGCCTCAGCGCCCCCCTCCAGCAACTCACTGGGGCAGCAGCTGTGTTTGCCCCTTCCGCTTAGTGCCAGCCGGTCCAAACCAGAAGCTGAGGCCGGGGAGGCCGGGGCAAGGAAACCCATCCCAACAGCAGCCCACACAAAGGGACACGGCAGGGAGGGAGGGAGGGAGGGAGGGAGGGCAGAGCCGGCACAGCTCGGAGTCGCTCCCCGCTGCGGCAGGACAGAGAGGGCCCTGGGCAGAGCCAACGGCTGGCTTTCCCTCCCGCAGGGCCCAGCCACCTCCTACCTTCCCGCTGCTTCTCCACCGGTGCCGGCCACTGAGCAGCCAAGCAGAGCCCAGGCTGGGGTGGGTGTGGGGCCTCCCTGGCGCTCCTCCTTCCCTCCCCTCTCCAGCTCTGGCGTCAGGAGGGAGGGAGGGAGGGAGGGAGGGAGGGGCCCAGCCTGACGCAGAAGGCAGGCCTGAACAGACTGCACGGAGGCTGGGCTGATCCCTGTGTGCCCAGGGAGATCCCTCGCCCCGAGCGGAGGAGCCGGCTGGGCCTGCTGGGCAAGACTCTCCCAGGACACGGAGGAACAGAGGCAGAAGGGGATGCAGGGAAAGGAAGAGGGACCAGCCAGAGAGCATCACGGAGGAAGGGAAGGGAAGGGAAGGGGTCTGAGCACCAGCCAGGCCCAGCTGGTCCAGGATCGGCTGGGGGAAAGACGAGGCCGTGGCAGGCAAGACCAAAGCGCCTGCTTACAGGGGGGAGCGGGGGGGGCTCTGCTAATAAGGGGAGGGGGAGAGAAAAGCCCCCTTTCTCCCAGAGCCAGGCCTCCGGGATGCACGGCCTCTGCTGGCTCCCGCTTTCCCAGACAGGGGAAGGAGCCCCACGGCCATTTCCAGCAGGCACACACATACACTGCCCCCCCCCCCCGCCAGAGTGACTCTCCCTATCACTCCTGCTTCAAAGGAGGAGTCCCCAGAGGTCGCCATGACTTCCAGGCACGGAAGGAACACACACACCAATTGCAAAAATACCAAAGGAAACCTCACCCCCAAGCAAACCAAAGGAGACACGACACCCTAAGCCCTCACTCTTTCCCCAAGTTTGGGGTCTTCCCAGAAAAGCACCTTATAGGACTCCAGACCAGTGTTTCCTCTAGGCTGAGTTAATGTGAGCCAGCTCACAATTTTTTAGCCTCCGGCTCACACATTTTTGTCTTAGCTCAGGGAGGATGGCTCCAGAGCAAACTAATATTATGCAGCAGCCAAATCGCTTGCTCCTAACTCTAATGCCAGTAGGAGCTGACAAAGTAGAATTTTGGCTCACAAGAGAACTCCACTGCTTAGAGAGAGTGCTGCTCCAGACTCATCTGAACCCCAGTCCACGACCCTGTCCAGCTGCCTTTCCTCTGCTGGGAAGTTGCCTGTGCCAGCTGTGCCCATTTCCTTGGTTTTCTGCCTTGGACTCAACCCCCAGCAACCTCCCCGGTCTCCCCAGGCCAGCTCTGACCGGCAGCAGCGCTCGGGGTTCTCAGGCAGAGAAAGGTCTTTCGCATCCCCGCACTGCTCCCCAGTCCCGTTGATTGTTGCTGCTGCTGGGGCTCGGCCACTCAGCCACCACCCCGCCCCTGATGGCCCTCTCCCTTCCTTCCCCACATGCAGCCCCCTCCTGGCTCCAGAGAGACGAGACCGAGGCCCGGGGGGGGGGGTGTGTGCTCACCTTCGTAGGCCTTGGCAGCGTTGACCAAGCTGGACCACTCCAGCCCAGTGGCCGTGTCCGGCAGAGGCATCAGCCCCGGGTCAATGCGCTGCAGGGGCTTGTCCCGTGCATCGCTCAACGAGAGCTCCGAGGTAGAGACGGGGGCTGCAGAGAAAGAAGCCCCCCCCGCCCCGTCAAGGGCCTGCCATGGTGGGCAGGGGCCAGCCAAAGTTGACGGGCCCAATTTCACCTGGCACGCAAGCTAGCAGCAACAGAAGGCACCACCTCCTGCAAAAGCTCTCCTATTTCCTGCCCCACGGGGCACTGGAAGCCATTCCCGGCATGGGAGGGGTCAGCCCTGCCCCCCTTCCTGGCACTTGAGCCCAGTCAGAAGATGTTTCCCAGCGCATAGAAGCACCAAGAAGGGCCCCCCCACCCCAATCAGCCAGTAGGAGGGAGCCAAGCATCATTCGCCCCGCAGAGAGAGAGAGAGAGAGAGAGAGAGACTCACCTTTCTTCTCGGGGCAGCTGCCCTGGCTGGGGGGCGGGTACTGCCTCCGCACCGGCAGAGTGCTGGAGGGGAAGGTGCTGGTGAAGAGGACGTCACCAGGCAGGGGCTGCTCAAAGCCGTAGGCACTGGCGTAGGTGGCATCACGGCGCCCACTGCACAGGCTCTCGTCTGACAGCGTTCGCTGGAGAGTCTTCTGGGGGGACTGGGAGTGTGTGGGGGGGTGAGATCCAACAGTCAAGGGGCCATCCCAGGCAGCCCTTCCTTCCTTCCTTCCTTCCACCCAAGAGGCTCACCAGCCAGGAGCGGTGGAGTCCTCTTCACAGGTAAACTGCCTCCAGACAAGGAGGTTCCTTTTCTAGCTGAAGTTTCACTAGAAGCTGCTTGGGTGTCCCACCCCCCCCTTCTGCTCACCGGCTCCTGCTCCTGCTCAGCCGCACCACCGTCCAGGATAATCAGCTTCTTCAGGTCATCCTCAATGGTGGACTTGTAGGTTTTGCGCGGGGAGCGGAGGTCGCGCAGGGAGGCCCGCAGCCGGGGCTGGCCAAAGACATTCTTGGTATCCAGGTCCACGACCTGCCTGGTGAGGTGGGGGAGCCGAGGTCACACTCCCCACCCCGGAGGTCCAGAGGGGGGAGGGGAGCTTTCTGCATCTTGCCCCACCAGCCCCAAGCTGCTCACAGCCCCTCCGAGGCCTGCTGGACCTCACCCACCCTCTGGCACCGTGGCCTGCTCCACCTTGGCCCGCCCCTTCCCCTAGAGCTTTCCCACCAGGCCTCCCTGGGAAGCCTCTCAGGGGGCCACCCCCACCCCCCTTTGAGCGAGATGAGATGGCAAAGGAAGGGGCAAGTCCTGCCCACAAGGGGGACAGGGAGTTCCATCGCCCGAGGGACCCGGCCATGAGCGCCCACCCCCACCCCTCCTTGAAACAGAGCCCTTACCTGCTGCCTGAACTCCAGACCCCACCCCAGGAGCCCCCAAATGGACTTCTGTACCCTGGGCTGCTGTGGCCCAGCTGGTGGACCTCCTGATGGCCCCTGGGTTTTGGATACTGTGTGACACAAGAGTGTTGGACTGGAGGGGCCACTGGCTTAATCCACAATGGCTTCTCTTATGTTCTTATGTCTGGGGCAGGGATGCTCTGTCTTCTTGGTGCTTGGGGGGGAACAAGAGTGGGAGGGCTTCTGGAGTCCTGGCCCCGCTGGTGGACCTTCTGAAGGCACCGGGTGTTTTTGGCCATTGTGTGACACCGAGTGTTGGACTGGATGGGCCACTGGCCCGGTCCAGCATTGGCTTCCCTTCTGTTCTTACTGGAACAGCTCACTCCAGATGCTCCAGCATCCCACCCTGGGCAGGCCAGGACAGATTAGAGGAGGCGGAAGGAAATCTCCAGGCCAGGATTTGGAGATGCATTTTCTCCTGGAGGGAGGCTGGCAACCAGCAAGCCTCCACTTGGCATTTAACAAGGTTTTCCCCCTACAGGCCAGGAAGGAGGAAATCAGCCCCGGGCCTTCCAGAAGCCCCTCAGCTCTCTCTTTAGAAATGCTAACGAATCTAGCAGGAAAGGCAATGGGATGGTCCAGCCTTCCCCTTCTCCAGGCCACAGAGAGAGAGTTTGGGGGACGTCTGGCTAGAACAGAGGTTCCCAGACTTATTTGGCCTACTGCCCCCTTTTCAGAAAAAAAATTACTCAGTGCCCCCCCGGCAATCTACCTTCAAAGTGGACAAAAAGATGCAGGTAAAGTCCACCACGATTCACACAGCCAGGCAGGCTGAGGCCGGTGCAGAGGAGCAGCAGCTGAAGGCCTGAAGCCAGAGGCCAGCAGCAGCTGCCACACAAGAGCCCAGCAGCAACACCAGCCTTACAAGGGGGCACATGAGATTGGCTGTGGGGACCCCTCTCCCCCTCCCCCTCCCTCCCTGATCCCAGGGAAGACCAGCAGGAGGCGGGGAAAGCTGCTTTAGATAGGTTCTGGACTCTTCTTTCTTTACGCTTCCACCCCCCCCCCCCTCATTTTTATTCAACGCCCCCCAACTGCACCCAAGGCTCCTACCACCCACCTGGATTGTTCCAGCGCCCCCCAGGGGGCGGTATTGCCCACTTTGGGAATCAATGGGCTAGAACAAGCATCAGCCCCAGGACCTATTTTCTGGCCTCACTTGCAACCCCCCCCCCCCCGCCCCGCACAAAGGCCTTGGGCAGCCAATCCACCGGGGGGGGGGCTGGGGAGTTGGAGGAGCCCCCGCCGAGGCTAAGAGCCTTGCCCCAACTCACTTCTTGGGGTCCGAGGAGGTGGCCGGCCGGGGGGGTGCCTCCTCGCCCTGCTTCCGCCCCGCTGGCAGGTGCCTGCCCCGGCTGCTCTGCTTGGAAAAGAAGGACTTGGGCACGGAAGCCGAGAGCTGGAAGGAGCCGGACTGCGACATGTGCAGGGACCGGGGTCCATCCGCCGAGGGTGTCTTGTACACCTGAGCGGGGTAAGTCGCACGGGAGCTGTTGTGGCTAAGAGGGGAAGAGAAAGGAGGAGCCCCTCAGCTCAGCAGGAGGGGCACTGCCAACCCCGGAGGAGCACCAAGGGGGGGGGAGGGGGAGGGGGAGGGTCAGCAGCACTGCAGAGAGGCCAGCCCTGGGTGTCTGCATGAAGCTGCCACCAGGGGTCACCCAGGGATACCTTTGGGGTGCCTCTCTGGACCGGGGGAGCCAGGTCCTTGGCCTCTGGGGGTGGGGAAAGAGGATGCCCTTCCAGCATCCACATGGGACAGAGGGCTGTTCCCACGGGGAGCAAAGTCAGGAAACGGGGGGGGGGGGAGTTCCCAAACGCTGGCCCTGCAAGGGTGCTGGATTGGCACCTTCCAATGCCTGGCCCTGGGGGGGGGGGCTCCTCCTTAGACGCCACAGAGGGGCGGCCAAGCCCACCCCCACCCCGGCTATCGCAGCAGCCTTCTGACCTCAGCCAGCACCCCCACCCGAGGGGCAGCCACTCCTCATGGAACGGCCACACACACTGGAGAGACTCCAGAGGGAGAACAGGGAGGTCTCTTGAGCGCCACCGCCCAGCAGGGCCCACCAACCTTGGCTGTTTGAAGGGGTTGTTATTGCTGCTGCTGCTGCCGCCACCGCCCTGGCCAGCCACGGTGGCTCCCACACCAAAGGCCTTGGGGCGGTAGCCCCAGCTCTGCCCACTGGAGCTGACCCCAGGCGATGACTCCCTCCTTTTACAGCCGCCCTCCTGCAGGGTGGCACCGTAGGGCGGGGAGATCGTCGGCATCTTGTCCCGGCGCAAGGATTTGGCACTGGTGGCGTCGATGCCGCTGTCGCTGGAGCCCCCCTTGGCAAGGGGGTCCGGGTCAGCCTCGGCGGGGTCGGGGGTGTCAAACCATCGCTCGTCACTGTGGCTGCTGGAGGCATTGCTGGACAGGGTGTTGCTGCTGGAATGGCTGCTGGAGTACGGCCCCTCGCCCTGGAATTGGGGGGGGGGGGGGAGAGGGAGGCATACCATCTGTGGTGGCGGCAGGGAGGCCCGCGGGGGGGGGGGAAGGGGCCTGGCCCATGGGGGCCCTCCGTGCGCTCGGTGGCTGTCAGCAGCCCCCACTCACTTTGGGGTGCCGGCTGGGAGACTCCTTGCCTGCTGGCTCCTGCCTGCTCGTCCGCTTGCTCACGCTGCTCCCGGAAGCGGCGGACACTCGGTTCTGCATCGGCACGTGCCAGAGCGGCTCTGCGGGGATGCAGGAAGGTCCTGTGAGAAGAGCCTCGGGGCCACATGAAGCAGCCCTGGCAGCTGCAGCTGAGAGAAGCCCCCCTGGATCTCCCATGTCCACTCCTGTGCAAGTGGGCGCTCAAACACCCTCATTCCAGTCTGCCAGTCACAAGCGCCGACAGTGCCCCAGAGCAAGTGACAGGATGGGAGCCGGGGAGGAGACTGCGGGGTGCTCCCCGCTCCAGAGCCAGAGAGCCAACGGGGACTCAGGCCAGGCCTCTGGAGCCGAGAGAGGCTGGGGAGCGTTTTCACCACCGCAGGGAGGCAAACTGGGGCGAGGGGCAGAAGACAGGGAAAGGAGCATTCCTCCAGCTTGCCTGGGGGAGGAAGGTGAAATGCCAGTACCGGGAGAGGCTTGCCCGGGGGGGGGGGGGGGAGTCATGGGATTTGCTTCCAGTCCTGTTTCAGGTGGGGCTTGGTCCCACGGGGGGGGAGGGGGGGGCTTCTGGGAGCCTCTCTTGGGCAGCCTCTCTTCCCAGACTTGTGCTCACACAGACCCTGGGCCCCTGAAACGCCCAATGGGAAGAGCAGCTTTTGCCACAAGCCCCCCAACAGCAAGGCGGGGCTTTCGCAAGGGGGACTTCTCCCCCAAAAGAGGCCTTGTTCTTGCAGAGACTCCCCGGCCTCCCTGGTCGCCAGGCTCTCTCTGAGCAACCCCAGAGGCTGGGAGGGCGGCTGGTCCGGTCCAAGGAGACGAGGCCCTCAGTCCAGCGGCATTCTTCCTCCCCCCCCCCCCCCCGCCGGCTCCTTACCAGGCTTGGGCCTCTCCATGGTGCTCTCCTGGCTGGCCAGCCCCCCCGGGGAAGAGTCTCCATTGGGGGTCCCCTCATGGCCGTGCAGCGGGTCGAAGGGCAACAGAGGCCGTGGGCAGGAGGCAGCATATCTGTGCACAGAGTGGAGAGAGTACAGCTGCTCAAGGGAGGGGGGCAGGTGGGGAGGCAGTGGGAGGGACACACCGCCCAGCTTGCCTTTTTCATTGGCAGATTTTAAAAATGCCAGGCTGTTGTTGGGGGGGGGGGGGAGGCAAGCACCCAGAGCGGCATCAACCAGCCTAAGACTCGTCTTTCCTCCGGGGGGGGGGAGGGGAATGGGAAGGGCCACCCCCCCCCCCTCATGGCTGGACAGCGGGGGAGCCCTGAGGTCAGCAGCACCTGAGCCAGAAAGGCCCCTCCCTTTACAGAGCAGATTGCAACCCCTCCCCTCCTCTGGCTTCCGTGCGGCACCGGCTGAATCGCTGGCACCAGGGAAATGCCCGGGAGAGGAAACTGCTGGGTGAGACCCAGGCAGGCCTGCCTGTCCGGCCCGGCTGCCTGTTCCCCACCAATCAGAAAAGGCTGGGCAGCCGGGCACCTCCGCCCATTCCCCCACGCCGGCGGCCGTGCAGGGGGCCCACCCCACCCCTGGGGCCCAGCACCCCTGTCCTCCAGGGAAGTGTTCACTCCCCCCCACCCCCTGGGCCTTGGGACAGCTGCTCCACCCATCAGAGATGTGCAGCGTGACGCGACTCTTCCATCCCAGCCCGTGTCGTCTCTTGCCCCGCTCCCAAACTGAGACGTCCTCCGCCTCTCCCACCTTCCCCTCCTGGGACCCTTCCCAGCCCCATCACAATGCCTCCATGCAGAAAGCCGGCCTTGACCAGGAGGGTGGGATAGAAATCCCAAGGAAGGAAGGAAGGAAGGCAGGCAGGCAGGCAGGCAGGCAGGCCAGGATGCTGCAGGGCCTTACGAGGGTCTTTCTCCAGGGCGGTACAGCTCACCCAAGCATTTGGGTTGCACCCAGTTAGCACCCTGGAGGGGTGGGTCAATGCCAGGAATGGAGTGAGAGGGCCAGAAGACAGTGAGGCCTCTTCCCAAGTAAAACAAGACTCCCCCCTCTCCCACTTCACCCAGCAGCACCTTGGCTCGGGACTGTGTGCTAAGAAAAGCACCAATCTTGTGCCAGATCTGGATTCTGAACAAGCAGGCTCCACCCCCTTCTGACCTCATTCCTTGGGAAGAATTCTGCAGTGCACCCCCCCCCACCACCACTGCTGGATCCCGGCTCAGCTGCTCTAGTCATGGCAGAGTTTCACACCCACCTCTTGAAACCAGCTGACTCTGAGCCGGAGGCCAGCCTCTGAGGGGACACCCCCCCCCCAGAGAAGGTCCCTGGATTCTCTGGAGGACACCTCCCCCCCATGTTCCCTCTAAGCTCCACAGCACTGTGAGCAAAAGTTCTGCCTTGTGAGCAAAAAAAGCTAGTAGCGTTAAAGTTACGAGTGAATCTACATTTGACTATCACGTAAATTAGTTTCTTAGAAGATTATTTCTATAACCTTGTAAAAATCTCAGAATTCTTTTAAACTATATTTTAAGAATACTTAAACATTATTACAGAAAACAGAATCAAGTCAAATTTCATTACAGAAAATGCTGTCCTCTATAGAGGTCGACCAGGCCACCGGAGAACAGCTATACCCCTTTCCACTATATTGGTCGACCTGGCCTTGGACCATCACCCTGTGCTGACCCTTAGAAAACACACCAGCACTTGGGAGGGGGGGGGGAACTCTTGCAGTCTACTTTGGGTTTTTTTAAAATGAAACAGGGCAACCAGCATTACAGGTCAAGCATAACAGAGGTGGAATAATCACTGTCAAAACGCTGCCTAACCTAACAAATCAGAAGTTGCTTAAGTGTTATCAACCTGCCCAAATGACTTATTTATTCTAATATTTATATCCCACTTTTCCCTGTGACTCAAGGCAGCTTACAGACCATACTGAAAAGCATAATAGGAGTATGCAAAAAAATAAAATAAAAATCATTTTTTTCTTGGCTCCATTGTAGCCTATGGGGACCATTATAATCAATGGGCCACATAGGCTATAATGGAGAATCTATCTGGGGTATTGCTGGGGGGGGGGCCTGTTTTTTGAGGTAGAGGCACCAAATCTGCAGCATAGCTGCTGGTGCCTCTCCTAAAAAACACACCCCACGTTTCAAAAAGACTTGACCAGTGGGGTCCAATTCTATGGGCCCCAGAATGAGGTTCCCCCATGGTTTCCAATGGAGGAGGAAAATGTCTTGTGGGTTGAAGCAGAAATTCCAGCAACGCCTGTCAAAATGTGCGCCAGCACCCCTAGCACAGCTTAGAGGGAACTCCGACCCCCACCCCATGTGGGCTCCCCCCCCCCCCCAACTTGGGCCACGGAGCAGGAGGCTTCCACCCTTCGCGCACCTGTCTGGAGAATGCTTGTACCGGGAATAGGCCGTTCCAGAAGATGCTGGTATGGAAAAGCTGCCAGAGGGTTGCCGGTAAGCTTGTGTCCGCTCTGCTCCAGCTGGTGTGGTTGATGCCGCATGGGGAGTCTCCGGGAAGCTCACTGGCCTGTCAAGTAAAGGGAGCGGAGAGGTAGAGAAGGAGAGCTCAGCCCTGATCTTGCTCTCTCCACAGCACCTCTGGGGCCAGTGGAATCCCAGGGCGAATCAGGGCCTGCAGAGTGCAGCAGATGGGGCCCTGAGGCCAGGACTGGCCACCGAAGGTTGGGGGAGGGCATCCATCAGCTAGGACCCCCAGTTGACTCTGCCCGCCCCCAGGAGAAGGGCAGGAGAGACAGAACTGCCAGAAAGGCACCTGAGCGGCTGGCAGAGCTATCTGGGGTCAACCAACACGGAGCCAGCAGCTGTGCCACACGACCTCTATGGGGGGGGGGGGGGCGGAGGGCCCTGCAGCCTGAGATGCCACCCCACCTCACCTCTTGCCATGCAGGGGCTGTGACTCTCGGTACGGAGCCGCCGCGTTCTGTTTCGGGGTCCTCGTGAGGGACTGTGACTGGCCGTGGCCAGGGGTGGGCTGCTCTCCCCACTTGGAAGGCTGCGAGGAACCATGGGGGGCAGACCCGCTCCACTGCCAGGCAGAGTGGCTGCGGTAGGGGGGCCGGAAGCCTACCGGCAGGCTCTCCACCTCTACCTTGGGCTCCGTGATGCTTGCTTTGAAGGTCTCAGCCCAGCCCCTGGAGAAGAGGGAAAGCCACACGTGAAAATCTCTGGCTGCCAACTGGAGCAAGGGGCAAGTCCGACCGCCTCCCTTTCCCCAAGCCTGAGACAGACCGGACGGGTGCCTGCTTGGGGGCAGAGGCGGCTGCCATGAAGGATGGAGTTGCTCCCGCCTGAGCTGCCACCCCCCTTCTTTGCACAATGGCGGCCTGTCGGCTGTGAGCCAGCGTCTCTGTCCCTCTGGCCTTCTGCTGTGTCTGTGTCCCTGAGTCCACAACTGAGCAGCGAAAAGCAGAGGGAAAGCACCCTGCGTACAGAGAGGGAGAGGCTCCCACCAAACTCTCTCCAGGTCCTGCAACCCGAGCAGGAATGCAGGCACCAGCCGAACACCCCGCGCATCTCACCCCCCCCCCCCCATGCACACACCAATCAGCAACGCTTCCCTGTGAGCGGCCCAGGAACCCCCTTGGGCCACTCTCAGGGAGACCCAGGCTCAGATCAGCCTCCTTGCACAGCCCGGGGTGTTGTGCGCCACCCACCCACCCACCCACCCACCCACTTCTGTGCCAAACCAGAACTTCCAGCCAAGCAGAAGAACTGCTGGAGGAAGAGGCCCTGGACGGGGGAGGCACCCCACTGCCAGCACAGAGAGCGGGCCCTAGACCAGCTGTCCCAGTGCAGCCTCTCTCCCCCAAGACTCACAGGCAGGGGGGCCAAAGGGAGCCAGGAAGCAGATCCCCCCCCCCCCCGGCTAGCTCTGCAGCTGGGGCACCCGGAGGCAGCACCAGCAACGATGAAGTCACTCTGCATGCGGGCAGAGACAAGCCCTCGTGTGCAGCCACCCTCCAGCAGGGCCCGCAGCCAGGGCCTGCACTGAACTGCCAACGTCATCGCCCTCCCCGCACACACGCTCCCTTCCGACTGCCAGGATCCGTCCTACCTCCCTCTGTCAAAGGACGCCTCTCGCCCCTCTCCCTGGCTCCAGCGTGAGCCCTGGCAGGGCCCCGGACGGCTCTCTGGCAGCGTGGGGGGGAAGGGGGAGCCCCGCCTCGCTCTCCAGTCAGGCAGGAATCCAGGAGGCCCTGGGTGGGGCTGGCACCAGGCAGGCAGGGGTGGCCTGGAGCCCTCGGAGGCCTGGGGTGGCTGCCTTCTCCGCCTCCCTCCACAGGTGTCTGAATCACACCTACCTTTCCTAGAGGGCGCAGCTGGGCAGGGGGGCAGGGCAGAAAGGGCCCACGGTTCCCAGGAGCCTCAGTCTCGGCCTGCTCCCCCTGGAGCCCAAAAGGCGTTGGGAAGCCGGTGGGAAAGACTCCTCATCCGCCCTGCCCGACTGAGGCGGGATTCCAAGCCGAGGCCAGGGTTTGAGAAGCCAGCCCTCCCCCGCTGCCAGCTCTCAACTGATCTCTGAACAGGAGCGCTCGAAGAATCCCCCGGCAGGCACACACCTCCGGGGGGGGGGGGGGGGGGCACGCCCTGCTGGCTGCTTCAGGGCACAATTTCCCCGGGGGGTGGATGGGTGGGGGGTTTTGTCACCTGCGAGGAGTGCCATCCTCGTGCGGAGGGACGATGACCACCTTGACCGTCACGGAGGTGCGCAGCCAGTCAATCATCTGGTCGTGGCTAAGGGTGACCACAGCCACCTTGCAGATCTCCACCAGCCGGCTGCCCTGCCGCAGCCCCGCCTGCCAGGCAAAGCCATACTCCTCCACCTCCGCCACTGTCCCGTCAAACTTCACATGGAAGCCCAGCTGGCCCAGGCCGTTCCTCCGCAGGGTCATCTCCGCGGTCTCGCAGCCAGAGGTCAGCACCTGAGAAGAGGAGAAGGCTGGGCAGGCAGGTCAGAAGCCACCCTCGGGAGCTCCACGAGAAAGGAGATCCAGCGGCACCCCGGCTGCGGACGCAGGATGCGAGAAAGCCGCCTCTCACCTTCAGCCTCTGCACAATCTCCTTGATGTCCTCTGGGTTGCTCTCCAGGGCCCGGACAAAGATGTGGTCCCCACGACCGTAGAAGATCTTGATGGCAAAAGAGTCCGGCGTCCAGCCAATCACATCTGCACAAAAGCAATTGAACACCACCTCCTTGGCGGCCAGGTCCAAGAGTACAACAAACTCGTTGGAGATGCCCAGGAAGCACTCAACCTCCACCCCCTGGGCGTAATCCTGGGCCCAGACTCTCCAGGCGATGGCCCCCGTGCTGTGCTGCTCGGCCCCCACCCGGGCTTTCGTCTTTTCCTTCTTCTTGGACGCCAGGGAGATGAGGCTGAACTTCCCCGTGGAGTCAATGGGGGTGCTGGTGATGCAGTTCTCTGCCAGGTCCTTCAAGTACTCTTGCCGCGTGCGGGTGGCCATAGTGTGGAATTTGTCCGACTTGTGGGCGGCATTCTCGGCATTGATCACCTTGGCCAGCAGGAAATCTCGGAAGACGTCCGATTTGCGGAACGTGGCTCTACTTGGGATGGCGGGTCCAAAGGGTGGGACATCTTTGGATCGGGTCACGGCCACACTTCACGTAGGAAAGGGATAAAACACGCTTGATATAACGAAGGTAACCTCATCTAATTCTATTAAGGCTCTCCCTGCCTCAGACTTTACAGAGCTATGAGAAACCTCCTCCCCTCCAGGCCAACCCAGAAGGTCAGCTTGAAAGTCATGTCATGGAAGACAGGTCCAGCTACCAGGCACAGTGACTGAGGAGCACTAAGCCTCTAAACCCCAGAGCCAGGAGGCAACATCGGGGGAAGGCCTCGGCCTCTCTGCCCTGTGGCTGGCCCTCCAGGGGAACCGGCTGGCCACTGTGTGAGACGGGATGCTGGACTAGATGGACCCTCACTGGTCTGATGTTCTTAATATCAAGGGAAGGCCTCGGCCTCTCTGCCCTGTTGTTGGCCCTCCAGAGGAACTGGCTGGCCCCTGTGTGAGAGGGGATGCTGGACTAGATGGACCCTCACTGGTCTGATCCAGCAGGGCTCTTCTGATGTTCTTATCAGGGGAAGGCCTCGGCCTCTCTGCCCTGTTGTTGGCCCTCCAGAGGAACTGGCTGGCCCCTGTGTGAGAGGGGATGCTGGACTAGATGGACCCTCACTGGTCTGATCCAGCAGGGCTCTTCTGAGGTTCTTCTCAGGGGAAGGCCTTGGCCCCTCTGCCCTGTTGCTGGCCCTCCAGAGGAACTGGCTGGCCCCTGTGTGAGACAGGATGCTGGACTAGAGGGACCCTCACTGGTCTGATGTTCTTAATATCAAGGGAAGGCCTCGGCCTCTCTGCCCTGTTGTTGGCCCTCCAGAGGAACTGGCTGGCCCCTGTGTGAGAGGGGATGCTGGACT
Organism: Lepidodactylus listeri; assembly: GCA_029233225.1. NCBI lineage: Eukaryota > Metazoa > Chordata > Lepidosauria > Squamata > Gekkonidae > Lepidodactylus > Lepidodactylus listeri. The sequence continues at coordinate 43,533,705 of JARCFY010000020.1, forward strand.
AGATGGACCCTCACTGGTCTGATCCAGCAGGGCTCTTCTGATGTTCTTATCAGGGGAAGGCCTCGGCCTCTCTGCCCTGTTGTTGGCCCTCCAGAGGAACTGGCTGGCCCCTGTGTGAGAGGGGATGCTGGACTAGATGGACCCTCACTGGTCTGACTCAGCAGGGCTCTTCTGAGGTTCTTCTCAGGGGAAGGCCTTGGCCCCTCTGCCCTGTTGCTGGCCCTCCAGAGGAACTGGCTGGCCCCTGTGTGAGACAGGATGCTGGACTAGAGGGACCCTCACTGGTCTGATGTTCTTAATATCAAGGGAAGGCCTCGGCCTCTCTGCCCTGTTGTTGGCCCTCCAGAGGAACTGGCTGGCCCCTGTGTGGGACAGGATGCCGGACTAGATGAACCCTCCCTGGTCTGACCCAGCGGGGCTCTTCTGGTGTTTTGATGTTCTAAAGATCAAATCCTTCTGCCCTGGCCCCCACCTGGTAGAATGAGCTCCCATAGGAGATCAAGGCCCTGAGGGATTTATTACAATTCTGCAGGGCCTCCAAGGTGGAGCTGCTGGGCAGCAGGAGTCACACCCCCCCCCCCCCCAGTTTTTTTGGTTGGCCTCCCATCAGTGTCCTGGATTTGAACAGCCACCTAGGAACTACACTATCATTCTATTTTAGCTACTGAGTCATTGATTAGATCCAGCACCATATTTTATGATTTTAAGATTACTGTATTACTTTGTTCTTGTTTTAAATTGGTTTTAATTGTTCTTGTATACTGTCTTAACACTGGTGGAGCCTGCCCAGAGCCTGCTTGCAAGGAGAGTGGGATACAAGTCCATCGATCAATCAATCAATCAATCAATCAATCAAATAAAATAAAGATCAGGGATACAAAGAAGTGTTCTTGAGGGACACCCTACAATGGTGGAAACCAGTTTCTGAGATTCCTCGAGGTCTGACCCTCACCCCCACCAAAAGAAGTTTTTTTTTTTCTCAGCTGTGCTTTAGCAGAGGGGGCAGCTTTAAACGGTGATCAGACCCTCGTCCAGCCCTGATCCTTGGGACTGTGCTCTGCGTGCGTGGGCGCACACACGCAAGCTCAGAATCGACCAGGAGCAGGCCCTCCCAGGATACAGCAAATGGCAAAGGGGGCTGGCAGGCAGAGCCACCAAGGCCTACCACCTCCCATCCCAACTTGCCCAGAGTTCGATTTTTCCCCACACAGCCGTGTCGCATGTGGCCCCGCTGCCCAGAGCATGGTGGATGGCTGCGCTGTCACTAGAACTTTACGACAGCTCAGATTTTATGACTGTTCCATCATTGTTATTTTATGTGTTTTGACTTTTTTGGTAAGCTGCCCTGAGCCTGCTTCAACGGGGAGGGCGGGGTATTGAAGGAAGGAAGGAAGGAAGGAAGGGAGGGAGGGAGGGAGGGAGGGAGGGAGGAAGGAAGGAAGGAAACCAGGGCTTTCCCAGTGGTGGCACAGAAACCGGCTTTGGCCCTCAGGTGAACAAGTTTTTGCTAGAGATCCACTTGCTTTGAAGGACCTGGCTTTGTTTCGACCTTTTTGCTTCCACCCATTTGGCTGCCGGGGAGCTGCCTTCAGGCTTCTTGGGAGAGACTGATGGGACGGGAGGGGTGTGTGTGTGTGTGTGTGTGTGTGTGACTGTCTTGGGAAACACACTGCAGAGGAGGCGGGGCCTTCCCTCACCTGTAGCAAACGTTCTCCGTGCAGGGACTCTGGACGCGGACGATGACAAAAACGTGCTGGAAGTGGGAGCGGATGTTCTGGGGGGTGAAGGGAAGGGCCCCCGGCTCCTGGAAGATGACGGTGACGATGTCGTTGCCGATGTGCCTCTTCCTGAGCAGCTGGGGGGGGGGGGAAGGACGTGTGAGCGACCACGGTGCCCTAGAGGCCAGATGCTGTCTAGGCGTGTTCAGGTGAGAGTGGTACACAAAGAGAAACGGGGCAGCGCATAAAGCCCACAACATCACAGCACATGGGGGGGGGGGGGGCATCCAGAGTTTGCTGCCTAAGCCATTCTTTTACATTTCCTGGGGCACTGCTGAGGCGCCCAGCGGTGCCACCGCTCTCCTCTACGGCAGGGCTGCCCACCAGCAGGGCCCCAGGAAATCCGTGGGGCGAGGCCGTGGTCTGAAGGGGGGCTCTGGCCCCTGGATGGAATGTCGGCGTCCAGGCCTGGCCCTCCCCGCGTGCCTCTGAAGGGCCGGGCAGGCAAGCAGGGCTCCCGCTGGGCGGTCGGGTGCAGGGCCCCCTTACCTGCTGCCTGTTGTTGGGGGTGTAAGGGAGCATCGTCGAAACGTGGAACATGATCTCATAGCCCTGGTAGGCCGTGTAGAGGGAGTGCGTGCCTGTGGAGTCGGCTGCAAGGCAAAGCAAGGGCAGTCGGTGGGGGAGGCTCCTTGGCGGCACCAGAGGCTGCAGAGGACAGCTGGGGGACCGCAGGGACCTACTTTTGGTGTCCAGCTGGGCGGCGTACTTGCTGAAGCCCCGCAGGCACACCTTCTCCCCGAGCAGCTCCAGGAACTCCTCCAGGGCCGGGCCAGCCTCCTCGTTGTTGTACATCTCCTCCTCTGAGCTCTGGCTGGCTTTGCAGTACAGGATGCCCACTTTGTGCTTCCGGCAGAGCTGCCAAGGAATGGGGAAGGAGCCCCGGGTGAGACGCGCCCAGCAAGAGACCCCGCCTCTCAGCGACCAGAGGGGGAGGTGGAAAATGGGGGGGGGGGCAAGCGCAGAAGAAGAGGCAAGCCCCCCCCCCACTCCCAGCCATGTGGAAGGAGGGAGTGCTGCCTGCCACTGTCTCAGCCCCTGGCCAAGAAGAGGTGCCCAACCCCACTGGCTCGGCCCCCTGCACTCACCCCCTGCTCGTCCAGCTTACGCAGCTGCTCAGTCACTTTGGGCACACTCAGGGCCAGCCGCAAGCAATGGGTGTTCAGCTCGGGGACCACGTACTCCAGCGCGTCCTTGAGGGGCAGCCCGCGGACAGTGCCGGGCTTGGTGGTGGTGGGCGTGGCATCCTCCAGAACGGACCCCCGGAGGGTGGTCAGCTGCCGGACAGGCAAAGAGCGCGTCACAGGAGCCTCCCTTCTCCGGGCAGAGATGCAGCCGGAGCTTCTGGGAGCTCGCGACCAGCCCGCTGCCTGGGCGTCCGGCTCCTTGCCCCACCACAGCACGGCCTCGGCCCAAGAACTGGGCTGCCTGGGCGGGGGGGGGGGGTCACCTGCAGGCTCTCTTGAGGCCGGGGCTAAGTACAAAAATACACAGACACACACGACGCTGCCTTGCACTGAATCAGACCCCCAGCTCCCCCCCCCCGCACGGTTCCTCGGGGTCAGTAGTGTCAAGTCCGACTGGCAGCCGCTCTCCAGGGTCTCAGGCAGAAAAGGGTCTTTCAGAGCGCCCAGCCCTTCTCCTCACTAGAAACTGAGCCTCGGACCTTCTGCGTGCCAAGCAGAGGTTCCACCACTGAGCCAGGGCTGCTTGCCTCCCCAAAGACTACCCTGGCGCAAATCCCAGCTCCTTCAGCTATACCACAGCCCTGCAACTGGCACCACTGGGACTGCCCACTGGAACCTGCAAACGGCACGTGGGTGGCGGGGGCGGGCGCCCTGAGTTTGTGCCAGATGCCGCCAAGCGGAGACTGGAGGAGCGGGACCTGGCAGCGGGCAATGCGGAAGTCCTCGGCCTGAAACCCTGGAGAGCCACTCCCCAGCCTGAGCAGGCCTCACTGACCTGGATGCATGCCAGTAGTCCCCCGCGCCCCCCCCCCCCCGTCTCAGGCAGCCTCAGGGCTGTTCCTCCGCTCGCTGGCGGTCCTGCCACTGGGGCTGCTGGGGGTGGAGCCCAGGGCCTGTCCTCATCCCCCCTTCCTCCCCTCAGCAAAACCAGGTTTCCCCCCTCAGCTCCCGCCTTGCCAGGGATGTGAGTTCTGCACCACGGTGCCCTCTGCTGGCCTTGGGAGAGCTTCTGGCTCCACCGTCCAGGAGCTGGTGGCTGCTGCTGAACAGTCGAGGCAGCCCCCAGAGCTGAGAGGGGGCGGGGGCTCTTTTCAGAGCACCCCAACCCCCTCCCCGGGTGACGGCCTGCCCCTTGGGCTTCCCCACTGCTGCAGAAGCAGCGCAGGCCGAGAGCTCACAGATTAGAGCAGGAGTCTCGGAGAGCCCAGTGAGAGGTAAATGGGAGGTCATCACCAGACAACGATACACACAGGCCCAGAAGCCATGAGGGCTGGGCGGATTTCTGGGACTGCTCCCTGGCCACGGAGACACAGGCAGAGGGGCCGTTGCCCTGGGGCAAGCAAACGAATGGCAGGTTGCCTGGCAAAATTCCAGGGTGGCACCCCAACAGGCTGGCTGGCGTGTGCCCACATGAGAGTTCTGTGCTCCCGCACCACAGAAACACCAGGGGTTGAGCTGCCAGGAGGCCGGGGGGGGGGGGGTGTGTGCTTGGGAAGCCAACCCAGCAGCCAAGGACCAATCAGCACCAGTCTGTCCCCAGCAAGGCACTAAGACGGGGAAGGCGAGGAACCCGCCAGAGCTGGGCCACTGCCAGTGCCCAGGAAGGATTCGGGCCACCCAGAGCCAGGAACGCCGCCTCCCCACAGGGCCCCCTTCAGGGCCCCCGGGGGGGAAGAAGAGCCACCTACCTCGCTGGTGCGGAAGATGATCCTGTGCTGGTACTGAGGCCCGTGCTCGCGGTGGTCCTCCAGCTTTTCGCGCCTGAGGCTGACGGCCACGGGTCCCAGCTTCTCATCCACCCCAAAGTAGTTGGAATGTTCTGGGAAGAGAAGGGGCCAGACTGCTCACTCGGGGTGGGGGGGCGGCAGGCTCTTTCCTGCACACAGACGACCGGCCTCAGTGCCCCCGACCCACTGCGAAAACACGCCCTGCGGGGGCGCTGGGGGCTGGCAGGGCCCTTCTTATCCATCAGCCCAGCTCTGGCTTCCCCTCAAGGTCTCCCTGCCAGGCCTTCACTGAACTGTCCTCCCACTACGACCCGGCCCGGCACATGGCTGGCAACGTTCCCTCTAAGTTGTGGAGTCTTGTGAGCAAAGTTTCTGCTTTGTGAGCTACTGGCAATAAAGCTATGAGCGAGTGATTTGGCTACTGCATAAATTACTTTGCTCTGGAGCCATCCTTCCTGAGCTCAGACAAAAAAAATGTGTGAGTCAGAGGCTAAAAAACTGTGAGCCAGCTCACACTAACTCAGCTTAGAGGGAACACTGGGCAAGGGCCAGACTGGGCAAGACCCCTCCCCTCCTGCCCTGTGCCCTGCCCCCCCTTCCAGCCCCCACCCACTGGAGCCTCCGAGCCACTCGCCTTTGCCGTAGAAGTAGTCGTGGTAGTAGCGGGCACCCGAGTCCACGTGCTCGATGCTGTAGTGCTTCAGGCGGCTGGCATTCTGCTGGTGCTCCTTGGGGAATTCCAGCACAGAGATGCTGGCATTGGTGCAGTAGGTGGCTGGACCAGCCTCCCCTGGGCTGCCCTCCCCGCCCCCCGGGGAGCCGGCGGAGGCCCGGGAGAAGCTGACGTTGCGCTCCTGCTGGCCGCCGATCTCATTGCGGAAGTGTGGGCAGCTGAGCAGAAGGGCGTTGCTGTGGTGGTCTCCGGGGTCGGGTTCCAGGTTCTCCTTGTAGCTCAGCTCCTCGGTGCTGAGGAGGGAGGCGGCAGCGGTGGGGGGCTCCAGGCCCCCAAGGCCACAGGACTGGGAGACGGTGGCCGAGATGGCCGAGGCAGCAGAGGCCCCCGTGGCAGTGTTCCTCCTCTGGGCCACGTAGGCCCGCCGGGCCACCACCTCGCTGAGGTCGAAGAGCATGCTCTGGACATCGTAGTGGGCAAAGCTCTTCTGGCACAGCCAGGCACGGCCTCCTTCCAGGCCCTTGCCTTCCTCGGGGTCTTTGCCGGCCTCCTGCTCGCCTCGCCCGCTCCGCAGCTTCCTGAAGATGGAGTCCCCACCGCCCGCCTCCGCCTTGGGTACCTTCTTGCGGGACTTCTCCTTGTGCTGCAGGGAGAACTCGCCCCCCAGCAGGGGCAACCCCTGGCTGTTCCTGGCTTCGGCCCTGTTGCTCTGGGAGGCCCGGCAAGACCCCAGCGGCTGGGGGAGCAGGTTCCCGCTGCGGAACTCCTTGAGCATGTCGTAGAGCCGCTGCTCGGAGATGCCCTGCACGTCAACGGAGGAGGTGCTGCCGTACTCACGGAAGAGGGGCAGGCCGCTACCGAGCCGGACCCCCCGCGGCTCAAAGGCCTTGTCCCAGTCGCACTCGCTGAGGGTGAGCTCACTGCTGCTCCTGTTCCGCAGCGGGAGGGGCCCCCGGGCCGGGGAGCGCAGCCAGCTGTCCTGGAACTCAGCATCTTTGGACCTCCGCCGGGCCAGACGCTGGAAGCCTCTGAGCCCTGAGGGGACGGCCCCAGTCGGAAGCTGCCCATTCTGGAAGCCCCGCGGCAGCACAGAGGTCGGGGCCTCCAGGTCTCGGGGCGGGGCGGGGTCCTTTAGCCCTTCTCTCTTGGGAGGCCAGTCGGCAATTCTGGCCCGGACGCCCATTTTGGGCATGGCCGGGGTTGTGGTGGCCGGCCGCGGGGCAGCTGTGCCCTCGAGGTGCCTCGCGCAGCCATTTTGAGCCCAGAGCCCCAGGGAGTAGTAGTCGCCGCCTTTCAAGCCGGGCCCCCCCACGTCTCCACTCTCACGAACAGGCCGGTATGAGGTCATAGTCCCACGGCAGCACTGACTCCTGCGCCTGGCGGGAAGGCACGGCTCATCTCCATTGGGGCATGCCAGCCTCAGCCAGGGAGGAAGGGGCCCTGTGCCACCAGTCTGCCACAGCCCACTGGAGGACTTGCTGCTGGTCGCCTCCCTCGTGCCATCGCCGTGGACGGCAGCACTCGAGCACCCACACTGGCTGGACGGAGCTGTGGGCCGGGCCTTCTCCCCGCGCTCCTGGCTACTCCAGAGACAGGCACTGCCGGGACTTTTCCTGGGCCATCCTGAAAGGGAGGGAAGGGGAAACGGCACCTTAACCAGGCCTGGCTGGGATCACCGGGACCAGAAACAGGGCGGAGACAGAAGCACCCCACAGATAACCCCGAGGGATGCTGGAACTGGTGGCCTCCCTCCCCTCCCCCTCCCACTAAGCCCCAGGGAGAGGCACAGCAAAAAGGGCATGCGGGGGGAAAGGCCTGTGGGGAGGACCCACGCAAGCAAGCCAGGGCGGAGGGGAGGGGAAGCAGCATGGCACAGCCACCCCCCAAAACACCCCCCCACCCCGTGACCCTGCCACACCAGCAGAACCTGGCAAGCTCCCTCTCCCAGGAGGCCGAGTGGTCAGCTCTTGCTCCTCACCTTCCACAAAAGAGGTCCTGCCCCGGCAGATGCAGCCTGCCTGCTGGCTCACTCCAAAAGGGGGACTGAGCGAGGGCTGCCCTGGACCCCACCGGATGAGTCCCTCCACACCCCAGCACCCCGTGTCACTTTACACACGCACAACCCTCCGCATACCCTGCAGGCCAGCTGCCTCAAGAGCGCCCGTCTTTGCACCGAGCCCCCGAGCTTCAATGCTCCCGGCTCTCTGGCCCCTGGAAACCGGCTGTGCTTCGGGACGGGTAGAGGCACCTCCTAGGGCCAGCCTCAAACCAAGGGAGACTGTGCCCCGCTTGTCATGTCACCCGAGTGGCCGGGAGCCTGTCGAGCAGGGAGGCCCCAAGGCCCGGAACGCGCCCTGCCTTTGCGCACGTCTGACTGAGCCACCTGAACAACTCGAGTCGGCCCCCATCTCTGCTACATGAAACTGAAGCTGAGCTGCATCAATGCTCCCGGGGCCACGTGAGGAGCCCGTGGCAGATGCCGCCCTTGAGACTGCCCCCTTCCGTCCCGTCGCAGCTCCCTTCTCCACTCGGCCGTGGAGGGCCTGCCTCCGCCTAGAGCGGAATCCCACCTCTCTCTCTCGAGGGAGATAACGGAGGAGCTGGAACAGGCGCAGAAAGGGGCAACGCTTACTCAGAGGGCTGGGACCCTCCCGAGAAGGAAACATGGGATCCGCTGGGCTGGGGACTGCCGTGCTCGAAGGCTTCAACGCAGCAAAGCCCCCGAGGGGACGAGGGGTGGCAGCAGACATACAAAGTTTCACGGAGTCAGCAGTCAGTTCTAAAACTCGTAACTTTTGTTAAAGGAAATACATTCAGGAGAGTGCGGGTGAGAGATACAGACTGCCTATTTTAGCCAACTATTTTAGCCAACACAGGTCCAGCCTCCATGGGGCAAGGGGGAGAGATCATGCGCACCCTCTTTGTGTGGCCTGCGAGAGAGAAGAGGGAGGGAGCGGGAGCAGAGGAAACTGCCCCTGCTTCAAAGGGAAGGCTCAGGTAGCTGGAAGGAAAAGATGCGCTGTGGGTCCCGACCGCTCTGTCTGCCTAAAAAACTCCTTGGTGCCATCTCTCAAGTCCGAGACAGGAGACAGTGCCAAGAGACAAGACATGGACAGGTGAGGACTTGGCAGAGTTTTATGAAATTGTTTCTGGGCAAAGAGTCTGGGTTCTACCTCTCCCGTAATGCCAGTACTTTGAGGAGCACCCAGCCAAGTTGATGGCTGGTAAATTCAGGACAGTCCAAAGGAAGGACCTCTTCACATGACGCGCAGTGGGCTAATGGAACTCATTGCCACAAGAGGCCATGGCGGCTGCTTGCTTCTTTGACCTGCAAGAGGGCTAGCCATCACCACGGAGGACGTACCAGAGGGAGCCTACCTCTGAAGAACGCGCATCCCCTCCTCATGGGCTTCCCAAGGGCCTCTGCAGTATTTCAGGGAAGATGCAGCTGCCTTGTGGAAAGCCAAGACAGGTCCCCTAGCCCAAGAATCACGGAGGGGCGTGACTGCTCTCTTGAAGTATAGGAAGGGCTGTGTCGCTTGGAGGAGGGCAGGGAGCTGTTCCTGTTGGCAGCAGAGGAGAGGACTCACAATGATGGATTTAAATTATGGGCGGGAAGGTACCGGCTGGGTGTGAGGGGAAACCTCTTTACAGTAAGAGTTGTGCAATAGTGGGATAAGCTGCCTGGGGGGTGGTGAGCTCCCCCTCACTGGCATTCTTCAGGCTGGACAAACACTTGTCAGGGATGATTGAGCAGGGGGGATTGGACTAGATGGCCTGCATGGCCCCTTCCGACTCTGTGTAATTCGAACAGTGGAGTCAGCTGCCTGGGGAGGTGGTGAGCTCCCCGTGACTGGCAGTCTCCAAGCAGCAGCTGGACGAACACTTGTCGGGGTGCTCTGAGCTGATCCTGCGTTGAGCAGGAGGGGTGGACTGGATGGCCTCTGTGGCCCCTTCCAGCTCTAGTGTTCTATGACGTAGCCCACAGAGGGAGCCACAAAGTGGGGGCTGTTAGCAAGGCACTCTGGGAGGCAGGCCAGGCAGAACCTCCCTGCCCCTCCACGCCCACAGGAAGGAAAGCCTCCCGCTGCCTCTGGCTCTGCCCTTCTCCTCCGCTGAACTGCAACGGAAAAGCTGCTCCGGCCCCAGGCAGCGGGGGGGGGGGTCCCCTCTCCTCAGGGAGAAAGGCCAACATGATAAATCCGCCAGGCAAGAAAAGAGTCTTGGCAACCAGGAATGGCAACCGGCGGGCACCGCCCAGGGCCCCAGTGGATGCTCCTCCTGCCGTTCTGGGATGGCGCCCTCCACACCCTTCCAGGTGAACCTCCAGGCAGGGGTGGGGGGAGGTGGGGAGGGGCATCTGTGCCCTGAGCCTTCCGCCCTGGGCAGCCTGAAGTCCAAGCCTCCCACCCCCCACCAAAGCCACTTAGGGATGGCTTCCTGTTTCTAAATGGGGCCAGAAGACCAAGCTCCCTTGAGGGAGTGTCTCCTGGACATCCAGGGGAGAGGGCAGGACATCCTCTCAGGGGCCACAGATGGCCAGCTCTCCCACAAGGGAGCAGCTCAGCAGGGGCCCCGCAGGCCTGGGCAGTGTTCCCTCTAAGCTGGGTCAGTGTGAGCCAGCTCCCAGTTCTTTAGCCTCCAGCCCCCACATTTTTGGCTTAGCTCAGGAAGAACGGCTCCAGAGCAAACTAGTTTATGCAGCAGCCAAATCCCTCGCTCACAGCTTTAATGCCAGCAGCTCACAAAGGAGAATCTTTGCTCGCAAGACCCCACAGCTTAGAGGGAGCATTGCCACTGGGTGCCGCCTCAGAGGTCAGCCATGGGTGCTGGGAGCTGCTGGAAGCCCTGGCCACCCTGCTGCTGCACACAGACACCCCCCCCCCCCCAATCCTGCCTGGACAGGAGTGAATTCAGCCCCATTCTCACATGTTGCCTCTAGAGATAGTCAGGGAAGAAGAAGAGATTGGATTTATACCCCACCCTTCACTCCCCAAGGGAGTCTCAGAGTAGCTTACTGGCTCCTTCCCCTTCCCCTCCCCACAACAGACACCCTGGGAGGTAAGTGGGGCTGAGAGAGCTCCGACAGAGACTGCTCTTTTTCAAGGACAGCTGTGGCAGAACTACGGCTTGCCCAAGGTCATCCAGCAGGTGCAAGTGGAGGAGTGGGGAATCGAACCCGGTTCCCGCAGATTAGAGTCCACGCACTTAACCACAACACCAGTCTGGCGGAGGGCAGGCACAGTGTTGCTCCGGAGAGTCTGGGAAATGGGACCAAAGCCCCAGTCTCTGAGAAGCTGCAGGAGGTCCTGGGATCAGGACACAAAAGAAGCTGCTGAGGGGGGGAGGGGGGGATCACATTTGGCCCAGGGCCCCATAGGAGGGGCTGTTCACTTGAGCCCCCTGTGCTGCTTCCCCACAGAAATATGACTCATGGGCTCTGGCCCGGGGCCCCCGGCAAGGGTGTGTCCCTACCCCCACTCCCACCCGCTTTTCCATCAAAAAGACAAGGTCAGGACAGAGTGGGGCTCTCAGCCACTGTGGCCCGTGCTCCCCGGGGGGCCTCCGCAGGCGCCCCAAGCCCAGATTTAGAGGAAGGGGGGGGGTTTGAGTTTCTGCGGGGCAGCCACATCTGCAAAAGGCAGGACAGTGGTCATTCCACTCCGCACTACATTTCATTTCTTGTTTATGTGGCCTGCGGTCAGGCTGAGCCAGGCAACCCGCCCCCCCCTCCCACAGCTGGTTCCAGAGGCATCAGATACTGGCCCACCCTGCAAGCAGCAGCAGCAGCAGCTGCATGGAGCCCCCCCCCCCCCCCCGCCGTGTGCACAAGATCAAAAGCCACAGGCCCCTCTGCAAAGTGGAGCAGGCCAGGGGTGCGGCCAGCCAGGGGCTCTTGGGCTTCCACTGGGTACACCCGTGTTTTGTTTGGCTGCAAGGCGACCCCAGCTGCCACCTGGCCAGGCTTGGACTGGGCCTCCTTGGCAGATTGGCTGGCACCCAGGAGAAGTCCCCAGGGGGAGCCGTGTTGCCCAAGTCCTGGGGCGCCTCACAGATGAACAAGATTTATGCCCGCATGCCCTTTCTGAGCTCTGACTCCCGCCGTAATGGTGCCCCGGGGCTTTGGGCACACAGGGCTTAAGGGCTTCACCAAAAACATCTTTTGGAGATGTCTCTCCCCTATTTCCCGCCTCAGGAATTTGGACGTTTTGCTCTGGTGTGATCCGAGGAGGCCCACCTGTCCCCCCGGCACTCTGCTTGCCAGGCTCACCGTGCCGTTTCCTGCCTCCTCTCGGCCGGAACAGGCACCTCGGTCTGCCAGGCTGGGCCACAGCAGTGGAGCTCTTCTGCAGCCATTTCTGGTCCTGTGTGCGGGGGGGGGGGCACATGGGGGCTCGGCTCAAAGGCCTGGCTCAGGCAGCAGGATGCGGGCGAGAAGAGCCGCCCTCGTGACGCGGGAGGGATGCCAGGCTTCTGCCTGGCTGAGGGCCTCTGCTTGGCTGACCTACTTTTAGGGGGCGCACTGAGCGGGGGTGGGGGCTGCTCCCAAGCCATTAATGAGGGCAACATGGCTCCCACTCCCCGCCCGTTGCTCCGGGCAGTTCTGGTGCCTGCAGGAAAACTTTCCAGAGCACAGAGGCCAAACTCTACGAGGATGGCTTGAGCGCAATTGGCTGTTCCTCCCCAAAGAGAATCCCTCGGATGTTTGCTCTGGGCAGCTTTTCAAGGGCCTACCTGCACGGGGGGGGGGGGGGGGATCAGCTGCCCAGCTCTTTGCTACCATGGTCAAGAGCCTCACCCCCAACGGCAGGCAGTGCTGGCAAGACAGCATTAACCGGGGTGCCCCTGGACCACTGGAGGAAGGCACACATGACAGTCTTCACACCGAGTCAGGCCTCCCTGACTGCTGGCCTGCTAGGAAAGCACAGCACCTGACTTCCTCTGGGAATGAAAGAGGCCGGCTGCCTCCTTCCTTCCTTCCTTCCTCCCTCCCTCCCTCCCCCCCTGTGAGGGCAAGGGAGAAGGAGGCTTGGCTGACGCTCCCTCTTCTGTTGAGCAGTGCTTCCCAGCCGGTGGGTGGAAATGGGCCCTGGGCTGCCCCCTGCCCTCTGCCTCCCCTTGCCCACCTCTCACTCTCTCGCCTTCCACCTCCCTGGAATGCCGCCTCTTGGGGGGGGGGGGCAGCTGCACCCTGTGGGCCACATCTGCGGGTTTCTCCACGGCCCCTGGCTGGCCACTTTAGAAAACGCACTGCTGGACTAGATGGGCTACAAGGCCCTCATTCGCCTCGGGAGCCAAAGAAGCCAGGGGCTGGCCCTGCGTGGGTTTCCATGCCAACTAAATTTAGGCCCATGGGTCCCCACCGAAAATGCTGTGGCACAGAACACAACAGAGTCTCCTTCGGAAGCCCACCACAGAGCCCCAAAGCTGCCCCCTTTACAGCTGCCACGTCCTCCAACCAACACTGGTGGCACGTGTGTTGCATGCATGAGGAGCAGGAAACCAGCCCACCCTCCACACACCCACAGGCACAAGCGCTGCTTCCCACCGACTCCTGCCTCGAGCGCTTGCCCCTCAGCAATGCCCCCCTCGCGTGGGTGGGAGCGATTCAGTTTCTAAACCGCCCTTCCCCAAAAGGGCCACCCACCTCGAGCACCAGCATTTCGATGTCTCAGCCCTCCCCCCCCCCCCCAAGGGCCTCGGCCACCAACTGGAAGAAGGCAGAAAGAGGGCCCCGGCCAGCCGCCTCCTGCAGGTCCCGTTCCAGGCAGTGAGGAAGGGGCGGGCCAGTTCGGGATCCGTGTGCTTCGCAGAGGAAGCTGTTGCCTGCAGGAAGCAGAGCTCCGGAGGCCCCAGTTCACACCCGGACCTCTCCAGTCAAGGGATGGATGGGCAGGGCTGAGGAGGACCCTCCCCATGGCACCAGGCACAGAGCCAGCAGGGAGCCTGGCCCAGCAAGGCCAGGAGCCCTACGACGATGGGCACCTTCCGGGGCAGAGCCAGGGCTGCGGCCAGAGGCCTCCTTGCTTTCCTTTCCACAGGACAGACTTCTTGTGGGGGGGGGGGGCTTGTAAACCTTCCTGGCCAAGAGGTTTTCCAGCTGCGGAAGAGATGCCTCCCCTCTCCCAAGCTCCTTCCAGGGAGGGGGAGGCACCCAAGCTAAAGGCTCCTGCGGTTTGTGTGTGTGGTGTGCTGCCATTTTTGGAAGGGTCTGCCTCTCCAAGAGGGAGTTCAGAATCAACAGCTTCAGATCTTGCAGACACTGATCAGGGAATTAAATGCAAATCTTGCCCCTGTTTTCAAAGATTGATTATTCAAAGAGAAGGGATGGGAGGGGGGACGTAAATAAAATTAAAATGGGCTTGAGGTTGCTGAATAAAAGATACACAGCAAAATGCATTTCCCCTTCTGTAAAGGTGATACACTCAGCATGTGCAGGTCTATACCAGAGTAGCCCCACCCGCTTCAGTGGCCCAGGAGGGGTCCCCCACAGGGATCTGAGCTGCTGGAGGGCTTCCATCTCCCCACGATAAGGCAGAGGGGTCTGCTGACTGCTCAAATGAGGCAGGGGCAGAGGGCAAACAGCAAGAGTCCAAGGAGAGGAGAGACTCTGTCCCCCGGGCAGCATCTCTCAAAAGCACTAACAAGAAGCCATGCGGACTGAGGGCAAGGTGGCCTTTACGCCCTCCAAATGAAAACAAGCAGAGGCTTTCTCTGTTCCCTTGAGAGCTCACAGTAGCAAAGCAAGAAAGAAGGGTGTAACACGGCTCAAAGGACAGCCTTGCAAAGATCCCCCCCTCCCCATTTCAAAAAGGCGGTCTCCCAGCGGCTTGACAGATACACAGAGGCCTGGTCAGAACACAGCGGTTTACACAGCCTGCGTCACCTGCCAAGAGGCCCCATGGCCTCCTCCTTCCCTGCCCCCCTGGTGCCTCTTGCCACCACTCATCCCGTGGCAGAAAGGCCTGCATTCGACATCCGAGTGGAATGAACTCTGGGGGGCTAGTTTCCTTTCCCCGGGCTTGCAGGACAGAGCAGCACGATTCACTGAAATGTATCTGACCAGTGCAAGCACCATTCATTCTGCGCACGTCTCCAACGCTACGCAGCAGCACCTCTGAAGGTGCCACAATGCCAGACCCACCCACATTCCCCATCCCAACAGGCTCTTCCTCTGCCAAGCACACAGCGGGGCAGGCCCAGAGGTTAGGCGGCCTCTGCTAAACCCCACAGGCTCTGAGCCACTGCACAGCCATGGACAGGAAAGGAGGGGGCCTCCAAAGAGCTGCCAAGCTACAGGACGACAGGGCCGGGCGCAGGAGGAGGGCGGGAGGCCCAGGGAATGCTGCAGAAGCAATGGTCTCACTGGACCCCCACGGGCTCTTTTCCAAACTAGTGCCATCTCCACGCTCCATGGTAAGATCTCCTCGCTCACCCCCAAATGGCGCAGATCACAGGAGTGCACGCACGCATGCCCCGAGCACTTGTCCTCCAGCGACTGAGCAATGTTCCAAACACACACCCCCATGGGTTTTTACAAAAAGTGGCAAAACTTCAGCCATGACAAGACGCCTTTAGCAGCGAGCGCGCCTGGTCTACAGCGGAGGATACCCACCCACCACATTTCCACGGCAAGAACAGAGCCCGGAGCCAAGAAAGAGCCGGCAAAGCCTCCCCCTCGTCCCTTGAGGGCAGCACAACGAGGGGCCCTTTATACCAGCACATCCCCTGGCCGCCGCCCCCCCCCCCCCCCCCCCCCCGTTCAATGCAGGGATGAGGCTAACAGTGGAGCTCCTGGCTAAGGCACTGATCCCAAGACTTCTCCTCCTTGGCCTTCCGCTGAATAAGCGCAGGGCTCCGGCAAGGGGAGGAAGCTCGCCATGTGTCATCCCAATTACTCACGAGCCTTGCTGCCACTGACATTTCCCGGAGGAGATGGAGTCGAGGAACAGTCAGTCGGAATGCAGAAGGAATGGAGCGGGAGGGAAGGACACTGCACAGATGGTTGGGCCCAGTCCTATCCTGGTGCTGGAGGGCAAGGCGCTTACAGACTGCGCCTTGGGGTTGCTTCTTCTTGGCCAGGACCAGGTGGGCGCTCAGCCTCAGCGTTGGCTGGCCGGCTGGCCGGGGAGCTTTTCGGGTGAATGCTCACAAACCAGATGAGCACAGCAGTGACTCCGGAGTCAGCAGGAAAAACGGAGGGGGGGAGGAACCAGCTGTGCCGGGACGGAGAGACCTCGCTGCGGACTCCAGGCCAGGGTGCCTGCTCCGCTCTGCCGGGCTGCCGACCTTTCTGGCAAATATTCCAGGCGTGGAGGGTTCACAGTTGAGTCACTGGGAAGAGCCAAGGGGTGGGCATTTGCAGGCCTGGCCCAGAGCAGCCATTTCCGACTGACCGAGGCCCCCCCCAGAGAATCTCCCAGGCAGAGCCTCTGTGCTTCCCAGGAGAGTGTGATCCCCCCGGCTCCCCCCTCACATGGAGATCCCCCCACCCCACCCGCACCAACCCTGCAGGAGGGGAGAACCACAGAGCCACCCCACGGCCCTCTCTTCCCAAAGTGCGCCCGAGGGGAGATAGATAAATCCGAGCAGGCCAGGAGGAGAAGAGGGGGCGTGGTGCCTTCTGGCAAGGAAACAGAGAGGCCAGAACAGAAAGAACAGGCCAGGGCTGGGCGGGCGGCAGCAGAGGCCTCCAGGCTGGGTCTTGGGGGGAGGGAGGGAGGGAGGGAGGGAAGGAGGGAGGGAGCTCCCCACACACAGCTGTTGGAGGGAGAAGATCAAGTGCTTGGCCAAGGATGGCCTGCGAGGAGGAGGAGGAGGAGGAGGAGGAGGAGGAGGGAGGCAAGAGGGAGCTGGCACACCCAACCGCCTCTGCTCAGGTTGGGGGGGGGGCAAGGGGAAGGGCTCCACGAAGCAGAACTCCCCCTCCCACGCTCCTGGAGGCCAGTGGGGCTGTGGCTATTCACAGAGTGTTTCTGTGAGCAGAAGTTCCAGCTGGAGGAAAGTGGGATGTAAACATTTCAGGTTACATTATCTGGCTGGCCTGGACTCGCCCAGCACAGGAGCCAGCCCTGCAGCTGACGCCACTGGCATGGCATGTTGGAGGGGGCTGCCATGCCATGCGCACAGCCGCTTCTGTTCCACAGTTCCCACACCAGGAGCCAGAGGCTGAGCTGCAGCTGGAAACTGGCAGGCGAAGGGGCACGCAGGGCCTTGGCACAGAAGCCGCGTGTGGAGGAGCTGGCGGGGGAGCCCTGCGTGAGCCCCTCCTCTGTCTTGCTGGCTGGAGGGGGGGGGGTCCCAAGGGCTTCCTCCCTCCCCCGGCTCCTTGCACGAGGGGCCCCTGGCCAGCAGCGGGAAAGGCCCTCCGGCTGAGATGCGCACTGCCTAGGCAGTCTGCCCAAGTCTCTTCTGGCCAAGCCGGGCAGGGGAACGGGAGCAGGCCTCTCCTAAGCGCACAGGCAGGGAAACCATCCAGTTACCTGGAGAGGTGCCCCAGCTTCCTCCACAGGCTGCCTTCCAGCAGTTCCTCCCTCCCTCCCTCCCTCCGTAGCAGATCGAGGCCAAAGAAAGCGCTGAAACGCGAACCTCCTTGCGAAGCCAAAAGTGGCCATGCTGCCCAGCCAGCCTGGTGGGACAAAGGCCAGGACCCAGCTGCTGGGAATCCAGTGGAACCCCTTGAGGCTTCTGTGCCCAGGGAGGGAGGCCTCTTCTCCTCAGCTCCCTCTGGGGCCTCACGCACAGGGCCCCCCCCCCCCCAGGCTCTGCCTCCCCCTGGCCGGGCACCTTCTCTGCACCTCGTCCCACAAAAGACCCATTTCCTGCTTCGGGGCAGAGGGAGCAGGGCACGGCTTGGCTCTTTTCCCACTGGCTCAGGGCTGCCCTCGATGCCGGCAGGGCAAGACAGGCACGCTTCTTTGCTCACCCCAAAGTGAACTCTCTACCAGACCACGTTCAAGGACCGGCTTCTGCGGCTCACCGGGGGAGAATGGGCGGCTGGTTACCGTGCTCCAGGCCTTGCCAGCTGAGCCACAACCCTACCACAGGCAGCCTCCAGACACTTCTGCCTCCCCGACGGGCCTTTCTCTGGCTGGCCATGCCGCAGCATGAAGGTCTGGGCAGGAGGGAAGACGAGGCTCCTTTACTGAGCCCCAAAATCTGGGCCTGACTCAAGGGTGTGCCCAGGCAGGCAAGGCAGAACATCTGGGACACACCAGAATGCTGCCCCCAATCCTGCAGGGCCTGCACTGGGTCCCAGAACTCCAAGAGACAGGCAGAGGGAATTCTGAGCATTACCACACAGTTAACCCCACCCCTTCCCTCCAGGGCGGTCAGGGTGACATCCTCACAATGACCCTGCGAGGCAGGCTGAGAGCGAATGGCCCAATACCACCCAGCAGGCTTCAAGGCAGAGAGAGAGGATGGGCACCCGGGTCTCCCAGGCCCTAGGGCTTCACCTGCAGCACATCTGGGCTAGGGGCGTCCCATTCCAGGCCATGTTGCCAAACCCCTCTTATGCAGAACGTGGCAGCTCCACAGGACACAGAGGCCGCAGGGGCATTTCTGCAGTCGGAGTTCCCAAGACGCCCCTAAATGCTGCCATTTGGATGGGGCTGCGTTGCCTGGAGAGGAAACCCCCAAGAAGTTTCACGGCCTCCTCCGGGCCCAATCACTTGTGGGCAGATGGACTTCAGGAGGGGTTCTGGGGCACAGGAAGTCCCTAATGGGCAGGCAACAAGACCCCGCTGGCTGCCCCTGGAGCCCTCCGCCTTCTGCCTGTCGATGTGCAGTGCGCTCAGCAGGACGGAACAAGAGCCAGAAAGACTGGGACTGGGAAACTCCAGCGTGCCAATCCGCCCTCTGCGTTTCTCCTCTGGGACCGGGGGGGGGGGGGGTGGAAGAACTGGTGCGTGGGTGCTTCCTCTCTCCGGGCACACCCCTGCCCCTCATCTTCCAGAGCTCCCCTGGCCCACGTCTCCATCCTCCTACGTCTACATGGCCACGCCGTAGCCTGAAAACCCATGGCAGCCACAGAAGCCACCAACCGCCTCTCTTCTCACGCCACAGAGCCCTCCTGCTCAGCAGCCTCTGCCCACCAGGCCCCCCCCCCCAAGGAATTTGCAAGAAGCTCGGAGAAGAGCAGGGAAGCAATTTAACAAATTTACAGCTGGAGGGAAGACACGAGGCAGGGAGCCCCTAATGAACAGCAGTGGGAAAACATACTTGCTGGCTGCCAGAGACGTCCCCTCCGCAAACACCAGAGCGGGCATCAAAGATTTATGGGGCATCTATTTTTTATCACTGGGGAGGGAGCTGCTATTCAGGTTCATGCAGCACAGGCAAGCGGGGGGGGGGGGGGGGACAACTGTTCTTTGGGAGCTGAAGAGCCAGGCAGACGCAGTCAGTGAAAAGGGGGGCAGAGCCTAGCCATGGGGGGAACCTTCCTGTTGACCAGAGAGCCCCAAAGGGAAATTCAGGCTGGGCAGACGGGGCATTCACACAGACAAGGGCCACCTTCCACTCATGGCCCAAAAGGGGGCAGGCCAGGGCCTTCACCCCCACAGGCTCCTATATGCAGCCCAGGAACAAAACGAGCCCCTCTCCCCACATGGCTCTGCTGGTGCCCCCATCTCCAGACAAGTGATCTGGCTGGCCATGGAACCAAGTTCCACCCCACCCCGGCCCCCGGCCCTCTCCCCAGCGCAGGACTGCACCACCCCTCCCCTGGGGACCGCAGGGCCACCTCTCCCAACAACCTGACTAGCGGCCAGCACATAAGGCGAGGGGGGCCCTGCCTGCCTGCCTGCCTGCCTGCCTGCCTTGGAGGTTTTGTCACGTAGATTTCGACTCAGTCCAAAGTCACGCAGGAGCCTCCCATGCGGAAGCAACTCAGCACAACCCCAGCGCAACGCAGGCCTGCCCTGCCCTGGCACACCGAGGGGAGGGCGCGGCAAATCACGCACGGCGAGCTGTTGATTTGATTCCATTCTCTGTTTGCTCTCTCCAGGAGCGGCCTGCAGAGCGGCCCCCTCCCTCGCACCTGCAACCGGGGGTCGGCCTCGCCCGGCTCTCTCCTGTGCACACCTGTGGTCAAGGCTTGAGGGGTCCCCTTTCTAACCTCTGATACGGACCACGAGAATGGCTGGGGACCAGGGTATCTGAGGGACCCCCTCCTCACATTCACCCCGGCCTGGGCACTGAGATCACAGGAGGAGGCCCAGCAGTGTCAGGGGCCTTTTCGGCTGCAGCCCCACAGAGGGAGATGCGCCCGGCCGCCTCCCTGTCCACCTTCAGGAAGCAGCTGAAGACCATTTCATTCAGGACTGCATTGGACTGATTTCGAGTTATTGGCAGTCCTAACGGGAGTTTTTAAACGGTGACATTTCATGGGTTTGATAACTGTTGTTTCGTTTATATTGCAAGCTGCTGTAAGCTCTGCCAGTAGAAAGTGGGGTTATTGTGGATAGCTCAGTGGAAGTATCAGTCCAATGTGCTGCAGCCTCCATGCCCTGTTGCTGGCCACTGTGTGAGACAGGAGGCTGGACTGGATGGACCCTCACTGGTCTGACACAGCAGGGCTCTTCTGATGTTATGTTCTAATAAATGTTCTAAATCAATAAAATTAAAATAAACAAAATCCATAGGTGGGGCTGCTTGCTTGAGAGGTCATATTGCACCCTGGAGCAGGATTCCACACAGGTAGGCTGAGGCCTGCTTTGTGCACTACAGAAAAAGGCAACCTAGAAGCCAGCAGGCCCTAAAGTCAAGGGGAAGATTCCGCCACAGAGCAGAGACACGTCCACAGCCGCATGAAGAAATCCGGGGACAATGTGGATCCCCGCGAACCAAATCTAACTGCACCACAAGCGGGCCAGGCCAGGCCAGGCCAGCCCTCCATCTTCCAAGAGAGGCCCCCCAAAGCTCCAAGCGTGCCTGAGAAACACCTGCTGACCTTCCCAAATCAAGGAGGCCACAAAATGAGCCACTGAGCTGAACGAGGGACGAGAGCTGAGCAGCCCCGATTCCAAGCCATCAGAGGTCTTCAAGGGAAGGGCGCAGGGCTGGGAAGGCGCAGCTGAAGGAGAGCAGAGGGGACAGGGCAAGAACAGTCTCCAGCGCCACAGGCCCGTTGGGGAAGCAGGAAGAAGGTCCGGAATGCAGGAAACCCTAACTCTCCATGACAGACCAAGCCCAGCAAGATTCAAGCGGCCAGATAGCTTCAGATCCATCTGAAACGGGGCCAGGCCCGGAGCGGCAGATGCCACCCACTCTTCAGAGGCGCCTTCCCCACAAGACAGCCATTGTGGCCAGACAGGAGGCTTCTGTGTCAGCCGCAGCATCTGCCCGGGGTGGGGGGGGGCGTTCCCTTGCAGGCCCTTTTGCCCAGCTCACAAAAGACACACTGCGTTCTCGGGGGGGGGGGGGGGGTTGTTTCAAATATTTCGAGGTGTTACTGAGAAGCCTTTGGAGGAGCAGACTCCGGGCTACGGCGGTGTCTCAAGTCCGACCCTGCAACTCTGGCCCTGCCCCTGGGATCCATCCGCTGCTCCAGAGACAGCCAGCCAGCCAGCCAGCCTGCAGCGCAAAGAGTGATATCCCAGCTGAGGCAGGAAGAGTCGAGGGAAGGAAGCCCCTGGATGGGGGTGGGAGGGGACTCCCTGCCCACACTTCCAAATCCTTGCCAAGCAAGCCAATGAGGCGCACCTGGCAGGGATATGAGGCCCCCAGCACACCTGATGAGCAGGTCATCAGACGAGGGACGCCCACTCCTGCCCTCTCACAGGACTCAGACTCTGCATTGGGCCCCGGAGAGCCCCGGAATGCTGGAGGGGGGCCCAAAAGATGCCTGGCAGGTGGAGCAGGTGGCTCACAGAGGAAAGCCCAAGCCAGGAGCAGGCCTCTGGCTCCTGCGGAAGAGAGAACTCCACACCTGCCCACCTCGCCAAACTGGCAAGACCATCATCCCTGCCCCACCCTTCTGCCCTGCTGCCTGCCAGATAAGAGTGCCACCAGATAACTGGAGGACGCCCACCTGTTTCCCAGCCCGCGGGTGGCTCCACAGCCAGACACAGTCCCCAGCGGGAAGAGGTTCAGCCTGAGCAGGGCCAGCTCATGGAGGTGATTAACGGGCCCCCCCCCAGAGGCATGCCGGTGGGGCTTCTGGCACTGCCTGTCCCAGGAACGGGCTTGGAGGCAGCTGTCTGACAAGAGCACGGAGCCTGGGGAGGTGGGGGGAGAGGAGAGGCCACCCCCCCCCCAGCCGAGTGACTGCCAAGTTCTGGAGCATCTGGCCCAGCCAGGGAGCTTTGGGGACCGGAACCCTTGCAGAGACCTCCGCCTCGGGGATCCACCTCCCTCAGCTCCCCACTTCCAGCAACCCACTCCTCCTCCTCTGGGGCCGCCTTTATCTGGCTTCTAAAGGGTTTATTTATTAGGGTTTTTTAGCTGCCGCTCACCTAAAGGGTCTTGTAGCGACTCACAACATTAAAACCAATGAGGTAAAAACAATATAAAGACAAATAACAATGATAAAATATAGACACAAGCAATTCGCCTTCTAAGCTGAGGAGTCTTGTGAGCCAAAAAATCTACTTTGTGAGCTACTGGCAATAAAGTTGTGAGCAAGCGATTTGGCAACTGCATAAACTAGTTTGCTCTGAAGTCATCCTTCCTGAGCTAAGACAGAAATGGGTGAGCTGGAGGCTAGAAAACTGAGCTAGCTCCCACGAAACTCAGCTTTGAGGGAACATTGGACACAAGAACATAAGAGAAGCCAGTGTTGGATCAGGCCAGTGGCCCATCCAGTCCAACACTCTCTATCACAGTGGCCAAAAACACCAGGTGCCCTCAGGAGGTCCACCAGCGGGGCTCGGACACTAGAAGCCCTCCCACCGTTGGCCCCCAAGCACCAAGAATACAGAGCACCACTGCCCCAGACATAAGAGCATAAAAGAAGCCAGTGTTGGACCAGGCCAGTGGCCCATCCAGACCAACACTCTCTGTCACACAGTGGCCAAAAACACCAGGTGCCCTCAGGAGGTCCAGCAGTGGGGCCAGGACACTAGAAGCTCTCCCACTGCTTGCCCCCCCCCCCCAAAAAAAAACACCAAGAAGACAGAGCATCACTTGCCCCAGACTGAGAGTTCCTATCTATACCTTGTGGCTAAGAGCCACTGATGGATCGCTGAATGGACATTAAGACATTAAAGTACATGGCTATCACCGAACCACTATCAAAACAGACCAAGCATGCGGTTACCCTCCAAAAGTCAACTCAAACAATTCAGCCTTGCTGCACGCCCGGCAGGAACTAAAGTCCGGCAGGGCACGGATGTCATCCCAGAGTGCCTTCCGCAGGGCAGGGGCCACATCTGAGAAGGCCCTCCCCTCCCCTGGTGACAGCTGACGGAGGCATCCTGCCGGGCCTGGCACCCGCCAGAGGCGCCTAGACGATGATGACCAGACGGAGCATGGAGGGGTTGTAATGGGAGAGTCAGCCCTGAAGGTATGAGGGTCCCAGACCGTTAAGGACTTTGAAGGTTAGCACCAACACCTTGCATGGGACCCAGAGGCTAATTGGTAGCCCGTGCAGCTGCCGCAGAATTGGAATGGTATGACGGACCCCCTCCCAACACCTTAGACGCCCACCCACCCACCCACCCACCCACCCACCCGCGTGAGCTCCTGCTGTTGCTTGACTTCCCAGTCTTTAGCACCTTCTTGGGATTCTGTGACATCAGGACAGTTCAGCCAATGGCAGCAGGACATCCTCAGAGATGGCTTACTGGGAAGAGACCATTCGCTTTGGGTGTCATTATCTGAGTTCCCCCACAGCTCCTTTTCCAAACCAAAGCTATCATTCTGCAGCACGCCAACCACCACTGCTGTCCACGAAGAGCTGTGGTCTGGCGTGGGTTCTGCCTTGTCCTGTTGGGGTGGGGGGGCTTCCTCGACAAACACCGCATTTGGCACGCCCTCCTGAGGCAGAGCTCTGGGGAGGATCGAGGCTGCTGGCTGGGGCGGGTGCTCTGTCAGTTTGCACCCCGTCCAGAAAAGAACTGCAGGAACAGACCAGCCCACACCCAGCCTGAGCAAAGCGGCCAACACTCTCTTCTCCCCAAAGAGGCCCTTTTCCAGCAACCGCCCAGCTCAAGTTCTGGCCCTCATGGGAGTGGCAAGCAGGACCCCAGAAGTGACCCCTGGATGGGTGGAGGGCCTCTGTTCCTCCTGGGCCTGGGTTTCGCTAGCAGGCCGAGCCCTTCCTCCTCCTCCTCCTCCTCCTCCTCCACCCCACCTGCCCGGTTCCTCTGGCCCACCCGCTCTCAGCGCCTATCCTTCGTCTCAAAGAGACAGCTGCCTCCAGCAGCAGCAGCAGGAGGGAGGGAGGCAGAAAACACACAAGCCAGAGGGCTTCCCAGCCAAGATGGAAGGAAAGGAATTTGGCCTTCCTGCTGCCAGCTCCACCTCGACACCACCCCACACCTTCTGGGTGGTCACAAGAACCCCAGCGCAAGTCAGTTCTCACGGATTCAACAACTGTGACCCACAACTGTGGGGGGGGGGAGACCATGACCCAACCCCCCAGAGGGACGCTTGTCAAGCTGGCCTGATGTTTGGGAGCGCGTCCTCCAGCCGTTCCCCAAGGAAGGGGCAGCCTGGCCTGGTCGAGAGCTTCTGGGATCTGGCCCGGCCCAAGGAAGCCCCGATCGGTTTACAGCAGAAGCAGCTCACGACCACAGCTCCTCTTGTTGTGGCCGAGGGGGGGTCACCCCGAGCCCCAGACAGAGAGCCCCCCTGGCCTCCTCGGCTCAGCCTTCAGGCACAGAAGTCTTTATCCCCCGGGGGGGGGGGCCTTAAAGTCTCAGACGACAGACTGGGGGGGGGGGGAGACACCTACCGGATTAGCTCTATATCTGGGCCTGGAAAGCTCAAGCTGTGTGTGGCGGGCAGGGTAACAGATGCCCTCCAGACAGACACAAGTCAGTCAGCACCCGGGAGACCAACCGGATTCTTTTTTTTGGGGTGGGGGGTGGCGGGGGGGTGGTCCTAAGCTTTCGAGAGTCAAAGCTCCTTTCCCAAGACACTCTGTCTGACAAAGGGGGCTTTGGTCCTTGAAAGTTTGTATTACCCCCCCACCCCAATAATCTTGTTCTCTAATCTTGCTGGACTCAAATCTAGCTGTGCCGCTGCAGACAACATGGCCTCCCCCTCAAAAGACCCTCCGGACAAGCTCAGCTCCTCCTGTTTGCTGCCAAGATCCCTAGACGCTGCTGCCACCACCCCTGGCAGGAAGGCCTCAGGGTCAGGCTGGCCCCAAACACCTCCTGCAGCCTTAAGAGCACACCCTGCTCGGGGGAGAGAGAGGGGGAATAACTCAGCCTGAGTCTGGGGACACCAGCAGCACTCCCCCCCCCCCCGCCCAGCAGTTGCGCCCCTTAAAAACACAGACCCCTGTGCAGGAGAGGGGCCTCTCCCACGGGGGGGGGGGGGCGATCCAGTCCTTCGAGGCAGCTCCCAGGGAGTCTCCCCAGCACCCTTACGACAGCCTTGTAAGGAAGGCCCCTAATGCCCCCACACCCCCTTAGAGGCGGGAGGGCAGCAGCAGGTTCAAGGGTGAGGGCGTGGCTTCAGGCACAACGGACACTGGGGATCCCCCACCTCCCCCAGCCCCCGCTGGGCCTCACCAGCACCCTCTCTGCACCCAGCAGCATGTTCCCCCACACCTGGGCTTGCTGGGCGGCAGACTGCCTGCCTGCCTGCCTTCCTCACGAGGAAGATGACAGGACGGCCCGGTCCCCGGCGGCCAGCCAAGGAGCTGCATGGCCACTGAGAGAAGTCTGGCCTGGAGCCTCGGCGAAGGAGGACAACACCACAGCCAGCTGGCTGCTCCTCAAGACACCACTTGCGCCAGGCAAGCACAGCCGCTCTCTGCCCCACCCTGCCACCCTCGGGTCCAGTGGCTCCACTACACAGCCCCAGCAGAAAGGCCACGCAGCGAAGGGGATTTCCCGACGCGAGTGCCTGGGATCTGGGCCTTGTCTGCCACCCTGCAGCAGATCGGGGGGGGGGGGGGGAGCTTCACCCCCAGCAGGCATCCGAAGAGTTCTGCCACTGTTTGGGCAGGATCACAGGGTGGCAGGGAACGGCACCAGGCAACCCTTCCTCCCGGCCAGCCTTCAGCTCTCCTGCTTGCATGCTGCAGGGACCGGCAGACCAGACTGGGTCAGGACCATGCTGACAAGCTTGGGGGGGGGGAAGGGGGCTCTGAGGCTGCCCCGCTCTGCTCTGAGAGGCAACTCCAGGGACGTGGCCAGCCGGCCAGCCTCTTCCCTCCCCCCCCCCCCCCCCCGTGGCCAGTGAAAGGACAAGCAAGCGGCCCAAGAGCCAGACGCTCCCTCAAGACCGGCCCACAAGCTGGGAACCAGAGTCCGGAGGGGGGGCATGCCAGTCTCCAAGGGCAGGGGCAGGCCCTCTCTCCTCATCACGAGCGGAGCCAGGCCTCCTCAAGAACCAGCCGACCGCGTCCTCCCAACGGCCTGCCGACTGCTGCTCTCAGGCACACCCGTGAGTGGGGCAAGAGAAGCCCCCCCAACTGCCCTGCATCTGAGGAAAGCCCCCCCCCCCCCCGGCAGACACCGGAGTGGCAGGAGCTGAGCTCTGGCTGGCCAAGAGTCCTCCCAAGAATGGCAAGAAAGAGCCCAGGGTGCGGACTGTGCCACCGTTTGGGTAACACCACCGAGTTTAGCGGGCCGGCGCCAGGAGGGGAGGCCTTCCCCAAAGGCTCACAGCCTGGAAGGGGCAAAGGGGGGGGGTGTGACAAGGCCGTGCCTTCCCCTGCCTCAAGGCTGTGC
Organism: Lepidodactylus listeri; assembly: GCA_029233225.1. NCBI lineage: Eukaryota > Metazoa > Chordata > Lepidosauria > Squamata > Gekkonidae > Lepidodactylus > Lepidodactylus listeri. Next base: position 43,559,922 of record JARCFY010000020.1, read on the forward strand.
AGCGAGACCTGACTGCAGAGCCCGCGCCTGAAGCACAACAGAGACGGTGGGAAGAAGTGCCAGACGCCCAAGAGAGGCAGAGGACCTTTTCACTGGGTCCAAGCCCCCACCAAGCAGGAGCCTGGGTCCCTGGGTCCCCATCAAGACCTCAGCCCCCCCCCCCCGACTGAGAGTGCATATCTGCTGGGGGGCCACTTCCCCCTCTGGTTGCTGCCCCCCCTTACAGAATGGGCTCCCAGAAGAGGGTCACAGCTCACACCCTGCACCCCCCCCCCCCAGGCATGGGGCTTCTCCACGCTGAGTGTGAAAGTTTCGGATCTGTCTGCTGAGCTCTGATGAAACTGTCGTGGACTTGAGCGTTTCATTGTGTGTTGTGAGTATATGTTTTTTTTAATCCTATTATTTTGTAAGCTCCGCTAAACGTGTGGAAAGGTGGGACGTGGGTTTTTTAAAGAAAGAAGTTGGGGGGTAAACTTCAGAGTTCCCCAGAACCCTTCATCAAGGCCGGATGATCTGTCTCCAAAGGAGAGGAGGGCAGGAAAGGCTTTTCTCAGGGCACGAGGGGAGAGGAAGCTGCTTGTTGCCTCCTTGGAGACAGGCCAGATGGCAAGGCGGACTCCAGGCAACAGCTGGGAGCTGGGTGCAAAAGAGGCTTCAAGACGCACCAGAGGCTACTGGGAGAGAGAAACAGAAGGGCAGCCTCTCCCTTGGAGAACATAAAAGACTGCCAGAGTACTACTGACTCCCTTCCACTGCACACCACCTTTCTCCGCCCCCATACCGGGAACCCCCCCCCCAAGGCACTTTACACCTTCTGCCTCTCCTCTGTTTTATCCTCACAAGGACCCTCCACTGTCAGGCAGGGTGAGGGGGACTGGCCCAAGGCCACCCAGCGAGCTTCCACGGCAGAGTCGAACCCAGGTCTCCCAGACCCCAGTCCCAAGCGTTACGCACTACACTGCACAGGGTCCCTCCTGGGATTTTGTACAGTGAACACCCCCCCCCCAAGACCAGACTGCCTGCCTTCCTACCTACGGGGCCTTCCTACCTACGGGGTCTTCCAGGAGGACACAAGGGGCTCTCTGAGGGCGCTGGACGCAGAGGGTGGCACCTTCTTGCACAAGGGGCACACGGCAGAGATGCTGTCCACGCTGTGGCTCCAGTTGCAGCGCCACTGTTTAGAAGGCTCCCAAAGCAAAGCAGCCCCCAGCCCCAAAAGGCGCCCAGCCGAAAGGCCCTCCTCCGGGTGGCAGAAGGAGAGGGCTGTCCCAGCAAGGGGGCACAGGAGCCCGCCCACCCACCCCTTTGCAGGTCACTGACACGTCAGGAGATCAGCGCTGGAGGACACACTCTTCCGAGGCAAAGGGGCAAACGGGGCAGAACCACCCACGAACCAAGCGGCCTGCAGAACCCGCCTGCCAGACAACTCTCGAAAAGCCGCACAGAAATCACAGCACTGACTTTTCCACTTCATCTCTAAAAAGCGGGAGAAAGAACCCAAAATTCACACACACACACACAAAACTAACCGTACTTCCTGTGAGCTGAACTACCACATGCACGAAGTCAACATTTCTGCCAAGAACAGAAGGCAGAATGTGCAAGAAGCCAGCCTCCACACTGAAACAGCCTGGGAAGCACGGGGAAGGGAAACAGCGGGGGGGGGGGGGGCACGGCTCCCTTCTCCGCAGCCGACACTCCTCTCCGCCTTCCCCAGCAGAGCAACCAGAAGTGACACTCTCACAGCAAGACCTTCAGACGAACGTTATCAGGCCCCCAAAGGACAGCAGGCTGTGCTTTCTTCTGCCTCAAAAAGGGGAGGGGAACAAAGACGTTCCTTACCTTGCCGTTCATCCAGATGGGGGGGGGGGCTCCTTTGGTTGGCTTAACTCACTTCCCCCGTGCCCATCCCCGTGGTGTCACACATCCATAACCCGTAGCGTCAGGATTCTAAACAGCTCCCTGGACAGGGGCAGAACAACACAAAAAGGGAGGGGGGGGAAGGCTGCCGTGAAGTCGGGGTTTCACCAAGAAAGTGAGGCTCTGCCCTCCCACAGCTCCCCGAGGAAGGGTCCAGCTCATGACCAAGGAATGAACGCAGCCACACATAGGGCCAGGGAAGAGCTGACTCACGGCCATGCTATGGGGCAGCCGGGAACCCCGTCTTCCTAGAACCCGCCGCCCCCTCCACTCCAGAGGAGCACCGTCCGAAGGCCTGCCGCACACAAACTCTGAGGGAGACCACAAACAAGGCAAGCTCCTGGGATCTGGGAGGCCCGACCTCTGCCACACGCTGACTTCCCCCCCCCCCCCAGTCTCCCCTCTACAGCCCGGGCTTCCTGCACAAGGCTGGTGTGTGTGTGGGGGGGGGGGGTCTCCAGGATGGCAGTCTTGAGCACCAAAAGCCCTCTCCTGGCACTGAGCATTACCAGCCACAGCCCAGGCTCCAGCAGCCACCTCCGGGGCAGAGGGGAAGGATGCCCACCTTGGGAGAGCCAGCAGCTGGGGCCTGCTCCGCCAGACCCTCTGGGCAGCCTGGAGGGGGTTGCAGAGACGTTTGGGAAGAGGACGGAACCAGGCCCTGGCCAGAGGACACACTTGTGGGGCCGGAACACCAGAAACCATCGGAACCCGTTCGGTCAGACCACTGGCGTCCCCCAGCAAGGCTGAAGCCTCCCGCGGGGAGGGCAGGCCCCAAGTCCCTCCCCCATGCCACCACAACACCCCTGAGGCACCTTGCTGACATCAGCACGTGTCCTCCTGACCCCACCCCCACTCGAAAGTACCACCAAGTCTGCAGAACAGACCCCAGGAGGAGGCTTCCCCCACACCCCAGGAGGAGAGTTCCTGACAGAGGGAATGCCAGACCACCTCGCAATGGAGAGGGCTGCAGCAGGCAGGCAGGCAGGCTGGCCCAGGGAGAGAGCCGTTCCCGCTGCTGAGAGACTCCCCCGTCCAGAGCTCCGGGGGGGGGGGGGGTCCACGTGTTGGGCCTTCAGCCAGCAACAGCCAGCCACAACAGAAACTCCTCCCCCCCCAAGTCCTGTTGGAAGTCCGGCTCCGCCACAGCCTGAGCCTGCCCGGCTGCTCCCGCCCACCTCTGGCAGGTGCCTGCAGCAGGAATGCTTGGGAGGCAAACACAGCGGGGAGTGGCTGTTTGCTCAAGGACAACTGTGCTGGAGAGGCCGTGGCGGAGCATGAAGCCAAACAGAACCCTCCGGTTTGGGCTGCGGCTTTGTTTTCCTTATAGGAGGGCCTCTTGTCTGCTGCTGCTGCTGGGGGCAGGGGCCGCTGCCCACCAGACTTATCTGACCTGGCATCTACACAGGCAGAACCAATGCACCACCTTAGCCCTTCCCAGGGGCTATTTTTCAACACAGGAGTGACAGTCGAGTGGGGCAAAGATCTCCCCAGCAGCCAGGGAGGCTGGAGTCTCAGGGGGGACTTCCCAAGCCACCAGCAACCCTGCCCCAGCTCTTCCCCCGGCCACCAGCTGCAACTGTGGGCCTCTCTGCAGGAGCATGGGCCACTCATAAGATGACTCCACCTGGCCTGCTGTGAGAAGGAGTCCCACTCATGTTTCCACCCCTGAACTGGCGCAACAGTCTGAAAACTGGAACAAGGGCAAGAGAAGACTGGCACGGCACCTGCAGAAGCCTTGTCCTCAGAGCTGTGACACGGCCCTCCAGCAGTTCTTTCAGACCCAGCCACATTGGTTCTGCAACAAGGCTTCATTCTTGTGATGACTGTAACCCTCAAGCCCATGGCTGACTCAGGTATCTTTCCTGTTGTCCTCTTAAGAGTCCTCTCTTGAAAAATACTTCAGCGTCAGGCACATCGATGGGTCAGGCAGGCAGCTCTGGGTGTCAGAGGACGATGCGCAAATGGTCTCGTGTTGGGACGGCGGATTTCCACTCAGCAATGCCACCTGCTCTGCCCTCGGAAAGCCACCGGCCGTGAAGACGGAGACGGCACCCTCGCCCTGCCTTCCGCTTCTGTTACAAGACCCCAGCGCAGCAGCAGTCTGCCAGACACGTGGCCAGAGCTCGGAAGTTCCCAAGAGGTGCCCGCCTGCTTGAGAAGAGATGTTCGAAGGACAGGCTTCCCCACAAGTAGGAAGAGGCCTCGATTAGGGGGACCTCCAGAGAAGGAGTCTCGTGTGAGCTGCCTGCCAAGGGGGTTAGGAAAGAGCTTCTGCCTTCTGTGCCTTGGAAGTAAGAGCCCAGCAGCATGACTGCCTGGTCAACAGCTTTCCGCCATGCAGGTTAGGAGGTGCACGTTCCGTTCAGGGGATGTCCCAGCTTCTAAGAATTGGGCACCTGAGAACCGACCTACCTGGTGGAATCAACCAAAAGGATAACCTCTCCCAGCACCCTGCTTGCGGCCAGATACCCCCGGGAAGCCCCCAAGCCTGAAGGGAACAGCCGGCACCCTTCATCCCCCCCCCCCCCCGCAAACACACACACACCCAGCCACTGCCTCAGGTCCCAGCAGTTCCATTTGCCTACCGATCGACTGACTGACTTTGATTTATTGGATTTGTCTCCCACCCTCCCCTGTGTCCAGGCTCAGAGCTGGCAACACCACCGATAAAAACATTTAACAACCCAATATCACGAGTCTCGTACAGAAGTCCAATAAATACAATAGAATACCCAATAACCCACAACGAAGTCCACAATATCGTGGACCAGCAGCATAATCAAAGGATGGCATAGAAACCGGGGGGGGGGGGGGGGGGAGAAGTGAAGTACAACCTGTCTGATCGGAAAGGAGAGGGGAGAAGAAGGGGGAGAGGAGCAGGCCCTTCGTTCTCCTCAGCCACAGGCCCGGTGGAACTGCACCAAATCCCGCAGGGCCTGGATCTTGGCCAGAAGAGTGTTCCACCAGGCCAGAGCTGGACGCTCTTTGGGCCAGGGATCACCAGCAAGTTCTGGTCGCTGGAGCCCTAACGCTCTCTAGAGGGGCATTACCAGGAGAGGCGGGCCTAAAGGTATGCTGGTCCCCAGCCGTTTCTGGCTTTGAAAGTTAACACCCAAACCTTGCATCTGATCTGGTATCAATCTGGGGCCAGAGGAGCTGGTAGAGCACTGGCTGAATAGGTGCTCCAAAAGGCGTTCCCATAAGCACCTGCACAGCTCCATTCTGGACCAGCTGCAACTTCCGGGTCGGTCCCAAGGGTAGCCCTGCATGGAGCAAGTTACAGTAATCCACTCTGGAGGTGACAGTTGCATGGATCCCTGCGGCTAGGTCAGAGGGAGACGGGAAGGAGACCAAGTGCTTAACCTGGTGCAGGTGGCAGAGCGCTGCCTTTGTGATCGGGGCCTCCGCTGACAAGAAGGCATCCAGGATCACGCCCGGGCTCCTTGCGGTCAGTCCAGACGTTAACAGCAACCGTCAAGAGCCAGGAGTTGGCATCCCAGTCCCGCATCTCCCCGGTCCGTCCACAGGACCTCCATCTTCAATGGATTTAGTTTCAGCCGGCTCTGCTTTAACCAACCAACCATGGCCTCCAAACCTGTCCAAAACCTCTGAGGTGGCGTTTGGCCGGCTGGCCATCAACAGATACAGACCAGCATGCTGATGACACCCAAGCCCCAAACTCTGCACCAGCTGGGCGAGGGGGCACATAAAAATGTTAAATAGCATTGGGGAGAGGACTGCCCCCTGTGGGACACCACCCACCAAAAAGTATTGTGCCTCTGCCCCCGATCTTGGAGGAAGGAGACAAACCACTGCAAGGCTGTCCTCCGAATCCCCATATCAGCACGGCGGTGGGTCAACAAATCACGATCCGCCGTGTCAAACGCTGCTGGCAAGTCAAGCAGGAAACAACACATCTACTCCCCCTTTCCAGCCACACTCTCTGGCAGCGAGTTCCAAGGACTGTGCTTCCTTTCATCTGTTCCAAACTTGCGGCCAATCAGTTTCATCATCAGGCAACCCTAAATTCCAGCATCCCAGGAGAAACAGGTCTCTCGGCAGATCGTTCCAGAAGGGCAGCCAGGACCAAATCCAGGAGCCTCTTGGAGACCGAAGGTTTGGAGGGGTCAGCTTTCCAGAGTCAAAGCTCTCAAAGGGCACCCACAACCCCTAGGTGGTTTTCATCTTACGATTCAGACTGCTGCGTGAAATGACATCGGTTTGTTGAGGTCAGGCATACCCGGAATGAGCAAGGGACTTGGACAAGCTCCACGCACACGCAAAATCACAATACCTTCCCCACCGTGCATCGCTACCCAAGCTGTGGCCCATTCATCCGGTTCAGAGGGAGCCTTCGCAGTCCACTCAAGTTTGTCCCACTGGCTGCTGCCCACACCCTTAGCCACTTCACTGCTTATCCCAACTCCACAGCACTTAGCAGAAACCATCAACAGGCGTTGGCCCCAAAACAGATCCTTTGGAGGCCCCACTGTTTACTCCCTCCACCCCTCCAAGCTGATGCTGATGACTCTGTGCTCTTATCCCCTGCTTCCTATCAGTTAAGTGGTATTAGACCACCAGATAACCCAGGATCAGTTCATTTGGGAGCATCTGGACAGCTTGGTTGAAAGCCTTCCGACAGCCCAGGTCTGTTGTCTTTGATTATCCACGCGCTTGTCACCACCTTCAAAGAATCCCAAGGGGCTGGGTTTCCCTTTGAAGCACCCAGACTGATCCTGTGTGTCCTACTCCCTATTTTGTTGATCCTACTTCTGATCATGCCTTCCACCTAGTTATCTAGAACAAGTTAAGGGGCTGATTCCAGGGTCTCCCCCGCCTCAAAGCAAAACAAACAACCAAAACCCCCTTTTGGAAACCGGTGTTTGCCTCTGCTGCTTCTCAGTTCTCTGCTAAAGAGGGAAAGCTTAACGACAAAGTGGCCTGTTTTTTTGTTAGGTCTGCAATTTCTCTTTCGAGTTCTGTCTAAGGCCTCAGGGGCCTGGCTGAGATCTGCTGACCGGTTAATGTTTAATGTGTCCGTGAACCCTAGCCACATTCATCCCAGCACGGCTTTGCACAGTTCTTGGCATGCCTTCCCCCAAACACACTAGGTTCAGGCACGGGCATCTCTCTCCAATGTCACAGCGAGGACAAATGTACAGAATGGAGGCAGCCTCAGTGTGGTAGCCCTCCGCTCTCACCTGCGCCACCCAAAAGGCCCCCCTGGCGGGTTTCCTGCTTCCAATGGCTTGAAATACAGTTTTTACTGCATGACTTGGTATTTTCAACCACATACTCCTGAAGTTCTACTTTTGCTTGCCTAACTGCAGGAGTTTGTACTGCTTTTTCTTCCTCTCATCTGGGCAAGACATTCACTTCTCAGAGAAGCCTGGCTTTCTGCAGTTTCCTTCAGACGGGTCATTAACCATGCTCATTATCTTCTTATCTGGACGTTCTAAAAAACCTCTGGTGTAGATTCTGTCGGGGCGTCTATCTCAGACGCATCTGGAGAGCTTAAACCCTCCCTTTCAACTTACCCACTTTTCTCCCCCCTGTTTTGAAGCCAACCAGTGACCCTCCTCTGAACATTCTTGGCAACTTTTTGCTTCCTGCATACACGGCACCTGGTAGCACTGCGGTCAGTTCCACACCACGTACATGGCCACCAGACCCTACTGGGGAATGAGCTCCCCCCCCCCCGCCATCTGCTCCCTGACCAACCTCTATCTGGAAGCACAGAGTCTCTGGCACACTGCCCCCTCCAAGAATCTCTGTCCTGCTGGCAGGGGGGCAACTGCCTCCCCAGCTCCTTTGCCCCCCCCCCTTCCTGGCTGAACAGCACCTTTTGGCTGGGAGAGGACTGCTGTGTTCCCAGCGTTCCCTCTGCCAGGGGTCCTTGGGGCTCGCAGGCCTGCTGGAGGAAGCAAGCAGCTCTCCCAGTCTCTGCCCCACGGTGCTCGGTCGGAGGCCAGGCAGGACACCTGATCCTGCGCTCCCGGCCACTTCCTGGGCAGCGCGGGGGGGGGGGGGGGAGAAGCGGGCGCTGAATGCCAGGGCCTTCCCCCCTCCCCCCCCCGCTGCATGGCAGGTGCGCCCTCGCTCCCCCCCCCCCCCCGCCAAGCGAGGCCCCAGCAGCCAGGCTCTTCCACCCCGCAGGCAGACACGTGTCCAGCATACACACGGAGGAACCGGGCCCAGCTCTAGGGCTGTGCGGGCAGCTGCGAGGAAAGGCCGAAGACCCCCACACACAGAGGGGCAGGGCAGGGCGGGGCAGGGCTCCCCCCCCCCCGACAGCCCCTTCCTCCCTGTCTGGGGGGGCTGTCTCGGAGGCCAAGGCCGCGGCTGAGCGGCGGGAGAGGCCTGGAGGGACCCCGGGAGGAGGAGGAGGAGGAGGCCGGCCGAGCAGCTGACCCCCTCCCCTCCCGACCCCGACCCGGGCGCCGCAGTTCCGCCTGCCCGGAGGGCCACGAGACTCCAACTCCCACAACGCCCCGCGCGAGCGGCGCTCTCTCTCTCTCTCTCTCTCTCCCCCCGCCCGCCGTTGCCGCCCGCCCGCCTGGGGACGGTGGCGGCGGGGGGGGGAGGCCGGGCGCAGCGCCCCTCCGCGGCGAAGACTTCTCCCCCCTCCCCCTCCCCCTCCCCCCCGTCCCCGCAGGCGGAATGGACGCGCCCAACGGCCGCTCTCGGAGCAGCAGCAGGAGGCGCACTCACCCGCTCGCTCACTCACTCACCTGGCGCGCGGCAGCTGGAGGGGCGGGGGAGCCGGGTGCGCGCGCAGCTGGCGCGGGGGGAGGGGCGGGGCCACGCCGGGGAGGGAGGGAGGGAGCGGCGGCCGGCCGGCAGAGTCTCTCTCTCTCTCTCGCTCTCTGTCCCTCTCTCGCGAGCGCAGGGGGCGGGGCGAAGCAGGCGGGGCCCGCCCCCTGGACCACGCCCCCTCGCGTGTCTTAAAGAGCCGCGCGCAGCATCCGAGGCCCGCCGCCGTGGGGGAGAGGCAGCCTCTGGGCGTGTGCAGAGGGCCGAGCCCCTCCGCCCGCTCGCCCCATTCCCTGGCTTCACCACCACCACCCATCAGATCGCGTTGGCCGCCAGGAGCCCCGCCGAGGGGCAGAGGAGGGAGGGAGGGAGGGAAGGAAGGAGCCCCCCCCCCGGTGGCGGAGCCTCTGCTCGGAAGGTCCCGGGTTCGATCCCCGGCCGGCAGCGTCTCCTCCAGTGAATCACGGGCCTGCCTGCGAGACCCTGGAGAGCCGCTGCCGGCGCCAGGCAGCTTCAACGTTGTCCATGCGGACAGAGGGACCCTGTTTGGATGGGAGGGGCCGTGGCTCAGTGGGGAAAGACAGGACCTGCTTGGCATGCAGGAGGTCCCGGGTTCGATCCCCGGCAGCATCTCCAGTCAAAAAGGACCAGGCAGGAGGCAGTGTTCCCTCTAAGATGAGTTAGTGTGAGCTAGCTCACCATTTTTCAGCCTCCAGCTCAAAACTCTTTGTCATAGCTCAGGAAGAATGGCTCCAGAGCAAACTGATTTATGCAGTTGCCAAATCACTCACTCACAACTTTAATACCAGTAGCTCACAAAGTAGAATTTTTGTTCACAGGACTTCCCAGCTTAGAGGGAACATTGGCAGGAGGTGATGTGGAAGGCCTCCACCTGAGACCCTGGAGCACTATCAAGAGCATCCATGGTTCAGTGGGAGAGCCTCTGCTTGGCATGCAGAAGGTCCCAGGTTCAGTCCCCAGCAGCATCTCCAGTTAAAAAGGACCAGGCAGGAGGTGATGTGGAAGGCCTCCACCTGAGACCCTGGAGAGCTGTCAAGAGGGGCTGCGGCTCAGTGGAAGAGCATCTGCTTGGCATGCAGAAGGTCCTGGCCTCTCTGGTTAAAAGGAAGAACTCGCAGGTCAGGTGGAAGACCCCTGCCGCCCTGAAGCCCTGGAATGCGGCTGCCAGTCTCCACAGGCTACAAAGAGCTTGATGGACCATGGGTCTCCTCCAGCACCAGACACCTTCGTGTTTATTCACTGGGGGTGGGGGCTGGCTTTTCTCCCAGAAGAGGGGCTCGGCTTGCATTTCCAGGCCGCCCTGGGCTGGCCCCTCTCTGCTTCGCCTGCTGCTCCCTGCAGCCCCCTCAGAACCTGCCAGGATCCCAAAGGGCTTCCTTGCAGGGAATCAAGCCCTGCCTCCTTCCCAGCCCATCGCCGGGACCTGCTGGGTGAGCCCCGCACCCTCCTGTGCTCTCTCCAGCGCCCAGGCCTCCCCAGCCCCCCCCCCCCCCCCGCCAGAGCCAGGGCCAATTCCATCCGTGCCCCTGAGGGGTCCTGGGGCCCGGCTGCCTGTGTCCGCCTGCTGCTCTCAGACAGACAGGAAGAGAGACTCAGAGAGGGTGGCAGCGGAGCGCCCCCAGAGGCCCATCTCCATTCTCCCAGGACTCCCACCCTCCGCTCTCCAGCTCCCACCCCAGAGCACAGCACCAGGGGCATTTCCTGCCTTGGTGGGGAACCACGGAACAGGGCATGCAGGAGGAACTCCTCGGCGCCTGCCTCTGCTTGGCTAACTGACAGGTCCTCGCTCTCCCCCCCACCTCAGGAAAACCAAGTTCGTCCAGTTCTGCATGTGGCTTCCTTCCTTCCTTCCTTCCCTCCCTCCCTCCCTCCCTCCCTCCTTCCTTCCTTCCTTCCTTCCTTCCTTCCTTCCTTCCTTCCTTCCTTCCTTCCTGTTGCAAAGCGGGGCCAGTTCATGAGGCAGAGAGAAGAAGAACATCAGTGGAACATGCAGGGCCTTGAGGGGGCTGGGCGTGGGAGAGGAATAGTGTTCCCTCTAAGCCAAGTTGGTGGGAGCTAGCTCACAGTTTTTTTAGCCTCTGGCGCACACATTTTTGTCTTAGCTCAGGAAGGATGGTTCCAGAGCAAACTAATGTATGCAGCAGCCAAACCGCTCGCTCACAGCTTTAACCCCAGTAGCAGTTCACAAAGTAGAATTTTTCCTGACAAGAAGACTCCACAGGGTCTTAGAGGGCGCACTGCAGGGGAAGGTATTCTGGGGAATTTTGCCAGAGGAGGAAGAAGAAAAGGGCTCCCGCCCTCTTCTAGCAGCCAGGGAGACCCCCTTCCTTTGTTTCCTTCCATGTGTGGGCTTGGGGGATGCTGAGCTATCTTGTCGGTTGGAGGCACACAGCAGGTTGATTTTGTACAGGCTCCAAGCCCAAGGAAGCCCCCGGGTGCCAACTCATTTAACTTGGAAGAAGAAGAAGAGGAGGAGGAGACTGGACTTCTACCCTGCCCTTCCCTCAGAGTCTGAGTGCGGCTGACAATCTCCTTCCCCTCCCCACAACAGACACCCTGTGAGGGAGGCGGGGCTGAGAGAGGTGGGGCTGAGAGAACAGCTCTGAGAACTTGTGACTGACCCAAGGTCACCCAGCTGGCTGCATGCGGAGTGGGGAATCAAACCCGGTTCTCCCGGATTAGAGTTTGTGCTCCTCACCACCACACCAAAGTGGCTCTCTTTGGCAGCGGCTGCCAGCACAGCACACGGGTCGACCGTCACTGCATGGCTGAAGGGAAGCTGCGGCAGCTGTTCTGTGTCAGAACTCCAAAGGAAAGGTCAGGGACCACTGCCATGGGCTCTCGGCCTCCACTGTAACATGCCCTCGCTCGCCTCAGGGGCAAAGTGCGGCAGTCGCCTTCCCTTCCCTTCGGCCTTGTCCTGCCGTGGGAAGGGACCTCAAGGGCGCCAAAGGGACCCGGGTGGCGATCGGGTTTGGTCAGCGGAGCGGAGGCTGCCGTTTGATGCCTGGCTCAGTTCTAAGGGACCCCCTTCTGAAAGAGACCTCTCTCGGAGGCTGTGGAGCACCCAAGGGACAGCATGCACCCGCCTGCTCGCTCTGCCCTCAGAGTAGCCTTGCCCTGTCAGCAGTCCTTTGACACCCATTCCTTGGTATTAGGAGCTCCTCACGGATGAGAGGGAAAGGCGTTCTTTGAACTCGAGAGTCAGCAGTGGCCAAATTCGCTTCTCAGTTTTAGACCAGGCTGGGGACAGAGAGAGGCCTGCCACTTTTCGTGTGCTTGGTGACAAAACTGTCATCTGCCACCATCAGTCTGATTCCACCACTAGGGCAGCAGCATCCCCCCAAAGCCAACCAGGTCTCCCCAACCGAGCAGCAGCAGAGAAGAGAGCACCTCTGCTGTTCCCTCCAAGGAGGCCAGATGTTTGGGGCCAGCTCTCACCCCACTGTGTAGCCCACCCCACAGTTCCAGAGGTTTGTGCCAATTAGCAAGAAGGATCCCTCCCTTTCCTCTCACCTTCTTCCCTGGCTTTCCTGCCCCACAGTTGCCCGCCTGCATGGCATCACGGAAGTCAGATCCCCTGCCAGACTTTCCTGCTCAGACACCAGCGGCTTGTCTTGCCAGCTCTGAAATGGGGTCCTTCTGGTTTCCCAGCTCTCATGGAGCATGAATGGGGTGCCCCTGGCTGGGGTGCGTGGGCTCCCCCTGGCCTGCTCTCCCGGCACCTCTCTCTTCTCGGGCCACTTTGCACCCTAATGCCAAAAGAGTTGAGGACTGGGGGGCGGGGGGGCGGCTTTATCAGGGCTGGCACAGACTCTGCCAGCTTTGGCCCCCTGTGAGGCCCACAGTAAGACTGTCTGGATCACTTTGTGCTGCACAGCGGGACAAAGAGGGGCCTGAGATGTGCCCCCCCCACCTTTCCCTCCTCCCCCCATCGAATAGGCTTTAGGGATTTTCCTTCCCTGAGACACAGAGATTGCTTCTCCTCCCATAGGGATAGATGGAGGCTTCGGTAAGTAGCAGATCTACACCCCCCCACTCCACCCCCCCACCCCCCGGACACACACATCTTGAAAGAGCAAGAGTCCAAAGCAATGTGGAATAAGATTCAAATCCACAACATTCAGAGTTTCCCTCCCTGCAGCCCCAGAGGGCTTAAGATGGCAACTAAGCCTTATGGCGGCCTATCTTGGAGATCCGCAGGTGCGTCCCAAAGACGTGTCAGCTGCTGCTCTGTTGGTGTAACCACTACGCTAGTGTAGAACCAGACTGAGATGGGTGGCCGTGTTAGTCTGTCTGTAGCAGCAGAAAAGAGCCCAGAGTCCAGGAGCCCCCGAAGGATTGACAAAGGAGGAGCTTTCGTGAGTCACGGCTCACTTCTCCAGACTGAAGAACTCCAGAGTGATTCACAGAAACTCACATCCGGCCACAGACGGCAGAAGCAGGAGCTTTCCATGAGCAGAGCAGGCCATCATTGGCCTCCAAAAAACACCCCCCCCACACACACACACACCCCGCTGCTGCCTCACTTGCGCCCCCTGAGACTTCAGCAAGGTTATGCTGCTGAAAACCCTGACAGGGCTCAGTCCACGCAGGGAGAGGGGGACAGCTTTGCCTCTAGGATGCCATCTAAGTCGCTGGCCAGCCTCATCCCTCCACAGAAGCTGATCCCACACACGGCCCTTAGTCCACCCAGCCAGGACATCTGCAGTACCCTTGCTGCAGCACAAAGCGATCTAGCCGTGGCAGCCCCCAGAGCCCTCTTGGAGCAGGGCCTCTGCCGAAGGGCCACCGGATACCAATGAGCGCCACCAGCGCCACATTGTGGTGTCTGGCTGCTGTTGCTGCCGCTGCTGCCACCCAATGAGGCTTCTGCGCATGAAGGGGACACTCTGACCCAGGCATGCCAAAACATATGGCCCGCGGGCCAGAACCAGCCCATCTGGGGCTCTTACCTGGCCTGCGAGCAACTGATTGCCTTTATGGCCCGATGGCGGAGGCTGTGCATGGTGTCCCTGCATGCTCCCTCAGCGCTAATGGGTGATGGGCGGTGGAAGTGGGAGGGTGGGCGTCAGGGAAATACTGTAAGGAAATACTGTAAGAATGTTAATGTTTTAAGCATGTTTCTGTTTTGAGTAAAGAATAATACTGTTAACTGTGTTTGCCTGTGTCCTTTATAAAGTTTATATCTCCCATATCTGGCCATCGCACATATGTAGCACCTTTAGAATGTGTTTTTATGATATTAACTGTTTTTTATTGTTTTAATGTTTTTTTTATAGCTGATGGGCCTTGTAAGCCCACCTGAGTCTGCTTTGGCAGCGAGGGCGGGGTATAAATCAAGTGAATAAATAATATGTTATGGCACACACGGCCTGGCCCAACAAAGTGACATTTATGTCAAATCTGGCCCTCGTAACAAATGAATCTGACAGCTCTGCTCCAATGCTCCCTCTAAGCTGTGGAGTCTTGTGAGCAAAAATTCTACTTTGTGAGCTACTGGCATTAAAGTTGTGAGTGAGCGATGTGGCTACTGCATAGATCAGTTTGCTCTGGAGCCATCCTTTCTGAGCTCAGACAAAAGTGTGTAAGCCAGAGGCTAAAAATCTGTGAGCTAGCTCACATTAACTCAGCTTAGAGGGAACACTGCAGATCTGCTCTAACTCAAATGCTCGGCTGGCCCACTGCATCCAGTCAAGTTAATCTATCTTTGGTCCTCAAGTCTGCAAGGCAGAGATTACACACACACAAACACACACACACCACCACCACCCCACCCCCGGCACGCACACACAGTATTCTAAGCCCTCTCATATCGAACAGGAAAACCAGGTTAATTTGCACTTGACCCGGGAAGACACTCTCATATTGGAGCACCACCAAAACACACCAGAGCTGGGCTAGAGTGAATCCAAGAGGAAGATTGGGCCTTTCCAGCTGTAGTTAGCCGGGACTGTGGGTGCCATCTTGTGTGTTGGAGGGGTACTGCGCAAGTTGCTGCTTTAGGGATTGGCTGCCAGCTGTAAGGAGCACCCGTTTGCTTCCATTTCTGCTCCACTTACATGGCTGTCAGTCAAGCAAACGTTACACGGAGCTCTTTAGCCACTGTCACTCTTTCGTCCTTCAGCCCTCCTCCTGCAAAGAGGTTAGAACAAATAAAAGGAAGTACTTAAGAACACAAGAACATAAAAGAATCCATTGTTGGATCAGGCGAATGGCCCATCCAGTCCAACACTCTTGTGCCACACAGTGGCCAAAAACACCAGGAGCCCTCAGGAGGTGCAGCAGTGCGGCCCGGACACTAGAAGCCCTCCCCTGCTGCCTTCCAAGCACCAAGAAGACAGAGCATCCCTTGCCCCAGACTGAGAGTTCCTATCTATACCTTGTGGCTAACAGCCACTGAAGGACCTCTGCTCCAGATGGTTATCCAGTTCCCTCTTGAAGCCGTCCATGCTTGTAGCCACCGCCCCCACCTCCTGTGGCAGTGAATTCCACCTGTTCATCATTCTTTGGGTGAAGAAGGACTTCCTTTTATCTGTTCTAACCCAATTTCTTTAGGGAGGAGCCAAATCACTCACTCACAACCCTTTAATGCCAGCAGCTCACAAAGTGGAATTTTTGCTCACAAGACTCCACAGCTTAGAGGGAGCGTTGTCCTGCGTTCAGGACCAATCCATACCGACAGTTCCCGGGAAGAAGACGACCTCCCTCCCCGGCTCCATCCAGACTCCCTGCTGCCCCCTGGTGTTCATGTGTAGCCTCAACGGCTGCAATGAAGGCAAGAGGAAGGGTAGGGTCCTTTGCCATTGCCATGGAAACAGTAAATAGTTGCTACAGCAGTGCAGGCCGCCAATGGGAAAACCCCAGTCTGCCATCTCCCTTCCTCTTGCAGCCACTGAAGGCAGAGCCAAAGGTGAAATCACTGCAGAACCACCCTTGGGACTCATCCTGGGTGACCCAAGACAAATCCCTGTATTGTTCCCTTTGTCACTGGTAGGTGCAGGCTTATTTAGGGCCCTCTCTCCAGTTCACACAGCAGAGACTGGTGTGCACAGAACAAGGTCTACGCATTAACAAGGAGACACAGGGACATGAGTGACCGTCTCCTGCAGCCTCTGCTTCTAGCTAACAAACACAAGAACATAAGAGAAGCCAGTGTTGGATCAGGCCAGTGGCCCATCCAGCCCAACACTCTGAGTCACACAGGGGCCAAAAACACCCCAGGCGCCACCAGGAGGTCCAGCAGTGGGGCCAGGACTCCAGAAGCCCAAACAGTAGAGAAGGGCCAGCGTCCAGGAGCACCTTAGAGACTAACAACATTTGTGGCAGAGGAGGAGCTTTTGTGAGATGCTGCCACAAATGTTGTTAGTCTCTAAGGTGCTCCTGGACGCTGGCTCTTCTCTGCTGTTACAGACAAACTAACAGGGCTTTCGTTGTTGTTTGCAACCCCAGGGACCACACCAGAACAGGGCCTCCTGTCTTCCACCATCCTCCAGAGTTTGCTCGATAATCTTAAACAGAACTAAGCAAGGGACTCCACCCCTGGGACTAAACCAGTTCACACAGATTGCAGGGAGGGAGCAGACTGCGCCTCTGTACTGTATGCAATAAACATACCACAAAATTAGGGTTGCCAGCCTCCAGGTGATGGCTGGAGATCTCTGGGAAAGAGATCAGTTCACCTGGAGAAAATGGCCACTTTGGGGGGTGGATTCCAGGTCATTACCACCTGCAGAGGCCCCTCCCCTCCCCAAATCCTCCCCAATCTCCAAAGAAAAACTGCATTTCTTCAACAGAAGCCATAAGAGGAAAGAGCTCTTCTGCGTCCAGGGACTTTATCCTCTCCCCTTGGGATTGTTCAGATCTTCCTGCCGCCCAGAGGAAGAGGCTGCTTTTCAGCCATTTGGCTGTTTCCCTCTCTGTGTAGAGCCTTCTAGCAGATAAGATAAAGACTCCAAAACCTTAGTAAACATAAATAAAACAGGAACACAGCAGAGAAGCAAAACAAAGAATGAAAACATAACACCCACGTCCCCAATAAGAGCTTAAAAGAGAAAAAGATAAAATGAAATAAAAGCCACAAAGGCGGAGCACAATCTTGAGCATCTGTTATCTCTCACCAAAAACCAGAAACATGAAATTCAGTGTGGCTCCAGAACATTCTAGCAAGGTACGAGATGGTCATCCTTCAGCCAGAGCCATTTGCCAGCACAAGCCCCAAAGAGCGCTGTGTCCTTGGAACTTGGTGATGCAGCCCCCCCCCCTTCCCACCAGCTACCAGTTGGCAGCTGTGTTCCAGTTCACAAATACAGAGCACCACCTCAGCAGCTGAAACCATGGGGTGCATTCTCTGGGGACAGGGCATTTCTCTAGAGATCATAACCACTGCCGTTCAAAATGTCTTTTCTTCTTCAAATTAGCACCCTGGCACAACACAGTCTTGCCCGCACAGGGCTCCTGGTCCAGCTGATGGGACTCCTCCTTGCAAGAATACTTCTGGCTGGGTTTTGCCCCGAAGCATGGCGAAGGGGCCCTGAAGGGCCTCTTCTGGAGCTCCCAGCGGGGTCTGCTCAGCTTCCTGAGCAGAACGGACAGCCGAGCACAGAGAGAACGGAGCGGGACCAGCCATTTCTGCTCAACTGGCTCCTGGCTGAGGCAGGCCCCCCCCCCCCGCCAAGCCTCTGCTCTGCACCAGCCGGTCCCCGTTTTACATGCCCCCCCCTCCCTGCAGGACAACTGGGCGCCTCTTGTGTAGTCCACTTCAATACGGTTTGGCCACGGGGATTTGCCCATTTGCTGAGATGCACAGACCAGCTCTCCGTGGCACACGGCCTGTTCTCCCCTTGGGGCAGGGCCACCTGTAGCCGGCAGGGGTTCTCGGTGCCTCTTGCCCTTGGCAACAATCCTGATGGGGGCCCGACCCAGACTGGGGACTCTCAGCTTGGGTTCAGTCCCTCTTCTCTATCTATCAGTCATGCCAAATCAGTTCCACCCTTCGCAATCTGAGAGTAGCCGAATAAGTGGGTTCCTCTCAGTCACGATGGGTGTTTAGTGGCGATATTGCGCCTTTCCCCCTTTCCAAGACCACTGAGCGGAGTATTTAATTAACAGAAAACATCCTGTAAAGACCTGGGTGGAACAAGGGCCCCTTTGGCCAGTGGCTGCTTTTTTTGCCTTCTTCATTTTATAGAATCATAGAATCATGGAGTTGGAAGGGATCTCCAGAGTCATCTAGTCCAACCCCCTGCACAAAGCAGGAAATTCACAAATACCTCCTCCCCCCACACCCCCAGTGACCCATGTCCCAAAAATGATTAAAAAAAAACCCTCCAGGATCTCCAGCCAAACCGACCTGGAGAAAAATTGCTTCCTGACCCCAAAGTGGCGATCCACATTTCCCTGGGCGTGTCAGAAAGGGCCACGAGAAGAACTAAGTACTGATGCAACCCTTCCTGCCCTCCCTCTCATGATCTGTCCAAGTTCACAAGTTTCTTGGCTGGCAAGACCCCTGAAAGTCCGAAAGACGCCCCAGTCTTCCCAGGCCGCATCCTGCCTACAGCCCATTGGTCAGAATGTGCAATGATGTCACGGTGGTTCTCTCTCTCTCTCTTGGCTCCAGGATTCCGGGGATCTCAGCAGGTAATCCCTGGCAACCACCTTCCTCTTGGCTGCTCCTCCTCTTGGGGTGGGCCCGCTCACTCTGCCTCCCCACCCCCCAGTGCCTCTGCCACTCGAGGGCTAGAATGCCAACACCCGTGGCAGAACAGGGCAGCTTCCGTTGTGCCCACAGTACAAAGGGAATTCCTGGAATATGGAGCCTCACGGAATATGAAGCCCCATTGTTAGGCTGGCTCCAGACAGCAGCCCCTGATGGATGGCAGAAGGTCGAGGAGGAAATGGAAGGGGCCTGCTGCCCCCTTCCACACACATGCAAGACTATAGTGCTGTGGCATGGAGGGGGGGAGTGGGGGGGGCACACACACGTCACCTCCTTCTAAGGTGCAAAGCGCAGGCCAGGAATGGGCTCCTCCAAATAGCTGCCCTCAGGGCTGTAGAGCATTCTTCCTGGAGACTCACCAAAGGTAGATCACTCAAACACCAAAACTCAAGTCTGACAGGCTTAGACACTCAGTCTAAACGCTCTTTCTCATATAGCCACACAGGCTGAACTGTTTGTCTCTCTTAGCCACACAAGCTAGACTCTCTCATATAGCCACTCAGGCTAAACTCTCTTGCTCATAGCCTCACAAGCTAAACTTTCTTTACACACCTCTCCACCCTTGTCTCTTCAAGAACCCAGACATCTCTCCTCCCACACTCTCAGTCATCTGTCAACCACATCACACTTGTCTCCCCCTATCATTCTCCTTACATTACTGCAGTCCCACTAAACATTTAAAGAAACACACACACGAAAACATGAAATCATTACAGGAGACCTTTTCCTCCTAGAGACCTTGGAGAGCCACCAGTGGTCAGTGGAGACAAGACTGGACCAGACGGAGGAAACAGACTGACTTGGAATAGAGCAGCTGCTTCAGACATTCCCCTTCCTTGGTGGTGATAGAAAGTGCCATCCGTTTGCAGCTGACTTGTGGAGACTCTGCACAGTTTTCAAGGCAAGAGGTGTTCAGAGGTGGTTTTGCCATCGCCTGCCTCTGCGTGGAGACCCTGGCCTTCCTGGGTGGCCTCCCATCCAAGCTCTAACCGGGGCCGGCCCTGCTGAGCTTCCAAAGATCTGAGGAGATCAGGCTAGCCGGGGCCTCCAAGGTCAGGGCAGAGATGTTCAGAGGTGGTTGGCCCTTGCCTGCCTCTGCATCTTGATGTCTTTGGTAGCTTCCCATCCAAGTACAAACCGGGGATGACCCTGCTGGTTGGCTTCTGAGATCGGATGGGATCAGGTTAGCCTGGACCACCCAGCCCTGGGCTTTCCTTCCTTAGGGAAAACCTTTCAGGGCCAGGTGAATATGCCACGAAGATCATTTTAATTGGATCGTGCATTTTATAGTTGGTGAATGCATCCAGTTCTTTCTACTGTTCCTATAATTGTTTCTAAAATGTTGCTGGTCCTGATCAGCCCTCCTTCCTTTGGGATGGGGAAGGCAAGGAACTTAAGCAGCTAAGGAAGCCATCTGGAGACCTCCCTGTGGTGGGTGAAAAGGGCAGGAGAATGAGGAGATTGTTGCCTCCCGGGTCCCTCCCCCTCTAGAGCAAGGTGGCCAGTAGGCTAACCACCCCCCCTCTGTGGTTTTACCTTTTTGGGCAGCAGCTTTACCCCTCCCTTCTGAGCCAGTATGCTGGAGCCTGCCCGCATCGTGCCCCAGTGGAAGGAGCTTAAGTGCCAGCTGAGAGGGAAACTGGAAGCACAAAAGGTAGCGGAGAGGCTGGGGGCTGTCTGGGGTGTGTGTGTGTGTGTGTGTGTGTGTGTGTGTTGGGCCTGTGTGATGGCTTCCCACAAATAAACTGTCCTCAGATCCTCTCTCTTGAACAGCCTTTCGTGGGAAGCAAGGCCTTTCCGCCCCACGGGGTGGGTTACGGTGTCCAGTTTTGACTCTTGTAGACTCTAGTCTGGGAGAACCGGGTTGGATTCCCCACTCCTCCTCCACATGCAGCTGCTGGTGTGACCTTGGGTCAGTCACAAGTTCTCTCAGAGCTGTTCCCTCAAGGGCAGTCCTCGGGAGAGCTCTCTCAGCCCCACCGGCCTCGCAGGGTGCCTGTCTGTTGTGGGGAGGGGGAGGAGATGGCCAGCCGCTCTGAGACTCCCTTGGGGAGTGGAGGACGGGGCATAACTCCAGTCTCTTCTTCTCCTCCTCCTCCTCCTCCTCCTCCTCCTTCTGGAACAGGGCTCACCAGAGGGGCCGGAAGGTATTCGGCTGAGCGACAGGCCGAGCATCCTTTTCCGGGAGAGCTGCTACCCCAGCCTCATGCCGCTGATCTGCTTCTACGCCGCCGACTCGACCCCCTGCTTTGCGGCCTTTGCCTGGAGGAGTGCCTCCAAAGGGAGCAAGAGCAAGGTGAGAGGCAAGTGGTCATGGGCCTGCAGGGGAAGAGATGCTCAGAGCCATCTCCCGGCCCCAGCCCAGCCCAGCCCTGCTCTCGTCTGCACCCCATCCTCTGCAGCCCCCCGATCCCCAGACAGGCCCAGTCCTCTCCCAGGGTGGGTGGGAGGTCCTGGGCCTCCCTCCCTCCCAGGCACTGGCGCCTGCCCACTCCCCTTTGGGAGGTTGCAGCAGGGGTCCACATTCCCCCCAGGTAGGGTTGCCAAGTCCGAGTTGGAAAATACCTGGGGACTTTGGGGGTGGAGCCAGGAGAAGGTGGGGTTTGGGGAGGAGAGGGGCCTCAGCAGGGTACAGTGCCACGGAGTCCACCCTCCAAAGCAGCCCTTTTCTCCAGGGGAGCTGATCTCTGCCAGTTGCTGGAGATCGGTTGTCAAAGCCCCGGGAGACCCCCAGGCCCCCCCTGGAGGCTGGCCGCCCTCCCCCCAGGCCTGGCTCTGCTACCTCCAAGAAGCCCCCTTCCCTCCGCTGTTTGGGACAGAATGCAGGCACAGGCCTAGCCGGCCTCTTCTGCCTGTCCGTGTGCCCACCCCGTGCCGTGGCAGCCCAGGAGCTCCTTTCCTCCGACAGGTGCGTCTCTGGACATACAGCCTGGAGGGTGAGACCCCTGTAGTGCAGAAAGACTACGCCATGGCAGAAGACCCCAAGGTCCTTCTCATCACTCACATCCCCAGCCGGAACCTCTGGGTGGCCTACTGCAATGACATCCACTTGCGAGTTTTCGGGGACCACACGCAGGACTTCCAGCTGCTCTCGGACAAGAGCTCACCCTGCTCGATCACCAGCATGTGCTACAACCCGGAGATGAGTGAACTGGTGACGGGCGCCATCGGGACGCTGGCCTTCTGGTCCTTCAGTGCAGAGGGAGAGCCCTCGTTGAGCATCACGCAGACAGTGTCCATCTCGAGTGGCGAATTCGTGCACTTCCTCTTCGTGGAGAAGGAGCGCCACGCGCTGGTGGCCCTGTGTGAGAATGTCATTCTGGTTTTCGACTACCACGACAAGGTCAAGATCCGGGCCTTTCAGGTGAACCAGGGCGTGTCCCTCACCTGCTGTTCAGCCAACTGGCTCCAGAGCTGCCTCTACGCGGGAGACCTTGCCGGGGACGTCAAGGTGTGGAACTTTGACACGGGGCTGCAGACCAACCAGTTCAAGGCCCACCTGAGCGCCATTGTCAGCGTGGTCAGCCGGGTCTTCGTGCACACCCTGGTGACCGCCTCGCTGGACGGGCTGATGAAGGAGTGGAACCTCAGCACCTGCGAGCTCCTGCGGCGGGTGGACATTGGGGAGCCGGTCTTCCAGATGCAGTTTATCAGCGAGCAGACCTTCTTCCTCCGCACCCAGCACACCTTCTCCATCCGGACCATCAACAACTTCTACCAGCTCTTCAACAAGCCGAACTCCATCCTCAAGAAGCTGGTGCGGATCCAGTGTGGCCCGGACAAGGCTCGCATTCTGGCAGCCACGGAAGACGGGGTCATCCGCTTCCTGTCCCCGGTCACGGGGGAGATACTCTTTGTCACTTGGCCCTTCCAGCTGGTTGAGAAAGCCCTCGACTATGTCTACGACCCGGACCAGGAGGAGCTCTTGGTGACGATGGGCACAGCGGACGTCTACGTGCTGGACACCACCAAGAACCCCTGTCCTTGCAAATACATCCTGCGCACCACCGACTCCGTGGATGACAAGGTGTTGTGCCTTGCCTACAGCCGCCTGGACCTGGCGGGGCGCACCTTCAGCTTCATCTTCAGTGGGTACAAAAGCGGACGGGTGCGGTCTGTCACCCAGCACCTCTACCGGATGGGGAGTCGTCGGATCCATGACGGCAACGTGGTGGCCCTCAGCAGCATCTCAGCCTCGGGGAACCTCTCCTACCGCTCCCGGGAGTCCTCCTACCTGTGTTCCTACGGTTCTGACGAATACATCATCCTGTCCGATGTGATCTTGAAGAAGAACACCTTCCTGGAGGTGGAGCCTTTGGTCTGCATCCCCAGCTTCCATTGCCGGATCGACCACCTCCTGCTGATCCCAGGCTACATCTGTGTCCTGACAGAGCACAACCGAGTCCGGCTGTGGCGCCAGGCCTCTCTGGTCCCTGGCAGGAAGAACCCCTTCTGGAAGGAGACCGGCACCATGCACTCCTCCTCCATCACCTCCTTCGACTACTGCCACACGCTGAGCATGCTGGTGACCGGCGGCTCCGATGGCTCCGTGCGCCTCTGGGACATCCTGGGACAGATGCTGGTGGAGTTTGACACCAGCCTCCGGTTCAGCCGGGTCTGCTTTGCCAACCAGCGCGGGGACCTTGTGGTGGGCTGCAACAAGAACATCTACTTCATCTCCTGCGTCACCTACCTGCCCAGTGGGCATCTCAGCAAACTGGCCGCTCGGCACATGAGGGACGATGCGATTGAACGCCCGCTGCCCTTTCTGCCCCACTTCCTCCTCCACTTTGACATCGTTTTTGTGCCCAAGTAAGTGGCGGGGAGGGGCGGGGAGGGGAGGGGAGGGGGCACAAGTGGAAGCAGAGGGCCCTGTCCTGTCTCCCGTTGCAGGGTCTGCTTGCCGCTGGGTTTGCACCAGCAGAGGTTACCTCAGGGTAGAAGGCAATTGTCTGGGAAGGTCCGACACTGTGGTGGTGCCGGAAAGTGCTGTCGAGTCGTGGCCCTTATGGCGACCCTGCAGGGTTTTTCCAGTGCCAGAGATCTTCAGTGGTGGCTGGCCACTGCCTGACTCTGCGTAGCAATTCTGAGCTGCCTGGGAGGAGGTCTCCCACCCAGAGACTAACCAGGGCCGACCCTGCTTAGCTTCTGAGATCTGACCAGGCCGGGCTAGGCAGGGCCACCCGGGTCAGGCACACCAGCTGTTTGGTGGGCAATCTAGAATTCCAGGAACTGGGGCTCAAGCATGGGCCACTGAACTTGGGTCACCTGCCTCTGTGACAGATACATTTCCACTTTGCTCCCCTCCACTTGATGTCTAAGAAGGCCACTGCTTGGGAACAAGTTGGTTGTGTGAATTCACCCATAATCACTGGTAGGCTGGTGGGGTGGGGTGGGGTGGGGGACAAGCAAGCAGGTGGGGGGAATTGCACACAGGACTAAGCCTGGTTTAGTGGCAGGGGAAGGAGGAGGAGAAAGGACAATGAAACGTATCGGTGTTGGAGGAGACACCAGGGCCCAGCTGGCAGAGGATCTCAAATTCGTGATAAAAGAGAGTTTTCTGGGGCTCGGTTAAGGGAAGAAGAGATGCTGCTACACTGAAGTAGAGAAGCCTGGGGATGAACAGCCTAGAACAGGGGTGGCCAGACTTGCTCAAGGTAAGAGCCACGTAGAATAAACGTCAGATGTTTTAGAGCCACAAGACATGAACACACCCGTTTCTATTGGGAAATATGCAGATTTGCATATTAAACTAAAGAGACAAATGCGTTCTTCGAGCCATGCCATTCTCCTGGTGTGGCAGGGCTTGGAGAACACATTTAACTTTAGATGGGGAGGGAAGGGGAGAAAGACAGAAAGAAAGGTGGAAAGAAAGAAAATGGAAAGAAAGCAGATAGATGGGAGAAGGAGGAAGGGAGGGAGAGGTAGAAAGCAAACAACTTTGACTTTAAATGTGTCCTCCAGGCCCCCCACACCCCAAAACTGGCTGGCTTGGCTTGAAGAGGGGATTTAAAGAGATGCCTCCTCCAAGCCAGCCAGCCGGGAGTGGAGGGGGGGGGGGGCTTTGAGAATGCATTTAAATTTAAAGTTGCTTTCCTTCCCTGCTCCCCTCTACCTCAAGCCTACACTGGCTGGGGAAAGGAAGACCAATCAGGGAGGCATGCCTCCCCTTCGCTTCCCCAGCCACCCTGCCAGTAGCCACATAGTATGTGTGAAAGAGCCGCATGTGGCTCCCAAGCCACAGTTTGGCCACCCCTGGCCTAGAACAAGGGTCCCCAACTGTTTTCAAGGCTGTGGGCACTTTGGTATTCTGACACAGCATGGTGGGAGCCATCACAAAATGGCTGCCATAAAATGGACGCCTCATGGAGTGGACTCAGCCACAAAATGGCTGCCACATCAGCTATATACAGTGAAGATCCTTATTCTGTGGGGGAAGCTGCTGCCAAAGCAACATTTTTTTAAAAAATCCAACTCCCCCTCCTCTAAAAATACCTGGTGGGGGCACCAAGGAAGGTGTTGCTGGGCGCTGATGAGCTCCATCATTGAGGGCTCCTGGTCTAGCAGGTCTGTTCGTGGGACTCTGGTGTGCATTTGTGTCTGGCCTTCTTGGGGTGTGGCCCTGCAGGGATGGAGAAGGGCAGTTTGTGCACCTCTCCCCACCTGCTCGGCTTGAACTGTTTCTCTTCGAAGGTACTACCAGGTGGGCAAGCACGCCAAGAAGTACGAGAGGCTGGAGCCAATCACCAACCACAAAGAAGTGGTGATGGAGAAGAGTCTGGTCACGGTGGCGGAGCGGGCCGGCCTGGATGCCTGCGCCCTTCCCCAGCCAGACTTCTATGGCATCCCCCCAGGCTTAAAAGAACCAGTGCCAGCGTTTGCCATGAAGTACCAGCTCTTGCCACCGCCTGCCCACCGGAAAGCTTCGGAAAAGAGGCCTGCTTCCCTGGACCAGCCCCATCTGCAGCCTCGTCGTGGACTCCCACCACTGCGTGAGAGCGTCCCACTGGGCCACCGGCTCCCTTTCTGGACCGGGGACTCGTGGCCCATTGCCCCAGATGGCTACATCCCCAACTCAGTGATCCGAGCCCAGCTGTTTCCCAAGGGGACCCCCCCAGCCCTCCAATGCGGCTTGGCAGTGACGAGGCACCCCTTGCCGCGCCGCATGGTGGTCAAGGTCCCCGTAAAAGAGAGCCGGGAGGCCGAGTGTGCCCCGCTCGAGAAGGCGCGGAAGAAGAAGGCACAGAGGAGGAGGCGGGCCGTGGGCATGCCCGAAGGTCATCGCCGCCGGGACTTGCTGGCGGACATCGTGGCCAAGCCCTGGCTGCGGCACAAGCCCAGCGAGGTCACCCTGCAGAGCGTCACCCGGGCCATTCTGGAACTGATGGACGACGTGCCCTTCTCCACCTACCTGATGTGCACGGCTGCTCTTGTCCAGATTGCCGAGTCCTACACGCTGCCCCCGGAGATCCAGGACCAGGCCTTCGAGCGGCTCATGAAGGACACCGACCACAAAGAGGTCAGCCCCGCCGGGGTCCTTGGGTGGAGCTGAGTGGGCCACAGAGTCTCAGAATCAGAGAGTCGGGAGGGGGACCTCCAGGGTCGTCCAGTCCAACCCCCTGCACAATGCAGGGAATTCACAAATACCTCCCCCCTCTCACACACTCACCCAGGGACCCCTGCTCTATGCCCAGAAGAGGGCAAAAAAGCCCCCAACCCGCCCCCCCCAGGATCCCCGGCCAAACTGGACTGGAGAAAAATTGCTTCCTGACCGCAAAGTGTAAGAAAGGGCCACAAGAACCAAGCAGTGAGCCTCTGCTTGAAAACCTCCCTTAGTCTGGAAGGGCTCCAGGCCTCCCCAGGGCATACTCTCTCTTCCTTCACTGGCCATCTCTTCTTTGGGGGAAAGGCCGTCATGGGGGGCTGGGGAGGGGGCAATACGGGGCCGGGAAAGAAGGGGAAATCCTGATGAAATCTGGAAAGTTTAACTGGTGAGGGCTGGAAACAGGAAACAGGGGCTGGTGGTCCTTTGCTGAGCTAAGGCACATCCCTCCAACAGAACTGCCATGAGTGGGGTCCCCGAAGTGCTCCTCTGGACCACTTCAGCATGCTGGTTCTTTTAAACAGTCTAATATTTGGACTGTGTCAACAAGATCTAGTGGCTGACGCAGCCTGTTAAAGGATTTTGGTGGGCCTGAATGCCAAATGTATTGTGTTGCTTCTTGAGTAATTCCATTGGCAGTATAAAAGAAAACAAAATGAAACAGGAAAAGCACACCTGTCATTCCCTTTATCCCCTCGCCCCCCACCCCACCCCGCGGTTTGCAGGTGGTCTATACTTAACAGTTGCTGCTTACCATTTTAAGGGGTTAGTGGAATACTGACAAAGCAGCATACCGACCTCCCCCTTCCTCCCACAGCCCCAAATACCTTCCGGAGTGCTGCTCTTTGGGAAGGGGGGATCCGGAGGGGCAGCCCCAGGGAGGAGAGGGAGGTCTGCAACCAGGCAGGGTGGGGAGGGAACTGGTCAAGGACAAGGTCCACCCCACCCCCTGTCACCTTTTTGCCCCTTGCAAAGAGCACTTAAAATGCAAACCCAGTTTATTGAACCAGGAAGGGGGGGGATCAAGGCAGGAAAAATAGGTGCAAAGACCCAGACGGAGGCCGCACAACTGAAGCGAAAGTCAGTGTCGCGAGAAAGAGTCTTTTTACTCTTTTTTTGCCATCAAGTCACAGCTGACCGAGGGCAAACCTGCAGGGTTTTCAAGGCAAGAGGCGGACAGAGGTGGCTGGCCATTCATTGCCGGCCTCTGCATCATGACCCTGGTCCTCCTTGGCACCCAAGTGCTGACCAGGGCTGACCCTGCGGAGCTTCCGAGGCCTCCAGTTCAGGGCTCCCCCAGAGCCTCTTGCAGCCTTTCCCCCAGAGTTCGCTGGTTTTCTGTAGGGATTGGCTATGCTTGAGTTGCCACCTCTGGGTTGAGAATTGGGGGCAGAGCTGGGGGAAGGGCAAGTGGGGTGTAATGTCATAGATTCCGCCCTCCAAAGCAGCCAATTTCTCCAGGGAAACTGATATCTGTCGTCTGGAACTGATCTCTGTAATCAGATCTCCAGGGCCCACCTGGAAGTCAGCAACCATTTGGGCAAGGCAATGCTCTTTTTCTAAGAAGCAAGGAAATCTGTCTGGCTTCTAGGATTAGGTAGGAATTCAGTCTGTTACTCACTGGAGTAACAGGGACAAATGAGGCCATAGTTTTCACACACTGTGCAGCGGGGCCCACTTCGAAACTTATTCTACTTTTCAGTGCCACCTTGCAAGGCAATGCAACACTCATCTTCCCCTCCCCAAAACAATGTGCAGAACTCCACATGAAATCTCCCCATACCTCCTCTTCCCTCCTGGCCTTGGCGTCCACCTCATGGTCCTGATCCACACACCCTGAGTGCCACAAACTGTGCAATTTGGGCTGCATGTCTGTGTTAGGTAGATAGGGGAGCACGCAGGGCTGCAGCACTGGAGGGGGGGGGGGTGGCAATGCTCCCCCTAAGCTGTGGAGTCTCGTGAGCAAAAATTCTACTTGGTGAGCTCCTGGCGTTAAAGTTGTGAGCGGGCGATTACTTTGCATAACATTACTTTGCTCTCCAGAGCCCGCTCCTTCCTGAGCCGAGAGACACACTGACTCAGCCTAGAGGGAACACTGGTCCAGAGGCGAAGGCTCCAAGCCCAGAGAGCTTCCCCTTCCCTCAGTAAGACCCTCCACTCAGCAGCCACTCCACGTGCAGAATGCCATGCATTTTCCACCTCCATTTTCACAACAACCTTGCAAAGTAGAGCATTGCTACTTTCAAGCTGCAGAAGGGAAGCTGATGCTGAGGCTTACCCAAAGCCAGCCACCGTGACTCCATGGCAGGAGCAAAGCTCAAGCCCAGCTCTGCAACTGTCTCTACAGCCACTGGGCTCGCAGGTGAAGTGACATGGGGCCCCGTTTCTTGTCCCACAGGTGAGGATGCGCGTGGCCGCGTGGGAGGCCCTGGGGAAGATGGACCTCCTAGATGACAAAGACGTCGTCCTGCTGGCCAAAGCGCTCATGGACGACAACACTCGCGTCCGCGACTTGGCCCGGTCCTTGCTGGACTCCGTCGCTGGCATTACGGACAAGTTCGTCCTGAAGAAGGAGATGCACCGTCTGGCCAAGTGGAGCCTCGAGGACTTGTGAGGATTTTCTTCCTTCGGGCCGGGAGGGGAACGGGGGGGGGGGCATCACGCCCCAGCGGTAGGGGGTGCCTTGAGGGGGCCGTCTGTCTCCCCTGAAGGAGGATCTCTTTCCCATTGTAGATAAGTTTCGGGGGGGGGGGTCGTGGCTATTACCAGCTGCCAACTGACATGTCCCTGGAGGACAATCTTCTTGCAAAATCTGGCCACAAAGTCCTTCTAATACCATCTCGTATGGGATCAAGGCCCAGAACATGAATCACACAGAGGTGCTTAATAGTCGGCTTGCATATTTATTTGTTTAAGACGTTTGTTTTCTCCTTTTCTTCCTTGCAGAGCTGAGGGCGGCTTACAACATAGATCAAATGCATAAAACTAAAGACATTAGAAACATAAAACCCACAATTTAAAAATTACAGCTCAGGACTACTGGTAAACTTGACCAAATGCAGTCCTAAATAAAACCATCTCCAGCTGCTTCCCAAAGGTCAGAACTGAGGGCGGGGGGCAGGTTGTCCCGTACTCATGGGGCTGCCTGCTACCCCCAAAGGTCCCCTCTTGCAGATCCACCAAATGAGCTTCTTTGATTGATGGCAATGCTCCCTCTAAGCTGTGGAGTCTTGCGAGCAAAAATTCCACTTTGTGAGCTGCTGGCATTAAAGTTGAGAGTGAGCCATTTGGCTACTGCACAATTTGCTCTAGAGCCATCCTTCCTGAGCAAAGACAAAACTGTGTGAGCCAGAGGCTAAAAAATTCTGAGCTAGCTCACACTAACTCAGCTGAGAGGGAACACCGGTCAGGAGGACTTCCCCTGCAACCTTCATCCCTGGGCAGGAACCTATGGAAGACAATGGTCCCTCAGACACCCTGGCCCCCAGCCATGGAGGGCTTCCTCGCCCACAATTTTGCAGGAGGGAAGACTCTTCTTCCTCGTGTCTCATTCCTAGTTGCCTTCTGGCTGCTCCGTCGTCCCCCCCCCCCCCCCCCGTCGGCCAAGAGCCCCGTGCCCAGATGCAGCCGGTGTGGGGAGGGCGGAGCTTAAGAAAGAGAATCAGCACTCTTTGGGGAGGGGAAGATTGACTGTAGGTGTGTAGACCAAAGCTGGAGTCCAGTCGGGCACCTGTCAGACCAACAAAGTTTAATTCTGGGTGTAAGCTTTTGTGGACATGCTCCGAGGAAGTCTGAAGATGTGTGTGTGTGTGTGCACACAATAGCTCATACCCAGAATTCAACTTTGTTGGTCTGAAAGGTGCCCGACTGGACTCCAGCTCTGTCCTGCTGATTCAGGCCAATGCAGTGAGCGGCTGGTCAGTGTGTGGGAAGACCATGTCCTAAATCACCCAGTTGGAATCCACGCTCTAGCCCTGCGCCTCTCTGGGGCCCTGGCCCGGTTGACTCCCTCTTCCAGTGATGTTTTGTTGGGACATATCTTTGCCCCTCTCAGGAAGAAAACGGAGGAGCCTTCCAAAACAGTCTTCCCACGCAGGCTGCGGGCAGCTGGAATCATAGCAGAGTCCCCGGGCGAGGCCGTCGACGCTCTGATGGAAATATCGCAGAAGCTAATGAACCGGGTGGACAAGCAGCTGACCGCCAACCTCTTCCTCATGACTGACCGCCCCTTGGAGGAGAGCCCAGAGCAGGACAGCCGCTCCCCTCCCGGTCGGCGCAAGCTGGGGTCTGTGGCCCAAGCAGAACAGGCGGCCGAGGAAGCGGCACCAGAGGCCCACGTGGAGGCCAAGGCTCGGTGGCTGGGGCTCTTCGACTCCACTCCTCAGCAGGCCACTGCGGCCAAGTCTCCTGGCACAAGTGAGTGCAAACTTTCTGGGGTGGGAGCAGGATCCCAGACACTTGGGTTTTGGAAATGAGTCTCTTGCCTGCAAGCCTCGACTCCTGGGATCGGTTGGCCTCCACGGGCCTCAAGTTAGTCAATTGTACCAGGGTTCCTCGGACACCTGGAGAGGGAGAGGGTGTTGGCCTCCTCTGTCCCTTGCCCAGGGACAAGTCCAAAGCAGAAACACAAGAAGAGGACCCCACCCCCCAGGATAGCCATAGCTCTAGGGGACCCATTTTGCAACCAAGGCCTATGGTGGGCAGTCTGGATTTCTCCAACATCCATATTGCTCTTTGTTTTCATTCAACATGGGCCCAACAGCCTCAGGCAGAGATCTCCATAATTTTAAGGAGTCTTCAGATTAGGGCTTATGAGAACATCAGATGAGCCCTGTTGGATCAGACCAGTAGTCCATCCAGTCCAGCATCCCTCTCACACAGGGGCCAGCCAATTCCTTTGGAGGGCCAACAACAGGGCAGAGAGGCCGAGGCCTTCCCCTGGTAAGAACATCAGAAGAGCCCTGCTGGATCAGACCAGTGAAGGTCCATCTAGTCCAGCCTCCTGTCTCACACAGTGGCCAGCCAGTTCCTCTGGAGGGCCAACAACAGGGCAGAGAGGCCAAGGCCTTCCCCTGGTAAGAACATCAGAAGAGCCCTGCTGGATCAGACCAGCGAAGGTCCATCTAGTCCAGCCTCCTGTCTCACACAGTGGCCAGCCAGTTCCTCTGGAGGGCCAACAACAGGGCAGAGAGGCCAAGGCCTTCCCCTGATAAGAACATCAGAAGAGCCCTGCTGGATCAGACCAGTGAAGGCCCATCCAGTCCAGCATTCTGTCTCACCCAGTGGCCACACAGTGCCTCTGGAGGGCCAACAACAGGGCAGAGAGGCTGTGATCTTCATAAGAACATCAGGAGAGCCCTGCTGGATCAGACCAGTGAGGGTCCATCCAGTCCAGCATCCCATCTCTTCTTTCAAATCCCAGCTTACAGGTTCCAGAGCAGCGGTGGCGGCAGCACTACGTGGCTGCAGAAGTCACGGGAGGAGGGGAGCGCCTTGCAGACAAACAGATTTGGAGGGCTGGAGCCCCTTTCGTCTGCATACAGAGCCCCTTGGTGCCTGTGACAAAGTGGCCCTCTGCCCCCAAAAGAAAGCGGAGGTTTCCATAAACTCCTTGGTGGGTTTTTAAGGAGCCCCAAGTCCCTCTGGGCATGGCTGCCAATACGTCCTTAAAAGGCGGGGCCCAGGGCCATTAGGCCCAGGAGTAGAACACAGGAAAGCCCCTGCCCTCCATCCAAGAGTTCCCTCTGAGGGGCAGGGAGGGCGATTAGCTCTCCCTGAGTGGAGTGAGCAGTTGCAATACCTCCCTCCCTATTGCAGCAGACCAACTGTGGGGCAGAGAAAGGGAAATGGGGTGCGGGGGAGGAGAGAGAGGGAGGGCCACATCTTGCCCAGAGGAATTTCCTACCTGGCTTCCAGGAGGCGGAACAACGCCAGAGGGGGCTGGCCTCCAGGGCTGGCTCTCAAAAGCAGTAGCCAGCACTAGTGTTCCCTCTCAGCTGAGTTAGAGTGAGCTATCTATCAGTTCTTCAGCCTCCGGCTCACACCCTTTTGTCTCAGCTCAGGAAGGATGGCTCCAGAACAAACTAATTTATGCAGTAGCCAAATTGCTCGCTCACAACTTTAATGACAGCAGCTCACAGAGTAGAATTTTTGTTCACAAAGCTCCACAGCTTAGAGGGAGCATTAGACAACACCTCAAGGACCAAATGCCACATTAAGAGCAGCAGAAAGGGAGGCAGGGGGCACAGCTGGGACTCCCTCCACTCTGGAGGGTTCTGAAACGTCTGCCTGCCCTTGCCATTGAGGGTTCTTGGATGAGGACAGCTGTCCCAGGTGGGGAACCTTTCCCCAGACGCGCTGCCACGCCTGCTGGTGAGCCTCCCCTCCCCCCTGCTCCGCATATTCCCCCCTCCCGGTCCCCTGAACCACAGCCATTTCTCTTGTCCCTCCCAGTTGCCATCGAAGCGGCCAGGAGGCAGCAGATGCAGAAAGTTCCCAAGGCCTCGGCCTCGTCCGTGAAGGAGAGCGCTTCCACAGTGCTGTTGAGCAGAGAGCTCCTGTCCGAGAGCGGCTCCAGCGCCGGCAGCAGTTCCAGCAGCGGCAGCAGCTCCACCTGGCGGGAGGTGCACAGGGAGAAGAAGCGGATTAAGGAAAAGAGCCAGCTGCTCCCACCGCTGGGGGCCAAGGCCACCCACAGCCCTCCCCAGGAAGGCCAGAAGCCCACCAAGTCGCCCAAGCTGATCCAGCCCATCCCCCTGCAGAGGCGGGACACCCGGACCCAGCTCTACAGTGAGATGCTGAAGCACCAGCAGGCCAAGAAGGAGCAGGCACTCCTCCCCCCTCCTCCGGCATCCAAGCAGGATGGCAGCGGCCCCCCGGGGAAGGCCGCTCCCGGTGCGCCGCCAGAGGCCCCGAAGGGCAGCCTGATTGACCCCAACCAGGAGTACAGTGCCGACAAGACCAGGTGGCGCAATGACCTCTACAAGCTGCTGATGCTGCGCATCGCCCCCTCGGTGGAGGGCCGCACCGCCACGGACGACTTGCTGGCCTCGGCCCGCGTAGCCCTGGGGGGCCGGGCCATGTCCTGGGAGCTCTTTGCCACCATCAGCCAGTCCCTTCTCTCTTCCCAGGACAAGATAGCCCCCCAGCCGAGCCAAATGAAGAAATACATGGCACAGTTGTTCAAGAGTTCGCCTTGGGAGCTCTGGCCCGAGCAAGCGGTGGAGAGCAAGGAGACGGTGGTGGCTGTCAAGATGGGGAGGGAAATCGGCAGGGGCCCCGAGAGTGGATCTGAGAGTAGCAGCTTGGAGGAGATGCCTCGGATGAAAGACGAGGAAGAGGAAGAGGAAGAGGAAGGCCTCAGCTCCGAGAAAGCAACAGCGGAGAAAAAGCCAAAAGCTGAAATCCGCGGAAAGTTTAAGAAAGCGGCAATTTCTGCGGCACAAAGAAAGAAGGTGACCAGGGGGGGGAAGAAGGAGAGTCAGGAAGGAGGAGGAGGGGGAGGAGAAGACGAGGAGGAGGGAGTCGGCGGGAAAGAATGGGAGGCAGTCAGAAAGAAAGAGCGAGAACTGGTCAAGGGAAAAGAGCAGGAGCTGGCCCAGGAGCAAGAGCAGGAGCTGGCCCAGGAGCAAGAGCGGGAGCTGGCCAAAGAGAAAGAGCGGGAAAGAGGAAAGCTGAAGAGGTGGGAGGCAGCTGTGAGGAAGGAGAGAGAGGCGGCTTGGAAGAGAGCAGCAGTGAGGCGGGCGGAGAGGGGAGGAGCAGGGGCCCCGGAGGCAGCGGAGGGGAGGGGCACAGAGGACGAGGGGGAGGTCACAGAGGAGGAGAGGATGCTGGCTGGCACAGCACCAAGTGGGCGGTCTGAGGCCATGGAGTGGTCGCTGACGGCAGTCCAAGACAGCAGTATGCTGGAAGAATTGAAGGAAAGGATCTTGGCTGAGGCAGAAGAAATGGAGCTAGCTGAGCTGAGGGAGAAGGCCCTGGCCGAAGCCCAAGAGAGGCTGTTGGAAGAGATGAGAGAGGCGGCCCTGGCTGAGGCACGGAAGAACATCTTGGCTGAGCTGAGAGAGGCCGCCCTGGCCGAGGCACGAGAGCGGGTGTTGGCGGAGATGAGGGAGAGTGCCCTGGCCGAGGCACGAGAGAGGGTGCTGTCCGAGGTGATGGAAAGGGCCCTGGCTGAGGCACGAGAGATGGCGCTGGCTGAGGGGACAGAGGGGGAGCTGTATGAGGAGAGAGTGAGGGAGCTGTATGAGGAGAGAGTGAGGGAGCTGGCTGAGGAGAGGTTGAGGGAGCTGACTATGACATGGTCCATGGAGGTGGATGAGGCGAGGATAGCAGAGCTGGCCAAGGCAAAGGTTGCAGAACAGACTGAAGCAGGGATAAGGGAGCAGGTTGAGGCAAAGATTGCAGAACTGGCCAAGGCAACCGAAGAGGGGCTGGTCGAGGCCAAGGTGGCAGAGCTAGCTGAGGGCAAGGTGGCAGAGCTGGTTGAGGCCAAGGTGGCAGAGCTGGCCAAGGCCAAGGTGGCAGAGCTGGCCGAGGCCAAGGTGGCAGAGCTGGCCAAGGCCAAGGTGGCAGAGCTGGATGAGGTGAAGGTAGAAGAGCTGGCCGAGGCAAGAGTGTGGGAGCTGGTTAAGGCCAAGATAAAAGACCTGGCCAGGGTAAGAGCCAGGGAACTGGCTAAGGCCAAAGTGAGGGAAGTGCGCATGGGGGAGGCAGCCGTCTCCGAAGAGGAAGAGGCTGGAATGTGGGAGGATGTCGGAGGGGACGAAGTGAGGATCTTCTCTGAGGAGGAGAGGGAGGCACTCATGAGCACCCTGCTGGAGGAGCGTGCCAGCCGGAGAGAGCTGGGCTGCCTGGACCACGCCCTGCTGCTCCTGGATATCCTGACTGAGCCGGAGGGGCTGGGGGGCTCCGATCCCCAGCTCTTCCAGCGCCTTTTCCAAGTGGTGTCGCTGCTCCACATCCCTTCTGGGCTCCACTACAAGGAGCTGGCAGAATACCTGCTACAGAGCGCAGACGAAGTCGCGAAAGCCGGCGAGGAGGAGGACAGGCGCTTGGCCAAGGAGGTCTCTCCCATCTACAGGGAGCTGAGGAGAGCGGTGGAGGCCCATCGGCCTGAGCGCGCCAGTTCGGGGGAGTTTGCCGCCAGGAGGATGCGGGCCCTGCTGAGGGCTGCCCGGCTCATAGTGCGCGCCAGGGCCCTGAAGGAGCAGCTGGAGAGGGGCTTTGAGCAGCACCCCTGGTGGGCCAAGGCAGAGAAGGCGTGGAGGGCAGATGAGATGCGGGTCACGGGGAAGAGGGACTGGGTGGACCAGAGGCTGAGGGACGCCATCCGCAAGTGGCAGGCGGAGCAGAAGAAGCTGGAATACGAAAAGCAGGAGCAGCAGCGGAAGTCCCGGCACTTCAGGCTTGAGTCGCGACCTGGTCAGTTACAGGAGGGCCGGTGGGAGGGAAGAGGAGAGAGGAGGGAGGAGAAGCTGGCCGAGGGGGGGGCGGAGATCCTGGGGCAGGCAGAGCAGCCCCCTGGCCCACCACAGCCCAGAAGAATCACGTGGTCCCTGAACCAATGGCAGCAGAGGGCCCAGGAGGTCATTTTGAAGCTGGAGGAGCTGTCCCCAGGTCGTGCCAAGGAGCTCTACAGGGGGGTGCCCCGGCCCAAAATGCAGCGGCTTCCAAAGGGCTCCCTCTACTTGCCCGCAAAGCTGCCACCGGTCGGCCCCTCCCAGGTCCGGAGGGGGGTCAAGCAGCACATCTTACGTTCTCCGGAGAAAGCCGTGGATTGGGAGATGTTTTCAGGGCTCTACCACTCCCTCTCCAGGCTCAGGGAGGAGGAAGGTGGGGATGAGTCGGCCGCTTGGCACGAGCAGCTGGGCACGCTGCTGGACCTCTTTGGCCTGAGCAACCGGCTCATCCGGGCTTTGGTGCAGCAGCTAGTGATGGGGGAGGGCAGCCCTCGCCAGGCCCTCACGGGCAAGGACTTCCCAATGGGCCCGGTGGAGGCGAATTTGGGGGAGCGGATCCTCTACCAAGTGGCCCACCGCTTAGGCCCTCTCCTTCCCAAGCCTCCCGCCTTGCACGGGGTCATCCCTCTCAGCCACCGAAACGACGTGCACCCCTTCAGGCTGGTGGGCGTTGCCCACTTTGGCACCCTGGCTCTCAAGTGGAAGACCTTCTTTGCCAGGGGCCGGCTGCCCGAGCTGCGCTTGTGTGTCCAGACTGAGCCCCTCTCCAAGTAGCCTCTCTTTCCGAAATCCAGAGATAAATTTATTTTTTCCCCACCTTTTGTACTGTCCCATCTGTTTAGATCTGTGGCAAGGGCTCCCAGTCTGAAGGAGCTCTCGCTTGCCAGACATTTCCTGGGCAAAGCTTCCGGCAAAAACATGTGCCAGGGAGTTGGGGTTGGTAGAACGGCAGGGTGCCCAATCATCATGATACTGGAGGAGCACCTCATGGTAGGTTTCAAGGGCAATGAAATCACAAACAAAAATAAATGCAACAATAATTAGATAGAAAGCAAAGTCCATGAGAATGCCAAACTCATATGTATATATGTAAACTCGTGTGTGTGTGTGTGTGTGTGTGTGTGTGTGTGTGTGTGTGTGTGTGTGTATAAATATATCAGAGTTTGGCGTTATCATTGACTTTGCTCTTCTATATAATTATTGTTGCATTTATTTAGCATGTTTTGACTACAGATTTCTTTGTGATTTCATTGGTCTTTTTTCTGTAGCCTCCCTCCTTCTTACTGGGTTACATGGTCAGCTTGAGCAGTGGGTGGAGATCATAGAATCGTAGAGTTGGAAGGGACCTCCAGGGTCATCTAGTCCAACCCCCTGCACAATGCAGGGAATTCACAAACACCTCCCTCTCCACACCCCCAGTGACCACTGCTGTTCCACACCCAGAAGATGACAAAAATCCTCCAGGATCTCCAGCCAATCTGGCCTGGGGAACAATTACTTTCTGACCTCAAAGTGGCGGTTGGCATTTCCCTGGGGGTGCAAGAAAGGGCCCGTAGAGAACTGAGCCCTGAGGCAACCCTTCCTGCCCTTCTTCTCATGATCTGCCCAAGTTCACAGAATCCGCATTGCTGTCAGATGGCCATCTGGCTTCTGCTCGAAAACCTCCAGAAAAGAGAGCCCACCACCTCCCGAGGAAGCCTGTTCCACCAAGGAACCGCTCTTAACTATCAGGAAGTTCTTCCTCACATTTAGCCAAAAACTCCTTCAATTTAATTTCAACTTGCTGGTTCTGATCCAACCTTCTGGGACAACAAAAAACAGTGAAAGGAGGAACCAACCCAGCTGTCTCCCTTGCTGGAGTATTTCTCTGGGCTGTGATCTCCCATCCATGTGAGCAGCAGGAACCAGGGATAGGACACAGGAAAGTCAACAACTAACCATGATATACTTACTAAGAACTCATTTTATGTAAATTTCTATGCAATTCATTTATGTTTCTTAAATACAAAGATTTTTAACATTAATAGATACCAAGGAATTTTATGGTGCATATAATTCCTCTATGATGAGTAAAGTGCTTAGGTCATATAATTGTCCATATAGTCGCTCTGAACTTCTAACGGTCAACTTCTTCATCCGTTCCAAGTTCTGTGTGGCCATCCCTCTTCTTTTATGTTTTAGCATCAGTCAGTCAAGGCCACCTTCTTTCTCCACTTCCAGAGACGGGTGTGCCAGAAATGGGCATTTATTGGCAAGGAGATATACAGATGGGAGCTAGGTTTGTCACCCTCCAGGGGGGGCCTGGGGATCCCCCAGAATTACAGCTCATCTCCAGACTACATAGACCAGGTCCCCCCCTGCAGGAGGAAATGGGAGGCCTTGGAGCCCGGGGGACTCTGTGGGGCCTTGTACCCCACTGGGGTCTTTGTCCTCCCCAAATCCCGCTCTTCTCAGGACTCGGGCTCCATTCCCCCAGATCTCCAGGAATTTCCCAGCTCCAAGTTGGCAGTCCTAAAACTGGGACTCACTGCTTTCAGGACAAGGTTGCTCTAAGAGCCGACAACTCTAATAAACAAACCCAACTAACTGAGCCGGTTCCCCACCTCCTGGGAATAAACCAAGGCACACAAATAGCACAGGGGTGAAGCCAACTGTTTCATAGTAACACAGAGAAGGTAAATAAACCACACCCTGCCTTTAAAGTCTTTAGAATCTCTTCTCAAAGTCTACAGTCTTTCGCTGGCCACCTGCCTCCATTTAAGGTGCACCACAATTTGGAACTCAGTCCTGTTTTAGCAAAGAATATCCAGAGAGGGGTATTCCCCCATGTCAGTGCCAAGCCTGGGTTTTTATGTGGATGCAGAATGAACACTGTGGGGCACCAGTTTAAGAAAAAAACAAAAATTAACTTTCAGGTTATTACGAATCACAGATTAAAGAAAGACAATGCCATTGGACAAGAAGACCTCCAGGAGCAGCTCTCATCC
Source organism: Lepidodactylus listeri (assembly GCA_029233225.1). Taxonomy (NCBI): domain Eukaryota; kingdom Metazoa; phylum Chordata; class Lepidosauria; order Squamata; family Gekkonidae; genus Lepidodactylus; species Lepidodactylus listeri. Next base: position 43,598,388 of record JARCFY010000020.1, read on the forward strand.
TGAGACTGCTGGTTTATTTACCCTATATGCTTTGCAGAGGGGTGCAACAAATCGGTATAATACACAGCACAGTGATACATACGACACACGTTGTAAAAGACCTTGCACAGAAGTGGAATGGAACCTGACTGGGGGGGGGGGGGGAGACTGAGATATCTTTGCAGGCAGGATTCTAGCAGAGGCCAAAGAAACTCAGGCCGCGTGGATTTTTCCTATGAACACAGGAAGCTGCCTTCGACTGAATCAGACCCCTCTTGGTCCACCAAGGTCAGCATTGTCTACTCAGACTGGCAGCGACTGTCCTGGGTCTTGGGCGGAGGTCTTGCCCATCACCTCCTGCCTGGTCCTTTTGGCCTGGAGATGCTGCCGGGGACTGAACCGGGGACCTCCTGCACGTCAAACAGGTGCTGTGCCACTGAGCCCTGGTCCTTCCCCATAAAACATGAACAGACATGAAGCTGCCTTATATGAATGAGACCCTCGGTCCATCTCAAGGTCAGTCTTGTCTAAGACTGCAGTGACTCTCCAGGGCCTCAAGTGGAGGTCTTTCCCATTCCCTGCTGCCTAATTCTTTATTCCCTTGGAGCTGCTGCTGCTGCCGGGGATTGAACCTGGACCCTTCTGCATGCCATAGCCCCTCCCTTATAATACATGGGCAAATAAAGCTGCCTTTGACTGAATGAGACCCTCTTTGGTCCACCAAGGTCAGTCATGTCTACTCAGACTAGCAGCCGCTCCCCCAGGGTCTCAGGCTGAGGTCTTTCCCCTCACCTCCTGCCTGGTCCTTTCTAACTGGAGACGCCGGGGATTGAACCTGGGACCTTCTGCATGCCAAGCAGAGGCTCTACTGCTGAGCCACAGCCCCCCTTGAAAGCTCCCCAGGGTCTCAGGCAGAGGTCTTTCCCAACACCTCCTGCCTGGTCTTTTAACTGGAGATGCTGCCGGGGATTGAACCTGGGACCTTCTGCCTGCCAACTAGAGGCTCTACCACTGAGCCACGGCCCCTCCTATGAGTTACTTATTTAAAGTTTGTACATGTTATTAAATGGATTTGGGGAGGGGCGTCATTCAGAGCAGCTCTGAAAGGATCCGGAGGGAGCCAGACAGAGACAATGTTTCCCCTATTGGAAAACCCCATTTCCTTCAGGCTCCCTCCAAAGGAAGGGCCTTCCGAACGAACTCTTAGCAGCCCGCAGGGGGTGCGCTCACTCGCTCCCTGTTTCCCCTCCCAGAGAGCCTGGGGGAGGCCCCAGAAACCGGGGGGGGGGGGGCCCTCAGGGGCTGTGCTCTCCGGAAACAAAGCCACAGCTGCCTGAGCAGGGTTGCGCTCCTGTGGACAGCCGGGTGCCAGGAGGGGGTGGGATGAAGTAGCCAGTGCCGGCCAGGGGCTGCAGCAGGGAGGCCCCCTGAGAGGAGGGTCCTGGTCTTGGCTTGCAGGCCCTTGGGTGGGTGGGTGGGTGAGTGGGGGGGGGGAGATGTGTCGGTTTGCTCCTCCTCCTCCTCCTCCCTTTAGCCCCCTCTTCCCTTCAAAGCCGCGCCAGGAGGTGGTGGTGGGGTTGCATCCTCCCCCCCCCCCGACCCATGGCACCGCCGCCTGTGGGGAGAGGGACGGTGGCAGGTCCCAGACGCGTCCCGCCTTCCCTCTCTTCTCCTTTGCCAACTTCAGACACCCGGGATGTGTCCCTGCGGGGGGGGGGGGGGAAGCAGCGGGGGAAAGGGGCCACGGCCGGGAAGAGGCGACAAAAGGACACCAGCAGCAAGCGCCCCCCCCCCCGGTCCCCCGGAATCAGATCCTGGCCAGACTCGAGCGGTCAGTCAGCCCCCCCCCCGGGAGATAAAGGGGCGCTTTGGCGGGGGGGGGGCTCTCTCTGAGGGGCCCTCTCTCTTTCCCCGGCTCCACCCATCCCCCCCACGCCTCCCGGGGTTCCCCCACGTGGCTGGGCCAGCCCTGACTGACCGGCGACACCCCTGGCTGGCGGCCCGCCGCCTCCCTCCCTCTGCCAGCCTCTTTCGCCGAGAGGAGGTCCCGGCGTCCCAGCTGGCCAGGAGGGCGGCCGCGGGGCTGGGCAGAGGGCCTCCTCCCCCCGCCGGCAGTTGGCCCTGCAGCCATCCCTTCTCCTCCTCCTCGCCAGGCGCGCCGGACCCCGACCGCGGGGTGGGGGGTGGGGGGGCTCTCTCCCGGCAGGCCGCTCCGACCCCGCCCCCAGCCTACAAGGCCCAGCATCCTCCGCGGCGCGCCCCCCCCCCCCCCCGCCCGCCCGGGCTGCACCAGCTGACAGTTGCCGCGGCGGGAGAGATGGAGCCGGCCGGCAGCGGCCCCCGCGCCTGGTCCGCCGGCCGGAGAGGGTCGGGAAGAGGAGGCGGAGGCGCTGGGCGGGGGGGCGGTTGCGGCTGCTAAGGCCTGCGGGGGGCCCGGAGCCGCGGAAGCCCAGAGCGCGCCCAGGTGAGCCGTGCCCAGGTGCCCAGGTGGGCATCGCAGGGAGGGCGCATTGCAGGCGCGCAGGCCGGGCCCGTGTGTCCGCTCCTCTTCGGCCGGGCTGCTGCAGGCGGACCCCGGGGGAGGGGCGGCGGTTCGGGGGCTCTGTATAATGGCCTCTTCCTTCCTTCCTTCCTTCCTTCCTTCCTTCCCTCGGGGCCTCCCCCGCGGCGGCTCCCGCAGGCCGGGCCCGGCGGCGCTCCCGAGGCGGGCTGCATGGCTGCGCCGTCGGAAGGGGGCGAGGCGGAGTGCCCGGCGGCGGCGGCGGCGGCGGCGGCGCCCTTCTGGACAGCGGTCTTCGACTACGAGGCGGCGGGCGAGGAGGAGCTGACGCTGCGGCGGGGCGACCGGGTGGAGGTGCTGTCGCGGGACGCGCGGGTCTCGGGCGACGAGGGCTGGTGGGCCGGCCAGCTGGCGGGGCGGGTGGGCGTCTTCCCCAGCAACTACGTGGCCGGGCCGGGCCCGCCGGCGCCCCCGCCGCCCCCCGAGGAGGTGGCCTTCGCCGAGCTGCGCCTGGACGAGCTGGTGGGCGCGGGGGGGTTCGGCACGGTCTACCGGGGCGTGTGGCGCGGGCGGGAGGTGGCCGTCAAGGCGGCCCGCCAGGACCCGGGGGAGGACGCCGCCGCCACCGCCCGCAACGTCCGCCGCGAGGCCCGCCTCTTCGCCATGCTGCGCCACCCCAACATCATCGCCCTGCGGGCCGTCTGCCTCCGGCCCCCCCGCCTCTGCCTCGTCCTCGAGTACGCCCGCGGGGGGCCCCTCAGCCGCGCCCTGGCCGCCCGCCCCGCGCCCCCGCCCCGCGTCCTCGTCGACTGGGCCGTCCAGGTCGCCCGCGGCATGCGCTACCTCCACGACCAGGCCCCCGTGCCCATCATCCACCGCGACCTCAAGTCCATCAACGGTGAGGCCCCAGGCCCCCTCCCCTTCCCCTCCCCTCCCCCTCCCCTCCCCTCCCGGGAGGCGGCCCAGAGCCCGGCGGCCCTCCTGGGTGGCCGCTGATGCCCCCCCGCCCCCCCACCCCCTCCCTCCGCTTCCTTTCCAGTCCTCATCCTGGAGCCCGTCCAGAACGATGACCTGAGCGGGAAGACCCTCAAAATCACCGACTTCGGGCTGGCCCGCGAGTGGCACAAGACCACCCAGATGAGCGCTGCCGGCACCTATGCCTGGATGGCGCCAGAGGTCATCAAGCTCTCCCTCTTCTCCAAGAGCAGCGATGTCTGGAGGTAATGCAGGGGGGGGGGCACTGGGGCCTCTGCTGAGGGAGAAGCCTCCGGGGAGCTGCTGCCAAACCTGGGGGCAGAGAGGGCGTTTGGGGCCCTGGGGGGGGGGGCAGCAGAGGGATGCCTCCTCTTTCTAGTCCAGAAGGTAGCAGAGGCATGTCAAGGGAAGACCATCCAATGCACTGGAAACCTCTGAGATACATTAAGTAAGTGTTTAAGCTGCAAATAAAGATCTGTAGCGAGTTGGTGGCCACAACCTGCAAAAATTACAAATACAATGTTCCCAGATAAGTGATAGAACCCTGGGATTCAATACAGCTAAAAGAACTGGCAGTCTATGTAATTCTCTTTGAAATTGGGTTCCATTATTTAGCCGCTTACCCAGAAGAAGAGAAATTGAAACCTCCTGTATACCTAGGAAAGGCAGAAGGTTTTTCACTGGTCGTCCTCTGCTTGATTTATGACTGGAAGAAGTCTTCAGACACTTTTATTGCATGGAAGGAAGGAGAACCGACCAATTGGATTTCTGTGCAGACCTTATTATCTGCGCCTAGGAGCACAAACTGTTGTGCTTAGTTGTATCTCAGTGTCGATGTATGCAATGCTCCCTCTAAGCTGTGGAGTCTTGTGAGCAGAAATTCTGCTTTGTGAGCTACTGGCATTAGAGTTGAGAGCAGGTGATTTGGCTGCTGCATTAAGCAGTTGGCTCTGGAGCCCTCCTTCCTGACCTAAGATGAAACTGTGTGAGCCAGAGGCTAAGAAACTGTGAGCTAGCTCCCACCAACTCAGCTTAGAGGGAGCACTGGATGTATGATATGCCCTGAGCACTGACAATTGCATTTGGGAACGCCGTATTTGTAATGGTGGGTTGTGGACCACCCCCCCTCATTATTGACATTTATTTGCAATTTAAACAATCTCTCTTAGATGTTCCAAGTGCTCTTGATGGTCCTCCCTGGGCGTTTTTCTGCTGTTTTCTACTATCCCACATGAGGGACCCCAGTTTTGTCTGCTCCTTCTAGTCCAGAAGCAGGGCCCCTTTTGGAAGGGCCCTTGGCACAGAGGGGAGGCAGTCGGGGCTGGGGCTGTGTGGGGGTGTGCCTGCAGCATTCTGGGCCCCCCATTCTCTGTGCCTCCTCTTCTGTTTGCCCTTCCCAGCTTTGGGGTGTTGCTGTGGGAACTGCTGACTGGCGAGGTCCCTTACCGTGAGATCGATGCCCTCGCCGTGGCCTATGGCGTGGCCATGAGCAAGCTGACGCTGCCCATCCCCTCCACCTGCCCTGAGCCATTTGCCCGCTTGCTGGAGGGTGAGTGAGAACTCGGGGGGGCACCCTGCTCTTGGCTGGAGGGGCTTTGCTTTCGGGATGGGGTGGACTTGGGGTGCAGGGAGCCTTCTCTGGCGTCCAGGAGGCCAAAGGGGAAGAGAGTTTGCTCAGCTGGAAGCTCTGCCTCTAGTCCTGGGAAGGGGCTAGACGGGGGCCAGAAGGCAGTGGTCTGGATGTGCCCCCTTGCTTTACTTTAGCTGACACAGGAGCATGGGCCAATTCAGGCACTTAATACAAATGAATTGCTCCCTGAACTAGCTACAGACCTTTTGTGTGTGTGTGTGTGGGGGGGGAATTGATTAAATGATTAGTGTTTAGGGAAAGGTGCCTTCTGGTTGCATGTGTGCGGGGAGGGGGGGTGCCTGTGGTGGAGGTAGGCCAGCAGGGGGCACTTGCGAAAGGCCCCCTGGGATGAAGACCTCTCTTTTGAGACTCTGGGTGGGGGGGCTGCCTCATTCCGGGTGTTTCCCTTCCTCCAGGCTAACTCTGAAAGGCCCGGTCCGGGGAGGGGGGAGGCATCCCTTGGGGTGTCTCCACTTCTGTCCTAGAATTCCTCCCCTTAGATCTGCACTGGGTGACGGCTGTTGGCCATTGACCATGTCACTCTGCCCAGGGCTCAGTCAGGGCCTGGCTGGACGTACTCCAGTGTGGGGCCCTGGCGGTTTGGCCCAGAGGGTAGGGGGCGAGGCTTGCAGTGTCCTTCTGACTTCTCCCTCCCTCCCTCCCTCCCTCCCTCTCCTTGGCAGAGTGCTGGAGGCCGGACCCCCATGCACGCCCCGACTTCAGCTCCATTCTGCAGCAGCTGGTGGCCATAGAAGAGTCGGCCATGTTCCAGATGCCCCTAGAGTCCTTCCACTCTTTGCAGCAGGACTGGAAGGTGGAGATTGCGGGCATGTTTCAAGAACTGCGCACCAAGGAGAAGGTGAGCACGGCGGAAGCCCCGGCAGGGCTTGAGAGTGGTGGCCCCTCGGGCTTTGGCACGTACTCAGAGGCACTCCCGCCTTCCTTGCCTGCTGGGGGCCGAGGAGGCAGACCGTGGGAGCTCCTCCTTCCTGCAGTCCTCTGAGGCCCCCTCCTTCCCCATTCTCAGGAGCTGCGGAGCAGGGAGGAGGAGTTGCTGAGGGCGGCCCATGAGCAAAAGACACAGGAGGCGGAGCTTCGCCGGCGGGAGCAAGAGCTGGCGGAGCGTGAGATCGACATTGTGGAGCGGGAGTTGAACCTCATCATGACCCAGATGGGGCAGGAGAAGCCCCGGGTGAAGAAGCGCAAGGGACACTTCCGCTGCTCTCGGCTCAAGCTGCGGGACGGGAACCACATCAGCCTCCCTTCGGGTATGGGGGCCCCCCTGTGCCCCCTCCCCAGCCTGGCCCCAGGGGGGTGCTTGGGTGCTCTGGCATTTGGAATCAGCCCTGGCGGGTTGGGGGTTGGGCCCCCCCTGCCCCAAGCCGCCCCCCCTCCTGCTCTGTGATCTGTACAAGGATGCTCACACAGACCCCTCCCCCAGTGGGGCTTCCAGGCTTGGGGGGGGAGGGGGGGAGGCCTTGACCTGCTGCTTGCTTGCACCCACACTCTCCACCCCTAACTCCCCCCCCCGGGTCCTCCAGGGTTTGAACACAAGATCACGGTGCAAGCCTCACCCACACTGGACCGGCGGAAAGGTCTGGGGGCCAATGGCGCCAGCCCCCCAGGGAGCCCCGTCATCATACCCCGCCTGCGTGCCATCCGCTGTGAGTACGAGCCACAAGCTACCGCCCACGACCCTTTAGTCTCAGGAGACAGGAGCCCTTCTTTTGGGCTTTGGACATCTCCTGTGCTCCAGACAGCGGGCTGGGAGGGCTGGATCCAGGGCCGGTTCAGCGCAACTCTGGGCAAGAGCCGCACCCTTCTCTGGCGGCCTTAAGGAAGGGTGCCTTGTGGGGCTCTCTGCTTGATGGGCAGGCTGATGTGCCCTGGGGCTCTGCCAGCAGCTAGTGGCATCACCCAGCATCCCTGCATGCAAATGAGGTGACATTCAAATTGTAAATAGCAACTTTCTCCTGTCCTTAGGGACAGAGGGGGAATCCTGTCCTGTCCTTTCACTGGCCGAGGGGGGGGGGGCTTCTGAAGACAGCTCAGGGCCTAAGACTGACACAGACTGGCATCTTTCAAACAAAGGGAAGGGCCTCTCCCGGACGGTGGGGGCCTGGGGGGCAAGAGAAGACCCCCTCTGGATCACTCTCTTCCCATTCTCTCTCCCCCCACCCCAACTGCAGTGACCCCCTTGGACGGAAGCCAAACGTGGGGGCGCAGCACCTTGGCCAAGAAGGAGGAGCTGGTGGGGGCCCGAAAGAAAGGGCGGACTTGGGGGCCCAGCTCCACCCTCCATAAGGAGAGACTCGGTGGGGAGGAGAGGTACGGGGGGGGGGCAGGAGCGGTGCGGAGGAGGGCTACAAAATGGAATGGGCTGCATTGCTGGGGTTCTGGATCCCTGGGTGGAGATGCGGCTGGCTGTCAGCCTGGAGGGGTTGTAGGTGGAAAGGGAGAAAACCCTCACTGGGGACAAAGGGCCATGGCTCAGCCTCTGCTTGGCCTGCAGAAGGTCCCAGGATTGATCTCTGGCAGCATCTCCAGTTAAAGGACCAGGGAGGAGGTGACATGGAAAGACCCCTCGTCCTCTTCCTGAGACCCTGGAGAGCTGCTGCAGTGACTGACATGGGTGGGACGGGGTGTGTGTGTGGGTCTGATTCAGTCCGAGGCAGATTCCTGTGCTCAAGGGCTCGTTCTTAACCTCTTTGTCCACCACCCCCCCAGGCTGAAGTCCCTGGCTGAAGGGAGCAAGCAGTGGTCATCCAGCGCACCCAACCTGGGCAAGACTGCCAAGCACGTCCCCCTGGCAGTGGGCTTTGCCAGCTTGACAGAGATGGGTAAGTTAGGGCAGCAGCCCCCAGGCCTGGAGAGCGGCCTGAAGTCCTTTGCAAGGGTAGTTCAGCCGGGGGGGGGGGGGGACATAGTCCAGCTGCATCCCTCCTGATTCAAGGGTTTCCCCCCCCCCCCAAAAAAAACCTGTTACCAGACCAATTGTTGATGTCACGGGATCTTCGTTTTATTTTGGTCAGCAACCATTTTAGCATTTGGTAGACTTTCTGGAACCATTTCTTTGAAGTGCTGCTTGGGGCGGGGGGGAGGGGGGGGGAGGCACAATTTGAGATTAAAACTGATGTAGGCCAGAAAACATCTAGTTCCAAAGATGGTGATGTCTCTCTGAAAATGTGGGTGGGAGGTGGGCCTACCGTGGCCCCCACTTAATGGTTTCTGGCTGCTGTTGGCAGACTCCCAAGTCCCCCAGCCCCAATATATGGGAAGGGGAAGAGCGAAGATGCTGGGGGTGGGGGTGGGGGGGCTCTTTCTCTCAGTCTGCTTCAGCATGTTACAGATATTTAAAAACCGACAGAAGCCAGGCTCGCTTTGACCCCTCTTGCGCTCCTTGTGTCTCTGCCAGAAGGTCTGCCCCAGACACTGACCCACATTTTCCTCTCTTTCCCTGCCTCTCTCCCTCTCTCCCTAGAGGAGTACGCAGAGAACAGCCCCCCACATTCCCCATACCTGCCCCTCTCTCCAGGGGGTGTGGAGGCGAGTGCCCACTTGCAGCTGCTGCCATCCTGCCCAGAGGGAACCAAGCGGGGCCTGGGACCGCCACACCGTCGCAGTGAGCTGGTTTTGCTCAGCTGTGCCTCCATCCTGGCATCCATTGCACTGGGGGCAGATCTGGTCGAGCTGGTGGGGGAAGGCCTCGGCGCCCCTCTGGGGCCCCCGAGCTCCCTCACCCTCCTCTCCCTCTCCTCCCTCTCGGACTGCAACTCCACCAAGTCACTCCTGCCCTCGGACAGCGACGAGGCCCCTGTCTGCCTCCCAGAGCCCCGGAGCGCCTCGCCGGATTCCCACCACAACCCTCTGGTGGACATCACCATGGAGACCTTCAAGAAAGACCCTCGCCAGTCACTCACGCCCACCCATGTCAGCGCCCCCCAGGCCGTCAGCCGAGGACACCGGCGAACACCCTCCGAGGGGGCGATCCGTCAGTCAGGCCAGGGCCTTCTGTGGGCTGCTGACAGCCAGGGTGAGCACATGCGCTGCAGTCTGGACCCCCCTGTAATCTCCCCCCCCCCTCCAGAGAGGACCCAGAGCACAGATGGCTGTGAAAGGGGATTCGGCAGATTCAGGGAGGACAAGTCTATCAAGGGCTACTAGCCATGGGGATGACCAATGAGGGAGACCCCACAGTCAGATGCACCAAGCCTCTGAATCCCAGAGCCAGGGGGCAACATCAGGGGAAGGCCTCAGCCTCTCTCTGCCCTGGTGCTGGCCCTCCAGAGGAACTGGCTGGCCACTGAGTAAGACGGGATGCTGGACTAGGTGGACCCTCACTGGTCTGACCCAGCAGGACTCTCCTGATGTTCTTATGAAGGTCATGGCCCCTCTGCCCTGTTGCTGGCCCTCCAGAGGAACTGGTTGGCCACTGTGTGAGGATGCTGGATTAGATGGACCCTTACTGGCCTGATCCAGCAGGGTTCTTCTGGTGTTCTTAGGAAGGCCTCAGCCTCTCTGCCCTATTGCTGGACCTCCAGAGTGGAAGTGGCTGGCCCCTGGGTGAGGCAGGATGCTGGACTAGGTGGACCCTCACTGGTCTGATCCATTAGAGCTCTTCCTGTGTTCTTAATGCTCTTGGGCCTGCTTTCTCGACCCTCATCGGGCCTCGGTCTACAAGCCCCACATGAGGATTGGGTACCCGTGCTGACTGAGTGAATGACTGAGCTCTGCAGAGATTGTTGTGACCCCCAGGACCTCCACTTTGTGCACCTGAATCCCTTCCCAGATGGGGAGGGGAGATGCTCGGTTCACAAAGAGCCCCCTTTCACCTTGCCCCCTTTCTCCAGTGGGGGCTGGCTGGCGCATGTTCTCTCCCTCCCTCCTCCTCCCCCATCCATGTGTTCTTTTTCTTCTAGGTGCCCCAGAAGCCCTGCTCTTTCCCTGCCCACTGGAGCCCCCTTCCCCCTTCTCTGGACAGGCCCACCACCACCACCCCCATGAGGTCTCAGAGGAGCCTGCCATGGCTGCCATGCGCACGGAGCGCCCTCGGACTCTGGCCTTTGCCCCACGGCCCCGCCCCACTCCAGGCCGGCCCCGCATCGACCCCTGGAAACTTGTCTCCTTCAGCCGGACCCCGGGGGAGGCGGCCACAAAGGGGAGCCCTGGGTGTCGCCAGACGCTTCTCGACATGGACACGGACGGGCAGAACCGGGACAGAACCGTGCCCTTGTGTGGGAGACAAACCTCCTGTTGTGGCCTGGAGCCGGACATCTCACACTGAGCCACCCTCCTCCCAGAGTCCATCCCTCGAGAATGATGTGCCCCAGGACATTGCATTTATTGCCTCTGGCGTTCCCAGGGCCCTCAGGGCTCAGTTGTGGAGTTCATTTCCAAGCAATGTGACTGGTGGGCCAGCAGGGGGCGCTAGCCTTGACTGGTCTCCCTGTGTGAGTGCCTGGGGCGGGGGGGGGGGGGGGGGAGGTGTTTCCCTGTCTGGCAGCCCTGTGATCCAAGCGTCTGTGGTTCTGGTTGTTTTTTAAACTGTCTCTCTCTGAGGACCGGCTTGTCTGTCTCTCTTTCTTACTCTTCCCTGCACCAGCCATTCCCCAGGATCCTGCTTCTGCCGCGAGGGGGGGTACAGTGGGGCGCCTTGCCTGGGTGTCTTCCCGTGTCCCTGTGGAAGGGTGGGCTGGGTGACTGTAGCACCCCACCCCACCCCCCAGCCTGAGGGAACAAAGACTGTCTTCTCCTTTCCGAGTGGCACAGACAAAGCAGTCAGGGCCGCAGCAGCTGGCTCCCTACAGCTATCAGCTGGGGAAAAAACTCCCCCCCCCCCCACTCCCGGTGCCAGCTCTCTGGAATCACTCTGGGTTCCGTTGTGCTTTTTCATCCTGAGGTGAGAAGGGGGGCAGGGCTGCATGACAGCTTGGCTTCCTTTGTGCTTCACCCTCTCGGCTAGCCCTGGTTTCCATGAGCCCAACGTGTAGCTGTGGGACATGCACAGATCAGGGAGGTGGTGTTTCTCAAGGTGTGACGCAGGTTTCCAAACCAGATTCTTTTCCTTTCCTGCTAATCTGGGAAGGGAGAAGGGGAAAGATTGCTCTCTGGCCAAGTCTGCCTCTGGCTGGCTTGGCACGCAGTCACCTCATCTGTGTTTCCAGTTAAGAGCCTGGTGGTCTTTAATCTCCCCCCCATACACCCAGAAAAAAGGCTGACATGCAGGCCCCAGCACCCTTGGGGGTCTCCCAGCAAGGCAAGGAGGCTTCCTGTGGCCATCCAGAGTTGCTCCAGGGGGCGCTGTCTCTGCCGATGGGATGAAGCATCCACCCACCTCTGCCTGTGGCCGGAGCACAGGCTGGTCTCCATGGCAACAGCAGCAGCACCGCGGATGCCTCCAAGGGGCAGGCCTTCCAACTCAAGCTGTCCTCGCTCTCTCTCTGGCCCAAGGGCCACAAGTTGAATCATCCCTGCCCCAAACTGGCTTCCCAGCCAGGCCGGCCCCTGCTTGGCTCCCAGCAGAGCCCTAGCTGGAACCTATTCCCAGCTCTAGGTCTCTGGCAAAGCAGTCCTTCCCCTGATACAGCCAACCTGGTTTTGCTGGGGGGGGGGGGGGGGTCTTGTCATTGCTGGGCCCGAGAGGGTCGGCTGGGAAGCAGGAAGCCCCCCTGGAGCTCCCCTCCCTCCCCAGCCCCTGGGGTGGCAAGAAGAGTCCCGGCCCACCTGCCAGGGTGGTGGGGGGTGGAGCACTTCGGGTGCTTGGCAGAAGTACAGAGGACGCCGCTCCCCAGGGGCAGACGGGGCGGAGTTTCTGTGTGGGGCACAGGGTTAAGGGGAGGACCCTTGTGGGCCAGCCTGCACTCTTTACCCAGGAAGGTCTTGGGCGGCCCCGGGGCTACTCCGGCCTCACTGGAAAGGAAAGGAAAGGGGGGGGGAGGAGGAGGACCTCTGTTGACCTCCCGGCAGGAGAGAGGGGCGGGGTGGAACCGCAGGGACTAAGCGCCGGCCCCTGGTAGCAGCGCCACGAGCCAGGCACCCCGGGGGAGGGGCCCTGATGTCTCGAAGGGAGGGGGGGCTGGACTACTCTGGCCTAGCTCCCGAGGTACAGGCCACCCCGGGCGGCACCCCTCCGGTGCCCCCCCCCCCCCAGCAGTGCCCTGAGCTCCGAATCCTCCCACGACCCCCCCCCTCTCGGGGCAGGAATAAAGGCGCGACCCGGAGAGCGTTTGGGCGGAGGGCTACATTGTCTCCCGGCGGCGGGCCGGGGCCTGTATCCGGAGAGGGTCGTCGGGCGCGCGGGGAGCTGCGGGGTCCGGCGGCCCCTCCTGGGGTGCTAGGCGACCACCTCCTTCTCCCGCCGGGTGCCGCGGCTGATCTTGATCTCGGTCAGCTGGATGTACCGCAGGACGTTGGTGTCTGCAGGGAGGGCAAGGCGGGGGGGGGGGCGGGGGGAGTCCGTTACTGTGGGGCGGGGCGGGGCGGGGGGGCCCTGGCTGGCTGGCTGGCTGGGGCGCGCGGGAGATGCTGTGCGCCCTCCAGCCCGGAAGGGGCCCCCGCCGCCCAGCCTGCCCGCCGTCCCGTCCTTTAACCCCCGCCCGCCCGCCCCCAGCCAGCCAGCCACCCACCCACCTGCGGGCTCCCGGCTCCGGGCCTGGCGCAGGTAGAGGAGGGCGTTGTCGTAGTCGCCCAGGTGGTAGAAGGCGACCCCGGCGCGGTAGGTGGCCTTGAAGTGGCTCTTCTCCTTGGCCAGCACCTTCAGGCAGTACTCCCGCACCCGCTCGTAGTTGACCAGCTCCGACTGCAGCAGGCAGGCTGCCCGGGGGGGGGGGGGCAGGGGGGGGAGAGAGAGCCCGAGTGAGCGGCTGCAGCCCGAACCTTCCCGCGGCCAATCCCCCCTCCCACTTCCCCTCCCCAGACTGGCACCCCCCACCTCCTCCTCCTCCTCCTCCTCCTCGGGGATCATGTGCCTCACCCGCCCAGCATTGCTCCCTCTAATAAGGTGAGTTGGCCTCAGCCAGCGCCCAGGTCTTTCGCCTCCGGCTCACACATTTTTGCCTTCGCTCAGGAAGGTTGGCTCCAGAGCAAACTAATGTTATGCAGCAGCCCAAAATCGCTCGCTCACAGCTTTAATGCCAGGAGCTGAGAAAAGTAGAATTTTTGCTCAGAAGAAGGCTCCGCAGCTGAGAGGGAGCATTGCCTCCGACCCACCCACCGCGGGCCCCTGGGCAGGGCTGGCTCTCGAGCCCCAGCGGCGGGAAACATCCCGGGACCCGCCCCGGAAGGCCGCCCGGAGCGGGACAGAGCCTGGCCGACGCTGCCGCGCCCCGAAGGGGACCGCAGCCGGGCCTGGGGCCGCCCGGGGAGAGAGTCTGGGCCGGCCGCGCGGCCTTCGGGTGCCCGTCTGGAAGAGGGCGGGGATGTGTCCGGGCCTTCAGGCCCCCGGGCCGCCAAAGCGGGCGGCTGCTTCGGCGCAGAGCTCGGGGCGGGAGAACTTCAGGCGGCCTCCCTCCGGGGTCTGGAGACTCCCCCTGAGGAGGCAGGCAGGCAGGCAGGCACCTGGGAATGGGGGCCTCCGCCGCGCCCTGCCTGCTGGATTCCTGCCCTGGCTGGCCGCAGGCGGCGGGGGGTGGGGACGCCGCTGGAAGCAAAGCAGGGAAAGGCCCGGCCCCTGCGTGCGAGGAGCGGCCTTTGGCCCCGGACGCCTTCCTGGCCGGTGCTGGCCGCATCCAAAGCAGCAAAGCACGTCCTCCGAAGAGCATTTGCATGGTGGAGGGGAAAGGCCATCAATAATAATAATTGTTAAAAGATTCCAGATTTCAAATATTTGCCCGTGTTCACCTCGACTCTAGCAGGGAGCCAGGCAGAATTTTTTTGGGGGGGGGGGAGATGAATCAGCGTTGAGACATGGAAGGAAGGGCCGGAGCCTCCGAGCCCTTGAGGACCAACTTGTGGGGCCCTTTGCAAGCGGACCCAGGCCTTGCCTTCGACCCTGACGGGGCTAGAGGAGACCGGCTTCCCTGTTGGGTATAACAAGTTTAAAACGCTTCAGTATCTACATGGTTAATGTTGTTTGTATTAGTCAACAGGAAGTCACATGTTTGTTTGTAACCAACCTGTTTACACCAGAGAATGCCCGGGAACCTTGTTCGAACCTTCGCTCTCTGACTGGGGAAACCCGAGTCTCAGCTATTTAGCATTTTATGGTTTCTCCCTCCTGCCGCTTTGTTCTTGCTTAGAGGAGGAGGAGACGCCACTCCAGTTGCATCTCTCTAGCAGTGAAGATGTAGGAATCTAGCATCCCATTTACCTTTTCCCATGTTAGGTTTATAGTAAACGTTTACCTTTTAAATACACATGGACTCAGACTCTCAGTCTGTACTCTGCTTGATGTGTAACAATTTTACTCTGCTTAAATATATAACCAAGAATAACCAACATTCCCAGACCCCGTCGAGGGAATGCCCTCCAGTCCTGACTTCGCCCAAGTATTGCAACAGGCGAAGGCTCCCCAGTCTCCCATGGACCCCCCCCCCCCCAGGCACACACCCATCCACTCCCAGGGAAGGAGGAGTGGTCGGCAGCCTTTGGGCACTGACGCCGCTAAGGGCGGGAGGAGGGGGCTTCCAAGAAAGGAACCCCCCTCCCCGCTGGGACTGCAGCAGGACGGGACCCTCACCCCCCTCCCTCTTCGTGCTGGCGCAGCCTTCTGCACCCCCCCCCCAAGCCCCTTCTCGGCCGGGCTCCGGCAGCTGCGTCCCCCTGAGCCAAGCCTTCCGAAGAGGCCTCGCCGCCCGCCGCCCCCCGCCCCCCCCCCCCCGGCCCGCCAGCTGTTGTGGGCGGGCTTCCCCTCCTGGTGGCCTCTAAGTCCCGCCTGACCCAGCCAGGAACGCTCCCCTGCGCTTGGCTTATCCCCTAGGCGGCCGGTGCCAGTCAGAAGGGTCCGGGAAGGCGTTTGTAGAAGAGGAACGGGGCTGCCATTCCATCGCCTGTGCAAATCTGTAAGCAATGTTCATTGCATTTCTATGGTGGCATCAATCATGCGAATGTTTGCCGTGATCCGGCTTCATTGCAATATTTAATTTATTAATTAAGACATTTGTATCTGGCCTTTCCTGGCGGCTGGCGGCGGCTTAAAATTGTCTCACTTGTTTTGCTGCTTTTACTGCGTCCTTCTCTCTTCTTGAATCTTACTTGGCGGCATTGCTTGCTGTCTGCGCTATACTGTCATTTCCACACTGTTTCCCAGGGCTGCGGGGTCCAGTTGGAAGGACTGCTCGTCTTTCTCTGTTTTTCAGACTGCAGCGTTCCTCGCGCCCCGCGGAGACCGGCGGTCTTCTACACGCAAAGCGAACCGAGGAAACGTTCGGCAGCAGGGCGGCTGGCAGCCCGGCCGGTTCCCTCTGGGGCATTCGGCTCTTCCCCCCGCCCTCCCCCCAGCTGCCCAGGGTCAGGCGCTGCGCAGACCCGGCGGTGCCGCCGGAGAGGTTCCCGGCATCCAGACCCCCCCCCCCCCCGGCGAAGCAGGAGGGCCGCGGTTTGGCCAGGGCCTCTTCCGGTTGGGAAACAGGATGGAGACCTCTGGCTTCGGTCGTCGGCCTCACCTGAGGCCAGAGGCCAGTCCCCGCCGCGGAGCCAGCCGCCCTCGGAGGCAGGCCGCGAGAGCCAGACCCCGCAGGGCCTCTCGGCCAGGGGATGGTCCTACCCTGCAGGGCTCCGCTCCGACTCGGCCTGGGGAGGCAGGAGGGCCAGTTGCCGGCGGGATCGCCTTCACAATCCAGAGGAGCCCGGCCGTGGCGGCTTCCCTCCGGGGCACGCGGGACCCTTCCTTCCTTCCTTCCTTCACCCCCTGGGGAGGGAGGCCGGTCGAGAGGGCTCCCCCGCGCCGCGCATCCCGGCCCCTCCGCTCCGGCGAGTCCTCCCCCTCCACCCGGCCCGGCCCAGCCCCGGCTGCCCTCACCTGTCAGGCTGTTGTAGCACTCGATCTCGGTGCTCTCGGCCAGCGCCCGCTGCTCCTCGCTGAGCCGCGGCCCCGCAGCTCTGCCCAGCAGCAGGCTCTTCTCGGCGGCGGCGGCGGCGGCGGGGTCTCCCGGGCCGGGCGCGGCGCCCTCCAGGCCCTTGAGCTGCAGGAGCGCCCGGTGGTACTTGCCGATGGCCTCGCGGAACTTCTTCTGCTTGTAGCAGCGCTGGCCCTCCGCCTGGAAGTCCACGGCCCGCTGCACTTTGGCCTCCAGCTCGGCGCCGCCGCCCGCCGCCGCCCCCCTCCCCCCCCCGCCGCCGCCGCCGGCCTCCGGGCCGCTCCTCTCCATCTCCCCCGCCGTCACGGGCAGCGGTCCATGCCGGGGCAGCCGCAGCGCCGGCCTCCGCTGCACCGCCGGCCACAGGGCGCCCTGCATGGAGGGGGACGGGGACGGGGGCGAGGCGGCCGCGGCGGGCGGGCGGGAGAGGCGACGACGGACCGACCGGCCTGCCTGCCTGCCTGGGGAGAGCCGCGGCCGCTTCAGCACCGAGGACAGCGCTCTGGTGCATTGTGGGAAATTCTCTCTCTCCGCATCAGCATCGTAAGCCGCCCGCCCGCGGACGCCTCTCCTGGGCCCGGGGAACGCCGACGGGGTAGCCAAGGCGGGCCGAGCCAGGCTCAGCTCCTCCTGACGCCTCCTCCTGGCGCTCTCCCCCCTCCCCCCCCCGCTCCCGCCAGCCATCGGCCTGGGCCTAAGAAGCCCCCAGGGGAGGCGACCTTCGGCTTTAAAAAAACCCGCCGGGGGGGAGGGGGGAGAGCGCCAGGAGGAGGCGCCGCCCGCCCCACCCCCCGTGGCCGTCGAGTTCGTCCCCAGCGCCCTTCGTCTTGGAAACGCCACTTTTATCACGCTGAAGCAGAGGGAAGACCCACCAGCCTGCTCCGGAAAGCCCGAAGCAAAAAGCGCCACAGGACCGGCGGGAAGCCTGAGGACACCGGGTGGGGGGGGGCGGGGGGGGGCCGACCTTGGTCTCTGAGGAGAGAAGACTAAGGGGAGGGGGAGTCTAGCCCGAGGAAGGGATTTCTCCAGCTCGGAGGGAAAGAGCCCCGAAGGAGTTCAGTGCATTTCCTCCTAATGGGGGAGGGAGGGGGGTCCTTAGCAGCAAACAGAGGCTCTATTCCACAGGAAGGTGCCAGCAGGCCCAGGCAGAGGATGGCCACCTTTGGCTAGCCCAGGACTCCACCCATTAGGCCTTTTCTGTCTCCCAAGGGGGACAGATTCTGGCTCCCCCCCCCCCATTTCCCAGTGATCTACACAGACAGCAGGCCCCAGCCCAGGAATGTAAAGTGCTGGGGGAGGAGGGGGGTAGCTGATTTGCTTGGTATGCAGATGGTCTGCACGCAGATGGCCCCGGGTTCAGTCCCTGTGGTGACCGGAAAAAATCCCACAGGAAAAATCCCACATGGAAAGAAGCCCACATGGAAAAATACCACATAAAGTGCCATAGATATTTATAATGGTGGATAGCTATTCATCTTGATTTATGAGAATGAACAGGTATTACCTATATTCACATGCAACAATTTGTGCTATGATTTTATCAAGTATAATTAAATAATAATTTTGCTGCGTTATTAGGCGACCTGCCTGTGCATTAGCCAGTGTTAGTCTGTGGCAAGCAAGATCCCTCTGCAGTCCATCATATACAGGACATGGTGGCCACTTCTGTTGTTATTTGTTATTTAATGTTGTCTTATGGTTTTGTTATCTTATGCTAAGCTTCATAGATCCATGAGGCCTTAACTACTAGTACTAGAATAAGGCCCATTGTGGAAATAAATATAATGGGCTCTAGAAAGAGGCTCTAGCCTTGGGCACGTCAATTTGCTGTGGCCACTTCAGCAGGGTATAATGACACAGAGCTTACGGTTTTTCCCAGGGGAACTGATCTCTGCCATCTGAAGAGCAGTTGTAATTCTGAGTGATCTCCAGTCCTCCCCTGGAGATTGGCACCAATGGTTTTCTAGGAGGAAATGGCTAGTTTGGAGGGTAGAGTCTATGGAATTGTACCTCTGAGGTTCCACCCCTCCACAAACCCCACCCCCTCCAGGCGCCATCCCTCAAATCTCCAGGAATTTCCCAACTAGGAGTTGGCAACCCTATCTCCTTCCCAGACAACTATCAACCTACTGTTATCTGCCCCTGATCTCTGCCATCTGGAGAGCAGTTTTAATTGTGAGTGACCTCCAGCCCTCACCTGGGGATTTGCAGCAATGATTCCTCAGGAGGAAAAGTACAGTATTTCTCCACAGTGGAGACCAAAGCAGATTACACCATTCTCTCCCCCTTTTGATCTGCACAACAACCCTGTGAGGTAAGTTAGGCTGAAAGTCTGTGACTGGTCCAAAATCACCTTCTCAACTTCTACAGCAAGAACCTGGGTCTAGCAGACCCTGCTCTGAAGCACTAACTGCCATGCCTAGGGTAGCCAACCTACAGGTGAAGCCTGAAGATCACCAGGTATCACAACTGAACTCCAGACAACAGATTTCTTCAACCCCTGAAGAAAATAACTGCTTTGGAGGGTGGGCTCTATGGCATTCTATTCAGCTGAGGCCTCTCCCCTCCCTAAACTCTGGCTTCCATAGAGTCCATCACAAAATATCCAGGAATTTCCCAACCTGGAGCTGGCAACTCTAGTCAGGACTCGCCCCAGTGAGTTCCTCACAAAGGCCTGGAAAGGATTTCCTTCCTTTGTCTTTTTACTGACAGAACCAAGGTTGTTGCCTAGCAACAGCCACTGAAGGATAAGTTAGATACACAGGAGTGGACCCAGCACCCAGCCAATGGCACACAAGTACTCTTGAGTGGCAGCTGAATAGCCAATGGCTGATGGAGTGCATAGCACAGCCAATGGGAGAGCTGGAAATGGCCAACGTGTAAGACAATTATATATCTAGGACTATACTTGATAAAATCACAGCACAAATTGCTGCATGTGAATAGAGGTAATACCTGTTCATTCTCATAAATGGAAATGAATAGCTATCCACCATTATAAATATCTATGGCACTTTACGTGGTATTTTTCCATATGGGCTTCTTTCTGTGGGCTTTTATGTGTATGGGCTTATTTTCATGTGGGCATTTTTCCTGTGAGCATTTATGTCCCTGGGGTTTTTTTTCCTGTGGGCTTTTTTCCTCGAACCAGTCCCTGCAATCTTCAGTTAAAACGACCAGGTAGTAGGTGATGTGAAAGGCCTTTCTCTTTCTCCAGCGGAGGCCCGGGAGAGCCGCTGCCAGTCTGAGCAGGCAATGCTGACCTTGATGGACCGAGGGTCGGATTTAGGCGAAGGTGGCTTCATGTGCCCTGCTGGACTGGGCCTGTTCAGTTCCCCCAGGGCACACCGGGCCGAATTATTTCGGTTGGCCTTTGGAGTATAATCCACGTTTGGGTTGTTTTTGTTAGTGGCATGGTTAACATTTTAATACATTTGTTATGTTTTTGTGTTGTTTTTAACTTGTAGTCACCGCAAGACCCTTTGGGTGAGCGGTGATTGAAGATAAATGTGTTTACCTTTCAGGTATGGAGCTGAAGGCCACACCCAGGGCTCTCTACGACAACCCTGTGAGGCAGGCTAGACTGGCCTATGACCACCTGGGGAGAGAATCTGCAGGGGAGAGTGGGTGTTGGGCCTCAAGTCTCCTCGCTCCCAGTCAGACACTCTGACTGCTGCACCCCAAAGCGCTGGTCACTCTTTAATCTACTGGTGTATACAGGGAAGAAAGACTGCCCCCCCACCCCCAGGACTGGGCTTTCCACTGACCAGGAAACTTGGCAGTTTGTATGTGGGGGGGAGAGATGCACCTTGGAAGAAGGGTGGGGGCATGCGGAGTCCGGTCAGTGGCCCTTTGGGCGTTGGCAGAGGCCCAGATCTTCCCTAACCCGGCTGGCCCGATCTTGCCAGGCCTCAGAAGCCAAATAGGGTCACTCCTGGTTAGTATTGGATGGGAGACCACCAAGGAAGTCCAGGGTCGCTATGCAGAGGCCTCTCTTGCCTTGAAGACCCTCCAGGGTTGCTGCCATAAGTCCGCCGTAGCGGCAGCTTTTCTCTGGCCCTTTCCTCCACCCCCAGAAGGCCTGAGTCAGGCCACAGCAATGGTGGCTAGGCCTGTTGCCACTGGCAATGCTGTCCCAATCTATGCCAGGAGGCCCCTAGAGAAGAGGCGTCAAACTCATTTATTACGAGGGCCGGGCTATGTGTGCCGTAAAATGAAATGCGAGGTACCAGAGATATAAACTCTATAAAGATGATTTCAGAGGCCAAATGGCAAGAGCAGGTGTGATTGGATTAGGTATGACATGCAGAGGGGTAGTAGGTGTGGAGATGTCAGCATTGGTAATGAGACAGGAAACCTAGGTCTCAATTTGGTACAGGAGGATTCAGTCCAGGATGTAAAGAATAAGGCTTTGGGTTGAGGCAGTGGACGTCCAGCCATCCTGGCCTTTTTTTGTTTATGGCCCCTCCCCACTGCCCTGCTGCTTCAGGCAACCTCACCTGGGCACTGGAGCTTTTTATTCCCCTGACCGACGTGAGGCGTGGGTCCTTTCTGCTATTGCTTACTGCGCCATCTGTTGCTTTACTGGTTTTATCACTTTTATTGGTTTATCAATCTTGTGTTGTAAGCCGCCTGGAGCCCACTCGTGGGATAGGGCGGGGTATAAATTAAATAAATAAATAAGGGTAATGTCAGAAGAAGTGAGCAGTGATTCAGGAAAGCTCCTGCCCTGCCACAATTTTGTTAGTCATTAAGGTGTAACTGGACTCTTGCTCCCTTCCACTAGAAATGATTGCAAGCTGTGCTGTTAGGTTTCTTCCTGCCCCCCATCTGTTAGAACTGGAAAGGGGGATCTCTCCCAGGTGACATGGGACACCATCTGTCTCTCTCCCCGCCCCCTCGCCAAAATGTGCAGGACTCAAAAGCTTATACCTGGAATTACAATGTTGTTGGTCTTCTTAAAAGTGTTATGGGACTCTGTCTCTCTCTCTCTGGCTCTTTCCTTCTCTCTCCTTCACCAGAGGCAGCGGAGGAAGAGGAAAGGGAAGAGCCCTCAGCCAATTGAGGGAAGGAAGGCTTGGGTTTATGTCTCTCCTCTGCAAAGCAGGAAATAGGGGAGACTGGGCAAAAGGAGTTACAATGCAGGAAACAAGAAGCAGGAAACAGCAGAGCCAGTTGCCTGCACAGGGCTGGATAGCACCCCTGCAGGGACTGGATCTGGGCTGTGGGCAGTATGTTTGACACCCCTGCCCTAGAGTGTCATCTGCCCCACAGGGGACTGAAACTTTAGCCTGCTCCTCCCGTTTTTCTTAGGGGGAAGCAGTTCAGCTCCCCAGCAGCTGAACACCCAGAGCTTGTGGTGGAGAGAAAGGCAAACAGCCCCAGGGAAGGGCAGTGGGAAAAGAGGACTTCAAAGAAGGAAATACACACACACACACAGACACACTCTCTTCATTAGAAACTTCTGGAGTCCTACTCTTTTAATTTAAAGCGGATCTGTAGAAATTCAAGATATCAGCCCCATAGGTAAAACCTCCAAGGTGAGAGGACAGTGGAGATGAGGCACATGGAAACAGCAGGAAGAGGAGGGGGCGGCGGTGGCAGCCCTCCTCCCCCATGCAAGGAAGATATTCAACACCTCCCCTTCTAGATATCTGCTGGAAGGCCGAGGGGGATCCTAAACCCTCCATGCATCCTTGGGGGGCTCCGATGCCTTAGGCTTTCTCCTGTCAGACAAGAGCGTGAAGCGTTGTCCACACAAAGATCCTCCCATCCCGCCACAAAGCGCCCCCCCCCAGCAATCCTGGTTTATGGGGTGGGGCTTCCCAGGAAGCATCTCAGGTAGGCGGAGTCAGTGAGGGCAGAACTGGTGCTGGTGCAGAGCTTCTGAGGCCTGGAGTACTTTTGGAAGGTGGCGCGTAGGGTGGAGCTGGAGCTCTGCATGGCGGCCCGGGCCATGGATGTGTACACGGCAGACAGCTCAGACGCGCTGCAAAGGGGGGAGGGAGAGAAATGGGGACTGACTGGAGGGTGGGAGTCCAGGAAGGGGCGATGCTGAGCTTGTCTCCAGCCTGGGAAAGGCTGAGCTAGGAGTTTCGGGCTTCACTGACATAGCTTGTGAGATCGCTGTGCCTTTGGGGCAAGATGATGTCTTGGGAGGTCTGGCTTCCAGAACTACTTCAATGGGGTGAGGTGGAAACAACTTTGGTGCTCTCTCTCTTAAAGGCCTACAGAAGTTTAGCATGGGGGCAGTGGCCTGGGGGGCGGGCAGGTAGCTCTGTTCCAGCACCCCTCATCAGAGGAAGGAGGGGCAGGTTGAGTTGGGGGGGGAGAGAGAGAGAAAGCAGTCTGAGTCTGGGGCCGGTTCCCTCCCTGGGGATCTAACGCCGAACGGGGAACATGTTGCCCCACCCGAACTGCTTGGGCTCTCCCCTTGTGCTCTGCCGGTGCATTTGTAAACGTTAGATTTTGCATTCCACACATAAGAATCCTCCAAGCTTTGACAGGATGGGCAATGTGGCAACTACCACAAAAGCCTGCAAGCTGGAGGCACTCAGCAGTCGTTTTGGAGCAATCTGTGCACAGAAATGAGAGAAGGGAGGGGCAAGCCTTGCCCCCTTTGGGAAAACTCCCCAGGCAAAAACACTTCCCCCCCAACACTAACAGGCAGCTATGAAACAGCAGACCCCCCCCCATCTCTCTCTCCAGCCTGACTTCTGCATCAAGTGCTTAATGCTCACCTGTACATGTGGAGTTTGGGGGAATCTTCCTGGAATGAACCTGAGCCTGCAGTGCCCCCCTCACCTAGGACCTGCTGCGCCAGGCAAAGGGCAGCGGTGGACAGCAGAGCCGGCTCGACACCCGCGGTGTCTGCCTCCATCAGGGAAAGCTCCATGAAGTACATTGCCATGTGTTGGACCTGCGGGGGGGCGTGAAGGGGGCAGCTTACAGCCTGGGGAAGAGAGGGCCCGGGAGTCCGGCTGTGCAGCCTCTCCCCACAGCTGAGCCAGCAGGAAGCAGCCCACCCCCTCCCCAGCAGGAAGCAGCCCACCCCCTCCCCAGCCCACCCCCTCCTGAAAGGGGCACCAAGAATTGTGCCTCTGAGCATGCTGCGAGGGAAGGGCATCTGTCCCAAATGGGTGAGGAAACAAGGAAGCAGAGCTGGTGAGGAGGGAGATGCAGCTGCCGGGCGCTCCCATCCCCAAAGCCCCTCACCTCCAGGCTGGCATGGCCCACCTCTGCCAGGAGGCGCAGCAGGGGCACGGGGTTGGCATAGTGCAGGTCGAACTGGAGGCGGGCCAAGATCCTGCGCTCCATGCAGAAGAGCTCCTTCAGGGTGACCGTGTCCTCCGTCATGCGGCACAGCTGGCTGGGCTGGAGGGGAGAAGGGGCAGGCCAGGCATGGGGGGGGGGCATGAGGAGGACTGGGCCAAGGAAGCCCCCTGCTCCCGGGGGAGGGGGGCTTGACAGAGAGAGACCCTCTGGGCTAGCTGCTTCTTCAGAGAAGAGCCTTGGCTTTAGATCCCGCCCTTCACTCGGCGTCTCAGAGCAGCTGACCATCTCCTTCCCTTCCTCTCCCCACAACAGACACCCTGTGAGGTAGGTGGAGCTGAGAGAGCTCTTTTAAGGACTATTCCTGAGAGAACAGCTCTGAAAAAACTGGTGACTGGCCCAAGGTCACACCAGCAGATGCATATGGAGGAGTGGGGAATCAAACCTGGCTCTCCCAGACTATTTATTATTTTATTTTATTTGTTTGATTTATACCCCACCCTCCCCGCCAAAGCAGTCAGTGCTCCTAACCACTGCATCAAACTGGCTCTCGAACTCAAAAAAGCCCACGCTCTCAGATCACTACACCAAACTGGCTGAGCAGCCACAGAAGAGGAAGTACCTGAACCCGAGTCTCAAAGATCCTACTCTCCACGCTCTAACCACTACGCCACAGGGGGCCGAACTCAGGCTGGGGCTTCGTGGAAGACGGTGACAGCCCCCAGACCGCTCCCCTACTGGCTCCTACCCCTCCCAGCAGGAGCAAGACAGGGACGCAGGCGGCTGCCCCCCAGGCCCACCCCACGGAGCCAAGGAGGCTGCCTTGACCCTTACCTGGGGGGAGGTGCTCTCCTCAACCTTGCAGGCCAGGAAGAGGCAGGTGATGCTCAGGAGCTGGAGCGTGGCCACCCGCACCTTGCTCATCTTCAGGTAGGCGTTCATGAGGTACACGGCCAAGTAGAGCGTGTCGTCTTCCAGCTTCAGATACTCCTGAGGAGCAGGGAAGGTGAGGAGGAAGCCGGCCGGCTGGCCACCCTCTTGGGACAGGCGGGCACCACTGACGTGGGCAGGAGGAGGAGGAGGAGGAGGAGGAGGCGGTGTCCAGTGCGGCTTGCCTCTCGCTGCTCTCCTCTGGTGGCACCAAGAGGCTCTGAACAGGCCTTGCTGCACAGCACCGCCTCTCTCCCCACTGTCTGCCCTCAATTCCCCCACCCACCCACCCAAGGGAGCAGATTCTCCAAGAGGGATTCTCTGGCAGCACCTGGCCCAGCCCCCAGATGGGTGTGGGGGGGGAAGGGGGGCACCTACATGCACCTGTACCATCCAGTCGACAATGAGCGCCCGCCCCTCTGCAGTCATGGCCTGGGGCATGTCTGATGCACGGAAGGTGTACCGCGGCCGCTCCTGTCGGGCAGGAAAAAGGGGAGGGAGGGAGGGGGGGAACCTGCTGCTTCAGCCGGCCTCCCTGCCCAGAGCCAGGACAGCATTGGGGGGGGGGGAGGACAGCTCTTGGGAGAGGCTGCTGAGGCATCTGGGTCGGGTCTCATTCAGGGAGGCAGGGGGGAGCAATGCCCCCCACCGACTCACCATCAGGCTCTGGAAGATGTCGCAGGCGTACTCCTGCTCTACCCCCATGTCCATCCGCTGCAGGGCTTGGGAGAGCTCCTGGCCCAGGGATGCCGAGAGGGGGGGGACCACTGAAGGGGCGGAAGAGGGGGAGGGAACAGGACAGCAGGTGGTTGGTCTTGGGGCTTCGCTCCTTCGCTTTCACCTGGCTGCGGAGAAGGGGCTGCGTGTCCTGAATGGGCAACATCCCCATGACATGGAGAGACGCAACCGCAGCTCTCCACCAAAAGGCCTGCATCGTGGCCCAGGAGCCACCCAGTCCAGCCTGCCCTTGGATCCAGCCCTCCTGCCTTCCTTCCCCCCACTCCAGGCCCTTACCTCTCCGCAGAGGAACCTCTGCAGCAACAGCAGCAGCTGCAGTGTTTCTGAGGCAGGCAGCTCCTGGCTTCTTCTCCGGCGTGCCATCCCTTCCCTGGCTTCCCTGGCTCTTCTTAGAGAAGAAAGACTGGCGTGGCAGCAAGGCCAGGGCACAGAAGTGGCAAGCCCCTAAGCAGAGGGTCCATGTGGCTCCCAGCAGAGCTGGACAAAGAGATCCTGGGTGGGGGGAGACGGAGCCCCACACAGCCGCACAAGCAGGGCCCAGGAGCCCGGGAGGACCCAAAGAACCCGAAAGCCAAGGAGGGCTGGTCCACACAAAAGAGCTGATTGAACTCTGGGCCTGCTGCATGGACGAAATGATGGGCAGAATTTCTCCAGAGCAATTCTCCCCGACCCCCCAGCTGAGAGTCTGGAGACCTCTTTGGGTGGCCTGTAGTCTCTGCCAGCTGCTCCTCTCTTCCAGCCACTCCTCTGAGAGACACCCCCCCAACCCCCCCCCCCAGGTCAGGGCAGTAACTGGGAGGGGACCTCCATCCTAGAGCTCAAACAACAAGCAGGCAAACTGGTGAGAAGGACCTCCCCCTCCCCCCCAAGTTAAGGGTGTAACTTCTGCTAAGGCGCTCAGGCCCGCAGTCATCTTGGGGGCTTTAAAACACCCCCCCCCCCGTTCTATTGATGGCGCTATCCTAACAACTCTTTCCTGGGAGAGATCCCGGTGGGCAGCCCTGCTGGTCTGAAGCAACAGAACAAAGGCTAACTCCAGCGCAACCTTTCAGACCAACAGAGTTCAACTCTGGGTATAAACTTCCTAATGGTGCATGCACACCTCACCAGGTAGCAGATATCTGAAGAAGCCTGACTGCACAGGGGAACCTCTGCCCATCACGGAACTTCGTGTGGGTCTGAAAGGGGCCCCTGGACTCCAACTCTGTTCTCTTTCCTGGGCGTCGGCCCCACTGAATCGATGCAGGCAGGAATTTTGAGTAGACCTGCTTGGGATGAGAGTGCCCCCATCCTGGAGGCCGCTGGAGCAGGGCTTACCTACCTCTGGAGGGCCTGAAGCTGCCTCCCCCTGAACCAGACTCCCCCCCCCCCCCCGTCCACCTAGGTCAGTATCGCCTGCTGGGGCTGGCAGCGGCTGAGCCACAGCCCCTCCCCAACACACGAAGCCAGCTTGCACGTGACAGTCTCGCCTGCCCCAGCTAACAGCGGCGCTCCCCTCCCCTCCCCTCCCGCCTGGCCCTTCGAGCTGGGCGACACCGGAGGAGGAGGAGGAGGCGACCCCGCCCAGGCGCCTCCGGAGCTGCTGCCACCCCCACCGCCCTCGGCAGGCCCCCCTCTCGGCTTCGCTGGCGGTCCCGGCTTGGCCACCGGGGAAAGGCGGCAAACCAGCCGAGAGGCGGAGCAAGCCCCCCCCCCGGGAACCCAGCGCCCGGCCCTCTCCCTTCCCCATCGCGCGTACCCCTCCTCTCGGCCGCCCGGCCATGGAGCGCAGGTTGAGGCGGACTGGCGGCCTTCTTCCGGAGGGGGGCTCCGCGGGGCTGGCTACTGCTGCTGCTTCTCTCCCGCTCACCTTAACAGAGCCTCCCCGCGCAGAAGCAGTGTACCGCGGAGGGAGGAGGGCCGCGCCGGCTCCCCCTCCCCCCCGCTGGGCCGGCGCCATCCTGGCGGATTAGGGACGGACGGCGGGGCTCAGCCCAAAGCATGGGCGGCGGGGGCGCGCTGCAGGCGGCCAAGGCGAGAGACGGGCGCGCGGCGCTTTCCTTCCGACGAGACCCCAGCGGCAGGCGGCCTCGCCGGCCCTAGGCGAGGGAGAGGGGGCAGCGCCGTCTCACCGCCCCCCCCCCCCGCGGCTGCAGGGATGGCGGGGTCCTGGGCGGGGCTTCCCGCCTCTGTGTGTCTGTGTGTGGGAGGGGGGACGGCAGGGCCCAGCGGAAGCGCGGGGACTCCAAGGGAAAGCGCCCCCCCCCCCGCCCGCGCAGGTAGCAAAACTTTGAGGAGGCGGAGGGAATCCCCACAACCCCCCTCCCCCCGGCACAGCTTTGACTCCCGAGGCTTGGGCAGGACGCGCATTCTCCTCCGCCCCGTAATACGTGCGAGTCCGGGGGTCCGTCGGCTCTTGCCCCATTCCGCCCCCCCCGCCTTTCCTCTGTGCAAACGCACCCCCGCCTCATGGCCAACAGGAGACACGTCGGGAGGACCCGGAGGCCAAGGAAAGGGAGACACCCGGCCTGCGGCTCCGCTTCTTGGGCGCCTCGTGGGCTGCCGGATCGCATCGCCAGTTCCCTGCCACCGCCGCTCTCGGCCCGCGCAGAAGCGCCTCTCCAGGAGGGGGCGCCCAGCGGACCCGCCCTTCGCCTTCTGCGTGGGCCCCCTGACCCCCCCCCCCCCCCGCGGGGCTGGGCTTGGGGCAAGAAGAACCGCACACCAGCCGGAAACAAAACAGAACCACTTTTATTGCGTGTACCGTACAAACCCAGGGAAGAGGCTGGCCCTCCGAGGCCTACAGAAGCCAAGCAAGCAGACCTGCCTCTCCCTCCCCGACCCCACCTTACACACGGAGCTCGGGGGGGGAGGGGGAAGAGGACGGGGGGGGGACAAGGGGCTGGCTCCCGGCGCTGGAAAACACCCCCCCCCCCCCCGAGCACCAGAGTGGGCTTCTCACTTAAGGCAGCTAACGCAGGCCAGGATTAAGTTAATAAACTTCAACCATCACAACTACGGAAACAGAAAGAACACTTTTTATTTCTTTAAAAAACCCAATGCAAAGAGTAGGGGAAAAAAAAGGTAGGAGACGCTCTCTCTCTCCAGGCTTCCCTGGCATCCACACACGTGTTTGTCCAGCTTCTGAGAGAGCTCCTCTACAGCATCATAATCCGAATCCATGACGGGCCTCCTGGTGAGAGGCAAAGCCCCGCCCCCAGAGCCCCAGGCCGGGCGACGGCTAGCGGGCGACGGCTAGCGGGCACTCGAGAGGGTGGGAGAAGCATCACAGTTAGGCAGGCGGTGGGGCAGGAGGCCCCAGTGGGCGGTGGCACACACGGTGGAGAGGAGGCAGCAGTGCCACACTGCCAGCAGCAGGGAGGGCACAACGGGCGGGCGTGGGCCTGCCCTCCTCTTCTGCAGCCACAGTGGGTTAGACAGCAAAGTCCAACAGACCTCGCTGAAGGCAGCCAGTGGTCTTAGCTCTTCAGAAAGACAGCCACATTAAGAACGGCCCATTCAGCCTTGACTGGACAAGCTGTGGGCTGCGGGGTCCCCTCCAGGGAGACTAACTCCACCTGATTATTAACACCCCCCCCCCCCAAGACACGCTGCAGAAGTCAAGCTGCTTGGCTGGGAGCCCTCAGGTGTGGCACTCCACCCCACAGCACCACGGCACAAGCAGAGGGCTGCTGCACGCTGACATAACCGAACAGGGCTCACTTCCACCTTCCAAGACTCACCAGCCACAGCCCCCCCCCCCCTTCCTGAAGTCAGCCGCAGCAGCTCCCAAGAGGCCAGCAGCAGGGTTTGTCCTTGGGGGGCAGTAAAAGAAGCCCCCAGACTCCCCCCTCCTGCAGTTCTGCTGACAGCCCTCCCCAAGCAGGAAGCCCAAGGAGAGACTTGGAGAAAAGGCGCTTGAACATGGCAAGGCACCTGCGAGGTGACAGGAGGGGCTCCCCCCCCCCCACATATGAAGGAGGGAGCAGATGTCGTTCCTGGAGCCGAGAGAGACCGCAGAGGCCTTCCTGCCCAGAACCGGGGGGGGGGGGGGGGAAGAGGAGGCCCTTGGAACAAGAGTCTTGTGTCTTGCACTGGCCTCTCCAGAAAGCTGCACACCTCCCCCCGCCCCCGAGAAGCCAGGAGATTCCCTCCCCCAACACTCCATTCCTTCTGCTCTGGAGACCAGGGGCAATGCTCCAAGAAGAACATACAGGACAGACTCTGCTCCGGGGGGAATACAAAGACAGCAAGGCCAGATTCCAGCTGCTGGGCAGCCCAAACACAACAGGACTGGAAACTTGCAGGGCCTTTGTTTCAGTAGCCCCCATGCTTCCAGGCCCTGCACAGCAGAGGGAGTGGAGAAAGTGCCCCAGCCAGGAGATGGGTGCCACTGAATGCCACTCCCCCCAAGTTGCCAACAAGCCCCACGCTGACCAGAGAGATCCAGCTCTCACACCAACATTCATTCATTCATTGGCCAAACCACCCAGGAAGGGACCAATCGTCACTGCTGCCTCCCTCAGGCCGGTCCCTTCGTCTGCCAGTCCCAGCAAGCAGGCAGGCAGGCAGGCAGGCTTCCACGGAAACCGTCTCTTCCCCAGTAGAACTTCCCGTTTTCAGAGACACCCCAGAGGACTTCGGCATCCCCCTGCATTCATGGTCAGCTGCTTGCTGTGTCTACAGAGCCAGCCGGGGAGGGGGCCCTGTAGAGAGCCTGTATCGTTACCCCCTCCCCATTTATAGGCCATTATTGCAGGACAGATGTCTTTGCCCTTGTGCGGGGAGGGGAGAGAGAACCCCATTATCTCCAAGGAGCGAGGCAGGGGCACTCCGAACTGCTCCCCTCCCGGCAAATATTTTGGGGAAGGCCTCACCACAGACAGCAGGGATGGGGGGGAGGGGGAGGGAGCCTTCGTGGCAGCCCAGTCCTGCCCTCCTCCTCAGTGTGGAAGTGAGCGGCAGGGTCTGGCCTCTCCTCAAGCAGCCGTGCCGCCAGTGGGGCTCCATCCAGGCCGAGGCGGCCATGGCCCCCAAGGGCCAGTGACTACAGGCAAAAGGGGCAGGACTACCCCGCCCCGGATCCGCTTTCAAGGCAGCAGACGCCTTGGGCTGGGCTGCTCTGCCCACTGCAGGAAACGGGCGCAAGGGCAGAGGATGAGGTCGCCCCGGAGAAAGACATCGGGGTGGGGTGGGGTGGGGTGGGGTGGGGAGGAAGGCAGCTATTAGAACCGATGGGCGGAAAGCGAGCTGGCTCTGGTGCTGCCCCCTCTAAGTTTCACGTGCTGTTTCTGAAATGTTAAAAGGAGTCTATGGGGTCGTTCTCCAGGTGGCCCAGTGCCATGATCCCCCCCTGCCTGCCCTCGATACGAAGGTATGCCTGAGTCCCAATCCAGCCCCCTCACAGGGAACCCCCCCCCCCCACAAGGCCCAGCCAGAGACACAGGACAGCTGGTGTGTGTGTGGGAGTGTGGGAGGGCAAGTGGACTGCGCTCTGCTGGGAAATGTAACAGCAGGGCCCGCTGGGAGTGGGCCCCTGGCAGCGCCAGCACAGGAAGAAGGAAGTGGTGGCCCAGGGATTGGGGGCAGGGCAGAAATCCCACCCTCCTCCAGCGCACATTCCCCAGAAATGCAAAAGAGGCAGCCGCCCTGAGGGAAGCCATCCATTGCCAGCAATGGTAGAGACAGAAGGGAGTCAAAGCCAGGATTTTGGTTCCAAAAAGCGTTAAGTGTCAAGGCGCCCCCCCCCCCCCCAAATCCAGCCCTGAGAAAAAGAGGCAAGGGGGCGGGGTCTGCAGGGAGGTGTGGGCTACGTGGCCAGCTGAAATCGACCCCTGCTTGGGGGCCAAGCCACTGTGCAGACACGGGGCGGCTTCTTGACCCTTCGAGGTAGCAGCTACACAGCACGCAAACCGCACTGCTCGCTTGGGGTGGAAAGAAGCCAAGAAGGTTCCTTGCTAGATGCAAAGGAGGAAATGCAGAGAAGAGCATGGCCCGTGGCCTTCAGAGGCACTGGAACGAGAGACCCTGGGGCTTCCACCCCCCGGCTGGCACAGGGTACCTTGAGTGGTGGTTCACCTGGCGCCAGACGTACCCCTGCCAGCGGCAGCTACAGCACAAAGCCGCCCCTCCCCAGTAACACTGAGCCCGAAGGAGAGGGAGGCAGCACCCAGCCGCTGCTGCTGGTTGTGTGGACGGGAGGCACCTGTCTCGGGCTGCCAGGTTTGTGGAGAATAAATCCTGGAGGGGCTCAGGGACCAAGCGACTGGTGCCAGGCATGCCCATTTCCCTTGGGCTAAGGCAGTGACAAAGGCATCCACATTGGCTCTGGCAGCGGCCCAAGCAGGAGAAAGACCTCCTTTCCCCCCAAAAACCCAGCTCTTTGGGGAGTGGGGTAGCCTCTGCATCAAGCGGAGGGGAGCCAGGAACTCCCTGCGGGTTTTCACTGCCCCTTCGCCACGGAGGGCAGATCTGCTGGTAGCGAGCTGGCCACTCTGCCTGTCTGTCTCTCCCCCTGTCGCCCTAGGCCAGTCTGCGGGAGAGGAACCAAGCAGAGGCCACAGCCGGCTTCGGCTCTGGTGCCTCCTGCTGGCCGGAGGTAGGAGGGCATCCCACATTCAACACGCAAGCTGTGGGGCAATAACGCCCCACTCCCTCCACAAAATGTGCCCTTTTTTTTTGGTATGCCACGTGGCAGTCTGTTGATCCAGAGGGATCCATCCCCCTGCGGTCCACACGCATGCTCACCAGAAACCTCTCACCTGGCTCCAGGGGGTCTCCTCCCTCCTGCCCAGAGGAATTCCCAGAGGAGACTTCAGAGAACGGCCCCCATGGCAGGGTTACGGAGTCTTTGAGAGCCATTGCCGCAGCCCCTGGACTGTCCTCCCTTTAAAACGCCAGTGGGGCTGGGAGCCAGGAAGCTCTGGGCACAGAAAGCCCCACCCTCCTTGCCGCGGCAAGTTCACCAGGGCTCTCCAGGGCCTGGCTGCAGAAGGGGGAGAGGCAGGCAGGCAGGCAGGGCTGGTGAAGGCAGTCCAGTCCCCCCGGAGCCGGGGTGGGTGCTGCAGAACCAGCTACAGGGGATCCAGTCGGAAAGAGCTCTCTTTGCTGGTTCTTCGCGGGGCTCTCCGAGGGGCCGCTGCCCGCCTACTCCCGGATGCTTGCTGAGTAGGAGAACTGGGGGAAGTGGGTCCGCTGGTCGGCCTCCAGGGAGTCCAGGCTGTCATCTGTGGGCAAAGAAGACGCTGCTGGCGCACGGCGGGGGGGGGGGGAGGGGGGAGGCAGAGAAACAGGCGCACCCCCTCTCTACTGGGGCAGGCAAGAACCAGCCCCAGCCTGGCCCCTAGCCCAAGACCCACCAGGGAACACAGGTTGGGGGGCGGGGCGGGGGGCGCCCAGTCTGCTCTCTACTCACATCGGTCAGGTGGGGTGATGGTTATCGACTGCGCAGTGAATTCGTCGTCAAAGTACCGGGTGTCGATTTCAGAGGTCACCTGGGGCTTGAAGGGGGGGATGAGCTGCAAGGGAAGAAGAGGAGGCTGCTTCGCTCTGGGACTCTGTGGGTCGTGAGTCAAACACCGCCACCCCCACGGACTGAGAACCAGAGAGGAGAGCCCAGCGGGCCAGCTACAGCCCCAAGCTGGGAAAGGGGGGGCAGCACCTTCCCAGACATCCCTGCCCCTCACCTTTCTTTGAACCACGTCTTGCCAGTTGACGGCCACAAAGAACCGGTGCTCCATCACTTCCTTAGCGTCGTTGGGGCCTCCACCGAGCCTGCGACACGCAAAGGAATTGGTTCCTGCGACCCAGGGGTTCATCCTGGTGCTACTGGGACCCCAAGACTCACGGGGAAGCATCTCTACCCAGCCGACCACAAACCACAGCAATGCAGACAGCACCTGGGGTGGGGTGGGGTGTCGCCTTCCCCAGGCCCAAATGGATGAACGCGGGGCACTGGGCGTGGGGAACAAGGGAACGCTCTATATTTTCCCCAGCTTCCACCGGAATATGGCAAAAATAAAATAAGTAAGGCTCCCTGAATCCCACCCAACACAAACTTTCCAACTGACACGATTAACTGAGAATTCACCACTGTCACCACCACAGAATTCACCATTGTCCTGACTGGGATGGGCCCAGTCTCCTCAGGTCTCAGACGCTAAGCTGGGTCAGCCCCTGTCAGTACTGGGATGGGAGACCCACCAAGGAAGACCAGGCCTGTGACTCGGAGGCAGATAACAGCAGGCCACCCCGGAAGGCCTCTTGCCCTGGAGACACCCCGTGTGAGAGGTCACTGGAAAACTGGCTGCAATCTGACTGCACTTCTGTCCCCCACCCCCCCTCACACACCCACACACCCATTCTGATAAAATTCTAGATCCACCTGTTTGGTTAACGCTGCTCATGCTCTAGAGCTGTTTTGAACTCAGGTCTGGCCCAAAACGTGGCGCCCTAGAGCTCCTCACATGCACCCTGACCTGGCGGACGGTTGATCTCACCTCTGCTTGGGGTCTTTCTTGAGTAGTCCGGCCAGGAGGGCCTTGGCCTCCGGGCTCAGCGTGCGCGGGAAGCGGATCTCCTCCATGAGGATGAGCTCAAAGAGGCGCTCGTGGTCTTGGTTGTAGAAGGGGAGGCGGCCACACATCATCTCATACATGACCACACCCAGGCCCCACCAATCCACGGCCCGCCCATAATCATTGTCTTCCAGCACCTGCAGGGGGGGGAGGAGGAGAAGATAAGCCAGCTATTCAGCACTTCAAGGCGGAGGGCGGCAAAGTCAGGAAGAGGGGGACAGCTCCCCCCCCCCCCCCGAAGTGCCTTGGCTGCAGCTTGCTAGCTCTCCCTGCCCATCTACACTTGGGACACCGTGGAAAGGCCCTGGTCGGGTTTCTGACCCTGAAGCTCCTCCTCAGAGCTACGACTTTAGCACTCGAGACCTAAGGAGCCAGGCAGCTGGTCCGTCTGGCAGGCGCAGGACACTTTCACTTGTGCAAAATAATGCTGCTTCAGTCTACTTCAGTGACCGTTTGCAAGGGGATCTTGCCATTGCATGCAGTAAAATCCAGCTGCAAAGGGCGCCAGAAGTGCATTATTTAGTGTATGTGCGTGTGTGCGCGTGTGCGGAGGTGGCCGGAGAGGAGCAGGGCAGCTTCCTAGCCTCCACCAGGGGGACTCCCAGCCCGAGTGAGGAGGACTGATCCTGCCCTCCTCCTTCCCCCTCCCTCTTGCCAATGCCTGCTCCATCTGGGCAAGCCCAGGTCTTCACACTGCAGTCTTTGCCAGGGCTCCTCCAAGGAAGGGGAGGGCACATGGGTCAGCTTCCCCCTAAGAGCAGCTGGCTCCTCAGAGACAGGCTCCACGCAGGCACAGAACCACGTGGGATCCGGCAAGTCACGCCTGGAGCACCGGCAGCAGCCGCTGTGTGCTGAAAGGGATTGGGGCCCGAGTGGCAGCTGCTCACAGGACAGCCTAGCTTGACCCGGCCCCACACGCTGACCCACCCCACCAGGCTCTGACCGGCGGCAGCTCTTCCTGGTCTCCAGTGGAGACCTTTCACATCGCCTGCTGCTCGACCCTTTTTAACTGGCGGAGCTGCCAGGGACTGAAGAGGGGGCCTTCTGCACACAGAGCAGATGCTCTCCTGCTGAGCTGGCCAGCTTGACTGCTGCTGCTGCCGCCAGGTGCCACGGGGTCTCCCCCCCCCCTTCCCCCCGGGTCACTCTGGACCGCTCAGCGGCACAAGCGGTGGGACCTGCCCTACCTCTGGGGCCAGGTACTCTGGCGTCCCGCAGAAGGTCTTCATGGTGGCCCCGTCGGTGATGCCCTCTTTGCACAGCCCGAAGTCTGTGATTTTGATGTGTCCGTCTTTGTCCAGCATGAGATTCTCCAGCTGGAAGGAACAAGGGCACGGAGTGTTTGGCACCACCAGGCGCAGGAGGAGGAGGAGAGCTGGAAACCACCCCAGTCCTCTCTCCCGCCGAGGGCAGGGCAGCCCGCTACCAAGCAACCGCCCAGACAAGCAACCGCCCAGTCAAAGGCAACGGTAACTTTGAGGGGGAGGAAGACTTGAGTGGGGGGGGGGGAGGCTGCTGTGAAGGAACACCCCCGTCTCCCCCCCCCCCCCCCGACACCTCCAACAAGGCTGAGGAGCCCTCGCAGCTGTGGGGCTGGGGCTCCGGGCAGCGATGCTGGCTTCTATCACACCCTCTCAGAGCCTCAAGAAAACCAGAGGGGGCCACGAGGCCAGACCGCAAAGCACCTGCTGGAGCACACACACACTTGCATTACCTTGATGTCTCGATAAACGACATCCCGGGAGTGGAGGTACTCTAAGGCAGAGACTATCTCAGCCCCGTAGAAACGGGCTCGATCCTCGGTGAAGACCCGCTCTCGGGAAAGGTGGAAGAAGAGCTGCAGGCAGGGAGACAGCAGAGGTACTTCATGAGCAGCAGGGGTAGGAGGGCACTCAGCCTGTCACCCAGCACTTCCTCTGGGCAAGCCAGTGAGATGCCCACCAGGGCTGGGACACAACCTGCCAGCGTGGAGGCTCTCCGGCTGGCACAGCCTCTCCAAGATGCTTGGCAGGATTCCGACCCACGTCACGGGTTTCCTCGCTGGCCTGGCACAGTCTCACCTAGTTGGGAGCTCACACCAAGCTCACCTCCAGCGGCACAAGTTTTTCTTTTACCTCTGAACTAAATCAGCCGGAACAGCTACAGAGATGTCAGATTCCTTGCTGTTTCACTGGTTCAGAATTAAGTTTGGCCTTCTAATCTTGCTTGCAAAAGGCTAATGAGCATGCACTTGAAGTGGAGCAGAGTTGTTTTCTCCTGCCCCAGAAGACTGGACCAGAACCAACGGGTTGAAATTAAATCAGAAGAGTATTTGGCTAAACACTAGGAAGAACTTCCTGATAGTTGGAGCGGTTCCTCAATGGAACGGGCTTCCTCAGGAGGTGGTTGGCTTTCCTTCTTTGGAGGTTTTCAAGCAGAGGCTAGATGGCCATCTAACAGCAATGCGGATTCTGTGAACTTAGGCAGGTCATGAGAGGGAAGGCAGGGAGGGTTGCCTCAGTGCTTAGTTCTTGACTGGCCCTTTCTTACATGCCCAGGGAAATGCTGATCGCCACTTTGGGGTCAGGAAGCAATTTTTCTCCAGGCTGGTTTGGCCAGAGATCCTGGAGGTTTTTGGTCATCTTCTGGGCGTGGAGCAGGGGTCACTGGGGGTGTGGGGGGAGGAGGTATTTGTGAATTTCCTGCCTTGTGCAGGGGGTTGGACTAGATGACCCCAGAGGTCCCTTCTAACCCTATGATTCTATGTTTGTCAGACCCAACTGTTAAATTATCTCATCCTTATTTAAGAACAGATTATTTATCTAGATGATGGATCATATGTGGAGTAAGAAAAATTTAGCAGAAGATAGAATGGCTCTTTCACACGTCTTGTGCAGCTCCTGGCAGGGCGGCTGGGGAAGCGCAGGGGAGGCATGCCTCCCCAATTGTTCTTCCCTTCCCCAGCCAGTGTTCCCCTTCCTGGGTAGGTTTGAAGTGGGGAGGGAGGAGCAAAGAAAGAAAGCAACTTTAACTTTAAATGAGCTTGAAAGCATTTCAAGTTGCTTTCTTTCCACCTCTCCCTCCCTCCCTCCATTTGTTTTCTTTGTTTCTTTTTTCTTTCTTTCCACCTCTTTCAGTCTTTCCACCTTTCTTTTTCTCGCTTCCTCCCCTTCTATTCGTTTTCTTTCCACCTTTCTCTTTTTTCCTTTATTTCTCCCTCCACTCCTCCTTCCCTCTATTTGCTTTCTTTGTTTCTCTCTCTCTGTCTCTCCATCTCTTTCATTCTCTCTCTCCACCTCTCCCTCTCAGACAAATAAGTATCATTATCAATATGTTTTTACCCCTTTTGTTTTTATTTTGGTTAAGATCAAGTATAGTAGTTAAGATCAAGTATAGTATCTGACATTTACTCTATCTGGCTCTCAAGCAAGTTTGGCCACCCCTGACTTGTAGTATCAAAATGAAGGGTTACAAACAACCTGGTCGATCTGGAAGAGATCAGGGGCCAAAGAGTTCAAAAGAACAGTCCTCAGAGGACTATCTGGGCCGGACTCACTAACTGGAGGTTGAGAACACATTAACTATTCCATCAGAGAAGGACCCCTCACCTCCCCTCCGTTGGCGTACTCCATGACAAAGCAGAGGCGGTCGTTGGTCTGGAATGCATACTTCAGTGCCTGGGGAGGGAAAGAATCAAGTCACCACCGGGAAATGTTGGCTGCTGCCACTCTTTGCCACAGCTGGGGAAGGCGACAGAAAGCTTGCCCTCACAGCCCTCCTCCCGAATCAAGGCCCCGATCCACGTACCGTGAGGAAGAAGAAGGGATTGGATTTATACCCTACCCTTCACTACCCAAAGGAGTCTCCTTTCACGTACCGTGAGGAAAGGGTGCCTGGTGTTCTGCAGGACTCGGCTCTCCGTGACCGTGTGGGCCACCTCGTCCTTGAAGGGGGAGAGAAAGAAACATTGGCCACCACTTGAGCTTCAGAACCAGTACCTGACAAGCCCCAAAAGGCAGACTTTGCCCACACCGGGATCCGAATGAGCTCCCTGCTTGCAGAGAGGGCCACAACAACACACTCCCTGGGTGAGCTTTCTTAACATGCCTTCCTCCAACTAGGGAAAGCATAAAAGGGTTGCCCACTGGGCCTCCAGAGGTGCAGTTTTCTTGAGCTGAGTAGCCAGGGCTGGACAGCCACGGGGACAGCCTGGCGCACGGCCAAAGCTGACTCCTGCAGCTGGACTTGGAGGCAGATTCTTGGAGGCAACTCCCACCGAGAGAGCAGGATCCAGAGCCACACCCTCCCTGCAGGCAGAAAGCACTGCCCCCCCCCAGCCCCCTGACCGCTTTCTCCAAAGGGTCCTTTACTGCCACCCACCAGGATCCCCAGCTGAGGCCAGGCCCGGTTTCCCCAGGGCAGCCATTCCCCACCACTCCCCCCACCCCAACAAGACCTTGGCGATGATGACTTCTTTGCGCAGGATCTTCATGGCGTAGTACCGCCCGGTGGCCTTCTCGCGCACCAGGATGACCTTCCCAAAAGTGCCCTTGCCCAGGAGCTTCAGGTAGTCAAAGTCGTTCATCGTCTGCGGAGGACAGAAGGAAGGAAGGAAGGAAGGAAGCAGAGGAGGTTCAGGGGCCTACCTGCACACAAGCGCCCTCCCTTCCCAGGAGCCCAGATCCAAGGGGCACTGCAGCAAGCAGAAGATTCGTAGCACACAAGCTCCGGTTCCTCCCCCCGGCCCCACCACCAGTCTCTCACCGCTTTGGCCCGGGCCTGGGTCACGGCCACCACTTCCATCTCTTCCGCACCAGTGCTGCCCCCGGGAGAGCCGCCCTGGTAGTCCATCCGGTCCTCTTCCGGCTCCTGGTTCTTCAAGCTGTTGGCAACCATCTGAATGGCACGGATCCACTCCTCGCTGGGGACGACACAGGAGAGAGAGAGAGAGAGAGAGAGAGAGAGAGAGAATGTCATGGGCACTGGAGGCCATGCGGGTGGCAGAGAAGGCACACTCCACCCGACAAAGCAGAGCTGAGCTCCAAGGCCCAACATTGCCAGCTGACCTCCAAGCAAAGAGATCTCAAGAGATGGGTGTGACCAGCACCACGGGCCCCTCAGAGGCTTCCAGCCACCAGCATCCGCAGAGGACAAATCCTCCCAATTTCTGGGTGCTGGGAACAAATGTGGGACAGAGAAGGAGCTGCCAGACCCGCCCCATTCGGAGGAATGGCTGCAAGCCACAAAGGAAATCGGGGCTGTTCTTGCTCCAGGAAGAGCCCTTGCCGATGTCTCAGGCACGCTTCCACAGCCACGGGTGCACCCACAAAGCCACAGCACTCACCGTTCATCGGGGGAGTCGACGTGGAAGGTCCTTTCGATGACGGTTGTCCACTGCAGGCAGCGGATGATGAAGGTGTTGGGCCGGGGTCGCTCCGCTTTCATGAGCTGGCATTCTGTGGGAGTGGCGGAGGAGAAGCCTTTGGAGCTGGGGGGGGGGGGCATCCCAGCCTCTCTCCTCCCCAGCCCCTCGCCTAGTCCGTGATCCAGCTGCAAAAGCTAGACCCAGAGTGCATGCTGGGAATCCCCTCAGCCATCTCCCCCCTCCTTTGCACCAAGTTCAGAGGCTGGAGCCCAGGAAGGACCCACACCCGGAACAGCCTCCCACCCGTTATTGCAAAACCCAGCCCCACTGGATCAGAGCAAAGGGGCAGTGAGCATCCTGCTTCACACAATGACCAGAGGGAGGCCCCCCTCCCCAAGGCCCACTGGTCAAAGCCTCCCCTGGCCTTTGTAGGGAACAATACCGGGGGGGGGGGGAGGCAGGGAAAGGGAGGGCCAGGCACCAGCCCAGCTTGGGGGCAGTTCACGTTCACGCCTGACAGATGAGGAACATTCAGTGCACGTTCCCTCTCCCCGCCCCCCGCGAGGACCCCCTGGCCCTTGCTGCCCTTTCCCTCCTGATCCACCACCCGCACTCTGGGAGACAAAGCAGGGCTGGAGGACAAAAGGCTGGGGCCCCTGGACCCCTTAGGACCCACAGAGACAGGCACGCAATGCCCCCTCTAAGCTGCAGAGTCTTCCTGTGAGCAAAAATTCTACTTTGTGAGTTACTGGCATTAGTAAGCAAGCGATTTGGCTCCTGCATAAACAGTCTGCTCTGGAGGCCTCCTTCCTAAGCTGAGATGAAAATGTGTGAATCAGAGGGTAAAGAACTGTGACCTAGCTCACATTAACTTCAGCTTAGAGGGAACACTGCAGGCAGGTCACGCAGGCTTGCACAGGGTACTTGGGAGGGACCTAAGGGACAGAAGAGGGGAATCTTCGCTGGGGCTTGTGGCAGCTCTGGAGCCTGGAGGAAAGTCATTCCCCCTCCCCCTCCCAACACATGATGCTGCCTTCTCCCGAGTCAGACCCCAAGGTCAGCCCTAGAACCACAGAGTCGGAAGGGACCTCCCGCGGCATCTAGTCCAACCCCCTGAACAATGCAGGAAATTCACAAATACCTCCCCCTCTACACTTGCAGTGACCCCTGTTCCACGCCCAGAAGATGACAAAAAGCCTCTAGGATCCCCTGGCCAAACTTGCCTGGAGAAAGGAGACCCCAAAGTGGCGATCAGCATTTCCCTGGGCGTGTAAGAAAGGACCACGAGAACTGAGCACTGAGGCCACCCTCCCTCCCACGATCTGCCTGAGTTCACACGATCTGCACTGCTGCTTCCTCCGACTGGCAGTCACTCCCCCGGGGTCTCAAGCAGAGAAGAGTGCCTGGTCCTTGTTTAACTGGAGATGCCGCCAGGGACTGAGCCCCCGCTGGACCTTCTGCATGCCAAGCAGAGGCTCTGCCACTGAGCCACAGGTTTGTGGCCAGATGCTACACAGCTGTTCGCTCCTCAGCTGCTGAGATTCAGAACATCATCACAGGCGGAACATGCACAACACACCTGCCACAGAGAAGTCATTCAAAGGGGGCAAGCTGTGCTCAGACGTTTCAGGTTTCTCCTTGTACCCAATGAAGGACCCGTCGCTCTTCAGCAGGAAGTACCTGGGTCGCCAAGTTTTGATGTATTCACCTGGAAAACACAAGGGTTGGGGGGGGGGGAAGTGCTCTTCAGAGAGGTCTGTGCTGCTCCCCGCCCCCCAAGTCTGACAAAGGGGCAGAGCGGAAATGGAGAACAGGCAAAGTGCACCCCAGGGCTGGCTCTGAAACAGGGCCCTGCTGACTCCCACATGGAGGCACCCTCAGCGAATGCTCACCTGCACACCACTTTGTGTACTTTCCCTGATCCAATGTGGCAAGCACCGGCTTGGAGGGGGCTCAGGGAGCAGTGGCATCTGGGCCAGACTATGCCGTGCAACGTTGGCTAGCATTGCAGCAGCCAGCTCTTTCACACCCTGGGGAGGGGGTCTGCAACGTGCTCAGAGGCATGAAGCAGCTCTTCGGATGGGTGGAAGTTTAGATGGCCAGGGGCCCATCCCCACCTCTCCGAGCTGCAACCCAAATCGCAAATGGGGCTTAGATCCCCACTCCCCTTTGCCTCGTCAAACCCTTCCCTGAAACCAGAACAGCCACGCAGAAGAACCTGACCACCCTGGGCACCCTGAGACCCTGGCCAGTGACCCCTGCCCACAGCCTGTGTTTTGCATTTGTACAGAGCTCTCGGGGCAGGGCAGGGAGCGGGGAGGGTGTTCTACTCCAAGGACCAAAATAGCCTGCGGGAAGGCTTGGAGACCACCAGCTGCCGTCTATATTTGTCTGCAGGGGGAAGGAATGTGCTGGAAGAACCCCCAGGGCCCAGGGGGGAGTGTCACAGGGAGAGCGCCAGCTCAGGAGGAGAGGGGAGACGGGGGAGAGGGGAACCAAGCTGGGGCGGGGTGGGGGGGTGGGAGGGGAGTGGACATACAGAGACACATTTTGGAACCGTAGCGCCTGGCCAGGACTCAGGGGGAACCGCTGGCCATTCCAGCCTGAGCAGCTGTCCCTCACGCTCACTCCCGGCTGAAAACTAGCAAGGATCTCAGCCAACACGGAGGGCACAGAGAGGATGCCAAACAGAGCCAGTCGAGTCACTAGCAATCCTGAATTGTGGTTTCAAACTTTGGTTTGTATGTGTTTCATGTATTCTACATTATGTATATTATATTATTATTATTATTAATAATAATAATAATAATAATCATCATATAATTATTTTAATAATCATTATTATCATTAATGATGATGATGTAACTGATATCATGCACTTATGCAACCAAGGCAGCTAAGAATTCAAAACATACCAATAAAATTACATTCTGTGGGGGTGGAAAGTGCCACCAAGTCACAGTTGACCTATGGCGACCCTTCGTGGGGTTTTCAAGGCCAGAGACGTCTGCAGGTGGGCTGCCCTTGCCTGCCTCTGCGTAGGCTGCCTCGGGGGTGTCCCATTCAAACACTAACCAGGCCAACCCTGCTTAGTTTCCGAGATCTGCCAAGACTGGGCTAGCCTGAGGCCAGCCAGGTCAGGACAAAAGATCATACTACAGAGCCATTAAAATCAGCTACCCCCAAGCATACACCACTAAAACAATTTCTAAAAGAGTAGAAAACAGACCTAAAAAACACATAAAACACAAAACCTTGGGTTAGGAGAAAGGGACCACTGAGGGAAATGCCAAACTGCGGAACACCCGCTGGCAGAAGACGGCAACAGAAGGGAACAGACAAACCTCACCGGGAAGAGAGTTCCAGTGCCTCAGTGCCATGACCGAGAAGGCCTCTCCCCCCAAGTGGTGGGGGACACATGAAGCAGAGCCTCAAAGATGGCCGTAATGGCCATAAGGGATTCGGTGGCCCTTCAGGTATGCTGGTCACAAACCATAGAGGTCGAGAGCAGCACTTTGAACTGTGCCCGGAAACAGCCTACTACAACCTGCTCCAGTCAACATACTGGCTGAAGCGTTCTGCACCAGTTGACCTTTCCCCACACATCTCGAGGGCAGCCCCACATATAAGTGCACTGCAGTAGTCTAGTCTAGATGGAACCAAGGCATGCACCACAGTGGCCAGATCTTTTCTGCCTAGGAAAGTCTGCCACTGGCTACCCTGTCAAAGCTGGCCAAAGGCACTCTGGGACACAGCTGCCACCTGTGGCTTCTCCAGCAGCAGGCCCGGGGCCATGACCACCCCCAGACTATGGACCTGTTCCTTCCAGGGGAGGGCTGCCCCACCTACGATGGGCAACACCTTCAGAGCCCTGGTCAGGTCTTCCGCCCAGCAGCAGCACTTCCATCTTGTCAGGATGAAGCGTCAGTTTACCAGCCCCCCTCAATTCACCCCACTAATCAATTCCTCACCTGTGCTGTGCTTCCTGCTCCCCCAGCGGGATTGCCTTTCTGCGCTGAACTGACCCAGCCAGAGAGACTGGGGTGTGTGTGTGTGTGTGTGTGCGTGCGATGCTCCCTCTAAGCAGTGGAGTCTTCTTGTGAGCAAAAGTTCTACTTCGTGAGCTACTGGCATTAAAGTTGTGAGTGAGGCATTTGGCTGCTGCATAAGTTAGTTTGCTCCAGAGCCACCCTTCCTGAGCTAAGGCAAAAATGTGTGAGCCAAAGGCTAAAAAACTGTTAGCTAGTTCACATTAACTCACCTTAGAGGGAACACTGGGGTGTATGGTCTGAAACATGCTTGTTTCCACAGAAAACTTCAAAATTAATGTCAACAAATGGATGCTGTTACCAATACAGTATTAGGCAAACAGTTTCAAAGTTATAACACGTGTTTTCCAGGCAATTATTCCTAGGAAGTGTGTGAGAGAGCATGTGTATGTTTCACAAACACAAATAACAACCCATATTTAAAAATAGTCCAGATTCATTCTCCTACTTGGCTGTGCCAGTCACACCAAAACTAAATGCCGGGGCCTTCCAGTATCAAGGAAGCACATGCCAGTGTGTCTCAAAATGCCGCAATAATTATTTCAGTAAAGAGAATCTCCACTTAGAGTTTTAAATTTGTTTGAACGTAACATTTAAACTACATTACTGGTTCCCTGCGCTAAATATTTCCATTCAAGTTCCTCCCCCCACCTGTAATTCTGGGACATAAGATTGACAGGGGATTCTTTCAGAACTCGTTCACCAAACCCAAGGATATAAAAAAGTTAAACCAGATCACACCATATTTTGGGCACTAGTTAAGCTTCCTGGATAATTTTTTGGGAAAGTTTTCCAGTTGTTGCAACAGTCAGCGAGCAACAGCGGGAAGCGGCCAAACGGCCATGTAGTCTGCACCAAAGACACCAGTGCTGCCCCTCCCCCCGCATCCACTGACGCAATCCAGAGGGAAAGAGGCAGCCAGAGGTTGAGCTGCCCGTCCAGGCCTCCCCTCCCGAACAAACAGCCTCTGCTTTGGACATGTTCTGGGGATTCTGCCTTGGAGAAGGGCCCAGGAGGCCGGCCAGAAAGCCAAGGCTCC
Organism: Lepidodactylus listeri; assembly: GCA_029233225.1. NCBI lineage: Eukaryota > Metazoa > Chordata > Lepidosauria > Squamata > Gekkonidae > Lepidodactylus > Lepidodactylus listeri. Next base: position 43,642,414 of record JARCFY010000020.1, read on the forward strand.
CCTTCTGCCCAGTGAGACGCCCGACTGGGGCTGCAGCTCAGAGTTGCACCCGGCAGCTCAGCTGGGACAGCACTGGAGCACCAGCTGGCCACATGGATTAAGGGAGAGAGAGAGAGACCCGGACCACCCGTGTCTGGCGACATCCTTTCAGAAAATGCACAACCACAAAACCTGGCGTCAGCCCCAAGTATTACACTTCAATCTGGCTGAGCAGGACTGGCTGTATTCCAGAGGTCAGAGCTTTTATGCCCTTCCAGTGGGAGACTCAGGACAAACTCAAAGACCCCCCCCCCCCTTTCTGCATGGAACCTGACTGGGAGGGTGCTCTCAGTCAACCTGGCAGGCCGCCAGACACCACAGACGGGGGAGCACCTCAGGTATGGGCACATAGATGTTAAAGCACGGGCTCACCATGCCCCCAATCACCCCCCTCCCCCCCGCTTTGTTCCACACCTTCCAGGGCCCTACCTCCCCAAGAAGCCCCCCCCCCCACTTAGCTCCTTCCAGCAGGGCAGGGGGGGGGGAAGCTCACCTCTCTTGTGCAGCCACCCCTCCTTGATGACGGACACCTCGTTCATGCTGACGTGGGGGGGTCACGTCACTTCCCTGCTGCAGGGTTCTGAAAGGGGCTCGACTCTGGTGACCTGCAGAAGAGAAGAGGAACCTATTATTTATTTATTTATTTGATTTTTATCCCACCCTCCCCGCAAGTGGGCTCACAGTCAGGACGGGTTATGAGTCACGCCGATAGCAACATAATCCTGGTAATTACACCCATATTACTATTAAGACATCAAAAAGAGCAGTCAAGTGGATTTGTCTTGACAGCGATACTCATTGGAGGCCAGCCTTATTGGAACACTCGGAATGCATGCCGAAGGACCACCAGCAGTGGGTGGCAACCCCCCCCCCCCAGACCAACAAGGATAGTTAAGAGGCCAAAGCATCCCCTGCACTTGTGGCTGCGGACCAGCAGAACTCCTTCAGGAGGTGTGACTGGCTTCACACAAAGCTAGTTTGGCAGCAGCCCCCCCCATCCCACCCACTCCTTCTCCACAGCGGCCCAATGCAGAGGCATCATGGCATGGGAATGGTCACCTTCAGGGCCAGAGCATCCCTCTCGGCAACCGCCAACCAGCCACCCTCACCCACAGGGGACTTCAGAAGATACGCCCCCACACACCACACAGACCAGGACTGAAGAGAAGAGCAAAGCCTGTTTGCCCAGATTTCTGGGCCTCTGGACTCAGCAGATCAGCTCCCCGCCCCCCCCCCCCCCCGTCCCTTTACACCTCTGTTTTCAATTTCCCTGGCGGCCTTATCTGCCCCTGTGCCTTGTCCGGCTATCAGCCGCGATAAGGAGCGCAGGGAGATAAGAGGCCTTCCCCGGGCTCAGATCAAAGGGCCAGGCCAGAGCAGAAACACTCTTGCAGCAAAAACAAACAGCCAGTGAAGAAGGAGGGAGATTAATTCCAGGCACCTGACTGGATTAACTCTGGGGTCAGAAAGGAGCCCAAAGAGGCTGCCAGCAGTGGGGGGGGGGGAGCTGCCGACAAGCCAGCCTGGGTGTGGGGGGGGGGGCAAGGAGGTGCTCTGTCTACTACCTGCAAGGCAAACCAACGCGGCTCAGAGGCCAAGAGAGCTAAACCTGGGGGTGAGCCTGTAGGTCTGCATCACGTCCCGGCACAGAGCTTGTTCTCCAAAGGACCCCAGGCAGGTACTGCTCCTGAGTGGAGGCTGGGGGAACCACACCCTTCAGCACTCTACTGATGCGGGGGGGGGGGGGGGGGGGATCCCATGCCCACAGAAACCCGGTCAGTCAGGGAAAGGGCTTTGCCTAGGTATCATAGAATGATAGAGTTGGAAGGGACCTCCGGGGTCATCTAGTCCGACCCCCTGCACAAGGCAGGAAATTCACATTAAAAACCCCTCCCCATACACACCCCCAGTGACCCCTGTTCCATGCCCAGAAGATGACAAGAAAACCTCCAGGATCCCTGACCAAACTGGCCTGGAGAAAAATGGCTTCCTGACCCCAAAGTGGCGATCAGCATTTCCCTGGGCTTGTAACAAAGGGCCACAAGAACTGAGCACGGAGGCAACCCTTCCTGCCCTCCCTTCTCGTGATCTGCCTGAGATACCTGTTTTCATTCTACTTCATTCGTAGCTCCTCCGTTCTCCCCAGCGAGGACCCTAACTGGCTTACGCCATTCCCCCTTCTACCCTCACAACCACCTGCCGAGACTGCTAGACTGGGTGGGCGAGACAAGTCCAAGGTCAGCCAACTGAGCTTCCGTGGAAGAGTCAGGATCTGAACCTGGTTCTTCCAAATCCTGGTCCAATATGCTAATCACTATTGGCTCTCAGATACAGGGGGACAGCCCACCGCGCGTTCCGAGGGCAGGCAAAGAACAGAGCGCCTCCCTGCTCTGAGGTCCCACCTGCGCCCTGCCCAGCTTCCACGGAGCCCCTCTGCCCTCCCACTGTCGGGAGGCAGACAGAACCGAGTCTGCTAAGGAAACTTCCCGCTGCTACAAGACGACCTCGTCTGAGCAGAGAGGAGCGCTCTCCTCCTTGCTGTTGACAAGGAAAAGCCCACGGTGGCTCCCCTGGTCGGGCACCTGCTTGCGAAACACAGAACGACGGCACACACTCAGTTTCCACAGAGGCTGGCAGCTGAAGTTGCAACAGGACTTCCAGGCGTTTGCGTAACTGTGCACAGAGGCCCTGCAGGCTGCCTGAAGTGGCCACCCTCCCCCCCCCCCCCCCCCCCCCGCCTGGAGGGACTGGGGAGAAAGGGCAAAGCTCTGTAAGGCCCAGCAAGGAGACTCCCCACACACCCTCCCCCTCAAAGGGTCAGTCACAGGGCTGGCAGGGTGGGCTCTGCTGATGCCTGGCAAGACGGGACTGTGGAGCTCCCGCGGGGTGGGGGGGGGTGGTCTACAGTTTGCCCAGGGAGGGCCCCGTGCCCTTTCAGCTCCAGAGTCCCAGGGTGGCCATCAGAGGCGCTATCTTGGGACACTTCGCAAAGCGAGACTCCAGATGCAGCCTGGAGTGAGTGAGGGCAGAGCTACCTACAGGGCTGTTCCAGTTCCTTCCTCCCAAAGGTTCCACAGACATAGCTGGTGAAGAGCAAGGGGTGGTGGGAGCAGGGACTGAACACCACTGACTGAAGTGTCTCAGGAGTAAGATTAAGACTTTGAATTTTCCAGAAACCCAAATCCTCCATCCTCCCTTCAAAGCAAAGGACACCTGAATGGCTGCACATGCTACCCTCTGATAAATGCAAAGAAGCATGGCCCTCCTCGGGGAAAGGAGGACCAAGGCCACCCCCAGGTTTGTACACCCACCCCCACCGCCCCCAAACGGCCCGGCTGCTGACTTGAGATGCAGCAGCCACAGGGCAGGGATGCTCTCCACAGCCTGGTAGAGCAGATGGGAGAGAGGCTGGATGACTCGTGGAGCCCGGGTGACTCAGACATGTCACAAACAGAGGGGATGTTTACACACTCCAGGATGTGACCCTATGGAAGGAGAAAGGGGAAGGCAGGACTTGTGGCAGAAGGAGGGGGATGAGGACCAGAGACCAGCTGCAGGCACTGACAGTCAGGCCAAGGGGAGGGGTCCACCCTACCTGAGGGGGGCACAGCCCTGAAGACCTGCACCCCTGCTGCTGTGGCGGCCACGGTATGGGCAGGACTCAGCTGTGCTGCACAGCCTCACTGCTTAGCCTTAGCACCACCACCACAGGCGACTGGAGACCAAGGTTGAAAGAAAATCTAGAATGGAACATGAAGACAAGTTCTCCCATCCTGGCTGCAGCCACAAAAGCACCATGAAACAAGAGCGTGACCAAACCAGAAGGAGGGAGCTGGGTCAGTAACCCCTCTTCACCTCTGCTAAGAACAAGCAGCCCCTTTTCTAAACACGACCAGAAGGGGCACCGGATCACCCCCCTCCCCCGGGTTGTGAAATTTGTCCTCCGTATCCTATTTAAGCGAGGAGTTTGATCTCACATGTAGCCAGGCAGAACCAGCTGCATAGCCATGATTGAGATACAGAACAAAAATATGGTTAAAATATGGAAGGAGGCAGCGATGGTCACAGGAACAGACAGCTCTGAATAGGAATTAGATAGATTAATGGAAAAGAGGTCTATCAGCAGCTACCAGCCATGGAGACTAATGGGAACCTCCATGTTCAGAGGCACTAAACCTCTGAATCCCAGAGCCAGGAGGCAACATCAGGGGAAGGAGACCTTGGCCTCCATGTTCTGTTGTTGCCTCCCCCCCCCACCCCGGAACTGGTTGGCCACTGGGTGAGACGGGGTGCTGGACTGGATGGACTATTGGTCTGATCCAGCAGGGCTCTTCTGAGGTTCTTCTCAGGGGAAGGCCTTGGCCTCTCTGCCCTGTTGTTGGCCCTCCAGAGGAACTGGCTGGCCACTGGTTGAGACGGGATGCTGTATTGGTCTGATCTAGCAGGGCTCTTCTGATGTTCTTATCAGGGGAAGGCCTCGGCCTCTCTGCCCGGTTGTTGGCCCTCCAGAGGAACTGGCTGGCCACTGGGTGAGACAGGAGGCTGGACTGGATGGACCTTCACTGGTCTGACCCAGCAGGGCTCTTCCAAGGTTCTTTTCAGGGGAAGGCCTCGGCCTCTCTGCCCGGTTGTTGGCCCTCCAGAGGAACTGGCTGGCCACTGGGTGAGACAGGAGGCTGGACTGGATGGACCCTCCCTGGTCTGACCCAGCAGGGCTCTTCTGATGTTCTTGTCAGGGGAAGGCCTCAGCCTCTGTGCCCTGTTGTTGGCCCTCCAGAGGAACTGGCTGGCCACTGGGTGAGACAGGAGGCTGGACTGGATGGACCTTCACTGGTCTGACCCAGCAGGGCTCTTCTGATGTTCTTGTCAGGGGAAGGCCTCGGCCTCTGTGCCCTGTTGTTGGCCCTCCAGAGGAACTGGCTGGCCACTGGGTGAGACCGGAGGCTGGACTGGATGGACCCTCCCTGGTCTGACCCAGCAGGGCTCTCCTGGTGTCCTTAAGCCCAAACCCAGCCAGAGCTCACGCCCCCCTCAGGGTCACGGGGCACTCTCAGTCTCCTGCCTGCAGAGCCTCTCTCAGTTTAGGAAAGGAGTCTGCAAACTGGGGCTAAAAATACCACCAGCTGTGCCACGCGGTTAGAAGGTCTACCTCCTCAGGGCCTCAGGCAGCAGCTCCTACTGGAAGCTACACGTGAAAAGGCAGAGACATGTCCTGCGGCTCGGGCAGAGCAGCTTGGAGTCTTCCTTCCTTCCTTCCTTCCCCAGCACGGAGCCAAAAGTGGACGGCAGAGCATCGCCCTGGGCTCAAGAAGCGTCGCTCCGCCCGCCCCCCCCCCCCAAGCTACCTGCCCGCCGGCACTTCCGAAATGGCCAGGAGCGAGCCGGGGCTATTCTTAGCGGCCCTGCCTGGGCGCCCGCCGGAGGAAGCCCCGCCGCACCTGCGGGGCTGTGAGAGGCTGAGCCGCCCCCCCCCCCCTCCGGCGGCCCCAGCCGGGCCGTGAGACTCATGCGCGCCGCCGCCGCCGCCCCCCCCCCCCCCGCAAGCCACAGCCAGGCCCTCCTCGGCGCCGCTACGCGCAGTGGCGGGGAGTCCCGCAAGACCGCCTGGCCCCAGCCCGGCCCCCGGAGGCGCCTCCCGCGCACGCGCCGGAGGGGAGAGAGAACCACCCGCGCTCGCCGGCCCCCCCCCCTCCCGGGCAACCCTGCAGGGCCGTCGTGGAGACCGGAACAGGCCAGAACACGGCCCCCTTCTTTCTCCCCCCTCCCCCCCCGGCGGCTAGGCCGGGCCAAGGTCACTCGGGAGCCGGGGAGACGAGCAGCACGACCCGCCGTTGCCGCCAGCACACCGCGCCCCCCTCCCCCGCTCCAGGCCCGTCCTCCCCCCCCCGCACGACTCGATGGTTTGGTCCGCTCCTCCTCTCCTCCCCCCCCCGCCGCCGCCACTACTGCTGCTACTCTACAATGGCGTCCCACAATGCCCCGCGCGGCGCGGCCGAGACCATTCCTCCTCCGGGGGGGGCGGGGGGCGCCTCCTCCTCCTCCTCACCTGCTGCCGGCGTCACCTCAGGGCCATCCTCCGGGCCGCCGCCGCCGCCCCTCCACCGACGGCGCCCGCGCTCCCGGAAACCCCACCCCCGCCGGGCCCACGCATGCAGGAAGGGAGCGGGTGGGGCGGGCGGGGCCTGTCTGCGCCTCGGAGGGGGACGGCGAGGAGAAGGCCCCAGCAAAGCAGCAGCACCCGCCACCGCCTCCTCGCCTCTGCGCAGGCGCGATCCCAGCCGCCCTCTACTGCGCAGGCGTCAGAGGAGCCCCGGCGGAAAACACGCACCGCGCCTGCGCGGAAGCCCTGCGGGGCCGGACTCAGGGTCCAGGTCCGCACCCCGGCCGCCCCGGGGGACCTCCCGCCCAACCCCGCCGGGAGAGAGGAACCGAGGGGGGAGGGACACGGGCGCCGATCGCGCAGCTGCCCCTGCAGCTGCCTGGCTGTCGGGTTGCCAACTCTGGGCCCGGGGATTCCGGGTGGAAGCTTGGGGTGGGGAGGGCCGGGCACCCATGCTCCCTCTAAGCTGTGCAGTCTTGTGAGCAAAACTTTTACTTTTCGAGTTGTGACCGAGCGATTTGGCTGCTGCATAAATTAGTTTGCTCCGGAGCCCTCCTTCTCAAGCAAAGAAAAAACTGAGAGCCAGAGGCTAAAAAAACTGAGCTGGCTCACACTAACTCAACTTGGAGGGAACGCTGCCTGACACCCTCTTGTCTGGCGTCCAAAGCAGCCGTTTTCTCCTGGGTAAGGGATCATTGCGGCCGGGAGGTCATTTCAGGTGGCCGTGTTGGTCTTAAAGGTGCCTGGCCGGACTCAGCCTTTATTCTGGAGATCGCCAGTCATTCTGGGAGGCATCCAGGCCTCACCTGGAAGTTGGCAGCCCTCTCCCATTGAGATGCAAGAAAACCCCAGGATGGGGAGGGGATGCCTACTGGGAACAAGAAGGGATACATGAAGGCCCATCAGATACAGTGGAAGCCACAAATGCTAAGCAACTTGCATGGGCTGCCTTGTATGCATTCAGGTGGATCGCTGTGTTGGTCTGAAGCAACAGGATACAGTTCCAGTCCTGTCAGGCACCTTTAAGATCAGCTAAATTTAATCCTGGGTACAAGCCTTCGTGTGCATGCCCATGAAAGCAGTTAAACGTAGTAGCTCTCCAGGGTCTCGGGGTGGGAGGTCTTTCATACCTACTGCCTACAGAAAAGTTGCAATGAAAATGTGGAATAGATTGAGAGACACCTGCCCTGGGCCAGAAATGAAGATCCCTGGGGAAAGAAAAAGTGTTCTGGGCTATGAAAGGCAATCCTCAAAGTGGAATGATTCCCCCCCCCCCAGCTTTGGGAGTGGCATGACAACCCCCCCCCCCCCCCGCCCCCATGGAATGGCAGTTCCTTGAGCCCCTGCAAGTCAGTTGCCATTCGCGCCTCCTGTTTTAAAAAGTGGGCATTCACATCATTCGTTTTTGTACATCCTGCTCCCTTATTCTTTACAATGGCCCAGAGGCCTTTTTATAAAAAGAACAGTGCTGTAGCAAAATGGAATAGGTTCAGGAGAACACTTTTCATAAATGGGTGGGCTGTGGGGACTGTGCACCTCCCCTTGTTTTTACTGCTGTGTCTTCTCATTCCTGTAATCCAGTTTTGTCGCATCAAATCTTTTAATCCAACCTTATTACATTGTTTGTTGTGTTATTTTTGTTTTGTAACCTGCTTTGAGTTTCTATGAGAATAGCAGACTATAAATAAAGTTAGATTCAGGTGGGTAGGCATCTTGGTATGAAGCAGCAGAACAAAGTTTGAATCCAGTGGGGGCACCTTTAAAACCAACCAAGTTTTATTCAAGGTATCAGCTTAAGTGTGCAAGCACACTCTATCTGAGGAAATGTGCTTGCACACGAAAGCTGATACCTTGAATAAAACATTTGTTGGTCTTAAAGGTGCCCGACTGGACTCCAACTTTGTTCTATAAATAAAGTTAAATAAGAGGAACGCTGCACAGGGAGGTGGCTGCAGCAAGGAGAGCACAAGAGGCATGCACCCTACTCTGACTAAAGGGGTACGGCAGGTATGTCCGTGCGCAGTGTTCACCAACAATAAGCAGCTGCTACCAGCATCCCCCTTTGGATCAGGATAGCAGCAGAGATGAAACCCGTCCCCTGACGGCAGTGTGGTTTGATGGAAGCCAGCATAAACACAGTTTCACCATGATAAGCAGCACAGAGGGGCACCGGACGGACCACTGGTCCGATCCAGCAGGGCTCTTCTGATGTTCTTCTGTCTTTAGCTCAGTTTTCCTTTGCTTGTTCAAAGCTCATGGGGGCACACAATTTTTTGATTAGCAACGGGAGGGTGGGTAAAGGTTATACCTATTCTCATGTTAGACCTCCCTGGCTAAGTCAGACAAGTGGTCCGTCTAGTCCATCGCCCAGTTACACAAAGCCAGTCCATTGTTGGGAAGGGACAAATAAGACATAGAGACCAAGACATCCTTGAGTACTGTCACCCCCGCACTGGTATTCAGAGATGCACTGCCTCTGGTTTGGAGGTCACCTTGGCTACGAGCTGTGGATGGACCTCCTCCTTCATGAATCTGCCCAACTCCTGTCCAAAGACACCTGTGCTTGCAGCTGTAGCTATGTCCACTGGCAATGAATTCCACTATTTAATTACTCTTGAATAAAGAAGGAGTTCCTTTGGTCTGTCCTGAATCTGTAGTTCATCAGCTTCATTGGGGTGCTCCCGAATTCTGGTACCCAAGGACAGCCAGAGGCTCCACTGTCCACTTTTGCCATCCCAGGAGTAATTTCATAAACCTCCACCATGTCTCCCCTCCAGCCATCTCTTCTCTAAACTGAGGAGTCCCAGCCTTTCCAGCCTTTCTCCTCTCGATGGCCCTCTGTGGTGTCATTTCAGGCACACCGACCAGAGCCGCAGTGCAGATCGATACAGGGGGTGCTGCAACGGAGGCTGTTTTCAGTCCTTCCCCTCATAATCCCCAGCATGCCTCAGTGTTGGCATTTTCATCAAGCTATCCACTAAAACCCAAAGATCTCTTTCCCTTTCAGTGCCGGCCAGTTCAGACTGCCACAGCATGTATTTTTACGAAGGACAGTTCGCTCCAATGCACATCATCTTGCCCTTACCTATACGGGGTTTCATTTGCGACATTATTTACTTCCTTTCTGTGTTGCCTTTCTCCCCAATGGGGACCCACAGTGGCTTGTATCATTTTCTTCTCTTTTACCCTCACAACAACCCTGCGAGATAGGTTAGGCTGAGAGGGTGTGCCTGGTCCAAGGCCACCCAGAGTGAGCTCCCTTGGCATGGGTGGGGGGACAGCGGGGGAGACCCGTTCTTCCAGAACCCAGCCTGACCACTCAGTCCACGACACCACGCTGGCTCTCTGGTCCTTCCCCCCACCCCCCTTGGAAAGATCCGGCCGGCGCTCTTGACAGTCTGCCTTGGTTTTCACCATCTTGAGCAATCTGGTTTCTGCAAACTGGGACACTGCGCTGCTCCCCACCCCCCCTACTTCCAAATTCTTAAAGAAAAAATCAAATGGCGCTGGTTCCAATACCAGCCCCTATGGATCCAGTTTGCTCCAGCATGTTATTCCTGTTATTTAACCAATTTTGATTCATAACAGGACATGTCCTCTTATCCCGAGGTTGCTAAGTTTATGCAGAAATCTTTGAGGAGGGAGGTTGTCAAAAGACTCTTCCTTTCCTCTCCCACCATACATACACAAAGTGGGGTGGGGTGGGGTGGGGTGGGGTGGGGGAGAGCTAGCCCAGATCAGGACTGGGTTGGCCCTCCCAAACTCTTCCTGCACCTCCCCCCAAAGTACTTCCTTCATGTTGCACCTCCACACACTCCCTTGCATAAAGAGAGCACAGACACCCCACCCCCCGCCCGCCCGGTGCACCAGGGCAAGACAACAAGGACCAGTGAGGAGGCATTTCAAGTATCTGCCAAGCCAGGGCATTCAGCCTGGAAGATGAGGGGTGCCAGACATCTAAAAGCTCTTCAGGGGAGCTGCAGGCAAGAAGAAAAAAAATTCTGTGTATTCTAGCCCTCTCCCTCCAGAGAACCAGTTTGGTGTAGTGGATATGAGTGCGGACTCTAATTTGGGAGAACTGGGTTTAATTCCCCACACCTTTGCATGCAACTGCTGGTATGACCTTGGTCAGTCACAAGTTCTGAGCTGTTCTCTCAAGGGCAGTCCTCGAAAGAGCTCTCTCAGCCCCACCTACCTCACAGGGTGCCTGTTGTGGGGAGGGGAAGGGAGATTGTAAGCTGCTCTGAGACCCCTTTGGGTAGTTAAGGGCAGGGTATAAATCCACTCTCCTCTTCTTCTCCCTGTGTGGATTTTCCTGCCATGTCAACTTCTCCTGGAGTGCGCATTCTCCCTTCTTGGTGGCCATACTTGAAAATGTGGCTACTGATAGACCCTCTTGCAGAATCAGATCTAAAGATCATGAGCAAGAGAAGAAACTGCAGAGATGGAAAGGAAGTTTTGGGAATGGTTCTGGCAGGAAAGCCAGGAGGGTTCTGTGCTGCCCCAGAGCAAAGCAGGAAGCCCCCCCCCCCTTGAGTAATGCTAAGTGGAGGCAGTCACCGACACACTTTATTGCAAGAAAACTCATGTCTTCTGGAAGGCTGCAGGGGCCCACTCAGACCACAGCATGGCAAATCCCACCCCTCCCCCCATCTTGCAGCTAACTACCAAAATCCAAACTACATCCACTTGCATTTACAACCTTTTTAAAAACAAAACAAAAACTCCACACACACCATTAACAGTCATTTTGTTACTCTTCCAAAAAGGTACTCAAGTAAATTCACTAAAATATTAGGAGTCAATGTTGTCATCTCATTTTTGAAAGGGGGAGGGGGGAGAAACAGAAAAGTAGAATTTCTTCCATTGGTGCAAAAGCCTGAGGTCGAAAATGAAACTGACTGTGAAGGCACTGTGGGCAGGGCGAGGACTCCCATGTAGGAATCCGTCAGACTCCCGACCGGGGGACACTGTCCAGCGCAGAGTCCGGGGGGATGTGGACAGGTGACCAAGCCAAGGGAGAATGGGGACAGGCCCAAGCGGAGAGGCGTGGCAACCCGTCCCTGGCCCACTGTCTCCGGGGGATTCCTCACTGGCTCCAGAAAGGCTCCTTAACACAAGGACTGCCAACAAGCTGGCTTGATTCCCCCCCATTCCAAAGTCAGGTGTGCTTTCTGCGCCTCCCTTTCAGCAAAGTCTCCACCTGGGCGCTGGAAGAACGTCAGCTGACCAGGAGGCCTGGCTGCCAAGGCCCTTGCGTGGCCCTCCATCCCTCTCACAGGCCTGCCGAAAGAAGCGCCCAAAGCGTGGGTAGGACGGCTGCAGTGCAGCCTCCAGGGTGCCTAAATCCCCCCGCCGCCCGCCCCCACTTACCCAGATCAAGGCAGTGAGAGGGGACATCCCTCCCTTCTCTCCATCCCAGCTGTGGCTACACCCAAGGTAAGAGGAGGAGGAGGAAGCGGCTAGAAGGACCCTCGGAGCAGTTCCCACTCAGCTGCCCTTCAGACAGCCAAAGGCCCCTTCTGACACTGCAGAGGGGTGCAAGCACAAACCCAGAGCTGGCCTGCCCCACAGTTCCTCCTCCCTCTCCACCCGTGTGCTGCCGCAATGCCTCAAAAGCAGGGCTCTCCAAGCGAAGGGCAGGGAGAAGGGCAGGAACCAGGCCCCCAGCAGCCAGGTGTAGGGCTCTCTCATGCTCACACCTACCCCCCTCCAGGCCAAGCCCCTGGCCCCAATCCTGCAGACGCAGATGCATCTCTACAGCAAGGTGCTTGGCAACAGGTCGCAGTGCCGGCCACTCCAGTCTCACTCTGACGGAGTCTAAACGCCCTGCCTAATAAACATTTGAAGGCGGGGGCAGAATTCACCTGCCCAAGCCAGAGGCCGGCTCAGCCACGACACCACTGCCCCTTAGGCTTCTCATCTCTCAATCGTGCCCCATAACAGCTGCCAGCGCAGAGCACAGAAAACACGTGCGCAGGCCCTTTGCCCTCAAGGGTCTCTAAGGCAACAGCTGGTGCCTCTGATCCAGGAGGCCACTCGACTGACTGCGGAGGGAGCACCTCCTCAGCCAGATGCTCAAGCCTCTCCGGGAGGGGGGAGAAGAGAGACCGAGCCCCCTCCCCCCAGCAAAACAACAGGTCCTCTGCCTGGATTCTGGGCCAGAAGGGTGGAACCAGCCCAGCAGGCAACTCTGATCAACACACCAGAGAAGGCTGCCCAAAATGTCCACGATGTGCAGTGGACAGCCGAGCAAGAGACTTCTCTCCGACAAAAAGGTGCCCAGAGACCCTGGACAGTGGGACAGAATTTGACTTCTGGCACAGGGCAGAATTTGGAATGGGGACAACCTGCTGGCTGGTCGTCTCCAGCTAGAGAGACTTCTGCTAAGTGTTTCATTGCCTTTCCTGGAATACAGACTGCACCAGGAAGCAACAGATGCAGGCCCAGGGGGAAGGAAGGAGAAAGAGCAAAGGGAAGGAAAGAAGGAAGCTCCAGCATCGCACAAGCCCACTGCCTCTGGAGCCCCTCTCAAGAGACTACATCCTAGGAAAGTGCAAGGACCTGCAGAGGGAAACAACAGACACAGAGAAAGGGGTGTTTCAGTGCAGTCCAGAGCGGCCACAAAGGACGGGTGGGAGCTCCCAGGCCCGGCCCCACAGGAGGACCTCACCCCTGCCCCAAGTCACGGCTAGCTTGAGGCCGAGCTCAGAACTCAAGGGGCCACTGCTGAGGGCTGATCGCTCAGATGCACAATGGACCCCCCCCCCCGAACTCTGCACATAGAAGGGGCCGAGCATCCCTCCCCTCTAGCAGGGGTGTGCACAGAGCAGCTAGAAGGATCGACCTGGAGCTTCACAGAAGCACACAGACTCACCTGCCCAGGACCAGGGCTGGAAACCGTTTTGTGTTAATGGGGGGTGGGTGCGGGGGGTTAGAAAACAAACACCAAGTTCAAGCGGTCTCCTCCAGGCAGGGCCCCCACATGCAAGCTCGTGAAGAAAGAGGGGAGGCAACTGTGCCCCACGGCGTCACACTGTCCTTCTGCCCAGCCGCTTAAAGACGCTGACTGTCCCCGTGTTGTCCATCTGGGCGCTGTGGCCTTCCGAGGTGCTGCTTACCTTGGCGCTGCCCAAAGTCCTCTGGATGGTGACCTGCAGGTCGGACTCCGGCCTGCTCCGGGAGCTGGTGACGCGGCTGTCCTGGGCCTCCCCGGGCAGGGACCGCTTGCCCAGCCTCTTGGCCACCAGGCTGCCTTGGGAGGAGAGTAACTCAAGCGCCTTCTCCTTCCGGGGGCCCCCGGAGCTTGCCGGGTTTTTGCTGGCCGGCGGCTGGGACTTGGAGCTGGTGGCCTTGGCCTTGACGGTCACCCCGGCCTTGGCACCCTCCTTGGGTGTGGAGGGCCGGAAGGATTTCTTCAGCACCCCGGCATACTGCAGGACGGAGCTGTCGTCCTCCTCGCTCTCGGCCGCTTTGTCCTCCTCCGCCTCCTGCATGTCCCCCAGCCGGCTGAAGACGCCCGTGGGCTGCCAAGACACCGAAGGGGAGTTCTGAGATGGGGATGAGGCAGACCCTGCCCAGGCTGCAGGAGAGGCACAGCCCCGCCCCCCCCCGGAGTTCCTGCACCCCCCCCCTCCAATCCAGCCGCAGCAAGCGGGGAGCCAAGAGAGGGAGGACAGAGGACAGCGCTGCCAGGCCTCCGGATGGCCGCTGGGGGCGAGAGGATGGAGGCCCAAACGGGCCTCTGCTCTGGCCCAGACAGAAAGGAGGGGCAGGCAGAGACTCCCACCCACCAGACAGGAGGAGCTAAGGGTCCAGAGAGACAGCCACCAGTCCTCCCTCCCTCCCTCCCTCCCTCCCTGGGAACCCTCCGCAGCGGGAGGCCAGGCCACCTCAGAGACGGGCCCTCACGAGCCCAGGCACACGGAAGGGCGACGTGGAGGTCCCGCAGAAGGGCCTTGTCAGAGGGCCCCCAGGCTGGACTGTGGGAGCAGGCCGAAGAGAGGGGCCACCCCCACCTTCCCTCCCTCCCTCCCGCACCTTAGTTCCTGTGGTCGTGTCCGCGTTGGTCTCTGCACCCAGTCGGTCGAACACGGAGGTCCTCTGCAAACCTGAAGCCAGACAAGTTTGGCTAAGCGACTTCTCCAACTGCTGGGTCTGCTCGTTCTGCTGGGATGTCTGAGGCTGCCCTTTGCCCCTTTCCTCTCTCACCTTCCCCTTCTCGGATAATCCCCCATACATATCAACAGCTTCCCACAGACCAAGGGGCAAAGCCCAGGTGTGATCTTTGGCTCTCCAACCTGGGAGGAACATATCTAAGGGACTGCCTCTTGCCATATACGTTACACTCAAAAGATCAACACCTCCTGGTGGTCCCTGGCCTGAAGGACGCCCGTCCTGCCTCAACCAGGGCCAGCAGGGCTTTCTCTGTCCTGGCTGCAGCCTGGTGGAACAGGCTCCCTACTGAGACCTTCTTCTTCAATTCCGCAGGGCCTGCAAGACGGAGCTGTTCCGCCAGGCCTCTGGCTGAGGCAGCGGGTGCCTATATATGACCTCCCTGAGGTTGCTGTCACCCATCTGTCACCTGTCTACTGACCACTGGCCTTTAACTTTCGGGCCAGAACGTTATAGCCAATGGACGCTGTTTCAAGCTCTACCCATTGTTTTAATTGTTAGCATGTTTCATCATGTTTTAATGTTTAAAGTTTTAAACTGAAATTATTTGTATTCTAAAGATGTTACCCACCCTGAGCCTTCCCGCAGGATGGGCGGGATATAAATGCAAATAATAAATAAACAAATCTCTCTTGCACGTCCCCAGTTTAGTACGCTGTCACATCACGTCACTTCTCTCTTCAGAAGATCCCAAAAAGGCAGCCCCCCGCGACGGGAATTCTGGCTTGCCCTTTGCTCATTGCTTGCCCTGACTTTGGCTGCTCTCTCCACTGCCCGCCCCCCCCCCCCCGCCCTCTCACTGGGCTCCCACAGGTGGAGTGCCTCTGCTGAGCGTGCAAAGGTCCCAGATCCAACCGCCAGCTACAAGGATCGCACAGTCGGAGATGCGGAAGACCTCTGCCTGAGACTCTGGCCACCCAGGGACAGTCACTGGACACAGGACTGACCTTGAGAGACCCCAAGGGTCCAAGGCAGCTTCAGGTGTGATCCTGTGCTCACAAGCAGTGTTCCCTCTAAGCTGAGTCAAAGTGAGCTAGCTCACAGTTTTCTAGCCTCCGGCTCACACATTTTTGTCTCAGCTCAGGCAGGATGGCTCCAGAGCAAACTAATATTATGCAGCAGCCAAATCGCCGTCTCACAACTTTAAGGCCAGCCTGGAGCTCTCAAAGTAGAACTTTTGCTGCCAGGACTCCACAGCTTAGAGGGAGCACTGGTCACAACCAGGGTTCCCTCTGAGTTAGTGCGAGCCAGCTCCCAGTTCTTGAGCCTCCGGCTCACACGTTTTTGTCTCCGCGCAGGAAGGAGGGCTCCAGAGCAAACTAACGTTATGCAGCAGCCAAATCGCCGGCTCACAACTTTAAAGCCAGCCTGGAGCTCACAAAGTAGAATTTTGGCTCACAAGCAGTGTTCCCTCTAAGCTGAGTTAGTGTGAGCCAGCTCACAGTTTTCTAGCCTCCGGCTCACACCCTTTTGTCTTGGCTCAGGAAGGATGGGGCTCCAGAGAAAACTAATTCAGGCAGCAGCCAAATCGCTCGCTCCCAACTTTAATGCCAGCAGCTCACAAAGGAGAATTTTGGCTCACAAGGAGGCTCCGCAGCTGAGAGGGAGCATTGGTGGTGCTCACCTGGCCACCACAGCCCTGCACACACTTGTCATTTGACACAGCACCCCTCCACCAATCCTTGCATAGCTTGTGTCCCCCCCGCTGCCTCCCATGACTTCATCCCTCCCATGGCCGCATCTCGCTATATCCCTGCATGGCCATCTGGACACAGGAAGCGGTCTTTGGCAGAGTCAGACCACTGGGGCCCATCAAAGGCAGTGCTGCCTATGCAGACGCGTAGTGGCTTTTTGGAGTCTTAACAGGGAGCTCTTGCATATCAGCTGAACCTTTTAACTGGAGATGCTGGGGATTGCACCTGGAACCTTCAGCATGCCATGCAGATGCTCTGCCACTGAGCCACAGTGTCTCCCACCTGCAAAGATCTGCTGTTCCTCATGCCTCAAAATGCAGATCTATGTCTTCTGTGGTGGAAGCGTGCAGTCACCCCCCACAACTGGCGCTGTAGCCATAGCTATTACATCACTTGCTTTTACTTGCTGTGTTTGCAAGCTGAGAGGGCAAGCAGTTTTTAACCATCAGTAACTCTGTTTGCTCAAAGTTACTTTAATCTTGGGTAGCTAATTGAAAGTTACAGAAAAGTTAGATTAATTGCTTTTTACTAGAGGTTAAGAGTTGAAATTGGCTTTCTTATCTTCTCTATCAGATGAAACATGCACATGCTGATTGGCTTATTTGCACATGCTGATTATCTCATATATAGTATGCACCGACCAGTTATTTCGATAACAATCACATAATTATGCTTGAACAGATTTAGAAAAATGGTATTTTTCTATAAGTACACTCTACTGGGACAAGCAAATCAGATTTTTCTGGAAGTCTCAGAAGAAGACTCAGTTCGATTTCTGGGTGTGTAACTTGGGCTTTCTGATAATCCCTAAAAGCTGGGAGACAAAAAGCTGAAAGCTGGTTTGCTTTTTAAACTATTGCTCTTTATAATATTATTAAGCAGTACTGGAATTTTGATAACTTTAGCACTTATTTTCACAGTACTTGCAAGATTAACTTTTACATGCCTGTGTTTTCTGCTGTCTTGCATAATAAAGGAAATGATTTCTTTTCTCAATAAAAGAAAAAAGTCTCTACAATTTTTCAGTCTGCTTTGCTGGTTATACTTCAAAGAACTGAACTCACCCCCCCAAAAACCTCTTTTGCATTATCAGACTCAAAGGTTGATAATTACCCCATAATAGATAAATTCTGGAGAACTCAGCTGCTAAATGGTTTGCATAGGCCAAGCCTTTTGAAATTGTTCAGTCCAAATTCTCTTAACAGGCCGCAGGAGTAAAACTCTTGTTACAGCACGGAGCCCAAGAATACAACCTAGTGCCAGCTGATCCTTGCGCCGTTCATCCCCCCCTCCCTCGGCCACGTCCTCCTACATCGCAGCTTAGAGCAGAGACCAGCCTGCCTTGTACTTTCAGAGCTGCCATGCACAACAAGGGTTACGCATTTCCTTTGCAAACTCCCCACAAACTCTTTCCCCCTCCCAGCCCCCTCCCCTAATTCCCCTTTCTCATCACATGACCAGGGAGCAGCCTGCCCACCGTGGCCAGCTGGAGGCAGGAGGTGCGGCAGAATGTGGCCGAGACCCACCTTTGGCTGCCTGCTGCTCCAGGATCTTCTTGGTCCTGGGCGTGGTGCCCTTGGGCATGTGGACGATGTACTTCCCTTCCATCTCGGCTGTGACCCTGCGGCGCTTCACGGGGGCTGCGGCGGGAGTCTCCTCTGCTGTGCTGCACAGAGCTGGGGCAACAAGAGGGCAGAAGCAAGGAGCTGTGGCTTGGCACGAGCTCCTGCCCCAGAAAGGGCTTTGGCATCAGCCTGCCAACGAGGACAAATGACTCTCCCAGCTTTGATGCTGGCATCCATCTGCCAAGGCAGTTCAACAGCCTGCAACCTCATCCATGCTGGGGACTCTGTGCTCCTTCTGACCCCTCTGCAAGAAATGGGGAGAAACAGGGCACAGCAGCAGGCAGGCCTGCTGGGGATGGAGGGGGAGCACGGAGTGCTCCAGCCCATGGCTCCTGCCATAACTTCAGAGTGCACCCACCCACCCACCCCACCCACAAAAGACAGTCTCATGGATTTCAGCCACTAGAGGGGAGCAGAGAGCTGGGCTCTGTAGAGCTGGAAAAGGAAGGGCTTTTCACTTAAGAACTGACATTTTCCACATTTCTATGAAGATTTCAAATATGTCAACTACAAGTTTTTTAATCCCCCCCCCCCCGTTTGTTGAAGGAGAAGAAATGGACTAGAGCATCTCCTCTGGCTCTTATAATTCTGAGGGAGGTCAGAGATGGCCACTGCACACCCCTTCTCCTTCTCACTTCAGCATCCCTGAACACCAAATTTCCTCCACTGCCATGCCAAGGAACAGCTCTGTCCCTCGGTCAAACAAAGTACTGTGCAATTCTCAATTCAGCAATGCCCCTTCCCATCCCTGAAAATTTTCCTTTCGTATTCTCATTTTATAGAAGAAGCAGAAGAGATTGGATTTATACCCCACTCTTTACTAAGACTCTCAGAGCAACTTACGATCTCCTTGCCTTCCTTTCCCCACAACAGACACCCTGTGAGGTAGGTGGAGCTGAGAGAGATCTTTCCAGGACAGCTCATGAGAGAACAGCTCTGAGAGAACTTGTGACTGACCCAAGGTCACCCAGCTGGCTGCAGGTGGAGGAGTGGGGAATCAAACCTGGTTCTCCCAGGTGAGAGTCTGCCGCTCTTAACCACTACACTAACCTGGCAGGGAAACCAAGGCTTGCCTAGACTCGTATGTGTCAGGATCTGACAATAGTATGCCTGTCCTTTTTATTAGTCTCTCTTTCGTTTTCTGTGATCCCCTTGTAACCATTTGTGATTTACTGCTTGCCTTGATGTATATTATCTACTCTGCTAAATGTTACTCTTCTCTGGCCAGGAGGATGGCGTGTCGCATTCCTTGGTTTTGAGGCTTGGAGAATGTTATCAAGTGTCACAGCCCTGGGAATTGTTTAATTGTTTCTAGCCAATTGTTTAGCCTATCTTTCACACATGTGGGTCACCCAGGGCAGGAAGGGAATTTTTATTACTTTCTCACCTTCCCTGTGGAAACTTAACGGTCACTCTTTTCCCCCCCACTTCGCTACGATGAATCTGATTGGTCCTTTACCTGTATTCTATTGTGCCTGAAGGTATATTAACCACTGCTGCTTACTATCATGTATCTCTAACAAACCTGAACCATTACTGGAATAAAAGAACTTTGCTTTAATCAAAGGTCTGGTCTGATAGTGTTAGAAGCCTCACAGTATGGCTACCTGGGCCTTGAACAAGTGCTTCAACCCTTCCCTTTTCCAAGCATCACCATCTTAAGGGGGCCGTCAGGAGAACTGGCAAGTCCTGTTTTGCTTCAACTAAGAGCTGCGCAGTGAAGCTGTGCCCGCCCCCCCAAGACGCGCAAACAAAATTCCTGTACCAGCACACGCCAACCCCTAGCAGGTGCTCCAGGCAATGGCAGAGGACTACTGAGCAAACAGAGGGTGGCTGCCAGAGCAGGGCATGAAAAGACACTCCCCCCACACTCACCTGCTTTGGCGTTCTTCACTGCCAGTTTGTTGGACACCGTGACAGAGATCTTTGAAGCGCTGCTATCCGGCCTCCGAACGGGAGTGGAAGGTGGGGAGTCTCGGCTGAGGCTGTTGGCGATCATCCTGCTGGCAGCTGCAGGGACAGCAAGCGGCAGGGCTGGGTGGAGGAGCTTCTTCCAGCCACAAAGGCACACCCCAACTCTCAGACTGGAGGAAGGGGCATGCCAGAGACGACCCCCCCCCAAGAGTGCAGACTTCCAGCAGCCCCCACTGCAGGCATGTGCCCCATCAGTGCCATCACTCATGCCACTAATGCTTACCGCTGGTGGCGTTCCTGCGGAGTTCGGGCTGCACGGCAGTTTGGCTGGACGCAACCGACTCCGTGGCTGCCTTGCACATTTCCTAGAGACGGAGAAGGCCAGGACGAAGTGGTCATCTCCCCCGGTTCTGGTACTCGCACTCCCATAAAAGCACCAGGCTCCAACAGATCCCAAATAACCCTGCCCCAAGGTGGTGCTCCAGGCTAGACTATCGATGCACCAAGCTCCTGAGCCCTGCAGCAAGGAGGCTGGGGCAAGCCAACCTCAAGAGACAGCAGCCTGGTGGCTGCTGGGCTAGGCTGGAGGTGTGCCCCAGAGGGCCAGCTGGCTGCTCCTTCATCGGGGCAAAACTCCTGCTCCTACAAACGCCCTTCAAGCCGCTCGCATGGCTCCAGATGTTGAGCTGTATCAGCCAAGAGCACCAAGAACCACAAGGCTGGAACTCAAGGACCATGCAGTCCAAACCGCTTCCATTCTTCCAGGAATATTCTGGGGCTGACACAAGGCCTTTAGGAGCTAGGGCAAACAGGGATGCTCCTGGAAGCTTCCTTTGCCAGGTGTCCCCCCCCCCCCCAGCCGCTAGATGGATCTATTCACCTCCTATGCCTATATGTATGCCTAAAGATTCTGCCTAGAAAGCCAGGTGTCATGGTTGCATGCTTGAATCTCATGTTGCACCATCTTTACTTCAAGAATGGAAAGGAGGGAGCTGCATTTCTCCCAGGAAGCTGCTCTGAGTGTCCAGGAGACCCACCTGCCTGTAAACGACCTTGGCATGCTTCAGAATGGCGATGATGTCCCCGATCACAGTGATGCCCAGCTCGTTCAGGATCTCCTTGTTCAAGTCCATCAGCATGTTCTTCTGAATCCTGCAGAAGGTGCACGCCATTTGAGAAAGCCCCTGCGCTAAACCCCTTACAGCCCACGTGCAGTCTGAACATCAAATGTCTCAGCCACCCAGAAAAGGCAGAGAGAAAAGCCGCTGCCAAACCTGGGGAAAGACCAGCCTGCCAGGACAAGGCTGTGGGCTTCCGGCCAAGGCTCCCTCCAAGCTGTGGAGCCTTCTGGTGAGCAAAAATCCTACTTTGTGAGCTGCTGGCATTAAAGTTGTGAGTGAGCGATTGGGCTGCTGCATGAATTAGTTTGCTCTGGAGCCCATCCTTCCTGAGTTAAGACAAAAATGTGTGAGCTGGAGACTAAAAGACTGTGAGCTAGCTCACACTAACTCAGCTTAGAGGGAACATTGCTCCCGGCTGTTACAGGAGTCGGCTGTTGGAAAAGCTCTTCCAAAGACTCTGTGCCCACACGCCACTAAGGCAAACTCTGGTTTGGACTTTACGTACTTTCTCCCAAAATCCTTTTTAAAACATCCATCAGAAGACTCAAACCACAGCACCACCTTAAAGTTGACTTCCATGTATTATTATAATTATTATTTCTGGATTGCCCAATCCCTGAATACACAAGGCTGAGGGTGATTTACAACAGGTTAAAAATTAGTTATCTTTTATGTAAAAGTCCCCAGATAACGTCCATGATTTTAATTTGTTCTTCTATCTTGTGAGCAAGTTAAGGAAGGGAAAGAAGTGGGCAGAATGGAGGAAGAAGAAGAAGAAGAAGAAATTGGATTTATACCCCGCCCTTCACTCGGAGTCTCAGAGCAGTTTACCAACTCCTCTCCCTTCCCCTCCCCACAACAGACAATCTGTGAGGTAGGCGGGGCTGAGAGAGCTCTGACAGAGACTGCTCTTTTTCTAGAACAGCTGTGCCAGAACTATGGCTTGCCCAAGGTCCTCCAGCAAGTGCAAGTGGATGAGTGGGGAATCAAATTCGGTTCTCCCAGATTAGAGTCTGCACTACACCAAACTGGCTCTCCAAACTGGAAGAAAAGAGAGTGCCAGCTATGATGGAAAACCATCACTGTCCTCAACCAAAAGCCCGGTGGAATGTCTCTGCCTTACTGGCCCTGCGGAATGGCATTAAGTCGCACAGGGCCCTGATGGAAATTGGCAGAGAGTTCCCCAAGGTCGGAGCCAGGGCTGAGAAAGCCAGGGCTACCTCGGGGGCCAGGGATCACCAGTAACTTGTTCTTTAGCAGAGAGTAATTTAAATTATGTTCCCCGCAGAAGACTTCCTGTGGTTTTGCAAGGAAAAACCCTGGCCCTCCCTGAGAAAGATGTTCCATATTTGCTTTCAACAGAAATAGACACTCAGCCTACTTATTGTTGGGCTTAATGCTTGCAAGGGATGAAAGCAGTGTTCCCTCT
This sequence comes from Lepidodactylus listeri, assembly GCA_029233225.1. Classification (NCBI taxonomy): domain Eukaryota; kingdom Metazoa; phylum Chordata; class Lepidosauria; order Squamata; family Gekkonidae; genus Lepidodactylus; species Lepidodactylus listeri. The sequence goes on from JARCFY010000020.1 coordinate 43,664,511, forward strand.
AAGCTGATTTAGTGTGAGCTAGCTAATATTTTTTTTAGCCTCTGGCTCACACATTTCTGTCTCAGCGCAGGAAGGATGGCTCCAGAGCAAACCAATTTATGTAGCAGTCAAAATTGCTCACTCACAAAAGGGTTGGGCTTTCTGCTTTACTATTTTTGTTTGTTCTTATTTTTTGCCTTTTGAATTAAAATAGGTTGTTAAATGTAAACATGGATGCACATCCAGTCAGTGCTGCGCCAGCTGCATTGGTTGCCAGTTGTGCACCAGATCAGATTCAAGGATATGGTGTTAACCTGTAAGGCCCTGTGTGGCCTTTGCTCGCTCACAACTTTAATGCTTTGGTGTAGTGGTTAAGTGCACAGACTCTAATCTGGGAGAACCAGGTTTGATTCCCCACTCCTCCACTCGCACCTGCTGGATGACCTTCTCAGCCCCACCTTCCTCACAGGCAATACTCCCTCTAAGCTGTGGAGTCTTGTGAGCAAAAATTCTACTTTGTGAGCTACTGGCATTAAAGTTGTGAGTGAGCAATTTAGCTAATGCATTAATTAGATTGCTCTGGAGCCATCCTTCCCGAGTGGAGACAGAAATGTGTGAGTCGGAGGCTAAAAAACGGTGAGCTAGCTCACATTAACTCAGCTTAGAGGGAACACTGTTCACAGGGTGTCTGGGGTGGGGTGGGGTGGGGTGGGGTGGGGTGGGGTGGGGTGGGGTGGGAAAGGAGGTTGTAAGCTGCTTTGAGACTCCTTCAGGAAGTGAAGGGCGGGGTATAAATCCAACCTCTTCTTTTTCTTAATGCCAGTAGCTCTCACAAAGTAGAATTTTTTCTCACTAGGCTCCACAGCTTAGAGGGAGCATTGGTCACAATCAGTGTTCCCTCTAAGCTGAGTTAGTGTGAGCTGGTTTACAGTTTTTCGGCCTCCGGCTCACACGTTTCTGTCTCAGCTCAGGAAGGATGGCTCCGAAGAGCAAACTGGTTTATGCAGAAGCCAAACGGCTCTCGCTCCCGACCTTCACGCCAGCAGTAGCTGACAAAGTAGGGTCCTTGCTCGCAGGGCGGCACAGCTGGGAGGGAGCGCTGGAACTGGGGGGCCCGGGCGGCTGCCCTGTGAAGTTATAAATAGAGGACGCGCAGCCACTCCCCCCCCCAGCCGCCAGCTGTCTGCCCCGCGCACGCGCCCTCGGCGGCGGCGGGGGGGGGGGTTTGGGTGTGACCGAGCCCCCCCTCCCCCTCCCCCTCCCCCTCCCCACCTGTTGTCCACGAACATGACGGCGTAGTTGACGGCGGGCCCGGGGGGGATGCCGGCCTCCTTGAAGAACTGGATCCACTCCGACGTGGCTGCGGGTGGGGGTGGGGAGAGAGAGAGAACACAAGAGGTCACCGGGGCTGGCCGCCCGCCCCCCCACCCCCGGCGTCCCCGCACAACCCCCCTGCCAGGTAGGCCGCGCCCCCCACTCACCCATCGTGACCGACACCATGGCGGCGGCGGCGGCGGGAGGCCGAGGGAGAGAAGGCGGAGTGGGGTGGGGGGCGGCGGGGGTCGCGGCACTCTCTCTCCTCTCACCTCCCCCGCCCCCAGGCCCCTCCTCAGCAGCCGCAGGGCGCCAGCAGGCCGCGCCGGAAGTGGAATGCTCCCCAGCCGGGGAGCTTCCGGTGTGGCACGGCCTACTCTAGGCGCCCGCGACCATAGAGACCGGGAGGACCGCCCCCAAGCCCGCCCAGGCGTCTGCTGTCGCCTGCCCCGCCCCGATTCCTCTGCGGGAGGAGGAGCCTCCTGGCGGTGGGGGGGCAGAGTGAGTCGTGCGCATGGGCCGGGGCGGGAGGCTTGGTTTACGGGCACGGCTGCCGCCCTCTTTCGCCCTGAGTTGCCAGCTTTGGGTTGGGGGATTCCTGTGGGAGTGGTGGGACCTGGCTAAAGTCGGAGTCCAGTGGCACGCCCCTTTAAGACGAGGGTGGCCGCGTCCGGGTTGGAAAATACCTGGAGAGACCTTGGGGGCGGGGTTTGGGGAGGGGAGGGCCCTCAGCACGGGACACTGCCACAGAGTCCGCCCTTCAGAGCAGCCATTTTCTCCAGGGGAGCTGATCTCTGCCGGCTGGGGATCATTGTAAAAGCGGGAGATCTCCAGGCCCCACCTGGAGGCTGGCACGCACCTTTAAGGCCGACAAAGTTTTATTCAAAGTGTAGGCTTTCATGTGCAAAGCAGTTCTTCAGACCATGTCTTTTGCCTGGTGCTTTGCACACGAAAGCTTACACTTTGAATAAAACTTTGTTGGTCTTAAAGGTGTATGCCCCTGGACTCAAACTTCGTTCTGCTGCTTCAGCCCAAAACTGCTACCCACCTGATTTTTCCAGCAGGGTGTACTGCCACAGGTCCTGTCCATCCAAACCAGCCATTTTCTCCAGAGCAGCTGATTTCTGTAGTCTGCAGATCAGTTTTAATTTCTCGGAGATCTCCAGGCCCCACTTGGAGGTTGTGGCAATCCTACAGACTCTGCTCCTTGGCTGCAGAGAAGACAAGTCAGTAGCCGGGATTCTGTGGCTTGTGGGGCAAATTTTTTTTCTGGCAGGGCTGGAATTCTCAGTGCGGAAGAAAAAGACCCTTCTCTGCCTGAGGCCCTAGAAAACTGCTGCCAGTCTGAGTAGACAATACCAACCTTGACGGGCCAAGGGGGGGCGGATTCAGTACAAGGCAGCTGCATGTGTTAATCTCCTGTATCGGGAGGGGCTGTGTGGCTGAGTGGAAGGGTCCCTGCTTGGCATGCAGAACATCCTAGGTTCAATCAGCAGCATCTCCAGCTAAAAGAATGGGGTAGTAAGTAACTTGAAAAACCTCTTCCTGAGATCCTGGAGAGTCGCTGCCAGTCTGAGCAGACAAGACGGACCTTGAGGCACCAATGGTCTGATCCAGTAGAAAGCAGCTCTGTCTGTCTGTCTGTCTGTGTGCGTGCGCGCATTTGTGAGTCTCAGCAGCCGTCAGTATCATTGACCAGCCTGCTCCTTTCCAGGTTTTGGACGCAGTGTTCCCCCTAAGCTGAGTTAGCATGAGCTAGCTCACAGTTCTTTAGCCTCTGGCTCACACATTTCTGTCTTCGCTCGGAAAGGATGGCTCCAGAACAAACTAATTCATGCAGCAGCCAAATCGCTCGCTCACAATTTTAATGCTGGTAGCTCACAAAGTAGAATTTTTGCTCACACACCGCAGTAACACACAGCACCAACACAGCCATTACAGACAAATTTAAAATGGAACAAACATTTAGACCACACTTTAAAACCACAGGTACAATTCTAATTGGACATTCATTTTAAAAGCTCTTCTGCTAACACTGGAAGGACTGCAAGCAGTAGGTGCAACCCCAAAGCCCAGGGGAAAGGCCCCACCGGCAGTGTGCCTCTGACCCCATGGACGCCCAGCCCAGCGTTGCCTCGGAGGCTCTTGACATATGGGGCAGCTCCTTAGAGGCCATTAGAGACCCAAACCTGCACCTGGCTTCTAAAACCCCTCCCAGATTGAGAGTCTCTCCCATTACGACCCAATGCGTTCCGACCGTGGCCTTCCTTCAAAGTGCTCAGGTAGATCAAGATGCGTAGCTGTGTCCGTCTGCCTGCAGCCATGCTACTGGACTTAGGCGCTTGTCTGGGGCTCAGGTGGGCAAACATGGTTCTCCACCCCCCCCTTTACCACCAGCACAGCGGCTCCATAAAAGGAGGGCAGATGAGCTGGCTTTATTTAAGCACCACCCCCCCCCCCAACTAGACACTTATTTATTCCTTGTTAAAACCGTTTTTATGGACCCGGGGGGGGGGGGGGGGGGGCGGGCGGATGACCACAGACTCCAGTGGGAAGCTGTGCTGCTGCGGTCTTTTGCCCAAGAAACATGGCCAAAGTGTGGCCGCCCCATTTGTCTCTACACCTGTTCCTTATATGCATGCTGAGAGAGAGGGAAAGACAGCGAAGAACCCCCCCCCTCACCCTTTGCCCTGTTTGATAGAAGAGTCCTTCCCTGATACAAAATCCTTTGGAAGGAAGGTGGTCAAGGCAGGCTGGAGCCCCCCCACCCCAGCAGGCTGAGCTCTCTGCTTTCCGACAGCACAGAAGCACTGTGGGTTCGGCAGGGGGAGGAGGGAGGCTCTCTGCCCCCCCCCCCCCCACTCAACGTTCTGCCCCTGGGAGGCTTTGGCACGGCCTTGTTTGCTCCTCTCTAGGCAGGAGTCCCACAGATGTTCCCCAGGAAGGCTGGTTGTTCCTCTGAGAGCGGGGCGGGCAGTGCTCTGGCATTCCTCAGGAGTCAGTGTCCAGTTTGGAGTCCATGTCCAGTTTGGGGTGGGCACCTGAGGTCAGTGGCCCCCACACAGGTCCCCCGACTGGCCCAGCAAGTTCAGATCCCGGCTGTAGCGCGAGTTCCAGTCCCGCTCAAACACGGCCTCCAGCTGATCTCGGACAGTTGGCAGGTCCCCGGCCTCCACCTGGCTCTGATTGACCACCAGGGCGGACCCGGCCGTGTGGAGGAAGTAGTCCCCGGACCAGTTGGATGTGCCTGTTGGGAGGGAATGAGGGAGGGAGGAAAGGCTGGGCGGGGCAGCTTTGGAGAGCCCCGCTGGGCAGAGGAGAAAGCGTGGCTGCACTCGCTCTCCGTTGGAGCCAGCAGTGTCCAAAAGAGTCTTTCGAGATGAACTGATCCAGTCTCGGCTGACCCGGCTCCTGCCAGGTGCCCCTCCCTCTGCCTCCACCCCCGCTGCTCCTGTCCCACAGCCACTTCTGAGCTCCCCTTTTGGGAGGGGCTGTCCTGCTCGCCCTCTTGGGCCCCCTCCGGCCAGGCACAAAGCCTCCCCCCTCCCAACATGGCTCCTGTGGCCCTTCCTCCTCTCGCAGAGCCGCCACTCCTGGTGTTCCAAGCAGTATCTCTCGGAGTTGGGGGGGGGGGGGGACCTCACCCTGCCCGGCCCCAGGTGCTAGGCCCGCACGCGACTCACCAATGTAGGCCACCTGGTCAGACACCATGTACTTGTTGTGGTTCACCCGGGCGTAGGGGATCCGGGCCTGCGTCTCATTGGCTGGGACCACAAAGAGCCTCTAGAAGAGGAAAGGAGAGAAAGGGAGCAGTTGCAGGAGGCAGAGCTGAAGGACCTGGAGCCCGCAGAGAAGAGGAGGTGGAAACGAAGGCGGCGTGGGCAGCCCTCCTGGCCGGGCCTCTCTGGTCACAGGAGGGGCCACCTCCACTCCCCCCCCCCGGCACAAAGGAGGGCGGAAGAAACTGCAGCTCTGGGCAGCCGGGGGCCGACATGGAAAAGCCAGAGGCTGACATTTAAGCACTCGGTGCATTCCCCCCCCACACCGCCATTCCTCCAGTGAGCTCAAGGCGGCGGCATGCAGGGCTCTCCCTTCGGCTGTCCTATCCGCACAATGACCCTGTGAGGGAGGTTAGGCTTAGATGAGAGATGGTGTGTGCAAGAGAGACAGGAAGAGAGAGAGCATGTCCAAATGGGCTGAACTGTCAACCAGGCAGGTCCATTCTGTTTTGCTTGATTCTGTGGGCAGGTTTAACTCCCATTGGCAATTCTCTGCTATTTTGGCTGGAAGAACAAGGAGGAGGAGGAGACTGGATTCATACCCCGCCCTTCACTACCCAAGGGAGTCTCAGAGCGGCTTCCCATCTCCTTTCCTTTCCCCTCTCCACAACAGACACCCTGTGAGGTAGAAAGGGCTGAGAGAGCCCTTTCGAGGACTGCTCTTGAGAGAACAGCTCTGAGAGAACTACGGTTTGCCCAGGGTCATCCAGCAGCTGCAAGTGGAGGAGTGGGGAATCAAACCCGGTTCTCCCAGATTAGAGTCTGCACACTTAACAACGACACCAAACTGGCTCTCCATTTCCACACCATTTCCCCTCCCAACTGCAGGACTTCTGACAACCTTGCTTGGGTTCTCTCCTTCAGTTGGCAAAGGAGCCCCATTGACCGAGCTCTCGAAAGGAGAATCCTCTAGCAAAAGTCAAGTGGTCTGTTCTTTCCCTCTGGGGCCACAAGACCCCTGGGTAATTGCTGGAAAGAGCGGCTTGGAAAAACAGGGGACTCTTGGAGCCGCTCAAGCCGGGGCCTCTGCGGGCGGACGCTGGGCGCTGGAGGCTAAGGAATGTGCTCATCCATTGAGGGTGAAAAGCTCTGTCACTTCCTTGAGTTCCTTAAATAGATTCAGTTTTACTTCCCAGTCTCCCATCATGCCTTGAGAGTTCCAACCACAACTACGGTGCTCCCCATTTCCTATGGGTCGCACACCCAGAGAATTGCGGCGTCCCTGCACCAGGGCTTCCGGGTATTCTGGAAGCCAGGGGAGTCAGTGGCAGCGCTCTGAGGGTCTCGATCTGTAATCTAGGAGATTAGGAAATCCCCCCCCCCCCCCGTGTCTCCACCCCACCAGCGTGGCCATGACCAGGAGGCAGCCTGCCCGGCTCTTGCCAGAAGACCCTCACCACTTCGATACTGTAGCGGGTGCGATTGTCCTGCATGGCTGCCAGTGACCGCAGGAATGGAAACATGGTGGCCTTGGAGTGCTTCCAGCAGCCGACCAGGAGGCGGACGTGGACTCTCCGCTCGTAGGCCACCTTTCGGAGGTGGTCATCAATCACTGGCCAGAACCTGAGAGAAGAAGAAGAAGAAGAGATGGGATTTATACCCCGCCCTCCACTCCCCAAGGGAGTCTCAGAGTGGCTTACGAACTCCTTTCCCTTCCCCTCCCCACCACAGACACCCACAACGGAGAGAAGGACAAGGCAGAATAGCCCCCCTGTGCATCATCTGCAAGCAGCGCTCCCCTTGGCCCCCCCCACCCAGCCTGCTCCGTGGCCCTGGTGCGCCTCAGCAGGGAGGGCAGGGGGTCTGTGTCTGAGGGTTAAGAGGGGCTCTCAGGCCACCCAACTGGGAGGAGAGGGGCTGCGGCTCAGTGGCAGAGCCTCTGCTTGGCATGCAGAAGGTCCAGGACCTACAGCTACAGAGGGACATTTTGGGGCCCCACCCCCCCACAAATAGCCATGCCAGAAATCTTATTTTGGACGATGACCTAGGTGGTACTAGACTAGCAGAAAGGGGGATTGTTGGAGATGTATTGAAGGTGCCCTTCTAAGCTTTCTTGCCCTGAAGGCAATTAAATGCCCTCCGAGCTGTTTTTTCCCCTAAGAGCTGATGCGCTCATTGCCCTGAGTCCCTTGAAAAGAAGGGCTATAAACAGGCTCGGAGCCTCCCCCTTTAAAGACAGGCATTCAGAGTAATATGAATAACTGGCATTCAACTGCTCCCTTAAAAATTCAAAAGCCCCCCCGGACAACCCAACCCCTGGCTACAGGCCTGAGAAGGTTCCAGGTCCAATCCCTGGCATCTCCAGGTAAAACTGAGCCAGGCAGCAGGGGACGGGAAAGATCTTTCTCTGCCTGAGACCCGGGAGAGCCAGGCTGCCAGTCTGGGCAGACAAGACAGACCTTGAGGGACTGATGAGCAGCTTCGACAGAAGGCAGCTTCATGTGTTCACCTGTCCCGTGGGGGGTCTGGGCACCCTTGGGCCCCTCCACCTGATCAGCCCTCCTGGGTTCTCCCAGGGACTCCTTTCTACCCTGCCTCTTTATACTGAAGCTGATGTTTGGGGCTGTCCCATAAGCAGCACCTCAGTGAAAGAGAAAATCTAATTTTGTGGGCCCAAGGCAAGAACAAGAGCCTCTTTGCCATTACAACACCCAGTCACCAGATAGCACTGGGAAAAGGGGAATAAAGAACCCAACAGGGGGAGGGCTCCCTCTTGGCTGCCTGAACGGCCTTTTTCCTGGGAGCCAGCTGTTAACGGCTGCATTAGTCAAGAGACGCCTGAGGGGGGCAGAATCCCTGACTGCCAAATGCTGGGGAAGAGCATCTCTGCCGCATGCCCCCTCACACGCTCCCTGGAAGTGTCGGTCTGCTGCCTGGACAAAAGGCGTTCCCTCCCACCCTTATTCTGAGGCGGGGTGGTGGTGGTGGTCCGGATATGGGAGGGGCAAGAGCTTGGGCTGCCTGCCAGCCAGCCAGTGTTTACCTTCTGGGGTGCGAGAACTCCATGGTGGGCAAGTAGCTCATGACGGCCACGTAGACAAACTCCTGGGCCCCATCGATGACGCTCAGCACCGCCTCGAGGTCTCTGGTCCGCCCCGGGGCACACAGGGCTGGGGGGGAGCTCTGGAGGCAGCACAGAGGGGAGAGAGAAGAGACCCACAGGGAGGGGCGCAGTCGGGAGGGGCACGTCTGCATGTGTGTGTCTGTGGGGGGGGGGGAGGGGGCCAGCACAGGAGGGCTTGTCCAGCCCCAGCCCCCACTTCTGCAGGCACCCTGGCTTCTGCCGCTCTGGAGGATGGAGCCCCGAGAACCTGGTCAGCCAAGACCCACGGGTTTGGGGGCAGACAGGAAGCACATCACAGTGCCTTCTTTACACAGGTCTTGCCATGGGCTTCCTCCAAGAATGTAATATCGCAATGGTCTGAGGGAAGGGGTGATGCTTTCGGAGAGGAGGGGCGCAGGGGAGGGGAGGGAGGGGAGTGGAGGGAAGCTTCTAGGGGAATGCCTGGCCAGACAGCAGGGGGCGCTTTCCAGCCCACTCACGCAGAGAGGGCCAAGCCGGAAACTGCACCGCCCCACATGCCCACTACTCACGGAAAGATACACGCCGGCATCAGTTCCATTCAGCTGCAGAGCCAGGGGTGCCTCCTTGTTGTAGGGGGTGGAGAAGTTGGTGGGCCAGGGCGAGGGAATGGTGGCGTTGGGCAACCCCAGGGCCCAGTATGCCTCAAAGAGCTTGCCCAGGTCCTGGGCCAGGCAGCTGCAGTTGTAGATGGCCACACCCAGCTCCTTCACCTGTGGATCAAGCAGAAGACGTTGCCGGAGCCAGCTCCTCCAGGGGGCTGGCTAAGCATCTGGCCGCCAAGGAGCCATCCCGGAGGCACGGCCGGGCTCCCTGCAATGCCATGTTAAGAGGCCGGGCCCCGACTCCCAGAACAGGGGCAGGTGCTCCCTTGGTGCCCCTCTCCCTCCCCTCCCCTCCCCTCCCTTTGCTCAGGCCTGCAGGATGGAAGGAGAGGCCACCTGGGTGAGGGCTCGCCAGTCCATGTTCGCGCTCCCCAGGTAGACGTGCGTCTGGTCCACAATCCAGAATTTGGTGTGGAGGACTCCGGACGTCAGCCTTGGCAGGTCCACTTTGCGAATCTGTACTCCTGGAGGAATCCGGAGGGACAGCCCTTCAGCTCTGAGCCCTCGGGGCCAGTAGCAGAGCCCCCTTCCCCTGGGCAGAGCCCCTCTCTGAGCATTTGCACATCTCCCCATGGAGGTGGCAACAGATGCCCCCCCTTCCCCGCACGCACCACTCTCCTCCAACTCCAAGAGGTCCGTGCTGGGTAGCCGAGAAGAAGGCGGGTTGACCGCGATCCGGGTGGTGATGCCTCTCTCGGACAGCTTCAGCAGCTTGGCCAGGATTTCTTCCCCCTGGGGAGTCAAACAAGGATTCAGAGGGGCTCATGTGGCCACCTCCCCGGCAATCCACCAACAGCCCTGCCCCTCGGGAGCACGTGGTTGGGGTGCCACGAGGAGGCGAGGGCACTGGCCTGCCAGTGGGGCACAGTGTGCTTCCAGCTGGCACTGCCTCTGCTGGCTGTGCCAACTGGGAAGGCTGCCGTCTGGCATCACTATCCTCCCCCCGCCCCGACCTGTGCTAGGTCCAAGACAGGCTCCCTCGGGGGTGCTCTGAAGCTCCCCTGGCGCCCAGCCAGTGGCAGCACAAGGAGACCTTTTCCTGCCCCAAACAAGCAGTGAGGCAGGGCTCGGTTCACGCCTGGCAGGGGGCAGTGGGGCAGCAATCTGTCTGGAGCCAGCTCTGCCGGGGCCATCAGTGCTCCCTCTAAGCTGTGGAGTCTTGTGAGCAAAAATTCTACTTTGTGAGCACCTGGCATTGAAGTTGTGAGCGAGTGATTTGGTTACTGCGTAAATCAGTGTGCTCTGGAGCCATCCTTCCTGAGTGAAGACAAAAATGTGTGAGCTGGAGGCTTAAAAACTGTGAGCTAGCTCATACTAACTCAGCTTAGAGGGAACACTAGCCAGGGCCCTTCCATTCAACCTGTAAGAAGAATGCCTTCTTTCCAGGGGAGCAGTTTGACTGTGGGAACTGCAGGCCCCAAAGACTCTGTAACTAATGTCTTTCGGCTGGAAGCTCCATGTGGTTTGCCCAACGATGGTACACAGTTGTTTGGAGTTGTCCCCCCCCCCCCATACATACACACCCAGTGAGCATTCAGATCGGCAGGTCAGCCCCAGCTGAGCCAGAATGGGTGCTACTTGGGGGCAGAACAGCCAGGAAGCGTTCCAGGAGGAACCAAGTCAGCCCTCAGCTAGATCTCTAGCAAGCCTGGCAAAGCCACACAAAATTGATGTCGGTTTCACTCTTGACCTCCTCCCTCTTTGTTAAGTTTTTGTTTCTTTTTAACCCAACTAAAACCAGATATGCTTTCACCAACATAAGCTGCTTCTAGCTGTTACCTTCACCAAAGGAAGAGAGATCTTCTAGGAGATCCTGGGTTTTATTTATGGGTTCCCACAGATTTCGGAAACTACCATATAACCACCATGACACGGCTTCTGAATTTTATCAAAAGCCGTTGCTGTCCAGACCCCGAACCAACGGATGTTCCGCTTTCCTCCCTCAAAGGGCCCTTTCATGGACTCCAAGGCTGACTGGCTGCGCAGTTACATGCTTGTTTGCAAGAGGACTGATCCTGTCACGGTGCTGAGTGCACGGTGGTTAACCCAGGGGCCTCAGGTCAAAGGGATGCTTTTGTCCACACACACCCTTCACTGACAGATGTTGCTTTGCAGTCAGAGAGAATACCAGCTCGGGGGGGGGGGTTCTCCCTTCCCTGGCAGACGACACCTTCGAGAAGGGGCTCTTCTGACCACTTACCTGGCTGGCTGAGGGGTCCTGGGTGTGTGTGTCTTTGTTCTGCAGGGTCCAGTAGAAGGCTGCGATGTCCACGGTGCTTCTGGCATCAGTGAGGAGTTTCGCCCAGGCCTCGAAGGTGGGAGGACTGAGGGTGCTGTTATCCTCGTACCCCAGCCCCTCGGGGATGCTCTCCACCAGCACAGCCCTAAGGAGAGGAGAGGAGAGGAGAGGAGAGGAGAGGGGGCCCCTGAAGGAGGTGGGGGGGCATGCAGGAGCCTGCCCCCAGCAAGCCCTTAAAGCCGTCCCCCCCACCACCCTGGAAAGACAGATTCCCTGCCTCCCTGGCCCATTCTGTCACTTCCTCTCTGGGGATCCTCAAGATCCAGGTGGAGCTGGTTACCGTGTCAGTCTGAAGCAGCAGAACCAAGTTCGAGTCTGGTGGCACCCTGGAGACCAACCAAGTTCAATTCTGGGTAAAAGCTTTCGTGTGCACGCACGAAGTGGCGCCTTTAAGACCAACAAAGCCATCTTGTGCTCGCACACAAAAGCTCCCACCTTGACAACTCCCACCTTAAAAGGGAGTTTTTATCACTGAGCCATCGCCTGATAATCTGATAATATGTCACTGGAAGCTATTTGTAAGTTGTTAGGCTAGGAATGTATTTTAAGTATTTAAACTGTTTTAATTATTGTAGTGATTTTAATGTAATATTATTGGCCGATGAGCCCATGTAAGCCGCCCTGAGCCCGCTTGCGGGGAGGGCGGGGTATAAATCGAAAGAATAAACAAACAAACAAACAAACAAACAAACTTTGTTGGTTTTTAAGGGGCCACCGGACTTGAACTTTGTTCCGGGGCATCCTTTCTTATCCATCTGGGCTCTGAGGTCAGGCCCCTTTCTAGTCCAAGCTGGCAGTGCAGATTTTGTTTATCAAGGGTGCCACATGCGCCTGCTTCAGTGAGGAGGAACAGCTCCCGACCAAACTTCTGTTGTCAGACTGAACTCTTAATTTCCACCCAGCAAAACACGGGCGCTCCAGAGTCTGGACCCGAGTCCCACTCCGGATGGCAGGAGCAGCCCTATCAGAAAGCCCCAGGGAGCCCAGGGGAAGGGCAGCCCTCCCTCACCTGCAGGGGTCACGGCACCGGTCATCCAGGTAGGAGGCAGCTGTCACGTTCTCCCCCCGGGTGGAGCCGTGGAATGGAAAGAGCAAGGTGTGGATCAGGAGGGCGGCCACCAGCATGGTCCCCAAAATGGCCGTCACCAAGATGCAGTGGAAGTCCTGGGGGGGAGGGAAGGAGAGGTGAAGATGGCCACGCTTTCTACCCCCGTGGCTCGAACCCAGCAACCCTCATCAGGCATCCTAGCATGAGCAGTTGCATCAACAAGATGGCAAGCCAGAGCTATGTGAGGCCTGAAATTCCCTCCCCCCCCCCCCCGCCACTGTCTTCTCCTCTTGGGCTGGTGAGATCCCCAGTAAGTACCAGTGGGAGAACTCTTTGTAGGGTCTGGTTTCTTCTTAATTGCTTTTTAGTGCCGTTATTTGGAAGGTACAATGCCATCCAAAGCTCAGTGTAATGGGGGAGAGGCCGTGGCTCAGTGGGAGAACCTCTGCTTGGCATGCAGAAGGTCCCAGGTTCAATTCCCGGTGGCATCTCCAGCTAAAAAACCCAGGCAGGAGTTGATGGGGAAGACCTCAGCCTGAGACCCCGCTGCCAGTCTGAGTAGACAAGTCTGAGCTGGAGACCGAGGGGCTGGTCTGGTCCAAGGCCAATCCGTGGGTGTTCATGGGTGTCCCATCAGGAAGACGGGGTGCACAAAGCCCTCCTGAAGTGTCTACAACTGGTTATCATCAAACACAACATTTTCCATTGGGGCAAGGATGGAATTCACAGAGCACAAACTTCCGGAATCTTTAAAAAGGAAAGGCTCTAGATTTCCAAGTAAAGCAGGAAAGAGCTTCTGCTGGAACGCGCTGACTGGCAGGAGGACAGAGAAGGGTTTTCCCCACATGGCTCGGCAGCAGCCGGAAGGGACCGGGAAGGAAACCAACCTGAGGGGCCTGGCTAGCAGGACGCAGGTCCTCGGGGTGATGCAGGATCTTCAGCTGGAAGGAAGGGAGGAGGAAGAAAATTAGTGGTGGTCCGGGCCAACTGGGAAAGGGAGGAGCTGCAGACCCTGCTCCCCTGACAGCCCCTGTGATGGCCTGGCCTCCAGCACTGTGACTACTGCCGGGATTCACAGAGAAACACTAAAGGTCACTTTAGGTAAGGTAAAGGTTTCCCTTTTTCGAAAGCCAGTTGAATACAACTCTGGGGATGGAGTGCTCATCTCCATTTCCAAGCCGAAGAGCCAGCACTATCCGACAACGTTTCTGTGGTCATGTGGCCAAGGCACATGGAACCCTGTTACCTTCCCACCGAAGCTGTACCTATTTATCTACTTGCAATTTCTTGCTTTCGGACTGCTAGGTTGGCAGGAACTGGGGCCAGAGACGGGAGCTCACTCCATCAGGTGGAGCATTCAGGTCTCGAACGGCTGAACTACCGACCTTCCAGACTGCAGTTCAGTGTCAACGTTCCTGCTAACTGACATGGGGCATGAGATACCAGCAAGGCCCCCTGCAAAAACCTGGTTTAAGCAGACCCACCCGCTCAGCCACCTGAAGTGGTGCCCAGGAAGATCAGGACCCCAGTAACCCTCCCATGCAGCTGGCACACGACTTGCACTGGAGATCACGCTGAAAGTGCCACTGCATTGCGTGAACTCCGACTTGGGCCTGGCGCTGGGAGAAAGGGAGGAGGCAGAATAGCTCCCAGCTCCAATCCGGGACTGCCACTCAGCTGGAAGCGACGGGCCCGTTCAGAAAGGCTTCCTCTTCAAGTTCATAGAGAAATCCCCCCCCCCCCCGGGTCTGTCCCTGGCTCCATTCCATTGACCTGTTGATCATATAATCTGTCGTGTGGTTTGAAATTAGATATATGATTTGTTGTCTACTGCAATGCTTACTGTCTGGATCACTTTTGTTTTTATGGCATCGCCTTCTACTTTTGAAATTCACTTTGGGATGTCGTGCCTTAAGCGGGGCCTTTTTGTTCACAGTGCCCCCCCTCCCCCGTTCTGTAATCCTAACTGTTGGAATTCAAGTTCTGTAATCTTAATCCTACTTCATTGTTTTTTGTTGTTGTTGTTTTTTATTAACATTTTTCATTTTACAATCATTAAGATAACACAATAAAGATAACACAATAAACAATTATACACAAAATAATCTACCACTAATACAATGTCACCAATTTAACCGTAAAACATTAAATAAATATCATTTTCTGGTAAGCAGGATTATCTGGAAGGATTTGTTGTTTGTTTAAAAAGCAAACTATCGGAAACCAAACACTGACTATCTTTCTTTGATATAATTCTAAAGGGCTATTACTTGTTATGTAAGATAATTTAGATAAAAGAAAGTAATCCCATAGTTTCTTTAACCACTCAATCTTGGTGGGCGCAGCCACATCTATCCATTTCAATGCTATAACGTGCTTTGCAGCCGATAGCAATATTGAAATTATCTCTTTATTTCTTAGCGTAAGAGAAATATCCTTCCAATATCCTACTTCATTGTTCACTGGATGTTTTACACAAAGCAAACAGGTGTGAGTGAGGCCTTAGGGGCAATGCTCCCTCTAAGCTGTGGAGTCATGAGAGCAAAAATTCTACTTTGTGAGCTCCTGGCATTAAAGTTGTGAGTGAGCAATTTGGCTACTGCATAAGTTAGTTTTCTCTGGAGCCACATCTTTCCTTAGCTAAAACAAAAAAACCCTGTGAGCTGGAGGGGAAAAGACTGTGAGCTGGCTCACACTAACTCAGCTTGGCGGGAACACTGCTTAGGGGATTACCTGCTGGTAGGTTACACGGGGCTTCATTTTTCCCAGAGCGTTGGGGCCACAGAGGCAGGAAGAACCAACCAGAGAACCTGCGATGGACCAGGCTTGACAACTGAGTATTTGCTCCTTCTTTGCAGGGCTGGCGCGATCTGCAAACAGCCGAAGAAAAATAAAACCTGCTGCCCACGTTCCCCTTCAGAGGGCCGCTCTGCAGCAAGCTCCTGCCTCCACTGCCAAGGACACTGGGCACTGATCGCTTGAGGGTTGCCACGCTCCAGGCAGCAGCCCCAGCCAAGGCCAGGATGCCAGCTGGATTTCTGCATCTTCTGTTCCAGGCCAGCTGGCTGAGGCACAGGCCACAGGGGCCATCATCTGGGTCACCGGCTGGAAGCTTGGCAGGGGCAACCAGACTGATCCACTGGGCCCAGCCCTCTCACCCGGAGAAAACCTTGCCCAGCCTCCAAACTGGTTGAGTGCCAACTGGGAGGAGGGAGTCCAGAGCCCCACGCTGAAAACCACACTTTCAATGCACTTTGCAACCGGAGATCATGAGACAGCCCTCCAGGTGACTGAAGGTTCCCTCCTCCTCGCCCCGCCTCCCTCACACAGTTGCTTTCTGAAATCCCCAGCTCTTCAAGCCACTGACTGACTCAGCCCCACTGGTTTCTCCAATGCTGGCCCAATCCGGTCCATTGGAGTGGGGAGGGGGGGGTGTACAAAATTTGCCTCCCTGTTTTGTTAACCAGTGAAGCTGTGGGGAGGGGGCAGTATGTTGCCCCCTCTTTGCCTCCTTTTGGTCTCCTCCCCCTTCCTTCCACTCACCCCCCACCTTTCTCTTTCTGACCCACAAAGAAATGTTTTGAAAATGAGGGGTCTGCTTTCTTCTGGAGAAAAAGGGGATGCTTTGGACTTTGGACTAGAGCACTTTCTCTACTTTCCGGTGAGGCAGACATATTTTTAAAATGGGAGTCCCCAAATGAACTGCAAATCCTGCCTGGGATAATAAGGGGGGGGGGCTCTCTACCACCCAGACCAGCTTAGCCCTGGGACCTGTTTGCAAGGACTGGGGTCAGTCCAGGAAGTGGGTGTGTGCGGAGTGCTTTCACAAGGCTGGGCCAGGCAAGTTTTTCAGCTGTGCCAGTTTCAGGCTGGATGGGTGCTCAGGCAAGGTCTTTGCAGGCAGGCAGGAGGTGGTTTCCCAGCTGGGATTTGGGCGCCTTCATGAGCCACAGGAGAGGATCTGGGGCATCTCCAGGAACCACAGGAAACAAGGTGGTGCAGTGATTGCTCCCGAGAGCACGGAAGAGAGCACAGAAGGGAACCTCCCAAGGACAGGCAACAACACAAGCAGGGACTTCCTGGAACTGAGTCCCCACGCCCGGGGGGTTCCCTTGTCAGAGTCCCGGCCCTTCCAAACACCCGGCCCAGGCCAGTTTGTCGGCAGAGAAGAGAAAAGCGAGATTTGCAAAGCTGTTGTGGCGCCCTCTGGGTGGCATCCCCTGAGAACCCCCCCCCATCCTCCAAGGGCTCCCCCCCCCCCCCCCGCATCCCTGGACCACCTTCTTCTGCTGCTGCTCCTCTCCTCACCCTCCCCTGTCCCGGTCATCAGGGAGAGGCAATGTGGAAGCTCCACGGAGGAACCCAACGTGCCCCCCCCCCCCGCCCAGAATGCCACCGCCTTGGCCTAGATGGGCCCGGCTAGCCTGATCCCCTCAGAGCTCGGAAGAGAAGCAGGGGTGGCCCTGGTTAGGAGCCCTTGGGTGGGAGACTCCAGGGTCTCTAGGGAGAGGCAGGCAGTGGCAAGCCCACCTCCAGCCGTCCCTTGCCTTGACACCCCCCAGGCAGGACCTCCGCCAGTCGGCTGTGACACCCGCACCCGCCAGCTCTCCCTTCTCTTCCCCCGGCGTCCCTCTTCCCCTCCACTGGGCCCAGGCTCCCTTTCCGCTGCTGGGCTTGGTCCCCCGGCCCTTTGGTTCGGCCGCTCTTTCTCCAGAGCTGCTTGGAGCAGTGGCCCAAAACGCCGGCCTTGGGATGGAGGGAGGCCACTCCCGCGGGGTCCCTTCAGTCACTGGTTTGTGTCCCTGTTGCTTTGGGTCTCCCCCCCTCCCCCCCCTCCCCGTGTGTGTTGCTCCCTCTGGGGCTACTTGAGAGAGAGAGAGAGAGAGAGCAAAACACATTGGGGGGGGGGGAGAACCCTGGAGCCCCAGGAACGCCCGAGTGGCCACGGTGACCGCGCGGAGGCGGCCCGAGACGCCTGGGGAGAGAGAGAGAGAGAGACACCCTCCCCCCCCGCTCCCGCGCCGGCCGCTGAGTCAGCGAGAGCCCCGGCCGGTTTCCCGGCCACTCCCCTCCCCCGGCTGACCCAGGCGGCCTTGCCAGAGAAGCGCCAGCAGGGGATGCCGGGCACTGCGAGGGACGGACGCCCCCCCCCCGGTGTCCCGCAGCTGGAAGAGAGGGGGCGCCTGGGGAGAAGAACCAGCTCCCTGTTGCCCGGGAGGCAGGCGGGCAGGCCTATTCTGGAGCCAGAGCCGGGGGTCGCCCTTTCCCCTTCCTGCTCTCGGCAAGCAGGCAGGCAGGCAGGCGGACAGAGACGCCGCCCGAGACGAGACGGTCGGCCGGCCGGGGCGGCGCGCTTGCAGCCGGGCGCGGGAGAGGGTCTCCAGAGCACGTGCAGAGTGCCGGGGCAGGCGGGAGGGGGCGTTCGGAGCCGGGGCGTGGCTGCCGAGGGAGGGCTGCGCGCCCCGGGCCCGCTCCCCTTCGCCCGCTCCGGCTCCAGCCCCCCCCCCCCCGCCCCTGCTTGTCCGCCCGCCCGCCCGCCCACCCACCGGGGATCCTCCCCGCGCTCACCTGTCCCGCCGCGAAGAGGTGCCGGGGCGAAGCACCCCCGCCTCGCTCGCTCGGGCTCCCTTTGTCCCGGGCAGCGGCAGGGAACGGGTTAAGGCAGGAGCGCTGGCTCCGCCCATTCGCCCCGCGATGGGCGGGGGCTCCCCTTGTGGGCCGTACCATTTTCTCTCGGGAGGGCAGCGGAGGGACGGCGATGGGCTTCTGCCGCCCTACTCTTTTCCAAGTGAGAGTGGGCGGCTCCATTAAAGGGCGGCTCCATCTCGTTTGTTCTCCCCCCGGCTATGTCAATGGTCCCTTCCTCTGGGAGAGAGACGAAGGGAGGGCAAAGGCTCGGGACGAACCATTATAGTCAGCAAAGGGGGGGCAGGGCCCGGCGGGCGCCGGTTGCACGCGTGACGATGAATCTCTGCATCCCAGTGTCCCCGTCCCCCCCCCCCCGGAGAGGCGGGCCAGGGGTTGGGGGGTCGGCGCGCCTTGGCAGACCCCCCCCCCCGCTCCAGCCGACGACGCCCGCCCCAGCCCGTGCCAGCGAGGAAGCGCCTGTTGCTGCGCTAGGGTTGCCAACCTCCAGGTGCGGCCTGGGGATCCCCTGCTTTTACAACTGATCTCCAGCTGACAGAGATCAGTTCCCCTGGAGAAAATGGCTGCTTTGGAGGGTGGACTCTATGGTATTGTACCATGCTGAGGAGCCTCCCCTCCCCAAACCCCGCCCTCTCCCGGCTCCACCCCCAAAGTCCCCAGGTATTTTCCAACCCAGACTTGGCAACCCTATGCTGCGCTGCAGCCGGGCCACAGACAGACACCCCCCCCCCCTTGGCTGGCATCCTCCCCTCTCCCCCCTTGCTGTCCCGGCGGCGCCGTCGGGGCTCGGAGCAGCAGCAGCAGCAGCAGCAGCAGCAGGAGGCTAATAGGCAGGGGGCTTTTTTTTATTATTATTGGCGCGCGCGCGGGGCTCCCTCCGCCACGAGGACCAGCCTATGGATCTCCGGGGCTCCAGCGGCGGACTCTGCAGGCCGGCAGGCCGCCCTCTCGTCTCCCTCCTCCGGGCCCGCCGGTCAGTTGTGGCTGGCGATGTGTTGCAGGAAGGGCTGCAGCGCCGGGCGGGGAGGGTGCCAGCTGCGGGGCCCGGGCAGCGGGGCTCCAGGCGGCTCGGCGTAGACCTCTGGGGGCGCTCGCTGCCAGAGAGATGGGGGAGGGGGGAGACATGCGTTACTCTCCCTGCGAGCCCCTCTGCAGCCGCCAGCCTGGCCAGACGGCCTCTGTCCTCCCGCCCAGGGCTCTCTTGCCATCCCGCAGTGGCCGAGCCGGTCGAAGGTGCTCTTGGGGAAGCCTATCCTTGATCCAGTCCTCAGCCCAGGAGCAGGTGGGAAGCAGCTCCGGCCCTCCTCGCCATGGTTGTGTTCTGGACCAGCACAGTGCCCCCCCCCCCCAACATCAGAAGAGCCCTGCTGGGTCAGACCAGTGAGGGTCCATCTATCTAGT
Source organism: Lepidodactylus listeri (assembly GCA_029233225.1). Classification (NCBI taxonomy): domain Eukaryota; kingdom Metazoa; phylum Chordata; class Lepidosauria; order Squamata; family Gekkonidae; genus Lepidodactylus; species Lepidodactylus listeri. The sequence goes on from JARCFY010000020.1 coordinate 43,683,664, forward strand.
CCAGCATCCCATCTCACACAGGGGCCAGCCAGTTCCTCTCTGGAGGGCCAGCTACAGGGCAGAGAGGCCGAGGCCTTCCCCTGAGAAGAACATCAGAAGAGCCCTGCTGGGTCAGACCAGTGAGGGTCCATCTAGTCCAGCGTATCCTGTCTCACACAGGGGCCAGCCAGTTCCTCCAGAGGGCCAGCAACAGGGCAGAGAGGCTGAGGCCTTCCCCCGAGAAGAGCCCTGCTGGGTCAGACCAGTGAGGGTCCAACCAGTCCAGCCTCCTGTCTCACACAGGGGCCCCAACCAGTTCCTCTGGAGGGCCAGCAACAGGGCAGAGAGGCCGAGGCCTTCCCCTGATGTTGCCTCCTGGCAGTGGGGTTCAGAAGCTGACTGCTTCCGAACATGGAGGTTCCTCTTAGTCACCACGGCTAGTAGCCACTGATGGATCTCTCCTCCACGATCTCTTCTGCATACCCCTCCTCAAAAGACTACACACACAAGCTGCTTGGTGTGCTGCCTCCCCCCCTCTCCATTTCTGGCCCCCTCCATCCCATTCCAAGGCAAGCCTGGCTGGTCTTGGTCCAAACCTCTACGGCAGGTTTGCTGCTTGGTACAGCTACCCCTCAACAGGGCAGTTAAAAACTTGCCCTGGCACAGCCGGAGGGAGGGAGGCCTTGGCATCTCTTGGGCTGACTGCTGATACCCAGAACTTGGACAGCCCTTGAGACTTGCAGCAGCAGCAGCAGCAGCTGGGCATTCAAGCCGGGGTGGGGGGTGGGGAGGAGGCCTTCCCTCAGTGCATTTGCTGTCCCAGACATGGCTTTTGGAACCTCTTGTCTCCTCCTGCCTGTGGAAGAGGGTTGGACACACACTCTGGCTCTGCAGTATTCCTCCTGTGCGGGCAGCCAGAAGTGCAGACAATATTCTGAGTGGAGGCAGACCAGACGTGGATCTGGTGGCGTCAAGACTCTTGGGGAAAGGATCTGTGCTGCCTTGCTCTTTCTTTGCCACTGCCCTTGGCACGGTCACTCGTGCCACCCCTCCCCACCCCCCAGCCAGGGCAACAACTTCAGAACCAGGCACCAGGGAATCCCCCCCCCCCACCCGCTTCCTGTTTTTAATTCTCAGTCTAATCTGTGTGTCTACACCAGGGGAGTCTCCTTGCAGGAGCAGGAAAGATTCTGCTTTTCAGTCTTGAATGTTTTGCTGTCACTTGCGAAATGACCCAAGTGCCAGCTCGTTTCTGCATAAGCTAAAAATGTCTCTTCTGCGAGATCTCTTCCTGCTGAGCCAGCTCTTTGTTTCTGAGCTGCTTTTGACCCAGTGGCCACTGTGGTGCCTAGCTGGTCAAGGCTCTTCTTGCACGGACTGAGATCCTGCTGGTATCAGTTTTTGGAGCAGAAAACTACAGTGCCCAGTATCTGAGACTGGCCTGGAAGATTGCACACAACTGCAGCTGGTGCAAAATGCTGCCCTCATCCTTTGGCCTGGGGTCCACAGGTGATGTCGTATTGTGCCTGTGCTAACTCTGTTGCACTGGCTACTTGCAGGTTTCCCCAGCTGTCTTTGGGGCCTTTGAAGCCCTGCAGAGGCTGCGTAGCTGATCCACTCCCATCTGCATGACCCCCCCCCCTCCCAAGATCTCAGGACAGTTGGAGAGGCCCTGCTTCAGAGCCCACCTCACAGGGAAGCTGGGCTGGTTTCCAGCAGCACCAGGGCCACCCAGTGGCTGCTCCGGAGCATTGGTGGGCCAGGCCCTCCCATCCCCCCTCCCCGTCCCAGAGAAATCAGCCAACCTGTCATTCTTAGTGGCTTGTGCCACCATTTTCTGCTGTGATGTCAGATTAACTTCTTTTATTGCTGTCACGTTCTATTTGTCATGCTGTGAAGCCTTCTGCATCTTAACAAATGCGGCTTCTTTAGCCCAGCAGCCTCCCCCTGAACGACCCAGAGCGGTCACATGCGCACACCCCAGCTGCTTCTGGCACAGGTAGCCTTTCCCCGCCCTGCACGCGCACCGAAGCCAGCAGGTGAGGGAGGGGTCTGGGGTGAGGGTCCTTTGACCTTTGGCTCCAGGCACAAACATCTCTCTGGCCAGCACTGCAGCTGCTCACTTTCTGGAGGCGGAAGAGGGGGCCCCTCCACGCAGACTGTCATGTGCTGGAGCCCAGGGAGAGGCTTCCCCTAAGAGAAGGTGGAGCAAAGTCCTGGGTGTGAAGTCTGCCTGTCAGTGGCAAAATAAAGCCTCTGTGCTCACAAGCAGTGCCTCTGACAGCAATGCTGATTCTGTGAACTTGGGCAGGTCATGAGATGGAAGGCAGGAAGGGTTGTCTCAGGGCTTGGTTCTTCTTGTGGCCCTTTCTTACACGCCCAGGGAAATGCCGGTCACCACTTTGGGGTCAAGAAGCCATTTTTCTCCGGGCCAGTTTGCCAGCTTCTGGGTGTGGGACAGCGGTCACTGGGGGTGCGGAGGGGGAGGTATCTGTGAATTTCCTGCCTTGTGCAGGGGTTGGACTAGATGACCCTGGAGGTCCCTTCCAACTCTCTGATTCTATGATTCTCTCAGGGTCTCCTGTGTGGGGAGGGTCACTGCCTGCATTCCCCGCTGCTGCTGGACTGCTCGCAGAGGCCTGGGCCTGGGGGCAAATGGGCCCGGAGAGACTAGCCGGACCCCTGGCCTGAGCGAGCTGGGCCCTTTGGCCGTCCTGCACTCTGTCTCTGCTGCCAAAGGCTTCCCTCGGAAGCGGCTGACTCCTTCCTTGGGCTCCAGAGGAGGGGGGGAAGTGGCCAGCAGGAACCCCAAGCTCCGTGGCCTTCCGAGCTCTTCTGGGAAGCCTTTCCTTGCCCCGCCTCGCAAGGGGCTCCTCCGTTCTGCCCCCTGGCTCTCCCTGCACCTGGGCCCGTTCGGCAAGGTGACTTGGGGGGGGGGGAGGGGGCATCACTTCTTTCCCTCTGCGGTGGAGCAAGTGCTTGGCCTCCTGGGCCCGGTGGGTGTTAACCTCACTTCGAACCCGTGCTTGAGGTAGGCTGGACTAGGCGCAGGGCCGAGGGGGGGGGGGGGGCAAAATTCTTGCCTGAGACTCTACTTGACTTCAGACCCCCCCACCCCCACCCCCCCCCCCCCAGTCAGCAAGGGGAATTGTTGCACTGTGGCCGGCCGGCCTGAGCGCTTCCTGTTTACCTGCATCGGGGGCGAGGGCATCCGTCCCTGAGTGAGGCCGGGGCCCTCCCTGGCATTGGGCTCCGCCAGGGATGTGGCGCTGTTGTTGCTGCCCTTCTCCCAGTCCGCCATGTCCTCCGGTGAGCTTTGCCCCAGCAGAATCAGGTTGTCAAAGGCCAGACTGGGCTGGGCGCGGCGGGAGGCCTTACGGTACTTGGGGCTGCTGTGCCGGTTCCTGTAGTAGGCCAGGATGGGCTCCTGCTCGTGGCGCAGTCGGAAGTTCTGCTGGAGGGTTTTGCGCCGGCCAGAGGCCGCCTCGGGGCCCGAGAGGGGCTCATAAAGCCCCCTGCTGTCTCCTTCGTCCCACACCACTGGGGGCGGATCCCGGTCTACCTCGGCCAGGCTGAGGCCGTCCATTTGGCTGGTGGTCCGCTGGATGCTGTGAGCGGCGTTCTTCTCTGGGAAGGACTCCTGGGTGGCGTAGAAGCGCTCCTCCTCCAGGGCGCCGTAGGGCTGCAGGCTCTCTGCCTCCCCCACCTCCCCCCCAGCCTTGCTGCTGCTGCTGCTGCCGCCGCTGCCGGGCATGGACTCCAGCAGGCTCCGCAGGCACCCCTGGTAGTACTGGGTGGGCCCATAGTTCTGCTTGAGGGGCTGCGTGGAGATGTAGGGGTGCTTCAGAGCCGCGCTGGGGGTGATGCGCTCATGGGAGTCCCAGGTCAGCATCCTCTTGATGAGCTCCACCATGCTGCGGAGGTCCAAGTACTCGGCCAGCGCCTCGGAGTCCGGGTAGATCACCTTGTGGACGCTCAGCGTCTCCAGCTGGTCCAGAGACTTCAGGATGTACTTCCTCCTCTCCGCCGGCTTCACCTTCGTGTCTGCCAGGTACTCGGCCGGGGTCTTCAGCTGCCAGGTGTTGACCGCCTCCTGGTGCTGGCCCCTTCTGAAGAAGAGGTGAACCTTCCTGGCTGCGTTGAGGATGGTGTGCCTCGGCATCCCTTGAGTCTCACAGATGTACCGGACCTGGTCGTATTCGTTGTTCCCAGGGTACAGGGGCCAGCCGAGGTGGAGCTCTGCCATGACGCACCCCAGGGACCACACGTCCACTTTCTCACAGAACGGCAACCCCAGCAATATCTCTGGGGCCCGATAGAACCGGGACTGGATGTACGGCTCTTTGACGTAGCGCACCTCACTGAAGAGGCTGGCTGAGCCGAAGTCGATCACCTTGACGTAGAAAGGGCGTCTCACCTGGTCGACCAGCATGATGTTCTCGGGCTTCAGGTCGGCGTGGATGATGGACAGCTCCTTCAGCTTGGCCAGGGCTCTGAGCACCTGTGTGGTCACCGTGCGGATGTGCTGGATCGGCAGAGGGGAGAAGTTGTGCTCCTTCTGGAAGTCGAAGAGGTTCTGCTCCAGGAGCTCGAAGACCAGGTAGAACTTGAGCTCGTCGTGGAAGAACTCGTGGAACTGGACGATGTGCGACTCCTCCGTGTCCACCTCAGCCATCGTCTGGAGCAGCTTCAGCTCGTTCTTGATGATCCGGCTTCGGTAGGAGTCGTTCTTTAGGATCTTGATGGCCACCATCTCCCCGCTGCTCCGTCTCCAGCTCTTCACCACTTCCCCAAAAGTGCCCTTCCCCAGGATCTCGAACACGTCGTAGTCAGACGTCATCTCGATTGTGACCATCATCCCCCACAGACACAGGTGCAAAGTGGCGTCTTGCAAACAGAAGTTCAGCTTTCCTGGAGCAGAGAGAACCCCAGCCCTTCTCCGGAACAGCAGATGATGTAACAGTCGGTTCGGTTCCAAAGTGGCCGCGCTGAGAAGGTTCTGTTGTGGGGGTGGGCGGCCTCCCCCTCTTTGGAGCTGCTGACAGGACTCCCTTTCCCTGCCGGTGTGTCCTGGGCCAAGCACCCCCCTGCCCCCTCCCTGCAGCCGCTTTTTTCAAAGACTCCCTCCTTCAACTGGGACCAAAACCACCTTCCCACGTGCAGCATTTGGAACAGACATGAGTGCAGAGACCGCCCTTTCCCAGGGGAACATACAAGGTCTCTGGATGCTGGTGGGGTGCTCTTGCCCTGAGGTTTTGGCCCCCCAAAGGAAGGGGGGAGACCCTCCTCTTCTATTCCCTTCCCCCTTTGCCAGAGGTGGCTTGACTGAGCAAAGCCCCCAAGTGCTCCAGCATGGCCCCGGCCTCTCGTCTGACCTCTTTCGCCCCTGCTGCTTGACTTTGAAGCCGAAGACCAGCGAACGGTGGAGGTGTGATGGGAGACATTTCCCCGCAGGAGTGGCTTCTGCAGAGTTCGAGAGCTCCCAGCCTGGAGACATCGGGGACTTGCCCAAGGGGGCTGAGGCAGAACTGGCTGCCCCTGCCTGGCTCCTCCCATGTCCTTCCGTGATGGGGCAGGCTGAGCAGAGCCCTATGGCATAAAGCAGGCCATGTTTCCTTACTTTGCGTTTGGCAGGCTTTTGGAGGGAGCGTAGCTGCGTGTGATGGTGGAGCTGGGCCCTCCCAAAGCGAAGCCAGGTGGGGTGAGCTGGGCCCTCCCAAAGAGGCAAGCGAGCGAGCAAAGGGACAGGTGAGTTTTCTAGGACTTAGTGTGGCCGATGTTCTTTGTCTGAGGCAGGTCTTCAAAGGCAGCACCGGCCTCTGTAGGGGCTGGGAGGTGGCCGGCCCTGCACTGTGTGTCACCCCCTCCCAATTTGACCAAGACCCCATGTGGTCAGTAGGCCCACTCAGCAGATCCCATGGAAGGCCTTGGAAGCGCCATGCCCCCTCCCCCACTGGGAAGGGATCTCTGTGGTCAAGGGGATCCCATTTCTGAATGCTGCAGGTGAGCCCACCCCTGTGGAAGATGGCCGAAGCCCCCAGCTAGCTCCACTTGCCTGTGCTTTGTGAGGGTCGAGGTGGAGGGTGGAGGCTTGCCCCAGGAGGGCCTTGGTTCTGGACCCAACTCACCACACAACACTTCCGGAAAGCCCCTCTGCCCCTGGCCGAGAGCAGAAATTGCGTGTTCGAGCGAGAGGAAAATAGCGGAGAGGTCTGTCTTGTGCGCACGGATGTATGGACAAACCCTTCTAGGGTGTCTCCCCTCTCCCCCTGCGCATGACTGGGCAAAGACGACACAAAAGGCAGCCAAGTTAGTCCACAGATTAATTTTATTCAAACCCAGACTGGGAGGTGGGAGGAGACAGCATTGAAAGAGCCACCAGACATCGTTGGTTTTTAAAAGTGACTCACAATGTCATCTGGCAGAGAGTTTTAGTGGCAAGTACGGGAAGCCCCTCGGACCAGGCCAGCTTCGTTAACAAATTAGGCATAAAGACTTCTCTACATCTCAGAACAGCCGAACATCACTTCTGCGCCCCCCCCCCCCTTCTTCAGCTGCTGGGGACAGGATCCCCCCTCTGGCTGGCTTTCCAACCCAAACGAAGCGAAGCCGTCTTTCCTTTGGCAAACCTCACGGAGATATTTCACAGTTGCAGGATCGGAGCTACTGAAATGCTCCTTTAAAATTAAGCCATTAGTCCTTGCAGGAGGGGTGCTTCTCATTCAACTCCGCGTGGGGTTTCCTGAACAACCAACTGTGAAGGGAAGCAGAGGGAGCCAGGCCGGAACCCTGCTAGAAAGCGGGCGGCTGGGGAAGAGGAGAGCTTTGCCTTCCAACAGGGCCAGGCCCAGGCCAGCTGACTGCCCCCCAACCCTCACCTGAAGAAAGCTGGGGAGGGCCACACCCAGCAGCCCTGGGGTTGCACAGGTGGGGGGCCTGCCACTTCCCCCTCCTCACTTTAACTCAGCTTGCAAGCTTCCCTTGGGAGCGAAGACCCCTCCCACCCTGGCCGCCCCAACCCTCTCAACAGCTCTTTCCCAAGATCTCCTAGAGGAGGGCATCCCTCCTCTTCCCAGCTGCTGGGTGGGCTCAGCCCGAGGCCCTGCCCTTTCCTGTCTTAAAGTTAAAAGGCTGTTTAAGGGAAGGGGGGCCCAGAGGAGGAGGTCTTCACCTGGTCTCTTCAGTAGCCTTCAGCAGCGGTTATTAGCGGTCAACAAGCCTCCAAACATTAGGGAGAAGAGGAGGAGCGTGTTCCACAGGAGCCCCGGCACCCAACAAAAACCACCTCCTTGGGGTTCTGCACCAGGGTGCTGAAGAGAAGCGCATCTGTCCAGGGCAGCGGTTTGCACAGGTGAAAGGGAGTCGGAAAGTGGCCCCTGCCTCGTCCACGCAGAAGACAGACCTCCCTGGAGCTCAGTGGAAGCGGGGGGGGGGGGGGGCGCCCCTCCTGCCTGACTGCCTCCCTCGACCCCAGGGCTTGTGGTTAGTGCTAAATATCTGGCGGGAGGGGGGCCTGTGGGCCGCCCAGCCTCACACGGCGGCAGCAGTGGCTTTCCCGGGGCCTTCGGCTGCCTCCTCAGAGAAGCCCACCCTGGGCAACTGGACTTTCAGGCCCTCTTGGGAGCCCCTCCTCCCCCCCTTCGGACTGGCCTGCCCCTTGGAGGTAATTTCCAGCACACCATGGGACTTGGGGCTCAGGGCTACCTTGGGGAACTTGAACTTGGGGGGCTTCTCCCCCTTGAGAACCACATCCCCCCTTTCCAGGGAGGCCATCTCTGTCCGGGCTGCCGAAGAGACCACGGCCCCCGGGGGCGCAGGCTCCCCGTTTCTCTTCTTGAAGCCCGAGAAGGTGATTTTGGGGGGCTTGAACTTGAGGGCCGCGAAAGCGCCGGACTCCCCCGTGGCCTCCTCGGCCCTCACCAGCTTGAGGCTGAGCTCTGGGTCACTCTCGGCCGTCGCGGAGGGGGAGGAGAGCTCCACCTGAGGCAGGCGGATCTTGCCCAGCTTGCCCCTGCCGTCTTGAGTGCCATTCTGCAGCGCAGCCTCAGCCCCCTCCCCATTGAGCTGGGCGCCCTCCCCCTTGGAGAAGCCCAGCTTGGGCAGCCTCATCCTCGAGGAGCCGCTCTCCAGCTCCTCGCTGGCCTCGGAGCCCATTTTCAGCCTGGAGAGCCCCAGCTTAAACCTGCCCACCACCCCTTTGCCGTCTGCCTCCTCCTCTCCCTCCAGCAGCCCAGGAGAGCCTTCTGCCCCCCTCCCTTTGGGCCTCCCCAGCGCAAAAGCAGGTCTCTTGGCCTTGGCCTCGCCCTCCTGGCCCGGAACGTCTTCCCCTGCTTTGGGCAAGGAGAGGCCGAACTTGGGGATCTTGACCTTGTACTTCTTGCCTGCCTCCACGTCGGACACCTCTCCTCTGCCTCCTGGACTCTTCCGGCCCTCGCTGCCACCAACACGGACTCTTCCGCCAGACACTTCCAGCTCCTGGGAGCCCCCATGCTGGAGCTGGGCCCCCTCCACTTCGTACTCCGCATGAGCTTTGAGGGTTGGTGCTGCAAGCTCCAGGCCGGGCACCCGGAAAGCGGCTTTCTTCCCCTCCAGGTCTTGGGGGGGAGTGGCAGCGTCCCGCCCTCCCTTGGGGACCGACACCTCCAGCGCCGGTATCTTGATCTTGGGCATCTTCAGCCCGGCCTCAAACCCCTCGGCTTCCAGACCTTCGGCACGTGCCAGTTTCCCTGCTTCTACTTCGGCCTCCCTCTGGCCGTCTGGATCGACGGAGAACCCCACCCCCGGCAGAGTGATCTGGGGCATTTTGAAGGACGTGTCTCCCTCCTTCCCGGAAGGACAGAGGGGCTGGGTGTCCGCCCGTGGCCCCGTGCCTGCCCGGGAGAGGCTCAGGGAGGGCATCTTCAGCTTGAACTTGCTGTCGAGGCCCAAGGCGGCCCCCTCCTCCTCCTCCTCCTCTGCGGCCCCCTCCTCCCCTCCTGCCCGGCACAGGCCAAAGCTGCTCGGTGGACAGGGCACCGTGACCCGGCCCTCCTTGGCACCTGCTTCTGTGCCCAGCCGCTCAGCGCTCCCTCCGAGTTTGGGAACCTTCAGCTCAAGTTGGGGCAGGCCCACCTCTCTCTCCCCTTCCACTTCCAAGCTGGGGCCTCTGAATTTGGGCAGCTGGAGGGCGGGGCTGCTCAGCTCCACCGCAGGCAGCTGGATGACCCCTCCTTCCAGGTTCCCCTCTCGCTCCTGGGCTCTCGCTTTTGGGGTGGAGAACTTGGGTAGCTCCACGGAAGGCATCTGGAGCCTCCCCTCGGGCCCCGCAGCGCCCCCTTCTCCCTCAGTCCGGGGCAGCGCTGTGGGCAAGGCGAGGTCCACCTGGGGCACCCGGGTCTTGGGGGCCTCCGCAGCACCCTGCCCTCCTCCTTCACCAAACGCCAGCAGCTCCACCTGGGGCACCCGGATCTTGGCCTCTGCCCCAGGGACTCCACACGGCATGGGGGGCTCTGCCCCGACGATGGGCAGGGTGAGGTCCAGCTCCACTTTGGGGGCAGAGATGCCCAGGGAAGGTGCTTGGGGAATCTTCAGTTCTGCCTCATGTCTTCTGTGGTCTGTCCCCGAGGCGTCTGCCCGGGGTCTTCCTGGAGTTGGCTCCCCTTTGCTTGTAGCGCCAGGCACGGCAATCTCCAGTGAGGGCACTCTGACCTTGAGGCTGGGGCTCTCCGACCCCACGAGCAGGGCCTCTTCCGCCGAGGCCCCTGGGCGGCTGATCTTGGGCAGCTCCACCTGGGGGAGGTGTCCCTGGCCCAGCTCTGCCTTGGGAGAGGGCAGCTTCAACTTGGGCATCTTGACCAGGGGGCCCCGTGGCTTCTCCCCTTCTGGGCCCACCCCCTCCAGGTCCCGGCCGGCCATACTGAACAGCGCGATTTTGAACTTGGAGGCCTTGGCCTTTGCCCCCCGCTCGCCTGCCAGAGCCTCCCCCGTCTCGAGCTCCACGTCGCCCTCCTTGTCTTTGCCCCCGAATTTGGGCAGCGAGAACTTGGGCAGCTTCCGCTTGATGTCTGGGAGCTCCAGGCCAAGCTCAGGCACAGCGCCAGCACCTCCCTCATCAGAAGACTCTGCTTTGCCCGCGGGCAGGCCAATGCCCAGATGGGCCACCTCGACGTCCACCCTGGGCAGCGCCATGGAGGGGAGCTTCATCCAGCTCTCTGCTGGCTCCTCGTGGAGACGTCGCCTTTCTCCCCCTGGGCCTGCCTTGGGTCCCTCTGCCTCTGCCCCACCCTTGGATTTGGGGAAGGAGATCCCAAACTTTGGCATCCTCAACTTGGACCCTCTGTCTGCGCCGTCGGGGCCTTCCCCCTGGGCCCCAAACAGCTCTGTGCTCACCTTCCAAGCCTTGGGGCCAGAAAGGCTGAACTTCGGGAGGGCAAATTTGGGTGACTTCAGCTTGGCTTCCGTCTCGGGGGATCTGCCCCTCTCTATGGCCACCTGTGGGAACTTCAGGGCTGAGACTTCCAGGGAAGGCAGCTTCCCCTCTCCCCCCTTCGCCTGTCCTTCCAATTCCGCCCCCTCCTGGTGAACCAGCCCAGCCTCGGCTGCTTCCTCTTTCCCTAAAGACAGATCCACCTTGGGAATTTTGGCTATGAGGGCCCCAACCCCCAGCCCCTCGGAGGCCTCTGGGCCCGGCTGTCGCACAGGCAGCTCTTCTCTGCGTCTGGGGATGCTAACCTCTGCCCCCAGGCCTTGGCTCAGGGTCTCCAGGAGGGGCATTTTTAACTTAGCCTCGCGGTCCCCGGGTGCATGGTTAGGCCCCAGACACTGGCTGTCAACCTTGGGCAGCCCAAGTTCAATCCCAGCTCTGGGCAAGTCCAGCTCGAGGGCTGGAAGAGTGGCCATGGGGCAACTCAGCTGCTGGGCTGCAGGGAGGGCCACCTCCACCTGTGGCCTGTCTACACGGAGGCCCAACTCTGGCTTTGGCACGTGGCCTTTGGGGAGCTGCACTTCCAGGGACTTCACGGCTGGCAGGGACAGATCCAGGGCGGGGACCCCCGCCTTCCCACTAGCCTCGCCTCCTGGCTTCTTTGGCTCTCGGGGTGGGGAGGGCGTTGCCTGGGCGGGGATGCTGCATTTGGGGAGCGACACCTGGGGCACCTGGAACTTGAATCGGGGCCCTTCTGCGGCTTCCGGGGCGGGGGCTGCTGGCCCCCCCAAGGCTTTCGGAAGCTGCATGTCAGTTACTCTGGGGGCAGTGATGTCAAGGGAAGGCATCTTGAGACCCAGGGATTTTGCCTTGCTCTCGGCGGGCCCTGTAGGGGCCTCTTTGCTCTCTGACTTGCGCTCCATCAAGATCCCAAAACCTGAGGAGACCTGGCCCTTGGCCTTTGGGCTTTCCTGTCTGCCCACAGAGAGCTCCACTTGGGGCACCCGGGTCCCCGCCCCCTCCTCCTCCCTCTCCTCCCCCCCTCGGGGCCTGGAGCCCAGCTTGGGTAGACTGACCGCTGGCACCTTTACCGACACCTCCGGGATCTCCATTTTTGGCTTTGGTTCCTCGGCCTTGCCCCTGAGCAAAGGGATCTCTACGTCTACGGAAGGGAGTCCCACACCCAGGGGCAGCATCGCTGCCTCCTCCTCCGGCCCCTCGGCCTGGCCCCTTCCTTTCCCTAAGATGACGCTGAGGAGGGCCGACTTCCGCTCTGTCCCTTCAGCAGAGACCCCCACCTTGGGGACTTTGATCTGGAGGCCTTCCCCTCTGAGGGCAACTTCTGGGGGGGCCCCCTCCAGTCGGGGAAGGCTCAGGGCCACTTCCACTTTGGGGGCTGTCACTTCAGCCATGGGGAGTCTCAGCCCAGCCGGGGAACCCTCCTCGGGGGCTCCTCGGGGGCCCCCTTTGGGAAGGGCCACCTCCACCTCGGGCAGCCCAAGCATCGGGACTTGGACTGCCACACCTTCACGACCAGCACTGGCCCTGGGAGACTCTCTGCCGGGGCCGACTCTGGGCACGGGGAGGTCGAGTTCCACCTGTGGGGCCCGGAGTCCCACTGCCGCCGCCTCCCTCTCTTTGGGCTTCTTGCCTTTGGCGAAGGGGATGGTGAATCGGGAGGCTTTGGCCCCTGCGGCCCCTTCTGGGGCAGCCTTAGGCGGGGGCCCCTCCAGTCGCCCCGCTGCCGCCGCCGCCGCTGCCCTTGCAGCCAGGGCTTCTTTGACCTTCAGCCTGGGGAGCCTCAGCTTGCGGCGCTTGGTGTCAAGGGAGGAGAGGAGAGGAGAGAGATCTGGGCTGGGCCGGGCCGCTGCCGCCACCTCCCCGGCGCTCCTGGCCTTGCGCAGCTTGGAGAACTTGGGCAGGGAGAACTCCACGTCCACCGGCGCCACCTCCAGCTTGCTGCCAACGGATGGCTCCCGGCCACCGGGGGCCTCTGCCTCCCGCAGGGCCTTGGCCAAGCCCTTCCCGGCCTTCTTGGGCGGCGGCTGCTGCTGCTGCTGCTTCTTCTGCAGGGAGGTCACACTCTGGATGCTCTGGAGGGCAAATGAGGGGCTGGGTGAGTCTCCGTCCCCCAGCCTGCTCGCCCACCCGCCTGCCCAAGGGAGAGAGGGGTACCGGATGGATGCTCAGTGCGGGGTGGGGGGCAGAAGAGCCTCTTTGGGCAGGCGCAGGAGTGAGCACACCCCTCTGTGTCACAGCGGACTTCTCACGGGGCAGAAAAGACCTCTGAAAGGTGAATGACTTCAGCTTTGAACGGCTCCAATAAAAGGGGGCATCTAAGCCGCCTCTGGAGCCCGCACAGAACCAGGCTGCCTTTGCTGCCCAGGTCGGGAATGTTGGCGACCACCCAGCGCGGGGAGGGGAGGGGAGGGGGGTACTCCCAGCACTCCTCCTGGGAGAGGCTTCAGCATGCCTCTCTGGAGGACGGGCACAGGCCGCTTCTCGGGGGGAGGACTTGATAAAAACCCAACAGAGGGACAACTCGGACACTGCTGCCCTTCGACCCCAGGCCACTGTCTCCAGTAGTGGTCAGCAGACCCCTCGGGGAAGCCAGTGAGCGGGGAGCCAGCTGGGGAGCAGGCGGCCTCAGACTCGGAGGGTTCCTGGCTCAGAGCTGCTGCCGTTTCGTTTGTCAAATGTGTGTGTGTCGGATAAAATCCTCCAGCGGGCTTCCACACATCCCTCAAATCAAAGAGTCAGCAATAAAACACTTCTTAAAAAATGCAGCAGGGAAAGCTTGAAATTACTTTTAAGGATGTGTCTGAACCAGGCTGGCTTCTAAGAAACGGTGGCCTCTGTGCCAGATGGGGGGGGGGGGTGTCTCCCACAGGAGGACGGGTTTCAAAGCTGGGGGGGGCATGAAGGACAAGGCCTCTCTCCTCCTGCCGGCTAGAATCCCTGCAAGCAGCCAGGGCAACTGAGGAGGCCTGAGAGAGAGGTCTCCACCCTCGGGCAGTTTCCTAGGGGAGGAGGGTCTTCCCAGTTTGGTGTAGTGGTTAAGTGCGCGGACTCTAATCTGGGAGAACCGGGTTTGATTCCCCACTCCTCCACTTGCACCTGGCTGGATGACCTTGGGCAAGCCATAGCTCTGTACCAGCTGTTCTCTCAAGGACAGCTTGGGAAAGAGCTCTCTCAGCCCCACCTACCTCCCAGGGTGTCTGTTGTGGGGAGGGGAGGGGAAGGGAAAGGAGTTTGTAAGCCGCTCTGAGACTCCAAGTGAGTGAAGGGTGGGGTGTAAATCTAATCTCTTCTTCTTCTTCCCTCAGAGGCCCCCCATTCTTCCGGAAGCCAAACTAGCCCCTGATGCCAGTATTTGGGGAGGGGATTCCCTGCGGCTGACCCACTAGCAGCCTGGCCACTGTAGCCCGAACTCTCTTCAAGGGCTGCCCCGTGTGGAACTCATTGCAGTGGTCAAGCAGTGTGGGACTGTGGTTGGAGTGTCAGACTAGGAGATCCAGGTTCAAATAGCCACTCTGCCCCGGAAGTGCTGCTGGGTGACCTTGGCCCACGCACACACACACACTCTGCCTTGCCCACCTCACAAGCTTGTCGTGAAGGTAAAATGGAGGCGAGGAGAACCATGCCAGCTGCTGTGGGTCCTTGTGTGGGGTGGAAGGGGCCCCCAAATGCCATTTCAAGCATCACCCAGAAGCAGCAGGGGGAGGGGGATCAGAGCGCTCCCCCTTCAAGCGGGGTGAGGGCAGCAGGGGCGGCCCCCGAGGGTTTCCATGCCACTCACCAGCTTGGCCATTTTGGCTTTCGGGCCCCTCACTTCGAAAGTGGGGGCTCCAGGGCTGCGAGTCATGTCTGTGCTGGGGATGGTCCGCTTCAGGCAGAAGGAGACCTTGTACGGCTCGGCACTCTTGAGGATCTGCAGAGCGTCTTCATACTTCATGTTGTCAAAATAGACCCTGGCGCTCAGGAGCTGGTCGCCTGCAGGAGGGAGGGGGGAGAGGGGTTGGGGAGAGCTGGATAGCCAGGGAGGCCCCCGGAGACTGACCCGTAGGAGCCCTTTGGGACTGCTCAGCACAGGAAGGCAACGAGAAATGGAGCCAAGACCGCAAGGGCCATGACTGTGGGGGAGGCGCAGCTGAATTTAACCAGGGACCACGCCTGCAGCCTGCCTCTGAGCCCTGGGGGCCGTCCCTGGAGGGACGCAGGAAAGAGGCTGCAGGGTTTTGGGGGGTGGGGGCTTGCTTAGGACCAGCCAAGTCCAGAAATTGTCAGCTCAGGGAGGGAAAACACCGGGAGATTTGGGAGCAGGGTGGAGCCTGGGGAGGGCCAGGACCTCAGCAGGGTCCAGTGCTGTAGGGTCCACCCTCCAAAGCAGCCATTTTGTCCAAGGGAACTGATCTCTGTCACGTGGAGAGCGACTGTAACCATGGGAGATCTCCAGGCCCCCCCTGGAGGCTGGCAGCTCTGGAGCCACCCCACCTGCTGCCCTCCCTCACCTTCTTTGAGGCTCAGGGCCCGAGCGGCCGGGGAGCCCTTCAGCACGTCCTTGACAAAAAGGCCTTGCTTCCCTCCGCCGGCCACGCTCATGCCACTGACCCCAGCCTCGGCCTCCGTCTCCACGATGATCTCCAAGAGCTCGGACGTCTC
The DNA here is from genome assembly GCA_029233225.1 of Lepidodactylus listeri. Lineage (NCBI taxonomy): Eukaryota > Metazoa > Chordata > Lepidosauria > Squamata > Gekkonidae > Lepidodactylus > Lepidodactylus listeri. Next base: position 43,698,707 of record JARCFY010000020.1, read on the forward strand.
AATGGTCTTCTGGAGGGGAACAGCAGACAAGAAAGGTCAGTGCTCCCCACCTCAGAGCTGCCCCGGCCCCTCCCATGAGTCAGAGTGGCCTGTGGCCTCTCCGGCCGCGCTGATCCACGCTGGCCCCAGCCCCTGGCCTCACCTCCATCTTGCGGAGCTGGGCTTCCATCCCCCCTGGAGCCTGGGATTCCTCCTCCTCTTCCACCGCCGCTGCCGCCTCTTCGGAGCTGGCCCAGCTAGCCCCCTTCCTCTGCAAGACCTGCTTCAGCTCTGCATGGAGCTTCTCCTTCTGAGCCTGTGAGGGGCCCAACAGTCAGAGCTCAGGCACCCTCCACACTGACCCCTCAACCAGCCTGACATCAGTTTAGCTGTCCCTGCTTTCCTCTCGGAACTGCCTGCTGTTTCAAGGTGTTTGGGGATTCTTTGCTGAAGTTTCCTGCCTTTCCCCCTCCATAGAACTAGGATGATTTGCGGGCCTGAGCAAGAGAAACCGGTTTCAAACCAGCTTTGACACGAAACAGAAGACTGCTCCCCCCGGGGCCAGCTCTGCTAGACCCAGAGCCACCGTCTCCCTCTGGGTAGCTCAGCCGTGGCAGAAACCCTCCCCCCTCCCTTGAATCATGCTTTGGGCAGATGCCCACCTCCGCTCAAAGAGGAGTGCATGAATGACCGACTGGAACCCCCCCTTCCTGAATTAAAGTGATACCACAAGGGGAACTGTGTGTTCAGCACTCCAGACAGTGTTTCTCATCGTTCCCCAAAGAAGAAGAGGAGGAGGAGAAGGAGACTGGATTTATACCTCACCCTTCACTACCTGAAGGAGTCTCAGAGGGGCTTACAACCTCCTTTCCCTTCCCCTCCCCACAACAGACACCCTGGGAGGTAGTTGGGACTGAGAGAGCTCTCTCAAGAACTGCCCTTGAGAGAACAGCTCCCGGAGAACTTGTGACTGACCCAAGGTCACACCAGCAGCTGCATGTGGAGGAGTAGGGAATCAAACTGGGTTCTCCCAGATTACAGCCTGCGCTCCTAACCACTACACCAAACTGGCTCTCTAGGGTTACCAGCTCTGGGTTGGGAAATTCCTGGAGATTTGGGGGGGGTGGACCCTGGGGAGGGGGGGTTGCCAAGGGGAAGGAGCTCTGCAGGGTATGATGCTACAGAGTCCGCCCTCCAAAGCCACCATTTTCTCCAGGGGAAACTAGTTTTTGTCATCAGAGATGTCAACTTTACCCCTCCCCAGAGCCCCTGGAAAAGAAACCTCCCGCCCCCCGCCAGAAACTTACAGCTCTGTCTGGGTCAGCGGCTTCCTCTGGGGAGAGGGGCAAGTGTGGGCCTGTGGAGGGCTGGGCCTGAGCGGGCTGGTCATCCCTTTTGGACTCAGCTGGCTGTGAGGGAATTGGGAAAAGTCACTGTGAGAGACCCCACCCCACCCCACCCTGGGCACCACTCACTGCCAGGACCCTGCCCACCCAGCAGCCTTAGCACTGATGCCCTCAGCTGGGCTGTGCTGCCCACACATGAAGCTGCTCTGTACTGAGTCAGACCCCCCCCCCCCCGGTCCACTCAGGCTGGCAGCCAGTCTCCAGGGTCTCAGGCGGAGTCCTTTCACGTTGTCACCTCCTTTTTAACTGGAGACAGTGCCAGGGATTGAACACAGGACCTTCTGCGTGCCATGCAGGGGCTCTGCCACTGGACCCCGCCCCTTAAATGAGGAATACACATGGAGCCACCTCTGACTGACTCAGCCCCTCGGTCCACTCGGATGAGCAGCAGCTCTCCAGAATTTCCAGTAGAGGTCTTTCCCATCACCTACAGCCTTTTCCTTTTAAACTGGAGGTGCTGGGGATTGAACCTGGGCCCTTCTGCACACCAGGCCAAGCAGGGGCTCTTCCACTGAGCCCACAGCAAACTTCAGCTTTTCTGCACAGAGCAGGGCTGAGGCGACCGGAGTCTGACCCCTGTAGCTGCCCAAGCACAAAAGGACATTTTGCTGACCCACTTGGCATCTGTGTGCCTCCCCACACGCCCCACTGGCCACGCCAACTGGCAAGCTGTGGGTCATCAGGGATGAGTGGGGAAAGAGGACCCCATGGAGGCGGCTCTGGCGTGGAAGTCACAAAGGGCCAGATGGAAGGAGAGCCACTCTCTGCCACTGGAGGGGCCTGGGGAGACGCAGCAGCAGCAGCAGCTTTTGGGTGGCCACCTGGATGCCACCCCACAAAATCTGGCCATGGGTCTGGAAGCTGGGGTGGGATGGCTACAGGAGAGCCGGCTGAAACTGAATCGGACAAAGCAAGAGGTTCTGTGGCCGGGGGTGTGGGGGGGGGCGCCATTATCACCAGCACAGTCCGTCAGGAGCCTGGGTGTGACCCTGGATTCCTCCCTCGATATGGAGGCCCAGGTCATACATACAGCCAGGTTGGCATTTTTCCATCTATTCCAAGCCTAACAGCTGACCCCTTTCCTGTTGCACTCCGAACTGGCCACAGCAATCTGTGCTACGGTCACCTTCAGGCTAGACTACTGTGACTCGCTCTACTCTGGCCAGCCCTTGAGACTGACCCGGAAGCTCCAACTGGTACAAAATGCGGCGTTGTGTGTCCTGACAGGAACATTGTGGACTGCACATATTCAACCTGTGCTACCCCAGCTGCACTGGCTTCCAATGGAGCACCAAGTCAAGTTCGAGGTTTTGGTTCTGACCTTTAAGGCCTTGAGTGGTCTGGGACCGATGTATCCACAGGACCACCTCCTCCGTTACACCCCTGGAAGAGCACTGCACTCTTCACAGAATGACTTGCTGGTGGTCCCCAGACCAAGAGAGATCCAGCTGTCTTCAACCAGGCCAGGGCCTTCTCGGTCCTGGCCCCGACCTGGTGGAACTCTCTGCCAAATGACATCAGGGTCCTGTGGGATCTGATGTAATTCTGCAGCGCCTGTAAGGCAGAGATATTCCACCAGGCTTTTGGTTGAGGACAGCGATGGTTTACATCATGGGTGGCGCCCTACCTGGATTGTTTACTCCTTACGAGCTCCTCTATGCTTGCGTAGCATCCACTGACCAGATGTGGGAGACAAATGCAAGAAATGTTAGCCACTTGCCTCAACTACTGGATAATTTGCTGGATATGGTTTTATGTTTGTAGGGTTTTAAACTTGTAAATTGCCTTTGCTGTGGTTAAGTTGCATAGTCGAGTCCTACAGAGTGCAGCCTTGGGTCTGTTTGGCCTGGGATGTCTCCCCCCACCCCTGAATCGCAACTGACGGGCACGCGGATGAGCTGCCCTTCTCGCCGTTTGCACCACAGCCACGGCCTTCCGTCTGCCTCCCCCCCCCCCCAGGCTGACATTCTGCAGCATCCAGCCCCAAGTCCAGTGCGTGGGTGGGGGGAGGGCTGCAGCTACTCACAGGCGCTTGTCTTCTGGTCCTGCTCACGTGGCTCACTGGTATGTGGCCCTCTGCAGCTGTGGAAAGAAAGCAGGCGGCTAATCACCTGGACTTCTGGCTGTGCAGAGACGGGGGCTCCATTTCCTCCCGTGCCCTCAGGCATCCCCCGGACCCCAGGAGGGAGTGTGGCAGGCGTCACGGAAGGACTGGGTCCGGGCATGGGTCACTCGAGATGGGATGGGGCCTGTGGCAGGGGCCATACCCACTCCGTCCTCCCAGGGAAGTTCCCCACAGAAGGGAAGGGTCCCCTTCAGCTCTATGGTGCACGGAGAAAACAACTTCCTCTGCCCGCCCTCACCAGAATGGCAGCCCTCTGACCCAAGGCCCTGGCAAGAGAACAGCCCTGCTGGGCTGGGCCTCTGCTGTCCAACAGGTGTTCTACAAAGCCACACCAAAGAGGCACACTAGCTCTACTCATCCTTCTGGGCAGTGGTGGCAGCAGCAGCTGCTCCTCACAGGTAGACTGCCTCTGGCTAAAGAGGCACCAGCAGCCCTCTTCCGTGTGGGGCTCAGATTCTGATATTGCGCCCCCCCTTTCTCTGCTGACAGCCCCATTCAGCCCCCTCCCCCGCAAGCACCAGCAGCATCTCAGGCCCCCTCCCCGAGGACGGGCAACATTTTATTCCCACGCTCACTTGGGCTCCAAAGACCCACACTGCCCCATGCCATTCCCCGAAAGGTCACGGCTCCGCGCTGTGCATTCCCAGGCCCCAGCAGACAAAAGGACGCTGCGCCTCGGCAAAGCCCGCGGGGACATAGCTGGCATTCTGGGCCCCATTCCGAGACACCTCCTCAGAGCGCGGCAGGAGCGCAGACAGGCTGGAGCAACCCCAGAGCTGAGCTGATGGGGTCCCCCCTCCCTCATCAAAAGTAAGAGTGGGGGGGGGAAGACAGGCGTCTGGGAGGGAAGAAGGTTTTCTGAGCTCCCTTGGTCAGAGACGGGGTTTGCCTGCATCACACCCCCCCCCCCAGGGGAAGGGCGGCAGTGGGCAGTTCCAGCTGGGTAGGTGGAGAAACCCTGCTGAAGAGGAGGGCCACCGGATCACCCCGCAGATTCAGGACAAAGGATTCTTCTCCACAAGCCGTCCTGCTCCCCTGGAGCTGCCACTCTCTGACTGTGGTCAGTCAAGGGCTGTGAGCCACAGGAGCAGTGAACAGGGGGGTTCAGGCACTGGCGACAGGGGCTGTGGACCATGGAGGCCACGAGCTCTGCTGATAGAAGGTCCCCCCATGCCCAGTCCCCGGCCTCTGCCATTCCAGGCTCTCCCTGGCCACCCAAGGCCAGTCTGAACGGGCCAGGGGTGCCGGTCAGCAGAGGGCTGCTCCCAGCATTCATCGAAGTACCCTCTGGAAGCAGCCACTGGCCCTGGGCCAGATCCAGCATGCTCTTGTGCACATGGCTCCAGACGCTCCAGCGGCAGAAGGGAAGCCGCACGACCCTCTTTGGCCCTGTCAAGTGTTAAATCCCCATCTCAGCATATCAGCACTCCCTGTGCCCCGCCCTCCGGTGTGCCAGGTGGGTGGGTGTGACAGCAGGCACCGGCAACACAAAACTCCCCCCCCCTTGCCGCCCAAAGACAAGGGGGGGAGTGACCTGGCCAGGCTGGGGGCCTCTGGAGGGCTGCAGGTGACAGCAGAAAGAATGTCCTCCGCCTGCCTGCCCTGCCCCGCCCCGCCCCCCCCCCCCCCAGCAAATGCGGTGGAACGGCCTACGGCTCCCACTCCCCGGCAGACAATCCGTGGCCTGTTCCCCTCCAGCCCCCTCCCTCTGGGCTGGCAACTGCACGGGGCGCATGCCAGGCATTCTGTTGGCTCAGCACCCGGGAGGCCCAGAGCGGCCCCTCTGCAAGGTGGCCAGGCCTGAGGAGTGACTGAGGAGGGTGCCCGAGGGGACACGGCATCACAGGGGCAGGCCTTCCTCAGAGAGGGGCTCATCCTCCCACTGGCTCCAGGCGCCAAGCATCTTTGCCACGTGAACCAGCCGGGAAGGCAGTGCGGACCCCAGCTGCGAAGAACAGGCACCCCCCCGCCCCCGCCTGACAAGGCCTTTCGCGCCACCCTTTTACAAGGCCAGATCAAGCCCAGCCACTGAAAAACCGAGCCGGAAGCTGGCTGGCAAGTCCCAGGATGTGGGGCGAGGGGGGGGGGGCAAACATCAGGAGGCCACAGGCTAAGTGTCGGCTGGAAGCCAAAAGAAAGACCAAGATGCGGGCCCCACCCAAGGAGACACTCCACCCCACCCCCAGGCATACAGGGAAGGGAAGGAAATGGCCCAGCCTCCCCCCCCCCCCCCCGCCCCCCAAACCTAGAACAGAGGGAACCTTTTCAGGCTCATTTCCTTCCACTATTGTTCAACACATTTCAGGAAGGAGAGTGGGGGCAGCGGGTGGAACGGGGGGGGGGGGGGCAAAAGCAACTGAAGCAGCACAAGATCTGGAGGCTGTATGGAGGGGGGGCAGGGAGAGATGCCAGCCTGAGTTGGCCAAGGAACAGCCCTCAGCGGACCTGACGGGGCACACGGGGGGAAGTGGGGAGAGGGCTCAAGGGATGGATGCCCCCCCCCCCCCCAGTATTCTTTGTTGTTCACTCCCTGCCATTTCTTGCCTGCCTTTGTTCTGTCTCTGCAATGAGAGTATGAAATCCTGGCAAGAGAGAGAGAGAGTGTGTGTTTTGGGGGGTGCATCTTGATTGATTGATGGTGTGCTAAAGCACCCCTGCGACCACTCAGGCACTGAATTCACTGAAGGCACGCTCTGCACGTGCCCAGGGGCACTCCCGCTGTTCTGCAGCACATTTCACGGTCATCCAGCACAGAGGAGCCACTTGAGAGGCCCCAATTATGCCAGTGGGTGGGATGGGAAAGGAAACTGTCCTTTCTTTACAATTCATTTAAAATGCTCTCCTGCTGCCTTTCCACCCCATCAGAGTTCCCAAGGCAGTGAACATAAAAAACATTTGAACAATTAAAAACATTTGAAATTATGACCTAACAAGTGGGAAGCTGCAAGGGGGGCATCTCATTTCCCCCTCCCCCACTAGTCCCTTGCTCCCTTCCCTGAGAGCCCCCATAGCCTCTCCCCTTTTCCTGATTCCTTCTTCCCTTCCCACCCAACAGCCAGCCTACATTTACCTGCCCCTCTCCCCCCAGCAGCCTCCAACTAGGGAAACTGGCCCAGTTGGGCATTACTGGCCGCTTGGCCAGGCTGCCTCGCATGATAGGTAACCCTAACCTTACTTTCCCCTGTATCCCTCCCCCTACACTGTTTCCTCTGGCCCTCCTCCTGCCAACCCCCACGGCCTCTCCCCTTTCCCTGCTTCATTCTCTCCTTCTCCCTCCACCAACCTTTTATCTGCCTCCCATCTTCAGCGACATGACTTCATTTATACCACACCTTTCTCCACAGTGGGGACCAAAGTGGCTCACATCATTCTCTTCTTTTTTTCTCTTCACAACAACCCTGTGAGGTAGGTTAGGCTGAAAGTATATGACAGGCCCCAAATCGCCTAGTGAGCTGGGGATCCGAGCCTGGGTCTCCTCTGAAGCTCTGGCCGCCACACCCCCTGGGGTTTCACAGGGTGGCTGCTGGTGAAGAGCAGCAAGCCGCCAGGCCTATTCAGTCATGCAAGTCGGGCGGTGTCAAGCCAGTCAAAGGCTGCTGCTGGGCCGAGGTTTGCCAAGAATCACGACTGAACTCCAGAGGACAGACATCTGCCTGTTCCCCCACCCCCAGATAAAATGGCTGCTCTGGAGGGGGACTCTGTGGCATTAAAACCTCCTGAGGCCTCTCCCCTCCCCTCCCCACGCCCTGCCCTCCTCAGACTCCACCACAAAAACCTCCACCATTTCCCAACCTGGAGTTGGCAACCCTAGCCAGGCCTGGCCCCACTGAGGCCTCCCTCAAAGGTCAAAGTAGGCCTGGAAAGGGCCCCTCCCCTCCCCTGCCTTTTTACTCACAGAAACTGAAGCCTGGGATGCTGCGGTTGCCTAGCAACACCCACTGAGGGAGTCCCTTGCTTAAAACTACAGGCGCTCCTTTTATCGTTTTTTGCATCTTTTAAAACCACCCAATGTTTTTGGGGTTTTTTAGATTTCACATTTTTTCCTGCAAACCTGGGGCACTTTACAGATTTGTAAAAAGATCTGTCTTGCCCATTGACAACTCCAGTCAATGGACTTAAGTATCCAAATATGAGCCAGCTTTGCTATTAGAAGATAAGATGTAAGCTGCCCTGAGCCGGCCTTGGCTGGGAGGGCAGGGTAAAAATCTAATTAATTATTTAAAAGTACACAAACCACCACCACCAGAACCAAGGAGGAGGGCCAATAATAATTATTGAGGGTATGCCTAATGAAACAAGAAAAGTCTTCTGCTGCGGGCGGAAACCCTAATAAGTAACAGAGATAAACAGGAGAGAGAGCCGACTCTCCCTGGGGAGGGAGCTCCAAAGTCGGCATCAACAGGGCATAGAGCCCCCCCCCCCGCCCCCGGGGTCAGCTTGGAACCAGGTCTTCCTCCCCTCTCCCCTGGAATGGTGACTAGCGTTGGGCCATCCGTGGTCTAGAACTGACCCGCCCTTTCCTGTACTTGAGAGGGGGCCATTCGCCCTCTGTCACTCCCCTCCCCAGCATCCTGTTTCTAATTCCTGACCTGGCGTTTCAGTCTGGGCCGCATTTCTGTCGCCAGTTCAGACACATCCTTCCTGGGTGTGACCAGATACCCCTTTTGGCCACCTCGGGAAAACCTTTAAAAATAGCAGTGGCAAAGATTTACTGAGCTTCACTGCCAATCTCGAGGTTTTCGGTGCTGCCAAACCCTGGGAAAATCCCAGGCATCCGAGGGGGGGGGGGCCTGAGCCCATTAAATGCTGTTGTTTCAAAGTTGTTTCCCTGGAGACCCCAGGCCAAACCCAAACTCTCATGGCAGCAGGCCAGGGCCAGGAAGGAAGATGGGTTTAGGGCAGCTAACCAGCAAAGACATCTTGAGGCCATTTTGGTAGAGCCCCCTCCCCCACCCAGGGGCAAGCAGTTGCTCTGCCCAGCACCCAAGGCCTTGTGGGGGGCAGCCGGGGCTGTTCAGGGCTGAAGCGCAGGACTGCCTTGAGAGCATCTTCGGAGACAAGGTCTGATATGCAGCCTCTCGGGTGACCTCCCCTTCGGCCTGCCACCCAGGTGTGGAGAGGGGCCCAAGGAAGCCTCGGCCCAGCCAAGATGCTCCCTGGCAGAGGCTTCTCTCCCTCCTGTCTGTGGACACAATCCATGGCTCATCTCAAGCTCTACCCCCATCAGAAGCAGACTAGAAGGCTCCAGGTAAAGAGCCGGCCGATGAGGAGGAGGAGTCCAAATCCAGACGCCTGTCCATCATGGGCTCTCCCCTCTCCCTCCGGGCCCTTCCCAACCTCTTTCCAATCCTCAGATTGGCTCCATGGGAAACTCTAACCCCAGCTAAAGTGAAAACTGCCCTTTCCCTTCATAACAAGGGATGCCAAAAAAAACCCCACCCGCGTTTATGTGCATTGCTGGGTGGCCCTTGGAGGCACTCGGCTGATCAGTCCCCAGCTGGCTCCCCCCCCCCTCCCGTGGCCTGGCTCTGCACCCAGCAGAGCCCTTGAAGGTCCAGAGCAGCCCCCGGGGGCACCAGAGCGGAAAAGCCCCCTCGCCACTCTTTGCAGCCAGTGGAAGGCTCAGCCCAGAGGGCAGGCCGGGAGTGCCAGAGCCAGTTCCGGTCAGAAAAGAGCCCTCCAGTGACTGAAGGACTGCTTGCTCCGACCGCCAGGCCGCATCCAGCTGGGAGCCTGAGCCAGGCCTGATTGCTGGTGCTGGAGGAGGGAACGCCGGCCTTGGCTTGGTGAAGAAGGACTGCAAGAAGAGGACTTTCCCAGCCCCTCCCAGAGGCTCAGCCTGGCTCAGACGGGCTGCAGCCAACCACCCTGCTAGGATGGGGGCAGGGAGGGGGAGGGAGAGAGAAACTTGACATCCTCTTGAATGCAAAGGGAGTTTTTTAAGCATGAAGGTCCAGAGCAAGAAGTTGGCCACTTTGCACAGCCAGGAGGCTGGAACCCCTCTGGGGCTGAAGGACACCGCCTTGCCCGGAACAGCTGGAACGGCAGCCCCAGAAGCTGGTCAGAGGCCAGGCCTGGAGAACATGAGCCAAAGAGGGGCAGAAAGCAGGAGACCTCCACCTCAGAGGCCCTGCAAGGAGCTTGTACAGACTCCCCCCAGACTCGGGGTGTCAGCATTTTGGAACTCCCTCCGCAGGGGGGCCAGTCTTCTGCCAACAGGGGAAGACTTCTTTTTGTTTTGGCTGCCGTTCCCACCCCACCACCTCTTTTCAGTCCTCCTCCCTGTCCACGAGGTTTTATTTATTTAACCGTTTGAAATATAGGTATGTATTTGAGATGCACTGAAGCATCGGCCACCAGCACTGGGTGGGGAGGCAGCCTAGAAATGTGTCCAATAAATAAAATAAAAAATAGGCCCCCGGGGGGGGGGGGGGGGTGCTGCCACTCACTACTCGGGAGGAGAGACAGGCGGGCCCGCCATTATCCAGTTCAGACCTGCGGCATGCATGCCAGTCCCCACGTTGTGGGAAGCGTCAGCGGTGGATGCACACAGATTCCCTGCCTCCCAACCCGTCCTCTCTTGCTGGGGCCTTCTGCCAAGACCCTCACCTGGGTGAGCGGGCAACTCTCCACAATGCACGGCCAGCCCCCCCCCCCCCCGGGGGGGGGGAAGAATACCAGACCTCCGCTCCCTGGAGTATTATTCCACACTGTACATCTCTGCCTCGTTTTCCTGCTCCACAAGGTAGAATCGAAAGGCAAAATACAATCTGATCTCGGAGGGATGCCACAGAGACCCAGGGCAGGCACTTGGGTGGGAAATTGGGCGCCTGCGAAGCCAGAAAATGAAGATGCCACACAGGATAGTTGCCTGCACCCCCGGCTGAGGGCTCCCGGCGCCCCCAAGAGGGCAAGCGGTGCCACCCTGGGATTCACAGCCACGGAAACCACTGGATTCTGTCTCCCAGCAGGGGCAGAGGGTGGCACAGGATCCGCCCTGGCTCTGACCTCTGGCAGCCACCTCTGCCATCCGGGATGCCAAGCCTCAAGGAATGCAGCTGGGTTGCCCAGGGCAGACCTGAGCCCAGCTGCTGACCCTCCGCTGCCCTCGGGGTCCAGGAGACCCCAAATCCTACCGCCGCCGAGCTGGTCCACGTCCTCGGACGCTCCCAAGCTGTACCCCTCCCTCGCTCGCCCGGCCATCCCGGCGAAACGGGTCGGGCTTTGCGGGTGGCTCTCCCCGCCCCCCTCTCTCCGCAGGTCCCACCGGGGCGGGGCGGGGCGGGGCAGGGCGGTGGGCTGGAGAGACGCACGGAGCCCGGAGGCTGCGCCTGGCTGGCAGGGTCTCCCCCCGGGCCCCGCCCACCTCCCCGGCCTTTCCAGCGGGGACACGCGACGGGAGAGAGAGGTCCTGCCCCGGAGGCCCCTTCCCGCTCGGGCCGCTGGTTCCGTCTCGCCCGGCGGGAGCCCCGGTCGGCCGCGAGGTCCTTCGACGGGGAGCCGAGCCCCGGCCAGTCTGGAGGGGGGGGGCCTCCGGCCGGCCGGCCGGCCAGCCTGGTTCCTCCTCCTCCGGGAAGGCGGGCGGGCGGGCCGAGGGGGCCCCACGTGGGCGGGCGGGTCGGCCCCGCCGCCTGGGTCCTAGGCTGGCTGCCTGGCTTACCTGCCCTCCGGGCCCCGCTCCCGGTCGGTCCAGGCGCTCTGCAGGGCTCCGCCGCTCTGGGCAGCCGCTGCCTGGGACGCGGGACCGAGGCGCCGCCGGGCAGGAAGGGGGCGGCCCCGGCCGGCCCTCCAGCCCGTGGGCGCCGCTGGGCCCTGGCGGGGGGAGGGGAGGGCGGTCCGTCCGTGTGGAGCCCAGCCCAGCCGGCCCTACCGGGGAGGGGCAGCCCGTCCGCCCGCCCGCCCGCCGCTGGGGCCCCTCCTGCCCCCGCCTGCCTGCCAGCCGCGCTCCTGGGCCGGCCCTCTGCACGTGCTCAGAGGCGCCACCGCTGCTGGCCCGGGGAAAGGCTGGCTGCCAGCCAGGAGGCCGCGGGAATTTAGAAAGGAGGGGCACCCCTTAAGGCGAGCCCGACCAATGCGGGTGGGGCACAGCCAACCCACCCGAGGAGGCGGGGCTCCTGCTGGGGCGTCTCCGTAAGGCTGGATTTGGACCTCCAGACGGGGTCTGGCAGGAGGGCCGGGTTTGGCCTTCACCACCAGAGGAGGAGTGTGTGTGTGTGTGTGTGTGTGGGGGGTTATACCTCGCTTATCCCTACCCAAAGGAGTTACTTAAAGCGAGTTACAGTCGCCCCCCTCCTCTCCCACGAGGCGGGGGGGGGGGGGGTCTGAGAGAGCTCCCAGATGACCGTGACTGGCCCAAGGTCACCCAGCAGGCTTCCTGTGAAGGAGGAGGAGTGGGGAATCGAACCCAGCTCTCCCGATTCTGTGAACTGAGGCAGATCATGAAAAGGGAGGGCAGGAAGGGTTGCCTCAGTGCTTAGTTCTTGTGTCTTACACACCCAGGAAATGCTGATCACCATTTTGGGGTCAGGAAGCCTTTTTCTCCACCATCCTGGAGGGGTTTTTTGGTCACCTTCTGGGCATGGAGCAGGGGTCACTGGGTGCGTGTGCGGGGGAAGGTGTTTGTGAATTTCCTGCATTGTGCAGGGGGTTCGACTAGATGACCCCAGAGGTCCCTGCCAAATCCATGATTCTGTGATTAGAGGCCTCTGCCCTTGACTGCCACACTGGCTCCCCATAGCACAGCCCTGCCCCCTCCCTCAGGATTCCCCCCCAGGGCGTGCCAGCAGCCTCTTCAGTGCACACAGCTGCCCCCTCCCCCCCCCCCCCACACACAAACCTCCTCCTCCACCTGCAAAGGAAGCCAAGGGGGCTGGCAGATGGGGTACAGGGGCAGGTTCCCCTCTTGGGCCCACAGCTGGTGGGCACGCCCTGCAGCGGTCTGTGTCTTTTCATGGGTCAAACCTGACTGTGCCTGGGACCCAAGAAAGCAGCTCTCCCCCCCCCCCCCAACTCCCTCTGTCCCCCTTGGGCGGGCGGGCTGGCTGGCTGCCTGCCTGCCGCAGTGGCCCCTCCCTGCCCTGGCCTGCTGCTGAGCCGAGTCCTGGGGCTCCCCCTCCCCTCCCCTCCCCCCCAGTCTCCGCTTACCCAAGTTGGTGGCTGGGGACCAGGAGACCCCAAAGAGCCGGGCGAAGCAGTCGCACATCCTGGCTTGGGCTGGGGCTTGCGCTTCCTGGCCGGGTGGGAGAGCTGCTCTGTGGGGCCAGAGACCCTGCCCTGGGAGTGAAAAGGGCAGCAGCCGCTGGGATTAGAGCAAACCCTCCATCAGCAGTTTGGGCAGCCTCTGAAAGCCCCTTGGCATTGTTGGGCGGGAGGGCAGGATGGGCCCGCCTGGGAGAGACAAAGGCCAGCAGCCGCCGGTCCTTCGCACTCTGTGCTGGTGGGAGGGCAGCTGGCCAGGCCAGGCTGGGGCCATCTGCTCAGACCTGTTGGGTGGAGGTGGAGCCCTCAGGAAAGGGAGGTGCCCCCCCCAAAAAAACACCTGGGCGGCCTGGCTGTGGGGAGAGGGCTGCCCCCGCCTGCTTGGCAGCCCCAGCACACCCTGGGAGAGGCAGGCAGAGAGGCCCCCCGGCGGCACCTTTGGCCGAAGAAGAGCCCCCTTGGCTGCTCGCTGGGGCTTCCTGCCCTCCTGCACTGTAGAAGACGCAGTCGTGCCCAGCGGCTCCAGGGCCGGCCTGGGGTGCGGGAGGTCCAGGGTCAAGCCTCACCACTTCTGGGCCCTCCCAGGATGGCTTTGGCCCAGCCTTGCTTTTCCAGCTCCCCCTCCACAGATGGACAACAGCCTGAGTCTCCCTCACAGGGGTGCTGGTGGTGTGGGGACTGCAGTGCGGGGGGGCGCGCATTTGTCTGGACATGGCAGCTGCTCAGTCTGCAGAGAGAAGCAGAATTCCTCAGTGAGAAATCAAACCCGGGGGGGGGGGGGCGAGCAGCCACTCTGCTTGGAGGACTGGCTCAGGTGGCCAACACAGCCCCCCCCCCGGGCCTTCTTTGCATACCCTCTTCCCGGAGAGTCCTGTGTGTCCCCCGGTGTCTGTGCAGGGTGCCCTTCCCAAGAAAGACCAGGTGGGTGGTGCCTCCGCTCCGTAGTGGCCTGAGTGTGAAGCCAGGCAGAGCCGCTGGGTGGTTCCATGGCTTCTGGGCAAGAGGGGCTGGGGCTCGTGGTAGTCTCACACAGTGTTCCCTCTAAGCTGAGTTAGTGTGAGCCAGCTCACAGCTTTTTAGTCTTCAGCTCACACATTTTTGTCTCAGCTCAGGAAGGATGGGGCTCCAGAGCAAACTAATGTTATGCAGCAGCCAAATCGCTCGCTCACAACTTTAATGCCAGCAGCTCACAAAGTAGAATTTTTGCTCACAGGGCTCCACACAGCTGAGAGGGGGCATTGGTCAGGGGAGGCCAGGCTAGATGGGCCACAGGTCAGATCCAGCGGGGGCTTTTATTCTCTCATGTAAAACCCTCCTGCATCGCTGACCATCAAATTAACCCAAACCCAAGAATTACGACCCAGTTTAAAAGGGGTGGGAGGGGAGGAAGTGCCTCGTGACCCGAAAAGCCAGGGTGCCCTGGCTTCTCCCTTATCAAGGTCACACAAATCGCCAGCAACTGGGAGCAGAGGCTGGGCATCCCTCTCCGGGAAGTGGCAGGTAAAGGCAGGATGGAGATGGGAGGGTGTTCTCCCTCTTTCACAGGAAGACTTGCAGGGTGAGCACTATTACCCGGGATGCCTGCCATCACACTCTTCAGCCGCACAGATGGAGGCCGTGTGTGCGCGCGCCCCCCTCCCCCATTCCAAGACTCAGTCCTTCTGGTCAACTGCAAAGAAGAGAGCCAGGCGCCGTGGGGCTCTTGGGCCATGGGGGCAAGGAAGCTGGTTCCAAAGATAGACCTGGGAATCAAAGCTCTCTGGATTCCAGCATCTCTGGGATAACCCTCCAGCACACGCACACGCACACACCCCGTCCATGGCACGGGGTCAGCCAGCAGGAGGCTGCAGGATAAACAGGGCCGGATATCCTCACCAGAGCAGCTTCCTTGCTGGGAGGAGTGGATGGGGCCAGACCCACACCCACCAAACCAGCAGGCACCCTCCCCCCATTGAAGCCACTGCTGCAGGGGTCAGCTACCCACCGCCTCCTAGCCCCCCCCTTGTGCCCCTCAGGCCACGCCCAGGGCAGCCCCCTTGGCCATCACTGGCTGTGGAGTGGGGCTGAGGTCAGAAGGGGCCGGCCCGCTCCATTTCCAGGCTGGCCAAAGACCACCCCAGGAAAAGAGCCAGACTGATCTGACTGATATGAACAAGCCGGGGTGTGGGTGGGTGTGTGTGTGTCTTTGCTAGCTCAGCTCCTGAGATCTCTTGTGCTGGTGCCGGCAGAGACCACGCCAAGACATGGTTCCTCTGTGACTGTAACATGAATGCTGCCTTGGTGAAGACTGGAGGAACAAAACATGTTCCTTTAGCCACAGGGCTACAGCCCCCCCCCCCATGAGGTGGGGCAGCCAGAGTCAGGTGGGGCTTTAAAGAAGTGAGGGGGGGGGTTAGAAGAAGAAGAAATCGGGTTTATACCTCCCCCCCCCTTCACTCAGCTTACAAACTCCCTTTCCCTTCCCACCACAGACACCCTGTGAGGCAGGCAGGGCTGAGAGAGATCTTTTGAGGACTGCTCACCAGTTCAAGAATTCCTTACCAGCAGCCATCTCCCAGAGCCCCTTCGCCAAGCCCAGGGGGGTCTCTAATTGCCATGAACTGGCCTCAAATGCCTGCAACTCAAATGAGAACAGGTACTTGGAAATTCAAATGGGGTTTTTTTTAATCCCCCGGCCCCTCCCTAAATACGTAGGAACCCTCTGGGAGCCCAGACCTGCTCACAGGCATAGTTGGAGAGAGTGGGGGGGTGTCCAGATACCCTCCCCCAAGTCAGGGTGGTGTTGATGGGCACAGGAGGGAGAGCTGGGAGGGGCAGGTGCCTGGATCTTTTTGATCGTTGAAAGAATGTCGTGTCTCTAAGTTAACATAATGGTTCCCCCTCCATCCTTTTCTTCCCGTTCAGAGGCCTAAAGGCGGTGAGTCCTTCTTCTCCAGACGGGTTCGTTGTTCTTCTTCTTCCGTCACACAGTCGAGTCCGACTCTTCGCAACCCCGTGGGCCACATCACACCAGGCCCTCCTGTCCTCCGTCATCCACTCAAGGTCACGTTTGTGGCATCGATGACACTGCCTGGCCATCTCATCCTTTGCCGTCCCCTTCCTCTTTGACCTCCAGTCTTTCCCAGCATCAGGGTCTTCTCCAGGGAGCGCTCCCTTCGCATTTGGTGGCCAAAGGATTTGAGCTTCAGCTTCAGGATCTGGCCTTCCAGGGAACAGCCAGGGTTGATTTCTTTCAGGATTGACTGATTTGGTCTCCTTGCGGTCCAAGGGACTCTCCAGAGTCTTCTCCAGCACCAGAATTCAAAAGCATCTATTCTTCGGCGCTCGGCCTTCCTTATGGTCCAATTCTCACAGCCGTACATCACTACTGGGAATACCAGTCGCTTTGACCGTATGGACTTTTGTTGGCAGGGTGATGTCTCTGCTTTTGATTATGCCATCTAGGTCTGCCATTGCTTTCCTCCCAAGGAGCAGGCGTCTTTTAATTTCATGGCTGCAGTCACCGTCTGCAGTGATCTTGGATTCCAGGAAGGTGAAGTCTGTCACTGCTTCCATGTCTTCCCCTTCTATTTACCAAAAATGGGTTCTGTCGCATTCCAAATGAACGGGGCCTTTTCACCACAGAAAGCTCTCCCTTGGGGGCTGACACTCACCAGTCCTGCTCCAGCCATGCCCCCACCAACCAGCAGGATCACTTCAGGACCCCCCTCACAAGCCCAGGGTGGGGTGGGGGCGGATTTCCCCCTCTGCTTTCCCAGGTGGGGAATCCCATTGCTTGGCCAAGTTCAGGGCCAGCTGCGCCCCCTGGTGGTGAGTGGAGACCCTGTGGCGGTGCTGGGATTCCGGGAGCAATTTGTTAGAGACCCTGCCCGGCAGGGCAGCAACTTTGCCCCTTCGGCTGCCTGGTGCCCCCCAGGACTTCTAGTCTCTGCCTGCAACATGGCTGGCACCCGGAGCCACTCCCTGGGAGGGCAGCGCTGGTGCTGGAGACCTGGGTGGCACCTTCCAAGGAGAGTGGGGGCCCAAGAACTTGACAGACAGGAATGGGGGGGGGGAGGACACCTTCCAGCCCCCACCCCCTGAGTTGCAGGCTCCCAGCAAAAAGCACACACCAAGCTGAGGAGAAAATCTGCACATCTAGAAAGCTCAGCTCAAGTCAGCTCCTCACAGTCACACGCACCCCCCCTTTCCCAGTCCTACCTCAGCTAGAGCCCTGCAGGCTTGTTCCGGATTAGGCCCCCCCTCCCCCCCGGCCACACCCTTATGCAGGCGCTCACAGTGGGCTGCCTCCTGCCCTCAACCCACCTGCAGCCCCATTGCAAAGGTGCAGGTGCTGGACGGAGGGGCATGGAGAAGGGGTACTTCTCATATTTCTTTAACTTTTCCTGTTAGTTCAAGGCAGCTTCCAAGAATAGTTAGAACATCCCTGGCTAAAACCAAAGGCACAGTAGCAGGCCGCCCGATCCCTCCCTGCCCTTCTTGAAAGGTGCCTGCTTCCCAGGGATTCACCTGGAGAGATGAAGAAGAGCCTGGGTTGACTGGGCTAGACTGGTGCCCATGGGAGCCCACCCTCCACAGCAGGACAGTCCCCACAGGGAGAGCAATGGAAGGCCCCTAGCGGTCACTGAGGCCTCATGGCCAAAGCCTCACCTGCGATCTGCAGCCTCTCCTGGAAGATGAGCCTTTCCTCTTGGAGGTAGGAGTCAGCCAGACTTTACTTACAATCCCCACCCCCACCCTGAAACAAGTGCTTTTCGGCAACCACCGGCCACCCAAGAAAGACAAAGGCAGAGATCAGCCCTTGCTAAACACCCACTTGCCAGCTCACCCCCCCCCCCCCCAGGAACACCATCACAGGACCTAACATTGTGAAGGAAACCACTGACAAGCCCTCCATGTTCCTTTCGGTTGGTCTGGGGAGGTCAATCCCACCCCCCCCCCCCGGCCTCTCCCAAGTCTCCACTCATCCAGGACACCACCTTCCCACGCTCCTTGGGGGCGCCCAAAACTAACCAGGCAACTCCCGCTGACAGCAACAATTCCAAGAGTATCTCTTGCTACCTGAGGGGTAGCTTAGAGATCCCACCCAGTTACTGGATTTCCCGCTTCGTGCCGACAAACTAGTGTGGGGGTAATCCATTGCAGCTTCACAATTCTGAGTTATTGTGCCCCAGGGATGGTGAGCGTACCTGCTGCCTCTCCCATTAACTGCGCTTCAGACAGCAAGAACAAATGGGCACAGAGTGTCTCCAAAGATCAAGCTTACAGCATTCAAAATATAAGAAAGTTTAATAAATAAAAAGAATACAACTTTAGGCTGAGCAAGGATACAAAGAAAAGGTGAGAACAAGTAGTCCCCTTTCCTTACACTCGGTACTTATCCTAATGATGTTTACATAGGACAGGGTAGTCTTGCTTGAAGCTGCAATAGTTTTAAAGTTCAGAATTACCTTAGTTCTCATTGTTGGGACTTCTACACATTCTCCCTTTTCCATATGGCCTGTGCCCATCCAAGGAGCTGCTCCAGACCAAAGAGGAAATGGAAGATAGCTGCTTCACTGTGTCCTGAGTATTTACATTCTACCTTAGGAAAGGCCTCATATCTTCCCATCCCACAAGGAAGAGAATACATTCAAACTGTTTGGTGATTTCCCTCTCTGTCCCTAGGTGTCACCTTCCAGCAGGGCGTGGAGTGGTAAGGCACTGTCTTGTTTCGGCCAGAGTCATTACCATAAGCAAGAGTGTGATGGTTCCCTCCTCCAACCCCAGCTGGGAGTTTGCAGCTGGGTTTCTGAGCACATACAGAGTGTAGTCAAAATGACTGAAATACCACGGTGAATTCCTGGGTAGAGAGCATTTCTCCACAGGCATCAAAAATGGAAACAGGTTGTTAGCATGGGACAAAGGTTTCTCCTCACAGCTGTATGTGCACTTTCCCCTGGAATTTCAAGACTTGTTGAATATCCTTCCCCTCCTCCTGTTTTTACCTCTGGATATAAACCACTCTTGCCAGCTGACAGCCACATAGAAGCAGCTGAGGATATGGACGCTGTCTCACAAAAGTTTCTGCCAAAAGGACTTAGATTTAAAACTTCAGGAAGTTCCTCTGCCACCAGCAAGATGACACGCATCCACACGGAGGGCCTTACAGTCTCTCAGATGACCCCCACACACACACAGACGAATATTCCCAGCAACATTTCAAAGGTCAAAACACACTAGCCAAGATGTGCAAGCAGAAAGGCCGACGGACCAAAGCCGTACCAGTCAAACAGTACAGGGGGGCATGCATGTTTTGGGGTTTTTTGGACACACCACAGGAAACGGGTACAGCGCCAGGACAGCAGAGCAGACACCCCCCTTCACCTCATGCCAGCTTCTTAACCCACAGTCCTGGTGCCCTCTCCACTCCAAGACGCCCTCCTTCCCAGCGCCAGGTCCCCATAAAGAGGGATGCTCTTTCGCTCCTATAGCCTCTGCAGCTCAGATGGCCATTTCGCCTTCCTGTCTCTTACAAACACCCTTTATGGGGAAGATCTGCGCAGCCACCCAGTAGCCAAGGGCAGGCGCAGCCAAGTGGGCGGTCTCATCATGAGCAGCACAAGTTGGGCAGAGGTGGAATTAAGCCCCGCCCCGCAAGAGGGGCAAAACTCAGGTGCACGGGCGTTTGTATCTTCCTCCCAGAGGCCCTCTGCCTGGGCCACAACTGGAACTGCCCCCCCCCCGTCCCATCATTGACCCCTGCAGGGCTTCTCCTGGACCTTCCAGGTTTCTCCCACCCAGCACTATTCTGCGTCCCATAATCCACCTGTCTGCAGCCCTGTCCCTGGAAGAGGCAGAAAGAAATCTCAACAGATTCCCAAGGCAGGGGGTGGGCAGATA
Source organism: Lepidodactylus listeri (assembly GCA_029233225.1). NCBI lineage: Eukaryota > Metazoa > Chordata > Lepidosauria > Squamata > Gekkonidae > Lepidodactylus > Lepidodactylus listeri. The sequence goes on from JARCFY010000020.1 coordinate 43,718,297, forward strand.
GCTGGACCACCCAAGCTGTCTCTCTGTTGCCACCCCCCCACCCACCCCGATTTAATCCCCCGAGGCCACCCACTCCACCCTTCTCTCTCCTGACTGGTGATCCCTCTAAGCTAAGTTAGTGTGAGCTAGCTCCCAGTTTTTTAATCTCCGGCTCACCCATTTCTGTCTCAGCTCAAGAAGGATGGGGCTCCAGAGCAAACTAACGTCATGCAGCAGCCAAAGCACTCACTTGCAACTTCAGTGCCAGTAGCAGCTCACCAAGTAGGATTTGGGCTCACAGGAAGACTCCACCGGGTCTTAGAGGGAGCGTTGCCCAGGCCACCCATCCCATTCTCTGCACGCGGAGAAGAGCAGGCAGGGGCAAGTGCAGCTGCATTCCCGCTGTGTGTGTGTGTGGGTGGCAAGGACCTCCTAGCTAGGAATCTGGACCAGCCGGGCAGGATGCCCTGGGCAAGAGTCATCCCATGGGCGGGGCTGGCACTTCCTCTGGCAGCTTCCTGCCCAGACAAAAACTACAAAGCAGGTGCCCCGTGGGAGGAGGAAGGGCAGAAGAGCTCCTTGCAGGTCTTCCAGCTGATGGGACCCCCCCCCCAAGAGTCTGTTGGCAGGGAGTTGCCAGGGAGTTAGGTGAAAAGCACACACAGAGGGCAAAGGCACCCATTCTGCGCCCTCATCCTCCCGCCTGTGGGCACCAGGCCCTAACAGAGCCCACTTTCAGAGCAGGGATCAGAAGGCAAAGAGCCCGTCCCACTCTGGAGGCACAGCATGCCGGGAGAGGGCCCTGTGGTGTCAGATAGCCAAGGAAGGGTCAGCGGCTCTTCCCCCAGGCATTGGTCCATGGCCAGGTGAGCCCCAGGCAAGCTCCTGTCCCCAAAGGCAGCCACTAGGCAGAGGCTTTTGTGCTGGCCAGCCCCGCGGGGCCTACCCTTCAGGGCTGACTGTGAGCAGAACAAGAGGAGACGAAGTCCTGCCTCAGCAGGGAAGAGGGGCTGCTGGGTGCAGCAGAGAGAGCTGGCAGGCAAGCATGCGCAGGGGATGCTGGTCGAAATGGTCAATGGCCAATGTTCCCTCTGAGCTGAGTTAGTGTGAGCCAGCTCCCAGTTTTTTTAACCTCCGGCTCACACATTTTTGGCTTAGCTCAGGAAGGATGGCTCCAGAGCAAACTCATTATGCAGCAGCCAAATCGTTCGCTCAGTTTTAATGCCCGTAGCTTACAAAGTAGAATTTTTGCTCACAAGACTCCCCAGCTTAGAGGGAGCATCAGGACCAGTGTCCCCTTTAAGCCGAGGGCGCATGAGCAATGGCTCCCTGACACAGGAGGCCCCGCCCAGCAGCAGTCGGGAGCCGTGCAGGGTCTTGCCCTGCCCATTGCCCATCTTAAGACCAGAGCAGTTCTGTTCTGCCAGGGATGTGAACTGCTCTGCTGGGGGGGGGGGGGGAAATCAGAGGGGACGTTGGTCAGGACCCCCCTGGTCTACTCCCGCCTCCACTGGGCTGGACCTCCATAAATGGCTGCCTGCCTTTGCACAGAGCTGGCTTGTCTGTCTGTCTCCAGCAAAGAGGGTCAGACCCCTCCCCACTCGATGCCAGGGGGGCACAGCCTCACCAACCCATGTTCCAACTGAATACCCCCTCCATGAGGTGCCAAGGACAAGAGACCGCTTAGTCCAGAGGCCGGCAGAGATGTGCCCTGGCCCAAGTCCTCACAACTCCTCAGCTCCCGCGAGGACGTCCAGGAGGTAGTCCCAGCCTGCCGGCTCCTGCCTGGCCACCTGGGTGCCGGAGCACGCCTCCTTGCCAGGGGGGGCCCAGGGGTCATGGTCATACATGGAGGTGTCGATGTCCTCGAAGACACGGTCCAGTCCTTCCTCCAGCAGGGCCCCCCCAGGGTCCAGGAGCTCCAGGGGGCCGAGGCCCGGCTGCGCTGTCCCTCCGGATCCTGGGCGCAGCCCACACAGCAGGCGGTCTTCGGGCTGGGCCTCCAGCGGGCACAGGAGGTTGCTGAAGCCATCCGTGCTGGCCAGGTCCTCCAGAATCGAGGAGAAGACAGAGGCGTCCATGTCTGAGAGCAGGAGCTGGTCCGCAGGGGCAAGAGGGGGTGGCAGCAGGGGGGGGGGTCTCCTGCAAGGGCCCTGGCCGCTGTCCTCCAGCCAGGCCTCCCTCCCTGGGGGCTGCTGTGGCCCGGAGGCCGAGGCCAGGGGCTCCATCTCATCCCGGAAGCGCCGGAGGGTGTTGGCCACCAGGACCAGGTGGCGGAGGTCGGGCTCTCCCCGCTGCAGGCTCTGGTGCAGCTTGGAGACAGAGATGCTGACAAGGGTGCTGCAGGGTGGGGCCAAGGCAGGCTCCTCCGCCTCCCCCTCGCTCCGCTTGCGCTTCTGGCCTTTGCCTAGCATCTTCCTGGAGGGAGGGAGGGAGGGAGGGAGAGGAGGGGAGGTCGTCAGAATCCCCAGGCAGGCCAGCAACGGCTGGAGACCAGCATGGCTGAAAAGTTGGGGGGGGGGGGCTATAAGGGCTCTGATCCCTGCCCCTGAGAAGCAACCCCCCCCACCCACACACCACATCAGGCGCGATCTCACTCAGAGGGGCAGCCCTTGCCTCCCCCCACCCCAGGGGCCCAGGACTCTGCAGCGTTCAGAGGGGCACACCTTCTACCCGGGCAAGGACCTCATCCCTCTGTTGCAGAGGGAGGCTCTTCCCAGAGGAGTGTGTGTGTGTGTGTGTGTGTGCGTGGGGTCATTCTCCTCCCCCCCCCCCCCCGCCCGCCCGGTGATTTAGAAGCAAGGAAAGGGTGGCTTGCAGGCTGCCTAGTCACTAGACTTCGGACTTTTTGCAAGCAACGAAGTTCGGCCAGAGCAGGCTGAAAAGGAGCAGCCGGAGGCAGGGAACCCCAACAGGCCGCCCGCCGCCGCCGCACCGGCTAGAGCGGAGCGAGGAGGGGCGCCGTGGGGCGGAATCCCCCTCCGAGAGGCGCGTGGCCCGCGGGGTGGGGGGCGCGGGTTTTCCGTGCGCACGACAGCCTCGCACGTCGGCCCCCCAGCCCCCCCGGGCAATGCACCAGGGTGAGTCGTGCGGCGCCCACCCCACGGGACTGAGGCACGCGCAGCTCCCTGCCAGCCGGCGGCGGAAGCGGAGGGGGGTGACTCATGCAGCAAACAGCCGACGGAGCCTCTCCCCTCCTCCTCTGCCCGGACGGGCTGCTGACCGGCGTCGCTGGGGCGTCCCCCTCCCGCCCGGTCCCCCCCCCCTCCCTCTCTCTCTCCCGCCGGGAGACCCCCGCAGGACACCCCCCCCCCCTTACCAACCGGCTCGTCAGAGGCCAATCGGCGGGTCCTGGGGGGCGGCGCGCGGCCAATCGCCGTCCAGCATCTCCCCCTCCGCGCTCCCAGCTCGACTCTCGCACTTTCCACCGCCGGAGCCCGGCAACATTCGCCAGGCGGGGGCGGAGGCAGCCAATCACGGGGCTCGCCCGGGCGCCTCATCTGCATAAGAGAGGGCGGGGAGGAGGGGGCCCATCGACGTCACTACGGGGAGGGAGGAGGCCGAAGGACACGCCCCTGCTCGGCCCCGATTGGCTGCGGCGGGCCGTCCCCGAGCTTGGTCCGGGCGAAACGGAGGGGCTCTCTGCACGCGCCTAGGGGCGCCCTTGCCCTTCCCCGGCGGGCTGTTGTTGCAGGCTGGCCGTTCAGCTGGAAGCCTCGCCGTCCCGCTGCGCCCCTCCGGCTGCCCTTTTTCTTTCCGGGAAGAAGACCCCGCGCTGGCCCAACGCGCCGCGTCCCCCCACCCCCCCCCGGCGTCCTTGCCGTGCCCTCCGCCCGCGAGGGGAGAGAAGCGGAGGTCTCCCGTTCCCTGCGGGGCCGCTGAGGAGGAGGAGTCTCAGAGCGGTCCCCTTTCCCTTCCCCTCCCTACAACAGACACCCTGTGAGGCAGGCGGGGCTGAGAGAGCTCTTTGGAGGACTGCTGCTGAGAGAGCAGCTCTGAAGGAACTTGTGACTGACCCAAGGTCACCCAGCTGGCTGCACGTGGAGGAGGAGTGGGAAATCAAACCCGGTTCTCTTGATTCTTTTTAAGCCTTTCTTTTAAAAAAAACAAACAAACAAAAAACCCCCAGCACGTCCCCCTTTCGAGGCGGGGCCAGGAGGGCTTGTGCCCGAGGGTGGGGGAGCAGCCCCTTGCATGGGCCAGCGGGCCTCGGGGGCCAGCCACGGCCCTGGCCCAGGCTGCGGGTGGGGATTGGAAGGCGCCACGGTTCTGCTGGCGCTCTGCGGTGCGCGCGGCCTTGGCCCTCGGCCGGAGGAAGGGGCGTTGCAGGGCAGGGGCCCACTGGCCGCCAAGGGAAGTCGCGTGTTCGCTGGGCACCGGCCCCTCTCGCTCCCCGCCCAGGGCGAAGCACGGACAGAGCAGCAATGCTGCAGCAGCCCAGCCGGGACAGACGCCACGGGAGTGGGGGGCAGCAGGGGCAAGGACGCCCTGGGGCCCTGGCAGCAGAGACGGGCGCCCTCCGTAGCGGACTGGCCCTGCACAGAGCTCTTGAGCTTCGTGCAGGCCGCCGGCCACGCCTGCTTGGGGGGGATAACGCGGGGGGGGGGAGTGAGGTGGGGACAGGATTCTCTGGCACCAAAAGGCGGGCAGGGAGCAGTAAGAGAGGCTGAAGCCCAGAGACGGACACCCAGCCATGGACCGCCTGGCACCCCCAGCTCTTGCCCGCCCCCCAAGCCAATAGCCCAGCCCAGAGTGACCTTCTGAACACTGCAGGGCTTCTTTCCTCACTTGGGTGGCAACCAGTTCAGGATTTTGTGGCAATTTTTTTTCTAGTGGGGCTGAAGTTTTCAGTGCAGAAATAAGAGCCACTGAGCCAACAGAAAGCTGTTACCAGGATAGGTCTTTCAGTTGCAAGCTGTCAGCCACTTTTGATAAATTCTTAGCTGCTGCATGTTAATCACTTCTACCAGCCTAAGCCACAGTTCTGCTAACCAGCCGGCAGGTGGGGGTGATGACTTTTATAGCCGAGAAAGCCGACTTAGGAGACAGAAAAACTCTCTTCAGGGAGACCAGTTTCTTGACACAGAGTTAGAAGGGATCCAAGAGGTCACCTACTCCAACCCCCTTGCTCAGTGCAGGAATTAGTCAGCTACAGCACCCCACTCTGCTTAAAGGAGTGCAAGCTTTTGATGTGCCTTTAAGAAAGGGGGTGGAGCCCCCAAAAAACCTCATGGTAGTTACAGGCCTGATGTCCCTTCTTGCCACATGTTCTGTTAACAATGACAGCCCTTGGTTCCATTTTGCAGCACCCAAATCTTGCTGTGTGCCCCTCCCCCTTAACTCAGGCTGGAAGTAAGAAGAAGAGATTGGATTACAAGCTCCTTTCCCTTTCCTTCCCCTCCCCACAACAGACACCCTGTGAGGGAGGTGGGACTGAGAGAGCTCTTTTGAGAACTACTCTTGAGAGAACAGCTCTGTCAGAGCTATGGCTTGCCCAAGGTCATCCAGCAGCTGCAAGTGGAGGAGTGGAGAACCAAACCTGGTTCTCCCAGATTAGAGTCTGCGCACTTAACCACGACACCTAACAGGCTCCAAACTGCCCAGACGGAGCCCCCTTTGGACAGTGGGAGAAGGAGTTACACCAGGAGGGGTCCCTGGGGTGCAGGGGACCAGAGCCGTGGGTTCTCCAGGTGCTTGGTTTAAGGGTCATCAGTATACTTTTTAGAACCTTAAATGAAGCTGTGGGTCCGGCGGTCACCACACAGTTTCCTGCTTTCTCTCTGGCTTGGGCAAGGGTTAAGGTGAAGAAGTGGACACAGCAATGCCTGAGCCACAGAAAACAGGCAATCTTTAATACTCCCACTGCCTGGTACACAGCCAAGTAGGCAAGCCGGGTGGGGGGTATGGACAGAAAGGGCCGCAGGCCGCTAGCTCCCATGGCAGCAGGGAAAACGCTCAGCACGAGGCCAGACGGGAGCCATTGCTTTGCCACAGCACCACGCAAGTGAGGTTTTGCAGCCATGAGATACTCCAAAGAGGAAAGGCTGAGGATTAGGGGGAAGGTGTGTGTGTGTGTGGGGGGGGGGGGGGTGTTGGACAGGCCAGAGCAGAAATTTAGACTTTCCCTTTGCTACGGAGACCGCAGTCTCCAGTCTCCGTCCAGGTGGTGTGGAGGAGGCACTATTCCTTGGGGTAATGCCTCGACAGGTAGACGTTTTTCCCATCGTACTCGGTGGTGGTCAAGCACTTGAGGAAGAAGTGCCCGAGGTCGTGCTTGGAGATGACTCGGGAACCCGCGGACGAGTCCACAGTCACGGTGTAGTCCCCTGTGAGCGGCTGGTCACCTGGAAGAGGACAGAAGACGGGGGGGGGGGGGGTTGAATGGCCAAATTCCATTTCATTGCCACTTTGGGTGTTCACTGTCCTTTTCTTCTGTTCTATCTTCTCAATACACCCAGTGTGGTCTTGGACTCAGGGACCTCCTGGGTCCTTTCCAACTCTATGCTTGGCTGGGAAATGCAGAGAGAGAACACAGTGAAGGGCCAAAGCCTGAAAGACCAGTGTATTCAACACCTTTCCTTCATCAAACGTGAAGCAGTCTTGGAACAGGAGTGTTCCTGAGCACATGCAGAAAACCCACATATCTGAGACTACTGTGTGGGGCCTCCAAGAAAGAACCCCAACCATCTCATCTGTTAATAATTCACCCTTCTGAAGAAAAAAAATTATCTCCAGGCTAGTTTGGCTGGAAATCCTGGAGGTTTTTTGTCATCTTCTGGGCATGGAGCAGGGGTCACTGGATGTGTGTGGAGGGGGAGGTATTTGTGAATTCCCCTGCATTGTGCAGGGGGTTGGACTGGATGACCCTTGGAGGTCCCTTCCAACTCTATCATTCTATGATAGCTCCAGCCAGTCAGCCCCCCCCCTCCCCGAGCCAGACCTGCAATGTGGGGGGGCATCACATAGACACAGTCCAGCCCCGATTCCTTCAGGATCTGCTGCATTCGTATGTGGTCTTCGGTCAGCGGCCGCAACTTGGCAGGGACCTTCTCCAAATCCCACATCAGGAACGCTGGGTCAGAAGTGCATGAAATCCAGCTGTTAGCTCTCCCCTCCCAGTGCACCCTGCCGTGGGACGGGTCTCCCCCCCCCCCCGGACCGTGTTGGTGCTGTGACTTGGGCGACACCCCCCCCCCCCCGCCATGTGAGACACATTAAGAGAAACATAAGCATGACCACCGTGAAGCAGGGCTGAGGCAGTGCAGTGCATGCCAGAGGAAAGGGCACCCGCTGCACTTGGGCCTCAGGGAACTGAATGCAGATCCCGCCCTCATCTGCAGGACAGGAATCTCAGCCATGTTTTTGCCCTGATGAGCCCCGCTTGCTTTGGCTCCACCCGGGACTGAAGTGCTGCTGCACACAAGCAAGGGCCGCTGGCAGGACCCCGAGGACTTCTCGGAGGGGCTCACCTGAGAGACAAACCACCACCTTGCGGATCCCGTGAGCCTTCATGGCTTCCACAATGTTCCGGGTGCCGTCGGACATCATGGTGGTGGGACCTGATGAGCAACAGATGGAAGGGGGACAGTCAGGAAAGCCTGAGGGGCGGGGGAGTGGGGAGGGGTGCCGGGGGGGGGGGGCAGAGATTGCGCCTCTCATACTCAGGTCGTTGCGAGTGCCCAGAATGATGATCACAGCGTCTTGGCCCTTTACAGTCCGGTCAACGTCCTCCGGGTTCAGCACATCTCCCACAATGATGTGTGCCGGCTGGAGCTCTGGGGGGAGGCGGATGGGGTCCCGCACCAGCACCGTCACCTGGTAGCCTGGAAAGGGGGGGGGGGCAGGGCAGTTAGTGTTGTAGTTAAGGAGCCAGACCAGGTTCAGATCCCCACTCTGCCATAGAAGCTGGCTGGGTGACCTTGGGGCAATCACACACCATCAGTCTAGCCCTACCTCACAGGGTCATTTTTGTGAAGGTAAAATGGAGTGCAATTCTGGTCACCACACCTCAGAAAAGATATAGCACTGGAAAAAATGCAGAAAAGGACCACTAGAATGATAAAAGGGTTGGAACACTTTCCCTGTGAAGAAAGGTTGAAGCGCTTGGCGCTCTTTAGCTTGGAGAAACGACGGCTGAGGGGTGACATGATCGAGGTTTACAAGATTATGCCTGGGACAGAGCGGGTAGAGAAAGAGGTACTTTTCTCCCTTTCTCACAAGACAAGAACTCGTGGGCACTTCATGAAATTGCTGAGCAGTCAGGTTAGAACAGATAAAAGGAAGTCCTTCTTCACCCAAAGACTGATTAACACGTGGAATTCACTGCAACAGGAAGTGGCAGCGGCTACAAGCATGGGCAGCTTCAAGAGGAAATTGGATAAACATATGGAGCAGAGGTCCATCAGTGATGCTCTGTATTCTTGCTGCTTGGGGGGGGGGGGAGGCAACAGTGGGAGGGCTTCTGGTGTCCTGGCCCCACTGCTGGACCTCCTGAGGGCACCTGGTGTTTTTGGCCATCGTGTGACACAAGCGTGTTGGCCTGGATAGGCCACTGGCCTGATCCAACACTGGCTTCTCTTATGTTCTTCTGAGAGAATGATGGAAGCTGCTTCAGGTTTCCATTGGGGAGGAAGGCAGGGTATGAGTGAAGTGAATACATAAATAGGGTCAAGATGGGTGGCCGTGTCTGTGGCAGGAGAGAAGAGCCAGAGTCCAGGAGCACCTTAAAGACTGAAGGAAATGTGTGGCCGGGGAGGAGCTTTCGTGAGTCAGTGCTCACTTCTGCAGGTGACTCATGAGCAGTGACTCAGGAAAGCTCCTCCCCTACCACACATTTCCTTCAGTCTTTAAGGTGCTCCTGGACTCTGGCTCTTTTCTACTGCAGATAAAAAGGGGAGTGCCCTGAGGGGGATGGCCCCGGCTAGCCTGATCTCACCAGATCTGGGAACCCCAGCAGGGTCAGCCCTCCTCAGTGCTTGGATGGGCAGACCTCCCAGGATGTCCATGGTGGCTTTGCAGAGGCAAGCAATGGTCAACCACCCCTGAACGTCTCTTGCCCTGAGGTAGAGACAAAATGCTGGGCTAGCCCAGCCAGGAAGTCCCGGGTCGCTGCGCAGAGGCAGGCAATGGCCAGCCCCCTCTGTCTCTCTCTGCCCTGACCTGGCTATGGCCCCAGCTAGCCTGATCTCATCAGGTCTCCTTGCATGGTCGGCCCCGTGAGTCCTTGGGTGGGGCCAGGGAGAGCACCAAGGCAGTCCAGGGTTGCTACGCAGAGGGGCCGATAACAGCAAACCCCCTTTGAACGCCTCTTGCCTTGAAAACCCCGTGGGGTCACTGTAGGCTGGCTGTGACTTTACGGCAAAAATAAAAACATTAAAACCTGGAGAGGATTCAGTGACGGAGCAGAGGCTGCAAGCTTCTCTATTGTGTTGGGCTGGGGGGATGAGACCCTTTGGGAAACAGTGGCCGGCCACAGTGGAAAGCAAGGAATGACTTTGCCAAGGCTCACCCTGAGATGGGACAAGAAGTGCCATTTCTCTGGCAGAACTATCAGCCCGGCTGGCCTGGAACTAGCCCTGCATGGGGTGGGAGGACGGTGGCTGCCGGCCTGGGGCCCAGTCTGCCATGCGGCCTTCTGCCAAAGGGACACACACCCGGGCCCCACTCGTTTTGTCCCGTCACTTATAACTGGCTCTTCAGGTCCCAAGCAGAGAAGGATCTTTCTCCCCCTTGGCTTACTGGGATCCACTTACCGGAGATGCCAGAAACCGAACCCGGGTCTTTGGGTGGGCAAAGCGGGAGCTTTCCCGCTGAGGCACCTCCTCTCTTTGGAAAGGGGTGCACCTCTCGGCCAGGTTTCTTTTGTCTGGCTGCTGCTTTAGAAGACCAGGAGGGGATCTGGCCTCCCCAGGGGACTCCTTTCCTGACACTGTGGCCTGCTCCCTTGAGGGGTGTTTTGCCTTCCAGCATGACTCTCCCTGCCCCTTGGGGGACTCTTCCAGACCCCTGGCTCCCAGGCAGCCTGCCCAAGGGTCCCAGCCTGGCCTGTGCCTCAGGCAAGAGACAAGAGACAAGCCAGAAGGATGCCTGGGGCAAGGTCCCACTCCGGGGGGGGGGGGGGGGGCTTGCAAAATGCACAGGGCAGGGCAGGGCAGGACTGGGTGCTGGGCCCTGCAGGCACCACTGTGGCGAGGGAGGTGGCAGGGAGAGAGTGTGTGCGCGCGCGCGCCTAGCCCAGGCAGGGCCCCACCCCCAGATGGGGCCGCAGCAGAGGTGGCCTCCGGGCCCAGATAAGGCCCTCCCTTCTCTTTATCGGCGCCCGGCAGGTCTCCCGCTCCCCCTGTCCCCCCCTGCCTTCTCCGGGTGTCAGGGCGCGCAGCAGACTCTTGAGCCTGAGTTTCATCCGGCTCAGAGCGTCTCCCGAGGCTGCCCGCGCAGGTCACCCGTCGCCTTTGAGCCATACCGGGGGAGGGGGGGAGGTTCCCTCCCAGGCCCCCAGCCTAGCCCCCCGCCGGCTCCGGGTTCCAGCGGCCCCCGAAGGGCGCTTTGGCTCCGCGGGGCCCCGAGCCAGGCCGGAAGGCGTCCGGCGCCTCCTGGTGTCTCTCGCCGCCCCCTTACCAGCCTCGAGGGCCTGCGCCAGGGTGGCCGAGCCGGTCATGCCGGTGGCCCCGAAGATCGCGAGCCGCTTGCAAGAGGCTGCCATGCCGCCGGGCTCGGTCGGGTCCCCGCCGCCGCCGTCGCCACCGCTCAGCTCAGCCCAGCCCAGCCCGGCGCCGCCTTCCGCCCGGAGCTCCGCCCGCGGAGGCTGGCCCGGGGGAGGCGGTGCCTGCAGGGCCTCCCCGCCTGGTCCTTGCTCGGGGTCGTCGGTCCCGTCTTGGCCCTCGCCTCGGCCGGCGCGCTCCCCCCTCCCTCTCTCTCTCCCTCCCTCCCTCCCTCCCTCCCTCTCTCCCTCCCTCCCTCTCTCTCTCTCTCAGCGGCGGGGCTGGGCGGGAGGGCGCGGGGCGCCCGGATTGGCTGCCGGGCCGGACAGCTGTGATGCTGCCGCCGCTCGCCGGGGAGGGCTGCTGGTCCCCGTCGCCAGAGCCAGAGCGGCCGCCAGAGGCCGGGGCCGCCCGGGTAGGGCGCGGCTTTGCTGGGCTTCGGGCGGCGCGCGCCGGTGAGTCTTGCAGCCCGGGCGGGTATCCGGGCCGCCCAGCTGGGAGGCGACCGGGCCGGAGCAGCAGCAGCCCGGGGTCCTCTGCAGGCAGCGCGGGCCGAGCCTGGCGGGAAGGAGCCTCGTCCTCCTGGCGGATCGACGGGGGGGGGGGGGGGGGGGCCGGGCCGGGCCGGGCCTGGGGCTGACGCCGCCGACGCTCTAGCCAGGGAGCGCGGGAGTGGCCTCCGCGGGGCTGCAGCAGCGCCCGCCCGCCCGCCTGCCGGCCGGCCGGCCGGTAACCCCTCCCTGCAGCATCGCTCACGCCCGCCCGGCCCTGACTGGAGGGCACCCTCGGGAGAGCCCCCCTTCCTCCGGGATGCCCTCCTGCCCCCCCCCCCCGACAGAGCTCCCCGGGTGGCCCGGCCCTTGCCCCTGCCCAGTGCGACCCTCGTCCGGCAGCAGCAGCAGCCCAGGTGCCCCCCTGCCCGTGCACCGCGCGGCGTCGGCGCCTGGGGGGTGGGGGGGGAGCTAACCGCAAGGTGAGAGAGAGGCCTGCTCGGGTGGGGGGACGGGGACGGACGGACGCCGGAGCCCTGCGCGGCGGGGCTGGAAGGACGAGGTCTGCCCGAAGCCGGGCGAGCCAGGCCAGGCGGCGGGAGGAGGGCTCCCCGTCCGCTCCCGGGGCGGGCGATCAGTTCAGCCTGTCAGCGGCCGGGCTGGGGCCCCTCGAGGCGGGCGGCGGGGGTTGTGCCCGCGGCTGTCCTCTGGGGTGGCTTCCGTGGCCGGGATGGACGCTGGGGCTTGCCACCTTTCAGCCTCCCCCGGGCCGCCAGGGCGTGTCCAAGGCCGATTCCAAGGCCTGGCTGGGCTGCCAAGTCCCCGCGTGAACCTGCCCTGGGGAAGCCGTATTGCACCGGGCGGGCGGGCGGGGGGAGCTCTGGGGAGAAGGCCTCTTGGGGTGTCTGCTGCCCCTCACTCGTGGACCCCCCCCCCCCAGAAGCATCGCATCTGTTCCGGAAGAATAAGATTTTAGGTCACTGGGGTTTTATTTCCCTTTCGTCTCTGTGTGTAACGATTTTATGGACTGCATGAAGCTGCATTCTACTGAATTGGAAACCCCCCCATCCACACCCCCACCCCCGGCCCATCAAGGTCAGTCTTGTCCACCCAGGCTGGCAGCGGCTCTCCAGGTCTTTCCCCTCACCTGCCACCTGGCCCTTCATTCACTGGCAATGCTGGGGATTGAACCTGGGACCTTCTGCATGCCAAGCACAGGCTCTGCGGCTGAGCCAGGGCCCCTCCCTGAGCAGGGTATACTATGAGCTATGTTTATTTACTTTATTCATACCCAGCCTTTCTTCCCAGTGGGAACCCAAAGAGCCTTCCATCATTTCCCTCTTCCCATTTTGTCCTCACAACAACCCTGCGAGGTAGGTTAGGTGGGAGCTTTGATGGCCAAGTGGGAGCCAAAGCCAGGCTCTTCCCGACCCTAATCCCGCCCACCCTCTGACCACCACCCCACCGTTGCTCTAAACATCTAACTTGTGTAATCTGGCTGGAACCTGTTTCAGACATGGAAAGGCAGGATATAAATTAGCTAAAATAAAATGTTAAAAATAGCATGACGTGACTAACTAAGGTTTTCTGTCAGGATAATAGGACTGGCCTACCTTGTAGGGCTGTGATTACAGCAACAGAATATATGTGGAGTGCTCCCAAAGCAGGTGCTCAGCCGAGAAATGCCTAGTAGTGGCGCAAACAGGCCGTCTCTCAGCCACAGTCCCTGGTCTGAAAAAAAGTAGTAGTGCTGGCTTCCTTTGCACTGGTGTTGAAAGGACTGCTGAGGTGATATGTGCAAAGGGCTTTGAACAAAGTTCCCTCTAAGCTGCGCTAGTGGGTGCTGGGACACAAAATTTTAGCTGGCAGCTCAGGAATTTTTGTTTCAGCTCACCCACAAGTGAACTGAGAAGACATTCCCCCCTTCATTAGAAACAATGGAGGATGGGGGCACCTCCTTCTGGGGCCTGTAGAATCAGACTCCCTGATCCAATCTTTTCGAAACTTTGGGGAGATTTTTCAGGAGAGACACCAGCAGCTATGCTGCAGGTTTGGTACCTCTACCTCAAAAAACAGCCCCCTCCAGAGCCCCAGGTAATTCAGATCAATTCTCCATTATAGCCTATGGAGGTCATTGGCTATAATAGTCTCTATAGGCTATAACTGAGCTAGAATCACTGGGGTTTTTTACAGCCCTGTTATGCTTTTCAGTATAATTTGTAAGCTGCCTTGAGTCACAGGGAAAAGTGGGATATAAATATTAGAAAAAATAAGTCATTTGGGCAGGTTGATAACAGTTAAGCAATTTCTGATTTGTTAGGTTAGGCAGCGTTTTGACAGTGATTATTCCACCTCTGTTATGCTTGACCTGTAATGCTGGTTGCCCAGTTTCACTTTTAAAAAACCCAAAGTAGACTGCAAGAGTTCCCCACCCCCCTCCCAAGTGCTGGTATGTTTTCTAAGGGTCAGCTCAGGGTGACGGTCCGAGGCCAGGTCGTCCAATATAGTGGACTGGGGCTCAGCAGCCTCAGGTGTGCTCCAAGGCCAAGAATGGACCACCTGGGGCAGCCACAGTGCTGGGTGTGGCCTGGAGGGACTTGCGTCTGCTTCTGGGGTGGAGATGGGCCAACAGCCTCAGCAAATGGGGAGTATTCAGTGGCCTGCCTGGCAGGAATGTTGTGTGGAGGGATGGCTACTGCATGCAAGTTTTGGGCCCAGCTTGCGAGGTTCCCCAGAAGCATCACAGCCGACTGGGTGGGCCTGTGGCTGGATCCAGCTTGGGACAGCGATCCCCGCATCTCCTAAGGAGCCCCCCTCCCCCCCAGAAGCAACCCCCCCCCCAATTGGCTGAAACACATTCAGTGAACAAAATCCACATTTGAGGCATGTCTTGAGACAGATGGTGCCGTGCTCGGCCTCTGTGCCCTCCACAACAGAGGAAAGGGTGGGCGGGGGCCACCTGCACCCACTGCCTGCCACGAGGCGTCGGGCCCTGGCTCTTCTTTGCCCAGGGGATGAAGAGGGGCACAAAGTCCTGCCCAGGAGGAGAGGGTGCACAAAGCAGTCCAAGCTTTCCCCATGCCCAGCTGTAGGTCCGGCTGTGGTACTGTCTGCCCGTCTCTCTCCAGGAGAGTGTGAGTGTGTGTGTGAGAGGGGTGTCGCCATGCACTGGAGAGAAGAAGTGGAGAAGAGACTGGATTTATACCTCGCCCCTCGCTCTGCTTACGCTCTCCTTTCCCTTCCCCTCCCCACAACAGACAGACACCCTGGGAGGGAGGTGGGGCTGAGAGAGCTGTATCCAGAACTGCCCTTGAGAGAACAGCTCTGACAGAATTATGGCTTGCCCAAGGTCACCCAGCAGCTGCATGTGGAGGAGTGGGGAATCAAACCTGGTTCTCCCAGATTAGAGGTGTCCCAGAAGTCTTTTGCTGCGAGTCAGCCAGCTTTGCTACGCTCCACAGCTGTGAGGGAAAGCAAAGGCAAGGTCTGCAGAACCCACCACAGGAGCTGGGAAGAAGGGCGGCAGAGCTCCAAGGCCGCTGCTGCTCATTTCATTGGGTTGCTGAGTCATGGCCACTTCCCGGTGGATTGGGCCCCGTGGTGCCTGTGAGGCAAAGAGAAGCCAGAATTCACCCCTCCAGAAGGAGCGGCGTTGCCCCCGGGAGTTGACAGTGCTTGTCCTTCTTAGTCCAAAACCAAGAACAAAATCATTGTAACCCCATTTCATGAGACCCAGCCAAATTGGCACCAAACCCTGTGCCTCTCTTAGTGCCGCCTGCGAGGTAGGCATGGGGAATCTTTTCTGGAAACAAGGCCATGATGGGACTCCTCACCAATGTTCCCTCTAAGGTCCACAGTATTGTGAGCAAAAATTCTACCTCGTGAGCGAAAAAAGCTAGTAGCATTAAAGTTGTGAGCAAGTCTACATTTGACTATCAAATAAATTAGTTTCTTAGAAGATTATTTCCCCAACCTTGTAAAAATTTCAGAATGAATTCTTCTGAACTATATTTTAACAATAATTTAAAACATTATAAGAGAAAATAGAATCAAGTCAAACTTCATTGCAGAAAATATTGTTCTCTATTGGGGTAGACCAGTCCTCTGGAGAGCAGGTTTACCCTCCCCTTCCCACTATATTGGTAGACCTGGTCCCTGGAGAACAGGTCTGCCCACCCTGGTCCAGTGTATAGGAAGACCTGGCCTCAGACTGTCGCCCTGCACTGCGCCTTAGAAAATATACCAACACTGCAGGGGGAGGGGCTTTTGCAGTCCACTTTGGGGTTTTTTTTTAGTGAAATATGAGAAATTTGCAGGTCTAATATAACAGAGGTGGAACAATCACTGTCAGAACCCTGCCTAACCTAACAAACAGGAAGTTGCTTAAATTTTATCAACCTGCCCAAATGACTTATTTATTCAAATATTAATATACTACTTTTACTGTGATTCAAGGCATTTTACAAACCATAATGAAAAGCGCAATAGAGATGTGCAAAAAAATGGATTTCCCCCTGCTCCATTATAGCCTATGGAGATTATTATAGTCAATGGGCTCTGTAGGCTATAATGGAGAATTGATCTGGGGGTATCTGGGGCTCAGGGGGGTGTTTTTTGAGGTAGAGGCACCAAATTTGCAGCATAGCTGCTGGTGCCTCTCCTCAAAAAAACCCCCCAAGTTTCAAAAAGATTGGACAAGGGGGTCCAATTTTATGGGCCCCATAAGGAGGTGCCCCCATCTCCATTGTTTCCTATGGAAGCTTGGTTGCAAACAGTGCAAAAATCCTCTCAGCCAGCCTCTGAAATGTTGTGTGCCAACGCTCCCTAGTGCAGCTTAGAGGGAACTAAGCTCCTCACTGACCGGGGTGGGGGGTGGGAGGGGTTGTTTCTTCTGTGTCTGATTCAGTCCTTCTGCAGGTGGAACCTTTGGTATCCCGGCTGCGAGGGGCACAAGGGAGAAGAGGCTACCTGAAAGTCCTCCAAATCAGTGTACTGACTGATGGGTGTTGTGCTGGCCACTGTGGCCCAAGCAAAAGGACGAAGGCTGGGGGCAGGGAAGTAGGCTGGATTCTGACTTCTCCTGCGTTTATACCGCCCTTGGCTTGGTGGCTGCTAGCTTAAGGACATGGCTCCTCGTTCTGGAGAAGGGCAGTGGTGGGGGCTTTCTTGGAGCCCGCATCTCAGTTTAGGAACCAGTCCTGCTCCTGAGCTGAGGAAATGATTCACGTTCTTGGGGAAAGCCAGGGTTAGGTTGGTTTGGTTTGTCCACCAGCTGGTTACCCAGCCCTGCTGCAGAGCACTAGGTTCCCCACCCCACCCCGGCACCTTGGGTTTTGCAGGAGGGTCTTGGGAGCATTTGGCTGGCATGATCCTCTCTTCCCTGTGCAGAACGTCCAGGGCACTCTGGAGGGCAGGGAGGTGTGCCAGTTAGACTGAAGGCAGCCCCTTCACCCAAGCACCAAGACCGCTGTGTCTGGCCGAACCCCTGTGAGCCTCTGCTTGGCATGCAGAAGGTCCCAGGTTCAATCCCTGGCGGCACCTCCAGTTGAAAAGGACCAGGCAGGAGGGGATGGGAAAGACCTCCACATGAGACCCTGGAGAGCTGCTGCCAGTCTGAGTAGACAAATACTGACCTTGATGGACCAAAAGTCCGGTTCACTATAAGGCAGTTTAATGTGCATTCATGTGTGTGTGTTCCAGGACTCTACTCTGGCCCTGGTTTGAAGCTTTGTTGTCCAAGCAGTGGATTAATTCATGCTGTGCTTCCTCGAACCCAGAGCCCAGCAGGTAGAAGGGAACTCCTTGCTGAAAACCCTCCTGTGAAAGGAAGATGGCTACCGTCACGCCGGCCAAGCTGGACAACATGGAGGTGCAGCAGCAGCAGCCGCCACAGAACAACAACCCGCGGAGGGAGACCACAGACCATCCTCAGCGGCCCTGGGACGAAACCACAGCCACGGCCAAGCTCTTTGAATGTTCACGGATCAAAGCGCTGGCTGGTATGTCGGGGTGTGTGTGGGGGGGGGGGTCACAGGCCTATCCCGTGTGCGGCTGAGGGCTATGGTTACGGACTGGTTGCTGGTTCCTGCCTGGGAAATCCCTGGGGATTTGGAGTTGGAGCCTGGGGAGGGGAGGGCTTCGGGGAGGGGGAAGACCACAGTGCCATGGAGCCCACACTCCAAAGCAGCCATTTTCTCCCGGGAGGCCGGTCTCTTGTCTGGAGACCAGTTCTAATTCCAGGAGATCTCCAGACCCCACCCGGAGGTTGGCAAGACAAGCTACGGTGCACCCGGCTGCCCGCCTGCATTTATGCCCATCTGCCTGTCTGCTCTGCCCTGAGTAAATTTGGTGGGAAGATGCCAGATCTCAGACTGGAAGCACAAATGGAAGACATGGGAATCGGGAGAGGAGGTGTCTGGTTCCTCTGGGGCTTCACACTGGCTGCTTTGGTGTCTGGCTGTGCCCTTGCCAGGCCTCGATCCACAACAGAAGCTGATTGGCTGGCTCCAGTGACATCATGAAGCCACCCCCCCCTCTCCCCAGAGCAGTTGGCAGTGCTTTTTTAAATTTTTTGTGAGGCTGATGTAAAATGCAGAAACAGATAAGTGCTTAAACAGATATAAACTGTTTAAACAGAGTGAACTGTTGCGCCCCTGGCCTGAAGCATGGGGGTGGAGTGGGGAGGGGGATGGAGGGTCTGACCACTGTCCTGGGCCTCCTCCCTCTCTCCTTTGCTTCTTCACATCTGTCTTGACCCCCCCCCCCATCTGAAGCAGGAGGAGGCAGGCAGGTGCCTCCAGCAGGAGAGGCTGAGAACAGAAGAGAAGCCAGTGCTGGGCCAGGCCAGTGGCCCATCCAGTCCAACACTCTGTGTCACACAGTGGCCAAAAACACCAGGGGCCCTCAGGAGGTCCAGCAGTGGGACCAGGACACTAGAAGCCCCTCCCACGGTTGCCCCCCCCCAAGCACCAAGAATACAGAGCATCACTTGCCCCAGACTGAGAATTCCTATCTATATCTTGTGACAAATAATATATGTTTATCCAGTCCCCTCTTGAAGCTCTCTATGCTTGTAGCTGCCAACACTTCCTGCAGTCATGAATTCCACAGGTTAATTACTCTTTGGGTGAAGAAGGACTTTTTTTGACCTGTTCTAAGCCTACTGTTCCTTAATTTCATTGAGTGCCCACAAGTTCTTGTATTGCGAGAAAGAGAGAAAAGTATTTCTTTCTCTCTACCTTCTCTATCCCATGCATAATTTTGTCAACCTCTATCATGTCACCCCTCAGTTGTTGTTTTTCCAGTCTAAAGAGCCCTAACCTCTTTCACCTTTCTTCGTAGGGAAAGTGTTCCATCCCCTTAATCATTTTAGTTGCCCTTTTCTGCACCTTTTCCAATGCTACAATATCTGTTTTGCGGTATGGTGACCAGAGTATTCCAAATGAGGTCGTAGCATCAGTTTCTTCAGGGGCATTGTGATACTGGCTGGTTTGTTTTCGGTTCCCTTCCTAATGATCCCTAGCATATGTTGGCCTGTTTTTTATTGTAGTAGCACACGGAGTTGACATTTTCAGTGAGTTATCTACCATGACTCCAAGATCTCTCTCCTGGTCCGTTACCGCTAGTTCAGACTCCATCAACGTATATTATAGTTAACATTTTTGGCACCAGCGTGCATTACTTTGCACTTGCCCATCGAGTGAACCCCATTTGCCACGCTGACGCCCACTCGCCCATCCTCGACAAATCCCTCTGGAGCACCTCACAAGCCTCCCTGGTTCTCACCCCCCTGAACAACTTAGTGGCATCCGCAAATTTAGCCACTTCACTGCCTACTCCCAACTCCAAATCATTAATGAACAGGTTAAAAAGCCCTGGACCTAGTAGTGAGCCCTGCAGTACCCCACTACTTACCGCTTTCCATTGTGAAAACAGCCCATTTATACTCACACTCTGTTTCCTGTTGCTTAACCATTTTTCTATCCACAAGAGGACTTGTCCTCTTATCACATGATTGCTGAGTTTACTCAGTAGCCTTTGATGAGGAACTTTATCAAAAGCCTTCTGGAAATCTAGGTAAACGACATCTCCTGGGGCCCCTTGTCCACATTTTTTTCACCCCCTCAAAGAACTCTTGCAGGTTAATGAGACAAGATCTTCCCTGACAGAACCCCTGCTGATTCTTCCTCTGCAGCTTTTGTTCATCAGTGGGCCTGCCAGTTCTATCTTTAATAACGGATTCCACCAGCTTCTCTGGTATCCATGTTAGACTGGCCAACCTGTAATTTCCCAGATCTCCTTTGGAATCTTCTTTAAAGATGGGGGCCATAGTAGCTACCTTCCAGTCCTTGAGAATGGAGGCAGATTTTAGTTATAGATTGCACATTTTTGTTGGGGGAGCCAGGCAGAACGGGGACTCCCTCCTAGGGCACAATCTCCCTACTGAAGGGTCTCAGGAGCCAGGCCCCTGGCTGGAGGGAGGGAAATGGGAGAGGCCTGGGAGGCGAAAAACTGACCAACGTGAACCCCACCAGACGAGCGAGAGGCCGTGCAGAAGAAGACCTTCACCAAGTGGGTGAATTCGCACTTGGCGCTCGTCTCCTGCCGGATCAGCGACCTCTACACGGACCTGCGGGACGGCTGCATGCTGACGAAGCTGCTGGAAGTGCTCTCCGGGGAGCAGCTGGTAAGGTGGACCGGGGGGGGGGGGCTTGCCTGCCTCCAGGGGGTGGGGCAATCCTACTGCTTCCCTCTCAAAGAGAGATGCTTTAGGACTAGGACTCTGCATGTGCTCAGAGACACTCCCTCCTTCCCTGCCCCATCACCTGTTTCTAAACAGGCTCTGGGGCGGAGCTGCAGTAGTGAGGAGAGGGGTGGGGGGGCAGCCGGCAGGTGCTTTGGGGGCAGAGCTCCCTGCTGCAATGGGGCCCGGGCTGCCTCCCCATGCAGTCTTTTCCCCCTGCCTCCCTGGAAGCCCAAACCAACCCGCGGCCGGATGCGAATCCACTCCCTGGAGAATGTGGACAAGGCCCTGCAGTTCCTGAAGGAGCAGAGAGTTCACCTGGAGAATGTGGGGTCCCACGACATCGTGGATGGGAACCTCCGCCTGACCCTGGGCCTCGTCTGGACCATCATCCTCCGCTTCCAGGTCTGGGCAGCCGCTGAGCCGGGCTGGGGAGGGCCAGGTTCCCGTGCAGGCCAGTGTCCCCTGCAAAGCTAATGCCCGGAGGGGGGGGATTGGGGCACAGTCCCCCTTGCTGAGGTCAGGCAGCCCTCCCTCTCTCTGGGGGGCAGCAGGGACCAGCAGCAAGGAAGGGCCTCTTCAGCGCCCTTTTTTTTTTTTACTTTGGGGGGCATTTAAATAAGTCAGGGAGCACCCCCGCACACACACACACACACACACACACACACACACACACCCAGGCTGTGCCAGGAGCGACAAGAGAGAGAGTAAAAGCTTTTTAAAAGTGACATGCGAGAGAGAGAGAGGTGAGAGGCAAGGCTGCTGGCAGGCAGGGCAGTGCGATGGCTTGGCCATGGTGCACGCGGAAAGCAAAATAAAAAATACTGGCTGTATGGGAAGTCCGGAGGCCTGGGTGGGAAGTCCGGGTCCCCGGCCCCAGGATCCCTTGCTGTAGTTACAAAGCAGGGCCTCTTCCTGCTGACTTCCTGCTTCGGGGGGGGGGGGGTGGGCAAACAAAGGCCGGCCAGCTGATCTGCCATGTTGCAGTGGGCAAAGCAGAAAGGGGGGCAGGCAGAAGGAACCTTCCAAAGGAGGGGGCTCTGAGGAGAAGAGTAGTGGAACCGGGGATTCTTTGTGTGTGTGTGGGGGGGGGACTGATCCAGCTCTCCCCATGGCCCCCCTCCAGATCCAGGTGATCAAGATAGAGACGGAAGACAACCGGGAGACCCGCTCAGCCAAGGACGCACTGCTACTCTGGTGCCAAATGAAGACCGCTGGGTGAGTGGGGGTGGGTTTGGCAGTCAAAAAAATGCCACCTCAGACCATTGCCTTGATTCCTGTTCTTGGTATCTTCAGCCAAACTCTTTCTCAGTTTGGTGCTGTGGTCAGGAGCACGGGGACTCTAATCTGGGAGAACCGGGTTTGATTCCCCACTCCTCCACATGCAGCCAGCTGGGCGACCTTGAGGCAGTCACAGTTCGCTCAGAGCTCTCTCGGCCCCACCTACCTCACAGGGCGTCTGGTTTGGGGAGTGGAAGGGAAAGGAGATTGCAAGCCGCTCTGAGACTCCGACTGAATCCAGTAATCTCCTCCTCCTCCTCCTCCTCCTCTCTGGCAGCTCCCTACATCTCACCACACAGGGCTGCATGGGCGCGGCATTCCAGCCTTCCTTTGTGTTTCCTTTTGCTCATCCTTGGCAGAGGGGCCACTTGCAGAGGGGGGTTGTTAATGCCAAGCATGCCGGCCACAGAATTGCCTGCCTCTGTTCTGCTGATCCATTTCGCATCTTGCTATCTCACCAGGTACCCCGAGGTCAACATCCAGAACTTCACCACCAGCTGGAGAGATGGGTTGGCGTTCAATGCTCTCATCCACAGGCACAGGTGAGCGCAGGGTCCCTCCTGCACTGGACGGCAGCAGATGTGGTCGGTGCTTAAAGCCACTGTCCTGCAGTCTCTTCAGCAGAGAGCTCTCCGGGCCGCTTGATCCGTTTACTTTCTTTCTCCCCAGGGGGGGCCCAAAGAAACACCCATCGCTCTGCTCTCCTCCGCTTCCTCCTCACAACCAGCCTCTGAAGCAGGTTAAGCGGAGAGCTGGCGGGACTGGCCCACAGCCACCCAGTGAGCTTCCGTGGCAGAGTGGAGGGGGAGTCGACCCTGGGTCTTCAGAGCCCAGTCCAGCCCTCTTGACCATTGCCAGACATTGCCTCTCCACACTTCTCCGTACTGACAGAAAGACAAAAAACAAAAACCCACATTTTTAAAAAAAGAACTAAAAGTGAGATAACTGGACCTATGCTGGAAGGCATTAAAGTGATCATTTACAACAATATTTATTTATTATATTTTTATCCCACCCTCCCCACAAGCAGGCTCAGAACGGCTTACATTGCTTGGTAAATTGTACCAAGTACCTGTAGACATTTAAAACCAGTTAAAACAAACTACAATTTATAGTTAAAATACTCACAATATCCTTCAGTCAGATGGCGTACCCTATAGACAGCACCCCAAAGTCCCCATGTAACGGTCTCCCCACACCTCAGGATGGTAGGACTCAGTCTCCATTATGGCCAGCCCTACGCCACCGATGTTGGTGGTGGTTGTTGATGGTAGTGGTGGGTGGCTCCTAGTTGAAGACCTGGTGGAAGAGCTCTGTCTTTCAGGCCACCAGGCCCATGGATATTATTACCATTTATTATTTATTTAAGTTGTACCCCGCCCTCCCCACAAGCAGGCTCAGGGCGGCTTACATTGGTTGGTTCATAATAACATTGAAATCCAGATAAAATCATTTAAAACAATGCAGTTACAAATAACATCATAAAATCACAAAGTCATAAAGTGCTGGCAGTATTTCATTAGTTTCTTAAGAGGGCATGCTGAAGAGTGCATACAACAAACAGTTTTTCAGCTCGATAATCTTCCTAAATCACGTGGTGGCACAGACCAGGTGTCAAAGCTAAGGGCCAGGGTCTATAACTACGATTGTTGGTAGTAGTAGTGACAGCAGCTCCTTAGTTGAAAGCCTGGTGGAAGAGCTCCATCTTACAGGCCCTGCGGAACTGTAAAGGGGCTCACAGGGCGCTGATCTCTTTCAGGAGCTCATTCCACCAGTATGGAGCTGCCACTGAGAAGGCCCTGGCCCTGGTGGTAGCGAGCCTGGCATCTTTCGGACCTGGGAGGGTCAGTCAATTTTGAGACCCCGACCGTAGTGCTCTCTGGGGTATATGGGGAGAAGGTCCCACTCTTTGCCTGTACAGTTTTCACAGAAAATCTAAAGAGAGCCTTATCAGCCAATCAGTTCTGCACGGTTGTCTCCCTCTTCTGTTCAGATCTCATTTGTGGCTGTTGGTTTGTCTCCAGCCCGGCTGCAGCACCCTTCTGTCATGAGTGGACCAGTAGAGCTCTAGCCAGGCTTCCCAGGGCTCTGGTCCCCTTACTTTTCATCTCAGTCCCGCCTTCTTGTGAGATGGTGTGAAGAAATGCCTTCCACCTAAAGATCTCATTGATATTTCAATACCTGGGACTGCACTCTGCCCATGGACAGAAGCCTGGCTGCATGTTCATAGCTGGCAAAGAGGAAAGGTACTGGGGAGAAGCCATCAGTTCTCCAAGCACTACAGAGATTAGAGATGCAAATGGCTCTGGCCAGAGTGAGACAAAAGGTTTAGCATCTAATAACCCCTGCTAGATTGACCTCAACACCTAAAAGGCAGTGAATGAGAAAGCCATAAGGCCAGACATATTTCTTCCTCTTGGGGCAAAAAGTTCAGGACTGACCCCACGGGGCAGACTCTCAACTTCTCAAGAGAAGGAAGCTTGCTTCTCTTAATCTTCCTTTGATGGGTGCAATCCATGGAGGACTAAACCTTTGCAGAGAGACTCCATCTTGACCACATGTTGAGGGACAATGAGGAGGAGTCCTGCATTCTGAGACATAATGATTGACTTTTAAAAGCTGCAACTTCAACAATTACCAGCTTACTGTAACTAATTTATTTATTATTTATTTATTCAATTTATACCCCACCCTCCCTACCAAGGCAGGCTCAGAGCAGCTTACATAAAATTCATATAACTACTCTTAAAACAGTCACAAATAATGTAATCATAGAATAACATAACACTTCATTTAAAATCATCCTAAAGTGCTGGAACATGGTCTAATAAAGTGTGAGAGCAGAAGTTTCAAGTTAGTAGCATTACTTAGGTGGCAATACAGTCCTGATGGTATTCTCACCGGCTCGGTTTGTTAAGGATCAGTATAAAGTTTAGAGTTTAGGATACTGTGGTGTTTGCACGTTTTCTTTATACCCTTGCTCAGCCTGATGCTTGAAGAGACCATGTGTACCCTTTTAAGTCTGTTTATTAAGTGTTCTTATATTTTGAATGTCCAAAGCCTGATGTTTTTAAGCACACCATGCCTGTTTGGTATGGCTTTTCAAAGAGCAGTAATGAGGAGGAGCAGCAGCAGGTGACCCTCCTCCATTCTTCAGAGGCAAAAGCACGGAAGTCCAATAGATGTAGCATCCAGGTGGAGCCGTGCAGTGTGGGATGGACAAATCCGTGTAACAGAAAATATCCTTTCAGAGAGCCAATTTGGTGTGGTGGTTAAGAGCAGGAGAGTCTAATCTGGGAGAACCGGGTTTGATTCGCCACTCCTTATCTGCATGCAACTGCTGGTGTGACCTTGGGTCAGTCACAGTTCTTGCAGAGCTGTTCTCTCAAGAGCAGTTCTTTCAGAGTTCTCTCAGCCCCACCTCCTTCACAGAGTGTCTGTTGTGGGAGAGAGATAGTAAGCCACTCTGAGACTCCAAGTGAAGGGCAGGGTATAAATCCAACTCTTCCTCCTCTTTCATTAGTGGCCGTGGCTAGTACCAGAGAGAAATAGGTTCTTCCCAGATGTAAAGGTCACTGGGTGGGGACCTGGGACAATCATGGGGCTTTTCCAGGCTCCGGGTCCAAAGAGGGAACCGGGCTTGTGATACAGTGTCCTCAAAGGAAAACAAAAGGGACAGGAGAGGCTTCTGTTTCTCCGTTTCTTCATCTGTTGCTTTCTGTTAACCCTTGAGGCTGTGTCATTCCTGAAGTAGTACTTAATTAGTCCATTCCCCTTCTGAGAGACGGCGGCACTTTAATTTGCAGCTAAAGCAATTGCTTGTTACGTTTTCATTTCTTTGTTTATTATTGTAATTATGCTCTTGAAAAGAAAGAGTGAGGCTGTAATGATTTCATGTTTTGGTGTGTGTGTTTCTTTAAATGTTTAGTTAGACTGCAGTAATGTAAGTAGTATGATAGAGGGAGATAAGTGTGATTGGCTGGTGACAGAGAGTGTGGGAGGAGAGATGTCTCTGAGGTGATTCTGTGTGTGAAATTTGGAGAGAGAGCATAGTCTGTGTGACTAGGGGAGTTTGCACCTGTTCTGTGTGAATAAGACAAACAGAATAGTCTGTGTGACTATGAGAGTTTAAGAAGAAGAGAAGAAGAAGAGGTTGGATTTATATCCTGCCCTTCACTCACTTGGAGTCTCAGAGCGGCCTACAAACTCCTTTCCCTTCCCCTCCCCACAACAGACACCCTGGGAGGTCGGTGGGGCTGAGAGAGCTCTGAGACAACTGTCCTTGAGAGAACAGCTGGTGCAGAGCTATGGCTTGCCCAAGGTCATCCAGCCAGGTGCAAGTGGAGGAGTGGGGAATCAAACCCGGTTCTCCCAGATTAGAGTCCGCGCACTTGACCACTACACCAAACTGGCTCTCAAGTCTATTCTGTGTGAATAAGACAAAGAGTTTAGCCTGTGTGGCTACATATATACGAGAGAGAGAGAGAAATTAGATTGTCTAAGCCTGCCAGAGTGGAGTTTTGGAGTCTGAGAGACTGTGTGTGACGCCAAGCCTTGCCAGTTATATTTACAAGTTCCTTTTTTCAGCAACAGTTCAAAATAACCAGAAACCTATTTTGGGTTTTTTCATAAATAAATCATTATTTGTTTAAACTTATCCCAGAAATCAGAACAGTCCTTCCTCAGGGCCACATAGTCCTTTGAAGTGCCCAGACACTGGGTCATTCTACCAAAATAGAGAGCTGGAATTTTTAATTCCTGGTGGCAGCAGAAATCTACCAAGTTCATGCACACAAAGTGCGTTTTAAAGGGGAAACAGTCTCCCCAATAAGTGAGGACGTCACAGAGGCCATTTCATGACCGGGACTTGGTTTTGAATCAGCCGGCGGCAGGCTCTCTTGACCATGGGGACAGCCATGGCCAGTTTTTCGTAATGTATCAAACGTAACCTGTCTGCTTTTGGTCGACTGCAAACGAGGAATGTCTTGGCAATGCCCAAAAGCCCTAATGTGGAGCTGAAGCTGGGTGACTGGAATGATTTGTGGCCTTGGACAAGGATGGCCATTGTCTGGGGGTTGGGTTGGCAGCTCTGTTCTCCAGGGAGGTGCCAGGTGGTCTGGGAACCTCATCTGCTGGAGGAGCTCCCTTCCAGACCCTGGACCAATCAGGCTCTGCAGTGAAGCTCCCAACTCCAGAGTGCCTCCGCCTTGCCTGCAGTACTCAAAACAGAGGTTCAGTTTGGGTTCAAGCCTGGGATGGATCCTTTTTGCTCAGAGCCCATTTCATTCTGCCGCAGGCCGGACACCGTTGATTTCAAGAGACTCACCAAATCGAATGCTGCCTACAACCTCCAGCAAGCCTTCAATACAGCTGAGCAGCAGCTGGGCCTTACCAAACTGCTTGATCCAGAAGGTAAGGTCCAGCTCAAACCCCAGAGGGCACATGCCACAGAGCACGTGACCTGGGATTCTGTATTCATCCCATGTCCCCTAGAAGGAGCTCCCACCACAGGGTGAAAAGTGGCAAGGAGTCCCCGGGGTGAGGTCTTTCGCCTCTGTCTCCGTAGGGGTCCAGTGAGGCTTGCTGTATGGTGGGAGGCAGGAGACCCTAGCTCAGCGGGGGTGAGGGGGGAAGCCGGTGCCTCAGTCTCAGTCTCAGCCTTTCCAGCTGGAAGGATCCTGCTCACTTGGGCTGCGGAAAACGGTGGAGACCCCTGACCATTTGGGCCCAGCGCCCAGATCATGTTGGGCTAGGTGGACCAGTGGCCTGATTCTCTGCGCGCTGTGCTCCGGTATTCTCGGGAGCTGGACTTCGTTGTTACCAAACACTTGGCCCCAAAAGCCTCCCCAAGCATTGCCCTTGGGGTGGGGGCAGTTCCATGCGTGTTCCTTGAAGTGTGTCTGGAAAGAATAAGATTGCAGTGGAGAAGAATTGGTAGCCGCATGGGCAGCTGGTGCTGGGAAGTTTCCAGAATACCCAAGTGTCTTCTGGGCTGGTGTTTAGGCTTCCTGGAGGGGCTGCAGGGAGGCCGGGTTCTGTCCTGGCCGCCCACCCTCCTGGCTCTGCAGAGAAGCCTGGATTCTCTCTTGCTGCTGGGCTGTGCTGAAGCCAAAGCTCCCTTTTGTCCTCTGAGGGCCATCTCCCCTGGGGGTCCCCTGAGCTGCTGTGATCTGGTGGTCATCATCATACCTTTCCAAGGGGGCCTCTCTTCCAGCTTCTGAAACCACATTGCCATCTCCTTGCAAAACCATTGATTCCCAAGGTCTCCTGCACCCAGCAAAACATGAAATCTGCAAAAGGGCCTGCGACCCCCTGCACTCCCAAGAATTGGATGCGTTGCAGACCGCATCTCCCAAGCTGCTCCACACTGCCAACCCCCAGGGTCTATGGGTCACAGAGCCCCACCTGCTGGGCCATGAGCTCTAGAGAGGCAGTTTGTGGGTGTTGCTTTTTGGAAGGACTTGTGGTTGGAATGCAAACAGAGGGCAGTGGATGCGCTGTCATGCCTCCTGCCTCTCTTCTGGGCACGTGCTTAGGCGAGCGGCAGCTGGGCACAGTCCCTTGCTAGTGAAGGCAATCCCTCCTCGGTTCTGACCTTTGCCATGTGAGGCCAGTTGATGGGCTGCCGGTGCCTCCTGCCCCTGGTGCACATGCTCTCTCTCTCCCTCTCTCCCTCTCTCTCTCTCTGTGCCCAGCTTTAGTCCTGACCTTGGCAGAGAGAGGTCCTAACTCCGGCTCCTCCTCTTCCTGTCATGCAGCTCTGATGTCCTGTGGCTTCCTGCTGTGTGACCTGGATGCCACATTACTTCCTGTCGTGTCCTTGAGCTGGGGGGGGGGGGAGGTGTGCTGTCACCTGGACAGACTGAGGGTCCTGGAGTACAATTTGATTCTCCCCCCACCCACAAGCCTGCAGTCAGTTTAGATCCTGTGTTTGATTCCGCTGCCCTAGAAGCACCTGAGCCCCAGAGCTCCCATTCTCTCGTTCCCCAAGGGAGGGGGCAGCTCTCCCCCACTTCCCGCCATAGGGTGGGGGGCCGTGTTCTCAGCCCCAGCCGAAAAGAAGGTGCTCGCCCCCGGCTGTCTCTGCCACTCTCTCCCCTTGAGTTGCCTCCCCAAAGGACAAGTTTTGGAGGTCGAGCTCTTGGGGGGGGGGGTGAGGCCTGTCGTTTGAGAGCCAGTTTGGGACAGTAGTTAGGAGCAGACTCTAATCTGGGAGAACTGGGTTTCATTCCCCACTCCTCCACTTGCACCTGCTGGATGACCTTAGACAAGCCATAGTTCTGTCAGTGCTGTTTTCTCAAGAGCAGTCCTCAAAAGAGCTCCCTCAGCCCCACCTACCTCCCAGGGTGCCATCTGTTGTGGGGAGGGGAAGGGAAAGGAGTTTGTCAGCCGCTCTGAGACTCCGAATGAAGGGTGGGGTATAAGTCCAGTCTCCTCCTCCTCCTCCTCTTCTTCTTCTTTTGGGCTGAGGCTGTAGTGGGCGGGTGGGTTGACAGGACTGACATTTAATTTGGGAGAAATTCCCGCGGCCTCTCTCAGCTCCCCCCTCTCTTCCCCCGGCAGACGTCCTCATGGAGCACCCGGACGAGAAGTCGATCCTCACCTACGTGGTCTCTTTCTACCACTACTTCTCCAAGATGAAGGCTCTGGCGGTGGAGGGGAAGCGGATCGGCAAGGTGGGTCGGGGGAGCTGCGGGGCTCTCTTCGCGGGGCCCTGGGCCCACACGCTCCCTCTGTGGGACTGGAGGCGGGAAGAGTGGAGGGGCTAGGGGGAGGGGGTTATCCTCCTCTCCATACCCTAAAAATACCTGCAGGGGAGGTGTGCGGGCGGACCGGGGAGGGGAGGGGAGGGGAGGGAGAAAACTGTTCTTCTTTTTTCACCCTGCTTGGAAGGCCCTGGGCTCATAAAACTGCAGGGTTTTCAAGGCAAGAGACGTTTAGTGGTGGCCTGTCATTGCCTGCCTCTGCATAGCAACCCTAATGGCCCAGTGTGGCTAAGGGCTGCCAGAGGCTGGGGCCTTTTGTACCATGTGGTGGGCAGAAGTTCAGAGGACCAACTTGTGAGCGGGGATGGGAGGCGGAAGGAGCTGGCCTGAGAGGGCTGCAGAGAGAGGGATTTCCAGCAGGGATCTGTTCTGCAGCTCATTCTGAATAGATCTGATGCTCCTCTTGGAACCTTTTCCACGTGGTCACCCTGGGGCAGGGTGGACTTTGCTGTGGGTTCAGGGTGTGCTCTGCCCGGCCATCCAGGTGCTGGATCAGGTCCTGGAGATCGAGAAGATCATAGAACGGTATGAGAGACTGGCCAGCGAGCTGCTGGAGTGGATTGAGCTCACGGTCAGCGCCATCAGCAACCAGAAGTTTGCCAACTCCCTGGCTGGGGTCCAGCAGCAGCTGCAGTCCTTCACTGCCTTCTGCACCTTGGAGAAGCCCGTCCGGTGAGGAGGCTCCGCTCAGCTGCACATGGGACCGGGACTGTGGGGCAGGCTGGGGGCAGGAGACTTTGCTCCCTCCCCACCCCTGAGCCCGACAGGCCAAAGAGCGCTGGAGGATTGGAGGGGAGGGGTTAAGTCTTCCCCGGCTGGTAGAGGAGACTCCCTAGAGCAGGGGTCCCCGACTGTTTTGAGCCTGCAGGCACCTTTGGAGTCCTGGAACAGGGGTGGGGGTGGGCAGGACTTCGAAACAGCTACCATGGAAGGCGGGAGCTAACAACCCAGCCTCAGGGAATATGGAGCTCTGGACTAGTAACTCTTCAGCATTTCAGGCAGGAGCTGTTTTTTAAGAGGACGTCCTTCTGCCTGCACGACCAGTCAGAGCTGTTCCTAGCCATGCCCACTTTCTGGAAGCCCTTGGCACCAGGGAAGGTGTTGGCGGGCACCACACCATGTCAGGGCCCCTGCCCTGGAGTCTTGTGACGTGACCGTGCTTGGGAGGCCCCTGATTGGTGTGGGGCAGTCCCCGTGGCACGTCTGCCATGTTCAGGGGCAGGTCTTGCTCCCGGCACGTGGCGGTGGCCCAGAAGGTGCCAGAGACCCCATGGGCACGCCCAGGAGGAAGGCTCAGCCTGCCGGTCTTTGCCTGCAGGTTCCAGGAGAAAGGGAACCTGGAAGTCTTGCTCTTCTCCATCCAGAGCAAGCTGCGAGCCAACAACCGCAAGCTCTACGTCCCGCGGGAGGGAAAGAGCATCTCGGACATCAACAAGGTAGCGTATGGGGTGGGGGGAGGGGGTGTCAGGAGCGAGTCGCCGCTGGGGAGGGGCCGTCATTGGGGAGTCCGCCGGGCCCTGTGCCGAGTGCCTCCCCAGCTCAGCCACTCTGCCCCCGGGCCGTCTCTCCCCGGTGCCCAGGCCTGGACCAGACTGGAGAAGGCGGAGCATGAGCGGGAGGTGGCCCTGCGCGAGGAGCTGATCCGCCAGGAGAAGTTGGAGCTGCTGGCCCAGCGCTTTGACCACAAGGCCACCATGCGGGAGACCTGGCTGAATGAGAACCAGCGGCTGGTCTCCCAGGTAGGGCAGGGCGGGGCTGGGCAGGGAGCTGGGCTGGAGTGTCACTCAGTATTTGTTTGAAATGCTGGCACCCCACCTTCTGCCCAGTTGTCGGGGCTGAACAGAAGCCTCGTGCAAACAACAAGAGAGGAAGCTGCGAGCCCGCCCCGGGACTCCACGCGTGGGCCACGCAAAGCACGGTGGGAGAGAGGCTTGACAGAAGTCCCCATCCTCACGTGTGGAAGCCCTGCCTGTAAATTCCAGGTTGGGGCTGCTGGGTTGTTGTAGTGGCCGGGGTGCGTGCCAGAGGCATTCTGCGCATGCACAGAGAGCGGCTGCTCTGGACACATCTGCTTGCCCCGGCTGCCTCCCCCATTCATGGCTCGCCTGCCTCCCTTTCTCCCCCCCCCCCCCCCCGCCAGGACAACTTTGGCTACGACCTGCCGGCGGTGGAGGCAGCCATGAAGAAACACGAGGCCATCGAGGCGGACATCTCCTCCTACCAGGAGCGCATCCAGGTGGTGGTGGAGCTGGCCCAGGAGATGGAGTCCGAGGGCTACTACGACAGCAAGCGCATCGGTGCCCAGAAGGACAACATCCTGCGCCAGTGGGGGCTGCTGATGGAGCTGGTCCGCGGCCGCCGGGCCCGGCTGGAGCAGAATGTGGCCTTGCAGAAGGTCTTCCAGGAGATGGTCTACATGATCGACTGGATGGATGAGATTCAGGTAGGGCTCTGGGGGGGCGGCAAGGGGGACTCAGAGAACTGCAGCTCACTCCCCCCCACCCCCCACCTCCCCAGTTTTGTTATAGCCGGGCTTGGCTGCACGTGGGCAAACCGCCTAGTCACTTCACTGCCTGGTCCGCCCTCCAGGTCTTGAGGCTTGCAGGACTCCAGCTTCTTTCTGGGGCTCATGCAGGAAAGAGGGAGGCCCCCTGCAGCAGCCAGAACTGGAGGACTGCAATGAATGTTGCACAGCGATTCCCCCCTGGTCTGCCCCAACCCCGCTCGGCCCTCTGACTCCCTGCGAAGGCCCCACCCCTGTGGCTTCGTAGGGTCAGCGGATGTGGGGAACTATCCCCCAGCCACCCAGCCACCCAGCCAGCCTGCCCACCCACCCTTCTGGCTGGCGCTTGAGGGCCTCCCGAGCGAGTGCAGACCAGGGTCCTTCCTTTGTCTCCGGGAAGTACTGAGAAGAGCTGTGACGGGTCTTGGGTGGGGCTGACCATTTCCAGGCCCTGCCTGCAGATGGTCCCGTGGAGCCCACCAACCCACGCCCACCCTGCCTGCCCTCCTCTCCCCTCCCCCTTTCCTTCTCCCATGCAGGCCCAGCTGGGCTCCAAGGAGTTTGGGAAGCATCTGCTGGAAGTGGAGGACCTGCTCCAGAAACACAGTCTCCTGGAGGCTGACATCTCCGCACAGGCTGAGCGGGTCCAGGCCCTCAACGCCGCTGCTCTCAAGTTCTCTGAGCTGGAAGGTAGGCGGGGTTTGTGTGTGTCGGGGGGGGGGTGCGCCAGGACAGTCCCTCCCTGTTCCTCCCGGGCCTGGTGGGCTGCATGGGGGTCAGCAGCACCCCGCAGTAGTGCCAGCAGGAGGGGTCTCGGTTGTACCAGTGCCCGCCCTCTCTCTTTGCCCACCCAGGCTACCAGCCCTGTGACCCACAGATCATCCGCAACCGGGTGAGCCACGTCCAGAGCTGCCTGGAGCAGCTGCAGGAGCTGGCCTCAAAGCGGCACATGGAGCTGGAGGCTTCCCGCCAGCTGTGGACCTTCTTCCAGGAGATGGAGGAGGCGGAGGCCTGGGTGCGGGAGCGGGAGCAGGTCCTCTCCTCCTCCTCCTCCTCCTCCTCCCAGAGCTACGGGAAGGACCTGAGCAGCGTGGCCAAGCTGCTCAGCAAGCACAGTATCTTCCTGGGGGAGCTGGGCGGGCGGCGCTCCCTCCTGCAGAGCACCATGAAGCGGGGGGAGCAGATCCTGCTGCGGAAGCGCCTGGGCCCCCCCAGCAACATCCAGGAGAAGATCCGGGAGGTGCGGCTGCGCTGGAAGCGGCTGGAGGAGCTGGCCGCCTCCCACCTACAGAAGCTGCAGGAGGCCTCCAGCTTCTACCAGTTCAGGGCCGAGACGGACGACCTGGTGGCCTGGTTGCAGGACGCCTACCGCCTGGTCTCCAGCGACGACTTCGGCCACGACGAGTACTCCACCCAGTCGCTGGTCAAGAAGCACAAGGGGGTGGTGGAGGAGATTGACAAGCACCGGGCGGCCGTTCTGTCCCTGCGGCAGCAGCTGGCTGCCCTGGCCCCCGACTACCATGAGCTGGTGGATGTGCAGATCCGCATCGTGGAGGTGGAGCAGCTCTATGGGGAGGTGGGGGAGGTGGCCGTGCTGCGGCGCCAGTGGCTGCAGGACGCCCTGGCCGTCTACCGCATGTTCAGCGAGGTCAACGCCTGCGAGGTCTGGATCGACGAGAAGGAGCAGTGGCTCAACCGGCTGGAGGTGCCCCAGCGGCTGGAGGACGTCGAGGTGGTCCAGCACAGGTCCGGGCGGGGAGGGGGCAGCTTCCGGTCTTTCTTTCTTTCAAAATACATTTTACTGCAGTTTCATCATCGTATACAGAGTATGTAGATACTGTTCAATATGATCATAACTCAAATATAAAACACAATAAAATTCAAATATCAGCTAGTATAAATGATTGTAAAGTTGAAACCTTCATAAGGAAATGTACTTACATCTTACATAGAACCTAACAGTGATCAGCCAAGATATTCCATGCCATTAAACAACATAAGCAGCAGTAAAAAAAAAAAACTTTTACCATGAGGAAAAGTCATTACTTATATAGTTTCTTGTGAAATGAGATATTCTAGAATAGGAAACCAGACAGCTGAGAAAGTAGAAGAGAAGAGATGGCGTTCAAGTTGGTTAATATTTTCAGAGATCTTGGTCATTATGTAGGTACTCCATAATTTTTTATAAGAACATAAGAAAAGCCAATGCTGGATCAGGCCAGTGGCCCATCCAGTCCAACATTCTGTGTCACACAGTGGCCAAAAACACCAGGTGCCCTCAGGAGGTCCAGCAGTGGGGCAGGAATCCCTCCCTCTGTTGCCCCCCCCAAACATCAAGATTACAGAGCATCACTTGCCCCAGACTGAGAGGTTTAAGATATGCCAGAGGTTTAAGTCAGGAGGTTTATCCAAATTCCATCTAGCTGCCCCTGCTACTCTAGCTGCTGAAAGGAGAAAAGAGACAGTTCCTTTTTTATGAGGTGGGCAATCTGGATCAAAGTCCCCATTTAAAAATAGTTAGTCGGGGGTGAAAGCAATAGTTAGGCTGGTGATTCTTTGAACTGGTTCTAAAATTCCCCCCCCCAAAACCATGTAGATTAGGGCAAAAGGCAGTGGGTGCCTCTTCTGAAGATGCCCCCCCCAAGCGTCTCCTCCCTACTCCTCTTCCTCTCTGCCCCCAGGTTTGAAAGCCTCGACCAGGAGATGAACAGCCTGATGGGTCGCATCCTGGACGTCAACCAGATTGTGCAGCAGCTGGTCGACGGGGGCCATCCCAGTGCCTCTGAAGTCCGGTCCTGCCAGGACCACCTGAACAGCAGGTGGGAAAGAAGTACTCTCTGCTCAAAGACGCTCTGCAGAGAGGAGATGGTGGTGCACTGGGGCATGTGCAGAGTGCCTCCTCAGAGAGCGGGGAGAGAGGGTGGGGCTTCCTCTAGGAATCCTCCCGGCCTGATGGGCAGCCTCTTTTGGGCTTTCGGCTTCTGCTGTGGGCTGGACACCAAGCAGGCGAAAGGGCCCCCCTCCCCCGTTCACACAGTCCAGCGTCCTTGGAGGTGCCCCCCAGGGGTGGGTGGGGCATGGCCTGCATGAGTCATGGCTCCCAGTCCCCAGCTGCTCCATGGTGTTCCTGAGGGGGCTTGTTGGGGAGAATCTGTGGGTGGCTCCCGAACTGGAGGGAGAAAGCCGGTGACACCCCCCCCCAGGCCAGGCTGCTGAGCCTCTGCTGCCCCCTTGGCTAGATGGAACCGCGTGGTCGAGCTGGTCGAGCAGAAGAAGGACCTCCTCAGCTCCATCCTGAAGATCCAGAACTACCTGCTTGAGTGCAACGAGATCAAGTCCCAGATCCGGGAGAAGCGCAAGGCCGTGGAGTCTACCCAGTACAACAGCAGCGACCTGGGCAGCGTCCTGTCCCTCCAGCGCCGCCTCTCCACCATGGAGGCCGCCCTGGTGGTCCTGGAGCCCCGGCTGGTGGAGCTGCAGCAGGAGGGGGAGGTCTTGGCCAACGCCCACCCCGCCCAGGCCGTGGAGATCCTGATGCACTTCGAGGAGATCAGTGAGGAGTGGGAGACCCTCAAGAGGACGCTGCAGGGCTGGGAGGACTCGCTCACAGTGGCCAGCAGGTTGGCAGCGGACACCGGGGTGGGGAGGGGAGGGGAGGGGAGGGGAGCTGCCGGGGCTGAGAGAGAGGCGTCTGGGGTCAGTGCAGGGGCTCCGAGAGTGAGTGGGAAGCCCCTGCCTGCCTGCCTGCCTTCCCTCCCTCACCTCCCGCTTCCCTCCCTCCCTCACAGACTGCAACAGTTCATCCAGGACCTGGATGGCTTCTTGACGTGGCTGGTAAAGACGCAGGCTGCTGTGGCCACGGAGGAGCTGCCCCGCAACCTGGTGGAGGCCGAGCGGCTGCTGAACCAGCATGCCTCCCTCAAGGAGGAGATCAACCGCTACGAGGAGGACTACGCCAAGATCCAGGCGGTCAATGAGGTGCTGGCGCTGGAGGAGGCCGACCTGCCCTACCTCTCCCTCCAGCAGTGGCTGCAGAAGCTGGACGTGGGCTGGAACAAGCTGCTGGAGATGTGGGAGGACCGCCGGGAGGTCCTGGTCCAGGCACACATCTTCTTCCTCTTCCTGCGTGACGGCAGGCAGGCCGAGGTCTGCCTGTACAACCAGGTAGGGCTCGGGGGAGGGATGCCGCATCGTCGCCGGACAAAGGCGTGAGAGGGCTTAGAAGACCCCTCGAGGTTCTGCCCCCCCCCTCAGCTGAGGCAAGTCCTACCCATTTGCCGTTGTGTAGGGAATACTCCTTTATTTAGGTATGAGGAAGAGGCGGGCTGCCCAAAGCGCCCTGGCATGATCGCTTGTCTTGGGCTACTGGCTCAGCACACCGGACACCCTTTCCGATTTCCTTGTGCCTTTCCTGACTTAAGGCTTCCATTCTGTCTGGGCCTTGGCTACTTATGTCTTATTTATCTTACTTTATGTATACCCCATGTGACGGAACAGGCCCGCTCTGACTTACAGACCCTGTCCTGCTGGCCCCCCTTCTTGGCTTGCGCCAATTCCGGGGTGTGTGTGTGTGTGTGTGCATTGCTATTCCACTTCCTCCCACTAGGGTACTGCTGCCGCCACTGTCCCGCTGGGGTCTTCCTGCAGGCGGGACAGACTCCTGACCGCCCTTCTCAAACTGAGGCCCAGCCTCTGGTCTCCTGCTACCCAGCACCTGGTTACCACAGGGACCAAATTCCTTCTTGGGGGCCCCCCTGGAGGATTGGCAACGGGTGCCTTGACTGCTTGCTTTCTCTCCCCCCCCCCCCCCCCCGCAATCCCCAGGAACTCCCCTCTTACAGTAGCGTGGTCTAAGGCAGATGGGGAGACTATGTGGTCCAGAGAACATTCCCAGCTACAAAGAGTAACACATTTATTAAAAAGAGGAAAAGGTTACAAGCTCTATCTAGCACAGCACTCGATCAGCAGCCAGAGGAACCAAGGAAAGTTGGTCACAGTTGCATCCTCTGTCCCTGGTTCTAAAACTAACTTGACTAGATGTTGAAATAGAGTTGGCAATTTCAAGCTTAGTAAGTTGCAAACTTTTTTAAAGGAGTCTCCTTACCTCAGCCTCTCAGCAGACAGCCAGGCCTGGCCGCATGTCCAAGATGGCCACTGGCCGGCAGTCCAGAGCTCAGCAGTTTGTCCTCATCCAAGGACCAGTCTCAAGAGCCCCTCCTTCCTGGGAGCAAGCACTTCTGCTGAACCTCTGACCACCCATTTTACCTCACTCTCTCCACCCCCTTTGACCTGGTCCGCCCAGGTCACACAGGTGGACCCTAGGACACCCAGGTGCATCCTGGGAGCCCTCCTGGAAGGCATTTTGGGAAATTCCCAGGAGTCCCCTGGAGATTCCTAACACCAAATCCCTCAGTAACCTGGCAAGCTGAGTTGTTTGCATAACTATGGCAGGTAACTGCCCTAGCTTCCAGCCCTTCCAGAGAAAGGAGGGAAAAAATCCAGGAACGCTTTAAAAACTCTGAGTGAAAACTCAAGAGCGTGTGTAGGGTTTCTCCACACCCCAGTTTGGGGGCGTGGAATGGGATAGTGTAGCCCACTCTCATCAGATCTCAGGGGCTTGGATGGGGGGGACACCCCCCCCCCCGGGAAGATTCTGTGGAGGCAAGTCACCTCTGCTTAAAACTCGTGTCCAAGAAACCCCACCAGGTCCCCAAAAGTCAGCTGCAGGCTGATGCACACACGCACACATACCCCACTCTTCTCCCCAGAGGGACCCAAAGTGCCTCACGGTGTTCTCCCCCTCTCTGTTTTATCCTCCCAACAACCCTGTGAAGTCGACTGGGCGGGGTGTTTGTGTGTGACTGGCCCAGCCCCCCCCCCCCCCCCCCCCCAGCGAGCTCCCAGGGCAGAGCCGGGACTTGAAGCTGGGTCTCCCACATCCCAGTTTGACCGTCTCACCACGACCCCACCCTGGAGTGCAGTTTTTAATTGTTTCCAGGCAGGCCAGAGCTGAGCGATTCGATTGCCTTAGTTCTCCTTTTGAACGTCTTTCTGACCAGCCCCCTCATTTCTTGCAAAGTTTTGAACTCAGAAGGGGATGGCTTGAAGACTTTGGGGGCATCTTTCCATTGACATGAGGGCTGAACTTGATAGCGGTGTGGTCTTGGCTCCTTGTCGGTGCAAGGACATCTGCCTGCTGCACCGGGGTCTTGAGCCCCACACGGAGCCAAGGCAGGAATTGCTAACCCCCCCCCCCCCAACTGGCTCTGTGGCCAGCGGCTCCAGGGCAGAGCCCTTTCTGGCAGACCCTTTGTTCCTACAGACTGACTCAAGAACATTGTCCAGGGCTGTTGACAGGGCAGCTGAAGTCATTCCATATCATTCTGACATATTCCGCCACCTTAGTCACCTCCCTTGTTTCTTTCTGCATCTCCAGATCTGCCTCCTGGTTATGACCAAGGGAGTGGTAGCAGTTCTCCACAGGCATTTCTTCCACTGGTGTTCCCTGGCTCGCTTGACTGTGTGCCCTCTGGGACAGGCAGACGGATGCCTCCCCCAACACATCCCTGCCTGTCCCGTCTGTAGAGTTCACACCCAGGGATCACGCAGTGCCCCACTGATTTCCCCCTCCCCACACCAGGTTTCTGAAGCACCCCCTGTACCTGAGTTGTCGTTTAACTCCCAGCATTCTAGATCCCCCGTGGCTTGGCTTGGAGGCTCCTAGCACTGGCAGGTGGAGACCTATAATGAGTTCCCCTCTCCAGCAACCCTCTCCTCCCGTGGCCCTCCGGTCTCCGCCCACCGCCCTCCTCCCTCACTCTCAAGGCCAGGTGTGTTCCTGCCAGGATCACCCTGAGTGCTTGCCCTGCCATCCCTGCGGGGCCTGTCGCCCTGAACTGGAACCTCCCCAATTCCTCCTCCTGCTGGAGGCAGTCTAAAGGCCGCTGTGCCTCCGTTTTCATAGCAAGGGCCACCAGTTTGGGTCCCTTTTTGGGGTTCAAGTGCTTCAACTCTTGGCCAGCATCCAAGGCGGTTGTCCCGTGCAGAACAGGCTCAGCCTGCATCTCCATGCGCCACAGCTCTTGCTCTGAACTAGGCCCCCATGCGCCTGGTAAGCGAGCCTCCAGAAATGCAGGGAGCTGCAGATGCGGGAATCCCAGCCTTGTGTGTGGCGCCAGCCCCTCCCCAGGCAAGAGGCCTGTTTGGGTGGAAGACTGGGGAGTGACAGCATGGCTGGGGGATGGCCACAGCTCCCTGATCCCCAGAAGAATGCCGTGGTCAGCAAAGGACCCATGATGGTCTGCCAGCACATGATGCTGAAGTGCACCCTAAAGGAGGCAGACAGGTGGTGGTGATGGCGGGGTGATGCTGGGTGACTCTCCAAGGAGTCCTGACTCGAAACAGTTTGCTCTCCTTGGTAGAAAACAGAGGAAAGGCTGAGGCAGCACAGCTCAAATGTCGCTCTCAGTCCGGCACGCTTCATGCTCCTCTGACATGAGGGTCTGAGAGGCTCATAGGAAGCAGCACTCTGCCTCAAACGTGGTCTGTCAGCAGCGAGTTAAGCACAAGGAGTAGCAATTGTGTTGGGAAAACAGGAAAAGGGGAGGGGGCCCTCAGGCTGCCCACCTGACCTTTGTCCTTTTAGGTCTTCTAGCCACTGAGCTGGCGAAGGGATCCGTTTTTCTCCCTTTCATTAGGGGGAGGCGGCGCCCCCCATTTCTGCTGGGACATCAGGAGCAATAGAATAAAAGAACCCTCCCAGATGGATGGCTACGGGGAGTGCCGGCCTGAGTCTGACAGGGGGGCTTTTGCTGGATGGGTTTGGCTTCTGATCGAAGACCCCCACCCACCCCACAAAACTGTAGCTGCCTTTGCTAATATTTCCTGCTTATGAGTTGGCCATTTAGCACTTAATTGCTGATGATTTGTGGGTAATTGCTGCAGTTTGTTACCAGACAGCAAAATGTAAACGTTACAGTCACTTGTGCTAATAATTCCACATGAAATGCCAGCGGCTCTGGAGGGCGGTGGGGGTTGCCCTGGGTGTCAGTGAGACGTTTAATCCTCTGGGGACACCGCAGCCCCCGGCTTGCTGCTCATTTCAATGACGAGTGAGCAAGAGAACCTCCAGCGGATCGAGGCCTGCGGGTGCTCAAAAGCTTACCAGTGGCAAGCAGATAATGCGCTGTTATTAGAAGCATTACTGTATAGCTGTCTTTGATAGCTCTTGCTGGGCGAGAGTTGTCAGTTCCTGCTCGCAAATTATGTTCATCTCCGTTTTGGTTCTTCAGCAGATTGAGATGTCCAGGAAAGCAGGTCTTAATTTTGATAATGACGAGAGTGGCAGTGGGGAGGTCTGGAATGTCTCTGGTGCCAAAGGGACGAAAAATAGCCAGATAAAGGGCAAGCGACCGAGACTAAAACACGAGGCTGGTGCCAGCTGAGGCCTTGCTGTATCTTGGCCTGGCCTCTGGATGGTGCCATTGCGAGCAAGGCTTTCTGGAATCCCCATGGCCTGCTTGTCTGGCCTAGAGTCCCTCGGGCCTGGCTGGCTTCACAAGCCGAGCTAAAGGACAACACGTTCCCTGCCAGGGTCTGTCCAGAAGGTTCAAGGCTCTTGTGGCTGGCTGCACGTGGCCCCACACGCCATTAAGTCAGCTTAGTTAGCATTGCATAGCGTTGGACCACGGGGTGCAGCTTTGCTGAGCCCCAGGGGAGCTCTCAGGCCCTGGCAGGATGGCTTTCCCTGGCTCTGAGCTCTCTTGGGCACAGGAGCCACAGTCCTTGTGGCAGAAGCTCAAGCCAGGAGCTCCTCTTGGGCCGCTTGGGCATGCACCAAAGACAGGAAAATGCTGCAGGCTTCGTCCCCGCTGACGGGTGAGCACAGCCTGTGTGTGTGTGTGTGGGGGGTGACTGCCAGGTGCTTTCTCAGCTCCACACCCAGCCCCTCACACCTGCTGGTACCTGCGACCGAGCTGATTTTAGTTATGTTGTGAGTTGTGAGTGAGTATAGATAGACCAAAGGCGGCTGAGATACGATGCTAAACACAATAATATGCAAAGACATTTTCACAATCAATATATGAAAGGAAATACAATAATGGAATACAAAATTATGGAGTACAACTGGCACAATTAAGGCAACAATAACTATGGTTGTCAACACCCCAAAGGGGTGAGAGTAGCCAGAAGCAAAGCAACAAAGACTCCGTATTATTCCTCTTCATTTCATGTGGAAACTTCTTCAATGGCATATATCTGGTGTTTCATTTTTCATTATGCATCTGAAGCATGCATTTACACAATGTTCTCCTCACAATCAAGTGGATGTTACTCAAACCATACTTGAAAAGACGGGCATGAGACAAACTTTACAGCTAAGGCACTTTAATTCAAATAGTTATTGTTGCCTTAATTGTGCCAGTTGTACTCCATAATTTTGTATTCCATTATTGTATTTCCTTTCATATATTGTTAAAATTGTCTTTGCATATTATTGTGTTTAGCGTCATATCTCAGTCGCCTTTGGTCTATCTATACGTGGGTTGTGAGTGGTCAGTGAGGCAATGTTAACTAATAGTGCAGGATTACATGTTGCTATTACAGAGAAAGGGGGCTGCAGTGGCTCAGAGGTTAAGATGCTGAGCTGCAGACTGGAAGGTCTGTAGCTCGGCAGTTCAAGACCCGAGTGCCACATGATGCAGGGAGCTCCCATCTCTGGCCCCAGCTCCTGCCAGCCTAGCAGTTTGAAAGCAAGAAATTGCAAGTAGATAAATAGGTGCCGCTTCGGTGGGAAGGTAACAGCGTTCCATGCGCCTCGGCATCTAGTCATGCCGGCCACATGAGCACGGAGAAGTCTTCGGGCAGCGCTGGCTTTTCGGCTTGGAAACGGAGATGAGCACCGCATACCTAGAGTCGGATTCGACTGGCTTCTGAGCAAGGGAGACCTTTTTTATTACAGAGGAAGCCTGGGAAGGGAGAATGGGAGTCTGAGCAGTGTCCCCTCTAAGCCGTGGGCACGTGAGCAGCCGCTCATTGACACAGGAGGCCCCGCTCAGCAGCAGCCTGGAGCTGCGCAGGGTCTTGCGCTGCCCATGGCCCATTTTAAGATCACAGCAATTATTCTGCTGAGGACGTGAACTGCTCCACTCAATAGGGGGGGGGGGGAATCAGAGGGAACATTGAATCCAAGGTAATTCTTCGACTTCCCTTCCACCCTCCCCCTCCCCCCAGCGTGACTCGCACCACCACCTTTTCCCAACACCCACCAAAAATAAGTTTATGGTCTCTTCTTCAGAAGGGCTCAGCACTCAGTGGTTTGGTGGAGAAGGCCAGAAGCATTGACAAGTTATTGAACATTTTTCAGCAAAGGACAGTAGAAGTCTGCGAGGAACCGTCACAGTTTCACACACCCACAGCTTTGCAGGGTTTTTGTGCTGGAGAGAGGGCAAGAAGGAATGGTTTTATTTTGGAACTCTTCCTTAAGCCCAAGAACCTCAAAACCCAAGAATCTCAACCTGTTGAAAGAGGATTAAGCTTGTCTCTTGGGATCTTTCCCTCATTCCCCTCACCGGTCCCTAAACTGCTGATTTCTTAAGGTAACGCAGGACCCCTGCTCTGTCCCTGCCTCTCCAGCCACCCCTGAGCCCTGTCTGCCTGTCTCATAGATGCCCGAGTTATTCTCCCTAAGTCTTCTCTAGACAGACCCAGGTGGGCAGCTGTGTGGGTCTGAAGCATGGTCCTTAGGTCAGAGGTTTTATCCATCAGTTGATTATTGTACTGCAATTAGTTCTTAATGAACCTAGTTTTAAATGTCTGATACTTGGACTGCCTCTTTTTATTTTATTTTGTTTTATTTATCTGTACACCCTAATAAATGTCTATATTTTTCATAATAATTCTTTTGTTAGCTTGACTCTCTTGGTTCGCAGTAGAACAAAGTCCCGAGTCACTTTAACAAAATTTTATTCAAGGGTGTGAGCTTTCTTCGCGTGCACGCACACTTCCTCAGGTACACTGGAATGGAAGTGAACAGTCCACACCTATAGGGGCATTGAGATGAGCAGGGTGTAAACAATAGGTACCTCTTAGGTAAAAGGGAAAGGTTTCCCTTGCTCAAAAGTCAGTTGAATACAACTCTAGGGATGTGGTGCTCATCTCTGTTTCCAAGCTGAAGAGCCAGCGCTGTCCGAAGACTTCTCCATGGACATGTGGCCAGCATGACTAAATGCTGAGGTGCACAGAATGCTGTTACCTTCCCACTGAAGCAGTACCGTATTTATCTACTTGCAATTTCTTGCATTCAAACTGCTAGGTTGGCAGGAGCTGGGGCCAGAGATGGGAGCTCACTCCATCAACTGGAGCATGCAGGTCTCGAACTGCCGAACTACAGACCTTCTGGTCTTAACTGCTGAACATTCCGCAATTAAGGAGGACACATTTACACCTCACACTCGTATTTTGACATATTTATTTGCTTCACTGTGTTTTCCACAGAATTAAATCCAAACAATGGTGACCCTATAAACTTAGCTTGTTATCCCTGTTTGGTCTTTGCATCTGTTGAAACATCTTCATTATGGTGTCTGCTGTATCTACTGCTCTTCCTCTGCCTATATGTGTGGCCTGTGAACGTCCACTTCAGTCACATGTGCCTGCGCATGAAAGCGCATACTTTGAACCAAACTTCCTTGGACTTCTCCGGAGAGTTTGTCCAGGTGGTTTTCCCTCTCGGAGACCAGGGCTCTCCTTCCCACTCCCAGCCAGCCAGCCAGCCAGCCTCTCATTGGCTGAGGCCGCTTAGAATTTTGCATACTCCCGCTCCTGAGGGCAGGGATTGGCTGGGATGCCTAGAGGGCAGAACTAGAGGCCGTCCATCTGTCTGTCACAGGGGTGCCTTGTGTTTTTTTGGGGAGGGGGATTGGAGAGCCCCCTCCTGGGCTGAGGGCGGTGCTGACTGAAGGGCCCCCCAGGACTTCATGGCTGCCCTGCTCTGGCCTCCTTGCAGGAGACCACCCTGGCCCAGGGCAAACTGCCCACCACCGTGGAGGGCGTGGAGGTGGCCATCAAGAGGCACCGGGACTTCATGACCACCATGGGCCTTCACCTGCAGAAGACCACCACGGCCCTCAAGGCTGGAGAGAGCCTGATCCGGCAGGGCAACATCTATGGCAACCGTGTGAAGGAGAAGATGGAGTTCCTCCAGGCAAAGTAAGGCAGTCGGGCAGGGGGGCTGCTCAGAGCTGTAGGGGGCGGGGGGGGGGGCAATGGGCAGGGCCTCACAGGTCCTGGCCCCTCTCCCCAAGGCTTCGGTGGGGCTTATTTGGTCTCCACTGGAGCATCTCAAGTCTGCATGGAAGTGGTTGGAGCCAGGGGGGGGGGGGGGCCTTGAGTGGCTGTGCATGACAGTGCTCCCTCCAAGCTGTGGAGTCCTGTGAGCAAAAATTCTACTTTTGTCAGCTCCTGGCATTAAAGTTGTGAGCAAGCGATTTGGCTGCTG
The DNA here is from genome assembly GCA_029233225.1 of Lepidodactylus listeri. NCBI lineage: Eukaryota > Metazoa > Chordata > Lepidosauria > Squamata > Gekkonidae > Lepidodactylus > Lepidodactylus listeri. Next base: position 43,762,259 of record JARCFY010000020.1, read on the forward strand.
TATTAACTAGTTTGCTCTGGAGCCATCCTTCCTGAGCTGAGACAAAAATGTGTGAGCCGGAGGCTAAAAAACGGTGAGCTAGCTCACTTTAACTCCGTTTAGAGGGAACGTCCCTCCCTCCCCCCCCCCCGGGTGGAATGTGGGGAAGACAGCACAAGATGATTCCACGGTGCTTCTCTGTCTCTCTCTCTCCACTCTTGGGCTGGAAAGCCCTATTCAGCAGTTCCTTTGAACCAAGGCTGAGTCGCAAACAGGTCTCATCCCAGTGCTCAGAAACTGCTGAGATCTGAGCCATGGTGAGAGACAGGAGAGGGTGTCAGGGCGTGTGCAGAGTGGCTTTCCTACCACGATCCCTGGGCAGCTATGGGCAGGCTTCCTGCAGGGCATGCCCGCAGGAGGAGGAGGGCATATGCCAACGGTGGGGTTGTCTCGAGCCCATGGATGGTGCCTTTGGACTGATGCCTGATTAAAGTGCCCCCAAAGTGGCCACTTACATTAAGTGAATTCTGTTGATGCAGTTCAAGTATTCGTTTTGTTTAATTTCATTCTAGCGTAAAATCAGCGTAAAAACTCATGGCCTCAAGGGTCTGATTGCTTCCTGCTGGCACAGCCTGTCTCTCTGGAGCTCTGGTCAAAGGCAGAAGGCCCGAGAGCGGACCACTCCTGCCCCCTGCCCACCCGGACTCACTGTTCCCTGAAGGCTCAGGGCTCTTGCAGGAAGATCTGCCTGTGCAGGTGGAACCCCCCCCCCCTGGGGTGGGGTGGGGACTGCTGGGGAGGAGCTTCTGCACAGTGGAACAACCAGGAGAGGGAGGCCTCCCCGTCCCCTTCTTTGTGGAGCCGGATCAGGCCACTCTTCGCTCTGGGAGGCAGGCATCTGCCTCTGTGCCTCCTGCTAGTTCTGCCGGATGTTTGGATTGGTGCCCTGTTCTCCATGTATGTATATGCTTCAGCTAGATAAAGCAGCTCATTGTTTTGCTAGATCAAGATGGGTGGCCATTTCAGTCTGTCCATTGCAGCAGAAAAGAGCCAGTGTCCAGGAGCACCTTCAAGACCAACAAAATGTAGCAGTAGGGAAAAAAGCAAAAGTTCAGCAGCACCTTAAAGACTAACAAGGGGGATGAGATTTCATGAGTCACAGCTCAGTTCTTCAGATACAGATAAAATGGTAGTCCATCTATTGGAAAGTGGAGTGATTTCAGATGCCGAATGACAATAGCAGGTGAATGACAATAGCAGGCATGACTGGATTTAGGTGTGATATGCAGAGGGATAGTAGGCATGGAGAAATCAGCATTGGTAATGAGACAGGAAACCTAGATCTCGATTCAGTCCAGGTGGCTTTACCTTGAGCTTCGTTATCAGTTGCAATTCAGCAGTGTCTCTTTCTAATCTCCCTTTGAAATACCTTCCTAATATACCTGCTACTTTTAGGTCAGCAACTGAATGTCCTGGAAGGTTAAAGGCCCCCCCCACTGGTTTTTGAATGCTGTGGTTTCTGGTGTCAGACTTGTGTCCATTAATTCTCTGTCGAGGGGGCTGGCCTGTTTGTTCCATGTAGAGGGGTGGAAGGGCACTGCTGACCCCTGAAGGCATCAATCACATTGGAGGATGAGCAGGAGTGGGAACCGGAGATGGCCTGGCTGATGTGGCTGCTGGGTCCACTGGTGGTGCTGCTGCTGGGATCTATAGGAGAGCAAAGTCGGCATCTTGGATTGTTGCAGGCACTGGTACCAGAGTCCGTGTTGCTCTTTTAAGTGGTTTGTCATTGCGGGTGAGAAGTTGTTTGAGGTGAGCAGGCTCTCTGTAAGCAAGGAAAGATTGCTCCCCCCACGCCCCCCCCCCCCCCGTGTCCAAGTGAGGGGGAAGCGTCACTCTCCAGCGTGAGCTGCAGGTCATTAAGAGTGCCCTGAACTGGCCTGAGTGGTGAGCTGTAGGTGACCGCCAGCGGTGTCCTGCTGCCATATTCTTTCGGCTTGTCTTGTAGCACGCTGTCCCCTGGGTGTCATTCTGGCCTTTCCACTCATCTTTCTCAGCATCTCAGGAGGACAGTGTGGCTGCAAAAAGGTATTTCTCTTCTAAACTTGAAATGTGGCTCTGTGTAGCTTTGTAAGCTGAGTAACCTGGTAAAGTGACATTCCTGCATTTGTAGCTTTATTTAAGCACTCTGCTAACTAATGATGACTGGACTAACCACACCAGTTAACCTCAGTAGGATGTTGGTGAACGGAGACTCACTCAGCATGGTGGCTGGAATGCTGTTTTCTGGGAGATGGTCAATGGACTCTGCGCTTTCCTCGGGAATACTGTGGTCTCACGGACATAGCCGGGGGTATTAATGATGTACAGTCTCAGGATGGAGCCCACATCTCCTGATGCTCCTGCAGTGATGGTGCCTCTGCGGGAGACAATGGGACGTCCATCCAGGGCTTCCAGGTCTGTGTATCTTTGGCAGGAGGCAGAAAGTGGCCGGTCAAGGTTTTCAGGGCGCACCCATATAAATTTGTTCCTGTACGAGTCCTGGGGCTTTCTCCACGATTCTGAGTTTCTCGCTGGCACACGTGTGTGGGGTCTGAGGGTCACGGCCCACAGAAACTGGGGCTGGAGAGTGGTCGCTCAGCTTCTCGTGGGTAGTTTGTCTTGTCCTCTATGATGGTGGCTCCTCCCTTGTCAGCTCACTTTATTATATTTTCTGGACTATTTTTCGGGCGGCTGATGGGCATTCTTCTCTGTGTGGCTGAGGCTGGATCTTGAGTGGGGTGGATTATTTCAACTTGGGCTCGGCGGCGGAAGCATTCTATATATGTTTTGCATTCTAAAGATGTTTTTGCTATTGTTACTCTTTTATCTTAAAGTGTGGGGGGGGGGGTTGGGGGACGGACGGACGGACGGACAGCAGAGTCTTGAATAAAAAGAATAATGCCAGGAGCTGCCTTATTTGTTTAGCAGTTTTTCCGGGGTGAGGAGAGCCCCTCTATAGTCCAGCAGCTGGTTTTACTGTGCTGGAAGCCACCATAGCCACATGTGGCGGAAAAAGAAAGGCCTCAGAGCCGAGAGGGGTTTTACCCGTATGTGTGTGTGTGCTCGTCTTGCGTGTAGCAAAGGGCAGGCGAGCCCTGAGGTGGGCCCCCAAGGGCTGAAGTGTTGCGCTCAGTCCTGAGGCAGGGGGCTGTGGCCTGAGCCCAGACCGTAGCAGAGGCCGGCTCCCCTTTAGGGTGCCCAGAATGTGTCCACGCGTGGCAGCGTTCCTGGAGAGAAACGGGTGGTGACGTCAGAGCCTCTACAGAGTAGCTCTGCATGCTAAAGAACATAAGCTTTGCAAAGGGGGTGCCACTAGATCATGGGGGTTTTTTGGTTGAAAAGCAGAGCTCCTTCAGAAGCTGATGGAGCCCCCCCCCCCTGGCCTGGCCTTGTGGATGAGTCCATGCCAGCACACCGGGTGGGGGGTGGGTGGCCAGAATTCCCAGGGGTCTCTTCCAGCTGGCTGCAGCAAGGGAAGAGGAGGCTGCTTCATGTGAGAACAGGACCTGGGTGGGTCTTTCCCTGGGTGGCCTTGACGATGGTGTGTTTGGGAGTGGGAGTCTGTTATGCTCCACAAGGACTAAACGGAGCCCCCTGATATAGAAGCAGCGTACCTTGGTACTGGATGCCAGGAAGGTGCACTTGGGAAACAATACAGGAGAGATTCCCCGCCCACCCACCCACCCCCACCCCCGGCCGCCTGCCTGCCTTGTGGCCACCCCAGCCTGACACCCCCCCCCCCCCCCGGTCTTTCTCCACAGGAGCCAGCGGAACCTGCGGATGGCGCAAGAGTGGATGGAGCGGCTCCAGGTCCAGCTGCAGCTTCAGTGCTTCCTGCAGAGCTGCCATGAGGTCTGCTGCTCTTTTGGGGGGTGGGGGGGCAGCCCCTTGGCTGTCTTTTGAGAGAGCCTGAAAAGTCTGTGGTGGCTGTCTTGGGGTGTGGGGTGTGGAGTGCAGGGTGGTGGCGGCGGAGGGAGGGAGGGAGGGAGGGAGGGACTCAGGCTGGGCAGGAGGTGCGTCCCTTCATTTGTGGAGATTCCCCCAGCAAAGACCCAGCTGAGCCCTGCTGCTCTTGGTGTGCTCGGATTCTGCTGCAGCCCAAGGGCAGGTCCAGCTCTGGATCTGGCTCTGTCCAAAAGGGGTCCCCAGAGAAGAAGGCGTGGAGAGACTCAGGGAGGCCAGAAGGGAAGGGTAGGAGAGGCCCGGGCCCCAAAGCACTGCCCCCCTCTCTTGACCGGGGATGGCAGTGGTGGGTTCCTCTCCTCCAGTGGGGCTTATAAGAGCACCCTTTCCCCTGACCGCGAGGGGCCTTTTTGTTTCTAGACTGTTCCTTGAGGGTGCCGCTGAATCCAGGTCCCCCTCCCTTCCCCCAAACAAGGCGACTGATGTCTCTTTGGAGAGGATGCTCCCCCCCCCCCCCAGTTCTGCCTGGCCCAGGCACCCTTGAGCAAGAGGCCCAGGTTCTGGTGGAGGAAGGTGGGGGGGGGGCAGGGCTTGCCCTTGTGGCCAGGGGCTAGGCTTCATCAGCGGTCCCTTCCCAGATGGCCTGCAGGGTGTGGGGCCTCTTCCTTCCACCTCCTCGGGCCAGAGTTGTTGCTTGGGGCTGTTGGAGTGGCGGATGGGGGGCCTCTGACCCCCCCCCTCAGAGCCACCAGGGGAAGGAGGATCCCTGGGTGGGAATGCCCTATGCCCTGCCAGGCAAGGGGCCAGTGGGGGGGGGGGGGCGGCGGCAGCGGGGCTGGTTGTGGACTGTGCCCTGGGTGGTGGTGTGAGCCCCCCTCCCCCGCCCCGCTCCCCGCTCCCGTTGGGCACCTGTGCTCCAAAGGCAGCCCTTGACATCCCCGAGTGGAGCGGGGGCGGCCAGGCAGGCAGGCAGGCAGGCAGGGGGGCCTTTGGGCTCCGGGCTGCCCTCCTCCTCCTCCTCCTCGTGCGAGGCGAAACGAGGTGAAGCCCGGCCGAGACACGCGCCTCGCACGTGAGAGCGCGCGCCAGAGCCGAGCCTCCCCCCCCGCCCCCCCTTTGCCGGGCCAGCCCCGGGGACGCGCTTGGCGGAGGCGCGGGCGGAGCGGGCGGGCGGGCGCAGGAGTAGCGGCGGCGGCGGCGTCCCCGGCAGGTCTGGCGCGGAGGGGACCGGGAGGGAGAGGAGGCGGGGGCGCGCGCCCTGGCGCTGCGGCGGGAGGCGGGGGCGCGCGCGGGGTGCGCAAGGCGGGATGGTGCGGGCGCGGCGGCGGCGGGGGACGGCCGGGACTGACGCGCTCCCTCCCGGCGCAGCTGGATGGCTGGGTGGCCGAGAAGCAGGCGCTGATGGCCGGCGAGGCGACCCGCGACGAGACGCGGCAGCACCAGCACCAGCAGCAGCAGCAGCAGCCGCCTCCGCGGGCGCCTAAGCGCTGGCTCCGCCACCGGGCCTTCATGGCTGAGCTGGCCCGCAACAAGGAGTGGCTCCGCAAGATCGAGAAGGTAGGCAGGCCGGCGGCGCGGGACGGGACGGGACTGGGGGCCCAGGAGTTGGCTGGCCGGGCGGCCGGCAGGCTGGTAGGCCGGGCCCCGCGGGGAGGCTTCAGCACCCTGGAGAGCTCCCCGGGCGCGCTCCGGGGCCGGCCCGGCGGGAGAGAAGAATCCTTGGCTCCATGCCGGAGCCTCTGCGCCTGGCGGGCCTAACCTGCCTGTCCCCCCCCCCCCCACCACCACCACAGCAGCAGCAGCAGCAGCAGGCCCCCCGCTCCTCCCTGGGACTGGGAACCCCTCCTGGGTGCGTGCCCCCCCCCCCAAGAGCCTGAGTCAGGGGAGGTTTTCCTCCCCCTCCTCCCCCCCATGTCTGAGCCGGATCCCCCAAGGCACTCTGGGCCTGCAGGTCGCTGGTGCGGAGTTCTTTCCTGGTCGGCCCAAAACTCTTTCTCTACCTTCAGCGGCCCCCACAGTCTCTCCGGAGAGCTCCCCAGCAGTGTTCCCTCTAAGTTGAGTTAGGGTGAGCTAGCTCATAGTCTTTCTAGCCTCCGGCTCCCTCATTTTTGTCTTGGCTCAGGAAGGGATGGCTCTATCTCTGCAGCAGCCAAATCGCTCACTCACAACTTTGATGCCAGTGGCTCACAAAGTAGAATTTTTGCTCACAGGGCTCCGCAGCTTAGAGGGAGTATTGTTCCCCAGGAGTCCCAGCAGGTCTGGGTCACTGGTGTGTGTGTGTGTGTGTGCGGGGGGGGGGGGGGAGGCTCATGCCCAGGTGGGGAGGGGGACAGGGACTCCTTTCCTTCTCCTGTAGGGCTGCTACTTGGCTTGGGCGCTAGCAGACAGGTTTTTTGTCTGATTTCTCACTTGTAGCAAACTGTGGTCTGGATTGCTCTGGCGGGGGGCGGGGTGTGTGTGGGGGCTGGTGTGCCCTGCCTTGTGGCTCAAGCGTCCTCGGCCCCATTCTCCCCCAGTTGTCATCTGAGGGGCCCCAGAGGGGTGGTCGGTGGTGAGGGAGCTGTGCTCTGTGCTGGTTCAGGTTTACTTTCTTCATCTGTGGCAGGTTGTGAAACGGTGTCGGGGTGATACCAGGTTGCTGGTAGGGACTCACAGTGCAGGACAAAAGAGGTCCTTGTAGGCTGCCAACTAGTAGCTCCACATGCAGCTTTTGGTGTGACCTTGGGTCAGTCACAAGTTCTCTCAGAGCAGTTCTCTCAAGAGCAGTTCTCAAGAGAGCTCGCTCAGCCCCACCCACCTCCCAGGGTGCCTGTTGTGGGGAGGGGAAGAGAAAGGAGATTGTAAGCCCCTCTGAGACTCCTTCGGGTAGTGAAGGGCAGGGGGCATAAACCCAATCTCCTCCTCTTCTTCTTCTCTAGTAGCAGCCTCTTCTCTTCCTGTCCTGCGTCCTTTCTTCCTGGCTCTCAGACTGGCGTGCCTGTCCTTCCCTCCTCCACACTTCCCTCACAACAGTCCTGCAAGACAGGCTGGGCTGGGGGGGGGCAGGCCTGGCCCAAGAGCACCTCGTGTGCTTCACGACGGAGTGAGGTTTGGAGCCTTGGAGGTCTCCTGTGGGAGGTCTGACTGTGATTCTTGCCAGAAATCTTTTCGGCCTCAGAGCTATCCTGGCAGCCCATGTGGGATCTGGGCTGCAGCATGGATGACAGGAAGCCCTCCGTGGGGCATTGGATGATCTCTGCCATGGAGAGAGAGAGGGCCGGGCTTTCTCGGTGGTGGGGCCTGGGCTGCTAGCTGCCTCCTGTTTGGTTTCAAAAGGCCACCCTTGGTTTCTGATGCCGGCTTTTTCTAAAAAAAGAAGTTGTACTGTTGCTTTGTTGTGGTAGCAATGGTGTGGGTTTTTCATGCTTCCTAATGTGGAAATCACTTTGCATATGTTGTTTATGGAAATGCTGGGCACAAACCACTGCATGCATAAATGCTGCTGTTCCTGTAGCCCAGAGCTTGCAGGCAGGCAGGAGGGATGTGGGGGCTGGTGCTACAATATTAGGGGCCTGGTTGGCCAGCTGTCCTTGGCGAGGGATCTCTCCCCGCCCCGCCCTGCCCTGCCCTCCCATGGTGATCTGGCACATCAGCTTCCAGGCAGACCACGTGGCAAAGGTCTCCAAGAGACAGGAGATGGGGGCGTAAATGCTGAGTGGTGCTGTTTCCATTTATGCGTTGGGGGGGAGAGGGACACCAGCTCTTTTCAAGCCAAGGGAAACAGGCCCTGGACAAAAAAAGGTCCACGCGTTATATGTTCCCTGGCAGAATTCAGAGGATTCCTTTGGATCTGATGAGGACTGGGGTGGAACTACACGGGAATTTGAGGCCTGCCAGAAAGGTCTAGCCTGGCAGGTTTTGGTGCCAGGGGTGAAGAATTCATGAGGCCTCCCATACTGGCAGCTGTGGGGCTCTTCTCTTGACCGGCCCATGGGAAGGAGCAGGAGCGGCTCACGAGGAACTTGGTCAGGCTCCGCTGACTTGGCATCTTCCACACTCAGGCTGCTGTGGCGATGGCACCCGCCTGGCACCCCAACTCCACCCGATGCCGGTTGCTGCCTGAGGCCTGGAAGGTCCTTGCCCTCCTGTTCGACACTCTGACAGGGGCTCCGCTGGCTAAGGACAGCATCTCCCCGTCCGTCTGTTCGTCCAGGGGTTCAGAGGGCCTTTCCTTCTCTACTGAGCAAGGCTACTCTGCCACACTCTGACCTCACAGGGCATCCAGAAACAAACAGGGAAAAACCCAGCATTTTACACAATAACCTCAAACCCAATAAACTGAGCTCAATTGTAGAATTTTAAATCACAGCTGAGAGTAAAATTACTCCTGCTTGTAGGAATAATTTAAAACCTTTAAACTGTGCAAAACAGGGTGGCCAGGTCTCCCCCCCTCCCCCAGGTCACTGGGCAGGGGATGGCGGGGGAGGAGGGTTGCCAGGTTGGGAAACTCCTGGAGATTTGGGGGTGGAGCCTGGGGAGGACCGGGACCTCAGTGGGGCACAATGCCACATAGAGTCCCCCCTCCAAAGCATCCATTTTCTCCAGGGGAACTGCTCTCTGCAGTATGGAGATGAGCTGTAATTCCGGGGGATCCCCAGGTCCCACCTGGAGGCTGGCATCCCCAGTGGAACAGATTCATGAAATAAACGTGAAAAGGGCTGTTTTACACAGGACACTTTTTCCCTCCTGTGGAAAGGCAGAAATCTGAGGAATAAAAAATAAAATGTGCTTTGTCTGGCTGCAGTTGCCCAGCGAGAAGCACGGTGAGAAAACTGTAAACATGTCTTGTGCAGTTCTGGAGTCTCAGAGGATGAGTGGAGGGAGAAAACGGAATACCTTTATTTGGGGGTGGATGGGTTCAGGTTTTCCTTTGGCGGTCTCTTCAGACTGCCCCCATCAAAGATCCTGTCCTAAACTGGTGCTTCTGGGGAAGAGGTAACCAGAACTTCCATGGTATATTCAGGTTCCAGCCTGCCCCGGAAAGCAAGAGGCGGTGGGCAGAAGACAAAGACCACCTTTTGGGGACCAGTGGTACTTTGTGGTACTTCGAGGAGAAGGGGAGGGTTGAAGAGCCGCTATCTCCTTTGCTCCCTCCTTCCAGTTTGGTGTAGTGGTTAGGAGCGTGGACTCTAATCTGGGAGAACTGGGTTTGATTCCCCACTCCTCCTCCACATGCAGCTGCTGGTATGACCTTGAGTCAGTCACAAGTTCTCTCAGAGCTGTTCTCTCGAGGACAGTCCTGGAAAGAGCTCTCTCAGCCCCACCAGCCTCACAGCAGGGTTTCATTGTGGGGAGGGGGAGGGGAAGGAGACAGCCCCTCTGAGACTCCCTCAGGGGGGGGGGGTCTTCTCTTCTTCTCCTTTAGAACAACGGGACCCCAGCTGTGTGGCCCAGGGTAGAAGGGGGGCGGGTCCTACGTGGAGATTCCCCCCCACACTTTATTGTAGGGCCTTTCCCCAGTTTTTCTGACAGAAAAAATGGAAGGGAGTGGGGGGGGGAAGCCTCCTATGAAATATTTTCTCTTTTAGAAAAATACTTTTGAAGACAAGGTGGGCACATTGGAGGCCTGTCTGGCTCTTGAATCCAAGATGCACGTTTGCGCCTGGAAGGGCTCCTGGTCTCCAGGCGCGCGGGGGGGGGGGGGGAGGGATGCACGGCTCTCCTGGCTTGTCAGGAATGGAGCCGCGTCGCCTGGTGTCCTTCTGACCTGATTTGAGATTGACCTGGTGGCTAACTTATTCGCCTCTCCCTCACACCACTGCCATACACGTACCCTTAAAACTGGGTAAAAAGTAGTCCCTTGCTCTAACTTCCTGGAGGGGGGGGGGAATCAAATCAAGGTGCATGTGGCCAAGGTAGCGGGGGGGGGGGGGAGGGCGGGATCAGCTGGCTGTTTGCTTCCAGGTATTGGGTATTCTTGCAGTTTTTGCTTGTACAAAACTAAGGCTTTAATAACTTTTAAATTTCATGAATATATCAAAGTTTACAATTTTATTTGCTAATATCTTGCTAGTAACTTATAAATGATGAGTTTTAGATAGTTAAAGCAGGAAAATTAGTTTAGGTTGGGTAGGACAGTAAGTACTGCAAATATTTCAATTTCCTCCCCCCCCCCCCCCAAAAAAATCCCATTTCCCCATGGTTCAAAATATCTTGAAGTTTCCAGGAACCTCCGTGGAGCTGCCATTCAATGGGAAAGGCCAGGCTGGGCACCGAAGAAGGAACCTTCTCTTCCACCCTGGCAAGGAGGCCTGGCAGGAGCTGGGGGCAGACCCCTCAGAAAACCAGTCGGGACCAGGCTCCTGGCTCTGGAGCGGAGGTCACTTGGCCCCACCTCTGCCTGCCCTCCCTGTCCCTTTGCTGGGACACTCCTCCCCCTTCCTCCTTTCACCCCCCTCCCCAAGCTGAGGGGATCTCCTGCAGTCGTGGCACCGGGAGGTGGGCCAGAAGGGGGAGGTGGGCCAGAAGGGGGAGGTGGGCCAGAACCCCCCAATTATTGTAGAGACCCCAGAGGTTCCTCATAGTGTGTGTGTGTGTGGGGGGGGCTTGTCTGGATAAGAGAAGCTGCTTTTCTTTTCTTGAGCAACTTCTGTGAGGAAGAGGCAGCTGCCCCCTGCCCCCTCCTCCCCCTCCCCCTCCTGGGCTCCTCCTGTGCCTCTGAGAGGGGCATGGCAGGCAGGGGGAGGGCTTGGCAGCAACACTCCCTCTAAGCTGTGGGGTCCTCTGAGCAAAAATTCTACTTTGTGTGAGCTGCTGGCGTGAAAGTTGGGAGCGAGTGATTGGGCTACTGCATAAATTAGTTCGCTCTGGAGCCCTCCTTTTTGAGCTGAGACAGAAATGTGTGAGCCGGAGGCTAAAAAACTGTGAGGTAGCTCACACTGACTCAGCTTAGAGGGAACACTAGTTGGCAGTCCCCATCACGGCCCCTCCGTGCTGGCAAGGGCAGCGTGTGTGTGTGTGTGTGTGTGTGTGTGTGTGTGTGTGTGTGTGTGTGTTGTGGACGGCAGGTGCAGGAGAAGTGGGGAGTGTGGGTGGGGGGGAACAGATGGCTTCCTTCTGGCTGCTGGTGTGGTGTGTATGTGTGGGGGTGGATCACGAGCATGGTGTGGGGAGGAGGTGTTCTGTTGCCTTGGTGTGTCTTGAGAAGCTGGACAGATGCTCAGTGGAGTTTCCCCAATGCGGCTGGAGTGACGGTGGAGGCCCAGGTTCAAATTCCCCACTCCTCTGCCCTGCCGTCCAGGCTTGCTGGAGAGAGGAGGCGAGTCCCTGGGGGCAGAATCCTGTCCTCCATTGCAGGAAGGTGGAGGAGGAGGAAGACCCTTGGGGCTCTCCACTGGCTTCACTGGGAAAGTGCTGACTGGTGGCTCTGCTCAGATTTCCCTCTTGTGCCGCTGATGTCTCACGGGCAGGAGGTGCAGCTGGCACTGGGACTCTTGATGCCAGCTGGGTCTTCAGGCTTTGCTTAGGAGCTTCCTGTTGCCACCCAAAGGACAATGCTGATCTTGTGGGAGGAAGAGATTTGCGGTCCCTCCTTTCCTTTGGGTCCCTGGGAGGTCAGGAAAACCTCACAGCTGTCCCCCAAGTGTTATTCATTTGGCAATGCCCCTTTCCTTTCCTTGAGGAGGGTGAGGTACTAAAAACTGAAACTAGATATCACCCTCTGCTGCCAACAACTCTGAGGGCATCTTCTGCTAAACTGAGGTGTGTGTGCCCAGCATCCTGTGGCTGCAGTGCTTTGTAGAGACTTCACCTAGTTGCCACGGCTCCTGCTTCACTCCCACAAGCCAATGTGTCTGTGGGGGTGGGGAGAGCTATCTATCACAACTTTGAACTCCCATGCTCCAGGGATGGTGGATTTACTCCCCCCCCCCCCCCCCACCATCTCTACTACCAATTTCAGGCAGCAAGACCCAAAAAGGGTGTGGCATGTTTCCAGAGATCAGGCTTGGACCATTCAAAATACAAGGAAGTGTAATAGTGGATAGAAAGCAGGGCCTTTTGTTCTGGGGAAACACGCCATAACAGAGTTCCGGAACCTCTTTGACAAAGTCCTTTTAAAAAATGTTTAAAGGTTCATGAGTTTTCAGTATACAGATTGAAAACTTCATTTCCGTCTTGAGAATTCCGGCACCTCTTTTTACAAAACAAACAAAAACCAGCCCTGATAAAAAGTATTCACATGGTCTGTTCAAGTCTCCAGGCTGAGTAAAGGTACAAAGAATAGGTGAAAACTCAGAACTTCTCCGGGACAATGTTCAGATGGGACAGGCTGGCTTTACATTAACTTTATATAGGGTGAGAAGGGGTAACTTCTCCCAGATGAGGGGGCTTGTGAAGAAGAAACTGAAAGGAAAGGTAAGGCAGGTCAAAGCCTTTCGGGAAGCTTGGAGACTATTTAAAACTACAGTACTGGAAGGTCAGGTAAAATGTATACTGCAAGTTAGGGAAGGCACAAATAGGTATAAAAAAAGGCCTGCAGGTTAACGAACAAAGTAATGGAAGCCGTAAAAGGTAAGAAGGATGCCTTTAAGTGGTGGAAAGCTAGTCTCAGTGATAAAAGAGAACACAGGCTGTGGCAAATAAAATGCAAGTCGGTGATCAGACAGGCAAAAAGGGATTGTGAGGCACATATTGCAAAAAACATCAAGACCAACAATAAAAATTTCTTCAAATACATTAGTAGGAGGAAACCAGCCAAAGAGGCAGTGGGGCCCTTGGATGACCAAAGGATAACAGGATTACTAAAGGATGACAGGGAAATGCTGAGCTGCAGACTGGAAGGCCGGTAGCTCGACAGTTCGAGACCCAAGTGCTGCATGACAGAGTGAGCTCCCGTCCCTGGTCCCAGCACCTGCCAACCTAGCAGTCTGAAAGCAAGAAATTGCAAGTAAATAAATAGGTACCACTTTGGTGGGAAGGTAACTGCGTTCCGTGCGCCTTGGCATCTAGTCAAACCAACCACATGACCATGGAAAAAGTCTTCAGACAGCGCTGGCTCTTTGGCTTGGAAACAGAGATGAGCACCCCCCCCGGAGTTGGATTCAACTGGCTTTTGAGCAAGGGGGAAACCTTTTACCTTTACCCTCACTGTGGAAGATGAGAAGTGCTTGCCCACTCCACAACTGAAATAGCAGGGTGAATTCTGAGGTCGAGGGCATTTCTCCAGAGATCTAATGGAAATCTGAGCAGACAGTGGTTTATCTGGGTTTGATTCTGACTGGGGAACAAACCTACGTTGAAGTTCAGGACAGGTGAGTTCAGCCCCTCAGAGACGTTTTGTTTCAGAATCAGCACTTTGTGTTGTAACCTTGTGGAGGTGGTGTGTGTGACCAGCCCCCCAGAACGGGTCAGGGACTGAGCGGGCCAGTTTTGGGGCAGGTGAGCTCTCTGGGACTTCCAACCCCCCCCCCCCCCATGACCACTGCTGCACAGAAGGCAATGGAAAGGGGGGGGGAGAAATGTTTCCTTCCTGCGGACTGCTTGGTGTGCCGGCCAGCCTTGGTTGCTGGTGCTTCGCCTGCACTCGGGCAGCAGCAGGCAGTGGGGCTGAGGGAGGAGCGTCTCCAGCCGTGCCCTCCACTGGCAGCCAAGAGAGTGCTCCTTCCCCACTGCTCAGTGTCTGTCCCCTACTCTCTGGGTGGCTGCATCCCTCTCAGTGGTGGAGACGGTGTGCATGTGTGTGTGTTGTGTGTGTGAATGGTTGCCAAAATGAATGTCTGGGTGATGCACAGTGAAGATTTAGAAGCTGAGCAGTTGTGGAGTGAAATGCCCAGTGTCCGTGGGGCAGACCTCCAGGCACAGCAGAAGCGCAAAAACGTCCAGCTCCAAACCTTTGCAGAACAGATCAGGCAAAAGGAAAGAAGCCGTGGCCACCACAGCAGAGTGTCGGGAAGAACGTTGATGGTTAACGTGGAGCACAAACCGTGCTGCCCTTCTGTCTTCCCCCTCCCCCCTCCCAGGAGGGCCGGCAGCTCATGGAAGAGAAGCCCGAGTTGGCCGAAACGGTGAAGAAGCAGCTGGGGGAGATCCAGCAGTGCTGGGCCGAGCTGGAATCCGCCACGCAGGCCAGAGCCCAGCAGCTCCTGGAGGCCACGAAAGCCGACCACCTGGTGCAAAGCTATGTAGACCTGGACAAGAGGCTGCAGCGCATGGAGAGCCAGCTGCAGGGGGTGGAGGCGGGACCGGACCTGGCTAGTGTCGACAGCAGCCTGAAGAAGCTCCAGGTGGGTCTGAGCGGGAAGAAGGGGTGGGGTGGGGAGGGGGGTGTCCGAGCTGGAGGAGGAGGAGGAGGAGGGAGACGATGCAGGGAGGGGAGGGGCCAGGACTGATCAGTTCCTGGGAACCCTGACCAACTTGGGGAAGGACAGGGACACCCCCGGGCTCCCTCCCCAGTGACACAGCTTCCTGGGTGTGGCCAGGAGTCTGTGAGCCCCATTGGCCGCCCTTGGGGAGGAGGGTCAACTGTTTCCCTTGCAGCCAGGTGGGATGGATCACAGTCCTGTGAGGGGTGAGCAGCTTCTGTTGATCCTCCTCCGTAGGAGAAGGAGGTGGCTGGGGAAGGTGGGCAGAGCCATCAAGGGGACTCCCTGGAGAGTAGCCCCCCTCCCCCACTAGCCATCATTTGGGCCTCACGCCTGGCATTTGCCAGAGCCCGGGCACCATCCCGGCCCGTGTGCCACCAGGGGGGCTGTGGGAAGTCAGGGGGATTGGTCCAGATCCATTGCGCCGTGCACCTTGTTGTCGTCCCTGGGGGCAGGAGGCCTGGGCTGCCCCACTTCAGAGTGCGGGGGGGGGGGGCTCCATAGAGTTTTTTAAGAAACAGAAGCCTTCCTAAGGACAAGAGGCACAGGAGGGTGAAGGCCCAGCCCTCCTGACACGCCCCTGACAGCCACACCAGAGGGTCTCTCCAGAGGGAGTCATGCCGGAAAACAGGAGGAGAGGGTGCCCGCCGGGTGTCTCCAGGCTCACACTGGCAAGACTCCGCCCACCCTGATCAGCAGCTGTCTCTGCTGGATAAAAGAGCAAGGGTGCTCTTGCAGAATCGGGGCAGGGAGCTCACGGGGGCACTGGGGCACACACAGCCCGGCCAGCTTGCCACCACTAAGCCCCCAGCTCCCCCTGAGGCAGGTTTTCTCAGTGGAGAGGGAGGACCATGGCACTCGAGTGTGGCCGGAGAGGACCAGGGGTCATTCCTCCTGGTTAGCACAGGGCACTTGACTTCCCCGACTCGGCCTGCGCCCGGCTGTGAAGTAGGCAGGGAGCAGAAGGTGTTGGGCTTCCTTACTTGCCCCAGCCCAAGGCCCAGAGCAAAAGGCAGGCGTCTGCAGGCTGAAGATGCTGTGTTGGACCCAGGGAGGGAAGCTCCAGCGAACTCCAGCCTGAAGCCTGTGGCTTTGTGGGAAGCTGGGCTGGGCAGCTCCCGTGTGGGCTGGTCAGGGTGGGGCTGGCCCTCGCTGGGGCCCAAGATCCGCCCATGTCTGCTGCAAGCAAAGCAGGGCAGAGAGGGAGACTGACTCAGAGGCAGACAGAACGCACTCTCTGGAACCCGCGGCTCCCTGCGCTCTCTCACGGAATTCCCCAGGGCAGTCCCCGGGGGAGTCACGCCTGGTCCCTGTAGCTGGGAGGCCTGGCTGGCTGGCTGGCTGCCTGGCGGAGTGGGTGTCCCTGGAGCCTGGTGGAGAGACAGAGGGCCTCGCCTAGGAGACGTGGGATCCTCTGGACAGGAGGGCCTGGCCGGTCCCTGGGTGGGGCGGGGTGGTGGGGAGGCTGGAAACCCTGAGCTGCCGCCCCAGCAGTGACCGCCCTGATCAGCGCCAGCAGCATTCCCTGCCTCTGGGATCCACTGCCAGGTGCTGTGAGTAGTTCCACGAAGGCGCAGCGGCCGGGGCCTCCTCCTCACCCCACCCCGCCTCAGGCTGTCCTGGCCCCCCCCCAGGGAGGAAGAGCCCTCTGCCCGCCCGCCTGCCCGCCCGCCCTCTCTCACCGACCTCTCCGTTTTCCGTCCTCTGCAGCCTGCGGCGGTTCAGAGTCGGCCATGCTCATCCCATCCTAGTCCGGTTTGTCTCATCACGCTGCATGGCGGTACAGTAGCCCTTTTCTTTGAATCCATCCGTCTTTCTTTCTTTCTTCCTTTCCTCCGTTCCTTCCTCCTCCTCCTCGTCCCTTGTCTTTTTTGCCATCTTCTGTTTCTGTTACTGGAGACTTTGCGCTTCCCATGGCCTCTCGACAGCCGCCCAGCAATGCCTGCTGCTTCCCCCTTCATCCAGGCTGCTCCACACTGCCTTCTGGCTCGGGAGGGCGGCGGGCGGGACTGCTGGGAGGAGGGGCATAGCAAGCAGTGCCCCCCCCCGGTGAGTGCTTGGGGCGGGTGGGGGGTCACTGGGAAGTGATGCCTGTGCTGGGGCACATCCTGTGCTCCCTGCAAAGGCAACCGCTGGGTGCTTCTCCTCCCCATTTGGATGGCCTTTAGCCATAGCCTGCCAGCCCAGTGGCTCCCCGGGGCAGACCTAGAGGCAGGCCAGGATGAGGGCACCCCCCAGGCTGGAGGGGTGTGGGTGAGGATCGTGCCCCGTGCTGCCCACCCAGTCACCGAGGGAGGCTGGAATTGCCCTGCCCGGTTTGGGAGGGTGGTCTGGTCGGAGCCCGGGGGCCTTGAGAAGCAAGGCAGAGGTGCTGACTGCGCCTCTTTGGGGCGGAGGAAGGGAGGGAGGGAGGGAACGCTTAGGCCCAGGGGGCAGGAGAAGCCCTGCCTGCCCTTGGCTTCCTCCCTTTCACCTCCTCATGTCGATTTGGGGGCAGGAGAACCACCACAGAAGCCGGCCTTAGCGATCGATCGAGGACTTCTTCACTCCCCCACAGAAACAGGCTGAGTCTGACCTCCAGCCTCACTGGGGGTTCTGTCTTCCGGCCCTTCCAGAGAGCCCCTGCTGGGTGGGACAGCCTTGTTTCTTCCCCAACACTGCTCTCTCTCTCTCTCTCTCTCTCTCTCTCTCTCTCTCTCTCTCGTGGTGCTTCCTTTGGGGTCCTTTGGCTTTTGGCCCGTGAAGTTTTGACTTCCGGGGGCTGCATCTTGCAGGCGGCCCTTGGGGCACCATCCCTGCCCTCCTTTTCCTCTGGAGAAACAGGCAGAACTAGAAAAGGATGGCGCCCACCTTGTGGAATGCCCCCCTCACTGTTCTTGATGCCAGAGGGTGGTATTGCTGTTCAGTGCTGCTGGAGCCCAGGGTGGGCCCCCTGGCTCCCCCATGCCTGGCGGCGGCGGCAGCAGCAGCAGCAGCAGGGCTTTGCAGGGCACTCTGTGGGGCTGGTGAAGAAGCAAATCTTCCTTTTCTTTCCATGGATGTGCTTATTTTACTTTGCAGGAAGCGACCTGGTGAGGCCCTCGGCCCACCCCCTCCTCCGCTAGTTAAAAGAGGACTGACCAAAGCATACCAGAGAGGAGGGGTGGGATTGCCCCGCTGTTGCCTTCTGGGGGGGGGCAGATGGGGGGGCACGTGTGTGTGAGTGGGGGGGAGTTGACTGTAGGATTGAAGGGAGGAGGGGTGCCGCCCATTCTTCAGGAGCCCGAGGGGCACAGGCCTCCCCTCCCCTCCCCAAGGGGGTTGTCCTCGCCAGCCAGCCAGCCAGTCCTCCCCTCTGTCCTTGCAGAGCCTGGAGACGCAGGTGGAGGAGTGGTGCCAGGAGGTGGGGGCGCTGCAGTCCCAGGTAGCCGCCTTGCCCCTGGAGACGGCCAGCAAAGAGATGGTGGGCGAGAGGCAGAACGCGGTGGGCACGCGCATCGTGCGCCTCATCGAGCCCCTCAAGGAGCGCCGGAGGATCCTGCTGGCCTCCAAGGAAGTGCACCAAGTCAGCCACGACCTGGAGGACGAGATCGTGAGTCCCGCTGGGCGGGTGGGGGGAAGAAGGAAGAGCTCGTAGCTGGAGGCCACTTGGGCCTGGGGAAGGGGCTCATTAAGTTGCTAAGGTCACCCTTGGCCACCAGCCCGGAAGGGGGGGTCTACGGCGTCCACCCTCCAGGGTTTCCATTGTTCTCCAGAGGCACTAAACTCTGTAGCCTGGAGAGGAGCTGTAATTCCGGGGGATCCCCGGGTCCCACCTGGTGGCCGGCATCCCACCAGGGTCCCGCCTGGCAGTTCGCGATGGCCACCTGTGGAGCTCCACAGACCAACTGGCCCCAAGAATGAGGCGGGCCACCCTCAAGCAGGACCAAGGCGCCAGAAGGCTCTTGTGGGGCCAGCTTGCCCCCACCCTGCCGGCCCTGGCAGCAAAGGGAGGCCGCCTGGGCTGAGGCCCACCCAGTGCTCTCCTCTTCTGTGGGAAGTAGCAGCTGCCGGACCAGGAAGTCAGGTGGGGCTCCTCCCACACCCCTCACTCTCGCCGCCTGTCCCTCTTCCTTCCCTGCCTTTCAGAGTTGGGTGCAAGACCGCCTCCCACTGGCCCTGCTGAAGGACCATGGCAGCAACCTGCAAACCGTCCAACAGTTCATCAAGAAGAACCAGGTGAGGGGCAGGGCTCCCAGGACCCCCCGATCGGAGGGCACCCTGCAAAGATCCAGGTCACCCTGGAGATAGCTGGGGAACATCTGGCTTCTACGTGGGCTTGCCCGCACTCCTCCTTTCCTGGGTCTCAGCTGCACTGAGAGGCAGCTTTACGCAGTGGTTAGAGGGCCAGACTTAGGATCTGGGAGTTTCAAGTCCCCCCTCTGCCACAGGAGCTGGCTAGTTGATCTTGGGCCAGTCACGTCTTCTCTCAGCCTGACCTAACTCACTGGGTTGTTGTGAGGACAAAACGGAGGAGAGGGGAGCAGTGCAAACCGCTCTGGGTCCCCCAAGGGGAGAAGGGTGGGATCTGAGTGGCCTAAATCAAGGAAGAGGCAGCTGCAGGCCCTCCCCTTGGTGGTGCGGGGCGATGTGCTGTCTGCGCGTGCACAGAGGCTCCACACCCTTAGCAGTTCCTTCGTGTGTTCCGAGCCCAGCTGAGGTGGGTGCTGCACTGAAGGCGCTCCCGGCAGCGAGCCCTTCGTCCCCAGTGAGCTCTTGCCTGCCTTCCCTTCAGAACCTGCGCCGGGAGATCCAAGTGCACGAACCCCGCATGGACGATGTCTTGGAGCGGGCTGGCTCCATCGCCACCATCCAGAGCCCGGAGCTGGACTCAGTGCGGGACCTGCTGGAGAAGCTCTCGGAGAGGTGGGGGGCTCTCCGGGAGGGGGCGGAGCAGCGGCAGCACTTCCTGGACGCCACCTACCAGCTGCAGCAGTACTACTCCGACGTGGCTGAGGGGGAGGCCTGGCTGAGCGAGCAGGAGCTCTTCATGATGAGCGAGGAGAAGGGCAAGGTGAGGGGTTGGGGGAAGGCATGCGCTGCCTGCCCGAGACCAAGAGCTGGCACCACTGTTCCCTCTCAGCTGAGTCAGTGTGAGCTAGCTCACAGTCTTTCAGCCTCCAGCTCACACATTCTTGTCTTCGTTCAGGAAGGGTGGCTCCAGAGCAAACTAGTTTCTGCAGTAGCCAAATTGCTCGCTCACAGCTTTGATGCCAGTAGCTCACAAAGTAGGATTTTTGCTCACGAGACTCCACAGCTTAGCGGGAGCATTGGCTGGCACCCTACCTGGGTTTGATTTCTGAGTCTCTTCTTGCTCGAGATGCAGGCAAGGTCATACCTGGGCCATAAATCTGCTTCTGCAGAGAAGGCGGTTGTTGACCCCAGACACCAACGGAGTCTCCTGGCAGTGTGGTAATCGGCAATGCTCCCTCTAAGGTGTGGAGTCTTCTTGTGAGCAAAGATTATACTTTGTGAGCTACTGGCATGAAAGTTGTGAGCAAGCGATCTGGCTACTGCATAAATTTGCTCTGGAGCCATCCCTTCCTGAGCTAAGACAAAATTGTGTGAGCTGGAGGCTAAAAAACCGTGAGCTAGCTCACACTAACTCAGCTTAGAGGGAACACTGGCTGCTTAGCGTGCCGGACTAGGAACTGGGGGGCCAAGGTCCAAATCCCCACTTGGCCAAAACTGCGCCCTTTCAGCCTCACCTGCCGTATGGGGGTTGCTGGGAGGACAGATGGGGAAAGCGGGGAGGCCTGCTGCCCTGAGGAGAGGGGCCCACAGAGCACGGGGTGGGGGAGGCAGGCAAGAGCAGAGGACTTGTGGGGGTGGGGGGGGGAGGCAGGATCCGGCAGTCTTGTGGAGACAAATGGCAGTGAGTGGTCAGGAGGGGGGCCGTGGGGCTCAGAGGCAGAGCAGCTGCTTGGCAGGTAGAAGGTCCCAGATTCAATTCCCGGCATCTCCAGCTTAAAAAAAGGAAAGGGCCAGGTAGTCAGTGATGTGCACAGATCTCAGCCTGAGACCCCAGGGAGGGCCGCTGCCAGTCAGTCGGTGATGCTGGCCTGGATGGACCGGGAGGGGGGGGTGGGGGTGTCTGATTCAGTATTAAGGCAGCTTCAGGCACGGCAGTGAGTGAGGATGAGGCTGGGCAAGCGGGGGGGGGGGGGAGTCCAGCTTTGGTGCCGAAGGCTGCGTGGGGGCAGAGGCTTGTGGCTCCCGGCCGCAGAGTGGGCTCTTGGGAAGCAGAGCCTCAGGGCAGCTGTCTGTCCCCCCCCCCCCCCGCCACTTGTGCCCAGGACGAGCAGAGCACCCTGCAGCTCTTGAAGAGGCACCTGGTGGCGGAGCAGGCCGTGGAGAACTACGCCGAGACCATCGCCCAGTTGTCGCGGCAATGCCGGGCACTGCTGGAGCTGGGCCACCCAGACAGGTAAGCAAGCGGCTGCCCGGGCTCTGGCCCCCCCTCCCCTCTCCCCTGCCCCCCCTGACTGGGCTCTGCCCTCCCCCAGCGAACAGATAAGCCGGCGGCAGTCGCAGGTGGATCGCCTCTACGTCTCCCTGAAGGACCTGGCGGAGGAGCGCAAGGCCAAGCTGGAGCAGCAGTACTGGCTCTGCCAGCTCAGCCGGGAGGTGGGCGAGCTGGAGCACTGGATCGCCGAGAAGGAGGTGGTGGCCGGCTCCCCGGAGTTGGGCCAGGACTACGAGCACGTGGCGGTAAGGCTTTGGCTGGCGCCCTGGGGCTGCTGCTGCTGCTGCTGCTGGCCTGGCTTCCAGACAGCCCATCATCACCCTGGGCCCAGGAGAGGATCCGAGTCTCCTCCTCCTCCGGGGCCCAGGAGGCTGCTGGCTGGGCCCAGGCAGCCTCTCTCTTGGTGCAGATGGGGGGGGGGGGTGCCTGGCTTTGCGCTGCCCCCTGGGCTCTCCAGCTTGCAGCCCTGCCGCATTTGGCGACGCTTTCCTTGGCAGGGCCGGCTCTATCACTAGGCTAACTAGGCGGCCGCCTAGGGGCGCAGCTGGCAAACGGGGTGGCAGAGAGACTGAGAGAGACTCAAACCAGGAGACAGTGTGCTTTATGTAAACCATGATTTGCCATTATGTCTGAATGCAGCTTTCCAGGCTAAGAACCAAACTTAGCCTTGGGCCAATGCAGATAGCAGGGCTGGAGAGCTCATGAGCCCGGGCAGGCAGGCAGGTGGGCACTGGGGCCAGGGGTGTGTGTGTGTGTCCCTTGCAGGTGGGTCTGCGGCAGTGGAGAAGGCGGCTCTGTGGGGGGGGGGGGGGCACCACAAGGTAACCTCGCCTAGTGCACAAAAAAACCTGGGGCTGGCCCTGCCTCCGGGGGATCTCTCTGAGCTCTGCCGCCAGGGCTTCTGGAGGACTCGTCTCAGGTCAGGGGTGGGCCTGGGACCAGAGGGGTTTGGGAAACTGGAATGAGTTTCTGCCTTTCCCATAACAGATCCCTGACACTGCCCAATTCTACACCAGTGGGCAGGGCTGGTGTGTCTCCAGATACAGCCGCGAGGGGCTGAGTTGCCGTGTGAGCCCGTCTTAGTGGAGTGGGAGGGGCCTCGGAGTTGTTCTCATTTTACTTCTCTGGAGGTTTCCAAGCAGAGGCTGGATGGCCATCTGAGAGCAAGGCTGGTTCTGTGAACTTGGGCAGATCACGAGCGGGAGGGCAGGGAGGGCGGCCTCAGTTCTCCTGGCTCTTTCTTACAGGCCCAGGGAAATGCTGGTCAGGAACCAATTTTTCTCCGGGCCAGTTTGGCCAGGGATCCTGGAGGTTTTTTGCCCTCTTCTGGACATGGAGCAGGGGTCGCTGGGTGTGTGTGTGGGGGGGGAAGGTATCTGTGATTTTTCTGCATTGTGCAGGGGGTTCGACTAGATGACTCTGGAGGTCCCTTCCAACTCTGTGATTCTATGGTTCTGCTATTTCACAAACTCTAGAGCTGAAGGGAGACAGATCTGTCATGACCAGCAGGTGCAAACATTGGCTGCACCCTGAGAAACATGATTTCACTCTCCTGATTGGGCTCTGAAGAAGCAATGGCAAGAGTGCCTCTAGCACATGCAGAATGCCTTTCCTGCACCACTCGTTGGGAATGGAGCTTGTGGGGAAGATAATGCTCCCTCTGGCTAGGGCTTCCGCCTCTGTGGGCCCTGGCCCCCACCCCTCTTCCCCCCGCATTGTGAGCCAGGCTCTGTCCTCTGAGGCGGTCCCCGTTCCCCCCACCTGTCCCATCCCTGTAGTTACTGCAGGAGAAGTTCACAGAGTTCGCCAGCGAGACAGGCAGCATCGGCAACGAGAGGATCTCGGCCATCAACCAGATGGTGGACGAACTGATCGACTGTGGCCACGCAGACGCTGCCACCATTGCCGAGTGGAAAGACGGCGTGAACGAGGCCTGGGCCGACCTCCTGGAGCTGATGGAGACCCGGGCCCAGCTGCTGGCCGCTTCCCACGAGCTGCACAAGTTCTTCAACGACTGCAAGGATGTGCTTTCACAAATCGACGAGAAGAAGCAGCGCCTGCCAGAGGTGGCGGCTCGGGAGTCCAAGGCCTCAGCCGGCACCTTGCAGCGCCTGCTCAGCTCCTTCGAGCACGACGTGCAGGTGCTTGTGACACAGGTGAGGAGGCACGGCTGGACAAAGCCCCCCTTCCCCAGAGGCCATGGGAGGAAGGCAGCTGGAGGGCCGAGGCCAGACCCAGGCCCCCCTTTCCTGACACTGCCAAGGCAGCCCGGGACAGTCTTCGCAGGGGGTGGGAAGAAACTGTGGCTTGGTGGGTGGGTATCCGTTTGGCATGCAGAAGGTCCTAGGCCCCCTCTCTGGCAGGCAGCGCCAGTCAGGTAGCATGTATCATCCCCTAGAGACTCTTCTGAGAGCAACTCAAAAGATGTAGACAATTTCTGGAACCTTTGAAGCTGTAGGGGAAACACATATGCACATATACACATTTGCAAATTTGGAATTTGCAGTATTTATTTATTTATTTTATTTTCTTCACTTCCCCTCGGTGAAGATCCAAAGATGCTGCCCTGGGACTCCTCCCCTCCCTCCCTCCCTCCCTCTCCTCCTCCTCCTCCTCACAACAATCACCCGGTGAGGTGGGCGAGGCAGAGAGTGGGTGATGGGCCCAAAGTCGCTCAGCAAGCGTCCGTGGTGGGGGGGTGGGGGGTGGGGGGTTTGAACCTGGGTCTCCTAGAGAACTTCAGCCAGCATTTTCTCCATGACACCATGCCAGCCTCTTACTGTGCCATCAAACCTAAACTAAGTTTACTTCTTCAACAACATCAAATGCAGAACAAAGTTCAGGTCCGGGGGGGGGGGCACTTTGAAGACTCACAAAGTTTCATCGCAGGTATGAGCTTCTGTGCGCAAGCACACTTCTTCAGTGAAACGGAGGTTACCAGTCCATCCATATAGGCAGAGGGTGAGCAGCAAATTAGCAGACAACACAATGAAGATGTTTAACAGATGCAAGGACCAACAGGAATAACCAGCTTAGTTTATATGGCCACCATTTGTTTGGGTTTAATTCTGGGGGGAAACGCAGCGAAGGAAATAAACATGTCTAAATTGGAGACAGATGGGCAGATGCACCCTTCTTAATTGTGGGATGCTGAGAGTCATTAACTGAGACCCGGCTGTTACGCTCCATCCCTCTCCTCTCAGGCATGGGGGCCACCTTAGAGCGACCAGTTCTTTAAGGTGGCTGTGCAGCGTGTGTCTCCCCTGTCCCCTGCCCAGAGAAATACATTCCAATCTACCTTTCCAAACTGCATTACATTCTACTACTCAGTACTTTACATTACAATCCACTATTCCAAATACAAAATATAAATAAAGAATCTAACATAAAATGCATCATTTATAACTTAACTTAGCATATAAAATGGCAATATTTGACATAGTTATCCAATTTAAACGTTATTACTGGCCTGCTGGAGTCCTCCCAGGTGATGTGGAAGAGGTGCAGTGACTGGAGTCTGTTGGGAGACCCGCTGTGCTGTGAGGCTTGCTGGGAGACCTTGGGCCAGTCACCCTCTCTCTCTCGCATCCCCACAGGATTCCCTCCTGTGGGGACAAAATGGAGGGAGGAGCACTGACCAACGCACACCTCCCCGAGCTCACTGGGTGAAGGGCAAGCCGAAACAGGACTAGACAAGTAGATTAACAAATAAGTCAGCTGTCTCTCTTCTGGAGAGCCACCCCCCGGCAGAGTAGACAGGGTGAGTCTCGTGAGACCGCCGGCTGGGCTGGGTGTGAGGCAACTTCCGGTGTTGAACATCCTGCCCCGGGGGGGAGGGGTGCCCGGCAGGTGCGGCAGCTGCAGGAGGTTGCAGCCCAGCTGCGGACCGTGTATGCGGGGGAGAACGCCGAGGCCATTGCCACCAAGGAGCAGGAAGTGATGCGCTCCTGGAAAGAGCTGCTGACCTCGTGCGAAGATTGCCGGCTGCAGGTCTCCACCACCACCGACAAGATCCGGTTCACCAGCATGGTGCGGGACCTCATCTCCTGGATGGACACCATCATCTGCCAGATTGGCACGGGCGAGAAGCCCAGGTACTGCCAGGAGGGAGGGAGGGAGGGAGGGAGGGAGGGCAGAGCACAGGTTGCCGCCCTCCAGCTTCCTGGGTGCCCCTGGTGGTAGCGTGACAAGCGTGTATGCCGGGGGGGGGGGGGAGGCATCATCTCCAGGCTGACCCGCTGCCACCCACTGGAGTCCTGCATGGGGTGAGAGCAGGCATGCAGGGCAGTCAGAGGGCCAGCCAGCAGCCACCTGGAGGGGGAGAGTGGCTGTGCCCACTACCAGTTCCCCTTCTTTCCACCTCGGTCAGGGTCTTGCCCAGCCCGGGGCCCAAGGCAGGTGTCCCACAGCTAAGACCACGTCTGCCTAGAGAGACCTGGTAAAACAGAGAGAGGGAATTAGAGCAACGCCAAGCAAGCCTCCCGCGGAGGGCCGTGGGCCACTCTGGGAAGCCCTAGCTCTTCCGAAGTCTACAGCCGCCTGAAGAGTCCCTTTTGCAGGGGTGCTGCTGTGGCCTTGCACCTGGGTGGTGTAGCTGTTCCCCTGGCCCCTCACCCACTCAACGGCTTGCCAGCCAGTCCACTGGGCTCTGCTGGGCCTGGGTGTCATTTCTAAATGGCTGGTGATGGTGGCTGGGGTCTGTCTCCGCTGGTGGCCGAGGCTGGCTCCTGGGCAAAATAAGCCCCCCTCCCCTGGAAAGGGCTCTCCTGGCCTTCTCCGCTCTCCCTGTGCCTGCCCCCCCCCATCTCTTCCCTTCCCCCCTCTCAGGGACGTCTCCTCTGTGGAGGTGTTGATGAACTACCACCAGGGCCTGAAGAGTGAGATCGAGACCCGCAACAGGAACATTGCCACCTGCGTGGAGCTGGGCAAGGCCCTGGTGCTCAACAAGAGCCCTGCCGCGGAGGAGGTAGACCCCCGTGCCCCCACCTTCTGGGGAGTGTGGCTCACCGGGGGGGGGGGGGGAGGGGTCCCCAGGAGCAGACTCTTCAGCCTGCCATGTCCTGCTCCTCCTCCCTCTCCGCCATGTGAGAAATTCAGGCCAAATCCCGACGAAATTGCAACCGGGGGTGGGGGTGGGGCTAGCCATTCTGTGCCCCTCAGTCTCAGTCCCCCACTTCCCTAACAAAACAGGATCTCTCAAGCCCAGCCCCAGCCTGATCTGACAGGGAGCCCACTCCCCCCCCCCTCCCGATCCGGGCTCTGCGCCCACCCAATGCCTTCAGCCTTCCTCGGGTTCTGCTTCCCCTCTCCCGCTGTGCACTGGCCTTAGCCCACCCCTCTTGCGGCCACGGGTGGGTGGTCCCTGGACTTGGAAAAGGGAAGCAGGAACCCCCCCCTCCTCCTCTTGCTTCTCCACAGATCAGGCTTCACCTGGAGCGGCTGATGACCAAGAAGAAAGAGATGGTGGACAAGTGGGACCGGCACTGGGAGTGGCTGCAGCAGAGTGAGTGGCTTCCGTCTGGGCTGGCTGGGGCTGGGGGCTGGGAGCCGGAGCTCCTGCGGTTCCTTCCAAGATGCCTCATGACCCCCCCCCCCCCAGTGTGCCCACCACCATGTCTCCGTTTGCTCTTCGGGCCGGAGCCGCTCCTCTCCGGGGCCCAGGGACGCAAGGAGGGAAAAGTCCCCCATGGAGCCTTGCCCTCCCTTCCACCATATACGAAGAAGTTCAGACTGGGCAAGTGTAAGCTGATGCACACCAGCACACAAAAGCCTACGCTGAAGGCATTTGAGCTGAGGGAGAGGAAGAGAGGGCCCGGACTGTAGTGGTGGAGAGCACCGTGAAAACAGCGATTCAGTATGAGAACGTAAGAACATCAGAGAAGCCAATGTAGAATCAGGCCAGTGGGCCATCCAGTCCAACACTCTGGGTCACACAGTGGGCAAAAACACCAGGGGCCCTCAGGAGGTCCACCAGCGGGGGCAGGACACCAGAAGCCCCTCCCACTGTTCCCCCCCCCCCCCCAAGCACCAAGAATACAGAGCATCACCTGCCCCAGACCAAGAGCGCCTATCTATACCTTGTGGCTAATAGCCACTGGTGGACCTCAGCTCCATGTTTATCCAAGTCCCTCTTGATGCCGTCCATGCTTGTAGCCGCCACCACCTTATGTGGCAGCGATTTCCATGCGTTAATCCCTCTTTGGGTGAAGGACTTCCTTTTATCTGTTCTAACCCGACTGCTCAGCAATTTCATGGAGTGCCCACGAGTTCTTGTATTGTGGGAACGGGAGAAAAGGACTTCTTTCTCTACCTGCTCTATCCCATGTATAATCTTATAAACCTCAATTATGTCACCCCTCAGCCATCGTTTCTCCAAGCTAAAGAGCCCCAAGCGCTTTAGCCTTTCTTCATAGGGAAAGTATTCCAACCCTTCTATCATCTTTGTTGCCCTTTTCTGCACTTTTTCCAATACTATAATATCTTTTTTGAGGTGTGGCGACCAGAACTGTATACAGTACTCCAAATGAGGCCGCACCATTGATTTATGCAGGGGCATAATGATACTGGCTCATTTGTTTTCAATTCGCTTCCTAATAACCCCCAGCATAGCGTTGGCCTTTTTCATTGCAGTCACACACTGTCTCAACATTTTCAGTGAGTTATCTACTACGACTCCAAGATCTCTCTCTTGGTCAGTCTCCGCCAGTTTGGACCCCATCAATGTATATTTATAGCTGGGATTTTTGGCTCCAGTGTGCATCACTTTGCACTTGGCCACACTGAACCCCATTTGCCACGTTGATGCCCACTCGCCCATCCTCGACAGATCCCTTTGGAGTGCCTCACAAGAAGAAGAAGAAGGCAAACTCCCTGCTGGGGATGATTTAAAAAGGGACTGAAAATAAAACAGTTCCTAGTATAATGCCCCTGTAGAGAGGACCTCACCTGGAACCCTGTGTGCAGTTCTGGTCAGCATATCTCACAAAGGACATCGCAGAGCTGGGAAAAGGACAGAGGAGGGTGACCAAGAGGGTGAGGGGCTGGAGCACCTTCATTAACAACAAGCAAAAGGAAATATTTTTTACATAATGAGTGATTAAAATGTGGAATTCACTGCCAGAGGATGTAGTGATGGCCACGAAAATAAACAGCTTTAAAAGGGGATTAGATAGATTTCATGGAGGAGAGGTCTATCAGTGGCTACTAGCCATGGTGACTAAAGGGGACCTCCATGTTCAGAGGCAGTAAAACCTCTGCATCCCAGATCCAGGAGGCAACATCAGGAGGCGGCCTCGGCCTCTCTGCCCTGTTGTTGGCCCTCCAGAGGAACTGGATGGCCCCCGTGTGAGGCGGGATGCTGGACTAGAGGGACCCTCCCTGGTCTGACCCAGCAGGGCTCTTCTGAGGTTCTTCTCAGGGGAAGGCCTCGGCCTCTCTGCCCTGTTGCTGGCCCTCCAGAGGAACTGGTTGGCTGCTGTGGGAGACAGGAGGCTGGACTAGAGGGACCCTCCCTGGTCTGACCCGGCAGGGCTCTTCAGAGGTTCTTGAGCTCCCGAGTGCCTTCAGGAACCCTGGGATCCATAACACCAGCGACAGAACTGGCCAAAACAACATAGCTGACTGTGAAGGAGCCAAGGCTGATTTGCCCAGGAGAGACCCCTGTGTGGGAGCTGCCCTGCACTGGCGAAACAGAGCTGTGCCTGGCCCAGCTGAGTGCTGGATGGGATGCCAGGCGCTGAGAGAGGGGAGTGGGCTGGTGGGCCAGGCAGCCCCAGAGGCCTTGGTGGGAAGGCCTGCCCCCTGCTGCGGCTGCTGGGGCTGCTGCTGGGGCTCACGGCCGCTTCTCTCCCCCCCCCACCCCCACCCCCCGGCGGCAGTGCTGGAGGTCCACCAGTTTGCCCAGGAGGCTGTGGTGGCCGATGCCTGGCTGACTGCCCAGGAGCCGCTGCTGAAGAGCCGGGAGCTGGGGAACAGCGTGGACGAAGTGGAGCAGCTCATCCGGCGCCACGAGGCCTTCCGGAAAGCGGCCGCAGCTTGGGAAGAGCGCTTCAGTTCCCTGCGGCGTCTCACCACGGTATGGGCACGGGGCACGGGTGGGGAGGGGAAGAGGCCGGGGATGGAGGCAGGTCTGGCCCCTGCCTTGCTGGGTCAGGGCTCAGGCCGGATGTGTCCCTGGCCGGCCGGCTGGGGGAAGAGGAGGGAGAGCGGAGCCCCGGCCAGACCTTCCGGCCTATCCGACCTGCAGATCGAGAAGCTGAAGGCTGAGCAGAGCAAGCAGCCCCCCACCCCCCTCCTGGGCCGCAAGATCTTTGCAGACCCCACAGAGCTGAGCACCAAGTGGCCACCGCTCCACGAGAAGGACCCGCTTCGGGGCCGGCTGGAAGCCCAGCCGCTCCTCAACGGAGCCAAGCCCGAGGCCCTCCAGCAGGTGGAGGCCAAGATCGCTTACGTGCGCCAGGAGCTCAAGCCGGAGCGGCTGCTGCCCAGGATGGACCGCTTGCAGGAAGGGCTGGCGACAGCTGCGGAGGCCAAAGTCCTGGAGAAGGCCGGGCACCTGCGGGCGGCCGCGGAGGAGGCCATCACACCCGAGAGGCTCCCTCCCACCACCCGGGCCCTGGCTGGGCAGGTCGAGGCCAAGGTGAGCCGGGGGGAGATGCAGGCCGAGCGGCAGCGGGAGCGCCACGAGCGCCGGCTGGAGCGGCAGCAGTCCACGGAACAGGACGGGCCCCGGGCTGAGCAGCCAGAGCGCCGGAGGGAAAGGCGCGAGCGGAGGCTGGAGCGGCAGGAATCCAGTGAGCAGGAGACCCCTCGCCGGGAGAAGCAGGAGAAGCGCTTGGAGCGGCAGGAGTCCAGCGAGCAGGAGGGGGGGCTGCGCAACGACCCCAGAGGAGGCGGGTGAGTGGCCCTGGGGCGGGCAGGCGGGCTGGTCGCCCTCAGCTTAGAAATCTGGCTGGGGGTCGTTCCTGCAGGACCCGCCGACTGTAGCTGGAAAGCGGCTGAGGGCAAGCGGGTGGTGTTGCTCTCTGCCTTCAATCCCATCCGGCCCTTGGTCTGTCTTGCTGAGCCCCCTCTCCTCTGACTGCCTGTGGCCGTCCAAGCTCTCGGGCAGAGCAGGATCTTTCCCAGCCACTGGGAGTGGCAGGAAGGGCCTTTTGCACACAAAGCACCTGCTCTGCCCGTGAGCCCTGGCTGTTCCCAGAGAGCGGTCCGGGGGGGGGGGGAGTCCTGGCCTTGGTCAGTGGGGGGGGGGGAGGTCCTTGCTCTTCTCTGCCCCTTTGGCCTGCTGGCTCCGGGCAGAAGAGGAGGGAGGGCAATGGAGCAGTCGGGACCGGGTTCTGGGGACGCTGGTCCTGGCCAAGCGGAGCATCTGGCTCGCTCTCTGTGCCCCCAGGGCCCAGAAGGGGCTTGTGGGACGCCCTCTGGTGGGTCCCATTCTGAGGCAGCCCCAGTGGAGTCCAGGTGAGTGGCCAGGCTGCCCTAATGACACTCCCTCCCTCCCCGCCCACAGCAAGGCGACGCTGGCTGACATCGTGGAGCAGCTGCAAGAGAAAGAGTCGACAGCGCCAGCGGCACCATCTGCAGTGAGTGGCCCGGACCCTGGCTCTGGGCAGCCTTGGCATGGGGCTCCTCTCCAGCCCACCTGCGGGCATTGCCCAAGCGAGTGTGTGGAAGGCAGCTCTGTGCCCAGGAGAAAAGCCTAGTGGGGCAGCTTACTGGCCGCCTCCCTCCCTCCCTCCCTCCCTCCCTCCCTTCCTTCCTTCCGTGTGGCAGAAGCTGTGTGTGTTGGGGGGGGGGCTTCCTTGCCCAGCACCTTTCAGCTAGGAAGTCCAGATGGTGGTGGGCAAAGGGAAAAGCACCTGCCCATGCCCAGAGGCACACTGCTTCCCTCCTGCGCTGCTGCTGCTGCTGTTGGCGGCACACTCTCTGTCTCTGCTTCCAAGGGGAGCCGTGTTGTCGGTCCAATTCCAGTCCCGGAGCACCTTAGAGAGCAAGCAGATTCTCCAGGCATCTGCTTTTGAGAGTCAAAGCTCTCTTTGTCAGAAACTTTGGCCCTGCAGGTGGTCTCTTGGGTGCCCCGGGACTGGGATCGGGCCGTTTCCTGCCTCTGCGCAGCCCCTTCTCCAGCGGCAGGGTGCTGCCCCACTGTTTCTCTCTCCACCACAGCCTCGTGAGAAGGACTCCCCTGCCAACGGCCTCGACGTGTTGCCCGAGCGGATGCCCCGCCCTGACCGACCCCGCGCCCGGGACAGGCCCAAGCCCCGCCGGAGGCCCCGGCCCAGGGATCCCAACGCTCCGCCGGGGGAGGCACGCCGCTCACGCTCCGCCCCTGCCCAGAGCAGCGCCCCACCCCCGCCTCCCCCGACGCACACCGTCCAGCAGGAGGGCTACCTTCTGCGCAAGCACGAGCTGGAGGGGCCGAACAAGAAGGCCTCCAACAGGTGAGCAGGGGCCAGAGCTCTGGGGCGGTGTTGCTGCTGGCCAGCCTGGGCTCACCTCACCGGGGTCTCCCTCCCTCCCGCCGGCAGGTCCTGGATCAACCTGTACTGCGTGCTCAGCAAAGGGGAGCTGGGCTTCTACAAGGACTCCAAGGGGCGGGAGTCGGGAAGCACGCACAGCAATGAGCCCCTCCTCAGCCTGCACAACGCCTCCAGTGAGGTGGCCAGCGACTACAAGAAGAAGAAGCACGTCCTCAAGATCAAGTGAGGGGGGGCCCCGGGGCCAGGGGGGTGGGGAGAGGCTGTGGTCCTCCTGTCCCCAGAGGGGAAAGGAGCCAGGCCAGTTCCCTGGAGCCGTCCGTGCTGGGTGGGGGGGCACCAGGGCCGGGAATCGTCTTTCTTCCCTGAAGACCCCTTTCTGCCCAGACTTGGCCTCCCTGAGCAGAGGGGGAGGGGTGGGGCTCTCTGGAGGCCTCCCAGGAGAGTGGGGGGAGGCTAGAGAACAAGGCCTTGGCGGCCCAGCCCTCTCCAGCTGACGAGCCCTTCTCTCTCTTGCAGGACGCAGGATGGAGGGGAATTCCTCCTGCAAGCCAAGGAAGAGGTAAGATGCTGTCAGTTTTCGTGCAGCCTTTTGGGGGGGGGGCTGTCCTAGGGTGCAAGGAGGGAGGCCACTGCACTGACACCCCCCCTTGTTCCTGCAGGAGGAGATGAAGGCCTGGCTGGAAGCCCTTTCCGGAGCCATTTCTGAGCACGCCGAGATTGCCCGCTGGAGCCAGGCCCTGCTCACCACCTCCTCGACAGATGAAGGCAACCCCAAGCGAGAGGCGGACCGCCGGGCCAGCACCTCTGGCCGGAAGAAATGAGGCTGCCTTGCTGGGCCAGGGCTTTGTGAGGACTGCCGCCTTCCAGCCAGCCAGCAGTCCATGAGAGCCACCTTTGCCAGACTTGGGGCTGCCCCAGGAGGGCGCCAGGGGAGCATCGAGCACGACTTCCTGTTGCCGGAGCCATCCAGGGAGTCTGCTGCTACCGCCGCCGTGGCAGGAGGGGGGCAGGCACTGACCCCGAGGAGACAGACACGGCCATCCCTGGACCAGCCTGGGCGTCAGAGGACCAGGACGGCCAGCTCACCAGGTCCCGGGCCAGGCCTCTGTGGCACCTGCTCGGGGGATCTCAGCGGACTCACAGGGCCCTCCAACCACACCGAGGGGCCCCTTCCCCTTCCTTTGGGGAGCCCAGGAGAAAAGACAGGTGTGCTCCGACTCCATTGGGTCTCCTGGTCTTGCATCCCATCTCTGCCCCGGCTGCTGACCAAAAGGCGGCCCCCTCCAGTGCTCTTGTGTCTCTGAAGACCCGCCCTGGCCCCCTGCCTGGAAGCTTCCCCCACAACAGGAGTGAGGGGCTGCGGAAAGACCACTCGCCCGCGTCAGGGTGCTCTGATGCCATGCGGGGGGGGGGCAGGAGGCATTGGGGGCCGGGGCTGTCTTCTGCGCTCTCTGGGAGTGCTGGGACGGGTGAGCTGCATCCCTTCCAGCCTCACGTCTTCCTCCCCACTACGGGCCCCCAACTCAGGAGCGCTGCCCTGGGTGCAAAATACTCTCTGACCACAGTGGAGAAGGGGAGTTCCACTCAGGCAGTGCTGTGGCTTCCTTGGTGTGCGTGTGCCCCCACCATTCCGCTCCTCGGGATTCCTCTCGAAAGCTCCATTAACACAGGAGTCAGTGCTTGCCTCTGCTTCACAGTGTATGCCAAACGGAGGGGTGTACACGTGTGTGTGTGTGGGGGAGGCTTCAGCTTCTCCTCCTCTTCCATGCTTTTGTCCAGTCCAACAGGCCCTTGGGCTTTGCAGCCACACATTCATCACCCACCCCGCCCCCCCATCCCCCTGCGGTGCGGTGCGGTGCGGTGCAGTGCTTGAAGGATACCGGGCTGGAGGTGCTGCTTGTGCTGGGTGTGGGCAGCAATAGTCTTTCCTCCTCCCAGCCTCATGCCTGAACGGGCCCCTGACTCCCAGCTGGGGCAGGGGAAAGAACCCCACCAGAGGGCGAGCCCCTTTCTGTGCAGGCTTAGGCCCCCGCTGCTCCCAGGCCGAAGGAGGGAGTGAAGGACTGGGCAGCTTTCTGGCACAAAGCACAAGGTTGTAGCACAAGTGAGCGGAGAGTTGGGTGCTGCTTCACACACCAACACCCCCTCCCCCAGTTAACAAGCCATATCCCTCTCAATGCTCCTGCCCCTTGGCTCCAGGTCTGGCAGCACAGAGCTGTGTCTTTATGCATTAAACTGGCAGGCCCAGGCCCAGGAGGACACTGCCTCTGGGCAGGGGGGCACAGACCCCAGTGCTGAAGCTCCACCAGGCCAAGAGGCTGAGGGTGGAATATCTGGCCCGCCTCCCTCCCTTTGGTGACCACTATCCTGAGAGGGAGGGCCCATGGGAGAGCCTGGCCAAGCTGAGCTTTTCTGTCCTTTCAGGAGACCGGTGCAGGCATCCTTGAGGCTAGTGCTTGCTTAGAACACAGAGGCCGGGGAATTAGACTGTGGGGGATACCCAGAAGGCCCCACCCTACCCTACCCCGGACAACTGCAGAGGTGAAAGTAGGGGCAACCCGTATGCACAAATGCAGACAGTGGGGGGTGGGGGCACAGCATCTTCATCCTTTTCCTCATCTTCTGCATCAAGAGAGACTCCTATTAGCACCCCGCTTCTTGCAGGCACCGCCCTCCATTAGGTAAAGGAATATATTCATTTTCAATACAGCCTTTCAACAGGTGAAGGTCAGGAGAGCTGGTGATTGTAGCAATTCGCCCGTGTGGCAAAGCTGGTGCTGGAACTGCAGTCTCTGGTTGAACCAGCTTTTCACTGCATGATGTGGGTGCATTTATACAAACACAGACAACTTAAGAATTGCAACAATTTCTGACCATAGGGATTAAAAAGAAAAAAAATTAAACGCCCATTGTCTCCAATGGATGGGGATCCCAGAACAAACCTGTCACTGTATGAAAGCAACCGGTGTCCCCGTGGCTCAGTTAACTCTCCCCAGCTTCTCTCAGAGCCGATATCCAAACTTCACTTGCTGCCATCCATCCACACAGAACAGGTTCAGCTGCATGCTTGGTCAGCAGGGGGGGGGGGTTAATGCACTCACTAAGGCCTGGTGGAGTTCAGCTTAAGCCTTGCTCATCTGAAGAGACAATTCTAGGGCAGATTTCGCCAGTAGTGTAACCTGGCTGGCGAAGGCCAGACCCTAGCCTCCCTCCTTCCAAGTGTAGTTTCCACAGCACCCCTCCCGGAGTCAGGGCAGTTTCATCTGTTGATGCTTCTATGACCCTGTTCCCTTCTCCCTGATTATCTGGAAGTCTGTAAAATATTGTAATTGCTTTAAATAAACTTTTTTTGTCTTGTATAGAAAAAGAACCATGAACGCTGCAGTATTTTTGGTTCTTTCCTTCCTTCCTGAGATTTTCTTTTTTTCCCAGACATAGATGATGAGCCAAGCCTCCTTCATGCTTAATGTGGGGGAAAGAAATGGTCCTAGAATTGGGCTGAAACCCGCTTGTGTGGTTGGGTCCCATTCTGTAGTAGAGCGGGTACCAGGTTTGCCCATTTGAGAGGCCCTAATTAGGATAGCCAGCTCTGGGTTGGGAAATACCTGGAGATTTTTTTTGGGTGGGTGGAGCCTGGGGAGGGGGGGGGGCTCAGCACAGTGTAATGCCAGAGAGCCCACTCCCTCCAAAGCAGCCATTTCCCCCAGGGGGGGGGGAACTGATTTTGTTTGTCTGGAGATCAAGTGTAATAAGGGGATATCTCTAGGAGGTTGGCAGCCCTACTCCAGATGGATACTACTGGGGCAGGTGGACCAACTTTTTGAGCCAGTAAGGGGGGAGGGGGCAGCACTAGGCAAGTAAAACAGATTGGGGGGGCCTTTCTTCCAGAGGCCATCACGTATGCCCCTCGACCCTCTCCAGTCTCCCCAAAACATTTTTTATTCCCAGAAGCCCCCAGTGGCTTCCAAGGGCCAGGCTATACACGGGGGGGGGGGGGGGGGTGGCGCTCCCTGCCATCCTGAGAGGCCCCAGTCAGAGACCAGGAGAGGTGAAACTAACGGGGGGGGGGGGGCTGCACCTTCTCTCCCCCCCCTTACAGCCTGCAGGCTTCACAGGGGCAGATTCTGTTCTGCGCAAAGAAATCTTGCAAAGGGCAGCAATGAAGTCACCTGCTTGCTTTGCCCTGTGACCCCCCACTGCTGGGACTGGAAAGTTTTGACGGGGGCCCAGGCAGATCTGGGAGGAGAGTTCTCTTGTCAGCCATAAGAACACAAGAGAAGCTATACTGGATCAGGCCAGTGGCCCGTCTAGTCCACTAGGTGCGCCAGCCCCCAGGTGGCAGCGGAGGATCCCCTATTTGGCAGGCTCCTGCCAAGGGGAGGGAAGCCCCCCTCCCAACAACCACCACCCGTCACAACGTCTCCGGCATGATGACATCGCTATGCCAGGAACACTGCACGCGATGACATCGCCCCTGCATGCCCAAAGATCTCCCTCCCACCCCCCACCAGCAAGAGAGGAGGACCTGGGAACCCTCCAGTCCAGTACTGTGTCACACAGTAGCCGAAGCCCAGGTGCCGTCAGGAGGTCCTCTTCCTCTTTCTTATTTATCCCCTTCCCATCTATATTATCAAGAATACTTCTGTTCTACTGACAATAGTTATGACTCAGTTTTGTAACCAGTTATTGTTGCATTCTTAAGCCTCTGTATTTCATATTTATCTTTGAATAAAATGTCAATTAACAGGAGGTCCCCCAGCAGTGGGGCCAGAAAACTCCAGAAGCCCTCCCACTGTGGCCCCCTAAGCGCTAAGAAGACAGAGCATCACTGTCCCAGGCAGAGTGCTCCATCTATAGGTAAAGGTTTCCCTTGCTCAAAAGCCAGTAAAATCTGACTCTAGGGGGCGGTGCTCATTCCCGTTTCCAAGCCGAAGACCCAGCGCTATCTGAATACTTTTTTTCATGGTCATGTGGCCAGCTCTGGGCTGGGAATGCTGACGTGCACAGAACGCTGTTACCTTCCCACCAAAGCGGCACCTACCGTATTTATCTACTTGCAATTAATTGCTTTCGGAGCTGGAGCCAGAGAAGGGAGCTCACTCCATCCTGCGGCACAAGGGTCTCAAACTGCCGAGCTACCGACCTTCCGGTCTGCAGCTCCGAGTCTTAACCTCTAAGCCACCGCAGCCCCACTCCCTTGTGGTTAATCGCCACTGATGGACCTCTGCTCCAGATGTCTATCCAATTCCCCCTTGAATTCGCCCATGCTTATAGCCGCCGCCACCTCCTGTGGCAGTGAATTCCACCTGTTAATCACTCTTTGGGTGAAGAAGGACTTCCTTTTACCTGTTCTAACCCGATTGCTCAGCAATTTCACGGAGTGCCCTTGAGTTCTTGGATTGTGAGAAAGGGAGAAAAGGACTTCTTTCTCTACCTGCTCTGTCCCATGCATAATCGAGGCAAAAACCTCGATCACGTCACCCCTCAGCCGTCGTTTCTCCAAGCTAAAGAGCCCCAAGCGCTTCAACCTTTCTTCATAGGGAAAGTGTTCCAACCCTTTTATCATCCTAGTTGCCCTTTTCTGCACTTTTTCCGATGCTATAATATTTTTTTTTGAGGTGTGGCGACCAGAACTGTACACAGTACTCCAAATGAGGTCGCACCATCGATTCATACAGGGGCATTCTGATACTGGCTGATTTGTTTTCAGTTCCCTTCCTAATAACCCCCAGCACAGCGTTGGCCTTTCTCATCGCAGTCAGCCGCTGGCCTGGAAAGCCTCAGGCAGCAATCTTGGGGGGAGAGAGGGGGGCGCCTCCTTTGGTGAAGCCTCCATGGCCAGGCGCAGCCTACCCGGAAGGGCCACAACTAGGCCTGAATCCACCCGCTCCGACCTTTAACCTTTGATTTTTAATCCCGACGGCCGAACCCCTAACTCTACCGGGCTGCTGCCTGCGATTGGCCGAGCCGTACCCAATGGTGATACCGAAGAGGCGGGTCCTTTGACAGCCAACCAATCGGCGGGAGGAGAAAGAGCGCCAAAGCCAACCGGCGGAGAAGCTCGCGACTTGTTTACGCGCAGCAAGCCCCGCCTTTGGGAAGCCTCCCCAATCGCCGCACAGAGAGGGCGCTGCAGAGCCAATGGAAAAAGCGGGTGGGCGGGCCGCGCGAGGTTGAGGGAGCAGCGCGAAAGCGCTCTCACCAATCGGAGGTCGGACAGGGCGGGTTTGCGTGTCTCGCGGCCAATCGCAGCTCGCGTCTTCGGAGGGGGCGGGGTCCAATGGCGGCGCTGGCTCCGGAACCCGGAAGCGGGGCGCGGAGCCGGGTGATGGCCGGGCCGCGGAGGGGCGGCGGCGGGGTGGAATTGGTGCAGCTGAACGTGGGCGGCCGAAGGCGAGTCCTGCCGGGGGTGCGGAGGCCCCCCCCGGCGCTCAGCCCTCCCGCCCGGGCTACCTGGCAGGGCTGTTGTGGGGGCGGGGCGAGCAGCGGCCTGCAGGGCGGAGAGACCCTGCGGGGGGGCGGGGAGAGTAGGGGGGCTCCGCTCATCTCTTTGCTTAATTCACATTTATACCCCGCTGTTTTTTCTCCTAATGGGGACCCAAAGCCGCTTACGTTTTACTCCCTCGTTCATCTTACCCTCACAACAACCCTGTGAAGTAGGGCAAGGCTGGGAGAGGGTGACTGGCCCATGGGTACCCAAGTGAATTTTAAGGGCATGAGCAGGGATTCGAAACTGGGTCTCCCAGGCCCTATTCTGACGCTCCTGGGCCACTGTACCAAGCTGGCTCTCTAGGCCCAGTCGGGCTCTGAGGATGATGTCAGCTGGTCCCAGAAGTTGCTGCCCCAACGCGGTGGGGAGGGGGAGCATCGCTGTGTGATGACTAGGGTGCAAATGCTGGCCCAGCCTTACAGCTCTCTTTTCTCCTCTCTCTTCTGCAGGTTCAGCACCTCCCGCCAGACCCTCACCTGGATCCCAGACTCCTTCTTTTCCAGGTGCCCTCCAGAGAGAAGAGCGAATGGTGGGGCAGGGGAAGAGGATGGGGGCTGTTGGAGGGGCCTGGCCGAGTGCTGGCAGTGGAAGGTTGCTTGGCTGCCCCCAGATAAGCTGGGGAGATTCGCTGCCCTCCTCATCCCCTGCTGTCCTTGCGGATGAAAGGCAGGGGCCCGAGATGGCCACAGGTCCCAGCACTGCACTTCAGAAGCAACCGTTGGAGTAGCTGAGGGTTGGCTGCCATTCGCTAGTGGCAGCCAAGCTGTGAAGCAGCATGACTGTTTCTCCTGCCCTCTCTGCAGATGCTTTTCTGGGGTTGCAGCTCTCGCTAAAGGGGGATGAAAAAGCCACACAGGGGTTGGGGAGGTGTGACTCAGAGCCATGGTGCCTGGCCTGGTGTGCAGAGGACCCCGATCTGGTACACGACAGGTCTGGATAGTGTTTCTCCTGTAGCTGGTGTTTCTGCCAGAGACCCACAAGAGTGGCTGCCAGTCAGAGGAGGCTGTCGTAAGCAGGATGGGCCTCGTGTCTGGTTCACTATAAGGTAGCTTTACGCATCCAGGGGAATGGAGGAGAGGGGGCCTCCCTCCGCTCTGCTGCCTGGTTTGTACTCCTAAGTCAGGCATCGCACCGTCATGTCTTAAGTGCCATCTGTCTGATTTGCAGCCTCCTCAGTGGCCGGATCTCCACCTTGAAGGATGAAACGGGTGCTGTGAGTACACTGTAAAGCCTTTTTCTCGACTCCACTAAAGCAGGAAGAGGAAGAGCGCTTTGGAGAGACTGAGGGCGTTAGGGCCATATGGCAGAAATCTCGGGTATCTGAGTGTGCTGACAATGGAGGGCGGTGAATCCCTTCCACCTTAGTAGAGTTTATTTATTTAAAATATTAACTGCCTTTCTAACTCTGGAACTTATGGCAGTTTGCAATATAAATAAAAATATATAAAAAACAATTGTAAAAACCTATAAGAAGTGAGAATTTTTTTTAAAAGATCAATTAGGACTGCTAATTAATGAAACTAAATTGAACGTAGTCCTAAATAAAACTGTCAGGAACTTCCTCCTGAAGACTGACAGTGAGGGGACCTGGCAGACCTCCCTGGGGAGGTTTTTTTTAATACTTGTGGGGCTGTCACTGAAAAGGCCTTCTCTTGTGTGCCCACCGCATGTAGTATTACTTGTGGCAGCTCTGAGGCTGGATGAAGGGTTGCCTGGCCTTGGTGTAGGATAGCATTTTGCAGTGGGACAGCTGGAATCTTAAGAAGCATCTGACTGCTAAGAGACCCCATGGGTGTGAACTCGCCCGGGACTCTTCTGCTGCACTCACTGGCTCCAGAAACTGCTCTTTCTCCTCCACCAGCTTGGCTCCCACCAGACCTTGGGCCCTCCCTTCCAGCCACTGGGCTGCCTTTGTGGAATGAGACCCACTTTTCTACCTGAGTGGAGCCCAGCACCAGGGTGTTTCTTTGCTCCTCATGGGGGAAATCTTGATGGATTGTAGCCTTCTGCAGAAGCCTTCTGCCACAGAAGCCTTCTGCAGGGAGTGGGTGTATCTACACAGAAGTGAAATGGGATCTAAGCAGCAGGAGTAGCCTTTGGCTAGGGCTTCTTCGGTGGCCGCTAATCACCTCAGCAGGACAGAGATAAAAACAAGCCCTGTTGTTTTCTCCCAGATCTTCATTGACCGGGACCCTGATATCTTCGCTCCGATACTAAACTTTCTCCGGACCAAAGAGCTTGACCTCAGGTATGATTGGAGAGCATGAGCTGGGGAGCGAGATGCATATTGGGGGGGGGGCGAGGGGAAGAGAAGCTGAGAGCCCATTGAAGGGCCTTTCCAGTCACCAGGCTGGGGGTGGTGATGGCCGTGCGGAAGGCATGCTTCCTGGCCTCTGTCGTGTGTGTGTGTGTGCTGTGCCCCGTCCAGTGGGGCTGCTCCGGGCTCGCTGTGTCTGGCTTCCCCTTCCCCAGGGGACTCAGCACCTCCTTTAGCCAGCTGCAGTCCTGTTTCTAGGCTTCCCGGTCTGAGGTCAGATCCCAGAAGGGGATCTCCTTTTGTGCAATGTTGGCTGCTTTCTGGTTCCTGACACCTCCAAATGCTGGTGGGGAAGGGGGCTCCGCTCCGCTCATTCCCCGGGCGGGCCAGTCGCAGAAGCTTGGGGGGGGGGGTGTCCATTGTGTGGCTTTTCAGGGCCGGGCAGGTGCTCGCCTTACTGTCTGTGTTGTGCCTCAGGGGGACCAACATCTCACTGCTGCTGCACGAAGCGGAATTCTACGGGATCACTCCGCTAGGTATGTGTTGTCAGGGAACTCTTGGGAGTGTGCTGGGGGCTGGGAGGCAGTCCGGGTTGGTTTCTGCGGCCCCTTGCAGTTGTGTCTGGGGCTTGTCCCTTCTCCTTCCTTCCAGTTTATCAGTTCAGCTGGGGGGTGCCTGCCAGTGAGGTCAGGGCTTAGAGTCCTCCCGCCATTCACACCATCTTGGTCTCGTCCTGCCCAGTTCACCGCCTGCAGCTGCGCCACGAGCTAGAAGAGTCGTCTTGTGGGAGCGTCCTTTTCAATGGCTACCTGCCCCCCCCAGGTGAGGAGAGGCCGTGTGCCTCCGTTGGGCCTGCAGCCCCGGGGGTCCAGAGGGGTGGCCAGGAATGGGGCTGAGGTGCAAGCGCAGCCCCACTCAGCTAGCCCTGTCCACCCCTCTCCTCTCTTCCACAGTGTTTCCTGCCAAACGGTGGAACCGCCACAGTGTCGCCGGGCCGCAGCTGGCTATCCGGTCAGGAAGCCTCTTGGAGCGGGGGCTCCTCGTGCGGCGGAGCAACACCATGCCCCCTAACCTGGGCCACGCTGGGCTGCTGGGGCGGCTGCTGGAAGAGAGAGGCGCGGGCGCTGGTAGGTGCTTTGCAAGGGCTGAGGCCCGTGTGGGCCGCCTGGCAGAGGCTGCTGGGGAGGGGGTGGGGGGTGGAATAGTTCTGTGGCTGCGAGGGCCTTGTCCCTGTGGCTGCACCTCAGTCCTCCCAGGCGGCGCAAGGGGAGTAGATAGCCACACTGCAGTGAGAAGCTCAGCAGGGCCGGGTCCCCATTGACGAAGGCTTGCGGGAGAGCTGTCGTGGCTTTGCAGGCCCCGGGAGAGAGGCCGGGAGCCCCTGTGGCTGCTCAAGTCAGAGGCCGTCACGGGTCTGTTTCTCCCGGGCCGTGGCAGGTAGGAAGTGTA
This sequence comes from Lepidodactylus listeri, assembly GCA_029233225.1. Classification (NCBI taxonomy): domain Eukaryota; kingdom Metazoa; phylum Chordata; class Lepidosauria; order Squamata; family Gekkonidae; genus Lepidodactylus; species Lepidodactylus listeri. The sequence continues at coordinate 43,803,681 of JARCFY010000020.1, forward strand.
CCAAGGAGGTGAGCTTTGGTGGGCATACAAGCCCAGGCAGGAAGGAAGGTGTGAGACTGTCCCAATACATATAGTCCACAACAGGTCTCCTTAAACAGATAGTCCTTTATTTGTAGAAAAGATCATGTTGGTCAGACACTTCTTCTGTTAGTAATGCTTAAGCTTTGACTTACAATCATAATTATACGGGATATGGAATATGGCCCAACTACCCTCTACCAATCAATACAGAGAATTCTTGGCGCCCAATTCTACTGGCCCAAGGTTCCCAAGGAAAGCGCAGCAAAATTAGATCTCAAGGAAAAATACTGTTGAGCATTTTGGGAGAATAGTTCCCAGAGAAATTAAGAAAATAGAATACATAACACCTGTGGTTCTTGTAACACATAACAGGAGGCACTTCCTTTCAAGGTCGTTAGCTGAGGAGGCTAGAGATAAAAGTGAATGAGTAATGAGCATGCGCAAAGCGAAGCGAGTGAGGCCTGCATTCCGGGGGGGGGGGGGGGTCAGTCCCCGATGCTGTCTCCCGGTCGGGACCCATGAGCATGGAATAAAACATTCAGACCAAAATGAGGCAAGGTAAACAGAAAGGCTTAGCCAGATGTGCCACTGGAACATTGACGCGGTCACTCCAGTCTCTGGCAGTTCACTCTGGCAGTTCACTGCCAGAGGGCATCTCTCTGACAGGGCAGGTGAGAGATGGTGTGGCCTCGCGGCGAGAGTGTCGGGCTTCATTCCGGTCCCTGCGCCGTCTCGGTGCTCTCTGGCCGGCCTGTGTTTGTCAGCCTCGGGCACCTCATGGGCGAGAGCCCGGGGTGCTGTCCTGAGCCCCTCGAAGGCTGTACAAGCATGCTGGCGAGGTAGAAGGTGAGGGTCCAGCACCCTCTGAAAGGGAGGGGCTGCTTCAGGGGGCTCTGTGTACCCTGCCTGCCGACTTGGGCTCCAGGCTGGGAGAGCAAGTGTTCCGGGGCTTTTTGCTCACAGTGGCTTCCCATGCATCTGCTGTATATCGCTGTCCCGTTCTTCCAGCCCAGAATTGCAGGCCAGTCTCAAGGGTTTTTCCTGTCCTCCTTTTTAACTTCACAGCAGCCCTGCAAGGTAGGCTGCAGGATGATGGGTGAGGAGGGGCCAAGGGAGCTTCCTGGCGGCAGCGGGGAGGGGGGTGTTGAGCCCTGCTCTTCCCAGTCGTAATCCCGTTCTCTGCCTGCTGTGCCCCACTTGGCGTTCTCCCTCTTTCCGCAGGCGCCAGCAGCGACCCGGGCATGGTGCGCCTCGTGTGCGGGCATCATAACTGGATAGCCGTGGCCTACGTTCAGTTCCTGGTCTGTTACAGGTAATGTTGCTAGTCGAGGGGAGGGGGTGTGGCCGCAGCCACGGGACCAGGACTCCCCCCGAGAGCTTCCTGCCCGATCTCTCGCCCACAGGCTGAAAGAAACCTCTGGGTGGGAGCTGGCCTTCTGCAGCCCCCGGCTGGATTGGGTCATTGAGCGTGTGGCACTGAACGCCCGGGTCATCGGCGGCTCGCTGGGTGACGATAAGATGGTGGCTGCCGCGTCCTGCAGCGAAATTCTCCTTTGGGCGCTGCAGCCTGATGGGAGTGGTGTGGAGATTGGTGAGGGCAAGGGGCACCATTCTGAGCTTTGAGGTGACCATAGAGCCTGGCCGCCAGCTGTCCTCTGCTCTGTGTCCTCTCAGTGGCCTTCCGGTGGCCATGCAGGCAGTCGGGCACTCAGGGAGCCCTTTCTGGGGAGCCGCCAGTGACTGAGCCAGGGGCTGGGCTCTCAGCTCCCCCTTCCCCCCCTCTGTGGGCCTTTAGAGCCCAGCCGGACCCTGGCCAGGGGCTGCAGTGCCTGCACTCAGCTCCTCCAGTCCAGAGGTTCGGGGGCTGGCCTGGGCTGGGCAGGGAGGGCAGCTGGATCTCACCCCGTCTCCTTTTCTGCCTCCCCCTGCTAGGTGTGTTCCGCTTGGGGGTCCCTGTGGAGGGCCTCCTGTTTGTGGGCAGCCAGCTCATTGCCACCAGCCACACGGGCAAGATTGGTGTCTGGAACGCCGTCACCAAGCATTGGCAGGTAAGGGGGGGTTGGGAGGGGGGTTGGGGGGGTTGGCCAGGGCCCTGGCATTCAGGAAGTGTCACACCCTGGGTCGACAAACCTCTCCGTGGCTGGGGCAAATCCATTTTGCCTGGCACATTGGGCAGGTGGCAAAGCGGTCCCTTCCCAAAACAAATCTGATCTGCCCAGCATTCCCGGAGTTCCTTCCAGCACACTGCTTCTGGGGGGGCTCTTCCGCCAGCACTCCCCCCCCCCCTCCCGCAGGTCCCCGGGTGCCTTGCTGCCCCCTGGGAAGCCCTTCTGCTGGCTGTGCTGTGGCTGGGCTTGGCCCTGGTGGCTGACCATCCCCCTTCCCTGCCCCACAGACTCAGGATGTGAGCCCGATAACCAGTTACGACGCAGCTGGGTCCTTCTTGCTGCTGGGCTGCAACAACGGCTCCGTCTACTATGTGGGTGAGTGAGGGGCGCCCAACAGCCCAGGCAGGCAGGGAGGTCGCTGGTGGTTTTTGCCCCTGCCCAGTCAGCTCTCAGGGGGGAGGGGGGAGGGAAAGGCTGGGGCTCACGGCCTGTCTCCCACCTGGCTTTTCCTCCCTGCAGATGTGCAGAAGTTCCCCCTGCGCATGAAGGACAACGACCTGCTGGTCACGGAGTTGTACCGCGACCCCTCTGAGGACGCCATCACCGCCTTGAGCGTCTACCTCACACCCAAGAGCAGTAAGAGCACGCCACGGCTACGTTCTGGACTCCCCTGCCCCTCCTGCTTGCTGAAATGCCCGGAACCGCCGCCCCCATCCCCCACCCCGGGCTGCCTCGACCTGAAGATCCAGCCCTGCCCTCCTGCCCTCCTGCCCGGCTTGGCTCCCTGGCTCCTGGCCCCCCCTTCTGGAATGGGACCCCTCCCCTGACCCTGCTCCCGCCCTCTCCCGCGCTCTCTCTCACACGCACACACATGCGTGTGCGTGGCTGACGGCAGTCTTCCCGGCTGCTCCAAGCTGTGGCCGTGCTTCCCGGCGCAGGTAACAGCGGCAACTGGATTGAGATTGCCTACGGCACCAGCTCCGGCATGGTGCGGGTGATTGTCCAGCATCCAGAGACGGTGGGCTCGGGGCCCCAGCTCTTCCAGACGTTTGCTGTCCACCGCAGCCCCATCACGAAGGTGATGCTCTCTGAGAAGCACCTGATCTCAGGTACAGTGGGCTTGAGAGAGGCTGGGGGGGGAGGGCTGTGAGCCTGGGGGGGGGAGGGCTGTGTCCCTCCATTGCCTTCATTGCATCTCTTCCCTCCCACCCCTGCAGTCTGTGCCGACAACAACCACGTCCGCACATGGACGGTGACCCGCTTCCGTGGGATGATCTCCACGCAGCCCGGCTCCACCCCGCTGGCCTCCTTCAAGATCTTGGCCCTGGAGTCTGGGGATGGCCAAGGGGGCTGCGGCGCCGGCACAGACATCGGTAGGTGGAGCTGGGTGGGGAGCGCAAGGCGGCCTCTTCTTGGCCTCCCACCTCCCGGCCTCTGGACTTTGCTGCCCTCCACCCCTTGCAGGCCCCTTTGGTGAGCGAGACGACCAGCAGGTGTTCCTCCAGAAGGTGGTGCCAGACGCCAGCAAGCTGTATGTGCGCCTCTCCTCCACAGGCCAGAGGTCAGTCCGTGGCTGGAGACGGGGGAGGGCAAGGGGAGGGAGGGCGGCATCCAACCCACATCGTCTTGGCCACCTGCAGCACAGGGGGTTTCTGGCTGTGTTGCTGGCCGCTTTGGGGGTGGAGGTCGGGCTCCGTGAGAGGCTGAAGAGCTGCTGGAGGTCAAGGCGCAGCGAGCTGGAGGTGGTGCTGGGAGCCATGGCGGGGCTGGACGGAGTGCCGTCAGGGGCATACCCCCAAAGCCCAGCCCCCCATGTGCGTCGGGGACCTCTGGAGGGCCAGGGATGCCCTGCCGGTGGTGGGGGGAGTGAGCCCCAGGCTCTGCTGAGCAGTCTGGTGCCTTCCTCCCCCCACCCCAGGATCTGCGAGGTCTGCTCTGTCGACGGCTCCCCCATCACAGCCTTCATGGTGCAGGAGTGCGAGGGGTCCAGCCGCATCGGCTCTCGCCCGCGCCGTTACGTCTTCACTGGCCACGGCAATGGCAGCGTCCAAATGTGGGACCTCACTACAGCCATGGAGATGCTGGAACGAGCACCAGGTACTGGGCAGGGGGTGTGGGGGTGTGTGGGGTGCAGCCCTGGGGCTGGATGGTCACTGGCCGTTCCAGGAAACCCCAGTCCTGCCTGCCAGTTTGGTGTAGTGGTTAAGTGCGCGGACTCTCATCTGGGAGAACTGGGTTTGATTCCCCACTCCTCCAATTGCAGCTGCAGGATGACCTTGGGCAAGCCATAGTTCTGTCAGAGCAGTCATTCAAAGAGCAGTTTCTTCAGAGCTTTCTCAGCCCCACGTACCTCACAGGGTGTCTGTTGTGGGGAGGGGAAGGGAAAGGAGTTTGTAAGCCGCTCTGAGACTCCTTTGGGTAGTGAAGGGCGGGGTATAAATCCAATCTCTTCTCTTCTTTCCCCCAGATGCCGGCGGTCTCTCCGAGGAGGAGCTGTTGGAGGAACTGGGCCACTCTGACCTGGCGCTCATCCACACCCCGGAGCCACCTGCTGTGAAATTTGCCACCCCCACGGGTACCCCCTGTGCTGCCAGCCCCTCCAGGTAGATGGGCACCGGTGTGTGGGGTGAGGAGGAGTGGGAGGAGGTGCCTGGGCGCTTGCTGCCTCTTGGGGGGGGGTTGGATGAATTCGGGCTTGTGTGACTGTACCCTGGCCCCTGGAGGGAGGGAGGGAGGGAGGGGTGGCTGCTGCACTGGGTTTGGGAGCCAGATGGTTCTGCGGAGCCTCACTGGGGGTGGGGGGCTGTTCCCCATCCCCTTTGCAGCTCTGATGGTGCCCCCCCTCCTTTCTCCTGCAGCCTCCCGTTGCCCGCAGCTGGTGGGGTCCAAGAGAAGCCGGCTGTGGGGTCCCCGGCCCTTTCCTGCCGCTCAGCCCAGTCCATCCCCGGCACCCGCAGCCAACCAGCAGGCGTTGACCGGTGGCGTGTGGGTGGGAACTTTGTTGAGCGATGCCAGGAGCTCGCCCAGCCAGAGGGCCGTTGGGCCAGCCGCTCCCAGGAGGTGGGGGCCAAGGCCAGACCCAGTGGGCACTCTGTGGGTGCTGGAGACCAAAGGCCACCCAGCAGTGGCCCTGCCTCAACAGAGCCGACCTTCCTGCTGGGCACACCCAGACGACCACTCAGCGAGACCTCTTTCTGACCTGCCTGCTCAGGTCCCCTCGGGCTCTGCATCTCTGTGAGGTGTCTGTGTGTGGGTCTCTGCTGCCGCCCCCCCCCATGCCTCTCCTGCCTCCATGAAACGAGGATGCTGGGGGAAACCCCCCCCCCGGGCCTTACCTAAACCAAGCCCCATTCCCTTCCCCACAGACACATGGTATATCCCATGTGCCTTCTCCAAGCCCCCCAGACTGCCAAACCACTCAGGGTTGTTGCCCCCGGGGCGCATTTCTCCGGGGTGGGGGGGGGGGAGGACTTTTCATAAGAGTTCCTACAACCACAGGGGCCCTGTTGCTGCAGAGACTTCCCCGGGGCTCCTTTCCAAAAACCAAAGCCGCCTGTGAGCAAGACCGACCCACTGTTACTGTCCTCCTTTTTGTAGCAATAAACTTGGAGGGTCAGCCCCCCTGGACGTCTTCCTGGAGTCTTTGGGGGAGATGGTCGGACAAAGGGCACCCAGGGCCGGGAAGCCCCCGTGAGTGGGGGAGAGGCTGGTGGCTCCACACCCACTGAGGAAGGGAGGAGGGTGGGAATTCCAGAGCGTGGCTGGAGATAGACGCCCGCTAGCTGCACACAAGGAGATGGGAACTGCCCAAGGGGGAGGAGTGGATACCTGTAGACCTGGCCGGGGGGGTGGGGGGTGGGATGGACAGACGGACATGGAAGAGCAGTACCCCAGAAGGGTGTCTGCCGCTCCCAGCGGTCCCTGCCTCCTGTTGCTCAGCATGCCCACTGCCCTTTGCCATCGGCCACGTTGGCTGTGGTTTTTGGATTCTGGACTTCGTCCACTGAAAGGAAGAGCTGCGCGCTCCAGGTCTGGCCTCTGGAAGCAAACCTGGGCAAACAGCGGATGAGGAAGGAGCACCGGGCTGCCACTCGTGGCTCCTTCTCTGTTCCTTAAAGGGTGTCGGTGGGACAGGGAGAGCAGCGGCTCCTAGCCAGAAGCCCTGAGGTTTTTGGAGGGCCCAGGCGAGCAGGGGACTGGAAGGCGGGGCATCCATTGGGGGGGGGGCTGCTGGGCGCTGCTGGGGCTCTGGAGGGGAAGGGGTCCCTGTGGCTTTGAAGGGGCTGCCAGGAGTGGACCCTCCAGAGCTAGAGCAAGCCTGCCGCTGATCCATCTCCCCTCCCGCTCCCCCCTGTAGCGGGCTTCATTCTGGAGGGTTCCTGCCTGAAAAGCCCAAACTCCTTCCTGAGAGGGGAATTCTCTCGGGCAACAAGGGCTCTGCGTGCCTCCATTTCCCCTCTGGTGAAGACTGTGGTGTGGGTTGCCCTCCCTCGGTGCATCTCAGTCTCTGTGGCCTCCCACGGCTGACGCCCGGGCCTGATTCCGCACCTTCATCCTGGCATCAACACTGCTGTGCCTTCACAGAAGCACATGAGATGGGCACGGGGAGGGGCTCAGCTGTCACGGAGCCAGGCTTCACTGTGGCCCCTCCCCTCGCCCCAGAGCCTTGGGCTGCCCGTGCCTGTCGGGGGGCTTCCCCCTTCCCTCCTCCCACCCGCCGGGCTGCATTTTCTGAATGGGGACAAACACACCCCCCAAAAAGAGAGTGGCGACCTCCTCTTCCTCTGGGGGGCTCAGCTGCCACTGCCGTGGGGTCCAAGGGCAGGGGTATCTGCCAGTGCCTCTGTGCCACTGCCCTTCCGCGGATGGACTGAGATGCCCCTGCCTGGCAGGCGGTGTTAGTGCGGGTGTGGTGGGCTGCCCAGATCAGGCTAGTGGATTTCCCTCCCCTTCCAGGGACCCTGGTTCCCTAGAGCCTGAATGCCCCCTCCCTCCCTCCCCAGCGCTTATGTAACAGGGGCCTCGGAGTCACCCTGAGCCAGCTAAGCGCCGCTCTGGAGCACATTCACACCCTGCCCCCCCCCCCCGGTTTATGTAATCCTGACAAAATGAAGCAGATGGGGGGGCGCAGATAGCCAGGCATAATGGGGGGTGAGGGGCTCTCGGTGGGGACGTGTCCGGAGGGCCTGACCCCCTTGCCTCCCCAGCAGCTGTGATTCCCACCCACCCCCACCCCCTCCTGCTTTTGACCAGGGGTGCATGGAGAATGGCAGGGGCCCAACGCCCTGAGCTGGCTGGGCTCTCTCGGAATGTTGGATGGCTCTCTCCATCATCTTTCTCAGCCATCATTTTGAGGACTGGCCCTGAAGTTTGATAATAAAGCTTCTGTGCTTGTGCAGAGTGCCTTTCCCTTACTGTTGGCTAACCAGACCCTGTAGGGAGAGCCCAGCCTGGAGGCCTTGCACGTGGAGCCAGACTTCCTCCCACCACACACACTGGGCAGAGGAGCCCCCCCCCCCTTTTGGCTTTCATTAGCCTGCCCAGCCACACAGCGGGGCGAGGGGGGGGGTCACTGTGGAAAGAGGCCAAAGCTGCCGCCTCCTCCCCTGGGTTCCTTGCCTACTAGCCTGGCTGCAAATAACAATGCTGCTTAGCAAGCTGTGCGCACCCTAAAATGAGCAGCGACATGGGGCTGGCATCTTATCTCCCCCCCCCCCAGCCTGTAAGGAGGAATTGGGGGGGGGAGCAGGAAGGTGCAGGGCAGGTGGTGTCAGGAGCCCACACGCTTTGGGCCCCCCTTCCCTCCTTTGGGGGCGGGGGGAATGCCCGCCATCTGGTATCATCTGATCATTCACTTCACATGAGGCACCTGCTAGACGATGAGAGCATCGTGAGTGGCTGTGGGCGGGGGGGGGGGGTATCAGTGCCCATCAAGGGTGGTGCCACCCCCAGTTCTGACAGGCCGTACCCCCCTCCTCCCTTCCTCCTCCATCTGGGAGACACCCCCCCCGCCCCGTCTGTCCGTCCGTCATGATGCAGAATGTAACTCCTGGAGGCGGTTGCCTAGCAACGGGCTCCGGCCGATGCAGAGGCACTCGGCTGGCGGGGGGGGGCACGAGAGCCCCCAGTTCACACCAAAAAAGCATCGTAAGGCAGAGGAGCCGGCGAGGTGCCCCCTGGAGCCCCCTGCCAGGGCTGGGGTAAGTGGAAAGGGGAGGTCTGGGCGGCTGCCAGACAGAGATGGGAGCCAGGGTGGCCCTGCCAAGGATATGGGGGGGGGGGGCCGAGGAAGGGGGGGCTGCCATTCCAGGCTCTTCCATTGCACAGCTGGCGGGGGCGGGGGGAGGGCCGAGGCGTAGAGGAGAGAGTCGGCGTGCTCAAGAGTGACAGCCCCGGCTGGCAGGCCTCGGATGGAGCACGGTAGTTGGGGGGGCTGCGCCCCCAGGCGGGAGTGCTCCCCACACACAGTGCCAAGGGCAGGCCGCTGCTCTCTCCCTCTTCCAGGCACCAAGCACGGAGTGACCAAGGCCACGGGTGCCGGCTGCAGGGATGCTGAGGCTTGAGAGCCACACCTTTGCCAAGGCCCCTGCGCAGGTACGGAGGCCAGCACGCAAGACGGCCGGGGCCGGGGCCGGGGGGGGGGGGAGCAGGAGCAGTGCTACGCAGCACCACCCCCAGCCTTTGCGGGGCAGAAGGGGGCACTCCCTCACTCGAGCGCAGCAGCAGCACCTGCTCTCTGTCTGTGAGGCTGGCATGCCTGTGGACTCGGCCCAGGGCTGCAGCAGTGCCTCCCCTTGCCAATGCATAGGCTTTGGCCTCTGCCCCGTGGAGCACAGGTAAGGAGGGGAGAAGGTGGGAGGGGGGGTTGTGGACCAGTTAGAGAGAGAGAGAGAGAGGGCCTCAACTCAGGGCCATCTGCCCACCTTGTGTGCTCCTTGGGTGTGTCATCGGCGTCCAGAAATACGAGACTTGCAAACTTCAATGTGAAGGCAGACCCACGGCACAAGAGAGGTCCTTCCTGCCCCTGACTCCTGGCACACTGGTGCTTCCCACACGGGGGGGGGGGGGAGTTCTGGTTCCTTCCTTGCTGGCGCAGTGGCAAGGGGGCCTCCGCATGGCAGGTTCCTCCTCAGTCTTGCTGCCCCGTCCCCCACAAGGGCCCACGCCCCTCCCCTTGACCACCAGGGCTTTTGGGGATTTTTTGAATCAGCACATGAATATTGTTATGGCACAGTTACACATAAGTTTCTGCAAAAGCTTTCCCAATATCTAAAAATAAGTCCATGTGCAGCTGTCGTCCACAGGTCGTTTTGGTGTCCTGAACATAACTTTTTGCAGATATAAGTTACAGCTTAAATCCATAGAGAATGCAATTACAAACTTTAAGAGCCTGTCCTGTTGCTTTGGCAAACCCCCCGCCCCCCCAATCTGGCTTCTTATTCCATTCATCCTTGAGATTTGGCATATGGTGTTTATGAATCAACATCAAACAATTATAAACAAATATTGTAGGTTTTGTTTTCTGTGTTGATTCAGTTAAAGTTTCTAGGATCTGCCATTATAGTTGTTATATTTTTGTTTCTGCTTTATTTTATTTTTTTCTTTTATATCAATTGCTGGATTTTGAGTTTTTTTCTTTTAGTTTGTCTCTCAAAAGAAATGTTTTTAAAAGGATATTCTTATATTGATACGATGCTGTACTGATACGCAGAGCAGATTCTCTGAATTCCCAGCTTTCATTTGAAAAAAATAAGCAAGTCTCTAGCCCCCAACCTTGCGGAGATACGCATTTATCCTTATATCTCCACAACGGAAAGGGTAGAGACTTTCTTATTTTTAAGTCACAGGTGGGAATTTGGAGAACCTGCTACACCTGTCCTTACAACAATTTACAAATTCAACAATAGTCTAGTTCCAGGTTTTAAAGACAATAAAAGCCCCCTGCTGGCCGGGAAAGGGAATGGCCGCTGTAGGGACAGAGTCAGGGAAAATGGCTGCCACATGGGCCAGAAAACCCAAACTTTCCCACCACTGGTGGCAGCCTAGGGTTGCCAGCCACCAGGCAGGGTCTGGAGATCTTACTTTTACAACTGATCTCCAGCTGACAGAGATCAGCTCCCCTGGAGAAAATGGCTGCTCTTAAGGGTAGACTCTATGAAATTGTACCCTGCTGAGGTCTCTTCCCTTCCCAAACCCCGCCCTCTCCCGGACCCACCCCCAAAGTCTCCAGGTATTTTCCAACTCAGAGCTGGCAACCCTGTGGCACCCATCCAGGCCTTACTGTGGCCTTCCCCAAAACTTCAGAGAAAGGTCAGAGAAAAGCCAGGAAACCCCAGAGGTGCACAAATGGACCCAAGATTCTGTGGGGAAGCAGGGATCCCCCCCCCCCGGCTTCTCAGGCCCAAACAGCACTGAACTTGGAGCAGATGGGAAGACCCTTCCTTCCATCTTTCTTTGTTGGGGGACAGCAGTTTATTCACTCGCCCTCACTTTTGCACACTTGGGTCCCGTCCCGCGTCCCCCCCACCCCAACAAGCCAAGCGCCCCGTTTCCCCCCTCTTGCTGTTGCTCCAGCTTCAGAGGCCCGGCTCTCCTGCTGCCCCCTCACTGTGGACTGCAGCTGCTCTTGTGCCCCCTGGCTCTTAAGCCGCCGCATTCTCTCCGCAGCCCACCGCGGCCTGAGGCTGCCTGAAGGGCACTGAGGAAGGGCTGCCGTGCCGCAGGAGGCACTCATGGGACTCCCCTCCGGTTCCTGATGCAGTGTGTGGTAAGTCTCGCACTCTCTTCTCAGGCCCCGGGCGGGGGGGGGGGGGTCACCATTTCTACTTCTGCCTTACCCAGGGGAAGCTGCTTCTGGCTACTGGATCTCAGCTGCTGCCTCTTGGCGCACAGGGTGGCATGCGCACCTGTGGTCTGGACCCTGGGTGGCTAGAATGGGTGGGCTTTCCCTCTTCCCCGCCAGTGGCCTGCCATGCTGTGTGGAGACGGGGGAAGTCTGGATCCAAGGCAGGGTGGCGTCCCTAGGCCAGGCTGGGCCTTCTGTCCTGAAGGCATGGGGGTCTGCAGACAGTGAGACTTCAGGAGGCAGCCACACTCCAGGGGAAGGGGCCAGGGGCAGATGGCAGCACGCTCGGTCTGCGGGAAAAGACGAGGATGTAAAATGTCTGCCCTCTCCTGGAGTTCAGGGTATTCGGAGATAATTGTCCCGTCTCCAGTTTAAAGTTCTGAACCGCTCCCTTCTCTGAGCGTTATCCTCACCAGCCAAGCGACAACAGAGACGTCAAAAGGAGCTGGACAGATAAGACCCCGTGAAGGGGCCACTTCACCACTTCACTTGCAGCGGCAGAATGGTTCTGAGTGAGTTCTGTGTTGAAGCCGGTGCCAGCCCAAAGCCTTCAGGGAGTTAATGATCTTGACTGAAAAAAGACACAACTCTCTTTCTTAGGCAAGGTAATAAAAAAATAGAGAGAAGGCCAAGTTAGCCCTAACATCACTGAAAGACTGCCTGCAAGGGAAATCAAATCTCCCAGCATCTCTCAAGTAGGATTCCATAAATGAGCTCAAATTTTAAATAACTATCTTAGAATGCTTTAAAAAGCCTAGGAAACCCAATACAGAGAGAGAGAGTGGTGTGTGTGTGTGAGTGAGAGAGAGAGAGAGAGAGAGAGAGAGAGAGCTCTCACCCACCTCCTCCGATGCTCCGTTCACAGGAACCACCGCAGGGGCTCTTCTGCATGGCACCCACTGCCTTAGGGGAGTCCCTGCAGTGGATGTAAATGTGGTGATTCCGCAGCTAAGTGACTGGTTCCCAGGATGGCGCCATGCGATGGTTCACAGGTGTGCCGGGATCAGATCTGATCACGCTCCTCAACTGCACAAGGAAGGTGTAGAAGGGCCGTGCTCAGCACTTTACTAACAATTTAAAAAAAGACACCAATTCTCCCCCCCCCCCCCTTCATCTTCATTAATTGGTAGTCAAAGATCAAGGGCCCTGTCCTTTCAGCCTCGTAAGGCTGGCTGCTCCCCTTCCTTGTTTCTCTGACGTCTGGCCCCAAGGGCCTGCTTGCCCAGCATCTGGCTCCTCCCGGCTCTCATCCAGGGGGTACTCCCTCCCCCCCCCCCCGAAGCAGGCTAGGGTGGCCACAGCGGTCCTGCTGCTGCCCAGCTGTCTCTGACCCCCACCCCCACCCCCAGTGAGCCTGCTGGGATGGCCACTGAGGCCTCCTCTTCCTCCTCCAGGGAGGGTTCTTGTCCTAGGCATGGTGTGGCGGTAACGGTGCTCCTGAGACAGAGGGTGCTCCGTTCTCTCCACCCCAGGCAGAAGGGGATAAGGTTACAGATCTCTCCCATGCCCCCCCCCACACACACCCCATTCTTTTTTTCTAAACTGAGCAGCTGCAGACTCTGTAGCCTTTCCTGGTGGGAAAGGTGCTCCGGCCCCTGGGTCATCTTGGTGGCAGAATTCTGCACTCCCCCCAGAACTGCCCACGGGCTTTGAAATGTGGCTTCTTTGGCTGATTTCCCCACTGGCCTTAGAAGGGCATCTCTGGGCTCCTCTGTTTCGGTCCTTCAGGACCCACCCACCCACCCCCAGCAGCTCTGACATATGAGTCAGGACATCTTGCACAGCGAAGGCCAGTGGGAGAAATTCCTGATTCTCCTGTAGCAAACCTTTTTTGCTTCTCTGGGGATCCCCTGGTCGGCTTCCTGTCTGTGACGTGCAGTGCGTGGACGTTTGTGGTGTTGATCTGAATGTCTTAGCGACATGCGCCTCCAGTTCTTTCTGGGGTCAGATTGTCAGCATGCATTTGTTTTGCAGGAGTTTGTGCTCTCATCTCTCCTCACACAGTGCATTCCCAAAGGAGGCGGCTTGCCTTTCCCGGCCCCCTTGGCAATGCTCATTCTCCCTGCTGGCATCCCCACAGCATTGACAGTGCCTTCCCTCACATTGGGGGGCGGGGGCGGGCGGTCCCCCCCCCCCCCCCCAGCGATTGCACTCTTCAGGGCGTGTGGCAAACAGCCTGCGGGGCTCTGAATCCACTGAGAGGCCCTCTCCCCTTCCTTGTAAGGAGGTCAGTCAGCATGGGAGACATTTCCTTTCTTGAAGTGATGGACTTTGGGCAAAAACTGAGGCTGACTTGTTCAACCTTGTGGTCAGTTTGTGGGCTCCGATCACTTTCCAATTGTTTGGAAATGTTTTTAATTTTATTTGGTATGTATCTCCAGACTTCTTGGACACCCAAAGGTGGTCCTTATGGCAATTCACAGCAAGTAGAAACAATTTCGTTTATACCGTCAATGTCAGATCAGCCAACATTCTCTCAGAAATCCCAGGCAGCATCTTACAGGGCCCCCCCCCCCCCCGGTTTCAGTCCCATTTGAAGGCCTGCAGGCCAGGCGTGGTGCCACCCTCTCCCGGGGGGGGGGGGGAATGCTATAGACTGGTGAAGTGGGGGTGGGAAAGCTCCCACCCAGCTGCTCCTCGGTTTTGGCTCCCTCTCAGTGGGAGGGGCCACACATTGATCTGAAAACTGGGGAAGGCCGTCCTCTCCAGAGAGGTGGCAGGGCCTGTCAGTCCAGTGCGCAAGGAGGAGGGGAGGGGTCTCTCGGCACCCGAAAGAACAATGGATCTAACGTGGCACAAAGGCTCCTGCAAGCTGGGTCCTGCTTCGTCCGACACATGAAGCTCATCTGCTGGGGGCAGGTGAGGGTGTGCACACCTGTGGGGTAGAGACCCAAAAGGCAACCTGTTGGGTCCAGTGCCCGAGGAGGCCGGGCAGCACCCTTTCCGTGCCAGGCTGAACTGCCTCTTGAGCAAGCCCATGCTGCAGGGGCAGGCAAGGGCCCCGTGAAGGCTGAAGTTCTTCCAGTGCTGTGGTCCCCTCCTCTGTGGCAAGGGCTGCGGCGGAGAGCTGGAGCCCCCCGCTGGGCCTACAAAAGGTCTCGCTTTCCAGTGAGGAGGAGGAGGAGGAGTTGGGGGGAAAGGAGGCAAGCCTGGCCCTGGAGCCACCCTGCCTGCGGAGCGGGTTTGCAGCCCGGGCAGAGTGCTGCTGTGTGTTGGGGGGGGGGTCTCCCAGGTGCCCCCGGCCTCCCAGGCCTCATTCTCTTCCTCCTCAGCAGGTCGACCTGAGGCTACGGCTTGAGAAGCTGGACGTGACGATGGTGCCCGGTGCTGCAGGGGCAGGCGAGGGGCCCGACTCCCGACGGCCAGAGGAGTCCAAGGAGGACCGGGAGGAGCGGGTTCTGGCCATGCTGGGCATTGTGGGCACCATCCTCAATCTGCTGGTCATCATCTTTGTCTACGTTTATACCACCATCTAAGGCCTGCCGCCCACCTGGGTGCCCCCCGCCCCCTGAGCCTGGGCCAAATGCCGCCTGCCCAGGGACAGCACCACAGCTGGGCCCAGCCGGATTGCTCTGGCCAAGGGGCCCCCTCCCCCCCCGGAGAAGCTCTCTGCTACCCACCACGGTTTTGCCACTTCCAGGAACTTGTGCAGAGCTGCCCAAGAGAGACTTGGCCTTCCTCCTGCCCACTGCATCTGGGAGAGGGGCCGTGGGGCAGGAGTGGGCAATGATGGCTGGGCCAAGGGCTTTGCAGGGACATGCCAAGTGACCAGCCGCAGAGCGTCAGCCGTTTCAAGGCAGCCCCACGGCAGGAGAGTCCCCTGCCTGCTCCCTCCAGGGGCTAGCGGGGGGGGGGCCTCCGGTACCCTGGCCCCCCCCTGCTGAGGCAGCCAGTCAGGGCCTTTGTCCCCCCCCCACACACACCTTCCCCCACCAACAAGCACAATGACTCCTTCTCCAGCGAGCTCACACTGCCAGGGAGGGGGAGGGCTGTTTGTGGCACTGACCACCAGCTCTCTTGGAGGTGGGGGGGCATTCTCCCAGTACAGCTGCCCTCCCCAAATGTGACACCAGCCCCCCCCCAACTGCCAGCACCACTCCCCAGGTGGGCACCTACAGTCTTCCCTGCTGTCAAACCAGCCCCCCTGCGGCAACTGCCCCCCCCCGCAAGCATGGGGGCTCCTCTGACCAAGTGACATCTTCCTTGTACACCCCAGCCTTAACACCCCGCTCTCCCTCCCCAGGGAGGCAACGTGGGTCAGTTCAAAGAAGATTTGGGGGAGGGGGGGCTCACCAAGCCCCTTTAAAGTGCTTTGCGAGAGCGGGCCCTGCTGAGACACCAGGAGATGTTTCCTGCTCCAGTTCCTGCCAGTCACCTGGCCAGGGGAGGGGAGAGCACGACCTTTGACCTTTGGCCAGTCCAGCCATGGCCATAACCTGCCACCCAGCTGGTTTCTCAGGGGAGGGTTGGAATGGGCATGGCCCCCAATCCATGCCAGGAGCCGCAGGGCCTGTGGTCTCTCTGGAGCTGGGCATCTCTTGCTGCCACCCTCCAAGCACAGGAGGCAGGGGGGACCCCCCACACACACCTACCTGGAAAGGGCCAAGATCCAGGACCCCGGGGTTTTTTAAAACAACAACACAGAAGCAAAACAAAAAACCCACCATCAGAACACCCCCCCCCCCGTTCTTCCAAAACGGAGAGTTTTTGCTACAACCAACCACTCAGCCCCCCCCCCCCCCGCCGCGCAGGGGTCTCACCTTTGTGTGCCAAATGGGTGGGAACGCCTAACTCCAGCGGAGCGGGACCCGGCCTGGGCTTTTGTGATGCCTGCCGGGTCATTGTGACATTTTATATGCAACTGAGTTTGAAATAAATACAAGGACTTATTTATGGACAGAAAGTGGTGGTCTGCCCATACTTTGCCCAGGGCCTTTGGGAGGGCATGGCTACACTATGCCGGGGAGGGTGGGGGGGGCTCAGGCTCTGCTCAGCACCAGCTCTCTCTCTCTCTCTCTGGGGGTGGGCAGGTGGGACGCTCTTCCCCACCCAGCCGCCAGAGGGAGGTGCTCCTCCTGCCCCACTGCAGCCAGGGTGGCAAAAGTGTGGGAAGGGTGGGTTCATTTCCAAACCACCCCCAAGAGTGTCCCACCAGGGCCTGGTGCGCACTTCCACCCCAGACCTATGCATGGGGGTCTGGGTGGCTTCTGCAATCCTCTCCTTGGAGGCCCCTGTACTGGGGGGAGGGGAGAGAGAGAGCTCTCCGCCAGAGCATTTGCTGGCCCTCAAACTGGTGCTGCGGTGGCCCAGGTGGCTCTCTTGGAGCTGGGGGCTGCCTGGGAAGTTCCTCAGTTTGCCCCCCCCCCCAGAAACTGGGGCCCCCACTGCTCTCCGGCACAGGGGGGAGCAGCTGGGAGGCTTGTCAGGAAGGAGGGAGGAAGAGGAGCAGCTCTAGGAGGGCTCTCTCAGCACACGTTTGTCCAGCCTTCTCTGCTTAAGAGATCCCACGGGTGCAATTCTTGCTTTGGGCATTTAAGGCATACCATTGGGCATGGAGGCATCTAGCAGTGGCTGTGTGTGAAGCCAAGCAGGGCCCACGAGACTGACGGTCCATTTAGCTCTGCTGGAAGGTCATTCAGTGAGGGCAGCTTGTCCGGAGCCTCCCCTCCCCCTCCCGTGCTGCAGAGGGAGCCCCCCCCCCAAAAAAATGCATCCTCAAATCCAGGTGCAGGTGGGCAAACAGTTCCTCACAAGCCCTTCCATGGAAAAAGGCCCCTCTGCAGACAGAGGTGCGCAGCAATCAATTGTATCAGGTACCAGGCAGGTGACAGGCAGTGTTCCCTCTAAGCTGGGTTAGTGTGAGCCAGGTCACAGTTTTTTAGCCTCCAGCTCACACCTTTTTATGTCTTAGCTCAGGAAGGGTGGCTCCAGAGAGCAAGCTAATTCATGCAGCAGCCAAATCACCTGCTGACAGCTTTAATGCCGGCAGCTCACGAAGCAGAATTTTTGCTCACAGGACTCCATGGGAGGCAGCTGAGAGGGAGCATTGGTCACTGGGAACACAGGAGACCAACAGTCAATCCATGGGCTGAATTCTTGTGGGCATATAGCATCCAGGGTACACCCCCCACAAAAAAGCAAGGATATTTACAAAAAACAAGAAACGGAGCTTGACCTTCTTGTGATCTGTTTCCCGGATTTGAACTGTCCGAGGGACTTTGTGTGTATCCCACTTCAGGGATTCCTCAAACGGCCCTGCAGATAGAGGCCGGGAGAGTTGAGGCTGAGAGCGGGGGGCGGGGGGGGGGTCCGGCCTGCCACCTTCTAGGCAGGGGGGAAACTGGAGGTCTGGGCTTCCGGCCTGGAAAAGAAGGGGTGGCCTGCTGCTGCTGCTGCTGCTGCACCCCTCAGAGATTCTGGCCACAAGGCCACGAAGCTCAGCATCCAGCTCAGTGGGGGGAGAACGTGCCACCAAGTCACGCCTGACACATGGCGATGACCCCCCGGAGCGCATGCGCGTCGGTGTTCCAGGCACGAGATGAGCAGAGGGGGTCTGCCAGGGCCTTCCTCAGCATAGCCCCCCCCCACACTCCCCGTCTTCCAAGTCGTGACTGCGGACAACCTTGCTTGGCTCCCATGCCTGAATGAACTCAGGCCCAAAGTGGGCTACCGGGATGTTGCCCCCAAACCACCACGTCTGGTTTTGATGGGGGATTTTACAAAAAATGAGAGGGTGAGCTAGAAAGAAGGAGAGAGAGAAGAGATTGGCTTTATACCCTGTCCTTCACTCAGAGTCTCAGAGCGGCTGACCATCTCCTTTCCTTTCCCCTACCCACAACAGACACCCTGGGAGGCAGGGGGAGGCTGAGGGAGCTCTTTCAAGGACTGCTCTTGAGAGAACAGCTCTGAGAGAACATGTGACTGACCCAAGGTCACCCTGCCAGACATGATACGACTCTGCTTAATACTCTCAGGGTTGTTGGTGGCAGGGGGAGGGGGCCGCTTAATTTTGGAGAGAGAAGGGAAGGGGTGACGGCACCAAGAGGAGCCTTGGAACCTGGGGGCCAGCTAGAAGGAGCGCAAACGACTTGCAAACCGCAGAAACGGCACAGGTTTATAAAACTAAGCATGTGGTGGATAGAGAGAACCTTTTCTGCCCTTCCCAGCACTTTGGGCATGCAATGAAGTGGACGGGCAACAAATTCAAGACAGACGAAAAGAAGTACTTCTTTATGCAACAAGTAATTAAATTATCAGATTCACTGCCGGTGGACGTAGGGATGGCCACAAGCACAGATCGCTTTAAAGGGGGATTAGATCAACTTTTGCCCTCCTGACCTGGATGGCCCGGACTTGCCCGATCTCATCAGATCTTGGAAGTTGAGATGAAGAAGAACAGATTTTTACACCCCGCTGTTCTCTGCGCTACGGAGTCTCAAAGCAACTTAACAACCACCTTCCCTTCCTCTCCCCACAATAGTAACTTAGAAAGGGAGGTGAGGCTGATAGAATTCAGAGAGAACTGTGACTGGCCCAAGGTCACCCAGCAGGTTTCATGTGGAGGAGGAGGAGGAGGAGGAGAGGGGAAGCCAACCCCAGATTAGAGTCTGCTGCCGCTCGTGAGCACGGCACCACACTGGCTCTCTCAGCTCGGGTGAGTCCTTGGATGGGAGACCACCCAGGAAATCCAGGGTCGCTACACAGAGGCCGTCAAGGGCAAAAAGGCCACCTCTGGCCATTTCTTCTGCTGACCTGGATGGCCCAGCCTGGCCCGACCTCATCACATATCTGAAGCTAAGCCAGGTCCACCCTGGTTAGTATGTGGATGAGAGACCACTCAGGAACCAGGACTTGGATGAGAGACCACCCAGGAAGCCCAGGGTCGTGCGGCAGAGACCGGCAATGGCCAGGCACCCCTGCTTGTGTCCCGGCCCTGCCCTGGATGGTCCAGGACCAGCCCTCCTCAGTACCTGGACCGCAGACCACCAAGACAGTCCAGGGTGACGAGGCAGAGTCAGGCAGCCACGGAATAACCACCTCTGAACGTCTCTTGCCTTCCAGATGCAGCAGGGTTGCCATGAGGTCTATTTGTGGTGGCTACTAGCCATGGTGACCGAAGGAAGCCTCCAAAGCCAGAGGCAGTCTACCTCTGAACCCCAGTGGACAGCATCAGGGGAAGGCCTCAGCTGGCCACTGGGTGAGAGAGGATGCTGGGTGAGGTGGGCCCCCTCGTGGGCCTGATCCTGAAGGGCCCCCTCTGCTTGGGCCTGGGCAGGCGGCAGGCAGGCAGGAGAGCAGCTGTCGGCCAACCTGTGGGTGTCGCTTCAGGGCACCTTCCAGGGTGAGGCCCAGTTGGCTTTTGGGCTGATAGCCCTTCAGGGCAGCAGTCCGGCCAGAACTTTCCTGGGAAGGGTCCCTTCTGCTGCCCCCAGCCAGTCTCTCTTGGCCTCTGAGGTTCCTGCCACCCAAGTGTGTTGGCACCTCCTGGGGGATGGCGGAGGCCACTGATTTCCACTCCAAGCTTTCCCCAAGTTGGCAGAAACACGCTGCGGGATTCCCAGCCTGCCCTGCGACTGGGAAAGGGAAGGAACGCCTCTGGAAATGGTTCCTCTGGGACAAAAGTTGTTTGGTCCTCCTTCCTGTTAACGCCAACCTTACTGGCTTCACAGCTTGATTGGGGGGGGGGGGGGGGAGGGCTCACCAGGCACTTTGGCAGAATGGGGCCCACAGCTGCTTCTGTCTGCAGAGCCCCTTTCCCCGTGGGGCGGGGGGGGGGGGAGAGCTGGTCCAGGTCAGTACAGAGCACCAGTGAGAAAGTGGTGGAACTGGTACCTCCCCACCCCCCCAACACAGTACCTGTCAGTTCTCAGCTGCCTTGTCCCCGGGGTGGGAAGCTGCGTCCTGGGGCCGGGGGGGGGGGGGAGTCGGACCTGGGTCTCTCCCGGTCAGTCTGGTCTCCCTCCGTCGGCTGGCAAGGGCTCCCCAGGGACCTTCCGCGTGCAAGGCAGGTGTGTGTGTGGGGGGGGGGGGGGGACATGAGGCCCGGGTCCGAGTGTCTTGTGCATGGCGGTGTGTGTGTGTGTGGGGGGGGTTTCCTCCTGAGCGCGAGGGTAGCCTAAAACTCTCTTTGGGATGAAAATCCCAACTCCTGGGGGCGAGTCCCTTGGTAGCGGGTGGCTTGGGTGGGGGGCGGACTGCTTTCCAGGGGCTCGCACCGAGAAGGAAGGCGCCCCCAGACGGGCAGGGCGCCGGGTGGCTCGGCGCGGGGCTGGGGGGGGTGGCCCTGAGGAGGCGCCGAGGGTTTCGGGGTGGTGCCTTTCGGGTCCGGCCTGCGCGGCTGGCTCTGCCGCTCGGAGCGCCTCCGGAGGGCTGCCATCGGGCCGGGGGGCTGCGAGGACGCGGGCGGAGGCGAGACGCGCTGGCGGCCCCGCCCCCCCGGCCGGAGGGAGCGCGCCCACCCCGACGGCACCTGCGCCGCGGCCGGAGCCCCTCCCCGTCCGGCGGCCGGTTGGCTGGCGATTGGCTGCGGACTGGAGGGGCAGGCGAGCCGGGCCGGGCCGGGCGCCCATTGGCGGCGCGCCCAACCAAGCCGGGCCAGGCCAGGCCGTGCCGAGGCAACCCGACCCCGTCGCTGCTGCTGCTGCTCGCGGCGCGCCCCGTCGACGGCGGCTGGTGCGGCGGGCAGGATGCGGCCGTCGGCGCTGAGCGCCCTCTGCCTGGTGGCGCTGCTGCTGCCGCCGCTTGACGCCCACCACGGGCCGCGCCGTCCAGGGGGCCCCGGCACGCTCCGGCCGGCCTCTCCCTCGGCCCCCGCCGGGCCCCCTGCCGAGCAGAGGCGTCGCAAGAGCCTGGCCGGGCGCCCCCCCAAAGCGGCCAGGTAAGGGAGACTCTAGTCTCTCTCCCCACCCCCACCCCCCCGGTTGGAAGTGGACGGCGGCGGCTTCCTCCTGCCTGCCTGCCTGCTCCGGAGGGAGGGGGCGCGGATGGAGAGGCAGGGGCTCGGAGGGCTGGCCTCGGCCGGCGTGGCCCCGTCTGCTCTCCTCGTCCCCTGGCGCCCCTCCGGACTGCGCCCCTCCTCCGCCTCTCTCGGGGCAGCCAGAGCCCCCCCCCCTCCCGGCCGCCCCCCTGCCGAGGTTGGGGCAGAAACCTTGGCCGTGGAATCGGACGGGGGAAGGGGGGGCTGCCCCTCAGTTCTGAGGCGGGGGGGGGGGGGGGAGGGCGGCAGCCCTGACCGGTAGGTTCTTCTCCGGAGGAGGGGGAAGGCGCTTCTCATATGCTCCACGACGGAGTTCCGCGCCCCGTTGTCGCCTGTCTGGCCCCGGGGAGCGAGTTGGAGAAGTCCCCCTGCAGCCCGCGGAGTGGGGCATTTCGGACAGTTCCTCTCCCCCCTCCGCTGGCCTATGGGAGTGGGGGGTGGGCGCTGGGGCCGTGCTCCCCCCCCCCCTCTTCCAAAAGCGGCTGCGAATCCACTTAGTAACTCAAGCCTAGTCAGGG
The DNA here is from genome assembly GCA_029233225.1 of Lepidodactylus listeri. Lineage (NCBI taxonomy): Eukaryota > Metazoa > Chordata > Lepidosauria > Squamata > Gekkonidae > Lepidodactylus > Lepidodactylus listeri. The sequence goes on from JARCFY010000020.1 coordinate 43,825,149, forward strand.
CAAGAATGTCAGGAATTGCCGGGGGGGGGGGAGGTGGAGAAAAGAGGAGCCCGGGCAGTGTGTGGGGGTGGGGGGGGGGTCGAGGCTGCCGGGGGAGCAGTGGCTGAGGGACAGCGGTGGTAGGGGGCCAGGACAGGAGGCTCCTCCTCGAATGCGTTCGGGGCGGGGGGGGGGGGCAAAGAGCGGGCCGGGAGGGAAGAGGGCGGCCTGGGAATGGGGGGCGGGGGGGGGGGGGCGGAAGAAGCATCCTGTCTTGTCCAGAGGAGACATGCTGAGGGAGGCGACCCTTCTCCGCCCCGTGAGGACCACCCACTCCTGTTGCCCTGGCAAAGAGGGCTCTGGGTGCAGGCCTGACCGGGAGAGGTGCTGGGGCTCAGGACAGCCGGGAACTGGCAGGTTTTGAACTAGAGGCCTCTCCCCCGCCCCCCCCCCCCCCGACATTCTGTGCATGGCCAGAAGCAACTTTTGTTTTTTGGACCTGCATTTATGGCATTTCCAAGCCTTAAGACACCCCCCCAGGTCCTCCTTAAAGGGGGGAGCATGGTCTTTGCACAAAAACGTGGCTGGCTGCCCCTGGCTGAGCGGGGTGGGGGGGTAGGGGTAGAGCCAGGCCAGCGGATTGTGAGAGGGGTGGGAGGCATGGCACCCTTTCTCTGCACCATCTGCTAGAATCATTTGGGGAGGGGAAGAGGGTCCCAGCTGGAGCTGCCGATGACATCAGAGACAGAGTGGCTTGTGGAACAGGAAGGCGCCCCCCCCCCCCCCATGGCTTGGCTTTCTCCTTGCACAGCCCCCTCCCCTTGAAGAAATAGGAGTGGCCCCGCAGGAGTGCTGGCTGCTGAGCCGGCCCACAGCCCAGTTTTCTCTGCAAGGTAGGAAGGAGTGCGAGAGCTGACTCTAGTGCAAATCCCCCCCCCCCGCAGTCCTCACTCTGCCCCCCCCCACCTCTCTCTCTAGGCCCAACGTCTGTGGCGATGTGTGCTGCCCCGGCTGGTCCTTGGCCCCCAAGACTGGGAAGTGCACCAAAGGTACTCCGGGTTTGGGGAGGGGGGCGGCAGGGAGCTGGGGGAGGCCGGCTGGCGTTGGCTTGCTTGGTTTCTGCGCCTGCAGCCTGGCTTGGAGTTGGGGTCTGTTGGCCCTCCAGCCTCGGGGGGGGGGGGCGGGGAGGTCCAGAGAGGCTCAGCGATGTTTGTGCCGCATGTTCCCTCTCACAGAGGGCGGTTGGCCGGGGGGGGGGGGGGTTGGTTAGCTGAATCTGGCTGAAGGGGAATCAGGCAGAATCGTGGAGGACCGCTGAAGGGAGCCTCCATGCACCAGGGCAGTATATCTGTGACAATATCAGGTGCTAAGGTGAAACCACGGGAGGGGAACGTCCTAAGAGCCAGGTCACAAGAAAAATGCTCACCTTGGCGCAAGGCTTTGTTTTTTGAAATGGGAAAGAAAAGCAAGGGATTTGTGCTCTGCACATGCTCAGATACTTAAATGCCTGCAAGCATTCCATTCACCCCTCTCCCCAAAATGTAGCCTGCTTCCTCCCCCAAATTTGTCAAGTCTGTTGCAGAACGAAGTTTGAGTCTGGTGGCACCGCTTGGAAACCAACAAAGTTTCATTCAAAGTATAAACCTTCGTGTGCAAAACGCTCTTCTTCAGACAAAACAAAAATACATTTTTATTCCAGTTTCTTCTGAAGAAGCGTGTTTTGCACACGAAGGGAAGGTTTACACTCTGCCTGGGACTTCGTTGGTCTCCGAGGTGCCCCGAGGGAGTCTCTCTCAAACTTTGTTCTGCTGCTTCAGACCAAGGCAGCTGCCCACCTAAGTCTCTTGCAGTTCTGCTCGCGGCCTGCAGGTGGCAGTCACAGCCAGGACGAGGCAGCGGGGAGGAGGAAGTCTCTGGGGGGGGGCTTTAAGTTGCACCCCCAGAGGAGCAGGCAGAGTCCGATTGCAGGCTGCATATGTCCCCACCTGCTTTCCTGCAGGCAAAAGAGATGCAGGAAGCAGGCCTCCAAGAAAGGGATGGGGTGTAGGGTGTGATGCCGGGCTGGCCAGTCACCTGTGGACTGAAGGGGAAGGGGGGCTGGGGGGGGTTGACTGACCATGTCCCCTGTGCTTCTCTCCCCCAGCTCTCTGCACCCCTCGCTGCCAAAACGGCGGCCAGTGCCAAGCCCCCCAGGAGTGCTCCTGCCGCCCAGGCTTCGTGGGCCCTCACTGTGAACACCCCCAGCCTCCCCCCACCTTGGCCCCACAGCCCCGGCCCTCTCTGGCAGTCCGCTGGCAGCCACTGACGTGAGTGGTCCTGGGAGGGGCAGGGGGAGCTTCTGAGCATGCAGGACTGGTGGGGTCAGGGTCTCCCCTGAGCTGAAGGGGACTGAGGGGAACCTCCACCGGCAGAGGCACTGGGCCTCAGTCCCAAAGACAGGAGGGGACATCAGGGGAAGTCCTCATCCTCTCTGCCCTATTCGTTGAACTGTCAGAGAAACTGGCTGGCCACAGTGTGAGAGATGGGATGCTGGACTGGATGGACCCTCCCTGGTCTGACCCTGCAGGGCTCTTCTAGGGTTCTTAATATCAGGGGAAGGCCCCATCCTCCCTGCAGTGTTCCCTCTAAGCTGTGGAGTCCTGTGATCAAAAATTCTACTTTTGAGCTACTGGCATTACAGTTGTGAGCAGGTGATTTGGCTGCTTCATAAATTAGTTTGCTCTAGAGCCATCCTTCCTGAGCTGAGACAAAAATGTGTGAGCCAGAGGCTAAAAACCTGTGAGCTAGTTCACACCAACTCAGCTTAGAGGGAACACTGCCTCTCTGCCCTGTTATCGGCCCTCCAGAGGAACTGGTTGGCCACCGTGTGAGATGGGATGCTAGTCTAGAGGGACCCTCCCTGGTCTGACCCAGCAGGGCTCTTCTGAGGTTCTTGTCAGGGGAAGGCCTCAGCCTCTCTGCCCTGTTGTTGGCCCTCCGGAGGAACTGGCTGGCCACTGTGTGAGACCGGAGGCTGGACTGGATGGACCCTCACTGGTCTGACCCAAGAGGGCTCTTCTGATGTTCTTCTCAGGGGAAGGCCTCGGCCTCTCTGCCCTGTTGTTGGCCCTCCGGAGGAACTGGCTGGCCACTGTGTGAGACCGGAGGCTGGACTGGATGGACCCTCACTGGTCTGACCCAGCAGGGCTCTTCTGATGTTCTTCTCAGGGGAAGGCCTCAGCCTCTCTGCCCTGTTGTTGGCCCTCCGGAGGAACTGGCTGGCCACCGTGTGAGATGGGATGCTAGTCTAGAAGGACTCTCTCTGGTCTGACCCAGCAGGGCTCTTCGGAGGTTCTTCTCAGGGGTGGAAGGCCTCGGCCTCTCTGCCCTGTGGCTGGCCCTCCAGAGGAACTGGCTGAGGCCACTGGGTGAGAGACGGGATGCTGGACTGGACGGACTCTGCCCTGGTTGGACCCCTGTGTGAGGCAGGAGGCTGGGCTAGAGGGACCCTCCCTGGTCTGATCCTGATGTCCTCCAGGGCCAGGGGGGCGCAGAGGGAGAGTTCCTGAAGCCATAAAAGGGCAAAATTGAAGTGTGACTTTGGGAATGGAAGCACCAGCAGCTGAGGGCCTTCCCCCTCCCCCAAAGGGAGCCCAAAGTTTAGCTGCAATAAAGCAAGTCCAGAAAGCATCTGGGGAGGTGGGAAGATGGGGAGCGTCTGGAGCCCCCGCAGGAGGCCGGGCCGGGAGGGGGAGCCGAGGACCATGAAGTGGGGGGAGTCTTTGCAGCTGGTGGTGGTGGGAGGTGGCAGATCTTTGCCCCAAAGCTTCTTGCTCAAGTCTTTTTGGACCTGGGAGCTGGTGGGGGGGGGGGGGGGGGCATGGGACGAAGGATCCCAGGAGGGTCAGGCTGGGCACCCCTCCCTCCTGTCCCTGCTTGGGTGCTGGCAGAATTCCCGGTTGACGCCTGAGGTGCTGAAGGCCTTGCTGGGGAAGACTCTGCCCATGGGGCTCCCTGCCTTGGAATTTTTTGGGGGGGGGGAGGCAGCCTGGACTGGGGCTTCTCGAAGGGGTTGGTTGAAGTCCGCGGGCTAAGCCAGTTTGGCAGTAGTCAAATCAGAGAACTGCCCCCACCCCCCGAGGGTGGCAGCGGAGGAGGAGGGTGCTTTGGACCCCTTCTAGGCAAGCGGGGCAAGAGGCTGTGGATGGCGAGGGATGCCGATTCTCCAGGCAGTTCCCCTGATTGGAGGAGGGAAGGCTGCTCTCCTGATGAGGAAGGGGGAGGGATCTGGAGACGGGACAGGCTGGGGTCCTGAGGAAGGGAGGAGGGCTCATGGCCTCCCCCCTCCGCTCCCCTGACCCTCTTTGCAGGCTTTCAGAACTCCAGGTTGTCCTACGGCGGAGGAAGGCCTTGGATCCCACCGAGAAGATGGCCATGATCCTGGCACAGCACCTAGCGTCCCGACGTGGTGGCAGCTGGCCCAGCTCTCCCAGACGTGCCCCCGTGACAACCCAAAGGCCCCACGGTATGGGGGGAGGGGCAAGAGGCAGCATCTGGGTGTGTGTCCGTGTGTGTGTGTGTGTGACCTTGATGGAGGCCAAATATGGGCCTGACTCTTTGCCTGCCTTTGGGGGAACTGGCAGATTCTCCTCCACACACACACCCAGATCCCAAAGGCAGAGCTGCCCTGCATGGACGGGCGGGGGGGGGGGGGCACAGCCACGGCTCTTCAGCCTGGTCTCTCCAGAGAAGGCCTTTCTGTCCACACACTTCCCCCCCCCCCCCCCAGTCTGTGCAGCAGAACTTCCTGCCCTGCAGAGCCAGCGGCCCTGGGCAGAAGGGCTGGGGCAGATCTGCAGGGTGGGGGAGAGAAGGACGCAGGGCTGTGACGTTTGGGCTTCTCTCCCCCCCCCCCCCCCCCCCCCCGCCTGCGATCTGAGAATGGCTCCTGTGTCCAGCAGGGCCCCACCCCACTGGATCCGACAATTGTTCCCAGCTCCCTCCCCCTCATCTCTCCCTCCCCCCCCTGAGTTTTTCCAGATGATGTCAGGATGTGCTGGGAGGGAAAGGCTGGGGCAGCTGCTCTGCTTACAGTCTTGGTTCTCCCCACCCCCACCCGGGGAGCCCACTGGGACCCCCCCCCCCTTCTGGAGCTGCTGCGCTAGATGCTTTCCACCTCATCCGGGGTGGGGGTTTCTGCCCCCCTCAAGCCTAGTCACTCCTGAAAGACACGGGAGACCTCTCCCTCCCGAAGATCCTGGCTGGGGGGGGGGCGGTGGAGTGCAGGAGCTGAGTCTGCCCTGGCGGGGCCCCCTTCCCACCCCTTCCTGCCGCCTTGTATGGGCATGGGCCTCCCACCCACCCACCCACCCACCTGGGGGTGATGGCTTGCTGGCTTGCTTGCTCGGTTTCTTGGGCGGGGGCTTTTGTGCAGCTGGAAACAGCTGGTCAGTGGGGGGGAGGTGCCATCTGGCAGACATCCAAGGCAGGCATCTTTGAATCTGTCCGGTGAGGAGGGTGAGCTGGGGGGGAGAGGACCCTGGGTTGGATCTTTGCAGCCAGACCTTGGTGAAGTGGTCTCCCTGTTGCCCTGAGCAGGCCCGGGGGGGGGGGACTGCTGTCCTAATGGGGTGGGGTGAGGAGAGCTGACCCCTCCTCCACTCTTGCAGAAGCGGTCTGCACACTGGGATGTGGGACAGTGGCGGGGTGGTGGTGGGGGGAGCGGCACACTCTTGCTGAGTTCCGTCTCTTGTGAACAAGTGCAGGAGGAGGGTGGCTCGGAAGCCATGGCAAAGCTTGGTGACTCGTGGGGGAGGGTCCATGTGCCGTGGGGCGTGTCTGCTCCCAAATGACAGTCCTCCCTGACATCTGGAACAAACACTTCCAGGGGGTGGGGGTGTCGGGGACCTCCAAGGAGCCTGTTTTCTGGCTGGCATCTCTTTTTTCTGGTGTGTGGGGGGAGAGGGTTTTCAGGGCCCTGGGCCAGGCGATATCCGGACTGGTGGAAAGCAGCCGAAGAGTTAACATTCCCGGCTCTGGTCCCTCGTAAACATTGTGACTGGCTCGGAGCCCACCCCCACCCGCCCACCCCCCCCACCGCCCGCCTGGCTGGCTGCTTTCAATTAGCTGGTGGTTCGGTGGTGTCTTGGGCGCCCGTCCTGCCGCTGTCTCGCTGGGCTGTGGCTCCCCGTGCCGCTGGGGGAGATGCACCCTGGGGCCCTCCTCCTGACCGTGGTGGCAGGGCTGGTGCTGAGCTGGGGCCAGCTCCCGGGGGGTGCGCAGCGGGTCAAGGTGCTCTTCACCCCCATGGTCTGCCGGGTGCATTGTCGCGAGGGGCAGTGCACCAACCGGTGTGAGCGGGGCAACGCCACCACGCTGTACAGCGGGGAGAATGCCCGGCCGGCCGAGGGGGCTCCCGGATTCCGCGTCTGTGAGTACTGGGGGTGACTTGGGCGCAGCTGGGCTCTGGAGAAGGGGGCACGCTGCTGGGGGTAGTGCGAGGTGAGGGTGCGGCGGGGAGGGAGTGTCCCAGCCACAGCGTGGGCACTCCTCCGTCCCTGGGCTACAAGGAGGCTACAGGGCAGCCCACCGCTCCACTCCTGGGCAGGTTCTCATGTCCCCATGGGTGCGCACCTTCTCTCCAAATCCTGGGACACAGGGCCACCCTCTGAGAGGGGCAGACAGCAGATTTGAGATTGCTCCGTGTGAGGGTTGTGGACTGGCGGAACTCGCTGCCTTCAGAAGTGTTCCTGCCTGGCGGCTGAGCCCGCTTTCTGGCCAAGAGGCTCTCCAGTTGGCCTGCAGCTACAGTCCCGGGCGGGGGGTGGGGTTGTCTCCCCCGGGGGGGGGCTCTCGGCTCCCCCATGGCTTCTGGCTGGCCGCTTGCGGAAAGAGAGCTGACCTCTATGGGCTTCTGCCCCCTAGCTGCCCTGCGCCAGCCACCCACCTACCGGGCCCTGGGCTCCCCACTTGCCCCATGGCACAGAGGACTAAGAGGCCTTCTGTCAGCCTCTTGCTGGCCTTTGCCCTCCAGAGTGCCTGTGGGGTGGGTGGGGGCTGGGTCTTGCCTGCTGAGTCCCTCTTGCCGCCTTGCACTGCAGCTGTGGAGTGCTGACTCTGTGCACGGGATCAAGGCCACGCGACTCTGTGCACGGGATCAAGGCCACGCGGGCATGTGTGCGTGCGTGTGTGCCTGAGAGCGTGAAGGGGTTTGGGTGAGGTGCCTGTGCCAGCTGATGTTCAGCACAACATGCACTGAGAAGGCAGAGTGGTGAGGCTGGGGGCAGACCTCTGGGCGGGGGGGACGGGACGGAGTGCAGCCAGAGTTGCATAGGTGAGTAGTGGGCCCGCACCCAGACAGGTGGGGAGGCATGTTGGGTCGAGGGGGCCAGGGTTGTGTCTCTCCTCCACCCGCCACCCCCCACCCCCCACTGCAGAAGCCTCCAGCCCTCCTCCCACACCCCCAGGCTGCCTCCGGCCATTGTGTCAGGGCTTCCTTCCAGACCCGGATTCAAGCGGAGCGAGGACTGTCCCGCTCCGGGTAAACAGCAGGCTGGCTCCCTGCCCCCGCCAGATGGGACCGGCCATCTTGGGCCTGTGGCCAGGGGGCCTGGCTTCCCTCCCCAACTCCAGCGGGGTGGTGTGTCTGTTGGGCAGGGCAGGGCAGGGCAGGGCCCCCCTCCTTTCCCCTGCACGGCCATGGGCCCCCCAGTCCCAGGAGTGCCACACAACACCCTTGGTGCTTGGATCAGCTCCACTCTCTTTTCCAGTCCTGGGAGCTCTGGGTCCGGGGGGGGGGGGGGATCCGGGCAGTGCCTCTTCTGCGTGCAAAATGAGCAATGAGACTGCCAGGTTGGGGTCGCAGAGACCTTGGTTCAAGACCCCCCCCCCAACCCGGGCAGCTCACTGGGTGGCCCTGGGCCCCCCTCTGCCTCTGCTTCTTGGCCTGGCCTTCCTCACGGGGTTGTTGGGAGGAAGTGGAGGAGGGGGAGAACCCTTTGTGCAGCTCCTTGGAGGAGTGTCTTGGAGAGACCCAGGCAGCTGAGAAAAGTTTGTGTGAGAGAGTGTCTTCGAGAGGGTGCCTCACGGAAGGGGGGGGCGTGCATAGGGGAGGTTTTCCTTCATTGTGGCTGTTGGGGGGAGGGGTCCCAGAGGCCTGGCCTGTTGGGACTTCCTCTCATCTGCTGCCCTCAGCCACAGGCCACCCGTGTCCAGCTCTGGCCAGTCCGCTGGGCTCCCCCCTTAGCAGACAAGCAGGTCCCCTCCCCTCTCCTCCCCCCTCTCCTCCCCTCCCCCGAGCCTGATGCTCCATCCCTGGGACCATCAGCTGCTGAGGCAGCCCCACTCATAGAAGCCCCCTTTACCCCCCCCCCCATTCAGCACGCAGGCAGGCAGACTCCAGTGGGTGAAGGCGGGGGGGGGGGTGCTGGTCCACCCTTCCTGCTCCTGCTGCTCCAGCCAGGACAGATCTGAAGGCTGCTCTGCAGGGACTTGGCAGGTGGGTTTGGGGCCAGGTGGCTTCTTGGCCTTTCCCGGCTCAGCCATTCGAAGGTTGCCTTCTGACCCCAAACAAGAGGAGCCCCCGCAGAGCTCTGTGTGGGTCATCCTGCTTGCTGTGGCATTCCAGGGAGCTCCATGCTGGGCCCCCTCCGAAGCTGCTGCTTCCGGGCGAAGGGGGACGGGACGGACGGACGGTGGCTGTTTGGTCTCACCTGTCCTTTGGGATCCTGGCAGCCAGGCAGCCAGCCGGGATGGGGAGCCTGACCCCCTGGTCTGTCGAGGGCAGCCCAGGGGCTCTCGGGAGTCTCGCGCAGTGGACTTCCACCCACCTGCTGCCTGACCCTTTTAAGGGGAGGTGCTGGGGACCGGACCGGGACTGTCTGCCTGGGAAGCAGGAACTCTCCCAGTGAAGCACAGGCCCCGTGTCCCCCTCTCTGAGGGGAAGCCCTGCCCTTTCACACCAGCCTGGCTGACGTGCAGGCCCTCCCCCCACCTCCTCCTTATTCCCGACGCCACCCCAACAGACATGGGCACAGCCAAGAATAACCGAGGCTGTCTGGCCAGTCGAGACTGGGCCTGGGATTGTGCAGTGTGTGGACTTCCCTTTCCCACAGGAGGTCTGGCTCCATCCCGTCCTCCTGGGCCAGGCACAAGGAAGGATGCGGGGGGGGGGGGGGGAGCAACCGGACGGTGGAGGCGCAAAGGAGTGTGGGTGGAGTCCGGTCCTCTGGCACTGAGCAGGAAGGTGGTTCTGGGCCTCTGAGGCCTGACAGATGAGCCTCCCCACTCCCCATGCAGACTGGAGGGCCAAAGGGTAGCTGGGCAGTCACGTCGAGGTCTCCAGCAGGGCGGTGCTGCAGCACTCACGGACAACAGGTGTGTGGATCAGATGGGCCCTCCTCACAAGACCCCCGTGTTTGTTTGTTTGTTCGCAGCCCACTTTCCTTGCTGAGGCTCAGGGCGGGCTACAGAATATGAAATAGTGCCATCAGACACCACAAGACATTCCGTGGACACCACAATGGGACTAGGAATACAGCTAAAAAGGCAAATGCGATTTTGGGCTGTATCAACTGAAGTACAGTGTCCAGATCATGCAAAGTGATGGAACCACTTTTCTCTGCTCTGGTTAGACCCCACCTTGAGTACCGTGTTCAGTTTTGGGTACCACAATTTAAGAAGGATCTAGACAGGCTGGAACATGTCCCAAGGAGGACAGTGAAGATGGGGAGGGGTCTGGAGACCAAGTCCCGTGAGGAAAGCCTGACGGAGCTGGGTACATATTTAGCCTGGAGCGGAGACAACCGAGAGGGGATATGAGCACCGTCTTCGAGTGCTTCAGCCACCCTGAGGCTGCTCCTGCGGGGAGGGCAGGGTACAAATCAAACTAAATAAATTCTTGAAGAGCTGTCACATAACGAGGGTGGGGCTGAGTTGTTTTCTGTTGCCCCAGAAGGTCGGACCAGAACCAGCGGGTTGAAATTAAATCAGAAGGCTTTTTGGCTAAATATCAGGAAGAACTTCCTGACAGTTGGAGCGGTTCCTCAGTGGACGGGCTTCCTCAGGAGGTGGTGGGCTTTCCTTCTTTGGAGGTTTTGAAGCAGAGGCTGGATGGCCATCGGACAGCCATGATGATTCTGTGAACTGAGGCAGATCACAAGAAGGGAGGGCAGGAAGAGTCACCGCAGTGCTTAGTTCTTGTGGCCCTTTCTTACACACCAAGGGAAATGCTGGTCGCCACTTTGGGGTCAGGAAGCAATTTTTCTCCAGGCTGGTTTGGCCAGAGATCCTGGAGGTTTTTTGTCATCTTCTAGGCATGGAGCAGGGGTCACTGGGTGTGTGTGGAGGGGGAGGTATTTGTGAATTCCCTGCATTGTGCAGGGGGTTGGACTAGATGGCCCTGGAGGTCCCTTCCAACTCTGTGATTCTAAGTGGATTACAAGGTAAAGGCAATGCAGTAAAAGGAAGGCAATGGAGACAATAAACATGGCATTAAACGCCGATCCCTTCTATGAGCCACCTTCAGAGCTGTTCCATTCTGCTGCCGTTTTTGACCACTTTTTACAAGTGACCCCCTGAATGCCTCGGTGTTGCCCATCGGTGGGGGCCACCCGGACCTCCTCAGGGCAGGCTGTTCCACAAGGTGAGGGCCACCAGTGAGAAGGCCCACTTGTGGGCAGCTGGCAGGTAAGCAGACCTGTGGCAGTGGAGCCTGGCCGGAGAGGTGGTGGTCCCTGAGGGCCCTGTCCCCGTGCACTCTCCCCTGGAGGGCTCCCAGGCCAAAATGAAGAGCCCTTGCTCCCTCGCCTCCTGAGGCCGGCCACTCCCCTCCGGAAAGGTGTGGTGTGTGGCAGAGAGAGAGTGCTTCACCTGTGCGTGAGCATCCTGTGAGCCTTCCTCTGGGTGCTGGCAAACACCCACTGGACCTTTCTGGATCTCCAAATCCAGGTGTCTTTGATCTGAGCACAGGGCTCCTGGCCGACCCAGTGGACCTGGTCTGGGGGTGGGGGGCACACTGGGGATGAGTCGCTGTGTGAAGCTGTCGTAGCAAAAGCAGCGGAGGCCTCTGACGACTGACGGACGAGGGCCTGAATTGTGGCACATCTCTGTGGCATTCTGTGGGGTCACCATCTGTGGCATCCTTCCCTTTCCGATAAGGCAGGGAGTGTTCCTGTTGTGCCTCAGAACGACGTCTCTCTTGGATGCAGAGGCTGACTTCCCTGTCTCTGGTCCAGACTCTGGTGAGGGAAGGGGCAGGAGGAGCCAGCAGTGGATTTGGGGATCAAGGGGGGCTGGGGTTCAGGGTCTCTATGCCAGGCCACACGGTGGGAGATGAGTGGGAGTCAGAGCTCTTGCTGTGACTGAGTGGTTTCAAGCCTCCTTGGAAATTTGAGGTTAGGCCACTTGTTGGGATGCCAGTTTTAAAAAACAGAAGGAGCCCCCCCCCCCCCCCCCCCGGAAGCCTGGGAGCTACAAGTATGGGGTCTGGAGTCAGGCTTGCTGAAACTGAGGGGGGGAAAAGGCAAGTCCTGTGTTGGCGATTGTTAAGAAAAGGACTGAAAATGGCCAATATTGTAAGGCCCCCGTATAGATCTATGGTGCGGCCTCACTGGGAAAACCCTGTACAGTTCTTGTCACCGTATCTCAAAGAGGACATTGCAAAGCTGGAAACAGGACACGGAGGGGGGAGCCAACACAATGAGGGGGTTGGAGCACCCTCCCTCCGAGGAAAGGCTGAAGAGTCTCTGGGACTTTTCAGTTTAGAAAAGAGATGACGAGAGGGGTTTATCAAATTATGCATGTGGTGGGGGAAGTTGACCAAGAGAATTTTTTCTCCCTCTCCCAAAATACTAGAACTTGAGGCATCCAAGCTGATGGGCAGTAGGTTCAGGACAGACAAAAGGAAATACCACTTGACACAGAGAGTGATTCAGATGTGGGATTCGCTGCCAGGGAGGGAGTGGCCAATGAGTATAGACAGGATGAGAGGGAGATTGAACAGATTGATGGAGGATACATCTGTCAGTGGCTACTAACCAAGGTGATTAAAGGGAACCTCCGCATTCAGAATCCCAAAGCCAGGAGGTAACATTGGAGGAAGGCCTCAGCCTCTCTGCCCTGTTGCTGGTTCTTCAGAGGGACTGGTTGGCCATTGTGTGAGACCTAGATGGTCAACTGGTCTAATCCAGCAGGGCTTTTCCTACCTCCTTTTCAGGAGAAGGCCTCAGCCGCTGTGCCTTATTGTTGGTCAGCCAGAGGAACTGGTTAGCCCCCATGTTAGACAGGATGTTGGACTAGATGGACCCTCATTGGTCTGATCTAGAAGGACTCTTCTCATGTTCTTCTCAGGGGAAGGCCTCAGCCTCTCTGCCCCGTTGTTGGCCCTCCAGAGGAACCAGTTGGCCCCTGTATGAGGCAGGATGCTGGACTAGATGGACCCTCACTCTGACCCCGCAGGGCTCTCCTGAGGTTCTCCTCAGGGGAAGGCCTTGGCCTCTCTGCCCTGTAGTTGGTACTCCAGAGGAACCAGTTGGCCCCTGTGTGAGACAGGATGCTGGACTAGGCGGACCCTCACTGGTCTGACCCAGCAGGGCTCTTCTGGGGTTCTTCTCAGGGGAAGGCCTCGGCCTCTCTGCCCTGTTGTTGGCCCTCCAGAGTAACTGGCTGGCCACTGTGTGAGACGGGAGGCTGGACTAGATGGATCCTCAACAGTCTGACCCAGCAGGGCTCTCCTGAGGTTCTCCTCAGGGGAAGGCCTCGGCCTCTCTGCCCTGTAGTTGGCCCTCCAGAGCAGGGGTGGGCAAACTGTGGCTCGGGAGCCGCATGCGGCTTTTTCACATATATTATGTGGCTCCCGGCAGGGCGGCTGGGGAAGCTAAATATCATTAGCAAACAAATATCATTGGACAAATTAATATCATTATCAATATCTGCTTTTACCCCATTTATTATTTTTGGCAGTCTCATTTAATGTTAATAAAAAACAAATTTGCTTATTTTCCAATAAAAGCAGGTAATATTTGTTCATGTCTTGTGGCTCTCAAGCATCTGATGTTTATTCTGTGCGGCTCTTATGTTAAGCAAGTTTGGCCGCCCCTGTTCTAGGTGGCTCTGACGCGGAGCCAGTCTGCCCGCCCCTGGCTCAGAGGAACTGGCTGGCCACTGTGTGAGACAGGATGCTGACTGGATGGACCCTCATTGGTCTGACCCAGCAGGGCTCTTCTGAAGCGTGGCACCAACTGACTGATTTTTTCCTGTCCTGCAGTCTTGTGTCCTCTCATCTGCCAAAATGGGGGGGTCTGCCTGAAAAAGGACAAGTGCCTCTGCCCTCCCAACTGGACAGGCAAGTTCTGCCACATCCCAGCACCGCCTCACTCCCAGAACCAGGCCCCCACCCGCCGAGGAGCTGATGAGGCCTCTCCCTCCGAGAGGGGAGCACAGCGGGCGACCAAGTCCATGTACACACTCCCAATTGCCAACCATCGCCAGGAGCGAGACGGTAAGGGGGGTGGGTGCCAGGAGGGGAGTGCCGGGGGCTCATGGAAGGTTGGGGTGAAATGGGGGGGGGGTACTCCCAACAACACTCTCTTGGCAGTGATTTGTTTATTGAGAGATCAGGATGATTCAAGCTAGGACCGTCACGTGTCAGAACTGACCCAGTTGGCGCCAAGTCAGAAGTTATACACAGTTTGAACAAGCCCCGCCCCCCAGTGCCCTGTGTAATCAGTCTGTTCATTCAGACCGCCTAATTCTACCGTGCTTAGTGATCCCTCCTTCCCTCACCTGCAAATCTACCGTTGCTTTCTCTAGACAGGCTGGCTAGCAGAGACAGGCATTCAGGGTCGCTTCACATTCTTCCCCATGGGGAGGAGTCTTAGGAAACTGTTGTCAAGCCGTGCAGCAGAGCAGTTTCTGTCTCACATACACAGTCACACCAACTCCCCCCCCCCCTTTCTGGCCCATGTACAGATACAAGTAATACAGCAAAGGTAGGGTGCACAACAGTCATGGCAGACGAGGTTCTGAGTTTGACTAGGGGAGCCCCTCGGGGCCGGCCATGTGCTGCTGTGGCCCAGAAGGCCCAGACCATGCCAGGAGGCACTGGCCAGGGAACGACGGCCTGGTTCCCCCTCTGTTCTGGCCCGAGCTCCTTTGAGGCGGGAGGCTCCGTTCTGGGCCATGCAAAGCAAGAAGGGGACTGGGACACTGAGAGAAAGGCCCCCGGGGGCAAGATGGTCTCCAGAGGGATGAAGAAGGCTGGAGACACGTCAGCCGGCCACAAACATTTACAGAGATGTGACGGGAGGGGGCCAAGTCCCCTCCCCAGATGAGGAGTCAGATCACCCAACCACGGGAGTCAGAAGAGGAGGTAGATTAAGCGGACAGAGGAACGTCCAGTGGGGAAACTGGCCTGGGGTAGTGATTGGACAAGGGTCTGGGAGATGCAGGTTCAAATCCTCCCTCTGCCATGGAAACTCCTGGGGCCACCAGTCACTCTCCACCGAGCCTACCTCACGGGGGGCGGTTGTTAGTCTAAAATGAGGGAGTATCAATCCCTAAATCCATGAATGGAGGGACCTCTCAGTATGGAGGCAGTCCAGCCCCACCCCCTGCCCCACGTCTTTTCTCCGCCAGAAAGCTTCCCAGGGGCACCAGGCTGGCGGCTGTGGGGAAGAAGGACTCGAGGGACCCATCTGGGCCTGATTTGCCTGGGAAGTCTCCTGTTGGCTGAGATCCCCGGGGGGCCATTCAGCAGTCCAGGGACAACCTCTGTCCTGAGAGGGGCATCAGCTGGGTGGACAGACCCCGGAGTTCATCCCCCCCCCCCCGGATGTTCACCCTACAGTTTATACCCCTGGGATGTTTACCTGTTTGCTATTTTATTGGCGGGGAGGGGGCGGGAGTGGCTCAGACCGGGGGCAAAGGCCCTTCCCTGCCCACTCTGGGCGAGACGACACTTCCCTCCGTCCCGCTCTCCCTGCACCCGTGATCGCTGCTGTGACCTGCCCCCTCCTCAGGTGTGGCCTCGATGGCGAACGTCCATGTGGAGCACCCCCCAGAGGCCTCAGTCACCATCCACCAAGTGGAGCGGGTGAAGGACGAGGATCTGCCCCCCGGAGGAGACACCAACGCCCTCCCGTTCTCCCGCCCCTCCCTCTACAGTGTCCTGGCACAGAGCAGCCCGCGGGACCCCGGGGGCTACAGCGAGGACTCCGGGTTCGGCTACTGCTTCAGGCACCTGCGGGGCAGCGAGGTAACAGAGGGCAGAGCTTTGGCTGGCGCACCCAATGACCGGACTGGTTACCCTGGAGGAAAGGAACCACCGCCACCGCCTGCCCAGGGCTGGATCCGAGCCCTTCTCAGTGTCAGTCTACCTTCCCTCTAGGCGTGGCCTCCTTCCTCTGTGGATCGCTTGGAAACATACCACAGTCCTGAAGGGGAGGTTTTGTAGCCGGTTTGGCCTCGCCACGCCCCCCCCCAGCCCCCTCTGCCTTGAAAGGCCCAGAAAGGAAGCAAGAGAGACTCTGGCTGGCCTTCAGGCTGTGGCCATCCCCCTGTGGGGTCAGAACGGCAAGAGGTGACCGGCCATCTGGAAGGCCTAGAGTGCTCTGCCCCCCCCCCCCCCCAGGCTCCTCCATCTAGGCAAGGAGGGAGGGACAGCTGCTTTCTGGGCCACTCTCTGATTAACACCCCCCCTTCCCCGCTTGCTCAGAGCTACCAGGAGGGGGCCAATGGGGAGGGGTCCTTTGGGCCAGGAGGGCTTGAAATTCACACCGAGGAGGAGGATGTCTAGCAGGGCGGGCAAGGCTGACCTCTGGCGGGTGGGGTGGGGTGGGGTGGGGGAGGCCCCCCCTTTCTGGGGCTCACAGGTCACCCTTCCCAGGGTGAGGAGGGGTGCATTTCCATCCATTTGAAGGAACCCTGAAAGCCATTGCAAAGCTGGGAGGCTCAGACGTCTTCACCCTCCTCCGTCTTCCTGTGCTGGGCATGGCCACAAAAGCCGCCTGAGAGCAGGCAGGAGATGATAGCCGCGGGGGGGGGGGGGGTTTGTGGCCCAGGGACCTTGGTGGTCTTGGCTTGTGTTTGGGCATGCGTGGGAGGGGTCCCAGCGCGGTGGCAGGCCTGAGCACAGAGGTGCTGGTGTGAGCTGGCAGCTACCCCGTGCACCCCCATGCACCCTTGGGCAGCTCTGTGCTTGCTCTTGCAGCTGAGGGGGGCCGGGCAGTGGTTTTTTTGGGGGGTTGCTCACTGGGAGGCATTGCTGGGCTGGGTGGGGGCACTGCAGGCCCATTGACCCCTCCCTCCCTCCCTTTCAGTGCAGTGCCCCCCTGCCTGGTTTGCGCACCCGGGAAATCTGCTGCCGTGGGAATGGTGTTGCTTGGGGTGTCCACGATTGCCAGCCATGCAGCAATGGTGACAGAGGTAGGGCTCTGGGGTGGGGAGGGGCCCCTCCTGCTCTGGGCCTTGGGCATCTTGGCTTGTATGCCGGCTTGGCATTTGGAGGGGGGGGCAGATGAGCGGCAGAGGTGATCTCCAGCACAGGGAAAGAGCCATGCTGGGTCAAGAGAGAGAGTGTGTGTGTGTGTGGGGGGGAGTCCTTGTTTGTGGGATGGCTCCTCTCACTCTGGGACTGGGCATGGGGGGTGGGGGTCCTCCCCGCCCCCAGTTCCTCCCCTACTCTGCTGCTGTGAGTTTTCCCCTTGGCTGTTGCTTCACCACCAGCGGCTCTGCCATGGGGTAGACTGGATTCATGCCGAGAGGCTGGGGGGGGGGGGGACTGAAGGAGGCAATTAGCCATCCTTTTGATTTGGCACTTCCCCTAATGAGAAATACTGGGGGGTTTTTGAGTGGGGGAGGCTTCCAAGGGCATGGCTGTCCCCGCAAAGCTGGGGGCAGTGGAGGCTGTGCTAAAAAGCCCCCTTTCCCTCCCCCCCAGGGGCCACCAGTGTAGTGGGGAGGAACGAGGCCTCTTGTCCCCAGGGCTTCCGGCGGCAGAACAATGGCTCCTGCATGGGTGAGTGAGGGGCCGCGGGACCTTCCGGAGGGTCCCTGAGCAGGGACCCACTTGGCTCTCCAGTTACCGGGGGGGGGGGAAGAGGGGGGGCTCCACAGGGGACCAGATACAGCAGCTTTTGTCCCTCCCCCCCATGGCCACCACATGTCTCCGCCATGCCCTCCATCCTGCTAGCTGTCTTCCCCCCTCCCTCCCCCCCCCAGACGTTGACGAGTGCCAGGAGAGGCGCTACTGCCGGAACGGAGCCTGCACCAACACCCGGGGCAGCTTCGCCTGCGTCTGCCACGAGGGCTACATCCTGGACTCCTCCCGGAGCAGCTGCATCTGTGAGTGGGGCATTAGCGGGGGGGGGGGGGCTGGCACCCCTCTGCCCTCTCCCCCCCCCCCACAAGAAAGAAGTCCAGCTCTCCCCTTCTGGGATCTGCTCTGTGGAAAGGCCATGTCTGCCATGGCCCCCCTTGGGGAGTCCTTCCCTCCCCCCCCACCTGCCCGCTGGCATCTGAAGCGGCTGCCTCTTGCCTTGCCCCATGCAGTGCCTCCAGCCAGGCTGGGACGAGTGCTGCCCCCTGGTGCCTGCTGGTGGTAGTGTGACCCAAAATAGACCACCGAGGCCCAGGCCAGACCCGAAGCTGAGCTGCCGCTGAATTGGGAGGAGGTTGGCCTTTCTTCTCAGACAACCTTGCCCTGAACTCTGGCTGGCCTGTGGAACCGTTGGTGGAGGGAAATGTCAGAGATGTCCCAGCAGCCAGGAGTCTTAGCTGAGACTGAATGGCCAGGATAGCGAAACCGGTAGTCACGTAGTTTTGACTGCATCAAATGTACGATCCAGAACTCATGAAATAGAGGGAAGGGAGGGGTTCTTACAGAACAGACCTATGCCCAACTACCCAAAACGGGATGAGTCATGTAGCCCGTCTGCTGTGTCTAAACAGGAAGTTGTAGTTGATGAACTATTACTTGCATCTGAAGGAGCCTCAGAAACTGTGGATTTGAGCCTCGAGCCGACTGTGTGCAGAAAATGTGCTTTCTGTAGGCCTGGCTGGGAAGGCAAATTCTGAGCACAGAACTGGAACCCCAACCCCCCCCCCCACACACACACACTTACAAACAGGAAGTGGCTCATCCACTTCGGGAGGGGGAGACAAGGTGGGAGCTTGGAGAGGAGAGGGAGGAGAAGCTTGGAAGGCTCCAAGGGGGTACTAAATGGGGGAGTGAGCCCTGGATCTGAAAGACTGGCTCCCTTCTGCCTTTAAGTGGTTTGTCTGATCTGCTCCTGAAGGAATGGGAAACCATGAAGCACTTTAGCTTCAGACGTGAGTTAAAGTGCTGTTTTGGTGTGAGAAAACAGCTTTGGGGGGCCAGGGGGTCTCCCCCCACCCCACTGCAGGGTTCTGGCCCTGTCTGGGCTCTCCTCCGTGTGTCCAAAGCCACCCCTCCCCACAACTGCTGTGTGGCTATGGGGAACATGGACCGAACTTATTCAGACCCCAAGTGTGGAGTTTGACCCTCCACCTCCTCACACAAAACCCGCTTCCATCACAAGCCGGGCAGCACCAGCATCCGAGGAAAAGGGGGAAGCCACTCATTCTGTTGCCTGGCTTGCTCACCGACTGCGCAGTCTCCCAGCAGTATTGTTTCCCTCGGCTTCTTATGGCAGGGGGTGGGCTCAGCCAGGTCTCTGGGGGAATGAGCGTTTCAAGCTCAAACAGCCACTTACAGGCCGACTTCTGGAACGCAACCCATTTGTAGGATGGGGACTTGCAGCATGCAAAAGGATTCTGGCAATGGGTGCTGGGTGCAAATTCTAGCCCTCTGTTGTGCTTGGGAATGACTCTGGGTGTCATTTTGGTTTTGTCAGTTTTCCAGTCTGAGCTCCCTGTTGGTAAAATAGGAAGAATGGGACCCCCGCCCATTGCACAGTTGGGGTGGGGGCAGGGGGCGCCCCTTGCGGGTCAAAAGTGTGGTAGGGATGACAAGCAAACCCCTCTGTTGGGGAGGGGGAGATGAGGGAGGCCCCCTGAGGCCTGTCCCTCCTTCCCCCTCCCTCCCCCCCATGCCATGTCTTTCCCTGCCTCTTGCTCCGCAGCCCACCACGTCATCTCGGAGGCCAAAGGTCCCTGCTTCCGGGTGCTGCGGGATGGGGGCTGCTCCCTCCCCATCCTCCGCAACATCACCAAGCAGATCTGCTGCTGCAGCCGCGTGGGCAAGGCCTGGGGGCACGGATGTGAAGGCTGCCCACCTTTTGGCTCAGGTGAGGCGGGAGGCAGCCCGAGGTGGGGTCCTAGGCCAGGGAGGGGGGAGGGGGGCACAGCTGTCCCAGCTGGCTTCATCTGGATGGTGGCGGCCCCAGAGCTCCAGGGGGTACCGGCCCCAGTCCAGGGTGTGGGGTGGTCAGGGAGGGCCTGGGCACAGGGTCCAGGGCAGCGCCATGAGTCTTGTCTCCCGTGACAGACGGATTCAAGGAGATCTGCCCGGCTGGCCCTGGATATCACTATTCAGCCTCGGACCTCCGCTTCGACACGCGCTACCTGGGCCAGGACCTGCCCAGAGTGCCCATCAGCCACCAGCCCAGTGGGCAGGAGCCTGTGGCGAGGCTGCCACCGACGACCACAGCCCCCACCGTCAGTACGTTCCTGGGGGGTGGGGTGAGATGGCTCCTCCTCCTCCTCCCCCCTTCCTGGCTCTCGCAGTGGCCTGATTCACCCACTGGGGCTGGATTTGGGGAGGGGCCTCCCCCACCGTCCCAGCTAGACTTCCTCCAGCCTCTGGTGGAATCCAGCATGGAAGTTGGGGGGAGGTGATGGTACAAATGGTGTGTGTGGGGGGGGGGCGGTGACGGGGCTGGCCCAGCACCAGCTGCCCCCAACTACCAGGGGGGACCAGTCTGCCTTTGGCCGCAGGGCTGCTCCTGCACCCAGTATGGCTAGCGGGCAGAAGGAAGCCGTAGCCCCTCCTCACACCAGCTCCATCTCCTCTGCAGTGCGCTGGAGCCCCCCAATCACAGTCCCGCCCGAGCACCAACCCCCCCGGGCGGTGCCCACCCAGTCGCTTGGGCCGGAAGCAGCTGCCCCAGGTATGGCTGGTGGAGGGGTGGGCCGGTGTGTCCGAGCGAGGGGAAGGGTGGGGGAAGAAGCCAGGAGGGGGCTTGACCCTCGCTGCCTTCTTCCTGCAGAGGCCAGGCAAGGGGTTTGTGAGCGGCGCCCACAGGTGTGTGGTCCGGGACGCTGCATTCCCCGCCAGGGAGGCTACACCTGTGTGTGTGACCGCGGCTACTGGCTGAGCCCCCAGGGCACCCACTGCGTCGGTGAGTGGGGCTGGGGGTGGAAGGGGGGGCCGGGATGTGGCTGCCGTGCAGATGTGCAGGTGAAGGGGGGAGGCAGAGAGCCCTGGAGAGCCCAGGTGGGGCTCAGGGGAGTGGTCCGGGAGTGCCTTGTGTCTGTGGTTTTCATCTGAGTGGGGAGCGAAAGGCAATCCGCTCATGTTCAGACACTGTTTCTAAGTACCGCAGCTGTGCTTCAAGCACCAGAAAGGCGGTTCTGGAGTTAAATGCTGAGCGGGGCCTGTGTGACCAGGATTAGGCTTGGGGGGGGGGGGGCTGTCTATGTCAGAAGCAGCAGTTGGGGCTTTCCTCTGCTTCCCCTTGTGCCCCTCCCAGATGTGGATGAGTGTCGGCGCAGCCCCCGCCCTTGTGCCAATGGCTACTGTGAAAACACCCTGGGTAGCTACAGCTGCAGGTGCCGGGCTGGTTACCAGGCCGACCCGTCCGGAACGGAGTGCAGGGGTGAGTTCTGCTGGGGTGGGGTGGGGACACACACACACACACACGGGGGCTTGGGCCCCTCTTTCCTTGACCTGGTGCCTTTGCCCCCCCTCCGCAGATATTGACGAGTGTGCGAAAAGCCCCCCGCCCTGTGCCAACGGGCACTGCCACAACACCCCCGGCTCCTTCCACTGCACCTGTCCTCCTGGCTACCGCCCTGGCCCGACTGGCTTGGAGTGCCGAGGTAACAACGGGGCGGGATCCAAGCAGAGGGCGGAGAGAGATTTGGGCAAGTGGAAGAAGGGGGCAGAGGTGGGCAGGCGGGGGCATGGCTCCTTCATGCAGCGCGCAAGGGCTTCACCAGGAAGCCACTCGCTGCCACAAAACGTTGCCACCTCCAAGATGGGCTTTCAGAGGGAGGCAGACGGGTCTCTTGATGGGGGGGGGGGGGGTCTGCTGTGGCCAAGTGGGACCTCCCATGTCCAGAGGCAGTCTGGGCACTACTACTGGGGCCAGGGCCGAGGGCAGTCATCTTGTTCTGCTTGCAGGGCTTTGTGGCCAGGCGAGGGTCCCTGCGGGAAACGGGTGAAGGGCTGCGTCAACCCAGTGTGGTCCTGTCCAGCAGGGCTGCTCTTTGGGGTCTTGCCAGTGAGGAGCAAGCCCCCCCCCCCCGTGCAGGAGGCTGAAGTGGGGCCTGGTGCCATTTTCATCCTTGTGAGCCCCTCCCCCCATTCGGAGGAATGCAAATGAGCCCCTTTCTTAGAAGAATTGCAATACAAGACAGACACGTGGTGGACAGGATCCCCATCTCCACGAGGCCCGGAGGAAGGTCCGAGACCTCTGTTCTGTGTGTGCACTGATGTTTTGGTGCCCCCCCCCCCAGCCCTTGAAATGGGGGCGGAAGCCGAAGGTGTGTGTGGACCGGCCGATGGACCCTCCCTTGCTCTCTTCCCAGACATCAATGAGTGCTCCCAGAGCCCCTCCCCCTGTGCTCGCGGCCGCTGTGAAAACGTCCCCGGCTCCTACCGCTGTGGCTGTCCGGCTGGCTACCAGCCTGGCCCCACTGGCACTGAGTGCCTGGGTAAGAGAGCGTGCCGCCTCCCCCTCTCCCGAGGAGTGGCCCCGGTGCGGGGGGGGGGGGGGGGGAGACAGGGCTCCTGGCAGCCTCGTACTCCTAGACAGACTACTCCAGGAGGCCTACCCACCGAGGAGCTGGTGCGATAGCCAGGGTCAGCCTGGAGGCAGCAATAAAGCAGGGTTTGCCTCTGAGCCTGTGCAGAAAGCCTGTCTTCCCACTGCTGCCAGGTGTGGGGGGTGGGCGGAGGAGAATGCCAAGGCCCTGTTGTGCTTTCCCAGATGTGGACGAGTGCCGGGAGAGCCCACCCATCTGCCACCCGGGTCGCTGTGAGAATGTCCCCGGGGGGCACCGATGCACCTGCCCCATTGGCTACCAGCCCAGCCCCCAGGGGACCCGTTGCGTGGGTAAGACTCCGAACAAGGGTGGTGGTCGGGATGGGAGGAGGAAGGAGAGGTGCTGCCCCACCCAGTCGGGTTCCCTTTGTGCTCCAAAATGAGGCTGCCCTGCTGGGGCACAGCCCTTGGTGACGGAGAACGGCTATAAAGAGGAGAGCCCCTCTGGCCATGGGCAGAGTCCACAGCCTCCTCGGCCCATTAACGAAGCAGTCTGGGCCCTGGCTTCCAGGCCAGCCAGTGTGTCTTGTGGAGTACTTCCTCTGTGCCCTCTCTCTGCAGATGTGGATGAATGCCAGCAGGACCCCCCTCCCTGTGGCTCTGGGCGCTGTGAGAATGCACCCGGTGGGTACCGCTGCCTCTGCCCCACGGGATTCCGAGCCAGCCTGACGGAGGACCAGTGCCTGGGTGAGAGTGGCTGGTGGGGGAGGCATGTGGGGAGGGGACTCCAGAGAGGCCGCTGGGTCCCCTGGCCATCACCGCTCACTGGGGCTTGTCTTTGCAGATGTTGACGAGTGCTCCACACGGTCGCCGTGCGGCCCCCACGGGCACTGCACCAACACAGAGGGGTCCTTCCACTGCCAGTGTCGGCGGGGCTACCAGATGGAGGGCACCGAGGGCCCCTGCGCAGGTGAGTGCCACAGGGCCAGGGCGGAGGACAGAGGCTGGAGGGTCGGGAAGTGACCCCCCCCAGCCCATGTGTCTGCCTGGCCTCCATGGTAGCCACTTGGACATCTTCTCGTGGCCCCCGTGGGTCGTGGGGGTTTCAGTAATGCTGGGTCCTGGTGGTGGTTGCTGCTTGGGGAGCAGGCTGGCTCAGGCTGGTCGGGTGGGCATGTGTGAAGAGGGAGACCAAGAGGAAACTGGCCCACTGCGAGGCCCCCAGCACGATTTGGAGGTTACTGAGCTGGGCATCACCCGTGTACAGTGGAATTTGCTGGGCAGCTCAACTGCCATCAGACACCCCCCCCCCCCCCAAGGTGCACAAGCGCTGCCTGACAGCAGGCAGAGGAGTCCCCAGAGGAGCCTTGTGTACGATGAGGGAGAGAGACCACCCTGCCAGCAGCCCCTTGAGGATTAGCAATGCCTGCCCTCCTTTCTGACTTGGTCAAAGTTAGATCTGTCTAGATCTCATGAAGTGGACTGGAGTCTGTGAAAGGTTATGCTCCAAGAAGTCGGTTAGCCTTCCAGCGGCTGTGAGTCTTTGTCGGAGAGGCCGGCCTTGCTGAGAGAAAATTAACGTACATGAGGCCTCCACTTGGGCGTCTTTTGCACAAGACACCAAAAAGCGAACCGTCAGTTCTGGACAGGGAGGCTCCAAGTCCCTCAGCCAGGCTGTTTGGCAAACAGACCTACCTTGTTTGACACAACTGGGCTGTGTTCCCGCCAAGGGTAGGTTGGGATTGTGCTAAGCAGCCCAAACAGCCCCTGAACAAGTTTGGACCTGCCTGCGGGTCAGAAGCGGCCTCACAGCTGGGGACCAGGTTCTTCTCCTCCACCCCAAACCCCCAGCGGAGTGGGAGATCTTCTCTCCTGGGCAGGCTGGACCGGGACCGGGGCAGTGCTTTTGGTCTCTGCAATGCAAAAGGGGCGGGGGGGGGGAGAGAGGGGGGGGAGCTTGTTTCTCTTTCCCCTCTCCAAACCAGGTGGGAACCAGAAGCAATGCTGTTGATCTCTGATTTGACCCAATCACTCCATCCTCTTTTCCCCCTCCCCCAGATATGAATGAGTGCCTGGAAGGGGACTTCTGCTTCCCACGGGGGGAGTGCCTCAACACGGAGGGCTCCTACACCTGCCTGTGCGCCCAGGGCTTTGCCACTGGCCCGAGTGGGGCCTCCTGTGTGGGTAAGGGGGGGGGACCTGCCACGGGAAGGCTGGGATCCAGAGCCCCGGAGAGGCGGCTTCTGGAGACCCTCTGGGCATCTTTTCTTGGGCACTGGAAGCCTCCATGCTTCATGGCTGCCCCACCCCTCCTCCTCCTCACCCACAGATATTGATGAATGCCAGAGCAGTGCTGTGTGTGCTGGTGGACGGTGTGCCAACACGGAGGGCTCGTTCAGCTGCTACTGCCCGCCAGGCACCCGGAGCAGCCCCAACAAGGCCTCCTGTGATGGTGAGAAGCTGGGGGGAAGGCTGTGGAGGGGAGGGCGTGGTGGCTGGCCGTTTGGGGATGGGGCCTTTGGGCTACAGGGAGGGCAGGATGCCTGCCGGAAATGGCTCAGCCCTATTCTGGACTTGTGCCCAACTTCAGAAGCGTCTCGCCACGTCTGGGGCTGGGCCCTCTCCCCCCTCTTTGGGTTCAAGCCTGCCCCCTTTCTGCAGACCTGGGGTTGTCTTGGTCTTGACCATTCCCATGAGACCTGGGTCTTCTTCAGCTCCCTCCCCCCCCCCCGGTGGCAGATGGGGCCTCTGAGCGCAGGTGGGCCCATGACAAGCCTGGCGGGAAGGAGTCCTTCCTGCTTTGGGAAGAGGCTGCCATTTGCCCATCCTGTAGCTTGCCCCCCCCACCCCCACCCCCACCCCCACCCCCGCAGGGCCCCTCAGGCCCCTCCCCTCTGGGTTGCCCTGGCTCTCCCTCTCCTTCGTTCCTTCCTCCCACCCCAGATATTGACGAGTGCCAGGAGTATGGGTCAGCCCTCTGTGGGACACAGCGCTGTGAGAACTCTCCCGGCTCCTACCGCTGTGTGGCAGAGTGCCAGGGGGGCTACCGAGTCAGCCCCAGCGGGGACTGCGAGGGTGAGTGTCACGGTGTGAAGCCCTGAGCGGGGGACTGATGGGGGAACTGGCTGGCTTCCACGGATGCTGCGGCTGGCCTTTCGGGGGGGGCTGGGCCCCCTCTGAAGTGGTGGTGGCGGGGGTGGCACTGCCGTCCTTCTGGGCTCAGGCGGAGGTCTCCAAGCCAGAGTTGGGAAGGTGAGCCCCTCAGGAGAGAAGCCTTGGGGTCTCCCTGAAGACTCCTGCCCCTCACTGCTCTCCTTGCAGACATCGACGAGTGCCAGCTGTATGGGGCCCAGGTGTGCGGGGACAAGCACTGTGAGAACACCGCCGGGTCCTACCAGTGTGTGGCCAGCTGCCAGTCGGGGTACCAGGCCACGGCCGCCAGGGACTGTGTGGGTGAGTGTCAGGGAGAAGGTGGGCTGGGCTGGGGAGGGGAAGCAAGACGGCCTCCGAGGGGTTGCCTGGGTGGGCTGGGCCTCGACTGTGCTCCTTTGCCCTGCAGACGTGGACGAGTGCCGGAATGCCTCACTGTGTGGCGCCCACGCCGTCTGCCACAATCTGCCGGGCTCCTTCCAGTGCATCTGTGACCAAGGCTACGAAAGTGCCAGGGATGGCCACCATTGCTTGGGTAGGTGGGGGCTGGGGGAGCGTGGCTTGAGCGGGCGTCGCTTGCAGGAGTGGGGGGCCCTGAGCTCACAGCCTGCCTGCTGCCCCCGCCTTTCCACACAGATGTGAATGAGTGTGAGACGCTGCAGGGGGTGTGTGGGGCAGCCCCCTGCGAGAACGTGGAGGGCTCCTTCCTCTGCATTTGCCCCGGGGCTGCGGAGGAGTTTGATCCCATGACCGGACGCTGCCTTCACCCTCCGGGAGCTGCTGGTGAGTGCAAGGGGGGTGGGGGCATGGGGCTGGGGTGGGAGGGGAAGCCCCCCACCCGGGAGCTAACTCCCCACCCTCTGTGGGATTCTGTCTCTTTCAGCGCGGCTTCCGGCCTTCCCCAGGCGCCCGGAGGCCTCTCTCCAGGAGTCCCACCCCTCTGGGCCCAGCGATGGCACCCGGCGTGAGTGCTACTACGACCCCAATGCAGCCCAGGCCTGTGAGAACGTGCTGGCGTGGAACGCCACCCGCCAGGAGTGCTGCTGCAGCCTGGGCCACGGCTGGGGGCTCGACTGCCACATCCAGGAGTGCCCTCTGCCAGGGACAGGTGAGGTACCCAGAGGGGTACCTGCAGCCGCTGCCTCGCTTACTCCCAAGGGCTTCACTGGGCACGACAAGGCTCGCCCACAGCGCCTGGGAGAGGGGGCTTGCGGGGGGGGGGGGTCCTGGCTGAGCCACACTTTGGGCTGATGGAAAGCTGACTGGAGCGGGTTCGTTCAAGGGCCCTCCCAAACTGCATGTTGGGGTGGGGCCAGAGAGGGCTATCTGTCAGTCAAGAGACTCCTCCTCCTCCTCCTCCATTTAGCTGGGGGCTGGTGATTCAGCTGCTGCCAGGTGTGGTGGGGGTCTGAGGGGAAGGCCAGGGGTGATGCTAATGCTCTGGTTCCCCCCAGCTGAATTCCGGACCCTGTGCCCTCGTGGGAACGGCTTTGCTGCTGTGGGCCCTGGGACAGCCGCCTCTGCCCTCGCAGGTGGGCACTGAATCCATGCTGCTCTGGGGGGGGGGTTGGGCAGCCCTGTCCCCCCCCAGGAGGCGGATGGGGGGTGCCTGCCATGCCAGCTGGCAGCCAAGCCTCCTGGGTTTCTCCTGGGCTCTGGGCACCCTGGTGGGGCTCAGGCGCTCATTCTAAGTTGTGATTTCCTCCTCCTCCTCCTCCGGCACAGACGTAGACGAGTGTTCCCTGTTCAGCTCCCAGGTGTGCAAGGGTGGGGTCTGCGTGAACAAGGTGCCGGGCTACTCCTGCTACTGCCCAAGCGGCTACTACTATGAGACTCAGCACCTGGAATGTATTGGTGAGACACCTGCTGGCCTCCCCCAGGGGCGCTGTGAGTGTGTGTGTGCTGCGGCCCAAGGCTTGGCACTGGAGGCTTTGGGGCCCTGCTGAAACCTGAGGAATGACCCCCACCTGCCCTCGGGAGCCTGATGCTTTCTTCTCCCCCCCCCACGGCCCCAGATAATGACGAGTGCCTGGACGAGGAGGCGGAGCCCTGCGTGGGGGGGCACTGCATCAACACCATCGGCTCCTACTACTGCTCCTGCGCCCCTCCTCTGGTCCTGGATGCCTCCCAGCACCGCTGCGTGGCCAACGACAGCCAAGGTGTGTGCGGGGGGGGGGGGAGTGAG
This sequence comes from Lepidodactylus listeri, assembly GCA_029233225.1. Classification (NCBI taxonomy): domain Eukaryota; kingdom Metazoa; phylum Chordata; class Lepidosauria; order Squamata; family Gekkonidae; genus Lepidodactylus; species Lepidodactylus listeri. Next base: position 43,852,347 of record JARCFY010000020.1, read on the forward strand.
GACTGGGGCTTGGGGGCAGGCTGCTTCCCCCTCCCTCCTGCCTTGTTTTTTGTCCGCCAGGGGGGGGAGGGCAGGGGACGGACGGGAGAGACCCCAATGCATCTCGGGGTGGGGGGTGGGCAATAAGTTGTTAGTGGAGGATTTATTTATTTATTCTTCAAATTTATATCCCGCCCTCCCCATGAACGGGCTCAGGATGCGTGTTTCATGCCAGCCCAGAAAGAGCACAGGCCTTGGGGCTGCAACGCTCACCCCTCCCCATGTTTGCCCCTTTCAGGCGGGAGTTTTGCAGGATCGATCCACATCCAGCTGTTAAGCCCACTGTTTCTGCCTGCCGGCTGGCACCTCTGGCTCTCTCTCATAGATGTATGAGATGCCATTTTTTATTTTGGGGATTGGCTGTTGTGGGGGGGGGGGGAATGGGCACTTCTCTCACGCCTGCTTGCATGCCCCCCACCCAGATGCAAACCTGGCCATGTGCTGGCAGGAAGTAGGGCCAGACCTGGTGTGCAGCCGCCCCCGCCTGGACCGCCAGGTGACCTACACAGAGTGCTGCTGTCTCTACGGGGAGGCCTGGAGCATGGACTGTGCCCTCTGCCCGGCCCGTGACTCAGGTGAGCCCCCCCTCCCCCTCCCCCTCCCCGGTTTGTCTTGGGAGGAGAATCCCAGCTCCCTGTTTGGCAATCGATCGATCAGGCCCCAGAAGCTGGGGCATCCAAGGGGGAGGGAAGAGCCTGTGCAGTCCCTGCCGGAGGGGCCACACCCACGCCTGCGGAGGGCCACGAGCCAGCTGTCTCTTCCAGGCTTTCGCCACAGGTGCTTTGAAGCCCCCCCCCCTGTACTCTGAACCCCCCCCCCTGTACTCTGAACCCCCCCCCCCGCTCTATGCCAGGACCACAGCCCCAGGATAGGGGGAGATCGCTCCCTCCTTTATCTGAACTGATAATGCAGAGCTCCCGTTCCATTTGGGAGGGTGGGGGGACAGCTGCAGCTGCTGCAGCCCCCTCCCCTCCTCACCCACTGCTGCTTTTCCCTCTCCAGAGGACTTCGAGGCCTTGTGCAATGTCCTTCGTCCCCCCAGCTACGGGCCAGAGCGTCCAGGGGGTCTGGGGCTGCCCTTTGAGTATGGGGGCGGGGAATTTGTGCCCTATGGCCCAGAGATATTCGCCCCCCCAGCCCGTCCAGCTCCACGGCTCTCTGACTATGACCCTTACCCCCGGGACTCGCTCTACGGCCCATCCCCCTATGAGGCCAGCGACTTTGAGGACCCATCCTATGGCGACGTGCAGCAGGAGGGCTTGGGCGAGCCCCCCCATGGAGGATACTTGGCCCGCAGCCCCCCCGAGGCTGAATGGCACTACCCGCTACGCAGCAGCGGCAGCAGAGGCTCCTATGAGCGGCCAGGCCGGGCCAGTGAGGACTATCGTGAGTGGCAGTGGCGGGAACGGAGGGCGGGGGGGGTGCCATAGGGGCCGTGGACTGGACGTGCCCGAGGGGAGCGGGGGGAGCCAGCTGGGCTCTGGCGTGGCCGAGGAGAGGGCACAGAGGAGCCACCCGTGCCCCTCTTTCTCCTCCAGGCCATTCTGAGGACTTTGGGGCAGCCCATTCTGAAGAATGTGGCATTCTGAGCGGCTGCGAGAACGGGCGCTGTGTGCGGGTTGCCGATGGATTCACCTGCCTCTGCCATGAGGGATACCGCCTGGACCCCGCTCGCATGGCCTGCCTTGGTGAGAACTGCTCCCCTCTTACCTGGCTGGCTTTGCAAGGGGCTTGGGGGGAGGTTCATGAAGAGCCGCCAGGCAAGACACGGTGCGAGGGGAACCTCCCAGGTTAGAGGCGGGCGCAGCCTTTGAACTCTGATGCGGTGTGGCTGGGCGGGATGGACCCTCCTCGCTGGCCTTGCCCTGCAGGCCCCTCTTGGCTTTCCCCCTGGCCTGTCAGCTTGCTTGCCCTGCATACCAGGGCCTTGACCTCTGAGTGGGCCCTCCTCTCCCACCTGGCACTTTAGTCCAAGCCTTGGCAGGCTGTCCGGGCAGGACTTTTATCTCTATGGCTGGCCGTTCCCCTCCCGGAAGACCCACGGGGGGGGGGGGCACTGACGTCCTCTCTCCCTTCTCCCCCAGACATCAACGAATGCGTAGAGGCAGAGGGTCTCTGCCCGGGAGGTGAATGCTTCAACATGGATGGCCTCTACCGCTGTTTGTGCCCCCACGGCACAGTACCCGCTGGGCAACCCCCCCGCTGTGTCCCTGCCCCTCGCAGTCGAGGCTGAGCTGGGGAGGGGAGCCAAGTATTTATTGCCTGTATAGACTGGGGAAGGGGGAGGGGACGGGAGGGAGGGTGGGAGAAAGGCTGTGCAGCGTGTTCCCCCAAAGCACCCACAGGAGGCCCACCCCTCCACCAGCCCCGGGAATGGCCTTCTGTATCTTCTAGGAGGATGCACTCAGTCTGGTATGGGGACGAAAGTGCCTCATAGGCTCCCGGGGGGCAGGGGGGCTCCTCTCTGCTCACAGAGAGGCCAGAAGGAGTCCCAAACTGCAGAGAGGCAGCTGGAGAACTTCCGGGTCGAACACAGCTTGGGCGGGGGGGGGGGGGGTGCCCGTTCATACCACCAGAGTTGGCCTCTCTCCCTGCCCCAGGCTGCCTTTGGGGGTCTTGCAGTCAAAGCCAAAAGCCACCCCCCCCCTTCTGCACACCGGTGGTGGAAGGCAGCTGGTCTTCACGCTGTGGGGCAGGTGGGTGATATCTGTGCATGCCCCTTCCTGGCCCTCAGAAGGCGCCACCCTGCCCTGAGACTGAGAGAGAGGGGCTGTTGCTCCAGTCCTCTCTCCAGTCTTCATAATGTGCCCCCAACACATTTCCTGGCACCCGCCAAGTGTTTTTAGAAAATGGGTGTGGCTTTTGCCCAGCAGGGCCCCTGACTGGATACTAGAGATCTGATTGGCTGTGGGGATTTTTAAAGCACGGCTTTGGCAGCCACGGCTGCCACAGCAGAAGGATCAGCCCTGTGGGACTGAAGGTGAGCTGCAGCAGCCATTTTGTCGCTGTCTTCGACTTCTGTGGCAGCTCTCTTGTGGCTGCGCCCATCACACAGTGTCAGAAGTGCCTCCAGACTCAAAAAGGTTGGGGAGCCCCCCCCCCCCCGTATATATCCTGAGCGGAGAGTCCAGGAACGAGTTCTGCCATCGCATTCGCCCAACAGAGAGAGCCCGTTGCCCCCCTGCCTAGTGACAGGGGGCCAGGGTGGAGGGGTCGCTACACCCTTTTGGGGCCAGAAGCACAGGCTCACGTGCCCCCCCCCCCAGCCTCCAAGGGCTTGGAGCTTCAGGGAGGATGTGCCTTACACAGCGGTCCCAAGCACAGGTCTTTCCAAAGCAGCACTGCTGATGCCGAGGTGGGCTGATAACTTCTCCGGAAGGGAACTGACATCCACCGGCTGGGGGGTGGGGAGCCATGGCAGCAAGCACTTGGGACCAGGAGAGCACCTCAGCTTTTGACGTGCACCAACTGCCTCCTGTCCTCTTCTGCTCCGCACCCCATTTCTCCAGCAGGTGTCTAATCATTTCAAAGCTGTATCTCCTCCTCCACACCTGCCTACCTGTCAGGATGTCCCCAGCCCCGCTCAGTCACATCCAGCTGATACCAGCCCCCCCACCCCCCATTCACTGCTGTTACTGGAACAATAAAGGTTTTCTGTTAAAGAATCCGGTGTTGGCATCACTTGGGAAGTAGACGGGGGGGGGGGGGGAGATTGCTGTCCCAAGCTTAGCAGGGCCCCCAGAAGACCCAAACTGCCACAGCCAGCCCCTCTGAACAGTGGGGAGGGGACCATCCTAGAAACAGCTTGCTTGGGGGGGCAGCTTGTCTCCCCTTGCCCCCCACCCTCCACTAAGAGGCTGCAGGGGCTGCTGCATGTTAAATTCACTAATGTTTGGGAACCCAAGAAGTGGAGAATTCAGCTGGGATCCTCTCCCCTCCTCTCCACAAATTCAGGCTCCCCGGCTGTCAAGATTTCCAGTCATTCTGCACTATATTAGTGTGTGCCTCTGAAGCCCCAAACAGACACTTTACAGCTCTTCCCTTTGCGCCACATTCCAGGCAAGACTCAGTTTCCCGCAGCCCTTTTCTTTGTTTGGGCCCCAATGTTCATCTCTCAAAAAGGCTGTCTTAATTAGCAATAACTTTATTAAAATACAAAACCCATATTTCTAATCAACTCGATCAGGTGGTGGACAAAATCTGCGACAGGTGTGCGTGTGCATGACACTTACTCCCTTTAATGAGGAGGCAAAAGTGGGACTTCCTGCCAGGTGGGCGGGGTCCTCGGCTGGCACCAAGAGGGTGGGATGCCAAGGAAGACTGTGAGCAAGGGGCTGTGGCCCCCCCTCCCCCTGCAGGGACAGGCTGAGCCACGGCCAGCTCTCGCCCATCAAGGGCCAGAAACACACCTGCGGTGCACGTAAAGCTGGACCACTCCAGAGAGCCATCCCACAAGCGCCCACCAAATGAATCGTTCAGGCCAGAGCCTTCAGCGGGAGAGAGCCCTGGAAAGGCACAGAGGCTGCAAGAAGGGAGGGAGCCAGAAGCTGCCCTTCCAGAAAAAGGGCCCTCTGAGGGGGGGGGAGATGGTTCCTACCGGCAGGTGCCAGGCCTGCTAGGGACCCCACCCCACCCCACCCCACCGTGGCACTTTGGCTATCTGCTGATGGAGGCGTAGTTGGGTTGTCCCCCGGCGCTGAGCGGGGGTTGGACGGGCGCGCTCTCTGCTGACTCCGAGGGAGGCTTCTGGCCCTCCAGGATGCGCTCGTGGTCGTCTTCGTGGGGCGGGTCCTGGGGCAGCAAGACCAGGTCGGAGAGGCCGTGCAGCTCGGCAGCCTTGTGGAAGGTCTGGAGCAGCAGCAGCATGGCCAGGAGGCCCAGCAGCAGGTACACTGGCGGGGGGGGGAGACAAGGAGGAGGAGGCGGATGAAGGCCTGTCGCAGGACCCAGGGCCGGTTCCTCTGCTTGTTCACCTGCCGGCCAGCCAGCCAAAACAGGAAGAGAGCTCTGGCCATCGGCATCCCCCCTTTGCTGCCCTCTAGCTGCGGCTGTGGGCATTGAGTTCTAGCTTCCACCTTTGTTTGTTTACTTCCTTTATGACCCTGCCATTCCCACAGGGTGGGGATGGGGACCCAAAGCGGCTTCCATTCTTCTCCCCTCCTCCACTTTATCCCCACAACACCCGTGAGGTAGGGTAGGGGGGAGTGTATCTGACTAGCCCAAGGTTACCCGGCAAGCTTCCATGGCAGAGTCCGGATCTGAAATCCGATCTCCCAGTTTTGGAACAAGAACAAGCACGTTTCTTAGGACAGATCCAGGTGGTCGGCCGTGTGGGTCTGAGGCAGCAGAACAAATCTAGAGTCCAGGTGCATCTTTCTTAGGACAGCCTAGGGCTGCCAGCTCCAGGTTGGGGAATTCCTGGAGATCTGGGCAGGGAGCCTGGGGGTGGGGAGAGATTGGCGAGGGGATGGCACTCAGCAGGGACTTCGTGCCCCAGAGACCACCTGCCAAAGCAGCCGCTTTCCCCAGGGAAATGGGTCTTTGTCCCCTGGAGGTCAGCTGTCATACGGGGAGACCTCCAGACTCCACTTGGGGACGGGCGGCCCTGCAGAACTCAGGTGGCGGACCTTAGGGGACCGCAGCATCTGCCTCTGTCCCATGGGCCAACCCTGCATGCAGCCTCTGTTGCCGAGACCCCCCTCCTGCTCCCCCCCCCCCCCGGGGCATGTACAGGGATGCTCACCTGTGACGGAGATCTTGTAGAGGGGGCGGAAGGGCTGCCCCGGCTGCTCTCCCGGGACGTAGTCCCCCAGGCCGATGGTGCACAGGGAGATGAAGCAGAAGTAGAAGGCATCCAGATAGCTCCATTTGTCCTCCAGGGTGCTGAAGATGGCTGCGGGCACCAGGAAGAAGGCCACCAGCACCATGGCCGCCAGCAGGAGGAGGTGCCCGCAGGAGAGGCTCCGCCGGGTGTAGCCCCACTTCAGGGCCAGGTACTCCAGCGGGCCCGAGGTCAGAGTGCCAATGAGGCGCTGCACGGTGGCCGTCAGCAGCAGCATGGTGAAGGGCACCCCCAGCAGTGCATAGAAGATGCAGAAAGCCTTCCCGGCATCTGAGAGAGGGGTGGTGTAGCCGTAGCCTTGGAGGAGAGGGGGGAGAGGCCCCGTCAACAGGAGCAGGGCCACCAGGTGAGGCGAGGCTGGGCTGAGATGGGCTAGGACCTCCTCAGTGCCCTGGAGGCAGCCCCTGGCTGTCCAATACCCCCCACCCCACCAAGCTGGGCACGGCTGAAGTGGACCTGGGAAGCCAAGGATGTCAGCTTCTGGGCTCCAAGTCAGAGCATGAACTTCCAGATGCCGTTGCACTGGGACCAGACCAGACCAGGGGGGGGGGGCGGGGGTATTCCAGCAAGCCTTGGGCTGTTCTGCTTTGCCTCACCCCCCCCCAACTCCCACCCCTTGGCCAAGAGCTGCACTTTTTATCCCCTGCTTTCTGGAAAGATTCCTGTCCTCTTTGTGCCCCAGGGGCCTCTAAAGCAGCAGCTCCCCAGAACTCAGCTGCCAGGAACTGCCAGAGGAAAACTGGGCCCCCAACTCCCGCCAGCCCCTGTCTGTCTGCCCTCCCCACTTTGCCACTTCAAACTGCATCTCCCAGGCACCGGGGGGCGGGAGACCCCCGAGTCCTGAACCCAAGATGGTCAATGCCTGGGAGCCCCTATCCTATAAGAGGAGAGACTCATGAGCCTGAGAGGCTATTCCATTACGGGAGGGAGGGGGGGGGCACACACACACCACACATGGCAGAGGCTGGAGAGAACTTCTTCTCCGGCACCCTCTGGGCCCCCAGTGAAGCTGTTCAGGATGGACAAATGGAAACCCCTCTTTGCAGAACAAACCATTAAGCTGTGGCACTTGTGGTCAGTGGAAGTCACAAGGGCCACAGAAACAGACACGGCCTTAAAAGGGGCTCAGGCATTCATGGAGGAGAGGCCCCTCTCTGGCTGCCAGCCCTGGTGAAAAGGGAGCCTCCACCGACAGAGACAGTCAACCCCCGAATCCCAGGGCCAGGCGGCCTCCGTGCCCTGTGGCTGGCCCTCCGGAGGCACTCGCGCTCTCACACGGGCAGGGTCACGTGTTAATCCGGGCCAAGCCGTTCCCAGCAGTGTCTTTTGGTGAGCGGATTAAGGCCTCCTTCTTTCCATCTGACGGGAGCCCCAGTCTGGGGGTGGCGTTCCAGACAGAGGAGCTGGTCCAAGCAGCACAGGGGCCAGCTGACTGGCATGAGGCAGCTGAATGGAGGCCTTTGTGTGCGGCAGAGCCCCCTCGAGAGGAGGGGGATGCAGTGCCCCTTCCAAGCAGGGGGGTGCTCACTGGGAGACCCTGATCTTTTACCTGGGCGTGTTCCCTTGGCCCCCGCTGGGCTGCCTGGGTAAAACACAGACCTGCCAGGAGGCTCGGTGGTTCCTCTGCACAGCTGGTGCAGACGAGGCGGAGACAGATGTGGTTTGTGACAGTCAGCCAGCTGCTCCCTGGGAGAACATCAAGAGACCCAGCAGAAGCTGTGGGGATTGCTGGCCAGTTCCCATTTCCAGGGCTGCAAGTCCAGGCAGGGAGATCTTGAACCAGGCTGCGCCAGCCCTGGCCTGGCCTGGGAGTTCCCTCCTGGCAAGTGGAAGAGGCTCCCCAGTCAGGCGCTGAGCAGACGGGCGGAGCTCTCCCTCCCTTCCTCCGCCCACCAGCATGGCCTTCCTGCCCCTACCTGCTGGGCAAGGTCCAGTTGGCATCCGTTGGGAAGGGCCACTGACCCCGGGCCACTGTCCCTGTGCCAGCACTGCCCGCTGCTGCCGCTGCTTCCAGGCAGGACGTGGCACAGTGTCTCCCCAGGGGATGAGTTGGCTAAGCCAGGTGTGACGAGGTGAGCCAACGCAGCCCGGGCGTGGTGCCAGTCCCAGGAGAGAAATACTGCAGGACCAGGGGTGTTGCCACCCCATGGGCCACGGACAGTGGCCTTGACTTCGGGGTCTTGGCTGGCACGCTCTTTCCCCTGGGAGGCTGAACCGGGTGTGTGTGTGTGCGCTCCCGTCTGTTCCAGCCAGCGGGCTCAGCTGAGGGCACCCATCCCCCTGCCCCACCCCATATCCCACAGGGGCATTCAGGGCAGGGGCTGGACAGGTGGGGCTGAGTAGAACAAGCCAAGCCCGCCCCCCCCAAGCACAAGGGCAGCCCTGGGGGGGGGGCACCCCACACTCCACTGACAGCCTGTGGAGAAGCCTCGGCTGCTCCCCCCCCCCCTCCGATCCTGCTCTGGCGGTTCCACTCAGAGGAAACAAGCGGCTGGCGCAGGCCGCAGCTTCCTCTCCCCTCCTGCAAACAAGGAACCAAGGCAGACCCCCCCCGCCCCCCCTCCTGACTGAGCTACTCATGGGTGGGAAAGGCAGAGCTGGATCACCTGGACAGAGTGGAAACCCCTTGTGGAAACAAAGCCCCAGCCAAGGACAACCCCTGCCCTGTGTGAAGGCTCCTTCTGTCGGGTGGGAGGAGCTGGGGCTGAGAGGCCCCAGGGGCTGGGCTGGTGGGAACAGGGAGGAGGGCCCAGCACAATGGCCTGGCCAGCCTGCATGGGAGGTATGGGGGGGGGGGAGTCCAGTCCAGTCTGGTCCGAGAGGCCCAGGGTGCTGGGGGGGGGGGTTTCCTTCCTGCCTGTGCATGCCTTTCCCCTTCCCCCGCCAGAACGGACTTTGGGCTGTCTCCATCCATTGTGCTGCTTCCTCCAATGTCTCACAGCTTGGGGGGGGGGGGGGGGCTTTTCAGCCTCTGTTCCCTCCCTCGACCAACCAGGTGTGTGGAGGCTTCTAGCACAGCTGAGGAGGGGATCTGCCCAAGGTCCGCCCTCCTCCAGGTCCATGCACGGGGTGGGGGGGCGGCGGCACCCAGTCCTGCTTTTCTGTCTTTCAACGCCAGGGTCGAGGGGCCCTTCCTTCCTTCAGCCTCCAGGCTTCCTCCACGTCCTCTCGGCAGGCAGGGCAGGAGGGCCTTGCGGGGAGGCTGGGAGGGAAAGCCACAGGGAGGCTGACCGCCCGCTGAGCCGTGAGGCAGGGGAGCAGCCGGCCGCGGCGACCAGGAGGCAAACTGGCTCTACCAGTCGGTCCACCGCAGGCCAAGAGAGCCACAGAAGGCCGGGAGGGGCCAAGGCCAGCCTCAGCCGGAGGGCGGGAGGGAGGACGGACACCGGGGTCAGCCTCCCTCGAAAGACGGGCTGCGGAAGGGAGCCAGAGGGACATGGGCACAGGGGGGGGGGGGGGGGTGCGCGCGCGCGCGTGACACCGCCTCCCTCCCTCCCTCCCGCAAGGCAGACTCTCGGGCGCGCCGGGTGGGTCGGCTGGCAATTCCGGCTCTCCAGAAGCAGCAGAGGTCTTTGGCACCAGAGACCCCTTCATGAGAGATCCTGCCAGGGACCTCCTGCTTGCAAGGCAAGAGCTGGACTCCTCCCCGCCAGTCCAGACGCACAGTGGCCCCGTTCACACGCGGCAGTGGGCACACCGACATCCTGCATACGTGTCAGGAAGGGTCCGGCACTTGGGAGAATGAGAATGACTCTTCGGTGCACTCGCAAGGAGAAACCCAAGAGGGGCTGCGGGTGTGTGCTGCTGCTCACTGAGCCCTGCGGACACGGAAGCAGGCAGGCAGCCTGCTAAGCCTGAAACACCCGTGTGTGTGTGTGTGTGTATGCGTGCCTGCTTCCCGAAGACTAAGCTTGCTCCTCAAGGCAGAGAGGCGGTGGCTGGGGTGCCCCTGCACGAACGGTGCGCGCGGGGATGGGGGGGGGGCGCCGCCGCTCCTTCTCTCCCCCTGGAGACCAGCCGCCCCGCCCCGCCCCGCCCCCCGGACTCACCGACGGTGGTGATGAGGGTGCTGCAGAAGAAGAAGCCGGAGGCGAAGTCCCAGTTGGACGGGGCGGCCGAGGCGTTGTGCAGGAGAGCCACGCCGTGGCGGTTGGCGCTGAGGACGGCGCCCAGGAAGCGCTCGAGGGCGGCCTCCGGCAGGCACGGACTGCTCTCCAGGAAGGCCGCCTTCAGCTCCCGCAGCTCGGCCCGCAGGCGGCTCTCGTAGGGCCGCTCGACGGCCGAGATGACCAGCGCGCCCAGCAGCAGGTAGCCGGCGTAGCCCAGCGCGAAGAACGCCAGCAAGGCGCAGCGCCGCATGGCCCGACGGCGGCGGGGGACGGGGAACACCCAGGCCCCGACTCCGGCCGCCGCGCTGCTGCCTGCGCTGCCGTGCCCAGCCAGCCAGCCAGCCAGCCTCTTCTCCAAGCCCCTCCTGCCGGGCGGGGCGGCCGGGGCCCTGGTGGGAGGGCCCGGGCGGAGGGCCGGGCTCCGCGGGCAGGTGGCGCCGGGCTGAGGACGGCCACGGGACGTGCCACGCGGCCCAGGGGAGGCACCGGCTGGCTGGGCCCTCTCCCTCCCTCCCGGAGCGGCGGAGGGCAGGAAGAGGGCAGGAGGAGAGGCGCCGGAAGCAGCTCCGCCTGGGCCCGGGGGGAATCTCCCCCCCCCCCCCCCCCCCGGCAGGAGGAAGTCTGATTCAGTGCAGGCCGGCTTTACCTGTTGGGGAGGGGCTGAGAGGGTCCCGAGCTCCATCCCTTCCCCAGCAGCAGCATCTCCCGGGGAAAGGGCCAGGCAGGAGGTGAAGGGGAAGGGCCTTCTCTGCTGGAGCCCCCCCGAGCCCCCCCCCCCGCCGCCGCCACCGCCGCCAGTCTGCGCAGCCAGGACTCCCCTGGGTGGACGGGGGGGGGGGGGCTGATCCAGCCTAGGGCAGCTTCAGTGTGTGTGGGGAAGTGTTGAATCTTTACAGGCCCACAAACTCATCCAGGGAAGGAGACCAGTCCCTTGCCCTCCCCAGTCACCCCCCCCCCCCATTCCCTTCTCCAGGAGCAACTGTGGAGGTGGGGCAGGGATACCACACGGCCGGCAGCAGCCAAGCACCTCTTGGGTCTTCTAACTCTCCCCCTCAACTCAGACACACTCGCAGCCCCCAGTCTGAAAGGGAGGGTGACCACTCTCCGGGGAGGGGAAGGTCCTTTCCTGCCCAACTGTGGCAGAGGCTGCTCTGGGCCACATGGGGCCATGCTCCCTCCCCCGCTTTTTACTGAGTCACCTCAGCCTGGGTCCGGTTAGACGCCTGGATCACGGCTGGAGTAGCACAAGCCCAAAGGGAGGGCTGAACCTGACCCACTGGAGACAGAGAACTGGGTGTGGGGCGGATTCCAGAGAGACACGGCTGCTGCCCACCCTCTTCTGGGCTTGGTTGCACCAGGGGAGGGGAAGGGAGCGACTGGCTTGTTTGTCTGTGCAAGGAGGAAGCAAGAATGGAGGCATGAGATAACCAGTCCCCTCGGGGTGACTGGCCGCATGGCCAGGCCCGGGAGAAGGAACAAGATAATCCTGCCAAGAGGCTGGCGGACTCAGCCAGAGTCCTCTTTTGCTAGGACAGCAGAGCAAGGATGTCCTGCTCCCCAGCCCTGTGGGTTCGACAGTCCACAGTCTATTGACAAACAGGCAGTGAGGAAGGGCACAGCATGCAGCGCGTCACATGCCTGCCCTGGAGCCCAGCCTGGCCTCTCCGCTGGCTCACTGCAAGACTGGATGGGCACTACCCTCCACAGCCCAACGCAGAATCACGAGCACCTGTTGAGGGGCGGGCGGAGGCTGGACTTCACCGGAACCACACTGGGATCCCAGCCCCTAATTGCTGATCCAGTTCTGGTGTTTGCAAGCAGGGCTGGGAGGCACTTCCCCCGCCCCCCACACACACACAGCTGGTCTCTGTGCAGGGAGGTTCCAGTGAGTCATTCTGGCTTGGAGCTAATGATGGATGGACCTCTCCTTCGAGAATTGGCCTAAGTCCTCTTTTAAAACCAGCCAGCCCAGTACCCCCCAGTGCACACAAGCCTTGCCTTTCCCAAACTGCTAACATGTGGAGGTCAGAAGTGCTTCCTTTACCCTGGATATTTCACTTCCAGTCCTGTTCCTTACAGTCCCTAGCACAGAGTCTGCTTTTGAATGACTGCTGCTGCAGACTGAAATTAGTTTTTCTTCTTATTTAAAACATTTATTAGCTACCTTTCTACCTTACAGAACTCGTGCCAGCTTACAATATAGATAAAATACATAAAATACCAAAATTTAAAATGTGAATTAAGGACTGCTAGTCAATCAATCAAATGCAGTTCTAAATAAAACTGTCTTCATCTGCCTCCTAAAGATTGCAAGTGAGGGGCCAGGTGTACCTTCCTGGGGAGGTTGTTCCATAATTGTGGGGCTGCCACCAGAAAGGCCCTCTCTTGTTAGCCCACCAGATGAGCTTCTTTGCTTGATGGGACAGTCAGGAAGGCCTCTCCCTGTGATCGTAATTCCTGGGCTGAAACATCTGGGAGAAGAAGAGGATCCTTCAGGTGCCCTGGTCCCAAGCCACAGTCGGGCTTTAAAGGCAAAAAACAACACCTTGAATTGGCCTCAGGAGCAGATCAGTAGCCAGTGTAATTGCTGTTCTATCAGGGCCACATGCTCCCAACAGCTGACTCAGACCAGCAGTCCAGCCACAGCATTCTGCACTAGCTGCAGCTTCTGAACACTCTTCAAGGGTAGCCCCAAGTACAGCATATTGCAGTAGTCCAGTCCAGACGTAACTAAGGGGCATGGATCACTGTGGCTAGATCTGACTGGCCCAGGAACAGACACAGCTGGCACACCAGCCAAAGCTGGGCAAAAGCACTCTAAGCCACTGCAGCCCCCTGGTTTTCTAAGGTGACTCTGCTGTGTCAAGCAGCACTCCCAAGCTGCGAACCTAGCTCTCCAAGGGGAGTATAACCCCATCTAAGGCAGGCAGGATCTCAAGTCCCAGTTCTGCAGGCTTGCAGCCAGGATTTTGTGGCTTGTGGGGCAATTTTTTTTCTTGTGGGACTGCAATTATTTGTCATTTTCCTGTCGGTACCGAAGGGGCGGGGCTCCCAGCCTTGCAAGCCATGGGAGACCAGCAGCAACCGTGGCACTACAGCAATTTATGCAGCACCAGCCCTGTGGAACCTCACTGCTTACTTTCTCCCACTGTGAGAAATTCCTCTGTCCTACTAACTGCTTAACCAATTGCCTGCCACCTCACTGGAGTCCCTGTTCTCTCATGAGCTACCCAGCCTTTGATGAAGGCCTCTGCGAAAAGCTTTTGGCAAGTCCAGGGCCTATCATCACAGCGCTCTTCTCCAGATCCTTGTTTACACTCTAGAAATTTGGAGTGACGCGAGTCCCCTTTGCAAAAGCCGGACTGATGTTGTAGCTGCTCTTCTCGGCCAATGGGCAGCACAATTCTATTTTTACTAGCAGTCTCCAAGGAAGAACTGCCTGGCTAACTCTCCTCCTTTTCAGTAACTAATCCCAAAGCTCAAGTCTGCCTCCTCTGCACCCCCAGGCTCTTCCAGAGCGGGGAAGGGCCTGCTCTCCACCTCCTCCTCAGTCCAAGGAGGGGGCTGTGGCACACTGGCACAGCATCTGCCTGGCATGCAGAAGGTCCCAGGACCAGGCAGCAGACGACATGAAAGACCTTCCTCTGCCAGGCTGAGTAGGTAGTGCTGACTTTGATGGGCCAGAGGGCCTGACTCAGTAGAAGGCAGCCTCGTGCCCCCGGGGGAACCAAAGAGCTGCTGGCTGTGCCTGTGGGGGGGGGGGGGGGGGGCGGGGTCCAGCAGCATCTTCTGAGAGCCAGTTTAGTGTAGTGGTTAAGTGTGCAGACTCTAACCTGGGAGAACCGGGTTGGATTCCCCACTCCTCCTCCACTTGCAGCCAGCTGGATGACCTTGGGTCAGTCACAAGTTCTCTCAGAGCTGTTCTCTCAGGAGCAGTCCTCGAAAGAGTGAAGGGCCCGGTGTAAATCCAATATCAAGTTCTTCTTCACGTGTCTCCCACGGGCTTTTCGTGTGTTCCAGAAGAGGACACCACCGGCCACATTTCCTTGTACAGGGCCTTCGCGGCCTCTCCTCCCCGCGCTGCTGGCTCTCTCCTTGCAGGGAGGTCTTTGTGGAGGAAGGCCAAGGCAACGGGGGGGGGGGGGGGCCGGGCCGAGGAAGCAGACGGAGCGGGACCCCCGCGAGGTAGGCCGGGCCGCCCCCTCTCACGACAAGCCCGCGAGGTGGGCCGGGCGGAGCGATATCGGGCCCGCCTCCCCCCCCCGTCTCCTGCGTGGCCAATCCGCGCAGTCCCCCGCCCCGTCTCCCAGCAACAGGGCCCGTTTCCGGGACAGGGCGGCGGCAGGGGGAGACGTCATCGCGGCGCGACGTCCTCTGCGTCGGACGTGCCCTCCCGTGGGCCAGGCGCCGGCGGCGTCGCGCGCGGATCGCCCTGCTGGGTGGGCCCGGTGGGAGAGGCCGCGTCGCCCGGAGCGGATCATGAGCGGGGCCGGGCCGGGCCGGGCGCGTGAGTATCGCGGGGCGCGTAGAGACCACGCCCCCTGGGGCGAGCGTCCGGGGCTCCTCCCTCCCCGCACACGCCAGCCCTGCCAGGCGGGCCCTCCCGCGACCCTCCTCCCCTCCTCTCGTCCCCTGCAGCCGACAAGCGGCGCCCGCCCGCCTCCTCCTCGCCGCCCCGCCCGCAGCTCTTCGACGACGCCTCCGCCTCCGCCGCCCCCTCAGCCCGCGCCCCGCAGCAGGCGCCCTTCCTGGCCGAGCCCGTCTCCAGCCTCGCCGCGGCCTACGGGAGCTCCTTGGCCACGCAGGGGAAGCAGCTCGTGGACCGGAACGTGAGTGCGGCGAGGGGGAGGGGGCGCCCCCGGCCACACCCCTTCCTCCGTCCCCCCCTCCCGCCCTGTGGCGCGACCCTCACCCCCCCCCTTCCCCGCCCCTCCAGATCGACCGCTTCATCCCCGTGACCAAGCTGAAGTACTACTTCGCTGTGGACACCCTCTACGTGGGCAGGAAGCTCGGCCTCCTCCTCTTCCCCTTCCTGCACCAGGTGAGCTGGCCAGGGCCCCCACCGCTCTGAGACGAGGCGCCCCCCCCCGCAGGGTTGTTGAGGGGAGACCCCTGAGCTTCTTGGGGGAACACCTCGGGGCCCAGGGGCAGGGGAGGGCGAGGAGCCCACTGGGAGAGTGAGGAGCTGTGAATTTCTTGTGTTGTGCAGGGGGTTGGACTAGATGACCCTTTGGGGCCTCCCCCTCAGCTCTGTATTTCTGCACGTACACATGTATCCATTTCGGCAGGACTGGCAGGTGCAGTACCAGCAGGACACACCTGTGGCCCCCCGCTTTGACATCAATGCTCCGGACCTCTACATTCCAGGTACCACCCACTCCATTCCTCTAATGACAGGGCAGGCGGGAGTGGCTGCCAGCGCCACCTTCTGCATGCCAACCACCCACCTCCCAAGAGGCTTGCTTACCAGGGCTGCCCGGGGAAGTAGGCCCCTTCCTTGCTTGCTTGCTTGCTGTGGAGTGGCTAATGGCCCTTGTTCCCCCACAGTCATGGCATTCATCACCTACGTCCTGGTGGCAGGGCTGGCCCTGGGAACGCAGAACAGGTGAGAGGATGGCCCTCCAGGGGTCCGTGGGAGAGGGGAAGGGCCAGGCCTGTCAAAGGCTCAGGGGCCCCAAGCCCTTCCCCTGGTGGTGGTTCAGGGCCAGATGATCCCCAGGTGCCCTGCTTTCACTTCCAGGAGTCATGTCTGTCTGGGCCTGGCGCCCTCCCCCCTCCCCCGTGCAGGTTCTCTCCCGACCTGCTGGGCCTGCAAGCCAGCTCAGCCTTGGCATGGCTAATTGTGGAAGTCTTGGCCGTCCTCCTGAGTCTCTACCTCGTGACGGTCAACACCGATTTAACCACTATCGATTTGGTCGCTTTCTCAGGATACAAATACGTGGGGTGAGTGGAAAACGCAGCAGCCCTGGCACAGCCCGTTCCAGAGGGAGGGTCAGGCACAGCTGCCCTACTGCCATTCTGAGCTGATGCTGGCGAGCGGGGGGGACAGGCTGGAGGTGCTCCCTGACAACCCCCTCCCCCCCCTTCTTCCCATGCCAGGATGATTGTGGGCCTCGTGGCTGGGCTGCTTTTTGGGAGAACAGGCTACTTCCTGCTGCTGAGCTGGTGCTGCCTGTCCATCTTTGTCTTCATGGTAAGAGCTGGCGGGGCCTGGAGGGCAGGGCTCCTTCTGCCACTTCTTCACAGGGCCAGGGGGAGAGTTTGGGGTTTGGCGGGACCCCAAAGCTCCTCCTCCTCCTCAGCGTTTCCTGCCTGCCTGCCTGCGCCACGTTCCACCCCACCTTTTGCCGATCCTTAGTGCCAGCCTGTTCTTAGCACCTGTTCCTTCCTGCCCCAGATCCGGACCCTGCGCCTGAAGATCCTGTCCGAGGCAGCTGCAGAAGGGGTGTTGGTGCGGGGGACCAAGAACCAGCTCCGCATGTACCTGACCATGGCTGTGGCTGGCCTGCAGCCCATTTTCATGTACTGGCTCACTTTCCACCTCGTCCGCTGACAGTCAAGCTGAGGCTGGCACACCTCCAGCTAGTAGGCAGCAGCCACTGGAAATCGACAGGGCAGCCCATCTCCAGCTGGGGCCGGAGTGCATGTGTGGGGTGTAGGTGGGGTGGCAGGAGGCATACACAGGGCAGCAGCCTCTTTCCCTTTCTGGCCCTTCCGGGGGGCAAGGTAAGTGGACGCCCAGCACCGTGCCTGCCTGCTTCTCTCCTGTCCCTCTGCGTGGACCGACACCCCCCCCCCCCCCGCCCGCTGCCTGTAGTCCAGGTTGGCATATATCTGGTAGGTGCCCAACTGCCTCCCACTGTCTGTTTACGTTCTTGCAAGTTTGTGTGTCAGTATTACTGTGGAAGGGACTCCCCCCCCCACCACCACCACACACACACACACCGGTGCTTGTTTTTCTGTTAAATCCCACACATTTGGAGACTGCCAAGTGGGTAACTTGTGTTCCGACATCAAGCAAATAAAGCACAACCCCACCCCCACCCCGGCTGACAGCACTTCTCTGGGGTTTTGGGGGGGGGGGGGTTGAATTCAGCTTCATAAGCTGGGAGGGTGCAGGCTACCTCACGAAAAGGAGCATTCAGAATCTCATCCTAACCCTCGCAGCCCCCCACCCCAGTCTCTGCTCTTAGGGGCTTCAGTTGGGGGGAGAGATTTGAAGGGAGAAGAGAGGTAAGGAACTGAGGAGTGCCCAGAGGTGGAGGGAGCTCAAGCCAACGGGGGGGGGGGGGGCAGAAGAGATCCTTTCCCGAGTGCTTAGTCCTGTGGCCCTCTGTGGAGTACCCTGCCCGCCCTTGCTGGGCTTAAAGGTAAGGTCTCTCTGCCCCTTCCTACGTGAACATTCATAGTTTCATAGCCTGCAGGTCTATATCTCCCCAGGGCAGGGGGGGGCCCTCCGCCTTTATTTACAAGTAATCCATTAGAGGAAAGAGCTGCATTAGCTTGCCAAAGTGTCCGCTTCTTGAAGCCCCAGTCTGGTGGGAGCAGGGGGCAACTGGAGGCTCAGTGGCGCTTCTCCTCCTCCTTCTTGGGCTTCTGTTTCTTTCCCCCCTTGGGCTTTTTCTCTTTCTTCTGCTGCTGCTGCCTTGGGGGCTGGGGGGGGGAGAAGAGAAGAGGAGTGAGCTCTCCCTGCTGTGGAGCTGGTCCCTGGCATCTGGGTAGCAGCTGCTGTGCTCGTCTCCCAGCCCTGACGGCCCAATGCCACCACTGTGCTACCCAATGAGAGAGGTTAGTGGGGGGGGGCTACCTGCAAATACGCTGACTCCTTTGATTTCTCCAGCGGCCTGCCCTGTCTTGGGGTGGGTGGAGGAGAGCCCTCACCCTTTGGGGGTAGACTCTGTCCCTGGCCTCCCAGAGCAGCCAGTCTTAAAAGGCCCAAGAGGCAGCCAAGGGACCACTGAATGGCAGAAGTACTGGCTAATCCCCCCCCCCCCCCCGCCACCTTTCCCCCCTTTCTAGTCTTTTTCTACTGGAGGGCAGCAAGTGAGGGGGAGTGTTCCTGGATCCCCCCTCCCTCCGGGGCTTACCTTCCCCTCCTGGTCGCTGCCACTGGAGGAGCTGCTGGGACTGGAGGAGCTGGAACTGCCTTCCTGGGGGGAGAGGGAGGGGTGGGGTGGGTCAGAGCCTGGGGGAGTCCTGGGGCATGGGGGCAAGCCCCTTCCCCAAGGCTGGGCCTGAGGCTGCTCGCATGCCCCCCGCCCTGCTCACCTTCCGCCTCCCCTCCCTGCTGCCGGCTGGAGGGGAAGAGCGGGCGGGCTTCTGTCCCTCCTCCGCCTGGGCGTCCGGGGGAGGCTTCAGGTCCGCCTTCTGGGGCTCGGGGTCCACCGCTGCGGGCAAAGGACACGATCACTGGGGGGGAGGGGGGTTTGGGCCATTGCCGCCCGGGAGGGGAGGGGAGGGGAGGGGAGGGGAGGGGGGGACCCAGCTCGAAACGGCGGCGCTGGTGGGGGGGGGGGCTTCTCTCGGGGCTGGCTCACCTGCGGCCAGGTCGAAGTCCATTCCTGCCGGCCGCCCAGCCGGGGCCCACTCCGAGCTTTCTGCGGGAGGCAACTGGGACTCCCGCCCTCCCGTGGGAGCTCCGGTGCGGGTCCTCCGGCGGGCAGGGTCTGCCCCTCTCTTTGGGCGTGGACAGCGCGGCTCTGGCTCGCTCCCCTTCCGGGAACCTCACCGCTGCCTGCCTGCCTGCGGGCGCGCCTTCCCTTCCCCTTCCGGCGCCTGCGAGGCCTGGGCTCAGGAGTCAGCCTCCTTCGACGGGGGAGCCCGGAGAGCCGCCTTCGGGAGGGGCCCGTCGTCCTCGCAAGCAGAGGGCGCGCGGCCTTCGGGTGGGGATGGGGCGGGTGACCGTCCCCCCACTTTCGGCAGCGGGCCCCGAGGCGCGCGTCTCTCCGGCTGCCGGCACGCCCCCCGCCCGGCCCCGTCTCTGTCTCCAGGGGGCGCCCAGCCGCGCGCCGAGGGCGGCGGCGGCGGCGGGCTCGGGTGGGGCCCGGGGACTGGCCGGTTTTCCCGTTGGGCCGCGGGGACGGAGCGGCGGCTCTCTCTCCCTCCTGGGTCGGGTAGGCCAAGAGCAGCCGCTGCCGCCTTCGCGTCCCCCGGCGGGCGGGCGGGCTGGGCTGGCCGGGCTGGCCGTCAGAGAGAGGGGTCCTCCGGCTTCTGGGCGGCTGGGGGATTTCCGGGCCAGCAACGACGGGCGCCTATGGAGACCACAAGAACAAACCCCGCCGCCGCCTGCTGCTCTTTGCCGGGGAGGCGACCAGGGCCTCTGTTGGCGAATGGCCCGTCAGCCCCACAGGGAGGATGGAGACGAAGGGGACTGGCGCTCCCTGAACATGTTACATGTTGATTGGCCGTTAAGTCCCTTCCCATGCGTTTAGCGCCTCATCTCCCATTCCACTGCCTTTGGGAAAGTGCGCCTTACACAGGGAAGCTCCTGCCTTGGAATAAACCTCGGCTGGTCTTCAAGGTGCGCGACTGGACTCTAGATGTGTTCTGCTGCTTCAGACCGCCTGGATCGACCCATGAGACCGGGTCACCTTCAGGGCAGGCGACACATGAGGTAGCCAAGAGAGCGGGCCGAGCAACCTGTCCTCGGGTGCCTCCGGTACTCGGATCCCTAGCCCGCCCTGGAAGGCTGCTGGGAGGAGGAGAGTGGAGGACATGAGCAGAGCACAGCTTTGGGGGTCCCCACTCGGGAGAGGGGCTCGCAAAGGTCATTTTTAGTGACGCTGGACGATTGTCATTTGCCATGTAGCAGAGTAGCCTTTACCGGCGACGGCTCTTAAACCTTGGGATAGCAAACCAGCGCCTGAACTGGGAGCTCAGACTTCTGTCCCACACCTGCAGCCACTAAGAGGGATGAATGTTCCATTGTCCTGCGTGTGAAGGGCGGAGGAGAGAGGGGGCGTCTTTTTACTGCCTGGTTAGATCATGGGGAAATATTAATACCCACTCCCCCCCCTCCTGCTCATAATATTAGCGAAGGTTTGCTACTATGCTGCTAGGAAGCTCATCCTGTTGCCAAGCAGGATAAGGAACGGAGACCAAGACTTGAAAACTGAGTGGGTGGAGGGAGAAATGGACGAGAAAAGGACGGGAAAGAGGGAGAGGAACTGAAGACAAGAGAGGGAAAGGTTGCTTTATCTTGCGGGGACACACTTCCTCCTGCTTTGCAAGAGCTGGTTGAGCTGGGGGGGGGGGGGAGGGACGAGGAAGGGCGAGAGGCTGCTCGAGGTAATGACAGCGGCTCTTGTGAGCAGGCCGGCCATTCCTGCAGCCGCCAGCCGCGCTGTCTTGCTTTACCCCAGCGCTGGCTTGGTTGGTGGGCTTGGCAGGATCGGCTGGGCAAGAGAACAAAGTTGTAAGTCCAGCGGCGCCTTTAAGACCAACAAAGTTTAATTCCGGGCAGAAACTTTTCTGTGCCAGCCGCACTTTATCCTGAAGCAGGAGTTTGCTCCGGTTTTGCAGACGGGCGAGTCTGGCGGACCCCAGAGTGCCTTCCATTACTGCGCTCGGGATCCCCTGCGCCCCCAGCGGCTGCAACCAGAACTGCACTATGAGTGAAAAATGCAAATACGCGTTCCGACAAGAGGCTGCCTTCCGGAGCCCTCCACTTCAGGTGACTCTCCCCCCCCCCCCCCGAATTTTGGCTCCACAGCACCCCCTCCCCCGGGCGGCCTGGCATCCCGAAGCCGTGAGAACTCCCTCAGGCAGTCAGGCCTAGTGGGAAGTGCTAGGGGGCTGCTTTCTGCCCATCCTGGTTGCAGGATTGGGGGGGGGGCTTTCTATTGGGCAGCCATGGCAAAGCCCTGACAGGGTATAGGGGGAGAGGAGTGGGTGCAGTTGGACTGAATGTGAACCAGCCCAGACGTTAGCTGTGGTGCTCTGGTTTGGCTGCATACCAGAAAAGCAAAGTTTTAGCCTGCCATCAGTCCCCCACCCCACCCCCAGTTTCCTGCCATCTGCGGGTAATGACCCTGGGCCGTCCCCACCCAGAGAATCCAGACCAAGCCACCCTCTCTGGCTCCAGCTGATGGGGAAGGAATGGCCTCTGTTTGGATAGGCCCTCAGGAGCTGACCCCCAGCAGAGGGGCGTGTGCCAGTAGGCTGGAAGGGGAAAGGTCGTGCCAGAGGGAAGGGGGGGTTGAGAAGCCCTGCTGCCTGCTCCCAGGACTGGGCTGGGGGAGCCCCCCCAGTTACTGCCCACTTATCCCAGGAGGGGGCAAGTCTTCCTCCTTCCTCGGGTGTGGCTACTTGGGCGTGTGGGCAGGGCTCCTGCCTGGCTCGGCTGTTGGGAGGAGGAGACATAAGAACATAAGAGAAGCCAGTGTTGGATCAGGCCAGTGGCCAAAAACACCAGGTGCCCTCAGGAGGTCCAGCAGTGGGGCCAGGACAGTAGAAGACATTAGAAGACCAGGTAGAAGACTCCCACTGTGCCCCCCCCCCCCCCCAAGCACCAGGAATACAGAGCATCACTTGCCCCAGACCCAGAGTTCCTACCTATACTTTGTGGCTAATAGGGGTCACTGATGGACCTCTGCTCCAGATGTTTATCTAATTCCCTCTTGAAGCCGTCCATGTCTGTAGCCACCGCCACCTTCTGTGGCAGTGAATTCCATACAAGACCTCTCTCTGCCGGGATCGCCAGCTTCTTCGGGGGGGGGGGGGCGCTTCTCAACTCTCTCAGTGCCCACCCTCCCAGATGAGAGAGCAGCCTGAATGCAGGCAGGGCGCAGAATACTGCAGCACAGCATGGCAGGGGAGAAGGAAAGTGGGGTGGGGGCTCACAGCTGGCAGGAAGAGGAGACTGGATTTATCCCCCGCGCCCTGAGTCTCAAGAGTGGCTCACAATCGCCTTTCCCTTCCCCTCCCCACAACAGACACCCTGTGAGGTATGCGGGGCTGAGAGAGCTCTTTTGAGGACTGCTCCTATAGATGCAATGAACATGGAGCTGAGCAAACTCTGGAGGATGACGGGAGAACAGGAGGGCCTGGTGTGAGGTGGGTTGCGAAGCGTCGAAGTCAACTGTGCAACTGAACAACTACTTGAGAGAACTACAGCTTGCCCAAGGTCATCCAGACAGGTGCAAGTGGAGGAGTGGGGAACCAAACCCAACTATCCCAGATTACAGTCCACGCACTTAACCACTACACCAAACTGGCTCTTGCCCCCCACCCCCAATTTAGCACTGGGTGGCGCTCACCCCTTAGGCAGCCATAGCCCCAGAGAGGCCGTGCTCCACAAAAGTTAGGAGCCAGTGTTCCCTCTAAGCTGAGCTAGTGTGACCTAGCTCACAGTGTTTTAGCCTCCAGCTCACACATTTTTGCCTTAGCTCAGGAGGGATGACTCCAGAGCAAACTAATGTATGCAGTAGCCAAATCGCTCACTCACAACTTTAATGCCAGTGGCTCACAAAGTAGAATTTTTGCTCACAAGACTCCCCAGCTTAGAGGGAGCATTGGTTAGGACATACTCCTGAGCAGAGTCCAGAGTCGCTATGCCCCCCCCCCAGAGCAATGCCTTCTGGACCTTCTGCCTCCCCATGGGCTGCTGCCAGTCCTGGAGCCCACCTCCCCACCCCACCCCCTGCTGATGTCTCTCTCTCTCTCTGTCTTGGACAAGACTATTCATACAGGAACACACCCTTTTTTGTTGGTTTATTCAAAGACCTGGTATTAAAAAGACCATTCCACAAATATTTAACAATCAAATTTCAATTTTTTAAAAAAAAGTATAAAAATTCTCCATGTGCAACACACAGAAAGCGGCTCCAGCATCAAGGAGACTCTTCCTTCACCACACCCTCTGTGCGGCCCTCCCCTCCCCTCCCCTCCCCTCCCCCTCTGCAAGGAGGCACTCCACCAGGCAGCAGCTCCAAGGATGGACCCAGCAGGGGCACTTAAAGGGAGAGCCATTTTGGCTCAGAGACAGGCACAAGGAAAGCCCCCCAGTCCCCTCCCCACCGGGCCCAGCAGTTGCCATGGCAAGAGGAGCTGAAGGTGAGATGCCGTGGGCCCTGACAGGCCCCCGGCCACAAGGAGGCGCTCCAGCTCCTAGAGGGGGGCTGGTTTGACACCAGGAGAAAGCCTATGCAGGTCAGCCTTGCAGCACTCACTGCCACAGCCTTGCCCCCCCCCCCCGCACCACCACCAGACTTGCTGCCCCCCTTTAATGGGCAGAGGGATGCTCTGTGCAGAGGCCTCACAGCAGGTGGCTGAGCAAGTGGAGAGCAAGGCAGACAGTGCAGCTAACCCTGGCCCCACAGATACACAGAGGAGGAGGCAGAGGAGGAGTTGCTGCTGGCGGGCGGGACGACTTCCCCAAGAAACTGAAGCGTTGTCAGCAGAGTTCCTCCCCCCCTTTCACTGAGACCCCCAGCCCCGCCAGCCTCCTCTGCTCCTGGAAGTGGTTTGAATCAGTGGATAGGGAGGAGGCTGGAGAACCCCCTTGTGTGGGGCCCTGCCCAGCACAGCCCCCCCCCCCAGTGTATGGGGCTGGGCCTTCCTCTGCCTGCACCTCAGCTTCAGAAGGGGAGGGGGGCTAGCTGGCACCCCCGGGTGGGCCTAGACTCGCCCACGGTGTCAACTGGACAGCTGCCCCACCCCCTGGGCAACGTCAGTACAGGCGGGGGCCCTTCTGCTTGCTTCAGTCCCCTCTGCCCCCTCGTCAGAGCCCAGCCTTGCCCCCTGCGGCAGGAAAAGGCAAACCTTCACAGTGGTGGGGGGGTGGGGAAGATCCCCTTGGCGGGAGGAAGCTCTGCTGAAAGAGTCGAAAGCGAAACACGAGAAAAGGAGCCCCAAGGAGAGATTTATGATCCGTGTCCCCACAGGACGTGTGCTAGACAGAGACATGCAGCCAGAGGCAGCTGGGGGGGGGGGGGGTTTGTGTGCCAGTGCTGCCCTGCCTCCCCCACCCTCAGAGGGTGTAGCCACTGCTCATCAGGAGCTCCTTGTCATCCATGGTGCTCCACACGGTGCCCAGCGAATGCTCCCGGCCCCGGCGGCAGATCCGGACCACAACCAGCACCAGAGAGGCCAGCAGGAGGGCCAGGAGCAGGGCCAGAATCACAGCTGCAGGGGGAAAAGAGCAGGGGCATCTTCAGGGGAAGCGGGAAGGGACCCCCACCCACCCACATCACACTCTTAGAGAAGCAGGTTCTGCAGGAGCCAGGAGGTCAACCGCTCCCCCCCACCCCCTCCAGAGATAGTATCCCCCCCCCCTTGGCCCCACTGCAAGCCACTGTGGCTGAGGCTGGCCCCAGCTCTTCCCCAGGGAGACCAAGTTTGTGCCTGGCCTCACCAGCACCACTGAGCGAGCCTCATCGGACCACAACCTCTCCCCCCCCACCACCACCGTGGCCAAAGGGGTCCTTTCTCTCTCGAACGAGGCCCACTGGGGAGAGCCTCAGTTTCCCCTCTAGCAGTCAAAGGTGCCCCCCCCCCAGGCAGGTCTTGGTACAGAGCCCTCCACTGACCTCGGGTGGAATGCCAAGCTGAGTCGGGAAAGAGGCGGCCGTGCGCGCTGGGGTCCTCTCCTGGCAGCTCTACAAGAGAGAGGAGATGGAGGCTGTGAGCTGGTGGGCAGGGGCTGTGGGGGCAGGTTGCCTCTTCTGGCCGGGGTGGGGGTGAGGGGAGGAGTCTGAGGCTCTCCGCTCTGGAGCCCAGACCTGCCCAGAGGCTGCCGGGCTCCACTCTCTGCACGAAGGGAAGCAAGAGCCCTCGACTTCAACAAAGATTCGCGGGGGGGGGGGGTGGACGCACACCAAGACGGCTTTGCCCACTTCTTCTCTCCACTCTGCCACCAGGAAGTGTGAGCCCAAGAGCCACCTCAGCTTGGCACATGCTCTGAAGGCCAGCTGGCAGAGGTGCCACCCGCCTGCCCGCTCTCACCGCTGCCGCCCGCCACACACTGGCGCAGGCAGTCTTCCTGGAGGAGATAGTTGTTCTTGTTGCCCCCGCAGCCGCCGTAGGTGAACATCTCGCAGGTCTGGGTCTCCATGTTGAAGAACCAGCGGGGGAAGGAGGCACGGCAGCGGCCCGTCACCCGTGGAGCAGCACAGAGTTCTGCAGGGAGAGAGAAGCGGGCTGTTGCCGAGGCCCCCTCTTCACCACCCCAAGCCATGAGAGCGCAGGCCTCCCAGAAGAGAAGCAAGCCTCACCTTGGAAGCGGATTGTGTCCTCTGCAGGGTGGTGACGGTGGCTAGAGGAGGGTGCAGCTGCTAGAAGAGAGGACAGAGTGGGTCAGCCAGACACGAAAGGCATGGAGACTGGCATGCGGGGCAGTGGCTTCCTAGCCCCTTAAGCGACTCTCTCCAGTCCCTGTGAAGCCTTCCCGTGAGCCAGGGTTGCCACCCCGTTCCCTGCTTGGGAACAGCTTCCCGTGGCCACTGTGACAGCCGGCACAAGGGGGGTGACAAAGAGGCTGCCCGCCTCAAGGTCAAAGGCCAACTCGGGGGGGGGGGGGAGCCCTCACCCTCTGTGGCAGGCCTCTCTGCCCCTCTCTGGTTGGTCAGCGGGGTGCCCGCTGTCTCCTCTTCTCCACCTGAAAGCCAAGAGGAGCCCCAAGTCAGGCTGGCCCAGGCAGAGAAGGCCCGATCCGGCCCAAGCCAGACAGAGGGGCCCGCCCTCCCTCCCTCCCTGGGATCAGGACCATTCCTGTGCCACGGGGCTGCTTCCAAGCTGTCGCTGTGTTATGAATCGCCAGAAGGGAGACTCAGGGCCATCAAGCCTAGAGAGGAAGATATGCCAGACATCTCAAAGGTCGAATGGGGGAAGGAACCCAGGGTGAGGCAGAGGTGGGAAATGAGATGGAGAGAACCCCTTGCATCCAGGAGAGGTGTCCCCATCCCTGGGCCCATAGTGTGGGTCTGAGCTGTGCTAAAGAGTCCATTTCCACTCTGTTTCCCTTGGAGTCGGCTCTCTGCTACGCAGAAGTCCAACGCTTCAGTGGAATCCCAGGAGTCAGCAGCAGCCTGCAGGCCTGCCAAGACGAGACCCCTTCTCAGAGGCAAGCGTCAGGCACCCCGGCACAAAGACAGCCGGCTGGGAGTCCTGCAGACTGGGTGGGGGCAGCAGAAATGTGGCCCCTTCTGGGCGGGAGGGGGACCCTCAAGATTTGCTCTCACCTGGGACACATGTCCAAAAGCACTCTTCCTTCGTCTGGAAGTTATTGGCGTTGCCTCGGCAGCCTCCAAAGATGAATTCCTGGCACACCTGGCTCGTGGCGTTGTACCACCACCTGGGGAAGGCAGCCCGGCAGCGGCCCACCACGCAGGGCAGGAGGCAGTCCTCTGAAAGCACACAGGCCGGCTGGGACTCAGTCGAGCTCTCCTGGGCAGCAGTGCCAGAGAAGGGAGCCCCCTTGGGCTGCCCTCAGGACAGCCACGACCGCAGCAGCACCCGTGGCAGAGGAAGCCACGACAAGGGGATGCCTGCCCCCCCTGAGGCAGATGACCCCCCCCACACACACACACACTAAGAGTGCCACTTGGGCAGTGGGGGGGGGGGGCATTGCCACAGCCGCCCCCCCATAACCCCTCAGAGCAGCAAGGGGAGCAGCACAGTCGGACAGCGGCTGTGGTATCATGGTTAGAGCTGGATCTGAGAGACCCACGTTCGAATTCCCACACTGCTGTGCAAAGCTCGTGGGGTGGCCCTGAGCCCGCCCTCAGCCTGACCCACCACCTACAGGGTGGTTGTTGTGAGAGTAAAATGGAGGAGGGAAGAAGAATGTTGGCCCCTCTGGCTCCCCACTGCAAAGAAGGGCAGGGAAGGAATGAAGTACAAATACATTAAAGGACAGAACTTTCTGGCTTCACAAGAACTCAGAATTCAAGACCTGAACATTTCTACGTGCTTCCCATAAAAAAGGACCGGCAGCTTTAAAGAATAAAGCATATTTCGTACACTATCTAGTGCTTTATTACAGAATGTAAGCATATTGTTTTCTATTGGGAACCCCCGTCACATCTACCTGATATGATATACCTCATCTTTTTTGCTTGGAAGGTGGAAGGAGGTAAAAAACGGCAAAATACTGGCTGTCCCTCGCAAGCCTTCAGCGCTGGCTTTGTTAACACAAGGATCAGGGCTTTGCAGCCAATGCCCAGGGGCCAGGCAGGAGCGCACACACACACTTTCTGTCTTCCCGATGTTTAAAACCTGCACAGCTTGGGGGGGGGGGGGGGCTGTCTGCCGGTAGGTCTTAAGCATGATTCCTTTGGCGGTAGTTCGGGAGACCTTCCTGTTCTCCCCCCCCCCCCCCCCAGCAGCACCTGCCTCCCAGATGGACCCAGGGGGACCCTCCTTTTCAGACTGGTCTGGTCCGATTTCTGAGCTGGGCAGGGCCCAGCCACTGCACTTGGGCAAAGAGGGGGGAGGGGTGCCCTGCACCCTCTGGAAATGCGCTGGCACCCCCGGGCCCCTGCCGGGAAAGGCCTGCCCCAGCCCCCAGCCCAGGAGCCCCTGCTGGCGGCGGCGGGGCTTAGGCGAGAAGGGCGGGGACAGCCACAGTACAGCCAGATGGCGGGGGACTTCCGCTTGGCAGCTGAGAGCGAATCTGCCTCGGCCGGGGGGCGGGGCGGGCGGCCCCTCTCGCCTCCGGGAGGCCCGGGCCAGGTGGCCCGCAGGAGGAGAGCCCCCTCCCAGACGGTAGCGGACTGGGGCCCCGCCGAGGGCGTCCCAGGGGCGGGCGGGAGGCCTGAGTGGGACGGTGGGGCCCAAGCCCGGCAGTCCCCCCCCCCCGGAGGTCCGGAGCGACTGAGAAGGCGCCCTGCGGCGGTTCGCCTCCCGGGTGTGGGGGCCTTCGCCGCCGGCCTGACCTTGCGCGAGGGGGCGCAGGGTAAAGATGGCCCCCGGCCCTGCGCCTCCCCACCCCCGCGCGCGTGTCTCTTGGTTGGTGGGCTGGGCTGGGCGGGGGGCCGGCGTCGAGAGCTGGGCCGCGGCGCGGGGGAGGGGAGGGGGAGGGGAGGGAGGAGGCGGGCCAGGTGGCGACGGCGGTGACTCAGGAGCAGGCCGCCCTGGCCGGGGCCCCACAACCGGCCCAACCGGTTCTGGCCGGCCCAACCCAGCCAGGGACCCGGCTGTCCGGCTCCGCCACAGCCCCAGAGGGGGCCGCGCTCCTCGGGGGGAGGAGGAGGGGGGAGAAGCCCCGGGGAACACCGGGCCCCTGCTGGGGGGGACCCCCGCCGCCGCCGCCGCCGCCGCGCCCTCCGTCCCCTCCCCAGAAGCCCCAGAACGCAGAGGCCCCGAAGCGGAGCGGCGCCGCTGGACTGCCCCCGGCCCCCCCTCACCTGGCGGCTCCCAGGCCACGCCCGTCGTCGCCAGCAGCGTCAGCAGCAGCAGCTCCCCCAGCGCCCCTCGCCACATTTGCCGCCGCGTCCCACCATCCATGGCCGCCTCTGGAGCCAAGTGCGCGGCTGCCCGCCCCTCCCGCCCTCCCGCAGGTGAGCCCCGCCCCCCCGGCCTGGCGTCACAAAGGGAGGGGGCGGGGGCGGGGGCGGGGCGCCTGGCGCTCCGGCCGCCTGCCAAGTGGTGCCAGGTTCCCCGGCTGGCCGAGGAGGGCCAACGCGCCCTCTGAACTGTGTGGAGTTCTGTGAGCACAAATCCTACTTTGTGAGCTGCTGGCATTAAAGCTGGGAGTGAGCGATTTGGCTCCTGCTTAAATTAGTTTGCTCTGGCGCCCTCCTTCCTGAGCGGAGACAAAAAAAATATGTGAGCCAGAGGCTGAAAAACTGGGAGCCGGCTCACACTAACAGAGCTTAGAGGGAACACTGCCCAGGGCTACGGTGGGGGGCGCTCTCTGTCCCAGGGACCTCTGCCGTGGCCGGGCGCTTCCTCGCTCCCCACCGGCGGGGCGGGGCGGGGCGGGGCGGGGCAGCCGAGCGCCTTTGCTCCCTTCCCCCAAGGGACCGGACTCGCCCCCCTCCCCGCTCTCCGCCCGTGGCGGTGCTGCCGGTGTGGCCGCCGCACCATCTTCGGCAGCTTGAAGACTCGGGAGGAAGGGCGACTTCCCCGGGCTCAGGCCAGCCCAGGGGCCCCTCGAAGGCCCGCCCAGTTTTCAGAGCCCGCACCCGACGGCTGCTGCCTGGCTTCGAGCGCGGCTGGCCTTTTAGGCGCCCCCGGGAACTCGCGCTTCGCTCTGCTGCTTCGGCCCAGCGCGCCCGTCGGCGGCGACCCACCGGAAGGCGGCTTGAAGAAACAGTCCCTCATTCTGATAGCGGAGTATACCTCCCAAAAAATTCTCCGAAGGTAACGATGCTCACAGTATTAGTATCCTTTCCTACTTGAAGCATTTATAGAATGCTAAAACAAGGTTTGTGTATGTTCTGTTTTGTCTTTTGTTCCGAACTGGTCTGAATTTATGGGAAAAATGCTTCTCCAAGAATACTATGCTCTGTTATGCTTTGGAAAAATAAAAAGTGATTTTTTAAAAAAAGGAAAGAAACAGTCCCGCGTTCCCTGCGCCCGGCTCGAGAGTTCCCGTGGGCGGAGGGAGGCGCAGGAGGACCCGGCTCCGACCCAGCCCCCCCTCGAGGGGGCCTTCACAAGAGACACCAGCAGGGTGAACACGTTCCCCGGGCCGCCCCGAGGCTTCTGTGGGGCTGGACTCGCAGACAGCGCGCGGGGGGGGGGCCTGTTAAGCCCCGGTTTATCCGTCTGTGGAACAACCCAGCCGTCGAACCGGCCCGGCGGGAGGCAGTGAGCGGGAGCCTGGGCGCGCGGAGGGCAGGCGGGGGGAGGGCCCGCGAGCTCCTTCGGAGCGGCCGGCCAGGAGGGGGCACTCCGGAGCCGCCCGACCCCGCCGGAAGAAGGCCAGCCGGCTGGAGCGCCGCCCCCCGGCCGAGCCCAGCCCCCCCCCCCCCCGGCAGCTATAAGGCGCTGGCGGGCGCCGGGCGCCCCGTCGGGGCGGAGCGGGCGATGGCTGCGAACCGCGTGGGGCGGCGGCTGGGCCGAGCGTCGCCGGCGCGCTCCGGTGGGCTGTCTCCGGGGGTGAGCCGCGCGGAGCGGACCCCCAGCCCGGGCATTCAGCGGCGCCAGGCACGAGTCACCGTCAAGTATGACCGGCGGGAGCTGCAGCGCCGCCTCGACACGGAGAAGTGGATCGACGGCCGCCTGGAAGATCTCTACCGGGGCAGGGTGAGGAGGACGGACGGGGGCGGCTACCGCTTAGGGGTCGGTCGGCGGGGTGGGGGCTTGCCTCGCCCGACGGTGTCTTTCCTCTCCGTGCGGGAGCCGCGGGTTCCGCAAAGCCGAGGCCGATTCCCGGGGGGGGGGGGGAGAGAGAAGGCGCTCCATCCCGCTGTCTTTGCGGCCGCCGAGGCTCCGGAGCTGCTGCTGCGGCCCCCGAGTTCCGCCGGCCTGCGGGGGAGGGGACGGCTCGCGCTTCCAGGGTCTGCCGTTGTCCAGCGGACAAGGGGTTAACAGTGACCCCCCCTTCCCCCTCTTCAGGCCCAGCTGCTACCTCTTGTAGGGTCTGCCCCACCCCCCCGCCCGAGCTCAGGTGATGCCATCTGCCTGCCTGGGATAGAGCATCTGGCAGATGCCCCCCCCCCGGGGTGGGTCAGTGGAGGGATGAATGGTGCTGCTTGATTGGTCCCGTTGCGCCACCCCCCCCCCCGGTCGCCAATAATTTCCCCCTGGGGGCTAGGAGCGGGTGTCCCGGGAGACTGGCTCTGTTGGACTGGCGGAGGGGAAGGCCGGGCGGGGGAGCATCTCCTCTGGGGACTTCGGGGGGGGGGAGAGGCGGTGTGGGTGGAGCTCCCTGCTCCTGGGGGGAATGCCGCTTCGCCGTCAGGCAGTGGAAAGCCAGTCCTGGGGGTCTCTGGGCCGTGGGGTCCCTGGGACTGCCAGGCTGGTGGACCCTACTGTGGGAAGGAGCAAAACCCCGGCAGCGGGGGGGGGGTCTGTGTGCGGACTGCCCCCCCCCTCTCCAGCTGCTCCCCCCCCCGCCACCCCCTGGGGATGCCAGGAGCCCCCCCCCCCTTCCCCTTCCCCTTCCCCTCTCCCGCCCCCGCAGCTGTTTCTTCTGGGCAGATCTCCACTGTCCTCCCACCGCCTCCCTTTCCGCTGAGCCATGTGGGCAGGACGGAGGTGCTCCCGAGACTTGGATCTGACCAGCAGTTCCGGCCCGGGGCCAGTCTGTGCCAGGGCAAAAACATGCTGGTCTCTTTGAGGGAGCCACAGGCCTCCTGCTCCTCTGCTGCCCCGGAAAAGCCCGGCTGTGCCCCGCGGTCCCCCCCCCACACACCACACCACACCCCCCTGCACCCCCCCCCCCGGTGCTTGGCCCTGAGCCCTTCTCTGCTGGGGCCCCTGGACTAGTTTCCCAGCAGGCCTGGGGAGGCCCCCGGCTGGCTCATGCCACAAGTCGCCAGTGCAGCTGGGAGCTCCTGGGCAGGCCGGAAGCCTCTGGGCCTGGGGGCTTGTCCCCCTCCACTGCCTGGTGCTGAGGGGCCCTGAGTCAGAGGCTGCTGGTGCCAGACAATACGGGGGCGGGGGGAGCCCCCCCTCTGTAGCTGTGCTGCCTTTCAGGCTGCTAAGCAGCCCAGACTCCCCTGCCCTCTTCCCCCCTCCCCCCAGAACAGATTCCTGAGGCCGAGAAGGGAGGGAGATCCGATCCGGAGAAGGGAGGCGGGCGCCTCAACCCTGCCATGAAAGGAAAGCAGCTCCCAGCCTCTCTGCCTCTCTCCCATCCCTGGGGAGTCTAATCGGGGAGCCCTCCCAGCCTCTTCTGCAGGGGCAAAGGGAGGCCACAGATGTTCTGGCAGTCTGGTTTGGGCTAACTCCTGGCCCCAATCCCCCCTCCCCACGCGCCTTTCAGAATGGGGCACTTTCCCAATGGTGCACTCCCCCGCCCCCATGGTAGACCATGGCAGCACTGCCCCCCCCCCCCCCCGCGGTCACAATCCGCAACTCTATCCAGGAGGAAGAGCTTCCTCCCAAGGCGGAGGAGGGAGGCCCCCCCCAGCCAATTTGGCTGTCCTTGCAGCAGTCCGGGTCTGGACATGAGCAAAACCTTTTTCTAGGGGGGGGGGGAGAGAAGGAGCTCCTGAGGAGAGGTGTGTGTGTGGGGGGGTCTTTAGCAACTGGTGCTCTGGGGACCTGTGGCTTACCAAGACTGGGGGCTGGCACAATCTCGGGGCATGCACACACCTCCCCACAAACCCTCTGCTTGCCCAGGCCCTGGCTCCATGGCAGAGCCTCCGCTTGGCCGGCAGAAGGTCCCCAGTTCAGTCCCCGGCAGCATCTCCAGTCGAAAGGAGGAAACAGCCAGGGATGTGAAAGGACTCTCCTTCAGACCCCCAAGAACCACTGCCACCCGGAGTCGGCCATGCTGACTCCAGGGGAGACCCGGACTGCTCCTGGAACCTGCCGGTCAGGCTGAGAGAGCGGGGGGGGGGGGGGGGAGTTAGCAGGCAGCGGTTGGGACCCCAAAGGGGCCTTTCAAAGGGAAGGGCCTCGCTTCTGGCGGCCCCTTCCTCTGAGAGCCTCTGCAGGCAGGAGGTCGGGAGAACAGAGGCTGGGGCACATGCCTTGCCTCCATAGGGTGGGGTGGGGTGGGGGGCAGACACTTCCGGCTTGCCTGGGCAGAGTCTCCTGGGCCCCCCCCCCAGCCTGGAAGGAAAGTCCCACCCTGACCGCCTGCCTCTGGTTGCAGGAGGCAGAGATGCCGGACGAGGTCAACATCGATGACCTCCTGGAGATGGGCACGGATGAGGAGAGGGCCGCCAAGCTGCAGGTGGGTGGCCCTTCCGGGACTTTCTGCTCTCCCCCCCCCCCGGCACCCGAGAGGCGCTGCTGGGACCCCCTCTCATTCTTGTCTCCTTCCAGGGCCTCTTGGAGTCGTGTGGCAACGCAGAGGTGGGTGTCTCTCCAGAGCATCTCCTGCAGAGCGAGGAGGGTGCTGGCTGGTCTCCCCCCCCCCAGCCCCTGAGGGCTCCAGCCCCTTTCTCCTGCCTGACTCTCCTCTTCCAGGCTCTGGTGTCCCACCCCTCTCCCGATGATTTTGGAGCTGGGGCTGCCCCCGGGGGAGGGGGGCTTGGCCTTCCACTACCAGCTGGGTCTTCCAGAGGGACCCCAGCCCCTCTGCTGCCCCCTCCCCTCCCTGCTGGACTCTGGTACTGTCACCCGTCGTGGGGCTGGCTGCCGGCGGGGGTGGGGGGGGAGGGCCACATTCCTTGGGGCAGGCAGGGAGTGGAACGGGGCCTCCCTGGGCCCAACTGTGCCAGCCTGGTCCTGGGTGGGGGAGCAGAGCTGGCCAGACATGCTGCTTCTTCTTCTCCCCCCCCCCCCCCACAGGGTTTCATCCAGGAGCTACTTGAGAAGCTGCGAGGCCTCCAGACAGAGCATGTCCTCCGGTGGATGAGCCCTGACAGCCAGGAAGGCTCACAGCAGGGCCCCGAGAGTCATGAGTAGGCCAGGGAGGGGAGCTCAGGAGCTCCGGGGGGGGGGGGAGCAGGAGGCAGGGCTCCTCAGGGCCTGGGGGCCCAGGTCAAGGTGCGGGGGGGGGGGGCACCACCCTTGGCTGGGCCCCACCCCCAGAGACACACCCCTGCCCATCAGCAGCCCTTCCACTGGCACTTCTCCTTTTGTATAAAATTCTGTATAGTAAAAAGTGTGATCTTTGTGCTGGTTTTACCCTGTAATAAAATTGTTCAGTCTTTGCTCCTCCTAGCTCAGCTGTGCGGCTCGGGGGTGGGGGGGTGGGGGGGGGGTGGCGGCACATGGAGGTTGCCCCCCCCCCACTGTAGGCTCATGTGGCCCTTTCTGTGGGCTCTCTGTGGGAAAGTTCCCTGGTAGCTGTCTATGGCTCCTCCTCCAGCCCAGCTCCCCCCCCCCACCAGCCAGCTCTGCCCCTTGGCAAGGTCCAGCCTGGCCTTCTGCTTGCTGCAGTCTCTCCCCCCCCCCCCGGTTTGCTTCCGGCAAACAGGAAGAGCTGGGGGGCTGCCCTTACCCAGAGGGAGAGGCTGGCTGGCCTGCCAGGACACCCTACCCCCTTAGCTGGGGGGGGGCAGCAGAACCCCTGGCTTTGTCCAAATGCTGCCCTGCCCCGTGACTGGCGGCTGTGGGCAGCCTGCTTGGAGAGAGGCCCCCTCCCTCCCTCCCTCCCTCCCTCCGTGCCTTGTTTACAGTGTGGAATAAACAGCAGCACAAACTATTTTTCCCCAGGACAACACAGCCACTGCATTGTGGGCCCTCAAGGGGGGGGGGAGACCTCTTCCTGGGTGCTGTGGGGGGGCATGGGCAGGGTGGGCCCCCCTGGGGAGAGTTTCTGTAACAGGCTCAGCCCCAGCGTGGAGCTCTTGTTGAGTCTGAGGGTGGGGGCAGAGGCTCCCCCCAGAGCCTGGGGTTGACCACCATCAGTCTGGAAGGCAGCGGGGTGAGTCCCCCTGCCCTGCCCTGCCCGGCCTCTGGGAAGCAGGGCCTTCCTGGAGCACCTTTGGGGAACAGGCTGGGTTAGGTGGACCCCAGGATCAGAAGGGGGAAGGGCCCCGCAGCAAGCCATGTGGCACCCCAAGCTATGCTCAGTGGGCCCAAGGAGGAGGAGGAGGAGGAGGGTGGGCAGGAGCTGCCCCTCCCTGGCATCATCTCCCCCCCCCCAGCTGGAAGCCCTGCAGGAGGAGAGAGGCAGAGAGCTGAAGCTAAGGGGGGGGCTGTGTTGCGGGGGCTTGATTCTGCTGACTCCTGGCCACAAGTGCCCCGCCTCAGGACACTTCCCTGCAAGTGAAATGGCCAGGTTGCCCCTGGTGGGGGGGGGCACCCAAAGGGTCATGGGAGCAAAACAGTCCCCCCCCCCACTGCTCAGCCTTCTCCTATCACCAAGCCCTCCTAGGCACAGAGATGGGGGTGGGTTTCTTGACCTTGTGAAAATCACTGGAGGCCATGGCCTGGCCCTTCCCCCTGTGCCTCCCTGCCCTTCTCTGCTTTCAGAGGCCAGCTGTGATGAGGGGGGCATTCATTCCTTTATTGCCCCCCCCCCCAAAGCATACACATTGTCTTCCTTTCCATCAAGGAGGGCTTTGTCTGGCCATGCCGACCCGTGCCAGGCACTCGCTTGCGGGGAGCTCCACCACCTGCCCTTCCGCACCAGCATCCAGCTCTAGAGGAGGGCCTGGCCTGGAGGTGGCACCTGAAAGTGGAAGGCCGCCTCTCCTCCCACCCAGGAAGTCAGCAGCACCCCCTCCCCAACGGCCGCTGCCCTCCTGGTGTGTGGCGGGGCAGGCCAGGGGCAGGCAGCCTTCTCTCTCTGCTGCAAGCTGCACCCAGCCAGCCCCCGCCCCCCCTAGGATCCCGGCTGATTCCCTTATTTGGGAAAAGGC
The DNA here is from genome assembly GCA_029233225.1 of Lepidodactylus listeri. Classification (NCBI taxonomy): domain Eukaryota; kingdom Metazoa; phylum Chordata; class Lepidosauria; order Squamata; family Gekkonidae; genus Lepidodactylus; species Lepidodactylus listeri. Next base: position 43,887,710 of record JARCFY010000020.1, read on the forward strand.
AGAGCGTGGTGTGTCTCCCCCCTCCTCCACTTTTACGGAGCTCTGCCCATGGGAGGGGGCAGCAGGGGCTGCAGCAAAGGGGTGTGTGGGGGGGGAAGAGGCTACCAGGCGGGGTCAGCGGACCAAGGGGCAGCCCCCGCTGGATTGCAGGGGAGGGGGCAGCAGGAGGCGTGCTTCTCTCCAAGCGCCGGGAGGCAGCAGCCCTTCCTCTCCCCCCACCCACCCCCCCCACCCACCCCCCACTGGCCCGGGGACTGTTTACATCTTGCTGGGATGAGTCACCCGGCTTGGTCAAGCTAGGTGCCCTCTCGCCCTTTGGCAGCGGCTGCGGAGGAGCAGCACAGCGGTTCTCTCTCTCTCCCGTTCTCCTCCTGCGACCAGGACGTCTCCACGGTGGCTGCTGGGCGGGGGAGGGAGGGAGGGAGGGAGGGAGATTCTGGTGGAGACCCTCTGCCCCGGCTCTCCGCCTGCCGAGGGGCCAGGCTCGTACCAGCTCAGAAGCGGCCCCAGGTCAGATCACCGCTTCCCTTGCGCATTTGAGAGGCTCTGCCGCCCTGTGGTGTGTCTGGCAGCCAGGCCGCCAGAGCGCTTTACGGGATACCCACTCAGCAGTAAGTGGTTGTGGGGGGGGGGCCCTCCCCCCTCTGCAGCCGGGGGCGGGGTGGGGCGGGGCGCCTCCCTGAGTAGGGGAGGGAGGAGCGGCCAGCATCTGCCCTCTGGTGGCTGCGGAGGGGGCAGCAGCAGCATCCCAAGACTGCCCCTGCAGGGGACTTTGGGGACAGGAGCCCCCTTGCAAGGCAGCAGCTGGCTGGGGAGGGGAGGGGAGGGGAGGGGAGGGGGGGGTGTCACAAAGACTTCCTGCCTCCGGGGTCAAGACAAAAAGAGGTTTGGTCTGAACTTGCTAGTCGCTGCACACAAGCTGCCTTCTACTGTCCTACTGGGTAGCTGGATACCATCACCAGCCCCCCCCCCCCAGCCCCTCCCGAAGCTCAGTGCAGGACCTCTGCCTACAAGTGCATGGGACCCCCGTCCATCCAGGGCACAGGAAGCAGGAGCACGCTGGGAGACCCTGGGGGAGAGCCATGATGACCCCTGTTCCATCCCTGGGGGGGCCCAGTGGCCAGCCCAGTCACTGGCTGTTCTTGCAGAGAGGGCTGCTTTCTCACCCCAGGGAGCTCTCCTCAACTGCCACCCGCCCAGTCCTCCCGTGTCCCCACTCTGGGGGTGGGGTGGGGCATCAGCAGAGAGCACAAGCTCTCCTGGTGGGGCAAAGACCTGTCACTGGAGGAGGAGGTGAGAGGCAGGCATTCAGTGGGGCTTTGGGGACACATCATCCATGATGGGAGGCCCCAGGGCAAAGTCAAGACTCAGCATGGAGCCAGGGAGAGCAGCCCCGTGGGCCAAGGAGCACCCATGGCTGTCTTTGCCATTGCCACCATCCCCCCCCCCCAAAGTTCTCAGGAAGGGGGGCCAACAAGGCAGCCAAAGAGGGCAGGGGGTCCTGGCATGCCCCTGCAGTGAGGGAGAGCCTTTTGGCCTGGATGGCTAAACAGCCTTCTGTGCAGCTCACTGATGTGGAGTGCTGCCACCCACCTGCCCCCTGCTCCAGGTGTAGCCATGGTGGTTTGGGCAGGCCCAGGGCTTGGCCTTGCATCCCGCTGGACACAGGCAGAGAGAGAGAGAGAGAGAGAGCACTCTTCCAGAGGGGCTGGTGGCTGCCCACCGCTGGGCAATGAGCCAAAGCCCCCTCTTCTGCTGCAGTGCCAGTGTGGTGGGTGGGCCAAGTGTGGCAGGGGGTCATGCTCCAGACATGCTGCCCTCCTCATCCAGGCCAACATGGGCCTGGCGGTGGAAGCTGCCCACCATCTTGCTCGGCAGCACGCCCCACAGGCGCCGCAGCCTGCCTCGCTTGGGGCTGATGCCTGCAGGCAGCCGGGTGTTTTGGCCAGCATCTCCAAGGAGAGGCCTCAGTGGCACCATGCTGGTGGTGGCCTGGACTGTTTGGCAGGCAGTGGGCCAGGAGGGGATGGAGGAGCATCCTGGGCCCAGAGGAGAGCAACCCAGAGGGTGGGGAGGGTTGCAGGACCAGCCGTGGCCCAGCACACTCCTCTGGGTGGAGAGGCACACCCACTCACTTCTCCTTTGGACCACAGCCTTTCTTCCATCCCCAGGAGCCTGGCTCTGTTTCCTCTTCTCCCCCCCCCCACCTCCAAATGACTAGAAATGGGGGGGGAGTAGCGATCTCTGGAAGGGCAGTGCAGGGGAAGCGATGTGGACAGATCCCCCAGCTCCCTGACTCTGAGTTAGGGACTTAACCAGACCTTTTGACCTGCGGGGGGTGGGGGTGGGGGTGGGGTGGGGAGCAGGGGGGAAAGGAGTGTGTCAGTGGACAGGAACTGCAGACAGCTGGCCGGCTCCTTCGGACACAGCCCACCTGTGAGCCAGATGCAGGAAAGGAGAGGAGAGGAGAGGAGAGGAAAGGGCGGGGGTCCAGAATCCAACTGCAAAGGGGGCAACCTGCCTCAGAGGAGCCCTCCTGGGCAGCAGCAAACCCCCCCCCCAACAATTCTGCCAAGCAAGAAGCCCAGAACCCACCTCTGCTTCCCTCCTTTCTTATGCTCACCTGCATTCTCCTTCTCCCTCTCTCTCTCCCTCTCTCTGAATAGCTGCTCCCCACCAAGTCCCAAGCCTGGATGAGGCACTTGTGATGATCACTTTTTGCATAATGCCAGAAAAGTCAACTGGCCACAGGGGTGGAGTTTGGGAGAAGAAAGAAACAAATGGGGGGGACACAAAGGGAGAATAGAGGGTTGAATCCCTGGAAGCCCCCACAACCCCCCCCCCCACACAGCTGCAGCAGCGCCTACAACGGCGGCCCCATCCTCCTCAAGACCAGCAGCTTGATGGGAGGGGGAGGGGGGCTGGAGAAAACCCCCAACACAGAGAGCCCAGCAGCAAGCCCGTTCAGTCTGTGCCCTCAGAAAGGGGTGGGGGCACAGAACATTCCCCCCCCCCGCCACCATTCAAGTCCCCCTGAGAGGCCAGAAGACCCTCCTGGGGGAAAGCAAGCTCTTAGCAGGCAAGGTTGGAGGGCGGCAGCAGCAGGAGCCCCCAGGAGGCCCCTTGGGAAGGGCGGCATTTTCTCCACCACACTGCCTGGGGCACCCTCCTTTGCACCGCCTGCCTGCCAGTGACTGGGACCCCACCAGGACATGGGTGTTCCTGGCCAAGCCAAAGGGCTTCTCTCTCCCCCCCCCCCCCCCGCCCCCACAGGCAGGCTGCCTGCTTAGCTCCCAACATTCCACACACACACCCCCCACACACACACACAACACCCGGCCGTTCTGGTCTGCCACCCTGGCTGCCCACCCGCCCCACCAAGGCCTAATGGCTCTCACCCTGCCCCTACCTGGTATGGGAGCTGCTCCTGCCCAGCACAACTCCCAGGCAGGCATGCAGGCAGGCAGAAAAGGGCTCCTCCATCCCCGCCCCCAAGCGCTCAGCCAGCCTCTGGGGCAGGGCCAAAGCTCACCAGCCCCTTCCCTCCCTCCCTCCCCACAGTCCAGCAGATGCAAGAGGACAGGCTGTTGGCTGCTGGTCTGGGAGTGGGAGAAGGCTTCTGCTAAAGAGCCCCTCTCCACCCCCCCCCCCCAGCAGCAACAGCTCCGGAGCCAAGAGGGTGCAGCCCCACAGCTGGGCTCCAGCCTCCTCCTCAGCTAGGGCAAGGCCCCCCCCCTCCTCCCTGCTTTGCCGTGACCACTGGAACCAAAGGAGCGCGCGTGGGGTGTGTGTGTGTGTGTGTGTCAAAAGTAGGCTGGGAAGCAGGACTGGTGTTGTCAGAGGGCTGTCTGTCCACCCACCACTCCTACACCTACTGCACAAAAAGCTGGCTCGAATGCAGTCACATTTGCAAAAGTCAGACGGATGCTCACCATATTGCTTCTTACCAACCACACCCTGGAAAGGGGCACTCTGGAGCCACAGAACAGCTACAGACAGCAGACAGTGAGGGTGACCTGTCTCTCCATCAGGCATGGATGGGCCACGTGGCGGGCAGGGAGAGCCCTGAGAGGGGTTGGGGGGGTACTGGACCCAGCCCCTGCCTAACCACCCTCCCCCCCCCCCCTCCGGGGGAAAAGGGCTCCTTTGAACAACATTTCAGAGTTGCAAAAGCCGAGCATGTCAGCTATGAATTCAATCCTGGTGGATCTCCTCTTCCCCTGTGAAGAGGAAGGGGGTGTCTTGGGTCCATCTGGGGCACTCTACTGCCCTGATCACAGCCACACTTTGGAGGGGGCTCTCGAGCAAGCTGTCCTCTCCCCGCCCTCCAAAAGTCTCCTGCCTTGAGATGTCTGTGACCGGAGGCTGCTTATTGGGCCAGAGTTCAGTTTATTCTTTTCTTATTGCCATCCTTGACCGTCCATCTTCCTTACTGGGACTGCAGGTCCAGTTGATCTACAGGACGGGACCTTCAGCGAATGACACGACAGGGCTAGGGATGGCTGAGGGCGAGAGATGCGGTGGGTGCTGCTGGCAAGGTTGTCCCGCTGGGCTTGGGCCTCCAGCAGGCAAGCTAGAAGGCCAAATGGCTCGGCTGTCTCCACCTGCTTAGCAGAGCCAGAAGCAGATGGGCCAGGCACCCTTCCACCACACGCAGCCCCCTTTCCTTCAGACTCTTGCCAGAACCCCAAGCTGAGGCTTTCTGGAAGAGCAGTCCACAGAGCAGATGACCCAGAACCACTTGGCTGGTGCTGACTGGGCCCAGGCACTGATTGGGGTTTGATTCCTGGCCCATTCTTTCCCCTAAGCCAATCAAGGCCTATTTATGGCAACTCCATTAAACGGACCACAAGCTTGGTCCCTGGTCCCAGAGGCCAGGTGGGGCAGGGCATAAAGAGCGCCCTGTCTTGGGGGCCATGGGCCCCTTGGGGGGGATCAGCCTGGGGCAGCAGGTGGCCCCTCTCCTTTTGTGGTCATTTTACAGAGGCCACCTTGTCAGAGGCCCGAGAGGGAGGAAAAGAGCAAAGGGGCTTGTGACCCAGAAGAGCATCAGTCGTCAACAAGGCAGGACTTGCTGTTAAGGGGGGCCAGCCCTGTTGCCTTTCTTCTCTGCCGCTTTCCCGGCAGAGCAGCAGCAGCCGCAGGGGTCCCCTATGGAGGCCGTGGCAGAGGGAGATGTGGCAGTGGCGGCCGGGGGGGGGGGGGGGAGCAAGGAGCGGCCCTTTTTTGCACCCATTCTTTCTTCTTCTGGACCTCCTCTCCACCCCAGGGGATTCCTAGTGCTGCTGCTGAAGAGTGCTGCTACACTAAAGAGTCCCCCGTCCAGTATTTAACATGGGATGGGAAGGTTGGAGATCCTGAAAACTTGGGTGAGTGAAGAGGCACCAGCAACTCTCCCTCCACCACTCCCAGTAAGGAGTGCATGCAGCCAGAGCACGTGGTGATGGCCACAGGCGTAGACAGTTTAAAAAGGGGGATGTGACAGATGCATGGGGGGGTGGGTCTGAAGGGACTAAAGGCCATCTGGACTAAAGGGAAGCCCAGCAACCAGAATCCCATGGCCAGGAGGCAACATCAGGGGAAGGCCTCAGCCTCTGTGCCCGGTTTGTTGCCCCCCCCCCCCCGAAGCACTGGCTGACCGCTGTGTGAGACAGGAGGCTGGACTAGACAGACCTGCACCGGTCAGGTCCAGCAGGGCTCTTTGAATGTCCTCCTTGTGTATCCGGGTCAGGGTTGTTGAGGGGCTTCAGGAGGTCATCAACACCCTCCTGCGAGGTGGGGCAACCAGGGGAGATCCTGTTGAACGGGGAGATCCTGAAAAGACCAGTCCTGGGCCCACGCCACCCAAACACCAGTGGTCCGTTCTTGGCCAGGGGGCCAGAGTGGGGGAGCCTGAAATGACATCCCCCACACGAGACAGACCATAGAACAGTTGAAAATACAGGACCACTACTGTTTGGTGTAGTGGTTAAGAGTGGCGGACTCTGATCTGGGAGAATTGGGAAACAGCAGGAGGGCTTCTAGTGTCCTGGCCCCACTGCTGGACCGCCTGAGGGCCCCTGGTATTTTTGGCCACTGTGTGACACAGAGTGTTGGACCGGATGGGCCACTGGCCTGATCCAGTATTGGCTTCTCTTATGTTCTTATGTTTGATTCCCCACTCCTCCTCCACATGCAGCCAGCTGAGTGACCTTGGGTCAGACACAAGTTCACTCAGAGCTGTTCTCTCAGAGCTCTCTCAGCCCCATCTATCTCACAGGGCGTCTGTTGTGGGGAGGGGAAGGGAAAGATTGTAAGCCACTCTGAGATTCCAAGGGAAGGGTGGGGTATAAATCCAACTCCTTCTCCTCCTCCTCCTGGGTAAAGGGAAAGGGATGTACAGGAGAAGAGGTGGCAGGTAAGCCTCAAGGAGAGGCAGTTCCAGAGTTGGGAAAATCTTGTCTCCGGCACCTTCAAGAGGATCCTAACAGGCAGGAGAAGACCATATGGAAGGAGGGCCCCAAACTGAAGCCACTCGGGGCCAGGACAGGCAGGAGCGGACACTTCTGGTTGTGGACCGGCAGCCTGTATTGTTCTTTCAGCACAGGTGTGACGCAGTCCCTGTGTCCAGGCCCTGACAACATATCTGGTCACCGCATTTTGGGCCCCGCTGAGTTTCTGGAAAGTTTGCAAAGACCCCTCCAACACAGAGTGCAGGGTGGGTGTGTCACCTGGACACTGGCCAGGGAAGAGCTGGCACTGGTGCATCAGCAGATCGAAAGCACCACCAGCTGCCCCGGAAGCTACCTGAGCCTCCCCCCCCCCCCCCCCCGTTGGCCTGGATCCCGCAACACACTCCGACCACGGAGCTCTTCATTTGGAAGGAGTGCAGACCCCCCCCCCCCCCGATCAGGACAGGCTGACCCCAGTCCTGAAGCAGGAGAAGGTCAGAGCAAGGAGGGGGAAGATTCTTCTGCTTGGCAAGTCAGAGGGCACTGCCCGCAAGACTGCCACCAGAGCTCTGCCCCCCCTCCCTCCCCCTCCAGGCCTGTGGCCCCCACCCTGCTCTGCCTCAGCACTTGCCACCCATTCAGATATCCCTGAGGCCCCCCGCCCCCCCCCCCCGGGAACACTGAGTGGAATTCCATGAATGGTGGTGCCACTCCCCCCCCCCACCGCACAAGGAGCTTCTGCCTACGTCGGGGGGGGGGGGGGAGAAAAGTGCTGCCACTTGCAGAACAGACCTGCACAAGCCAACAAGCTGCCTCTTGCCTCTGCTGAAACCCCCTTGGGGCACACAAGGGCCCGAGCAATGCAGACCCTTCCTCCACCTCCTCCAGGAGGAAGAACTCAGAGTGACTCCACACAGAACACGGGCTTTAAAATCACTGCATCATTTAATGTCAGCAGTACAATGATAGGAGACTCACATCTGGGTGACATTGTTGGAAGACAAAATGTGTGATAAAAAAGAAAGTAAACCGCCATGCAACAAAAAGGTCACTGTAAAAATACCAGTACAATATATACAAACCCCATTTCAAATAATATTTACATTTTATAGCATTTTTATAAAGCTCCATCAGAGGGCCAATTCTGTCAATCAGAGAAAGCTTTACTTCAGAGTAGACTTTTGCCATAGGCCGAAGGGCCTTTTCCGGTCATTTCTACAAAAGGTCTGTCTTGCGATACGAGCGTACTAAACACTCCCAGAATCTCACATGGCCGAGTCCTCCTCTGAGGGCCTCTCTCTCTCTCTCTCTCTCTCTCGTCCTAGGCTCCACTCACCAACCTGTCCCAAACCCACCAAACTGCCAGAGACATCCTGAGTGGGTAGGGGGCCGCTGGCGGGGTGTGTGTGTGTGTGTGTGTACAGCAGCAGGTAGATGGGGTCGGGCTGCTTCAGGTGTCCATCCTGCTCTTCCTCCTCCCTGCCTGAAGGTGGGCTCTGCACAAGAAGACTTGCTGGCCAGGGTGCCCTGCCCCTTGGTCCGGCACCAACCACGCACTCATCCTGCCCCCACCTCAGCGCTGTATTTCAAACACTCAGTACTTTTTATCGTGGAGATGAGCTGGATGACTTCCGCCAGAGCACAGTGGCGGAGTCCCACTCCATCCCAGGTACAGGCTCACAGCTGCCACAGGGACCTGGTGCAGTCAAGATGTGCTCCGTCCACCTCACACAGAGAACACCGTCCTCAGGACCAGCACCGCGTGGAATGCCGGGATATCCATTCTTTGGAGAGCAGCACAGCAGTGCGGGAAAGGTGCTTTGTTCAACTGCCCCTCCTCACCTGGGGGCGAGAAGCAGAGGGCAACACTCAGCCCCCTTTCCTGGCCCCCCCCCCAAGAGAAGGAGGAGGAGGCACCACGGGGTGGGGGGGGAGGGAGCAAGGGAGCTCAGACCTGACTAGCTGGAGCGGCTGATGCTTCCGGAAAGAAACACTTTTCAAACTGCTAACACCTTTATTGTGAAATACTTTTTCATCTGATTCTCCCCCCTACCCCCCCCCCCCCCCGAGATGGCGTGCCTTCTCTTCTTCTTCCACCTGGCCAAAATGACACAAGAAAGTGGCGGGCAAGCACTTCTTCCTAGAGAACAGCCAGGGCAAAAAGAAAAAAAAAGAGGAAGCAGCAGCCTGTTTTCTCATCACAAAGCTAAGGAGACGCTGCCCTTTGAAAAAAGAAGCCATTCGAAGAGACTGGCCCAAGGAGAGCTGAAGCCGAGGAGGCCAGGAACAACCAGGAGGCGCTGCATCGGCAAGGGCAGGGCCAGACCACAGGCTCTCTCCTTCTGAAACCAGATCCTGACTGACAGGCTATGCCACCTGGGGGGGGGGGGGGGAGAAGGATGATGACAGCCCCAGAGCAGCGACCCAGAGCGCTACTTCTCCCTCTCACACCCACTTCTGGTCCTGAGCCCTGGCTGCTTTCCTGCCACAGGCTCCAGCAACACTGCCACGGGCAAAATGACCGGCCGGGAGACTGGTCCCGCTCACTGTGCCCTCATCATCCAAGGCCAACTCAGCAGCAGGCATCCTCTGCAGGCACCGCGTGGCTCACTCTACTCCTCCACGGAAACGGCCTGGGATGCCACCTGCCCCAAAGACCATCAAGCACAGCCCGGGCAACCCCTGCTGGGATGAGGAAGCATGGAGAATCCATACAAATAAAATCAGAGGGGACAGTAATAATTTAATTTCAATACTACAGATTCTTTTTTTGGTAGAATGCTTCGCTTTTGTAAAGGGGCCGCCCCCCCCCCCCCCCAGGACATCAAGCACCCTGTTCAGGCCGAGGTCACAATCCCGGGACCTCCCGGAAACGGCAGAAAAACAAGATCCAACACAATTACAAAAATAATCCCACATGGTTACTTCTCCATGGTAATCTTCACTGCACTAGATTTTCTTTTAAAAGGCTATGATACACATATTTTGTTACAGGTAAGAAATGAACATAGGTATCTCCTACTGAGCGACACATGGCTGTCTGCTTCCGCCCACCGGGCAGCAGGCGGCAGGAACTGGGTTTCTTTCTTCGGTCTTCTCCCTGCCCCACAGACAACACAGGAAGAGGGAAAGTGGGGAATTCCGGGGGGGGGGGCAGGCGGGGGTTTGACGGACTTGGGGGATCTCCCACTGTGCAAAAAAGAGGCTGGCCCAATTTCCCAAAAGAAATCTGGAGACACTGGATGATTTCAGGTGGACCTCAAAAAGCCTGAGGAGGAGCTCTCGGGGCATCAGGAAATACTGCCCGGCACTCCTCTCAAGGTAATCTGGTCCACTTGTCTACACCCCAGTTTGAAGATTACAGCTGACAGTAAACAGGCAAGCCTGGAGGACTTCTAGACAAGGGAGAGGTGGGAAAGGGGAGCATGAATGGAACAGGAAAAGGTCACGAACACTGCCTTCTTCCCTGGGTCCGAGGCGGCACACGCAAGCCTGTTAATACTACTGGCAGAACGGGGAGGCCGTGGGGTCAAAGCCCTTGAACACATCTTTCAGAGAGCCCGCGTCCTGCGGCTCCCCTTCCTGGGCAGGGCTGTTCCCTGCAAAGGGGCTGCCTGCTCCAGACTTGGCGGCCTGTTTCACCATGCCGTAGACAGGGGGCACAGGGAGGTTGTGAACACCAGGCTGCGTGACAGTCTCTGGGGCAGGCGTGGCAGCCACGGGGGTGGTTGTCTTGGGCCGTGGCCGATTGTAGCTGTTGTACCTGTCAGTGGCAGGCTCAGCGCTGGGCTTCTCGGGTTCAGGCTGATCCAGGGCCGAGCGACGCACAAACAAGGGCTCCTTGCCTCGGCCGCTTTTGCTGCCCTCCGGGCCCCTGGTGGCAGGGCTCCCCTCGCCAGCCGTCTCTGTGGCCTTGCCACTGGAGGAGCCTGGAGCCCGGGGGTCGTAGAGGCTGATCCCGCTTAGGACGCTGCTCTGGCCGCTGCCTCGGCTCAAGCCTCCTGCCGTCAGCAGTCGAGGGTCATAAGGAGCTATGCCAGGGGCTGCCTCGGAGCTAGCCACGGGGCCAGCCGCTGGGGCACTGGCATCAGCCGGCTTGGCGGGCGTTGGGGCGGTTGACTCAGCAGCCTTCTGCAGCCTGGGGTCTGCAGGGGCTTTCCGCATCCGGGGGTCGCTTGGCTTGTCGCTCGGGCTCCCAGCCGCGTTGACTGTCTTCAGTATCCTGGAGAGCAGCTCAAAATCTGGGAGGCTGGAGCCGGAATTGGCTGCAGCCTCAGCTGGGGCCACGGCACGTTGCCTGGGGTCAGAAAGGCTGCTGTTCTGTGGCCGGTTCAGGCGTGGATCGAGGGTGGGCAGGGACTGGAGGGCCGCTGGGACAGGGACGGACTCCTGCTTTGGGACAGGCAGCGGAATCAGGTCCTCAGGGCTCCAGAGGACCATGCGGGCAAAGTTGGGCCTCAGCAGGACAATGTCTTTCTTGATGTGGCTGAACTGCTGCAGCTGGCAGCGAGGGTCCCTCTGGGCCTGATTTGGCAGGGGGTCCAGCGGGATAGTGACCGGCTTGTCTCTGATCTCCCTCTCCCCTTCCTCCTCCTCAGGAACCGTGGCAGCCTTCTGGCCAGTGGTGGGGCTGGCTTGCAAAGGCTCTGACTTCGGGGCAGACAGAGCTATGTGCCGGGCCAGTCTTGGGTCACTGGGCCCCGCCTCTCCAGCACCAGAAGGAGCAGTCGTTTCCAAGCTCCGAGAAAGCCTGGGATCACGCAGGAGACGAGGGTCAGCGGGTCGGCCAGCCCCTGACGCCTGGCTCTTCTGGAGGCGAGGGTCGCTCCTGGCTGGGGCAGGGCCTGTGCTGCCGGGCGTGTCTTCGTGGGGCCTGCTGGAACTCTGTTGCCGCAGCGTCTTCAGGATGGAACTGACGCTGCTGCTGCCATCATCCTCATCGCTCGAGTACCAGTTGCCAGGATCGCCTGAATAGAAGGGGAGAACAAGGACTGTGAGGAGAAGCCCCTACTGCCCCCCCCCCCACTGCTGCTTGCCACAAACAGAGCGTGGACTCTTTATCAGAGAGTAGCGAAAGGCTCCTAGGAGGCCGAGCTCCACGCGCAGTCTTCCCATTTCTAGGACCTTCAGGCAAGTAACAGCACTCTGAAAAATGACTAAACCCCTTTTGCAAAACGTCATAACCCTGTGTGGAAAGGTTTTCCTTAGAAAATTGCAGGTCCCAAGCCAGTCTATTTTCACACACCCTGATTCCCATTTCTGTGGCAACCCCTTCCAGATGTGCAGAATCGGAATGTACCCCAAAGGCCACCATCAGGGGGGCTAGTTCTGACTCCCAACAGGAGTGAGTCTGGCGACACCTTCTCCCAGCTTCCCCTAAGCAGAGCACTGCAGGGGGTGGAGGTGGGGGGCTGACAAGTCTGCTGCTGCAGTGAGAAGAACCTTTGTCCACAGGAATGGCAGGCGACAGGGTCACCACTCGGATGAAAAGCAGCCAGAGCTCAAGGAAAGCCCTGGTTGCCGCCGCCGCCGCCACCACCACAAAAACTGCGGGCACAGACCCCAGAGTTAGCACAGAGCACAGGGAGGCAGCCAAGCCAAGAACGGCGAATCCAAAGTCAAGCCCTGCTCAGTCAGGAGAAAATCAGCGTTCATGTCCGACATCCAGATGCCTCCAGAAAGCCTGCAAGGCCGGGCCGGAAGGCCAACGCTTCTCCCTGCTGCCACCCAGCGACTGGCACCTAGAGGCACCCTCTCGCTGAGCATGGAGGCCCCATTCAGAGGCTAAGGGCAACTGTCACTGGCGGGCGCTTTGTTCATTCATTTATTTATTTAATCTCCCGCCATCCCTGCTGAAGCAGCCTCAGGGTGGCGTGTATCCTTCAGGACTAATGTGCTTTGTCCTCTTGTAAACTGGCAGCCACCGCTACATGTCTTGCAGCAGTGAATTCCGGGAGTTAACGATGTCTTGTGTGAAGGGGCCCTTCCTGAAGCTACTGCCATCCATTTCACTGGAAGGGCACCTAAGCACTGCTGTGATGGGGGAAGGATAAAAGTTCTCACTATCCACTTTCGCCACCCCACTCAGTTCTCCTTCTTTCAATATTCAAAAGCCCCAAACTCTCCAGCTTTCCTCACAGAGAAGATTACCCAACACTTTACTCTGTTGGGCTGCCTTTTTTGTACTTCCCCCAGCACTCTGATGCCGTTCTGAAGGCCCCACATGTGGCATGCAGTGTTCCGCATGTGGCCACACTGCAAATCTATGCAAGGGCATTGAGACACCGGCTCTTTTGTTTTCAGCCCCCTTCCTAATAATCCCCAGCGTGGAAATGCACCAAATCAGACCCTTCCTTATGCTGCCCACCTTGTGTGTCCCCCCCCCCATGTCTTTTCTGGCTGGTGGCCGCCGGCCAGACCTCCCCCTGAAGCACTGGTGTGACATCAGGTAGTTCCACCTTAATGCCAGAGGTGAGAAGCCAAGAGGGGCTGAACCCTTCCAGCCCTGGAGGCAAAGGAGCTTCCTGGCTCAGATCCTGGGGGGAGGAAGAGTCTGGAGAGAGGAGAAGCCCCTCCCTCCCTCCTTCCCACTCACGGGCTGCTATGGGGGCCCCCCTACCTTCCTCCTGCTCCCGCTCCTGCTTGCAGCCCTCTGCCTGACGGCGAGCCCTCTCCTCCTCCTCCTCCTGCTGCTTGTGCTGGATCCGCAGGTAAAGGGCCCTCTGGGTGGACGGCAGGAAGTCGGGGATGCTGGTGGAGGGCTTCAGCAGCTGTGGAGCGATGCCCTCGCCCGTGGCATCAGGCTCCAAGGAGTGGTCTGGGAAGATGTTCTCTTCGGGCAGCTCATCCATCTCCTCATAGTTCCCGTAGCCCTCTGCCACGGAGGAAGGAAGCAGAGGGCCAGTAAGTACAGCACCAAATCAAGTCGGCAGATCCACGCTGCTCACAGGACCAGCACAGGCCTGCCTGAGAGACAGAGAGAGAGAGAGAGAGACGCACACCACCCGCTGCCCACTCCCATGCCCAGCTTACCTGGGCCGCCCATCATGCCCGGCTCCATCTCCATGCTTTCTGGCAGTGGGTAGAAGCCGTCGTAGAAGTCTGGCGGTGGGGGGCCGGGTGGGATATCTTCCGGGCCGAAGGGCATCATGGGTGGCCCCGGACCCATCGGAGGGCCGGGGTTCATCCCGGGGCCCATGGGCATGTCGGGGCACATTTCCGGGCACATGTCAGGAGGCATGTCGGGGCACATGTCGGGATGCACGGGCCCAGGGAAGCGCGGCGGCGATAGACCTGGATGCCTAGGAGAGAGGAGGAGGCGGGCAGGGTCAGTGGGAGCTGCCGGGCAGGGATCTCAAGTGGAGGCGCGAGGCCAGCAGGTGGGTGAGCAGAAGGGCCAGAGGAGCCCCTCCCCCGAGCCCGCCTGCCCTGAAGGCGCTCCGGCTGCCTCCACCAGAGAGGGGGTCAGGCTGTGCTCTGCTCTCCGGCCGGGGAGGGAGGGAGGAAGGGAGGGGGTGCTCACCTCACTCCCAGCTTCTCTGCGAGCTGCCCGGTGGGCCTCACCACGATCTCGAAGAGGGAGGGGATCTTCTTGTACATGTCCTGCTGCAGCTGCTGGGGGGGGGAGAGGGGCTCGTGGAGGGGAGGGGGCATCTGCAGGGCTCCTGGGGGTGGGAGGGGAGGCGGCGGGAGGGGAGGGGGAGCAGGTGGGCCTCCGGGCATGGGCCGGCCATTGGGAGAAGTGGGCGCTGGTGGGGGCCCTGGGGGGCGGGGCGGGGTGGGCAGCAGGCCCACCCCAGGTGGGGGCTTGGGCAAGGGGTTGATGCCCTGCTTCTTGAGCTCCTCCACCTCCTTCTCGTCTTCTGCTCCGGCTTCAGCGTCGTCGGCCAGCATCTGAGGGCGCAAGCAAAAGGAAGCCGCGGGTGGTCTCTGTACGCTGACCCAGACCCGCCCCCTCCTACGTTGCCCCGCCTGCCTGGGTCCTCCTGAGCCACCCCTGCCTGCCAGTGGACCGGTCCTTGAGCGGCCCCTGCCCTTCCTGGCTCACCTTCTCCAGGAGCTCCCGGGTCTCATCAGTGAGGGGCTCGTGAGAAAACATGCAGTCGCCCCCGTTGATGCAGTTCCCGGTTGTATGGAAGAGCTTGCAAGGGAAGTCCCGTGCTAGGCAGCCACGTCAAGGAAAGCCACAATGCAAACACAGGCCAGGCAACTAAGCCGTTTCCTGCCCGCAGCTGCCCTCTCCCCTGCCAGCATTTCCCCTGAGGTTATCCCCCCCCCCCCAAAAAAAGAAGTTCAGCTCCCCCAGGCTACAGGTGGCCACAGAGGCCAACTGCCCAAGGCAGGGATCCCCCACGCCCCCTCCCAGCCCAAGAAAACCCAACAGGGCAGCAGGTGGGAAGGATATCATGCATGTAGGGACAGTTTTCTGCTCTGGCACAGTAGCCCGTGATGTAAAACTTGCACAGCTCACGCTTCTTTGGTAGCTCAATGTCATGGCTGAAGTTGCAGTGTTCCCCCTGACCGGAAAGACCGGAGAATACAGTGAGTCACCAAACAGGATGTCTGCGAGACACTCCTGGAGAATCCTGGAGGAAGGGACACACAGCAGGACCTCTCCTGGGAGCCGGGAAAGGTGTCTGTGTGTGGCTCCCCCTGGGGATCACCGAACAAGCAGGGAAGCAGCAGCCACACACTCAAAAAGGAAAAGGTGGCTGCTGTGGAAACAACAGGACACAGCACAGTCCTGCCCTCGAGCGATGCCCACGGGACACATGTCTGGGACTACTAATGGGCCCCCCTCGTGCCAGTAGGACCCTCGGAGGCCTTTCTGCAGCAAGAGATCTAGGCCCGCCAGACGCGCAGGACGCTCCAGGCACAAGGGGGAGAAATGGTTGGAGACAGAAGAGTTGCAGCAGAGAAGGGGCCATGCTTGTGACCTCACACCTGAAGAGGGACATGGGTAAAAGGGAACTCTGCACGCCCTTGATTGTGGCACAGACAGGAAGGGCCCTGCTGCTCACGCCCATCTCCTCAGCCCTTAACTCCACAGTTCCCATTGGGGGCTGCCATAAGGCACAAAAGAGCAGGAAAAGCCCGCAGAGAGCCCCCCAGGCACAATTCTGCCCCCCCTCCTGGTTGTCATGGAGCGGCAGCCATGGGGATGGCCAGTTTTGGGGGGGGGCTACCGTAGCTCTTCTTTCTCCTGGCACTTTTTTGTTTTATCCTTGGTGGCTGGGAGAGCCCCGGAAGGAGGCCACCCACAAAGGAGCACACAGGGCCAGGCTGCCCCCCCACTCCCTCCGTCTGCTGCTTGGCGCCACACTTTGGGTGCTCAAAGCCACGCCAGCCTCTGCCTTTCCTTACCCAGGTGCATCTGCCTTCCACAAAGTACTTGCAGATGACTTTTCCTTTCTTGTCCGATTGCTGGTGGGACTTCTCATGGTCGCCCCGCCTGTAGCTCCCACTGCCTCCGTCCTGAGGGAAAGGCAAGGGGACATGGAGATGAGGGCAGGGCCTGAGCCGAGCGTGCACAGCCATGGCAGGGGAGAGCCCACGACAAGGAAACCTTTGCCAGGAAAGCCACTCACCCCCAGGTCTTCATCGTAGTAGGCGTCCTCTTCGTTCACCCCTCCTCCTTTGCCCAGGCCCCCTCTGCCACGCCCTCGTCCCCGGCCCATCCCCTTGCCTCGTCCTCTGGAGCCACGACCTCGGCCACGACCTGATCCTGAAACAATGCCAAGAGGATCATTTTGCACCCCGCCCCCCATATGGGAACGGACGGGGCAAGTTCAGCCGCAAGGCAACCTGAGCCAGCAGCAGCAGCACGGCAACGGAAGCCACGGCAGCAGGCCCTGCGAGAAGGGCCCAGGCAGACTCCCCCCCTCCCCCCGGTCGCTCCCTCTGCCTGGCTGACGCCAGCGGGCACCTACCTCGCCCCCGCCCATCCTTGCTCCTGCTGCGATACTGGCTCAGCTCCTTGGAGTAGTCGTCATAGTCCTCTTCGCCTCCCGGCTCCTCTCCTCCTTCGCAGTACTGCAAGGCAGGCAGGAAGCGGAGAGATCAGCAGGTGCGCAGCACGTGCGCGCACGCGGGGGGGGGGGAGGGGGTTTGGCCCATGACGACGGCCAGGAAAGGACTGGGCCAGGTGCCCCAGGCCCGTGGCTCCACCTTACCTCCATTTCCTCCTCGTACATTTCCTCCTCGCCCTCTGGGTGATCTCCCCGTCCCCTGCCCCGGCCACCTCTGCCCATGCCTCGCCCTCTCATTCCTCCTCTGCCTCCACGGCCACGGTACCCTCGGCCACGGCCACGGCCCCCTGCGGGCACAAGCAAGGCACTGTTAGCTGTCACGCATCCAGCTCCAAACAAGCCAACGCAAGGCCTCTCTTGAGCGGAAAGGAAGAGCACAAGAAGCTTTTCACGCCGCTGTCTTCCTCCTGGGAACAGCGAAATCCTCACACTGACTGCACAGCCAACTCCTGCCAAGTCCAGCTGAGCTTCATGAGTCCAGCAGACAGGACACCACTCTTCCACTCAGGAAAAGCAAGCAGCAGAAGCAATAGGCTCCACGGGGAGCAGAAGGCAACCATGAGGCAAAGCCACCCCCCTTCCCACACTGAGAACAGACCTCCCAAAAGAAACCCCCAGAGAATGACGCTCTTGGCCCCAATTCCAGAGGCTGCCGAGGTCCTCGATGACGAGGGGCAGAAGTGGGAATGAGCACCAGACCGTGCCCTGCTTGCCGTGTTTGTGCTCAGCCTATCGGTGGCCCCTTCGGAAAGTCTGCAGAGTCGCACTTGAGCCCCCCCAAAGACTTCTCCCCTCCCCATCACACCAAGACTGCTTGCAAGCGGGGCACAGCCAGGAGCCGCCCGCCAAGAAGCACCCCGGCTGCCCTACGCGGCTGGGGGGTGAGTCTCTGCAGAGAGAGGCTGCCGTACCTCGGCCCCGATGTGCCCCTCCTTCCTTGGCCATCCGGTACTGGTTCAGCTCCTTGGTGAAGTCGTCATAGTCTTCCTTCCCCCCGTCTTCATCCTCCTCTCCCTCGTATTCACAGTACCCCTCGTTCTCATAATCCTCGTACGGGGGGTAACCCTTGCTCTCCATCTTGGAATACCCCTTCTTCGGGGCCGTGTGAGAAGAGGAGTACTGCTGGTGGGACTGAAGGTAGAAACATGAATGGTTAGGAAGGAAGGAGTGGCCAGCGGAATGTCTGCCCTGCAGCCCTAAGCATCCTAACGAGCCCCCCCCCTTCTCCTCCCCCCCCCTTCTGCACAACTGACAACAGCAGAGACAGCACTGATGGGAAAGCCAAAACAGCACAGCCTCTGCTGGCAACCTCCCTTCTTCTGGTGTGGCCCGGCACCGCCAACCCAGGTGGCATCTGCCTCCCTATAGGGACCACGTGATCCACAGCCCCAGCACAGCACCCCCGGGCATCCCTGTGGGCCACAGCCTTCCTCCCCCATCACCAGCCAAGGCCACGACAACATCAGCCACTTACGGAGGGGTAGGGAGGGCTGTAATCCCTATACTTCCGGTGCCCCTTCTCGCTAGGGCTGAAGTCCGAATCCTCGCTGAAGTCGGAGAAGTCTTCGCTCGAGGAGGCATGGCGCTGCAGGGAAGGACACAGACATCACTGACTGCCACAGATTCTCTTTACTGACCCAGTTCTGGCTCCTCTGAGTTGCACAGACTTCCCTGCCTAGGTGGACATCCCCTCCCTCTCAGTGCATTATTCAGTTACTCATTTCCTCAGTCGCCAAGAAAGCAGCCACCAGCACTCAGTACTTGAAGAGGAGGAGGCAAGAAGCTTTCAAAAGCACCAGACACAATGGGAAACGGGGTTCCTGGAGCAGGAGCCTTCAGTGGCTTCCGTGGTTTTGCAAATCAGACATTCTGGTTTTCTACAGGCAAGTCTGAAAAACATCTGTTCCTTTCGCCCAAAGGAAACAATAGCTTCTAATGAAGACCTAGTCACTCTCTGCTTTCCTCTTTTTTAGCCTTCTGTCAGTTGTTCCTTATTTAAATGCTTTCACCTTTTCCACCAGATGCACAACTCTGCAGTAATGATTCAGGCAGGGAGCCTGACACATGCACAGCTTTGCCCAGCCCCTTTCCTCCTCCAGACTTGGGCAAGCTGGAGAGCAGAGGAGAGGCTTGACGTGGATACATTCAAGGCTCCTTAAGCCCACCTTGTGCCGGGATTTCCTCTTCTTCTTTGATCTTCGTTTCTCCTTCTCTCGCTCTTTCCGCCGCTTCCTCTTTCTCCGGTGAGGCTTCTCTTCGTCCGAGTCACTGTGATGCTTCTCATTTTTCTCTTTTCGACTCCTTTCCCGTGACTCTGAAACACTGTGGGGCTCCTCACCCCCATCATCTTCCAGCTCCCCTTCTTCCAGCTCCCCATCCTCCCTGGAAAGACACAAAATCAGAATAAACTAAGAGATCTTTCAGAGCTGAAAACCATGCTGAATATAAAATACCACAGTCGAAACAGTCCATTTGGCCCCTGCTACCCCCACCCTGCACATGCTCCAAAGAGCGCCCAGCTTGAAGTGACAAAGAATGTGCTCAAAGATGGCACAAACACACACACACACACACACACACACAAATACGACTCCCCCAACAGGTTCTTATGTGTTCATGGCAATGCTCCCTCTAAGCTGTGGAGTCTTGCGAGCAAAAATTCTACTTTGTGAGCTACTGGCAAGTGATTTGGCTACTGCATAAATTAGTATGCTCTGGAGCCATCCTTCCTGAGCTGAGACAAAAATCTGTGAGCCAGAGGCTCAAAAACTGTGAGTTAGCTCACACTCACTCAGCTTAGAGGGAACACTGGTTCATGGCTGGAAAAACGGAAGTTCTCCCTGTTAAATAACACACACAAAAACAGTACTATTCCAAGTGCTTCTAATCTAAACAGAAACGGCTGTTGACTTTAACGATCTTTCGGTGGCCTCTACGTGTGAGTTTTACCGCCACACCTAACGGAGCAGGGTTCAAAGGGTCCCTTAAGGGCCCCTGCCTGGGGCTGTACCACTTCCATCTCCTTGCCCCAAGGAAGACAGGTCTCCCCGGCACTCCCACCTCCAAGAGGGAAAACCATTTACAGAGGAAGCACTTGGCTCTTCCTTCAAAACTGAAATACGGTTTTGCTGTTGGTAAGAAAGAAGAAATGCCTTTCTCCACATGCTTAGAGCATGACACAGACGCAGCCTCAGGGAGCCCCATGATCACCCTCCAGCACAGACTGGCACCATCCCCCACTTTAATTAGCCGTTTGTTGAAAAAAGACGGTGAGTTCAGGGTCTGCACCAGGCTGGGGCTGGGACAATCTGCTCAGAGTCCACACTCCAAACCCCTCTCTGCACTAGAAACTGTTCTCATTCAAGGTTAGTCTTCAGGGCTCACCTACACTGTCCTGATCCCCAGCCCCCAGCAGGCATTCACTTGCACCCTTCACCCGGAAGGAGAGTGCATGACCTCCCGCTCTGGTTTGACACAAGGAACCTGACTGCACACACAGACCCTTCCTTCCTAACTTCGGAGATCTGTACACACTCAGCTGCGGAAATGCCAGAAGATTTCTCAGAGACCGCTTATCCCACCACTAAGGCAGAAGACCCGCAGGCCTCTTGCCACCTGATTCCTTTTTGCTGAGAGCTGAACTGCTACGCTGACCCTCCAGGCCACATGTGGTTTTGCTGGTTAAGCCAGTATCTTAACAGTCTACAAAACCAAACTGGTGCAAACCACATAACAGCAGTAGAGAATGGAAAAATTCTGGAGATTCTGAGCTCATGGGGCAAACACACAACTTTGTCTGGCAGTGGGAAGGGAGAGAATATACATACACATTTTGGGGGGGGGGAATCAAATGGATGTAGTTCTTATTTATTTTATTCACTATACTGCAAGATACAAATATAACTGCTGTACTGTTTATGAACACCACAAACAAAGATGTTTTGGTTCTGTTCAACCAAGAACTACAAACATACTCCCATGTTAGAAATGCAGCCCCAGCCTTAAGCCATCTAAGAGTTAAAAGTGGGATCCATGGGCACTGCAGAGAACAGAGGAAGTTTTGACCACCTGCACTTCACAGCAGCGGGCATCATGCAGAGCCAGCACACAAAGCCTGCAGATCCTGCTCAGCTGAGGAAAGGCCTGGAGTCATGTGGCACCACCCCTCTTTCAAATGGCTTCCAACTCATCGGAAAAACTAGGGCCTCCACCCAGCCTCCCAGATCACACTGCCAAGGGCTGGCCCTGAACTGGAGCTAAAGTCCACAGCAATATTAATTTGTCCAGCAGTGCATCATAACTGCCACAATAACTGCGGGCAGAAGCAGCCACATGTCATTCGTGTTATGTCAACACGGCCTTCAAAACGATCTCCAGTTTCCTTCTTTAACTAGAACCTGTTTCTGAAAGGTCCGGGGCTCCTGATACAGAACTTCAGGTCTATCTCCAGGGGCCACAGAGAACTGAAGGGCTGCATAGGTCAAAACAAACCATGAGCTCGTTTCTTGACTTGGGATGCTCATTTCCACAGACAGACCACTTTCTTTTACATTGGGCAGGATGAGGATCTACGTCAGGAACAGGGATCCAAGACATCTACACGTCTGAAGTATACAAGAAATAAACTACACAATACTGTGTAGACAGTCTTGTGCAGTTGAGTGCACATTTATTAGAAATTCTTGCGGAGGATTAAAAATCAGTAATTTAACACCTCACCTTGAAAAGCTTAACATTCTAACAGAGGCAACGTTCATAAGTGATCAAAAAATTTCCCCCCCAAAAGGGGAAAAAAA
Organism: Lepidodactylus listeri; assembly: GCA_029233225.1. Taxonomy (NCBI): domain Eukaryota; kingdom Metazoa; phylum Chordata; class Lepidosauria; order Squamata; family Gekkonidae; genus Lepidodactylus; species Lepidodactylus listeri. The sequence goes on from JARCFY010000020.1 coordinate 43,908,965, forward strand.
CAAACAGGAGAAAAGGATGAATGTTCCCTGCCCCCACCCTCTGGTTTTCACATCTCTTACGGAGGGGCCAAGTGCGCGCGGAAAAGGGTCCTGCTCCACGATGGGCACATCTGGAGACCCACCCAGGCACACGTGGCTTCTGCACTGCAAAAAAAGCTCCACCCTTGGACAGAAGCACAGACAGGCCCAGCAGGACAGAACCTACGAAGTCTCGGCACCCTTGAGAGACAGTTCGCAGTGCATGGGTAATGGGAGGTGCCTAACCGTCAGGGTTTGGCTTTGCGGTCTCCCCACTCATCTCCCGGACATCTGGTCTTGGGGGGGGGGGGGGGAGCCGTCCGATCCTCCTGAAGAATTTCAAAGGAAAGTGCCTACGTCTGACTAGACTGTGAAAATCAAAGAACTGAGACTGCCATGTCCACTGTTTCCAGAAGATCTTTTGGGAACTGTCCACCTTCTTCAAAGGAAGAACTACCAGCTACATACACTCTTGCCAGTATTAATCTTGATGGGTACTTTGGAGAGAGCCGCTGGCATGCCTGCAAGGGGCAGGAGACCAAGGAGTCTCTCCTGCTTGACTAGACACAGGGGGAAAGGAAGAAAACATAGGGACGGGTAGCAGGTTACCTGCATCGCTCACCTCTACAGAGTCCTTGACACACACACACACACCCCTTGCATGCAGCCTGACCACCATGCACGCATGGTGCTTTGGAGGTCAACAACTGCTCCCCAGACAGCTGTTTTACTCCCTGGACGCCAGTGGCTTCCTCCCCAAAGGGCACTCCAGGCAGTTTCTAGCATTCGGGGCACTTAAAGGAGAACGGTCCCCTGCTTTTCTAGTGCAAGCTGCTTCCTGTTACTTGGGACACACAACCTTTTGCCTGCCTGCTGTCCTCCAAGGGAAGCGTCCTCAGCGGCACATCAGTTTGCACATCAGGCAAGGAACAGGCTGCTGCGTGAGAAAAAGGGCCCGAGTGATTCACAATGCTCCCACCAGGCAAGTGAATTCTTCCTAAGCCGTGAATTCTTCCTAAGCAGAACCACATCTGGTCATGCAGTTTACTGTCACCATCTGTTCAAGTCTTGAGGAACATCTCAAGTGAAAAAGGACATCTCATATCCCTACAAATGACCGGTTTGTAGAGAGGGAGTTTGAACAGCTCAAAGCGTGTGAAGACAGAGAAGGGAAGTGAAAGCGATGGGTTCCAGACTGACAGCACCTTGCCTCCGCCACGGACTCTCCTCTGGCAGCCGCTGTCTCTTGACCTATCACCTCCACTGGGGCACAAACACACAAGCTGTGAGCCTGGGCAATATCTGGAGTGCAGGAGTACCAAGGGCCTGGAGAGCTGCAGTGCTGTGGGAGGCACTGGAGATGTATTAGGCTGCTACCTGACAGTCAAGCTGAAAACATCAAGGTGATCTAAAACTCGGGGCACTGACAGAAAAAAGGATGGATTAAGAGTGTGCGAAAAGTGATTAACCGACAAGTCTGAAGAAAATCATTATTACTGAGTGTTACAGGGCTCTGTCAACGTCATAGTACAGCTTGCCATGCGTGTTCCCTCTGGCTAGAGAGCAAAGCAGCGCAGTTGCCATGTGGCTATGGGGCTTTCAGAGGGGCATGACGCTGGGAGACATTGCCCCCCCCAGCTCTCGAGAGATCTGCCACAGCTGGCAGCCGCCCCCCCCCCCCCCCAGTAGAATGCTGGGCTTCATGCAAAGCGCACTGCCTCACAGTCACCCCGCGTGACTTCACAGAGCACCTAGAACCTTTGTGGCAGCAGAACAAAGCAGGGAGGCGTGCGAAGGGGAACAGAGGAGGTTGGCAACTGAGAGAGCATAAGGAGGCGGCAAGGGGAAAGGCACAGAGTTCTAAGCCCAGCAAGAACGGACAAGGCTCCAGAGGTTTTTGGAGACGAGGAGGAGGACCCCCTTCCACACACACTGTGATGGCGTCAAAACGGTCCCCAGATGGAGGTGCTCCTTGCAGACTAGCATTCTGAAAAAGGAAGCCTCTTATTTAACCGCAGCACCCCTTCTTCCCACTCTGTGCCTCAAACTTGACAAATGCGGCAAGCCCTATTACGTCAACGATTACAATGGAAGCCTCTGCTGCCCGACAGCAGCGGAAGGAAACATCCAGGGAACGCCACAAGAACCTGAACTATTTACAGCTGGAACAAAGTTGGAGTCCAGTGGGGGCACCTTTAAGAGCAACAAAGTTTTATTCAAGGTGTGAGTGTTCATGTGCATGCCCTTGGACTCTATCTTTGTTCTATTGCTCCAGGCCAATATGGCTGCCCACCTTGGTCTATTTACAACTGGGCAAGAAATGGAGCAACAAGTGCCCCACCCTTGGAGATGGCCAATGGCAGCATCAAGAGACACATACAGAAGTGCAGCCTGATGGCCCGTAACATGGTGGTGTCCCGGGGAGCCCCAAGATCTCCTGCCCAGGCCCACAGCACTCTGGGGCAGAGAATGCACTACTTTACGACCGAAGGGATGAAGAGAAACCCCCAGGACGAGAGACCAACCCTGGCTTACTGCAGTGAGGAGCTGGGTGCTGGATTTACACTGTACTAGGAAACCTGCACATCGGGTTAGTACGACTGCTAACTAGCAAAGTAGTCAACAAACCACCAAGATGCCTTCTCCTGAAGACAGACAGTCCTTGCGACATGTCGCCCAGTTCCAGGAGGATGCACCGGACCTCTCCCTCAGGGAATCCTGCAGTCCTCGTCAGCAAACCCACACAGGGCTGGGCCAGAAACTCCCATCTGTGCAAGACCCTGACTCTGGTGTCCCCTCCTTTAGCAAGCGTGAGGGCGCCTTTTGCAGAGCTTTCCACGTACAGGGGGGGCATCACGGGCTGTCCTCATGTTTGCCTTCCTTTCCCAAACAAGCTATACTCCTCCTTCCCACAAAGTCCTCCAAGCAGCCTACCCTACAGTTTTTATTTGGGAAGACCTGCTACAGTTGCTGGAACACCTTAACAGCCTTGATTCTGATCCAAATCCAAAATTCAATACAGCAAGTTGCTACTGACCGACAGAAAACTGGCATATGAACAGAAGGCAGCAGAGCCCACAGGAGGGCCCCCCCCCGCAAACCCCGCATGCGCGCCATTCAATGACTTTCGCCTGTTTAGAACGTAGAAAGCGCCCTCCTGGGTCAGATCCATGAGGGCCCCTCAAGTCCAGTGTCCCATTCCACACACAGGGGCCATAACCAGTCACCCTGGGAGGCCAACCAGGAAGGCTCACAGGCCAAGGCCTTCCCCCTGAAGTTACCTCCTGGTGCTGGATTCCTTCCTGAGCAAGGAGGTTCCCTTCACTCACCAAGGCCAGCAGCTCCTGACGGGTCTAGTCTCTGTCAATCTCTCCACCCCCCTTTTGCTTTGTGGGTCACCCACAATGGTGGGCTCGTCAGGGGACAACCCTCAGCAACCAATCACCCACCACACTAGAGTCTGGTGGGACACCCGCCATTTCTAGTCACCTTCAACCTTGCGCATCGACTGCCTCACCAACTGGGATACAGATATCTTAAGCAAACCAATACTTTAAACGGATAACGTCCGAGGCTGTGGGCTACCTTTCCACAAAGAATTTACTATCTGATCAAGCGTTCTAAGGGTTGTCCTTAAATTGCCAGCGACCGAAGTGCTGGGAGCCCTTCCCAAGCCATCCTGCAGGTCATGGTGCTGACTCAGGGTATTCTAAGTCGACGGCACTCACCCAGGAATGCCCGTGCCAGAGTCAGCGGGGGATAGGGATGCCCAGTCGCTGGGAAGGAGTGCAGAATTCAGCAGGTGCCGCTGCCAGAGCCACACTGCTGCTGGGGGCGGGGGGGGGGGCTGCATGCCACCACCATCTCCCTTTCTGCAAAACTAACCCAGGCACAAGATGATTTTCAGTGCGGACTCAACCAACCCAAGCCCAGCCCAAGAGGCTCTCTTTGGATCTTGATTTTAGAGAATTTCTTAGTTCACATCCAACAGAAGTGCTCTGACAAAGGCCTGAGGCCTGTGATACGAAGGGCCTTGTACTTCCCAAGCAGCTCCCCCTATTTTGTGAAACATTAAACAAGTTCTATACATCACCGAGTCTTTCCCCCCCTCCAGCTTCCCAGCCTCATTTTGTCACTAAGCACTGGAAACAAAAGGCTCCCAGCTGCTGGGCTGCCCACGAGGCCTAGATCGTGATGTCAGCAGATCTCGCAGAACCAGGTGATAGGGTTACCAAAACAATGCCTGTCAAAGTGCTTGGAGCAGAGAGGAATGACTAATTATTTGAAGTAATATGGAATGATCAAATCAGAGCTGCAAGAGGGGATTCTACGTCCAAACGACACGCAGAGACACTCTTGAGCCTTGGGTCAGGACATCCTCTTCTCAACAGGGACAGGAGCTGCAAGGCCAGTCAGCAGAAGCAGTAGGAGGGCTACATTTTCAGCTTGTGGACTGCCAGGGCTACAAACAACTCGGCCAGATGTCTGAGCCGATTCTGGCCCCCAGAGCTGCAAGCTCCCGGCTGAACTGACAGCAGTGGGACCTTCCCCACTGCAGTCATACCACACTGGAAGAGGCTGGACAGTTAAGAGCAAAGTTTTGGACATAAACAACGCATCTGAGTGAAAGCGTCTGGAAGTCAGGAAAAGTTCACTCTTCCTCAAGCCTACTCCATCATGAACGTCTGCTCACTAGGTATACTTCTGACACCCCCATACAGGAATTTCCATTTTCCTCCAGTGGAGAGCAACAGGTAAATTGTTCCCCTTGCTGGGTAAATCGGGCTTTCTAGCCTATGTATATATGTGTGTTTTGGGAGTGAAGGGAAACCTAAGAGGAGAATCCAAGCCAACATTATTCCACATCAATGAACTTGTGGCCTTCACAAACTATTTTTTTGTTTTGTTTTGAATCCCAGGTAGACTAAAAATCCTGCACTGGGGAACAAAGTGTACACCCTTCTTGCTCACGGAGTGAGTAGGCTTGGAAACTGCCACACCGGGGGGGGGGGGGGCTGGGGGAAGCAACACACTGTTCACGACGGAGAGATTATCTCTACTTGGAAACGTTTCACAGTACATGTGGTTAGCCAAAGGACCATGGAGACGGGGCGGAAGCAGGCCGTGACTCAGGTGCTTGCACTGTACAGGACTGCTGCTGGCCAAGGAATGGCGGGAGTGTGTGGAGACAACTGGGATGTGGAGGGGGGCACTGTGATTTGTCACACATTGGAACTGCTTAACGTTTGTGGGAGCGACTTTTCTGTAGTTTACCTGATTGAACCTGCCCCCTGTGCAGCAGGGTGTCCACTTTCCACGTTAACGGGATGATGATGGGCATTTGCAGACAGGGCAAATGAATCCACTACCTATGAATGCACTACAGACAGGCTTACAGCAGGACTGGGCTGCTTCTTTGGGAGAGGTTTTTTTTTTGCTTTGTTTTTTTTTTTAAATTGCTTTAAAACAAGGGGGGGAGGAGACGGGTGCGTGCTTTGGTGAGTACTTTCCTAAGTAGATGCCAGGTGTGGACTAGAGCAGCCAGGTCAGGAGGGGACTGGGGGGGGGGGGGGGGCCGCAGACCTGCTGGTTTTCCTGCTTCCTTTTCTTTCCGCCTGTGTCAGGGGAGGAGAGAGGCACAAGGCACAAACCGAACGATTTTCAATAAAAGAGGTTACTTACCAACCCAACCCCTGCATCACATGAGAGAGAGAGAGAAAGAGACAGACAGACAGACAGGGGGGGGGGAGAGAGAGAGACCCCTCCTGGGGAGGTGGGCTGGGGGGGGTTGCTGGTGGCTCCCGTGTATTGGTGGTGGTGGCGGCGGCCCCCCGCCCGCCTCCCTCCCTCCCCCCCCACTTACCTGCCTCCCCCCTCCCCTCCCCTCCCCTCCCCCCCTCCCGGGGCCTGGCCGGGGCGAGAGAGCAAGAGAGCGAGCGAGAAAAGGGAGAGAGCGAGCGAGAGAGAGAGGCGCGGCTCGGCGGCGGCGGCGGCGGCAGCGTCGGGGTACTGGACCTTTCGTCCGGGCCGGGCCCGTGTTGCTGCTGCTGCTGCTGCTGGTGGTGTTGGAGCGGGCGGGCGCTGGCGAGGCCCAGCTGGCCCTGGTGGTGGTGGCCGTGGGAGGAGGAGGAGGAGGCGGAGGAGGCGGCGGCGGCGGGGGGCGAGGGGGGAGGCGGCCCGGCGTGCGGCGGGGGGGGGCTGGGGCCGGGGCCGCCGCGGGAGGAGGAGGAGGAGGAGGGCAGGGGGGCCACGCTGGGGCTCTCCACGGCCATCTCCGGCGCGCGCGCGCACGCCCGGGGGGGGGGCACAGTCACTCTGCCGGGCGGGCGGGCGGGGCCTCCCTCTCCCCCTCCCCCGGGCCTCCCTCCCTCCCTCCGCTCGCTGGGCCGGGCCGGGCCTCGCTGGGGCCAGGGAGGGCCGGGGCACGGCTGGCGCTCCGAGGCTGCACCACACAAAATGGCGCCCGCCCGCCCGGTCCCCTCTCTCGCTCTCGGCCAGCGCGCGGCCCACACGGACACACCCGAGCGCGGCCGGGGCCCCGGGCGGAAAGGCACGAGCGCAGCGCGGAAAAGGCCGAGCCCGCCCGAGCAGGGAGGGAGGGAGGGAGAGAGGCGGCGCGTGACGTCAGCGCGGCGGGGGCGGGGCTCGTCGCCAGACCCGTCGGGGGGGGGGGGAGGAGCCGCCGCCGCCGCCATCGCCATCATCGCCATCATCATCATCATTCTCGTCGTCATGGTGGAGGAGAAGGAGGCCGGCGGCGGCATCAGCGAGGAGGAGGCCGCGCAGTACGACCGCCAGATCCGCCTCTGGGGGCTGGAGGCGCAGAAGCGGTGGGTGCGGCGGGCGGGGGACACGCGTCTGCCTCTGCGTCTCGTCTTCACGGCCCCCCGACGGGGTGGGGGTGGGGCGGCCCGCTCCCTCCCTCCCTCCCTCCCTCCCTCCCTCCCTTCTGCCCAGAGGTGGCGGCTGCTGCTGCCCCCCCCGCCCCCCCCCAATGCATTGAGCGGGGTGGGGGTGGGGGTGGGGGGTCTGCCGGCGGCCCTGCCCCCTGGGTGGAAGAGAGCGCGGCCCTGGAGGCGAGCCGGTGCAGCCCGCCCGGCCGCCCATCTTTCCCCCGCCCGCCTGGCCTGCCTGCCCAGAGGGAGAGGGAGAGGGAGAGGCGGGCGAGGCTGGCTTGAGCCCGGGCGGGGGGGGGGCGATGTGCTCTGGATAGTCCTCCCCGCCCCCCGCCGCCAGCCTACATCCCTCCCAGCACATCAGGGCCTCAAGAAGCGCCCCCAGAGTCACCTCAGGGCCCGTCCCCCCCCCCCAAGTTAATGGCTGTGAGGCTGCCCCCACCCCCACGCAGCAACTTGAGCATATTGGCTCATAATGTGTCAAGGAAGCTGCCTGGTTAATGGCCCCTCCCCTCATCAGCGGGCCCCGAGGGACTCTGGATCCGCACCCAAGTTTCTGTTTCCCGCATCCACCGGCTGCCCGCTCCTGCTGTAAGCAACGGGGTATTCCCCCTCTCTCCCACCTGTGGCTTTGCCTGAAAGAGCCCTCACTTCAGCTGTCTGGGGCAGTGGCAACCAGGCGGCCCTCCAGCCCCAGAGGGCTTGACCCACTGTTTCTCAGGGGCCTTGGGGGTCGAGAGGCCGGGCGCGCACAAGGGTGCCAGAGACCAGCCTGTGCCTCCTCTTCCGGGTCTAGCTGACTTTTGCCTTCCTCTTTCTCTTCCGCAGCCTGCGGGCATCTCGAGTGCTGCTGGTGGGAATGAAAGGCCTGGGAGCTGAGGTGGCCAAGAACCTCATCCTGGCGGGGGTCAAGGCCCTGACCATGCTCGACCATCACAAGGTGGGTCTCTGGTTCCTGCCGGGTGCCTGCAGGGCTGGCCTCAGTGGGCCTCCTGTCGTTTGGAGTCCCTCTGTGAGGTCCCTGTTCCCGCCACCTCCCTGAACGACCCTCATCCTGGCTCTGGAGCAAGGCAGCCCAAGTGTCTCCCCTCACAGAGACCCTGGCCCTTTGCTCTGGGGCCCAGCCGCACGCACGCTCATACCCATGCTCCCTCTAAGCTGTGGAGTCCTGTGAGCGAAAAGTCTACTTCGTGAGCTACTGGCGTTAAAGTAAGTGAGCAACTTGGCTCCTGCATAAATTATTGTGCTCTGGAGCCCTCCTTCCTGAGCAAAGACAAAAATGTGTGAGCCAGAGGCTAAAAAACTGTGAGCTAGCTTGCACTAACGCAGCTTAGAGGGAACACTGGCTCACACTCTTTTCTCCTAGGTAGGCTTTGAGCACTTTGCTGTTCATTCCCCTCTTGGTCGAAGCAGAGACTGCCAGGGGACCCTTCGAAGGAGAAGGGAGCGGGCAGCTTCTGTGGAGCTCTTTGTTGGTGTCCCCTGCACCTGCAGCCACTGAGAGAATGATGGAGACTCTGGCCCTCCCCTGCTCTCTGCCAGGCAGTGCTAGGCTCCTGAGAAAGGCTGAGGCTCAAGCGCCAAGTCTACAACCCCCCCCCCAGCAGTGCCCCTCCTCCTCAGGGCACAGCCACGCCTTCTGGCTTGGGCTCTTCTTCCCTGGGGTGGTTCTGTGTCCGTAGTGGGCATCCTTCCTTCTACGTACCTTGGAGACCTGCTTCTGTTGAGAGAGGTGCAGGCAAGGGTTCCTGTTACCAGATCATAGAACCACAGAGTCTGGAGGGGCCACAGAAGTCATCTAATTCAGCCCCTCCATTCAGTGCAAGATCAGCCCAGAGCAGAGGTGTTGAACTCATTTGTTACGAGGGCCGGATCTGACATGAATGTCACTTTGTCGGGCCAGGCCATGTGTGGCATAAAATGTAATGCCGAGTACCGGAGATACAAGCTTTATAAAGAACGAAGTTGAGTCCGGTGTCATCTTCAAGACCAACAAAGTTTTACTCAAGGGATAGCATGTATACTACGCTTGTTATTCCTGAATCTGTTAAACATCTTCATTATGTTGTATGCTAATTTACTGCTCATGCTCTACCTATGTATGGACTGGTATTTTCCATTTCATTTCATCTGAGGAAGTGTTCGTGCACACGGAAGCTCATAACCTTGAATAAGACTTGGTTGGTCTTCAAGGTGCCCCTGGACTCAGACTTTGTTCCACTGCTTCAGACCAACATGGCTGACCCCACCTGGATCTTTATAAAAGACGGCAGCTGGGAAGCTCTGAGTTAGTGTATTCTCACTACAAGGGCTCTGTGTGTGTGTGTGTGTGCGCGCACGCAGAGGAGAACCGGACTGGAGAGCCAGCGGATCAGCACAGGGCAGATACCTCACGCTGTCTGGAAGAGGGGGGCAAACCCCTTTCCCAGCCTGGGTGTTGCGAGCTCCCCCCTTGCCTCTGAGCAGCCATGGGAGGGAACTGGGAAGACAAGTTGAGCGAACCGCCCCCATCACCTGCAGAAGCGGGAGGGGCAGTGGCCCAGGCGCAAGGCCACGGGCATGGGAGGACCCAGGGCAAGCAAAGCCAGATGAGCTGGAGACGCCCATGCGGCAGTGCCTGCCTGCAGATCCATGGCGGGACGATGCTGGGGGTTCAAGCCAGAGATCGTCAGCAAGCCATGCCACCTGCACAAGGCCACTGGCTCGTTTGATGGGGGAGCGCTGAGCATGTGGCAGGGACCCCAGGCCACCCACCGGTGACCAGTGTAGCTGGAGATGCCACCCCCCCCCCCCAATGAGGCACAGCTGCCTACAGCTGGAGCCCATCGGAGGAGGAAGGCCTGGCTGCCGTGTGGCGTGCTCGGTGGCTGGACTAGGCCCCTGATATGTGGAAGAAGCTGCCAAAGAATGCCACCCCCCATGGGCCAAAGCCCAGCTGCTGCTTGGGGCTGTGTGAATATGGTAGCAGCACTGGCTGCCAGCAGGTCCCATTAGAGGATCATCTGCAACCCCCCCCCCCCCCAGTGCAAACGCCAATCCCCACAGCCATCCCGGAGAGCATCCCTGGAGGTGCAGGCTGCGTGGAGAGGCAGATGACCTCGCCTTGGAACCCTGAGCTGGCAGGAATGTGGCTGCAGCAGCTCCCAACTTACCAGTGAGGCTGCCACTGAAGCAAAGGGGTTCTGATTGACTGCTGCAGACGAGGTTGTTCATCTTCGTGCTGAAGCCACAATAAGACTGGCTCTGCCCACTCCCTCACTCCCCCGGCAGCCTCCTGTTCCCTCCACCACACCAGTTGCCCATGGGCCAGATAAGGGCCCTGGACAGGCCAGTTCCAGCCCCTGAACCTTATCCCTGGCCCAGAGCACCCCCGACCAGTGTCCGTCCGGCTGCTGCCTGAAGACTGCCAGGGAGGAGAGGGAGCTCCCCACCTCCCCGGGCAGCCCATTCCACTGCTCGACTGCTCTTAAAAAAAGTGCTCCCTAGTATCCAGCGGCTAACTTTCCATCCGTAATTGAAGCCCATTATAGCAAGTCTCATAGTTTAAACCCACGCCTGCAGCTCCCTGGATCCGCCATGCCTGCAGCTCCCTGGGAGAGAGTCCTCCTGAAGGAAATGCGCACAGGGCTCTTGGGCCACAAGGTGGCACTTTCCCTTTGCTGGTGGTGCCGGGCGGGCTGCAGGTCAGGCAGGCTCTGCAGGGAGGGCGGTGGGGGGGGAGGGGGACTGGGGAGTCCTGGCTGGTGCCCCCCCCCCAATCCTCTCGGAGGCCGCTCGAGAGCGCCTGCATGTCTGCATCTCCTGAAGCAACACAAAGCTCCTTCTGGCTGCTTGGCTCAGCTTCCCTTTGCCCTCTTCTGGCAGGGCTCTGGTTCCCGGCGTAGCTGCATCACGGACCAGGTGTGCCTTGCGGGAACTTTCCCTGGTGAATTTCCTAATAGAGGCCCAGGAGCCCCTGCCAGACTCTGCAGAGAGCTCCCTTTGCTTTTGTGCTGGGAGCAGCGGTGGGTGTGGAATCCACTGAAGTGCTGCCCGACGTGGGCTTGGGCAAGGTGCCCTTGGGGTGCATTTGGCGAACCCTTGAGTGGGTTCAGAGGGTGGGTGTGTCGGTGTGCAGGAGGACAGCTGGTTGCAGCTCCAGCAGCACCCTTGCTACCAACAAGACGACAGAGCTCTGAGCTGCTGGGGGTCAGAGCTCCCTTGGTCAGATGCCTGTTGAGAAGGGAGCATGGTCCCCGGGAGAGCTCGTGCTCTGAGGGTCTAGTTGTCTCTGCCCAGGGTGTGGCTGTTGCAGGAAGGAGTGGCTGGCGGGGCAGCAGGGCCCAGTTCTTCAGGACAACAGGCCTGGGCACGTCTCTTGCAGCCGCAACCAGCATCTTCCCTGTGTCACTGCAAAGAGGGGAAGAGAACTCACACATACCTTTCCTTGGACTTCTGCAGCAGTGGCATTGGCAGACAGACAGGCAGCCCTCCGGGCTGTGTCTCTTCATCTGCACTCTTCTCTGTGTGTTGCTTTTCTGTTTGACCCAAAATTAAATCAGTGCTGCAATGGTGCAGTGCACTGTTTGAGGACAGTCCCGGGGGGCATCTGTTCTGATACCCAGGTTTCCTCCCAGCTCCCACTGCTAAGAGGTTCCTGGGGGCTAGTTTGCCACTTCCAAGAGCTGGAGAGTTCCAAAGGAAAGGAGGACTTCCTTTCCAATTCCTGCTGTCTTCCTCAGGTGTTGCCAGAAGATACCCAAACGCAGTTCCTGATCCCTTTGGGCTCTGTGGGCAAGAACAGGGCCGAAGCCTCCCTGGAGCGGGCCCAGGACCTGAACCCCATGGTTGACGTGAAAGCCGACCAGGAGAATGTGGAGCAGAAGCCGGAGGAGTTCTTCACCCACTTTGACGTGGTAGGTCCAGGCAGGAGGGTGGAGTAATGGCGGTGTGTGTGCGGATGGCGTGCCAGCTTCCATGAACCTCACTGGCGTGTGTGTGTTCGTGTATTTCTGGCTTTGTGGTCCTGCCTTCCCCTGCTCTCATCTTGTTGAAAGGCACAGTCTAACGAAAACCCAGCAGTTCAGGACCAAACACCAAAAGGCGAACACCTTCCATAGCTTCAGAGGTTGCCTTAATTAACTCGTCTGCGAAAACACTTGCATCTCGTCTTTCCTCGTGGTTCAGGGCAGTCTTTCCACCTTGTGGGGAAGGTTGCTGGCTTGTAGGGAGCGGATTCTAGAAGGCTGGTGCCCTCCCCAGAGGAGAGGCCCCTTTCTCCTCCTTGTTCCAGGCCGGATGTCATCTGGAGATGGGTGGGCTCCTTCGGGGAGAAGCCCCCAGCCCAAAAGGCTTTCCATGGTTGATACAGCAGCACCTGGGACTGAGTAGCCGCTGCTGTCACAAGACCCAAGAGAGCCCTGGTGCCCGCCCTGGGGGGAAGGAAGGGGAGAGGGTGAGCGGCCCAAGCCTACTGTGAGGGACTCTAGCCCCGGTAGTGCTCCCCAGCACTGGGGCAGGAGCAGCGGTGAGCGAGTGCCAGTCTAGATGGTGGGCGGTGGATGATCTCGGGTGTTTGGCCCCAAACAGAAGTCCCCCCTTGTGACTGCCCTGTTTGGGGGGCCGGGGGGAGGGGGCGTCAGTCCAGCACGTGCTTTGGGCATCACCCTGGGGGATGTTTCTCTCTCTCTCTGTCTCTCTCTCCAGGTCTGCCTGACATGCTGCTCCCAGGAAGTCCTGATGAAGGTGGACCAAATTTGTCACAAAAATGGCATCAAATTCTTCGCAGGCGATGTCTTTGGCTACCACGGTTATATGTTTGCTGACCTGGGTGAACATGACTTTGTGGAGTGAGTCTGGGACTGGGGGGTGATGCTGGGCGTGGGTGGTGGGTGGGAGTTTCCCGAGAAGGCCCCTTAAAGTGGTACAGAAATTTCCACCCGTGGTCTTTACTTGGGCCCTTCTCTGTGGTTGGGGGGGCTGGGCTGCTGGAGGGAGCCAGAGCGCCACCCCGCCCTGCCTGTCCATGCCGGCCCCTGCCCTCCTGAAGGAGATTCCAGCCCACCCCCCCGGCTGGGACAGGAGGAGGGAGTTGTGTGCTCACCCGTGTCTGTGCCCCGCAGAGAGAAGACCAAACCAGCCAGAGCCAGCCAGCCAGCGGAGGACGGGCCTGATGCCAAGAAGGCCAAACTGGACCTCTTGGAGACCACCATGGTGAAGAAGGTGGGTGGAGAGCCCCCCCCCCCCAAGTCCTGTGCCGGCACCGAGGAGGACTGTGCCTCCCCCCCCCCCCCCCGCTTGTGCTGGAGAGGCTGCCAGGCCGCTCTTTTGGAAGCCCCTTCCCTCAGCTGTGTTTTGGCCACGCAGCTGCCTGTCATTCCCTGGGCTGCATCCAAAGAATGCCATGGAGCTGAGTCCTCCCTTGGCTTCCAGGCAAGCCTGCCCTTGTCCCAGGGCGTGGACGCCTGTCTGTCGGGGGATGCCTCTCATTCTTTGCGGGGTCCACAGGCCCCTCTGCCTCCCTGGGCCTCCCTTCCCCTGCGAGGGTCGGGCCGTTGCCCAGGAATGCCAGGTGGCTCCTCTTAGCAACCAGGCATGCCGAGATCACAGGAAGTGGCCTAGCTTGGGGGGGGGGGAAGTGCATGGCTGTTGCAGTGGCCTGGCTGTGGGCAGTCGCAGCCCCCCTTTGCCCTCCGAGGGTTAGGGAAGGAGGTCTTTTGACAGCAGATGCGAAAAGCCTGCCTGGTGACTTCTCCGCCCAGGAGGTCCCAAGGCCACTACTGGGACAGATTGCCAGTGTCAAGGGAGCCTGCCTCCTCCCTGGGTTTCTCCTTTGTGGAGGGTTGGGGTGCTGGAGGACTGTGGGCAGGCAGGCAGGCAGGCAGGCGGTGGGAGTCGGTACTGCGGAGCTCATGCTGAAGACGGACAGTGTTGGGTCTGACCCAAGGCAGCTGGAGCATTTGGGGGGGATGTCTAGGGCAGCGTCAGACAGATCCCTTTTTGACCAGACCGGCCCAGGCGAGGACATTCAGGAGCAGCCGGGCCACTTCCTGGCCCTCTGTGTGGCCCCTGCTTTCCCCGGTCAGTGCCCGGGAATCCCTGAGCCAGTGAGGGCTGGCGCATTTCTTAGAGGGAACCTGAGCCTCCCGCTGAAGCTGCCAGTGGGCAGCTGGATGGCCAGCCGTCTTGTGGTGGTGATAACCACAGGTGTCGGGGCAGAGGCAGCCGTAAGGAGGGAAATCTTGGGGGTGGTGTGGGCCTGGAGCTATGAGCCGCTTCTGCTGGGGTTCCTGCCCTGCGCTGCTTTTCCTTGGCCTGGCAAGTTCGCAGGCGTGCCCAGACCCTGTTGACCCGTGCCTGGGGTTGGCTGTCACGAAGCCACTTTTTGGCTGCTTTCCAGGCCCCCCCCCAAGCTCCCAGATTCCTCGGAGGGAGGGAGGGGAAGTGGGCTTTGTCCCCTGGCGCGGAGCCCACGCTCTTCTTACCCAGGTCACCTGCTGCTGCTGTCACTTGACCGGGGTGGGGGTGGGCACTGCACAGTCATGCGCCTCCACTAGTGGCACATGAGATTTTGCTGACTCTGGTAGGCAGGAGAGCCTCCCACACACCGGCTTGTCCTGCACTGTCCTAGGCTTCAGACAGAGAAGAGGGAGCCGGCCAAAAAGGGGAGGGGAGGGGTTGCTCTCCGCCCTCTCCTTGCCTGTGTGGGACATTGAGCACAAAGAGGGAGAAGTTGTATTGAGACCCACTCTTTGGATAGATACGGAGCCACGACCTGCTTCCTGAAGCTCCCCTATGAGCGATGCACTGAGGCCATTCCTCTGTCCCCGCTGCAGCCCTCTCTCAGAAGGGGTCTCTGGGATGTGGCTCCCCCCCCAAATAGAGTCCAGCCTGAGGGCAGATGCGGTAGGGCATTGGGGGGGGGGGGAAATCCCCACTTGTGCCATGGAAGATCGCTGGGTGACTTTGGGCCGCTCACGCTCTTTCTGCCTCACCTACCTCACGAGATTAAGAGCATCAGAGAAGCCGTGTTGGATCAGGCCGGTGGCCCCTCCAGTCCTACACTCTCTGTTGTCACACAGTGGCCCAAACCCAGGGGTCCTCAGGAGGTCCACCAGCAGGGCCAGAACCCCCCACCCCAAGAACGCAGAGCTTCCCTGCCCCAGACAGGGCGTGTTCCATCTGTACCTTGTGGCTCATGGCCCCTGGTGGACTTCTGCTCTAGATATTTACCTAAGGTGGTTGTTGTGAAGATAAAGATGGAGGAGAACAACATAAGCCGCTTTGGGTCTCCATTGGGGAGGAAGGGGAGGTATAAGTGAAAATGGCTGCCTTGGCTGAAGGGTGGTGCCGGCACCCATGTTCTCTCTCCCCAGCGCGTGGCTTTCTGCCTCTGGAAGGAGGCGTTTGGCATCAGCTGGAGCACCCAGAAGGGCCAGGGGACCCTGAGGCACACCGCCCCGGACTACTTCCTCCTGCAAGGTGAGGCACCCCCTTGAAGCTGACTTGAGCGGGTGCCAGCAACTGGCCTCACTGTGTGGAAGACTGGGAAGGGGGGTGGGGTCTCCCCATCCTCAGAAGGCGGAGGTTTTCCATCTGCTTTGGCCAAAAGGTTGGGGGCACTTGGACATTCCTCGGGGAGAGGCTGGGACCGATATCCCAGGGCGGGTGGGGGTGCCTCATGTCGGGGTCATGGGAAGGCGCCCCTGAGACAAGGCAGCCTGCCTGGGGGTTGTGGATGGGCGTCTTGCAAGGGCCCTGGTGAAAAGGCAGGCGGGGGGGGGGCCATGTCACTTTCTTTCGTGCCAGGATGCAGAGTGGCCAAGCAGGTGCCACTGTCTGTTCACCTGTGCTAGGAGGGCAGCGTATGAAGGAAGGGTAGCACGGGGGGGGGGGGTAGCTCTGGCTGGAGATTACTGAGATAGCAAGCGAAAATTAACCCCTGGGGCAGCCCCCCCCCTTGTTGAGTGCCATCCGAGTGGCAGAAGCCCTTAGCTTTGTTTCCTGCCTTAGCAGCACTTGCTGAGGGCTTATGCCACATGACTGGCCAGGGCTGCCTGTGGGGAGGGGGCTTCTTCCAACTGTGGCAGAGCAGTGAGCTTTCTGGTGGCTGCTTCCCATTCTCTTTCTGAGGCCGAAGAAAGGGGGCTGCGATGGGCCAGGGCCTCGTAGCCGTTGACATGGTCAACTAAAGCGGCAGCAGTTGCACCCATCAGTGGCTCACGAAGGCGATTGGGAAGCCGTGTCTGCTTAGAGGCCTGGATGGGGACTGTGCTCCTGCGGCTTCCTGGAAAGGTCCCTGATGCCGCCCCACCCCCACCCCCCCGCCTGCCCGCAGTGCTCCTGAAATTCCGGTCGGAAAAGGGCCGTGATCCTTCGCCTCAGGGCTACGCCGAAGACACAGAGAGGCTTCTGCAGACGCGCACGGGTGTGCTGGAGTCCCTGGGAGTCGGAGCTGACCTGCTCCCTGAGGACTTTGCCAGGTGTGTAGGAGCTCGCTGTGGACTTCTGCCTGGGGTCAGCCCTTACTGCAGTACACTGGGCTGGGAGCCGCCTGCCTGCCTGCCTGCCTGCCTGCCTGCCTGTCTGTCTGCGCTGGGATTCTAGGCTGCTGCCTTGTTGGTGCAGAGTAGCCAGAGGTGCAGCGGCGGGATTCTCTGGCTGCTGAGCGGCTCAGTGCTGGCCTGGCCAGTGGACCTTCGGCAGCTAGAGCTGCTTGGGATGCCCCCTCTTCTGTGAAACTTCCACAGGATGGCATCCTTCTCCTTGGAAGGCTGGTTACTCGATGTCAGAGTAACCAGCCTTCCTAGGAGAAGGATGCTGTCCTGGCCAGTCTCTCTGTGGAAATTTCCCCGAAGAGGGGGCATCCCAAGCAGCTCTGGCTGACGAAGGTCCCATGGCCAGGCTGGCACTGAGCCCCAGAAGATGGGGCTGTCTGCAGAGCTGGAGCTGAACATTGCCTGCCTGGCCCAAAGACCGCTGGTGGTGGCAGCAGCCTCCCTGGGGGTGGGGAGGGAGGGCTGGTGGCAGTGGCCACTGTCTTCACCGGTGGGCTGGAAAATCCCCTTTGGTGCCCATCTGGTGGCTGGCGAACCTTTCCCGCCCTTCCCTCAGCGTGTTCTCGCATGCCAGGATGTGAGCCCGTGGATCGACTAGGGCTGTGTGACATATGCAGGCAGCGGCCCCCCGGGGGGGCTTTGTGTAGCAGGGCTGGGTGGAGCGTGTGGGGCTTTGTGGGAGGCTCATTGTGGGGGGGAGGACTTTCCTTTGGGCTGGGCTGCTGGGAGTGCCCTTGGCTCTGTTCGGCGGCATTTCCCCTACCCATTGATCCTTTCCCCCTCCCTTCCTCCCCCCAGTTTGGTGTATTGGCGAAGTGCGCAGACTCTAATCTGGGAGAACCGGGTTTGATTCCCCACTCTTCCACTTGCACCTGGCTGGATGACCTTGGGCAAGCCATAGCTCTGTACCAGCTGTTCCCTCAAGGACAGCTTGGGAAAGAGTTCTCTCAGCCCCACCTACCTCCCAGGGTGTCTGTTGTGGGGAGGGGAAGGGAAAAGGAGTTTGTAAGCCCCTCTGAGACTCCAAGTGAGTGAAGGGCGGGATATAAATCCAACCTCCTCCTTATTTGTGTGTATGTTTCTGTCTCTCTAGCAGCTGCTTCTCGGAAGTGGCTTCTGTCTGTGCTGTGGTCGGAGGAGTACTGGGGCAGGAGATTGTCAAGGTAAGGAGAGTTTTTCTTGTGTGCCCTCCCCCCCCCCCCTTGGGTGGGGACCCCGCATGGGACTCCCCCCTCCCCCCGGGTGCTGCTTGGATGCAGGTGGGGCTCCTTATTCGCTCCCGTGTCTCCTCCTGTAGCAGGTGAAGCATCCCGAAGTGGGCGGGGGAGCCTTGGCCAGTAGATGCCCCCCCCCCCCCCCCGGGTCTCCCTGCCTTGTGCTGCACACGTGGCTAGTCATGCCAGGATGCCTCGTTTCCCTCGACCCTGGTTGTGGAGGCAGCGGCATCTCCCTTAGTCCTCTGCCCCACTGGTCTCCCCTCCTCTTTGCAGGCCCTGTCGCAGCGGGACGCTCCCCTCAATAACTTCTTCTTCTTCGATGGCATGAAGGGCAGCGGGATTGTGGAGCGCCTGGCCCCCAGCTGACATACACCCCCCCCCATGTTTCCAGAGTGGCTTCCTGAAGGCCCCCCTCCCGGATGCTCAGCCTGCCTGCTGTCTCCCACTCCCCTGGGGAGCATGTGGGTGGAGCAGAGGGCCTGGCACGCTTGCCAGGGGTTGAGCCACCAGCTCTCCCTCCCTCCCCGCCCTTGGGCAGCTTGTCTCTCCCGCCCCAGTTCTCCAATAAACTCTGGCTTTTTCGTAACCTGTCTCTCGATCAGTTGGCACAACCTGTGAAATGGGTGGGTGAGTGTGTGTGCATGGTGCTACGCTAGTCTTGTGAGCCAGCCCTCGTCCCCCTCCAGGTGTGGTTGACCTTTGGCTACTCATAGAAGCCACGGAGGAATTGCACAGGGCGCTGAGGCCACCCCCTCCCCATGCACACAGTGCATGAGCGTTCAGGTCTGATAGCTGCAGACTGCCTCCTGCACCTTTGGAAGCCGTTGCTCACGGCCTGGAGTGGTGCTGAATGCTCTTCTGGAGTGGAGTGGTGCTGAATGCTCTTCTGGTGCCACACCCAAGGGCTTCTTTAGGGGGGGGCAGTCATGCCTGCCCCTGCTCTTTTCCGGGCTGAGTACCCCCACCCCTCCCAGGCCCAAGACTGCCTCCATTGCCAGTTTGGGGTAGTGGTTAAGTGCACGCGGACTCTAATCTGTGAGAACCGGGTTTGATTCCCCACGCCTCCACTTGCACCTGGCTGGATGACCTTGGGCAAGCCATAGCTCTGTACCAGCTGTTCCCTCAAGGACAGCTTGGGAAAGAGCTCTCTCAGCCCCACCTACCTCACAGGGTGTCTGTTGTGGGGAGGGGAGGGGAAAAGGAGTTTGTAAGCCGTTCTGAGACTCCCTTGGGGAGTGGAGGGCGGGGTATAAATCCAATCTCTTCTTCTTCTTCTTCCATTGCCCCTCCTCCAAACCTCTCTGGGGGTGCCTGGAATAGGGCACAGTCCTCTGGAGATGGGTGCGTGTGTGGCTATCTGTGCCTCTCTGAATGCAGCTCCCCCCCCCCCTTCCTAGGAGGCCAGATTGCCAAGTGACTGTTTCCACGAGAATTTCTGCCACGCTTGGTATCTCCGATCCGAGAGATCTGCACCCGAGACTTCCCTCTATTCCCTCTTCTTACAGGCCTGACACCCGAGTCCTTCTGCCAGCTTGGGTGGTACGAGCAGATGGGGGTAGTTTAGTGCCTTGCATGAGCGGGCTGGGGGCCTTGTGTTCCCTGCCACCTGTGACTCCCAAGAGGGGGGGGGCAGGGCTCTGTGGACCAGGAGAGGGAATGCTCTGCAATGGCAACTACCACTGAGGCTGGCCTAAGCTCTCTTCGAAGTGAGGGGCGGGTGGGGGGCCTACAGGAGTTTGTCTGGAAGTGGCTGCGCTGACACAGAAGGTCCTGAAGCACTCGTGGGTCAACTGTGGGCATCCAAGTGCCCTCAGTTCTTGCCCCCTCTCACACTGGCTTGGGAGAAGAAAGCCTTGTTTCTGCTCGGCTGCTTTGGCTGCAGCTGGATGGAGCTCCTTCAAAAACAGTCTCACGGGTTCTCTGGCAGGACCAGGTTTGACTCTGCAAAGGCTGCCCTCAGTTTCAACCCAGAACTGCTCCATCCTCCACTGGGGGGGGGGGGTAGCTTTCCTGGACAGAGCAGAGAATGAGACTGACTTCCACCCTGGAAAGAAGCCGCTCCAGTTCCACAGGCAGCTCCCCGCACACCAACCCGCCCCCTTGCAGACAACTGCGTGAGCATGCACCAGGAAGGGTGGGCCTTTAATGCTACAGATAGACTCTGTCCAGTTTTATTGAAAAGGCAACATACAAAATTCTCCCCCCACAAAGTACAGACGGTCCCTCTCAAGTATGTACAGGTAGCACCAAGGTCGCCTATGTACACAAACCAAAGATTCCTCCCCCCCCCCCCACACTATATACATATCTATGTACACATCTGCAGCCCCCACATTGTACATGGCCCAGGCAGACTCCTCCTAATGGAGGAAGTGCTAAGGCCCGGTGGGGGGGCTGCCCCCCCCCCATAGCTCTCCATGCCCCCATCTGTACAGGCTCAATGAACAGTATTCACATAGTGCTAACGTCGAGCAGCTCTCCTAAGGCACTGCTGGACTGGGACGCCGGGGAGCAACAGCCACCCCCCTCCTCCTCCTCCTCCTCCTCCTCTCTGGGTGGGCGGGAGGCCTGTGAGGCGGGGAAGCACGTAGCAGCATCAAGTCCTTGCCTTCCGGAGGTGTGTCCAGCTGAATAAGTCCCCCCCCCCCAGCATCAAGTCCTTGCCTTCCGGAGGTGTGTCCAGCTGAATAAGTCCCCCCCCCCCCCCCCGGCCAGCAGGAGGAGCCTCCGAGGGGCTAATTGGGGCCCAGGCCCAGGCCCCCCTCCACGGGGTGGTTGTAGAAGACGCCCAGCAGCTGGAAGATGAAGCGGTAGAGGTGATCCCAGAGGGCCCCCCGTGGTGGCTGCAGAGAAGGAACAAAAAGGCAGCAGGTGAGAGAAGGGTCCCCGGGCAGGGAGTGGATGCCGCCTCTGTGCAAGCACAAGGTTGCCGCCCAGGCTCCAGCTCTGCTGGGGGTGGTACTCAGCCTTATAACCCCGGAGGCTATTTATAGGCCGTGAGTCAGCAGCTGCCACCAAGAGCCCTGCCCAGGTCCCTGGGTGTGGGGGGGGGAAGAGAGGCTGGAGGTGGTGCTCTGTGCCCACAGCAGAGGGGGGGCTCACCTGCTGCTGCTGCTGCTGCTGCTGCTGCCTCCGCTGTTGGTGCTCTCGGTGGAAGTGGTCGCCCATGTGGCGCAGGCGGGCCCCCAGGACCTGCTCCAGGCTGGGCTGCGGTGTGCTCCGCGGGAGGGGCCCGTTGGGCTCCTGGGCTGCCCGCTGCTGCTGCTGCGCTGGCTCCCTCCTGGGGCTGCTCTCCAGGGCCACGGGGCTCCCTGCAGGGGAGGAGCGCCGTCAGGACAGGAATGCTGGGGGGGTGGGGGGGGGGGGAAGAGGGCGCTCCCGGCTGCAGGTTGGGGGGGAGGGGAGCCCGGTCCCAGTTGCCTTGGAAACCACTGCTTGGGTCGTCCCAACGAGAGCATCTCAGGACGCAGCCTCCAGAGCTCTCCCGGCCCCCCCTTCCCGACACTTGGTTGCCCTGCCCCGGGGGATGCCTGAGGGGGCCCCTCCCGCTGCCCGGGGGCCTCCCCTCCCCTCCCCTCCCCTCCCCTCCGGTCTGCTCAGCACCTAAGTCTGAGGAGTGGGCGTTCTGCAGCGCCGCGGGGGGGGGGGGACGGGAAGTCCCGCCGGCTGGAGAGCAAGCAACGGGGCGGTCAGAGGATGCCCGCCCCGCTCGGCGGAGGAATGCCAGTCTCGCGGGCCCCGGAGGAAGCCGCCCGCCCGCCCTCCCGCCCTCGGCACCTGCCCTGGCCCGCCTTCTTCCGTCGACTCGAGGAGGGGCTTAGCGGAGCGGGGGCGGGGTTGTTGCTGCCGGGGCCCCAGACACACCTGCTGCCGCCGCCGCCGAAGCCCCCCGCCCCCCCCCCTCCTCCCCCTCCCGAGAGCGCGAGGCAGCTGCTGCCCCGGTCGTGTCCGGCGGACGGCAGAGAGCGCCGATCCGGCCACCCTCCCCAGCAGCAGCGGCGGCGGCGCTGCCTGCCTGCCTGCCTGCCTCCTCCCTCCGGTGCCCCACTCACCGTACGCCTGGCCGGGGCGAGTCCGCGGCGGCTCCGGGCCCCGCATGCAGCGGTAGAGGGCGCGGGGGGGCAGCGGTCCGCCGCCGGCGGGGCAGAGGGCGCAGTTCAGCCCGGCAGGGAGGGCGAGCGGGGGCGGCGTCCGGCAGACGGGGGGCGGCAGGGCCACCGTCCCGCCCAGAGCGAAGCCTGGGCTCCCGGGCACAGCAGCGGTCGGCTCAGCGCGGCTCCCGTCCGGCAGTGGTCTGGCCATGGCGCTCGGGCGGATCTGCGGGGCGGGAGGAGGAGGGGGCTCGCTCGGTCACCCAGCCCGCGCAGCCAGGGGGCGGACCAGCCACGCCACGGCGACGAGCCCCCTGTTTGTAAACAAACCCCGCAACGCCCGCCCGCCCCCCACCCCGCCCGGACTACGCCCTGAGCTCCCGCCGCCGCCGCCGCCGCCGCGCCCCCCCCCCCCCCGCAACAGCACTCGCAGCAGCAGCCGCCGCCTTCCGCGGCAGCCACGTGCGCCCGACGACCCCCCTCCCGCCCAGCCCCCCCCCCTCCCGCCCGGGCAGCGCCGCCTGCCCCGCTCGCTGGCGGGCGGGCTGGCGGGGCACTTACAGCCGCTGCATGAACCCTCCGGGGGCGGCGAGGGGGCTCCGAGCCAGCGAGGGGGACGGCGAGGGCGCGGGCGGGCGGGCGAGGACGGGCGGGAGGGAGGGAGGGGACCGCCGCACCGCCGCCACCGCCACCGCCACCCAGCAGGACCTGCGGCTGCCAGAAACTCGCGGCGAGGTAGTCGGTGGCGCGCTCCGCCAGAAGCAGAGCCCGCCCGGTAAACGCCCCCCGCCCGGCCGGCTGGCCCGCCGCGTCACCAGGCCCCGCCCCCTCGCCCCGCCCCCTCGCCCAGGCAAGTTCGGGCTTGTGCCGGCGCCGGGGATCCCCGCCCCCCCGCCCCCCGCCTAGCGGCCGTGCCGTGCTTCGCGCCCCCCTCCCCCCTCCCGCTCTGCGGCTCAGGGGCCCCTCCGTGGCCCCAGCGACACTCGCCCACCAGCAGCCTCCCGGTTGGAGCCCGGAGTCCCTGGCTCCCTTTCTCCCGGCCCGGCCCACTTCGCAGGGTTGTTGTGGGGGTGGACGCCAGTTCAGAAGCGCAGCTTGGGGGCGGGACGGAGCCGAGGCTTGTGACGGGCAGACGGGGGGTTTCCAGGGGGCCTCTTCCCTCCCCGCCGAGGGGCTTCTGCTCTAGGCCAGTGGGGAGGGGAGGGAAGGCGGGCCGGGGCGTTGTCCCTCTGCCTCTCTACCTTCCGTCCTTCGGCTAGTGTCCCCCCCCCCCCGGCGACTTTGGGGGCAGCAGGCAGAGCCCTCAGGGGAGAGGACGGGGGGAGAGGCTTTCCGTGGCGGCTGGGGGGAGGGGGGCTGCCCGCCGTGCGCGGGTCCACCGTCGTCGAGTGCCCGGCCAGCCCTGCGGGCGGAGAGCGCCGGCTGGGGGGGGGGGGCGGACTACACTGCGAGCCAGGCGAGGCGAGGCAAGGCAGGGGGTTGTTGTTGGGGGGTGGGCACCCCGCAGTGCCGGCGGTGGCGGCGGACTCTGCCGGGCAGCAACAGCAACAGCAGCCGCCCCTGGCCGTCGACCCCGTGCCCTTGGCCGCCCCCTCCCACCCGCCCCGTGCCCTCTGGTCGACGCCGCCTGGCTGGCTGAGCGGAGACGCCGCCGAGCCAACGAGAGGCCCGTTGCAAGGTCGGGCAGGCGGGGCCCAGCCAATGGCAGCGCGCGGCGCCTGTCTCCAGCGCCCCCCGCTCCGCCCCCCGCCCGGGCTGCTGACATCACCGCTGGCCCTTTTCTGCGGCTTGCCCGGCGAGGGGGGGGGCAGGGGGGGGGGCGGGCCGGCCTGGCACAACAGGCGCCTCCCTGGGCACGAGGGAGGCCGCCGCGCTGGCGGCTGCAGCCGCGCGAGGTGAGTTTGCCCAGTGACAACGGCGCGGCCACTCAGCGGAGGAGGCACGCCTGGCGATGATGTCATCCCCGACGGGGGGGAGGGAGGGAGGGGGGAGCGCGGAGGGAAGCGCAAAGCCCCCCCGCCGCCCCGGTCCCTGCAGCCGGACGGGCGCCTTCCCTCCCTCCCTCCCTCCCTCCCTCGGGCGCAGATTCAGACGCGTCCGCCACCGCGCGTGGAAAGCGGCCGTCCCGGGTGGAGCGGAAGAACCGGGGCGGCTCTCGTGCAGTGCAGAGGGGAGAGTGGCGGGCCCAGGTTCGGATCCTGGCTCCGCCGCGGAAGCTTGCCCGGCGACCTTGGGCCGGTGGCCGCGGAGCGAAAGGAGGCATGACGGAACGGGCCGCCTTGGCAGGCAGTCCCCTGGGGGAGAGAACGGAAGGGCGACGGAACGCAATACGGAATGGGCTGCAGGCCCCGCCCTCGCCCGCCAGTGTCACTCGTGGGCACCTGAGCACGGTTTCTCCGTACAGGGTCCGACCGGGGCCGGGCCTCTGGTCAGCCTGCGCGCCCCGGCGGAAGGGGGCAGAAGGCGGGCAAGGCCCGCTGGGCAGCTTCACAGGACTCCAGTGCCCAGGAAAGCAGCTGGGTCAGGTCCTCTCCCCCGCCTCACATCTGTCCTCCCGGGAAGGTGGCGACAGCCTGCTCCAGGTGAGGAAGAGAGGCCAAAGGCGCGGGATTGGCCTAAGGAACCGGCGGCTGAGGAAGGGCCTAGAGGCCCCGGCACGCTGCGGCGCCTCGCGTTGCCTTCCCCAGCAGGACTGCACTTGCCCGGGGTTCAAATCCCTGTTCAGCCGCCCGCCCGCTCGTTCTGTCTCGGGGACGGTGTAGGCGCAGAAGAAGCGGGCCAGGCCCGATTCTGCGTCGTTCCCCGGGTGGCCTCCCTTCCCTCTCGACAACCGTGCAGCAAGCGGAGGTGCCCAGAGCCCAGCAGCCATGCACGTGGAGCCCGCAGCAGCAAGCGGCCTTCGCCTCTAGGCCCCCGGGGCAGAGCAGCAGCCCCGAGTCATCACCCCCCTCCGGGAGAAGCCAGGGTGGCTGGCCCTGGCCGGGTCGAAGGAGCGTGGCCGGGCCCCCGCCAGTTCGGTTGTCTGGTATCCCTCCCCTCCCCCGCCCGCCGCGCTCCCATTGGCTACGCAGGGCTGCGCACAGCCACTCAGCTCAGAGCGGGCGCTTGTTTCCAGAGGAAAGCGCCGCCGAGGCCCGCAATGCCACGGCAACACGGCTGGCTGGCTGGCTGCAGGAGGAGGAGGAGACCCTCCCCCGGCCCGGGCACCACCTGCAGCGGGGTGGGGGCTCTGACTTCCTTCCCGCCTCGAGGGCGCCCGCTGCCAGCCGAGGCGGGGCTGATGCCAAAGTCAGGAGGGGAGCCGAGCCCCCGCGGAACCTGCCCGGCAAAGAGGGGCTGCTGCTGCTGCTGCTGCTGCACTCCGGCCTGTCTCCCGCCGCCGCCTTGGGTCTGCGGGGCCAAGCAGCACCCTCCTCCTCCTCCTCCAGGGCGGGGGCAGGTGGTCTTCCCGGGGCGCCCGCGGGCCGAAGCATCCCTCTCGCCGCGGGGGCTTGTGGGAAACTCCCTGACCTCAGCGCGGGGATTCCCCTCGCCTCTTCCCGCCCCTCCTGGAAACAGCGAGAAGCGCCGGCCAATCCGCTAGCGCGAGCGCCTGCCGCGGAGTCCCGCCCCGGCCAACCAGCGCTTCTGCGGCCGCGGCCGCGGCGGCAGCCAATCAGAACCCACCATCCCAGCAGGAAAAACAACTGCCATGGAAACAGAGCCGGCAGCCGCCGTTCCTGCCCGCCCAGCCACGCGGAGCCCGCCCAGCAGCAACAGGAGCCGCGGCCGGAGGAGGAGGAAGGCTGCAGGCGTTTGCCCGGCGCAGGGGCTCCCCGTCCCGTCCCTGATCAGCAGCCAGGTCCCCTTTTGCACTGGCCCCTGGGCCCCTCTGCGCTCAGGCCGGCCGCCTTTCCCTCCTCCCCTCCCCCCCCCCCGGTGTCTGCAACCGGCCCCCGCCACGGCGGGCCACAAGGAGGTCGCCCGGCCCGGCTGGCTGGCTGGCTCTCCCGGGGAACATTCGCAATCCTTCGGCCCGCCCCCAGAAGCAGGTCGGGACACAGGAGGGGATCTTCAGCACCGGGGTCCAAACGACCCACGCCACGGGCTCCCCGGCTCGCCCTGGGCACTGCAGTCCCCCAGGGGTCGCCCTGGCCCGGGAAGGCAGGAAAGGAAGCCGACGCTGCGGGGGGGGGGGGGGGGTGGCCCCCGCAACCCGCCATCAGTCCGGCCAGGGGGAGGGCCGAGGCCGCCCGCTTGCAGTCGCCATCTAGCGGGCCTGGGAGGAAGCCATGCTCCGGCATCGCCTCGGCCCAGCTGAGAAGCATCCGGGAGGGAAAGGGCCTGCCTCCGGCCTGCTAGAGCTTATGGGCCAGGGTGACCGGCTGCCCCCCCCCCCCGAGAACAGAAGAGAAGCCGCGTTGGATCAGGCCAGTGGCCCCTCCTGTGTCACACAGTGGCCTGAACCCAGGGGCCATCAAGAGGTCCACCAGAGGGTCCAAAAGAACTCCAGAACAAGCATCTTCCAGTACTTGAAGGGCTGTCCTATAGAGGGTGATGTGGAGTTCTGTTCTGTTGCCCCAGAAGGTTGGACCAGAACCAAAGTGCTGAAATTAAATCAGAAGAGTTTTCGGCTAAACCAGTAGGAAGAACTTCCTGACAGTTAGAGCGGTTCCTCAGTGGAACAGGCTTCATTGGGAGGTGGTGCGCTCTCCTTCTCTAGAGGTTTTCAAGCAGAGACTAGATGGCCATCGGACAGCCATGATGATACTATGAACTTGGGCAGATCACGAGAGGGAGGGCAGGAAAGGATGAGGCAGGGCTTAGTTCTTGTGGCCCTTTCTTACATGCCCAGGGAAATGCTGATTGCCACTTTGGGGTCACGGAGCCATTTTCCTCCAGGCCAGTTTGGCTAGAGATCCTGGAAGTTTTTTTGTCGTCTTCTAGGTGTGAAACAGCAGTCACTGCAGGTGTGGAGAGGGAGGTATTTGTGAATTTCCTGCATTGTACAGGGGGTTGGACTAGGTGACCCCAGAGGCCCCTTCCAATTCTGTGATTCTAAGCCCTCCCACTATTGTCCCCCAAGCACCAAGAAGGCAGAGCCTCACTGCCCCAGACATAAAAACATAAGAGAAGCCATGTTAGATCAGGTCAACGACCCATCCAGTTGTGTCACACAGTGGCCCAAACCGAGGGGGCATCAGGAGGTCCACCAGCAAAACTCTAGAAGCCCTCCCATTGTGCCCCCCAAGCACCAAGAAGACAGAGCATCCCTGCCCCAGACAGAGTGGTCCCTCTACACCTCTTGGCTTAGAGCCACTGATGGACCTCTCTCACATTTGTTTATCCAACTCCCTCTTGAAGCTGTCTGTGCTTGAAGCCTTTTCTCTTGTAAGCCTACTGCTCATTAATGTGACGGAGTGACCAGGAGTTCTTGTACTGTGAGAAAGGGAGAAGAGGACTCCCGTGCATACTTTTGTCAACCTCTGTCGTTGTTTCTCCAAGCTAAAGAGCCCTGACTTCTTTCACCTTTCTTGGCAGGGACAGAGTTCATCCCATGAATTATTCCAGTTGCCCTTTCCTGCCCCTTTCCCAATGTTCTTACCATCTTTTTCGAGGTGTGGTGACCCAGTGAGGCCCCCGCCGCCCCATCAGTTTCTCTCTGGGGCACTAGAGACTGGCTGGTTTGTTTCTAATGCCCTTCCGAAGGATCCTTTCTGATGTGGCGTCACTCTTCCCATGAGGCCTGCCAAACAGACATGCGACAGCTGCTTCAAGTCAAGCACATGAGGAGAGTATCGCCGGGGACCCCCTCTGTGCGCACTGGACATGGCATGAGTGCGGCTCTCCGGCTCAGTGCAGTGGGATGCGAGGCAAGGCAGTTGGTTCCCTTCCTTGACCACGATGACCTGGCTACAGTGATCCATGCCATGGCCACCTCGAGGCTAGACTACTGTAACGCTCGCTACTTGGGGCTGCCTTTGTCACAGATTCAGAAGCTGCAGGTCATGCAGAATGCCGCAGCCAGGCTCTTGATGGGTCTCCCTAGATGGGAGCACACCCAGCCTGCGCTGAAGGCACTGCACTGGCTGCCAATAGCATACCGAATTCGCTTCAAAGTGCTGGTTCTTACCTTTAAAGCCCTATATGGCCAGCGTCCAACATACCTGAGGGGCTGCCTTTCCCCGCACATACCCCAGAGAGCACTACGGCCATCATCACAACATCAGCTGATGAGCCCAGGCCTTAAGAAGGCCAGGCTTGTAGCAACTAGGGCCAGGGCCTTTCAGTGGTGGCCTCTCACTGGTGGAAGGAGCTCCCAGAGGAGATCAGGGCCCTGTAGGACCTTATGCAGTTCTGCAGGGCTTGCAAGATAGAGCTCTTCCACCAGGCTTATAACCAGGGGTCCGTTGGAGCAGGAGCGCACAGGAGCGCAGCTCCAGGAGTGAGGAGCCCAGGGGGCGGGCACATGACCAAGCCCCGCCCCCTTTTCGGCTTCCCCGAGCAGTGCAGAGGCGCAGCACCCCGGAGAAAGTCCTGCTAGGGTCTTTACTGTTTTTAATGTTTTTTTTTAATATTGATAATTTTATCATTGTTCCTTTTATGACTGTGTGCTGCTTTTCCAGAGACTTGCTCAAGGTGGCATATAAATTTTCTAAGTATACCATTTTTTATCTGGGCACATGGCACATAAGTACTGGAGAAATTTCACCAACCCTTCAGCAGCTTCCACTGCATCAGTTTGGTGTAGAGGTCAGGAGTTGTACTGTAATCTGGGAGAACCGGGTTTGATTCCCCACTCCTCCACATGCAGCTGCTAGTGTGACCTTGGGCCAGTCACAAGTTCTCTCAGAGCTGTTATCTCATGAGCAGTTCTCAAAAGACCTCTCTCAGCCCCACCTACCTCACAGGGTGTCTTGTTGTGGGGAGGGGAAGGGATGGGTGGTGCACATGTCCTGGGTATCTCAAGTCTACTTGAAACCTGGTGGTTTCAAGGGAGCAGGAAGAGAATGAGGGTGTGTTCTTGAGGCTTATTTTTATTGCAGGAAGTATTGGATGGGTAAGGGAAAGGAGGAAGAGCAGGTCAGTTTCACTCACCTGTGGAGTGGAGCCTGAGGAGTGGGTGTTGCCTTCTGACACACTTCTGGCACATTAGGGGGTGTGGCATATGCAAATGAGTTATGCTAATGAGCTCCTGCACCTCTTTTTCTACGAAATGACCCCTGCTTATAACCACAAGCCTCCCACCACTACCACCAACTAGTCACTACCAACATCTAGGACAAGAGGCTGGCCCAGCATGAGGAACCAGCCAAAAACGACCTGAGGCTGGACTACAGCTGATCTGGAACTAAGAACTAAGTATCACCTGTGACAGCGAGCCATCCTCGTTCACCAATCTGAAGAGCCAGCACTCTGGGCACCGTAAACAGACATTGTTTACTGTTATTGTATCTGGTTGGTTTTAATTTGTTTTAATGTATTTAACTGTTTTATGCTCATTCGGCGTGTCGCCGATTTTGTAATCCGCCCTGAGCCCGCTCGCGCGGAGGGCGGGATAATAAATCCGATAGATCATAAATAAATAAGGCGGGGGGGGGGGGTAACAGGCCTCCTTCCTGGCCCCTGGCAGGGCACGCCAAGGGGACCCTTTCGGCAGGCAGGCAGGCAGGCCCTCCGCCCCCGCCCCGAGGCGCCCCGGCCGCCTCCCCCCCCTCCTCCTCCTCCGGCCGCCGAGGGGGGAGGGGCCAGCGAAGGAAGCGGAAGGAAGGGGTGCTCACGTGGCGGCGGCGGCGACGGGGGCGGGGGAGTGCGGGCCGGTCTCTGCTTCTCGGCTGGGGCGGGGGGGGGGGGGGCGGAGGAGGAGGATCAGGGGGCGGGGCTGCGCCGAGCGCGGGGGAGGGGGGAGGTGGTCGAGCGCGGCCTCTGGGGCGGGGGCGCGACTCCCGAGGGGAGGGAGAGTCGGCGGAAGAGCCCCCCTCCCCCTCCGGAGGTCCCGATCCCGACGGCGCAGCGCTGCCGACTCTCGCCTCGGGGCTCCCTTTCTGGCTGGAGCGGCGCTTCGGGAGCCACCATGGTGAGTGGGGGGCGGGGGCGACCTCCCCTCCTTCCCCGCCTGCCTTCCCGGCGCCTCCTGACACCCTTTCCCCCCCTCCCCCCGCAGGCCTCTCCCTTGGCGGCGGACCTGAAGTCCAAGGAGGAGAAGGACGCTGAGCTGGACAAGCGGATCGAGGCCCTGCGGCGCAAGAACCAGGCCCTCATCCGGCGCTACCAGGTGGGCAGTGGAGCGGGGGCGGCGCCCAGGGACTCCGGAGGAGGCGGCTGGTGGGGGGGGGGGGAGGGGGCGGCCTCCCTGGCGCTCAGATGGCGTCCCCCTCCCCTCCTGCAGGAGATCGAAGAGGACCGCCGGAAGGCTGAGCAGGAAGGCATCGCTGTGACCGGAGCCCGGAGAGCCCCGCCGCCCGCCGAGGGCCCCCCCGGAGTGGAGAGGAGGCACGGGGAGGCGGCTGCCCCCACCCTGACTGTGCAGGTCTTGCTGGACCCCGAAGTGAGAATGGGGCAGGGGGGGGCGGGAGCAGGGGAGGAGGGCCCCCCACCCCCCCACCGGGTGCTGGGGACTCCAGCAGAGGGAAGCAGGCAGCATTGCGGGCAGAGCCCCCAATCTATCAGGCCCTCTGGTCTTCCTCTTCTCCAGGAAAAGCGCCTGGTGAGCAATGAGCGGAAACCCCCTGCCCCCCACAGGGCTTCGCGCAGCACTCCCAACGCCCGGGGCACCGTCCGAGGGGGGCCCGGTCCGGGCAGGATCTCCCCACGAGCCCATGAGTGCCACCCCGAACAACCCCACTGGGAAGGGGCTGACAGAGATGGTGTGGGGATCAGCAAACGGGGACGAGGAGGCCGAAGGCCCTGGGGCCGCGGGGGCCCTGCAGGAGACGCGGGCCCAGACAGGAGATCCAAGGTGAGGCACCAGCCCCTTCCCACTTGCGAGCAGATGCTGGTGGGTGGGAGCTGGCCGGCCAGTCGGAAAAGGACTCCCTCCAAAGTTACCTTCCCTTCTCCAGGAATGGGAAGAGCGCCGCCGGCAGAACATCGAGAAGATGAACGAGGAGATGGAGAAGATTGCGGAATATGAGCGAAGCCAACGGGTGAGTCTTGGCCCCAGAGAGGAACCGGGGGAGGGGGTTGGGTCCGGCCCATGGTTCCTGGGGATGGAATTGGTTCAGCCCCCTCTCAGGCTCCACTCAGGCTAGCTGGCCGGCTCTGGTTTGCTCCCCTTGGATTGGGCTCGACTTCACCCTACTTCCCCTCCCCCATCTTTGGGATTTCCAACAGGATGGAGTACAGGAGAAGAATCCAGTGCGCAACTTCTTGGACGACCCCCGGCGCAGCGGCCCCTTCGCAGAGTCGGACCGACGAGAGGGCAGCCGGCGCCACATCCGGAACTGGGGGGGAGCCGACTTTGACAAGGTCAAGACTGGGATGGAGCAGGGCAAGGCATGGCCCCCTCCGGTAGGTGCTGGGAGGGGGACTCTCTGGCCATGAGGGGGTGGGGGGAGAGTGGCTGTGCCTGGCCCTTTTGGCAGTCAGCTCCGCAAGTGCCCTTCAAAGCTCTACGCCTTCCCCTTGTGAGGAACAGTTTGCTTCCAGAGGTGTGGGGGTGGCTGACTTATGGCCACCCCCCCGCAGGGTTTTCAAGGCAAGAGACGTGTGGAGACTGTTGCCTGCCTCTGCATCACAACCCTGGTATTCCTTGGCAGTCTCCTCTGTCCAACTACTGACCAGGGCCAGCCCTGTGTAGCTTTCCAG
Organism: Lepidodactylus listeri; assembly: GCA_029233225.1. NCBI lineage: Eukaryota > Metazoa > Chordata > Lepidosauria > Squamata > Gekkonidae > Lepidodactylus > Lepidodactylus listeri. The sequence goes on from JARCFY010000020.1 coordinate 43,940,509, forward strand.
AGAATACACATCCTATTGAAATTAAATCGCCTTGTGCTCTAAAGTTCACCTAAATACATAACGGCTACAATCGCTTTAAGCATAAGGCAAATCAAGTTTTGAACAGGTAGGTAGGGCACCTTGTAAAACAGGGAGACTTGCAGACAAGAAATGCTCTGTAAAATACAAGGCCTCTTTTGACCGGGCGCCAGGGCAGGGCAGGAGGCGATGTGCAAAGCCTCTACTGGAAACCCCCGAGAGCCGCTGCCAGTCTGAGCAGGCAAGACGGAAGGTCTGGTTCAGTCTGAGGCAGCCTCCTGTGTATTTGTGTCTTGCTACCCCGGTCTGGGTAACAATATCCTGCATCCGAAAAGGGGCTGTTCCATATGTGTGTGTCTCTGTGCGTGTGTGCGCGTACGCGCACCAGTGAAGACCAAGACAAAGAACAAGCTTTTCTGCAGACTCACTTCCTCCAGCCTCACCTCTGCTTTCCAAACTGCCTCCCTGGCTCATTCCTTTCTTCTGATGAGTGTGTTGGGGGGAAGGTTGGTTTTTGTGGCGTTTTCTCCAAATTCCCCTCCTTTTTTGTCAGCTTCTGTTTTGTTTTGTTCTCTGTTTGTGCTCTTCTGGAAGGACTGCCTACCTGCCTTCTGTGGCCCCCTTGACTGCTCGTTAGCCATGCTGATATCTTTCCTAATCTGTGCTACACTGTCAGTCACCACGGTTTCCAGGAAATGCCGAGCCCCCCCAAAGACCACATCTTCCTCAGTCCCCTCCAAGTTCTTCCTAGGAAACTACCTGTCTGGTGGGGGTGGGGGAGTTCTCCTCAGGCCCCCCTTCCTTCCTTCCTTCCTTCCTTCCTTCCTTCCTTCCTTCCTTCCTGGGGTGTGGCCGGTTCCCTTTCCTCCTGTGCCCCACCCAGGAGGTACCCCTCACCTGCCTCTCTGCCCCTCTCTAGGGCCGAGGTGGTGGTGGCGTCAGCCGGCACAAGGAGGGGGCCCTGGACATGACACTCTCCATGACGGGCCGGGAGCGAGCCGAGTACCTCCGCTGGAAGCAGGAGCGGGAGCAGATCGACCGGGAGCGCCTGGCCCGGCACCGGCAGGCCACAGGGGAGTGGCGCCGGGAGTGGGACGCCGAGAAGATGGACACAAGGTGGGGGGGCCTGAGCCAGGGGGGGCAGAGCCCGGAGGGAGACATGGGTGGGGGGAGGCAGTCCTGGTGGAGCCCTGGCTGCACTGACGGCTGCGGGGTGAGTTCCCGGAAGGGAGGGGAGGCAGGGCTGCTGCTGGAAGCCCCCTAGCCAAGATTCTTTCTGGGGCCCCACCCCAAAGGCCCTAGGCAAAGAAATAACAGGACTTGCCCAGCTTCACAGAACACTGCACGCAGGTAGCCTGGGGAGGGGGAGAAGCAGGAGGTGGAAGGGTTTCCTGTGGGGGGGGGGAACGTTCTTTCCATGAAAGCTTTTCCGCCCTCTGTTGTTCGCAGGTTTAAGGAGGGAGCCAAGTCTGGAGGGTCTCTGGGCACCAGGCCAGGTAAGGACAGCACTGGGACGCTGGGGTGGGGTGGGATGGAGGGTTGTTCTCCGGGCAACATTGAGACCTGGCAGGGCAGAGGGGGCCCTGGGGGAACTGCTTCGTAAAGAAGGGATTTTTGGAGAGATGCAAGGTGTGGAACTCCCAGTGGTGGGTGGGAGACACAACTTTCACACCAATGGACAGACAGGTGCTTCTGGGGGGAGGGTTAGGCTGCAGCGATAATCCCCCCCACAACCCCGGTGAAGAATTTCAGCTTGATGCTGCATTGGCCTGAACCCTGTTTTGGGCAGGATAAGGTTAGGCCACTGGCCGGGAGGCAGACATGGACTGAAGCCCATCTGCCGCCTTCCTTTCCTTAGATGAGTCTAAGCGCCCCCCCAAGTTGCCCACCCTTGGGGCATTCCTGCCTGAGCACCGGCCAGAGCGGCGCAGGAAGAGCAGAGGCCGTGGGCATGCACGGGGCACGTCCTCCAAGCCATACAGGTGAGGCAGGTCTCGGCACGACTCTGCAGGAGGGAGAATGGGGCGGGGGGGGGGGGGGCTTGAGCCTCTCTGGAGTGGCGGGGGGAGGGGAAGGTCTGTTCCATCTTTGGAGAGAGGCTGGCATTTCCCGAGGGGCTACCACACCGCACCCGTTCAGAGCTGGACACGGGGAGTCTGACTGTGGGCCCTGGTCTTCTCTAGCATGCATGATGATCGCTGGGAGAAGGAAGAGGAGCTGGATGTGGCCCCAGGAGAGGCCCAGCCCTGTGCAGGCCCAGTGCAGCAGGTGAGGCGGAACGGGGGGGAAGGGAGGCCTAATTCTGGCTCTTCTGCCGCTCCCGAGGGCCTGGGCCTGGGCACTGGGCCTGATGTGAGGCCTTCTGGGCTCCTAACAGACCCAGGGCCTGCGGGGCCTGGATCGCTGCCCTGTGGCTGTGCTGGGACCCAGATGCCCCCCCCCCCGCTCTGCCTTGACCTCTTGCCCCACTGCCCTTCTACAGGAGGAGCCACCTGCCTCACCCCACATGGCGGTGCCGACCCCTGATGAAGACGAAGACCAGTGGGAGGATGTTAGTGAGGGGGAGGAGGAGGAGGAGGAGGAGGAAGGCAGTGGCAGCCAGGCTGCCTCCTCAGTGGCAGAGGAAGAGGCTCCCCCCTCCCGCCCCCCCAAGGACCACGTGGCCAAGCCGCCTGGCCGAGACGAGCCACTTGCCATGCCGCCCCCTGAGCTGGAGACCTTGAGTGTGGAGGCACAGCCCTTGACCCCCTTCTCGCCGGCTGAAGGGTACTGCCCCGTTTCTGACTGGGGGGAGGAGATGGAGCTGAGCTCCCCACGGACTGACTGCACCAAGAGCTTCCCGACTCCTTTGGCCGAAGCAGCCGGGGTCCCCCCTCCTGGAGCCCCCGTGGAAGAGATGGGAGAGGAACTGCATGTCCCCCAGGCTGGAGATGAAGGTGATCCGGGGGGGGGGGGGGCGGGACTGCAAGTTCTTAGGGGGCCAGGGTGGAAGGGCCCTGTTTGGAACCAGAGTCCCTCCTTTCTGAAGCTCTCCTTCTCTCCACATCAGCTGCTGTGGAACCGGCCTCGTGTCTGGCAGATGGCAGTGGCACAGTGGAGATCCCAGAGGTCCAGCAGGTTTGTTTCTGCACCCTCTCCTGTGTGTGTCCCCCCACTCACGGCCTCCTCTCCAGCTGCCAGGGCTGGGCTCTCAGTCTTTCCTGGCTCCTCTACCTGTGGGCTATGGGGCTTCTGTTCTCTTGGCCCTTCCCCCCTCACATGAAGCATGCTGTGTTCCCAGAGGGGGCTCTTCAGAAGCCCCTCCCCCCCCTCGAGAAACATGTCCAGAGCCCTCCTCGTCCCCTCGGCTGACCCCAGAGGAACTGGGACCCGTAATGTAATTGGTACCCAATCTCAGGGTCTGCCGTGCCCTCAGCCCTTGGAGGGTTTGAGCCTCGTTAGCTGCATCACGTTGGGGTCTTCCTGGTCAGCCCTGCTGGGAGAGAGTTCTCTCTTGCAGTCGGTCCCTGGACGGGTCAGTGCCTCCACCACTGCCAGCCAGAAGGGCAAACACTGAGTCAGGGACACCCCTGCCCTGCTCTGGGCCACAGGCTTTAGGTCCCCCAAGCCCCCCCCGGCCCCTTGTCCTACCCTGGAGGGATGGCGTTCCTCTCTTGTCCTCCTCTCTGTTCTTCATTCAGGCAGCTCTTTTCCTCTTGGCCCTGGGCACATAGCCTGCGGGGGGGGGCTGGGGGGAGCTGGAGGCCGTGGGCTGGACTGATTCTGGCCTTCTGGGGCTTGAGCTGGATGGGTCCCGCCTGCAGGAGGAGATGACTCTGTGTAGGGGGGCGGGGTGGGTACTTGTGCAGAGCCAAAGGGGAGAAAAGATTGGGGGTGGGTGGGTGTTCCCCTGTGGCAGGAGGGGCTCTGAAGCCCTCCCTCCACGCCTTGCCTTCCCCCTCCCCTGCAGGCCAGAACTGGACTCCTTCCCACCCACCCCCAACAATGCTCCCTCTAACCCGTGGAGTCTTGTGAGCCAGAATTGTACTTTGTGAGCTACTGGCATTAAAGTTGTGAGCGAGCGATTTGGCTGCTGCACAAATCAGTTGGCTCTGGAACCATCCTCCCTGAGCAAAGACAAAAAAGTGTGAGCCAGAGGCTAAAAAACTGTGAGCCAGCTCACACTAACTTAGCTTAGAGGGAACACTGACCCCCAGCCCCGCCTCTGCAGTCGAAAGGGAGGGGGGGTGCATCATTGGGGCATCCTGTCTGTTCTTCTCTCCCTTTATCTTAGAGGCTGGGGGGGGGAGCAGGGGGGGGGTCAACCTCTGCTCTCCCTCCCCGGCAGAGTCTCCTGCTCTTTAGCCCCCCACCTGCTCCTTAGCCCCCCACCTGCTCCTTCGAGTGGCGAGAGCTGCCACCTGGATTGGCCCCAGCCACCCACCGTTGGGCAGAGGCCAGGTGGGAGGGGCACCCTTTCCTCCCCCTGCAGCCTGGCCTTTGGGGGGGGGACTGACCACTCCTAAGGATGGGGGGGAGCATAGGGGCACGTCCGCTCTAAGGGCTTAGTTCAGCACCACTCTCCTGCCTTCTGATTTTTCTCTCTCCCCCCTCATCTTTTCTCCATCAGGAGGAAGCCAAGGTGTGAAGGCCAGCGGCCAGTGCTGTGCTGAGAAACCTTCCCGCCAGGAGTGGGGCCCCCCCTTGAGAAAGGGAGGCTGGCTGACCCTCCCAGGAAAGCAGGATCTGGCCCCTCTGCCTGCTTCCATCTTCTGCAAATCTTTCACATCTCTTGCTACTGCGGGGGGGGGGGGGGGGCACTGCTTCGCACCCATAGGGGGGCTGTGGCTGGCCACTTTTGCCACAATCCGCCTCCTGCTGCGCCTGCATGGCCAAAGTGAAGGCTATGGCTTGTGCTTCTCTGTCCTAGGCGGTCTCCAAATCCCGAGGGAAGCTGACCGCCTCCCCCCCCCCCCCCCCCCGTGGGCGGAGGGCGTCTCCTTTGCTTGTGCTGCAGGACATGTGAGGGTGGGGAGTCGCTGGTTCATTACACACACACACACACACACACACACAGGTGAGGGTGGGGAATCGCTGGTTCCTTTCACACACACACCGGTTTATTCTCCTTCCTGCCCCTTTTAGAAGGTGTGGGTATGGCCACAGGACCCTGTGTTTATATGGGGTGGGGTGCAGGGAAGGGACTTTGGTGGGGGGAAGAGGCTGGGGCCTTCCTGGGTGCCTCCTCCTTGTGCTTTTCTTGGGCGATCTCTCTCTGGCTGTTCTGTATGATGTATAAATGAAACCTTTTGTGTAATAAAGCCTATAAGGAGTCGAAGGACCTCTGCCTCCTGTTCAGTGAATTCAGGGGGGGGGGGAGAATGGAAGGGGAAGGCTGGTGTCCCTTGCCTGCCTCTGGGTGGGGTGGAGCTGTGTGTAGAGGGGGTGTAATCTGTGTCCTTCTGCCTACTACTGCGGTTCGGGTCCCAGCCTAATATTTCCCGAGGGGGAGGCTCCCACCCCTGGAAGAAGGCCCCAGGCACAGGGGGATCTGTGGCGACGAGGTTCGGTGGGTGGCTGCTGGCTCTGTGGGGAGTCCTCCCTCCTTATGGCAGGAAGCAGCCTCGGGAGGGCCTCGGTCCCTGCACCCCCCCCCCGGGTCTTGGTCCCAGGACGAGACAAGGAGGCCGGCCTGGATGGGCCACTGGTCTGACCAGCAGGGCTCTCCTGTTGCTCAGGCCCCCAAACAGCAGCCTCAAGTGCTAACCTCAAAATGAAGTAAGTGTGTTTGTGTGTGTGTGTGTGTGTGAGAGAGAGAGACAGAGACTTGACACTTGTATGGTCCTGTTGGTCATTTGCTCTCTGCATGTGTCTTATGAAGTCCTTCAGCTCTGAATGCCAAAGGATAAGTAAATAAATATATGGGGGGGGGACGGGGGGGACGGGACAGATTGCTGTTGAGGTTAGCTTGGCCCTTTGAACCTGGCTGGGATGTTTTGGGTGGCGTTTTGTGTTTCCCCTTTCGGCCCTTTCTCTGAGCGTTTCCCCTTGGCAGAGTTCTCTCTTGCAGGATGGACTGGATGCCCTCCGGGAGTCCCACCTTCTCCTCGGCGGCGGGGGCCGCGCCATGCGCCGGCGCGTTGCCTAGTCTTGCCCAGGCCAGCCACGAGCCGCTTGGCCTAGCCATGCAGCCGCCGCCGCTACCTCTGCAGGCCCGGAGGCCGACGGGGAGGGTCTGGGCGGCAAGCGGCCCCTTTGCGGCTGGCTGCGCCTGGCGTGTGCCGACCTCGCCTGCGTCTCGCTGGCCGCCCTGCTGCTGCAGCTGCTCCTCTACTACGGCCTGCTCCGGGCCCGGCGGCAGGGGAGGGGGACGGCACCGGCGCCCGCCCCCCGTGGCCCTGGCCGGCCTCCGGACAGGGGTTCTCGCCAAGCCGCGGGCCGACGGCGGCCCCAGCCAGCAGAGGCCTCTGGCGGCGGAGGAGCAGGAGGCGTCGCCTAGATGGGACTCGGGCCAACAGCCCGGAGGAGGAGCGGCCGCTTGACCGGGGCCCCGCCGGCGGATCCGGGGCGGCAGAGCGAGAGGGGTCTCGGCCCTGCGTGAGAATCCTTCCCAGCCCGGAGCACTGGCGGGCCTGAGCCTCCCCCTCCCGCCAGCCCCCGTGCTGCGTCCTGCCTCATAAACAGCGCCCCGCCAGCTTCTCCGCCGCCGGCCTTCTCTTTCGGGGGGGGGGGGGGGGGGAGGGCGCCGCGGCCGGTGCGCGCCGCACCGTCTGTGGCCGAGGGGGGAGAGGCGGGGGGCGGGAGCAGGAGCGCCCCTCGGCTCCAGACCGGCCGGGCCCCTCCACCGTCCGTCCAGCCAGCCAGCTAGCCAGGCGGGGCGGGGCGGGGCGGAGGGGGTTGCTTTCATTCGAGCCTCCGCACTCTTTGTGGCTGGGCTGGAGCGCGTCTGGACTGGTTCCCCGCAGGGAGGGGGCCGGGGCGAGGCGAGCCTCCAGCGGCCGAATCAGAGGCCCCTGGAGCGGTGGGTCAGGCCGCTCGCCCCCTCCCCTTCCTGGGCCGCCAAGGGGGGCCCTGCCACAGCCACAGCCTCGGGGTGGGGGTAGACAGCTGGCTGGAGCCTTTCCTTCGACGAGGGGGACCCGCGGGGAAGGCCGGAAGCTATGGGAGGGAGGGAGCTCCTTGTCCTGCGGGCCTGCCCCGGCAGGGTGGGGGGTGTGAGGCCAGAGGGCTGGGGGGGAACCCGGCAGAGGCGCCCCGCCCCCTTCCTACTGGCAGCTGGGGGGGGGTCTCGGGAGGGGGGGTCTCAGCCGGAAGTGCCATCTGCTGCAGAACCCTTCCTCTGGTCTAGTTCAGACCCTGGGAAGGAAATAGGGCTTCACTGCCAGAGGCCCTAGGGATGGCCACACAGGAACAGGCAGCTTGAAAAGGGGATTTGGCACATTCATGGAGGCAACACCAGGGGAAGGCCTCGGCCTCTCTCTGCCCTGGTGCTGGCCCTCCAGAGGAACTGCTCGGCCACTGGGTGAGTTAGGATTCTGGACTAGGTGGACCCTCAGTGGTCTGATCCAGCAGGGCTCTTCCAGTGTTCTTAAGGCAGGGAGAAGGGAGTGCCTGTCGGGTGCCAGATGAGTGGCAGTTGGTGGCAAAACCAGCGAAGCAGCAGCAGCAGCAGCCAGGGGCATTGGAGGGGTTCAGGCCTCCTGCCAGCCTGTTGCTAAAACCATCAAGACCAACCCCGGGAGGTCCCACCAACGGCCTGGGAAAGAAGCCGGCTGCCAAGGCAATCGTGGCACTGCAGGAGCTGCTGCCCAGGAGCCGCCAAAGGATCCCCAGGCAGGGGCTCCTTGAGACTGGGGCGGGGGGTGCCTGCAAGAGTCAGTGGGCAAGGTGGGAGGGTGGGTAGTTTGTTTGGAAGGAGACTGGGGGAGGAGGGCCTGACCAAGCCTGAGGCAAGGATGCCCAGGAGGCCGGGACAGGGCAGGGGAGGGCAGGGGAAGGAGAGCGGCTTGTCCCCTTCCGACCTCCTCTTGGAACTGCCAGCCCCCCCTCCCCCACGCAGGTGGACCGGCCAGCTTGGTGTTGTGGTCAGGAGTGTGGACTGTAATCTGGGAGAACCGGGTTTGTGTCCCCACTTTTCCTCCAAATGCCAGCTGGGTGACCTTGGATTAGTCACAAGTTCTCTCAGAGCTGTTCTCTCAAGGGCAGTTCTGGATAGAGCTCTCTCAGCCCCACCTGCCTCGCAGGGTGTCTGTTGTGGGGAGGGGGAGGAAAAGGAGATGATAAGCCGCTCTGAAACTCTGAGTGAAGGGCCCGGTATAAGTCCCATCTCTTCCTCCTGAGGCTGCGGTCCAGGGGACTCTGTTCGCGGCTGGCTGGCCTCTCGACCCGGGAGCAGGTCTCGGTGGCCCGACAGGCCTCCCGACACAGGTGGCCAGCTGTGGCCTGGGCGGAACCCCACGTCGCCCCGGGCAAAAGAGCAGGTCCCTGCGCGGAATCAAGGGGCCGGCCGGCCGGCGGCCTCTAGGCGGGCATCCGCGGCAGTTCCAGGGAGTTCCCTCTTCCCCGCGGCGTATAAAAACCCGGCGCCGGCCCCCCGGGCGGGCCAGAAAGAGGCGGCGGCCGGCCGGCGGAGTCTTGCTCCCGGGGGTGAGTGCTGGAGGACTGCGGCCGGCCCCCTACCCCCCCCCCCCGGGATCGCCGGACGGGAAGGAAGCGGAGGAGGAGGGGGTGGGGTCTGAAGCGCCCCCCCGGGCCTGGAGGAGGAGGCGGGTAGTGGAGCCAGCCGGCCTGACCCCCCCCCCCAGCTCTTCGACGGGACGCTGCTCCGGGGTGGGGGGGAGTTGGCCGGCTTGTTTTTTGCCTCAGTGGGGTGGGGTGGGGAGGGGTGGGGTGGGGAGGGGAGGGGAGGGGGCGGGCACACAGTCCGCGGCGGCTCTCTATCTCTCCCCCCCCCCTTCCACACGCGTGGGGATTCGGGCTGCATCGACAGGCCGGGCTGAAGCTGCGTCGCTGGCCCCAGAACGGCTCCGCTGCCCGGATGGATGGGGCACCACGGCTGCAGAGTCCGCGCCGCCAGGGCCACGGGCTATCTGAGATGGCCCGGCCGGAACCCTCCAGGGCGGCGGCAGCCCGTCTCCCCCCCGCTCTTTCTTTCCCTCTCGGGCGGGGGGGGGGGCGCGGGGGCGGGCACAGAGCTTCTTGGGGTGGGGAAGGGAGGCCCCCCCTGCCAGCAGCCACAGGCGGGGGAGGGGGGGTGGGAGAAGCGCCCAAAAGAGGAAGGAGAGGAGGAAGTCGGCGGCTCTCTTGGGAAAGACCGGGGAGGCCTCTGGCGGAGCGCCTCCCGGCCCCGGGCTACCTGCACCCATCCCCACGTGGCCTCTTGCCCGCACCGGCCTGGCGTGTCTGGGGAGGGGGCCCTGAACGAGAGCGCCACTCCCCCGCCCCCCGGTCATCAGAAATGGACTGTATTCTTTGGGGCCCGCCTGCTCCTTCCCCCCTCCTGGCCAGAGAGAGAGAGAGCCCTCTGTGACCCCTCCTGGACCCCCTGCTCTGGGCCCCACTGATGCCCTCTCCGGGCCTCTTCTCTTTTTCAGAGCTCTGCACTGCTCAGGGATGGAGGAGTCCACCATTCCCAGCTATGACCTTTATGAGTACCCCAACTTCACAGCAGACTTCCCCAGGAGGGAAGAGCTGCACCATTTCAGCCCTATCATCTGGGCAGCCCTGACCCTCTACGCCCTGGTCTCCCTGCTGGGCATTCTGGGCAACGTGGCAGTCATCGTTGTGCTGGGCTTCCAGATGCGGCACACTGTGAACACCGTCTGGTTCCTCAACCTCTCTGTGGCGGATCTTCTCTGCTGCCTGGCCTTGCCCTTCCTGGCTATGCCGCTGGCGTCTGACCACCACTGGCAGCTGGGGGGCTTTGCTTGCAAGTTCTTGCCCTCCCTCATCATTTTGAACATGTTTGCCAGCGTCCTACTGCTGGTGGTCATCAGCATGGACCGCTGTGCCCTGGTGGTCAAGCCGGTGTGGTGCCAGAACCATCGCTCCACGCTCCTGGCCCTGGCCCTGTGTGCCGCAGCCTGGGCACTGGCTGCGCTCCTCACGCTGCCGTCCTTCCTCACCAGGACCCTCAAGCACGACCCCCCATCAGGCAAGACCACATGCACGGTTGTCTACGCCCACTTGAGCGAGGACCACCGTGCCCCAGAGGTCTCGGTGGCTGCCATGCGGTTTGCTCTTGCCTTCCTGGTCCCCCTCATGGTCATCAGCCTCTGCTATGGGCTCCTGCTCTGCCGGGTACGCAGCAGCCGCTTCATGCGCTCCCAGAAGACCCTTGTGGTGGTGCTGGTGGTCATCGTGGGGTTCTTTATCTGCTGGGCCCCCTACCACGTGGTGGGCCTGATCCTGGCCTGGGAGCCCCCCAGCAGCGGCCTGTTCAAGGCTCTGAATACTGCCGACCCCCTCATCGTGGGCCTGGCCTCCCTCCACAGCTGCATAAACCCCATCATCTACGTCATCGCGGGCCAAGACTTCCGGGCCAAGGTCAGGCTGTCACTGCGGGCCATCCTGCGCAATGTCTTGAGTGAGGCGGCCACGCTGGCCAATGCCACAGAAGAGAGCCGTGGACATGCCACCTGCATCACTGAGGACCGCAGCACCAGCACAACCGTCTGAGAGCCACAGCGCCTCCCTGCTGCAGGCTCCCGAGTGGGATTCCTGGGTAATCACTCCCCAGACTGGAATCACCTTCTGGGCTGGGTCTGGAACCTTCCACGGTGGCAGCTGTTAGTCCACACTTCTGCTCTGCGATGGGCGGGGCCTCCAGTGCTCAGAGTGGGGCCTGGCCCATGTCTTAGACTCCACCGCCTGCCTCCCAGCTGTTCCTGGCTGCCCAGAGCCTTTTCTGTCTCCTGTATGGGCTCCTTTCAAGTCAAGGTCCTCTGACCAGACCTCCCCTCCCCCCCCCATTCAGATCTGCTTTGTGAGCCCTGGTGTGTGTGTGCGTGTTGTGTGTGTGTGGGGGGGTGTCATTTCCTGCAGGTGTCCTCAGCACCACCCCCAGGTGGGGTGGGCATGGGGGGGAAGGCCAGCAAGGGGGCGTCAAGAGCTCCTTCATTGCTGGTTCTCCATTTGTGGGGTCAGGAAGAGCAAAGAGGTTGCAGCTTCTCTGTTCCTCCAAAAGAGGAACGCAGTGCATGAGGGGAAAAGAAGGGGCAGCCCGTCCCTTGCACCAGCATTTCCTTCCCGAGGTTGTGGGGTCAGTGCAGAAGCCCCTCCCGCCACAATGTCTGTTTAATCCGTGGTAGCCTTCCTCGGGCTGTGGACAGGTTGACCAAGGAGGTTCATGGCAAAGTGACCTGCTGGGCAAAACACTCCCCATCGGAGCGGGTGGGGTGCAGCTGGGTCATGGCAGAGAGCTTGCTAGCCAGACCCCACCCACTTTCCCCATTAGCAGCCATCATGGGAAGAGGGTCTGCAAACACCTGTCGAGGGCTGTTCCATGACTCCGGGGAGGGTCCAGCATCACACCGGAACATGCTGTTCTGGTCATCCCGCCTCACCATCGAGGAGGGAGGGACAGGCTGGCCGGCCAGGCAGGGACTGGGGCATCCCCCCCCCCCCCCCGAAGACAGGCCAGTGGAGGAAGAGGCAGAGACAGGGTGGGGGGTGGGGGTTGGGAGCTGGGTGAGGCAACTTCCTTCTCTTTCCTCTCCTCCTCCTCTGTGCAGAGATCTGCCACGCAGGGCAGGACTCTTATTCTGTTTGGGGGGGGGTGTGCCTGCCCCCCTTCTGGATAGCAGACTTTCGCTGGAGGAGGGGCTGAGGAGGAGCCATCTCCTGCTCCAGTGGCCCCCCAGATCGGTCAGTCGGAACAACCCTTCCCGAGACTTCCTCTTTGAGATGGAGCACTGCTCATTTTTTTGCTGTTCCAGCAGAAAAAGGCTGATGTAGCAACCTCCGGGGCACCAGCCGTATTTGGGGGAGGGGGCCGAACAAGATTGCATCACGCCAACCCCCCCCCCACTCCTTCATCCTATACCTACAGAATCATGAGCCATGAGAAAAGTCTCCTAATTCTGTTATTACTGTTTTACCTAGTCTACATTTCTGAGAAACAAACGCCTTTGCTTTACTAGTAACGCCTAGCCAAAGAGTCCCGCAAGGTTGCTAACAACTTTTGCAACTTCCGCATCATTAAAAGCTGCTTATCCTGCCAATGTCTCAATTTTATTTTTATTGTTCTAATGAACGGACGTGGCTGCACAGCATGAAGTTAATCAACCTTCAAGCCTTTTTCGTTTGGCCTTTCCCGGGGAAGATCAGCGCAAAACCCTAAAGAGGGCCTGCCGTTTCCGATGAGGGCTAAAGCTTCCTCAACTCTCCAACTGGTCATTGGCAACGTGCAAAAAATCCCAAGGGTTGTGAACACTTCACTAAAAGTTAGTTGCTGCAGCCGCTGCACGGGAATCACTTCTGCCTTGATGCCGCTCACCTGCTTCCCTAGCTGCTGCATGGTTGCCTGACTGGGGAATGGCCTTGTCTGAGCTGAAAACCTGGAGGAGAGATACCGGACTCTTTGAGTTCCTGTTTTGTTCCCCTTTCTCTGCCTCCTTTCCTGTCGGAGTTGCCTTGTCTGCATTTATGGCCCCCACCAGACATGGCAGCATGGGGACAGTGAGTGAGTGGGACACCTTCCCTGCATACATTTGGGGCCTGCAAAGATGCACTGCCCTTCCTCCCAGGTGCCCCTCCCTCCCTCTTGTCTAGGCACAAGGAACTCTGGGACTCTGTGTAGTTCTCAATGTCAATGTGGCAGGCCCTGCCAAACAGAGGCACCAACCTCCCTGCCTCTCCACCTCACTGCTATGGTCCTGGTTGAACCTTGGAAGCAGGCCAGCTGGCCTCCAGGCGGGTGGGGGTAGGCTGCTCTAAGGCACTTTCCTCCGAGGGGCACAACAAGAGAGGCAAGGGGAGAGACGGTGGTGCCAGGAATCTACTCAGGCCTCCTGAGCTGCAACCTGGCCTCATTTCCCACCTCCCCCGATGATGTAACAGCTGTCTCTGAAAGCTCTGAGAAGCTTAGGACACCCAACAGGAAGAGATTCCGGTGGGTCGGCCTGTTGGTCTGAAGGAACAGAACTAGGTTTGAGTTCAGTGGCACCTTTAAGACTTTGTTCCCATACAGGGAGAGAGAGCTCTCACCCACCTCCTCCGATGCTCCGTTCACAGGAACCACCGGAGGGGCTCTTCTGCATGGCACCCACTGCCTTAGGGGAGTCCCTGCAGTGGATGTAAATGTGGTGATTCCGCAGCTAAGTGACTGGTTCCCAGGATGGCGCCATGCGATGGTTCACAGGTGTGCCGGGATCAGATCTGATCACGCTCCTCAACTGCACAAGGAAGGTGTAGAAGGGCCGTGCTCAGCATATGAAACAACAATCCCTCTCGACTCCCCCCCCCCCCCCCCCGTCACATTCATCAATGGGCTGCTGGCAAAGACGAAGGGCCTTTCCCCTGGGGGGGCTAGGCCCCTCCGTCACGACAGTGGTCATGTGGGGAGGGTCGCCCTCCTCCTCTGAAGGCGTACGCCCCCCCCCAAATCCGAAGGGCTCTCCCCGCCCCAGTACCTGTGGCAAGGGTGAGGGCGAAAGGTCCCCGTTTTTGGATCCCGCCGGGGGGGGGGGGCGTTGCATTAGCCAAGGTCTGAGATGCCTCCTCCCCCCCTCCCCCCGCGCGGTTCAATTGCAGGTCCCCCCCCCCCCGACCCGGGAAGCTCCGGCCACAGTCCCGGCCACGCGGCTCCTTCTCGGCCCCCCCCCCCCGCTGCAGCTGCGCCTCCGGCCTAGAAGGGGGGGAGGGGTTAGCCAGACGCCGCCCGAGAGCCCAGCGCGGCAGGCAGGCAGGGAGTTCCGCCGGCCCCTCTCCTCGGGACAAAGGTCGGGCAAACGGGCGCGAGCTTCGGCGAGCCGCACTGGGCATGCGCCGCCGCCACCGCCAGCTGGGCACGCGCAGAAGCAGCCGCCAGGGGCTCAGGAGCGCGGCGGGAAGGAAGGAAAAACGCGAGGAAGGGAGGCAGGCGGCTGGCTGGCCGGGATCCCCTCCCCCCCAAAAGAGCCACCGCCCTGCAAGGTAGGCTCGGCGGGAGGCGGAGGGTTGCGGCTATGCGGGCCAGTCCGCCCTCCCTCCCTCCCTCCCTCCCGCTCCGGCTGTGGCAGAAGGGAAGAACCCCCCCCCCCCCCGCCGCCGCCGCCGCCCCGGGGCTCCTGCTTGACTCTCTTCGGCCTTCTGCTTCTCCCCCTTCCAGGTCCAGGGGGGCCAGGCCACTTGCCCAGGAGGAGGAGGAGGAGGGCGCTGCTGCTGCTGCTGCTGCTGGAGATGGAGGGCCCGCAGGAGGAGGAGGAGGAGGAGGGCACAGCGGCTTGGGAGTGGGGCCACCCGGCCACCCGGTCCCGCCTGGAGGAGGCCCACTTCCCGGCCCGGGCGGGGGCAGCCGAGAGGAGCGAGTTCTGGGCCTTCTGGGAGCGGCTGCGGCGCTTTCGTGGCCGGCCGGCGGCGGAGAAGGGCTCTCCGGGGCGCGCTGGCCCACCCACCGGGCAGCAGGAGTACGAGGCCCGCCGGCGCATCAACCTGCGGCTGCCGAGGGGGCGGCGGGCACTGGCGGGCCTGCCAGAGGCGCAGGTGCAGGAGTTCCGCCGGGCCCTGCTGCACTTCCTGGACTTCCAGCAGAAGCGCAGCTTCGCCCGCCTGGCCCAGCTGCAGCGAGAGCGGGCCGCCTTGCCCATCGCCCGCTTCCGGGAGCCGCTGCTGGCCGCCGTGGCCCGGAGCCCGGTGGTGGTGGTGGCCGGAGACACGGGCTGCGGCAAGTCAACCCAGGTGCCCCAGTTCCTCCTGGACGCCGGCTACTCCCACGTGGCCTGCACCCAGCCCCGGCGCATCGCCTGCATCGCCCTAGCCCAGCGGGTGGCCCACGAGAGCCTGCAGCGCTATGGCAGCCAGGTGAGCTTCCGCTCCGGGGGGGGGGGGGGAGGGCAGGAGTCAGTCCCTGCCTCCCTGCCGGGGCCTGAGGACAGGTAAGCCAAGGGGCCGGAGCAGCCTGCTCGCTTTGAGGTCTTTCCAAGCAGTGGGCAGATGAGGACGCATTGCTGCTGTCCACCCCCCCACACACACACACACTGCTTCCGTTTTCCTGCTCTGGAACCTCCCCCCTTTCCGGTCCTAGCTGGTCAGAGGGGAGCAGGAGCCCCCCCCCCCCCCCGGGAGATTCAGATCAGGTGTCCCTCTGGCCTGGTGTCTGGCCCAGCGATGCCTCGGGGAATCCCAGAGCCGCTAGGGGAAGCAGGAGGCAGCGGCTGCTTGAGACTGGCCAAAGGGCAGGCCCCTCTATTCTGAAGTCGCACGCCCCCCCACTGTCTGCGGGCCCTCTCGAGGCCTGTCCTGTCTGGGGGGGAAGCCAGACCCACCCTCGCTGTCTGCTGCTCTTGGCCCAGGTTGGCTACCAGATCCGCTTTGAGAGCTCCTGCTGCTCGGCCACGCGGATTGTCTTCCTGACTGAAGGGCTGCTCCTGCGCCAGGCCCAGCGGGACCCCACCCTGCCCGGCTACCAAGTCCTGCTTGTGGACGAGGCCCACGAGCGGCGCTTGCACGGGGACTTCCTCCTGGGACTGCTGCGCAGGCTCCTGCCAGCCCGGCCCGACCTGAAGCTGGTGCTCATGTCCGCCACCATCAACATCCGGCTCTTTGCCGACTACTTTGGGGGAGCCCCCGTCGTCCAAGTTCCCGGCCGGCTCTTCCCCATCACGGTGAGGAGGAGGAGGCTCCTCTGGGGTGGGACAGGGTGGGGCAGCCTTCTTCAGGCGGAGGTTGTTTTGGTGGGGGTGGAAATCTTTGCTGAACCCTGCTCTCCCTCTCTTCCGGGCTGGAGGGATTTCAGCCGGAGCCGCCTGTCTTTCCTGACTGTATTTTTGTGACATTGAAGACTCGAGGGCAGGTGTAAAAGGGGCGGGGGGGGAGCGTTGTGGCCTTGCCTTCTCTCTGCCCCTCCCCCCAGGTCCTGTACGAGCCCATCCCCCCAGAGGAGGGGGCCAGCGGGCGTAAGGAGCGGCTGGACCCCCGGCCCTACCTGCGTGTCCTCCAGGCCATCGACCACAAGTACCCTTCGGAGGAGAGAGGGGACCTGCTCATCTTCCTCAGCGGCGTGGCTGAGATCGGGGCCGTGCTGGAAGCAGCCCAGGCCTACGCCACTCACACCCAGCGCTGGGTGGTGCTTCCTCTGCACAGCACCCTCTCCGTGGCGGAGCAGGACAAGGTGAGGGGCCGGGGGGGGGCTCAGTCTGGAGTTGGCCTCCCTAGGGCAGGATGGACGGGTGTGGGGCGGAAGGGGCCAGCCAGCATCTTGGGAGGTCTCCGTTGACGAGGGGTGGGGGTGGGGTTGGTGGAAGGGGGTGGTTTTTCAAGGGAAGGCCCGGTGTGGTGCTTTGTTGAAAGCCGTTAATGGCCAGTCTTGCTGGAGACAAGTACCAGAGAGAAACGCCGGGGGGGGGGGGGATGGGGGGAAGTCAGTCAAGAACAGCTCCGGCAGTCTTGGGCTCGTGGATTGTGGTGTGACGCCTCCTGGGTTATTCTGGTCTCTGTGTGGGAAGAGTTGCCAGCAGGCAGAGAGGCTTCTAACTCCCTTGTCCCCCACCCACCCCCCTGGCAGGTATTCGATGTGCCTCCCCCAGGAGTCCGAAAGTGCATTGTCTCTACCAACATCGCAGAGACGTCGGTGACCATCGACGGTGTCCGATTTGTGGTGGATTCAGGTAGAAGAAGATGGATCCTCCCTTGTGGCCGGAGTGTGCTGCCTGGGGCGTGGTGGTGGTGGTGGTGGTGGGGAGCCCCTTCTCCTGACTCGGGCCTCACCTGTCTGGCTCTGGCAGGCCTGAGGAGGAGGAGGAGGGGGCTCTGGTCTCTCTGCCTCCGCTGCAGGTGAGTTCCTGGGGAGCCATTCTCCGTGGTGCCCACAGCTGGTAGCTGAAGGAGGATGGGTGCTGTGGCAGTGCTGAGTGACAGGCTCAGGGGGATGGCGATGGGCACTGTGTGCTTTGCTTTCTCCCTGAGCACAGAGGCAAAGGACCAACGCTGCTTGAGTGGCACCGTGTCCGTTCAGTGCCCAGGGCAGCGGTGGGTCCTGCAGTTCCTTCCGGGCAGCCAGCCCCTGGCGGTGCTCTGCGCTGACCTGATGGAGCCTGTCCTGCAGGAAAAGTGAAGGAGCTCAGCTACGACCCAAAGGCCAAGATGCAGCGGCTGCAGGAGTTCTGGATCAGCCGAGCCAGCGCTGAGCAGCGCAAGGGACGTGCCGGTCGGACGGGGCCTGGGGTCTGCTACCGGCTCTATGCAGAGTCAGACTACGATGGCTTTGCGGCTTACTCAGTGCCGGAGATCCAGCGCGTGGCTCTTGATGCCCTGGTGCTTCAAGTAAGGGGCCGTGGTGGCTGGCTGAACCTTCCCTTGGCTGGCTTCAGCGTGGCTGCCACTGGGGAGGGAGGGCATGTGGCCACGCAGCAGGGTTGGAGAGGCAGCTCAGGCCAAGAGCTGCTTCTGCCTTTTGTCCTGTTCGGTCTGAGCCCCGATGGCTCAGAGGTCCCTGGTCCAAAAAGCATCTCTTGCTGCAGGGCTAGGAGAAACCACCTTTTTGTGTCCACAGGGCGGGGGGAGGGGGGGTTTGTCTCCTGCTTGGGCATCAGTCATTCCGACTCGCATGGCTGGAGGAGGGGCTGGTGCTGCCCTTTCCCAGCTGCTTCTGGGGCATCCTCTTACTGTTTCAGTGGCATGATCCTCATTTGGGGCAAAACGTGGGGCTGGGCGCAGTGGCCGGCAGAGTGCCTGTGACCTATCCGCGCCAGCCGTGTGGAGAAGAGCCCCTAGGCCCCTCCTGCTGCCCTGGTGTGAGCATTGTCCAAGGCCTGGCCTGGCCTGCCCTCCTGCAATGGGTGGGTTTGCGGAGGGGGTGGTCAAGTCTGCCCCTCTCCCCCCCCCCCCACAGATGAAGAGCATGGGTCTGGGGGACCCCCGCGCCTTCCCTTTCCTGGAGCCCCCCCCTGCAGCCAGCCTGGAGACAGCGGTGGGGTACCTGAAGCACCAGGGAGCCCTGGACCTGGAGGAGGAGGAGCTCACGCCCATCGGGAGCCTGCTGGCCGAGCTGCCGGTGGAGGTGGTGGTTGGTAAGCAGCTGGGCTGGGGGGTGGGGGCTCAGCCCTGGACTCAGGTCAGGTTTGGGGACTTGGTCCTGGAGTCGGAGCACGTCTGATAAGAGTGCTGAAGTGGGGGGGGGGCGTGCTGGGGACTGGTTGGGTGGTGCTGAATCTTGTATGGAAGAGATATTCCTCCCTCCACACCCCTCCCCATTGAAGGAATGTGTGCCTCCAGGGATGCGTTGGGTGGCTCTTGGGGGCAGTCAGAGCCCTGGTGTGGGGCAGAGCTTGTTCCTCTGCATTGCAGCAGAGATGTTGGGGTGGGCTGAAATGTCTGCTGTGCCCTGGCTGATGCTCCCTGCCTCCCTCTCTGCAGGGAAGATGCTGCTGCTGGGGACTCTCTTTGGCCTGGCTGCCCCCACCCTGACCACGGCGGCCATCCTGAGCGTGCCCTCCCCGTTCCTGCGCAGTGGCAGTGGGCGCTGTGACCCGGACTGTGCCACCTCCCGGCAGCCCCTGGAGAGTTCCCTGGGGGACCCCCTCACTTTGCTGAACCTGTTTGATGCCTGGGTGCAGGTGAGTGCGTCCGGGGGGCCATCCCTCTGGTGCCCAGCCTCAGTTCCTCTTCTTCTTTGCCTGCCTGCTAAGCACCCCCCCTCCCCGCCTGCTCCCCCAGGGCTTGTGATCGTGCCTGGGAGCTTGCGGGCGGGGGGGGGGGGAGAGGCGTGTGTGTATGTGTGTCCAAGGGGCTCTGTAGCTTGACTTCATTGTTTCCAGCAGGCAAAGCCTGGACGGGTGCTGGTGGGTCTTGCCCTTGGGCAAGCGATGGCTCTTTGTCTTCCCACTCTGGCCCAGGGGGAGTTGACCGCACACAACCTTCTCCCAGGGCTGTGACTGAAGCAGGCCTGTAGCCGCAGCGGGGGCCCTTCTGCCTGCCTGTGCCTTTGAGAGTCTCAGCTCATCTCCCCTCCCGGCAGGTGAAGTCCGAGGGGGGCGGTGGATCCCGGCGTTGGTGCCGCCGTCGGGGCCTGGTGGAGCACCGGCTGTATGAGGCAGCGAATCTGCGGCGTCAGTTCCAGGTGGGTGTGGTCTTCACGGGGGTGAAGGCGGCAGGCGCAGGTGCGCAGCCTTGGGCAAGCAAGGGGACAGAGGGGGCCAATGCGACCGTGCCACCCTCAGCCCTTTGCCTTGTTGCCAGGAGCTGCTCCGGGGCCACCAGCTGCTGGAACCTGCCGCCCGGCCCAGAGACTCCTACACCCGGCAGCACCATCTGCGGCAGCGCCGGGAGCTGCACCGGCTCAAGCGGGAGCATGAGCAAGGAGAGGGCCGGCGGCGCAAAGTGCTCCGCCTGCAGGACGATCAGGCCAGCTCTTCCTCGGGAGAAGAAGGGGAGGCGGAGCACGGCCTGGACATCCAGGTGGGCGACCAGCCGTCACGAGGACCTGGCTACTTTCCTTCCCCGGCAGCCCGGATCCTCTCAGCTGCTCCTGCTGCGTGGCTGGGAGGTATCTTGAACGCAGGCCTGCCTTGGCTTTGGTCTGGGGGGCCACTGTTCCCCCTAAGCTGAGTTAGTGTGCGCCAGCCTCTGGCTCACACATTTTTGTCAGGAAGGATGGCTCCAGAGCAGACTAATTTATGCAGTAGCCAAAGTGCTCACTGACAAACTTAATGCCAATAGCTCACAAAGTAGAATTTTGCTCCAAGACTCCACACTTTAGAGGGGGTATAGAGGGTGGCAGCAGTGTGCTTGGTGTAGTGGCTAAGTGCGCGGACTCTAATCTGGGAGAACCGGGTTTGATTCCCCACTCCTCCACTTGCACCTGCTGGATGACCTTGGGCAAGCCGTAGCCCTGGCACAGCTGTTCTTGAGAAAGAGCAGTTTCTGTCAGAGCTCTCTCAGCCCCACCTACCTCACAGGGTGTCTGTTGTGGGGAGGGGAAGGAAAAAAAGATCGTAAGCCACTCTGAGACTCCTTCAGGTAGTGAAGGGCGGGTTATAAATCCAGTCTCTTCTTCTTCTGCCTCCTCCTGTTCCGGCCCAGAACGTGAAGTTCCAGCTGCGCCACAACGTGTCGGAGTTGCAGGCGGCAGCCTCCGTGGCTCAAGGCCTGTCACGAGCCCAGCTTGCCCTCCTGCAGCTGGTGCTGGGGCGGGGCCTGTACCCCCACCTGGCGGTCCCAGACCCCTTCAATGGCACTCGCAAGGACTCGGACCAGGCAAGGGCACCCCCCCGCCTCACCAGATGGCCAGTGGGGGCGGGAAGTAGAGGAGTCCTGAGAGATGACGCCCGTCTTCGGGGGGGGGGGGGTTGACACCTGGGTGGGAGCCGGGGCTTCAAGGGATGGGGGGTGTTCGTGCCTCTCTGCTCTTGGGCGATTCTGCTCCTGGGCTCTTGTGAACCTGCCCCGCGCCCCACAGATCTTCCACACCAAGGAGAAGGCTGGCATCCTCCTGCACCCCACCAGTGTCTTTGCCAACTCGCCAGAGCTGCTGAAGCCAGACCAGGGGGCTGAGCGCCACAGAGGTGTGTGGGGCAGGTGGGAGGGAGGGCTCCTTTTTTGCATTTGGGATTCTTGGGCATGGCATGCAGCAGCCCCCCCTCCCCCCCCTTGGTGGTGGGCCTTATCCTGGCCTGGTGGCTGTGAGGACCTCCAGTGACCATGTGGTGGAGATGGCTTTGGAGGGGGGCCACTCACTCACTTGCTCGCTCATTCTCCGTCCAAGCTGCCTCACAAGGTTTTTGTGAAGGTAAAGGATGTACAGCAGTCCTGAGCTGCTAGGAGGGAAAGAGAGAGAGAGAGAGAGAGCAGCGCTGCCTCTTTGCTCCGCAGGCTCGAAGGACAGCATGAGCAGCCACCACCAGATCCTGGCCTTCGTCTCACTGCTGGAGACCAACAAGCCCTACTTGGTCAACTGCCTGCGCTTGCCCGCCTTGCAGGTGAGTGGCCACAGGGGTCCCCCCCGCCACCCTGCGCTCCCCAGCAGGTCTGAGCTGCCGTCCCACCCTCCCTCCCTCCCGCTCCTGCAGGCCCTTCTGCTCCTGGCCCAGTCCTTGGACACCAACGCGGACTGCACACGCATTGTGGCCGACTCGTGGCTGGAGCTGCAAGTCCCTGTGGCTGAGACTGCCCTGCAGCTACTCTCCACTGCCCTGCACCTCCGCGTCTCCTGGGAGAAGGTCCTGGAGCAGCAGCTGGCCTGCCGAAACTGGAGCTCTGGGAGCCAGGTAGAGGGCGCTGCTGAACGTGGGCCCAGCTCCCACCGAGTGGGCCGGCTCACCCGGGAGCTGCTGGCCTTCCTGCAGACTGAGGTGCGCCTCCTTCCCTCCACGCGGGGTGGGGGCGTGGGCAGAGGAGAGGTGGGCGGGGGCTTACTGGCTGCCGCACCTCGTCTTTCCAGGTGCAGTACGGCCTGCGTCGGCTGACACCCCTGGAGCAGCAGCACCTGTATGTGGGGCCCCCGGTGGCAGCAGTGGCAGGAGCTGGCTCCCCCAGCCTGTTCCAGGGGGTGGAGATGGTGCCTGATGAGGTGAAGGGGGGCTACAAAGTCGGCAGCTTCCTGACGTTCCATTGCCTGGCTGTGAGTATGGGGTGGGGAGGCGTGGGGGCTCCAGCATTCCCCACGAGGGGTGGCCACACGGCGGGGTTGGGGGAGGTTGCCCCCTGGCCTGTGAGCCCCTCCAGACTTGTCTGTGCCCTGCAGGGTGAGGGGGACCTCTACGCGGAGTGCCTGCGCAGCTTCTGGACATGCCCCCGGTGTGGCCTCTACATGCCTTTCACCCCACTGGAACGCATGGCCCACGAAGACGCCTGCCGGCCCCCAAGCCCAGAGGGGGAGCCCAGCCTGGCTGGTGAGCAAGTTCCTCTGGATGTGGGGCGGGAGGGAAGGAGGACCCCTCTTCTCACACGGCCTTCTCCTGCCCTTCCAAGACACGGACAGACCGGGCCAGTCTTGCCTGCCTCTGCCAGAATGCCTTGTGTCCTCCCAGGGCGTCGGGGCGGGGGGAGGGCTTCTGTGGGGCCTGCCAAGGTTTTGCTGGGGGGGGGAGAAGCCCTGGTAGTGCTCCAGCCTCTCTCCGCCCACCCGCCTGGTCTCCCTTGCTCCCCCAGGTCCTTCGGAAGATGCAGTCCAGAGCCCGTCCATGGCTTCTGCTCTGCAGCGGCCTTACAATTGCCCCATCTGCCGGAAGCAGCTGCTCCTGACTCCCACAGAAATCCTGCGCCACCGGAAGCAGCATCAGGTGCCCTCGGAAGGGTGATGAGTCCTGGCTGGGCCGCAGCAGTCAGCTCACCCTCCCTGTGCAGGATGTAGCAGAGTCTGACACCAAAGGACGCCTGGAGTAACATCCTGCACTGTCAGAAGAGAGGGTGCCTCCCCTCCCCCACCCCCCCGGGCACCACCACTTGTGGGGACAGCCAAGGGTCTGCCTGCCCTGGCCCCACCCTCTACCGGGAGGAGCGATCTCCCCTGCCCCCCAAAGGGCATCTTCCTAGGGCTGGTTCTTGTGTTCCCCAGTGGGGTGAGGGTGGGTGTTTTCACCTCTCGTGCTGATGAGGGATCCTGGCCTCTGGGTAGCAACCTCGCCTCATCCTGGCACGGGCTGGCTCTCTGCGGGGGTGTGTGTGTGTGTTCGTGTTTCAAGCCCAACAAATGGGGCGGGGTCTTTGTGCCGGCAGGGGGACCCCCCTGCTTCCCTGCCTTTTAAGGGCCTTTTGTTGGGGTTGGGGGTGTTCCCAGAGGGTGCCCGAGTATGCCCTCCCTGCCCGCACAGTGCTAGTTCAGGTTGGCGTGAATGCAGTTGTGTTGGTTACGATGCCACGGCCAAGACTTCCTCACCAGGTTTCTTTGGGGCCGAGGGAGCGGGCAGGCAGGCAGGTAGACGCCGCTGCCGCTGCCATCGTAAGGGCAGCAGAGGCCAGTCGGGCTCCTCCTCCTCCTCCGTCTCCATACCCTCGCCGCAACATGAGGGAAGCAGCAGTAGCAGCTGCCGCGGCGCCGCTCCCTCCTCAGCTCCTCTGAGCCCTCGCCTGAGAAGGGAGGCGGGGAAGGGCATCTCTTCCTCGTCCTCTCTCCCCCCCCCCCGCTTTCCTTCTCCTCCTCCGCGGAGGAAAATTGGTTGATTTACGCTTGTCTCGTTTAGCTTTAAATGTGTTTTTTAATGTTTAAAATTAAAATCTGAGGTTCTCTCTCTGGCTGCTGCTTCCAGAGTGGCGAAAGAGGACACACTCCCCCACCCCCCGCTCTCCCCCCACATAAGTGTCTTGGCCCCCTGTGACTCCCGCCTGTCTTCTGGAAAGGGCTGCCTGCGCACAAGAGGCCCCACCCAGCCAGGCAAGGGGTTCTTTACTGGGCCCAAACTGGTCTGTTCCACAGAGGCGTTTCTCTGCAACCTTGCATGTCGCCCCTGAGGCACTGCATGCACGCACCCCCGGCCTGGGCCTCGCCTCCTCTCTGCCGTTTCCCACAGTTGGAATTGCCTCTTATGTTGAATTCCAGTTTGGCTCAGCGGCGTCTGCCGTCCCATTTCCCAGGTCTCCTTACATTCTAAACTGCACCTCCTAAAGGGGATGGGGTGTTGCCAGGTGGCCTCTTCACTGCAGTGCTTCTTCAGGGGAGGAGGAGAAGCTGCACCCAAGATGATTATTATTATTATTATTATTATTATTATTATTATTATTATTATTATTATATGGCAGTGTTTGTAAGTGTAGCCAGGAGAGCCTAAGATTGTTTGGCAGCCAGAAGTTCCATCTCTTTTAGCATTATGCGCCAAGGCAAGAGACGTTTCAGAGGTGGTTTGCCATGGCCTGCCTCTGTGTCATGCCCCTGGTATTCCTTGGAGGTCTCCCTTCCAAATACTAACCAGGGCTGACCCTGCTGAGCTGGCGCAAGATCAGACTAGCCTGGGCTGTCCAGGTCAGGGTGCTGCACCCAAGAGAGAAGGGGGGGGCCATTGCCCCCTCCCCCGTGTCATGAACCCTTCACGTCCCCACCCCGAGGACATCTGTCCCATTTCTCTCCTGTGCCAGCTAGGAGACGAACTGGGCTAAGGCGGCACTCATGCACCTCTAGCTGACACTCTGTGAGTAGTTCACAGCAACAGATTCTTGTACTGATGAACTCTTGAGAGCGGGCTGCTCCCCCGGCAGGGTGCCCCTGCGGAGCCCGGGGACAGAGCCCGTGAAGCAAAGGGCTTCTTGCCTGTGCAAAGCAAGCCGGGAGAGGCGAGAAGCATCTCTGTGCATGAAACAGGGTGCCCTCTCCTGGGGGCGCCTGGCATTGCCTGGTGGCTGGGCAGTCCCCTTGTGCCCCTCCAGCTGACCGCATGCGCCACCTCCGGCTGGCCTCGCTCCCTCTGGGCAGCAGCAACGCTCCGGTCCTCCTCTCCCCATTCCGGCCAGGCCCTCTTCCAGCGCCCCCCTCCCGCAGAGGAAGGGCAAAGAAACTCCTGCTCTCCCCCACCCCAGAAGACCTGCGCGACCAGCTCTATGAAGGGCACTGAAAAGAGGGCTGAGGGGGGCATGCAGCGGGGCCCTGGGAGTCCCTGGCTGGAGCGTCAAAGCAGGGTGAGGGAAGTGCCTTCCGGCGCCCCCGGGGGGGGGGGGGACTTGACTTGCTTCCTCCCGCAGGCAGGCAGACAGCCGAGGGGACAGCAGCAACCACGAGGAGAAGTAGTAGTGGCTCCGTGGCAGTTTCTCAGGCAGCCCTCCCTCTCCTGCTTCCCTTCGCCTCCCCCCCCCCCCCAGCCGCCTTTGCGCCCCCGGCACAGACCTGCCTTCCCAGCTGAGGCCGCCGCCTCTCCGCCACACCCCCCCCCCCCCCCGCCGGCAGCAGCGCGTGTGAAACGCAACAGGGCGTCCCCCCTGGCTGGCCAGCTCCCCCACGCCGTGAGCTGCTCGCCGATCCTCTCGCAGATGCGGTTTCCCCGTGCTGACGCCTCGCGTTGCAGACACAATTCCCGCCCCCCCCCCCCCCCCCCGGTCTCAAAGCTGGACTGTGTTCTGGCTCACCTGCTGGGCCGAGTCTCCCAATCACCGCGCGCCCCTCGTCTCTCCCCGGCTGCCGGCGCCCTTCCTGGACTGGGCTGGACTGGAGCCGGCGCCTGGCTTCAGGGAGCCATTGCTCCTGCTCCAGAGGCGGTTGGCCCCAGCTTTCTGCTGTGGGGCTAGAGGGTTGGGAGCCGGCCCTGCCTTTATGTCCAGAAGGCCTCGAATGCTGCATCCCCGCCCCGCCCCCCCATTCTGTGGGTCAGCCTAATCGGCGTTGGTGCTGGAGGTCCGAACGGCAGCCGGCTCCGTCCCCAGTGGCAGAAAGAGGCGACATGTCTGTGAAAAGCAAGAGCCTCCTGGGGTCCCCTGAGCGAGCTGGCGGCCCCTTCCTCAGAGGGCGCGAAGGGGGGCTTCTTGGTGGCGGGGACCACCCTGTCCGGGCTGGGGCTGCCCCTTGCCGGGAGCGAGAGGGGGCCGCGCCAGCAGGCGCCAGGAAGGGCGTCCTCGGGCGGCAGCGGCAGCGGCGCAGGCGGCGGGCAAGAGGCGCCCTCTCGGGGCAAGGAGGGATCCCGCGCCGCTGGAGCAGGGCGGCAAGAGCAGGCTCGAGGCGAGGGCTGGGGCCGGTCTGGAACGGGACTGCCGCTTCGGCCCCAGCGGAGGCCGGCCTTCGGGGCCCTGCACGAGCCAGCCGTGGGTGGGTGGGTGGGTGGGTGGCCCTGCTGCTGCGGCCCGAGGACCTTGGCCTCTCCTGAGAGGCGCCTTCGCCCGAGGGACTCCGGCGGCAACAGCACCACGGACAGCGCTGCGGCGGCGAGGGCAGGGGAGGGGGCGAAACCAGCCGGGCCAGGGCCCTCCCTGCCCGCCTCCGATTACGGGGACGCGGCCCCCCCCCACCCCCACCGAGGCAGCGCCGCCCGCAAGACCTTCTTGGAACGCTCCGAGTCCGGGGGGGGGGGGGGGGAGGAGGCAGGCCCTGAGGGTCCGGCCATGCCGGCGCGAGTACGGGGTCAAGGCGATGCGGGCTCGTCCGGTTCGGAGGGCCGGTGCCTTGGAGCACAGCTGGAGTGGGGGCCGAGGCGCGCAGCGGGGGCGACCCCAATCCCCTCTCCAGGAGAAAGCCCGCGCGTGGCTTGGATGGTGGCCTCGGTATTAGCTCCCGCGAGGGCGGGAGAGGGGGCGGCGCTCGGAGCTGTCGGCAGGAGGTACAGAGCCGAGGGAAGCCGGAGCCCCTCCTTCCCCTTCCGCGCAGCCGCTGCCCGGTGTTCCGAGAAGGAGCGGGTGGGCGCCGGGGCTCAAGAAAACCCCGCACCTGGCATCGTGGCAGTGGCCGCGGCTCCTCCGAAGGCAGGGCGGCCGCCCGGGTCCTCAGCCAGAAGGGTCCGCTGCTGGGCTGGCGACGGGAGCCCCTCAGGCGCGGGCCGGCTCACCTGCCGGGAGGAGCGGCGACTTCGGGCCTCTTCTGCTGGAGGCGAACCACGTCTTGCTGCCGCACCCGCCGGCCCAGGGTCTGCTGGTGGCCCGGCTGCAGGGAGAGCGGCTGTCCTCCAAACACACCACCGGGAGGGAGCCGCCGCCGCCGCCATCCCCCAGGTCCAGAAGGATTCTTCTGCAGCCGAGGACCTGGTCACTTTACCCCGCCCCCCCCCCCCCCCGCAGCACGAGAGAGAGGCAACGGAGTCCCGGGGGGGGGGGCGCCGGCTCCCTCTCTCCCGGGGAGGGGCGTGCGCGCAAAGGGAAGAAGACCTGCCTCGCCAGCCACTCCCGGCGGGAAGAAGCAGGCAGGAAGCGCGGGGGGCGGGGCGTCGTGCAGCAGCCCTCCCTCTGAGCAGGGAGACCCTGCTTGCCATGGGAGGAGAAGGCGGCGGGCCGGCGGGCAGGTAGCAGGAGGCGCCGCCGCCGCATTGCACCGGGGAACCTGGCGGAGCGGCTGCCAGCGGAGGAGAGGGGCGTCTGCCACGGCTGTGCCTCTGCTTTGCCGCCGCTGTCAAAAGCGGAAGAGGAGGACGGTCCCTTCGGTCCCCAGCCTCCACCGCCGCCTTTTGCACTGAAGAGGCGCCGAGCCAGGTGACTTTCGGCCAACCAGATGGGGATGGGAATGCGGTCCTGGGCAGGGCAGAAGGGCGAGGTCGCGCTGCGGAAAATAAAAAGAGTGGGAAGTGGGGGGGGGGGGGGGCGAGCCCTGAGCGGCCCCACTGTAGCTGGGGCCCCGTTGCGCAAGCTTTGGGCACTGGCACATAGACACCTGAAACCCCACCCCTTTGGCTCCACTGGACCTGGCCCGCCCAGGTGGGCCTCTGTTGTTTGCTCCCCTTTATTTAAATCCTTCCCTTGGCCCTCTTCCTCCCCTTCCTTTAAATCTGATCCCTTGGGGTCAGATTAAAGCCCTCTTGAGGAATCTCCCCAGGTCTTCACCAGACCCCTTCTTCCCCGTCCCTTGCCTGCCAGTAGGCTCGCCTCCAGAAGACCTCGCCCCCCCCCTCGCCCCCCGAATCTCTCTCCTGTCAGCAGCACCACCAGTGCAGCCAGTGGTCCCACTCCATTCCCCTCTGCCCTCCTCCCAGTCCCCTTCCTGTGACAGGGAGGGTCGAAGAGAACACTGTCTACTGTGCGCCCCCCCCCCCCCCCCGCCCCGTTCCCACCGGAGAGCTTTCCAGTCAGCCTGGATGCTTCCAGTGCTGTTCACAACCCTGTCATTGGTCCCCACATGGACCAGCAGGAATGGGCAGTGCTCTGCAGGTTTGATGAGTTTTTGGAATCTCATCTATAAAAGCTTCAGTTTTCACCCCTGGGAAGCAACACACCTCTCAGGCCAGGGAGTCTGGCCTGGGCCCCTGGTGTTCCATGCCCCTCTGTAGGGAGTCACCTTCGGCCAGCACCTTCTTTTTCCTTCCCCTGCTATCACTGTGTATCTCCCTGTCCTTCCCCCTTCCTTCCTTGTGTCTGGGAGACTTCTGCTGAGTTTCAAGACAAAGAGGCAGAGTGCAGTCACAAGGGCGGAGCTGGATTTTCGAGGGGGGGGTGTATTTCTCCACAATGATAGATAATTGAATATTCCTTTGTAATATCTTGAATTCTTTCTTAAATGAATAGTTCCCTCCAGCAGGTTTTGCCGTTTCTTAAAAGGCAGGTGGGATTAGAATTCATACTTCATTTTTAAAAACAGGCAAAATAGATATCTTTACTGCTGACACTCTACCGAACAAAGAAAAGCTATGTCTGCAGTTGTTTTGCATCATTTCTTACTTGTTTAAGAAAAACATCTGTATTTTATTTTCTAAGGTGATAAAGTGTTCTTGCAATATTGATTCCTAAGTACCTCATATACCCTGTCCATACATTTAGACATTACGTAGTCTATTTCTGTCCTTTCTGACTTACCATGATTTATAGTCAAGCTGTCTCCCTCACCATATTCTTTCAAGATCTTATTTGATTCTGGCTTCTCTGATGAGATTGGGGAATAATGAGCAAAGCAGGGTGGAAAGAAGGGAAGCCTCACTTCATGAAGGGCCTTGGAGCTGGTGAGGATGGCGGTGAGAGGGGAGGAGGAAATCTTGGACTTCTGCCCAGCTGAGTGGTGGGTCCATGGCAAGCTGGTGGCTCTTCAAAGAGAGGTGCCTTTTCTGGCCCTCCCCTTTCCCAGCCCCTGTAGGACCTGGTTCCAGCCTTGCCCGCAGGCATGCTATGAAGGAAAGAGAACCGGCCAGCTCAGACACTGCCCTGCAGAGGGGGTGGGCATCATTCTGTGTGTGTCAGCCAGCGCTTTGGGTCTGAAGAGTGGGATTGCCACTGGCTGCCATGACTGAAAAAGAATTCTCCTCCACAGCCCGCCATTCTTGGCCTGACCAACCCTTCACCCGCCCAGACCCCTCCCCGGCCACGGGGCTCCACTGGGCAAGGCAGCAACTGGCACCTCCCTGGGTGGGTGCTCCAAACTGGCAAGTGCCTTTTGAGACTGATGACTGGAGCCTGGCACCAGGGCCTACCGCCCCCCCCCCCCCCCATGTGGCCCATAGCCACATTACCCCAGCACAGGCCGGCCTCTCTGCCCTCTTGGCACAGGCGGCACTGGCTCCGCGGCAGAGCCAAGTGCCAGTATTTGTACCAAGCCCTGCCCAGTCAGGGTTTCTCTGCATGTCTTTTCCCTGACACAAGGGAGTGAGTCAGCTTGCAATGACCACCCCCCTCCCCCGAAAGAAGGGCTCTTCCCATAGTTTTTGGGAGGAGGGGTATAAATGCTGCTGCTGCTGAGTAAATCTGCTTTCTCTGCCCCCCCCCCCTTGATCTGGGCCCCCGATTTCCACCTGCATCTCAGAGCCCCCCTTCACTTTGCTCAGGCCCCTGCAGGCCCCATAGTATTCTGGGCTCTGTGGAAAACCAGCTTGGATCCCTTCCCCATTGCAGTGTTTGCTCTGGACTTTTGAAACTGGACGTTTGCTTTGGATGTTGGCTGGATTTGGGGGGGGGGCAAAGAATACCTTGGAGCTTTTTAGAGGGGGAGGTGGGCTTAGCTGCCCGTGGGTGTGTTCTCACACAGTCTTCTGGAGGGATTAATCTCTTGCTCCCCCCTCCCTCCTGGTGTCTGGCTGTGGTGCAGCATAGTGTCCGGTGCGCCTTGCAGAGCTTATGAGGTGCAGTCAGAGGGCAACTGGGGAAGAAAGCAGGATAACTGCTGCTCTGATCTGAGGCCTCCTTCACGAGAAGAAATAGCCTTGGGCTGGAAAGGTGCTCCATCAGCTCACATCACGTGTGTGCTGAACAGCCACAGAATTTGCTCAGAAGAAGCTTGTGCACCACCGGTATGGCAAACAGGAGAGGAAGAGACAGGTCTCTTGCCCCGCTGCTCTCTGAGAGAGCAAGTGGGGGGGACGGTTTGGGCTCCACTGGAGACCCTCCTGTTCAGGAGCAGCCCTGGGAAGGAGGGCTCTGTTTGGAAGCAAGGAAGGTTTCCCAGGGCCCTACAAGGCAAAGGGACCACCTGCAGCAGTGTCCCAAAGAGAGGTTCTGTCTGATTGGCTGGGCTGGGGAGAAGGCTGGACCAGCAGAGACACTTCATGAGCTCCCTTCTTCAGCAGGGGATATGGACACGGGGGTGTCACAAGGACCGGGTACCACAACACGTCCTGTTTGAGAAAGTGCAGGCATGCTGAGCCCCCGTCTGAATCAGAGATCCTCTGCCCTGCTTTGCTTGGAGTAATCATTGGCTGATCTTGGGCCCCCGGGGAGGGGCAGCCCCACCCTGGTCAGCCCACACTCATCCTTCCCTGTATCTTATGCCAGGGGGGCCCCCCTCGAAGTGGCTGACCCCTCCAGGGAGCTGCCCAGCCCAGCTTCCCACAAAGCCACAGGCTTCAGGCTGGAGTTTGCCAGAGCTTCCCTCCCTGGGTCCTGCACGGCATCTTCCGCCTGCAGACGCCCGCCTTTTGCTCTGGGTCTTCTGTAGCTGAACATCAGCTGAGGCAAGTATATGAAGCCCAAAACCTTTTGCCCTGTTGGAATATATTTACAAGTCGCCAACACTTTCAGTCACAAAAGACTTCAATTGATGTTTGCGTGGAAACAGGATGTTACCTGGCTTACGCTATAACCAATAGAAATAGAGATAATTTGCCTGGGAAAACTGGGGGTGTTGTTTAGTCCAATGATGTGATCCGTAACCTCTTTAGTAACCTGATCAATAGACTGATCTGAAGTCTTGCTTTGATGATGTATGCAGTTTACATGTTTTATTATCAGTTTCTGTTCTTTGTTCTGGAGGAGGAGGAGGAGCCTTAATTAAGTAATCCATCACCATTGCAATAACAACAAACTGGTGATGAATTAGCACCACTAAAGGGGGGAAATGTACAGAACCAGGTCAGTATAAAAACTGCTGCTGGGTCCAAAGCTTGTTCCCCCTGACTCCTCCTCTGGCAGGATTCCAGGGCAAAAGATTCCAGGCTGCTCACCACCCTGGATGGGGTCCACCCACCCTTTTCCAGGCTGCCGTGCTGGGATAACTCGGTGTTGTGTTCAGCTGGATCTCCAGCAGCCTCAGGGTGATATTGAGTCTGGGGAAAGATTAGCCAGTGGTCACTTCATGCAGCTTGGCTGAGCGGGGGGAGGCAAGGTGTCCCAGTCATGGGGCTACTACAGGCAATTTCTCCAGTGGCTCTCCCCCCCCCCCCCCCCCGACCTCCAGGGCTGTTCCTACCCCGGCAGACTCTTGAGGCGGGGGCTGCTTTGGGTGAGTGTGTGGAGGGCTGCTGGAGATTTGTATTATCGTATCATGCAATGCAGCATATTCAGCCTCACATGTGCTAGTTGCAGTAATAGTCTGCTTTAAAGACTTATGCATTATTATGACATCGTTTAACATGATCACAATCCCAGTTATTGATTTAGCTCCAGAACGATCAGCCCAACTTGAATCACAGTATGCATGTAATTCAAGTAAACCAGAAACTTTCAAATTAAATGTATAATCTATGGTACCTTTGAGATATCTAAGCACTCTTTTTGCTGCTATCCAATCCTTATGATAAGGACAATGCATTTTCTGACATAATAAATGAATCGCATAACATATATCAGGCCTCGTCCAAGTTGCCAAATATAAAAGAGAACCTACTAGAGACTAGAGACTGATATCTTGTAACATCTTGCCATAAATCATCATCTGGTTCCTTCAGATAATTTGTAGACATAGGAGTTGACACTATATTTGCATCATTCATGCCATAAGCATCCAGCAACTTAACAGTTTTATCTTTCTGATGTAACTGGTAACACCCATTAGAATCTTTTATCACTGACACACCCAGATAATTATTGACTGAACCTAAGTTCTTAATTATGCATACACTTTGTGCCACACTTGTGAACCATTGTAGATGTGCAACAGAATCATAAATAACCAAAATATCATCAACAAAAATAAGAACAGTGACATCAGTTGCTAATACTCTCCTAGTGAAGATACAAGGATCTGCAACACTTTGCTTAAAACCATATCTCTTTAAAGAAGATGATATATAGAGAAACCATTGCCTGCTTGATTGCTTTAAACCATATAAAGCTTTGTTTAATTTAAGTACCAAACTCTTGTCAGACAGTTCAAACCCAGGTATTTGTTTCATATAAATGGTTTCATCCAAAGAAGCATGAAGAAAAGCAGTGCTGACATCAAAATGCTGTATCAGCTTCTTTTGAATAGCTGCCTGACATGGTTTAAAAGATTCGCTTCACATTGTAGGTGAGAAAACAGAATCATAGTCTAAACCATAGACTTGTGAATAACCTTGAGCAACGAGACGCGCTTTATACTGTAAAGAACCGTCTTGCAATGTTTTCAACTTAAATAACCACCTACAACCTACTATATTAGATTCAGAAGGTTTCTGCACAGAAGTAAACACTTCATTAGCAGCCAAGGCATTATATTCAACTTGCATAGCTTCTAACCAAAGCTTCTGTTCCTTTTTAGGTAAAGATAATACTTCCTTATAAGAACAAGGCTCTTTAGTTACAACATAGTTGATTACAGATTGAGTAAATCCATAGCGTTGAGGTGGAATCCCTTTAGTAGAACGAGTAGACACACGAGTAGGTTGAGTCTCTTCCTGAGTAATGACTTGTTTCTGAGGAGAAACACCTTCACTCTTGATTTCTGGCATTGGCTCTGAGCCTAATACATCTGTGTCAGTTCTAAACTCAGTAAAAGGTATCATCACCTGTGGATTTTGCTCATATCCATGAAATCTCTGCCAGTTACCATTCTCACACATACTGGCTGATCTGCTATAGCTTACTTTCTGATGTTCATCACAAAACCTGTAAGATTTCATATTAGGTTGGTATCCCAGAAAAGTAAGTTGTTTGGTTCTGGCACTACCTTTCCTTCTCAGTTTCCGAGGAATGTGCACCCATGCCTTCATACCAAAGATCCTAAGGAAACCCAAACTCGGATCTCTATCATACAAAACCTTGTAAGGAATGTTATCAATGGCTTTAGTCCACAACCTGTTGGATAAATAACATGCTGCACATATTGCCTCTGCCCAAAATCGCATGGAAAGACCAGCATCATTTAGCATAGCATGCATCATGGTTTGAAGAGTAGAGTTCTTCCTTTCTGCTAAACCATGCTCCTGTGGAGAAGCTGTGTTAGTTACTCTTTTGATAACTCCATTGTGCTTTAACCATTGATCAAACTGATCAGACATAAACTCTCCACCTTGGTCTACCTGTATGGCTTTAAGAGTAGTTGCCAACTGCTTTTGAACACGTTTTACCCAAGCCTTAAACAAATTAAAGGTATCAGACTTATGTTGCATAGGATAAACCCAAGAAAATCTACTTTTGTCATCAGTAATAACAAGACAAAACCTGTTGTTAGAACAACTCTTGGGATATGGTCCTATTAAATCCATATGTACCAACTCAAGTGGAACCTTAGACACTCTACTGCTCACCTTGGCAGCAGGATAAGCATGTGTCTTTACTTGCTTACATACAGTGCAGTCTAAGTACTCAGAACAAGGTAATACCTTCTCTTTAGATAAGAGAGACAGAATTTTACGCAACCTCTCAAATGAAGGATGACCCATTCTCCTATGGAGTAAATGGATACACTTGTCATGCTTACATTTGTTGGTCACTTCCTGAGCCTGTAAAGAATGATTATGCACAATATAAACATTGTTTTTCAGAACTCCAGATAAAAGTTGCCTGTTCCCTTTAGATACAGAACAGCCTTTCTCATTGAAAGAAACAGTGAACCCAGCTTTAGCTAAAGCACTAACACTTAGTAAATTGTTCTCCAGAGCAGGAACACAAAGCACACCTGAAAAAACAAAATTTAAAGCAGAAAAACATAAATTACCCTGAGACTGTACCATTGCTGAACTACCATCAGCCAAAGAAACATGTGTAAGTGCAGAAGCTTTGATATTTGTCAGCAAAGACTCAGACCTACAAAAATGCTGACTAGCCCCAGAGTCCAGGAGCCACTTTGAACCAACAAAACCTGTGGTGACAAGCTTAGCTTGCTGAGCTCCCTTGTGCTGCTCCTCCATCTGTGCCTGGCCACGCCCTTGCTTCTGGGTTTGCCATCGCCTCCTCAGCTTTGGACAGTTACTCCTGAGGTGTGAGCTATCTCCACACAAGTAGCACCGACGTACTCCAGCTGCTGCAGAAACACTGGCCGGCCTGGAAATGCTGCTGCCTGGAAAAGCTCTGGTGGAACTCCATCTCCTCTCTCTGGTCTGGCACAATGCTCATCACATGGCCGTGAAGCACGCAGCCGCGCCTCTTCATCCAGAAGATGTGAAACAACGTAGACATAAGTTAAACGAGCAGAGTCTAGTGTTTCCAGTGAAGAGATTAAGGGATTAAACTCAGAGGGTAAAGAAGACAACAAAATAAATACTTTGTCCACATCTTCTATGCTTTTGCCTTTGGATTGGAGCTGGAAATAGCATTCAGCCAAAGCATTAACATGCTCCTGTACAGAGCTTCCTGGCTGCATACGCAAATGATAAAGACGTCTCATTAAAGCAATTAAAGTTCCGGCTGACTCCCTCGCATAGACCCCCTTCAGGGCATCCCACACACCTTTTGCAGACTGCTGGGAATGGACAAACACCAGCTGTGAGTCCGACAAACTCAGTATGATGTGTGCCAACGCCTTCTCATCCAACGCCGCATCAGCTGCAGACATGGGGCTTGCAGGAGGGTTGTGCACAAAACGCCAAAGAGCTTCCCTCTTTAATAACCACTCCATCTTTAAACTCCATGAAGTTGGTGAGTCTGTCTATGAGATTAACAGGTGAGTAAGCCATACCGCCACCAACATCCATCACAAGAACCACTGGAATTACCTCCACAGGTCTCCCCTCGCCCACAGACTCCGATGAACTGCTTTCAGACTCTGAGTCTGGAGTAACGTCTCCCACTGAGCCTGGTGAAACACAGCCTGCCAACCAGCTCAGAACGTCATCCTCAAAACTGTCCCACTCAACTTCAGACATTCACCTTCAACCACTACTCTCAGCAATTTCCTGCACAAGACTTCCACCAGCAGCTTACCACAGCTCGGTCTTACTGCAGACTGGCCGCGTCTGGGCCCATAACCCTGTTGGGTTTAGCAGAGATAATGAAAACGAAGACAAGCGTAGTAGTGGTGGTGCTTAGAGTTTATACAAGGTGAGAATATATACAGACAGTTGCCAGAAACATTGAACAGCATGCTTGGCTAGAACATTGAGAGCATCAAGGCCCCCCCATAGCTCACTAGGTACAAGACTATTATACTAATATTAGCCAATCCCTAGTGAGCTGACATAATGGTTAATTACAGTCATTACTCAGTCAATTACATATCCAGCAGTGAAGCCAAAATACCTGCACCTGGTTAACAAGTCACCTGCTACAGCTATGACATGACAGTTAGATCTAGATCATCTAGATCAGC
Organism: Lepidodactylus listeri; assembly: GCA_029233225.1. Classification (NCBI taxonomy): domain Eukaryota; kingdom Metazoa; phylum Chordata; class Lepidosauria; order Squamata; family Gekkonidae; genus Lepidodactylus; species Lepidodactylus listeri. Next base: position 43,976,123 of record JARCFY010000020.1, read on the forward strand.
TCTGTAACTACTTGCTGCCTAACTATAGATTTATATTCCAATAAGTCTCACTGCTAAAGGAGAAGAAGAAACCAGAGGAACCAAAAAGGGGGAGCCAGTTGGATGAGGCTGAGGTGAGTGGTCTTTAAGTAGTGTGGAGTTCAGCAGGCTGAGACTGAAGCTCGGATGAGCTGCCCTGGACACCACCGGGGGTGGGGGGGAGGGGGCTGTAATTGCACCAGCAGGAGCACAGTGGTGTGTGTCTGTGTGTGTGTGAGAGAGGGGGGGCATACTCCCCACCCAGCCATCTACCTGGCTTTGCCCGTCACCATTTCTTTGCACTGGAAGCCTGGATGAGCTAAAACTGAGGCTGGTATTTTGCCTTTACTTCTCCCCCCCCCCCCACCAGCAGAAATGGCAGCCTACTCTGCTTGGCTGTGTGGGGAGGGGAGGAGGCACATGCCCCCCCAGCAGTTAATTCCCTCCCCCATCCAATCCCAAGGGAGGAGGCGGAAGAAAGCCCCCCCCCTTCAGATGGATGACCCAAGGTGGAGAGGCACAGAGCTCTCTGGCCTGCCACCTTTCAGCAGCCCCCAGGGCCGGGGAGCCAAGGAAGCAGGCCCATCCACCCCCTCCCCTTTGATAGAAGAATGTGGGAGCTGACTTGGTGTGTGTGTGTAAAGGGTGCTTGACCCCACCAGGACCAGAGCAGCATCTCAAACCATAGAGTTTTGCCCAAAAAGCAGAGCACCCCACCTAACGTCACCAATGTGCTGACATCACTTCTGCGTGATGTCAACACATTGCACCATGTTGCGCAATGGCCCCGCCCACCCCAGGAACACCCCCCCCCAATCCCCCCGCTGGCACAAAGGAATGACCTGGCAACCCCATACCTGCCGCACGTGGGGAAGGGGGGGGCGCGCATGCATGCATGCAGGTAAGCACACCGCATGGCAGAGGTGCTCTCGGGAGGCTCGCTCAAGCCCCGACTCCTCTGAGGCTGCTTCCCTCATTCCCCTCTCACTCCTTTCCCAGGCCCAGAGCAGACGTGGCTCCGGTATTGGGGGGGGGGTTGTGGGCTAGCTGAGGAGACACCTCCAGGCTGCGGGGAGGGGGGCCCTCCGCTCTCTTCCCTGACTTACCCCCGCCAGCCCCCTTCTTTTCCCTCCTGAGTCAGTCAGTAGAAAAACCCAGAGATGGAGGGCTGTGGGAGCTGGCCCCCTGGCCGCCTGCTGCTGCTGCCCTGTGTCTGCGCACCTACCGCCTGCCATTCCTCCCCCCTTCAGTCACAGCAGAGGGCAGCAGTGGAGAGGGATGGTGGACATCGGCGTGGTCCCAGTGTGCTTCCAAGCGCTGCCTTGCCTCCCAGGTCTGTCTGGGAAGGGCACTGCAGGGTGTGGAGTTGGAGGTGAACTACTGAGAACCCAAACAGTTCTTTAGTACCATCACACATCGGAATGAAAGAATCAGCAACAGGAACTCTTCAGACCTGTGCCTTATTCAGGCACCTGACTCAGAACTTCCAGAGGCCGGCGGGTGGGTGGTGCGTGGGGAAGAGTGGCTCAGCCCTTTTTTAGGGACAGGAATGCTTCCCAATCAGCAGAGCTGCACACAGAACTTGCGTTGGGAGTGCTGCTCACGGCAACTGCCGTTGCTGATGCCCCGACTCAGGAGTTTAGGTCTAATTCTCCTCACATGGCATAGCTCAGCTTTGCTAACTTCTGCCATGAACAGTCTGGGCTGGTGCCTGACTTGCACACACTGGCTATATGTAGGCAGGCAGAAGGAAATATGTAGCTTCCTCCAGACGAGGGTCCAGGTCCCTCTGGGGGAACGGTGCTCCAGGGAGGGGGAAGGTGGTCCAGCACCTGTCACGACTGCTCTTTGGCTGCCTTGTGGATGGAAAGTTCCAAAGTAGGAGGTCATCCGGCCGATCCCATCAAAGGGACCCCTTCCCTGGGTGATGAACCCTCTGAGGCAGTGGCGGCTGCCCCTACTCCTGGACAACCACAGTGCACTTGTTTGAAGTCACCTGTGGCCAAGCCAGGCAGGGGGTTCTTGAGCACCAGGCCGGGTGGGGTGTGTGTGTGTGTGTGGGGTGTGTGTGTGTGGTTGCCTCATCCCTGGAGAAGTCAGGCAAAAGCTGCTTTGTTCTGGCGTGCAAGAGAGTTTGATACCTGTGCACACATGGAAGTCATTTCTGCTTAGCTATTTGTTTCCATCTTGTTTCCATTTTTAAAAACTTCTGTGGGTTGTTGTTACTCACTTGAGTTTCCCCAGCTTCAGTTCCCTTTGCTTTGGCATGAAGTTGTTCTCCCGGGGTTCAACGGGACAGCCTTTCTGACAGCAACACCTTTTGTTTTTCTCTCTCCCGTTCTGGTCACTTTTGCGTGGTTTGGGCCCTCCAACCCCAAAGCCTGCCTGCAACCCACATTTCGGCCCGGGAGCAGAAGAGGTTCTTTTAAGGGAGAGGATTGGGGTGGGGTGGGGTGGGGAGGGGTGGCCCCAGAGTGCCAGCCTTGGCCCTGAAGCCCCGCGAGGGCTGAGAGCTGCCTGCTCCCGTGTTTGAGCAGATCAGGGCCACCTTGGGAGGGAAGCTTTAGGATCATAAAAAAGGGCTGCTCTCCCCACCCCCCAGCTGCTGAGCAGGGCTTCGGGGCCCTAATGAGTTCCTCTGAGTTCCTGCCACGCAGAGCCCCCCCCCCCCCCCCAATTGCGTTACGTTGGCTGGCTTGTATCTTCGATGAGAACTGCTCTTCTTTATGCCGCTGCACCCTGGCTTGAAACATGACACTGATATCCTGGCCGTGGTATAATTTCTAGCCTCCTCTTGGCACTTCTGGTGCTTCCGACTGTTAAGAAATCCACCTCTCAGATGTCAGATGACACTGGGAGACTTCCTGGGAATGCCCAGGTCTGGAGGCAGAGGCAAGGCAATAGCCAGCCAGCCACCTCCCTGAAATGTCCAAGCCCCACAAGGGGTCTCCAGAAGTCAACCATGACTCTCTCTCTCTCTCTCTCTCTCTCTCTCTCTCCACCTCCCTCCTTCCCCCCAAATGTCAAATGACACCCTTACCCTCCCTCCCTCCCTCCCCCCAGTCTCTTCCAGCTCTTCTTCCTCCCACATTTCAGTCCTGCAGAAGGTCTTTATTCACCCCTTTATTGGCCGGCTGCCACCTGGGTGCAGAGTGGTGCTGTGCCGATCCCTGGAAGCCCAGCCTCTGCCAGGAAGGGCCTGCAGAAAGCTTTGGGGGCAGGGGCCATGACCCCTAGGAAGGCAAGGGATGCGTCGGGGTGCTTTGCAAGAACCAACTCCCTTGTCAAGTTTGTCCCACTGACCTGTCTCTGTCTGGCTGGAAATTCACCAAGCCAGACTGGACCTGCCTTTGGAGGCTCCTCATTTCTCCTCCTCTTCCCCGGCTGGACGGACTGCCTGTGGCCCCCCTGCGATTGCACAGGGGGCAAGAGAGGCTAGTGAGCAGGCCAGCAAGGGGGAGGCCCTGAAGTGCCCTGGCAGGCAGGGGGGGGGAGGAGAGCTGAGGCAGCCTCACTCTCAGGCACGACTGGGGGCGGGCTCTCGCACTGGGGGAGTCGGGCGCAGCAGCGGAGCAGTGCCGTGACCTGTGTACTTTTCACACAGAAGGTCCTGTGTTCAACCCCTGGCAGCATCTCCAGTTCAAAAGGACCAGGCAGGAGGGACTGGGAAAGACCTCCACCTGAGGCCCTGGAGAGCCGCTGCCAGTCTGAGTGGACAAGACTGACTCTGATGGCCTGAGGGTCTGATTTTAATGTCTCATCTGCTAACCACTTTCTAGATCTTCTTGTATGCTGGCAGCCTCTGCTCTGAATGGAAATATCTAGATTATCATTATTAGTTAAATAAAACCCATTTCGGTCACAATTTGGACTGGTCATTGTCTTAAACTGAGGGTCCAAAGGGAACTATCTCCGTGAGAACTGACAGCAGATCCACACTATACTCCAGCCTCTTGCTAGCGCTGCCTTTGTAGCTAATTCCCCAATCAAAGCAAAGGCAAGGTGTTTATTTAATGAAGCTGTCTTGGGGTAACACTGCTGGGGTGTGCCTTCCTTGGCTTGTTTCTGATCTTCTGCTGATCACATCAGGCCCTGAACAAGCTTGCTTCCTGCAGAGGCCTTGGAGGCTGTGTGGGGGAGCGATCCGCAGCTCTCTGGCTAGAAGGGAGGGGAGGCACCACCCCCCCGCACCTCTCACCAGCAGTGACATTTCCAGCTGCACATGGCTGCTGGCCCCCAGCCTTGACCCAGAACCACACGTGGCAAGTGACAGGGTTGCTTCTCAGAACCCCTTCACCTTGTTAACTCCTTTGGTCCCTGTCACCATGACAACCCAAGGCTTGTACACCCCCCCCCCCTTACCTGTGATGGCAGATGCTCAGGAGGGGCCACCATGTGGCGTGATGGTGTGTGCGTTTCTTTCCACCAATATCTCAAACCATATTTTCAAAAGAAAAAGAGGAGGAATCAGTCCGGTGTTCAATGGTTACTTCATTTGCTTTTGCTGAAAAACATCCCCCCCCCCTCACCTGGGCAATAGAGAAAGTTGAGCGGATTTCTTCAGAGAGTCAGGGGGGGCTGCCGGGGGGGGGCATGTTGGAGGAGGAACGTGGCAATGGCTGGGAGCCTTTCTCGGTCTCCGGCCTCCTCCGGCAGTGGTGCTGGGACCGCAGCAGCATGAAGGGCCGGGGGTGGTGGGGGTGCGCGGGGACTTTTAGATGAGTGATTCCCCCCCACACACACCCATTCATGCACACACAGGAAAAAGAGGTGTCCAAGCTGGAGGCACGCTGGCATTACAAGAAGGGGGGGGGGGGCAGAGGGGAGAGGCTCCAGCTGGCTCTCCTGCCTCATGTTCCTGGCCTGGTTCTGACTTCCCTCTGACACCCTTTAATTTGGACCTGGACTCCATTTCCCTACTCGCCACCAACTGCTTGGAGGGGGGGGGATGTTTTTCTTTTTTGAGGGGGAAATTCCCCTGTTCCTTCTCTGGCCTCTTGGCTGGTCTCTGTGCCAGCTGGGAAGAGCAATGCTGGGTTCAGCTCTCTGCCCTGTGGCACACAGCACCCTGTGCACCCGGGAGGATCCGGGAGGGGGAGAAGGAGTGAAGGGCGCAGCCACCGCCTGAGACGGGGGAGTCATGATGAGGCCACTGGCAGGAAGGCCAGAGTGGCTCCACAGGCCTTGCCGGAGAGTGCGAGGGACAGCCCTGGGCCCTGGCCTGCTCAGGAGCCAGGCAAAGAAGCAGGCGCTGGGCATTTCAGGAGGCAAGGGGAAGGCTGCACAGGGAGAGCCCTCTGGAGGGAAGGCAACAGCCAGGGTAGATGAGGAGGGGAGGGGAGTCCAGCCCAGAGGGGGCAAGAGGCAGTGGCTGGCGAATCCTCTCCGGGCTCTCTTTCTCCACCCCCCCCACCCCCCCCACCCCCCACCCCCGATAGCCCCACGACCTCTGCTCAGGAGAGCTTATTCAGTTCAAAGAGGGGCTTCGCTCTCTGGACTGCCTTTGGTCTGGTGCTGCTGAGACAGAGGAGGAGGCCTTGGGGGGGGGGGGAGGGCTCCTCAGACAGGAAGCGTCACAACCTGCTGGAATGGGCTTGAAAGTCACTGGCTGGCTCCCGCAGGGCCAGCTGGGGCTTGTTGGTTTGTTTGTTTTCTTTCCATCAGGGTGGGTCACAACACACAAAATACTCACAGAGATCAATCAACTTTAAAAACTCTAAAAACAACCACCCCCAATTCCCTTAATAAACGAGAAGGTGCTCCAAAAACTTGTGGTGTCCTGGGCCTGTGTCCATACGAGTGGACATGGAGTGTCCTGGGATGGGCTCTCAGAGGGGCAGGCGGGGCTTGAGCAGGAGGGGCCAAATGGGTTGGACGTCCCCCACCTCAACCAAAGGCCTGGCGGAACTGCTCCCTTTTACAGGCAGAACTGTAATCGATCCCACAGGGACCTCATCTCTCTTGGGAGCTTGTTCCGCTAGGCTGGGGCCAGGGCCGGAAACACCCTGGCTTTGGTTGAGGCATCTTTTGGGCTGGGGATTACCAGCAGATGTTGATCTATGGAGCTCAAGGCTCTTCAGGGCACATAGGGGAAGAGACGGTTCCGCGGGTATGTTGGTCCCTGGCCACATAGGGCCTTAAAGCTTAAAGGGATGCCAAACGTGCTGCTTTCCTTCCCTTTCTGTACGATTGTTTCCACCACCAGGCTGGGCTGTGCAAGGCCCTGGAAAACAGGCCCAGAAGAAAAGGAAGATCTCGGTGATGTGTTCCCTGAACTGCCTGTCTCAGTTTGGGTGGGGACTTAATAAGAGGCAGAAATGGCAGAACTGGGCATAAGAGACAGGATTTTTTTACACCCATGTATCCCGAGGTCAGTTTCAAAGGAAAAAGGCTCTCCAGTGACCAGGACTATATTTTCTAAAGAGAATGATTTTTACTGAAAAACACTAAATAGATGTAAAGCCTACACACAAAGCAATCAAATGACACACTCAAACAAGGAGTTAGCCAGAGACAAAAAGGGAGTTTTGAGGTGATATTTACCTATCCAGATGTGCAGCCGTCCAATGCTGTAAGATCTTGAATGGCCAGCATATAACGAACAAAAGGAGGAGACCCAAACGGGGGGCTTGGGGGTTCTACTCAACTGGGCGCCCTTAGAGTGTCACATGGAACCTTGGCTGGGCCTCCATCTTTATAGATTATAGGAGGTATCCTGAGGGGCAGGGCTACGAGTTTGAACAAAGGAGCCAAACAGTTTCTGTCCTTTGATTATGGGTTTTCCATACCTTAAACGAAAGGTGTGATGACACCCTATCAGGTATATCCTGGAGGATGTATGGGTGTTGATGGCTGATACAATCTGATACTTCAACTTTAAATAGCTTTTGGAAACCTGGGAGAACTGCTTGGGAAGAGGACCATAAATCCATTTCCCAAAGAAATGTTTACATTTAAAAGGAGGTAAGACTCAGGAGGGAAGCGACATATGTGTCTTTGAAAGAGAGACTAAAGGAGTTTTTCGGAGAAAGAAGATCGATGCCTACCTGGGCAGGTGGCATGTAGGCAGGACAGCTGCTTTGTTTCCACTTCCTTCCAGGACCCGTGATTCACGCAAGCTCCCTGGTGTGTCCATGTGTGTGTCCCTTTATGGAACTGCTTGCAGACTGAAGAGCAATGCCTTTGTGGGTCCTGGGGGTAACTCAGAAATGGGAGTGCCTGTTTATATGCACGTGACAGTTCGGTGGGGTTACAGATGGGGACAGACCAGCCCCCAGCCCAGGCAACTGGGCACTGATGCAGAGCCTAGGCTGGCCAGGCCATCCCCAAGGGGTCCTGCTGTGGCTCCCTTCTCCCACCCCACCGCCCCGTGCCACTCATGCATCCTGGACTGCCCTCCATGGTTGGAAACAATGTGAGAAGCAGGCATGGTCCCAAAGGGGTGCTGCTTGCCCTGCCTGGGAGGGGAGGTTTGCAGTGCAAGGCAGGTGCCTCCCCCCGCCTTTGCAGGATCCTGGACAGGAGACCTTTCTGTCACCACTCAACCTGCTGGCTCTTAAGCCACCAGGCACTATGTGATGGGGGGGGTGTGCGTATGTGTGTGTGTGTGTGTGAGAGAGAGAGAGAGAGAGAGAGAAGCGCTCTTTCCTCACCAGCAAGAGGACCCCAACTTCAAAGGGCCTGGCAAAGCCAGAGAGGGAAGATAGGAGGAGCTCCCGGCTTGCCTCCAGCCCAGGGAGAGCAGTCTACGTGGGAAACGCTCCTCTCCCCTCCTCCTTGCAGAGAACGTCCAGAGTTGCCAAGAAGCAGTTGGGAGCCCAGAATGGCCTCATTCGGCTGCTGCTGGCTCATTTGTGGGGGCCCTTTCTGTAAGGGAATCGAAACGTGACTGGGGTGGTTGTTGATGCCTGCTGCCGCCGCCGCCGCCGCACCTCTTTTGCTGAATCATCCGCCTTCCTCATGGGGACTCAAGGCAGAGCACCAAGTATGACTGGAAAACAACAACAACCCCACTTTCCCGTCAGTGTGGGTCAGCAGATCCCAGGAGGTAACATGGAGATCAGATCTGAATCGGACAGCAAAGGTTCCTAGTGAGGTGAAAGGATGCATTCGGGCTGGGAGAAAGGAAACGGTGAGGGAAGAAGAAACCCCCCCCCCCAGCAAATGTGCCTCTCCAAGGCCATCAAGACAATCAGAGCAGGGCCCTGGCCATAGGCAGCCCAGGCTGGCCCAGTCTCATCAGAGCTTGGAAGCCAAGCAGGGCCGACCCTGGCAAGTACTTGGAAGGGAGACCTCCAAGGAATACCAGGGCCAGGAGGCCAGAGGCAGGCAATAGGAAGCCGCAGCTCTGAAAAAACATCCCAGCCCCACTAGGGGTCGCCAGAAGTCAACCATGACTTCCAGGCATACACACAAAATCACAATACCCACAAAATAAAACAAAACGTTTTTTTAAAAAGAGACAATCAGAGTAGGAAGAAGTTTTCATCACTCCTTGAGTGGATCCCTTACATGGCCACTTTGCTCCTTCTGGAAGAAGGCCCTTCTGGACAGCTGATCTGACGATTAACAAACCAGTCTAAGCAGAAGTGAGCCCAGCAAACTGAGGAAGGCTACCTTGGCCGGTGGGGGGGCAATCGGAACCAGAGGCAGAGTTGAGCTCAGGAATCTGACCCCCCCCCCCCGATCTTTCAGCCCCCTCCCCGAGCCCCAAGACCAAGAGGCTGATCCTGACCAGCGTCTCCAGGAGATGCCAAGGATACAGGTTGCCCTGAGGTGACTGCCTGTGGTGGGGTGGGAAATGGCCATGGGTGGGAAGGGAGACACCCGCCCCATGGAAAGCTTTGTACCTTGGGTTTAGTGTTGTGTTTTGGGCACACAGTTAACCTTTTCACAGCATGCCACTTCACTGTTGGTTCTTGTTTCAATTTCCGGGTTTCTGTGGCAGAAAAGAAGGCACTTGAGCCTCCCTCGGGTGTTGGGAAAGAGGCGAGGGGGCTGCTGGGAGGCAGGGGTGTCCTCGGCTCATTGCCAACCACAGAATTCCTCTGGTGAAGAAGACAGACTGGAGTTCTGGGCCGGCTCTGCAGGTGGATCTGGCTGCTGCTGCTGCTGCTGCTGCTGCTGCAAAGGGTGGCTTTGGAAATGATTCTGCTCTTAACGTCTCAGGTTTGCAGTTGGCACAACGGCTTTGGAGGTTGGGAGTCTCCACAACTGCCCAGCAAAGAGCCACTTGTCTGGGGGGGGGGGCAAGGCCCAGCTGCAGGGAGGGGGGGGGGGGCTCTGTCAAAAGGGGGGTCCAAGCCCACTGTGGGTGGCTGCCTGGATCATTAAGGAGACATTTTATCACTTGGGGCGGGGGGGGGGAGAGGGGGACACTGTTGCCTTACCCCCCCCCCCCCAAAAAAAGAAACTGTGCCTCCATCTTGGTTGGTCTCTCCAGATGCCTCTTTCCCCAGCACTGGGGGGGGGGGCACTTTCCAAGGTAGCTGGCAGAGGGCCTGGGAGGGGGAGATGCCCCACCCCGCCATCAGGTGCTGCTTCAAATGCAAATGAGCTGGCAATTACAGTCCACACTCTGCTTTCAGTGAGGCCCTGGAGTCGGTAATAACCTGCCAGAGCTCCCAATGAAATCCTGGACACTTTTAAATGCAAAGTAGCATTTCATTATTTCACTAAAGGAGTTTTAATTTCTCATAATAATTGCATGGCTGATGCAGCCAAGAATCTGGGGCTCGCTGAGGGTTTTTTCCCCGCGCCGTAACCTGAGTTGATGGGAAATTGCTTTAATTTAATTTAATTACAGGCCCAGAATAATACTTTAAATATCTACTGGCTTTGTGTATATGCTTACATTCATGGCCTGGAATTAATTAGCTCTTAACTTTGGAAAGTATCATCAACGCAGACACTCCAGTGCACTCTTGTGGAGGGCCTGACCACTGGTTTCATTCTCCTCTCCTCCAAATCAGAGAGCTACTGGGGCCCAGAACTTTTTAATATTTTTACAAATGATCTGTGAGGAAGTGGAAGGACTACTCACTAAATCTGCAGATGGCACTAAAGTGTGAGGAGCAGCAAACACACTGGAAGATAGAGATAGAACTCAATGAGCTCTGAACACATTGGAAAAATGGGTTGATGTGAATAAGATGTAATTCAACAGAGTGCAGAGTTCTACATTGGGTTAACAAAAATGAGAAGCATGTATACTGGATGGGGGATACACTTCTTGGTAGCAATGTGTGTACACAGGATCTTGGAGTACTGTAAGCTAAATATGAGCAATCAGTGTGATGCAGCAGCAAAAAAGGCTAATGTGGTCCTGAGGTGTATCAGCAGAGGCATAACATCCAAATTGCAAGATGTCATAGTCCCACTGTACGCCACATTGGTCAGAACTCACCAGGAGTACTGTGTGCTGTTTTTAGATGCCTCATTTCAAAAAGGATGTGGCCAGAAAGGAGTGGGTGCAGAAGATGATCAGGGGGCCAGAGACCAAGAAGCCCTGCAGTGAAAGGCTGAGGGACTTGGGAATGTTCAGTCTGGAGAAGAGGAGGTTGAGGGGGTGACACGATTGCTCTCTTTAAGTATTTGAAGGACTGTCGGAAGAGGGCATGGGTTTAAATTAAGGGCGGAAGGTACTGGCTGGATATTACGGAATTCTGTTTTTACGGTCAGAGTAGTTCAGCCATGGAATCGGCTGCCTCAGGGGGCGGTGGGCACCTCCTCACTGGTAGTCTTCAAGGAGGCGCTAGATGAATGCTTGTCAGGGATGCTCTAGGCTGACCCTGCATTGGGGGGGGGGGGTGGACTAGCTGGCCTCTGTGGCCCCTCCCAGCTCTATGATTCTATGATCCTGGGTAGCTCGGGCTCCCCCTCCCCGAAATGAGAGGGCCTCTTGCCCAGGCGTGGGATGCTGGGCGCTGGCCTGGGTGGGGCCGGAAGCCAACGTGGTAAGACAGGCAGGCAGGGACTCCGCTCTGTGAGCCCCTTTCAGTCGCTTGGAAGGTCAGGCCGTTTTGCAAACAGCCCCTTCTAAATGATGCAGATGTGTTCTGCTTTGTAAATAGCTCCCTTTCAGCCCACAGAAATATTTGTGCCCAGCTTCTCCCCCCTCCTCAGCACAAGTCTGACCCACTCACTGTCACTGGTGTGGCTCTGAAGCTCCTACAGCGCCTGTGTCAGGCTGTGGCTCAGAAGAAGACTCAGGCGGCTGCTGCTGCTGCTGCTGCTGTGGCTGGCTGCTCCTCCTTGGCCCGGCCCGGCCCGGCCCTGCGGCGTGGGGGGCTGTTTCTGGAAACGGGCTCTGTTGGGGCTGGGCTGAGGGCAGGGGCAGTGTGGTCCCTGCTGGAGGGCATCAGGGGGCCAGGAGAGGTTTGGGCACACTTGTGAGAGGCAAGTTCAGGTGGTCCTGGGGGTGGGGGCACCGTGGGTGCTGGGAAGCCTTCTGCCCGGGGTGGGGGTGGTTTTTTTCCGGCTCACTGCTCTGCCCCAGTCCCTGCCTGGCCTTTGTGGCCTTGGGAGAGAGCAGTGAATCACCCCCCTCCGTCTCCCTCTGGACAGCCCCCCCCCAGGAGAGCGCGTATTGTTTTTATATCATTTGATCATTTTATGGGAATTTTATTGTATATTTACTGTGTTGTGAGCAGCCCTGAGCCTGCCAAATGATAGGGAGGGCAGGATAGAAATCCAAATAATAAATAAATAAATAAATAAATAAATAATAACATCCCTGCCTCCTTGGTAGGGGCAGGTTGGCTTCCGTTCAAGGATCCTTCCGGATCCTGTGTGAGGCAGAAGCTGGGCCCTGGCAGACACCCACTCAGCCACACCATCCTCACAGCAGGTGGAAGAGTTAAGAGGGAATCCCAAGATTTCGGGCAGACTGCCTGATAGGCCGCAGTCCACCCCCAGCGGAGCCACCCCAGTGGGCCAGGCAGCAGCTGGCCTTGAGCGCTGGCTCTCTCGCTCGCTGGGGTTCCTGGAGCTGCCTGGTTGTCCTGGGTTCTTCTCCTGGGGAGGGCTGTGGCTTCCCTTTGGGCACAGGGCAGGGGAGAGACTCAAGGGCTGCAGGGGGTGGCAGCCGGAGCTGTGGCAGGGGCTGGGCGTGGCAAGCCTTAGCCAGGGTGACGCCTGCATCTCCTCTGGCAGACTGGCAGCAGCCCAAGGCAGGGAGCTGTGCAGGAGGCCGCTTCCCCCCTCCCCCCCTCCCCCCCTCCCCCCCTCGAAGTTCCCTTGCTCTGCCCTGGCCTGGCCTGGCCCCACTCCTGACACTGCTCTATCCCCCCCCAATTACAAGAACATCCAAAGAGATCTTTTTGTTCTGGGAGATAATGACCAATTTGGCTGCCTCCTTTGGAGAGCAGTTGGGAGCCAGCTGGCCGGGCAATTAAGCACCCATTGCAACATTTCCACATTTCCTCAGCTGGCAGCCTCTGCTTTGTGTGGCCCCACATCTAACCCCCCCCCCCCCCCCCGCTTTTCACACATCCACCTTTCCTCCTGTACTCCCACTGCGAGAAGGAAAAAGATCGCTTTGTTTTAAGGTGTTCTCCTCCCTCCCCCCCTGCACCCCTACTGTAGTCTTCTACCTCCCCTGTCGATCAGAGGCAGAGCAGAAGCTTTGTGTGCATAAAGGTCCCTAAAGAAAAGGATTCTGAGGTGATGACCACTTCTCTGCCCTTCAATGCCCAGTGTCTGCCTGTGCGACTGCCCTGGGGGCACTGCACTTTTGAAGCAGCTGGCACAAGAACTGCGCTTTGGACCGGAACACAGCATATGTCCCCATGAAGGGGAGAGTCCACTGTTTGTGAGGGTGCATGAAGTGTGGGGGTCCAAACCTTATTTTTGGGGTGTAAAGGGCAACCAGCTCCTTATTCAAGTCTCCTTGGAAATAGAGGCCTCATGGAGGCACTCCAAATAGAAGCTTGTGGTGCCAGAACCAGTGTTTGGACCGGGCAGTGCGGTATGTCTCCTTGCAGGGGACACTCCCCATAGTCTGGGGATATGTCATTTGGGGTGGTCCAAAGGTTGTTTTGTGGGTGCAGCCAGGCCCCAGTGTCTGCCCATGTGATTGTCCCACTTTGGAGCAGCTGGCACAAGAACTGTGCTTTGGACCAGGAAACAGGAATGGGAGAGTCCTGTGAACCTGGGGGTATGTGATAGGTGGTGGTCCAGACCTTATTTTGGGGTTCAGAGCTTTCCAACTCTCCTTAGTGTTTTAGGATGAATTCATGAATAAGACGCGAATAAGGAACGAATAAGGAACAGGGAATAAGAAACAAACTTCAGCCTCCTGCTATAGGCCTAGGATCATGACAGATCACTGTACATTTGAGCCCCATGCCCGGCTCTTACGGCCCTTCCTGGCTGCTTCAGTTTGTTTGGCCAACTGGGGCTGAGAGGTGGATGGTTTCTCCACCCCCAAAACAGGCTGCGGGTGGGGAGGTGGGCATCCTCCCCCCCTAGAAACCTGCCCTGGACCCAGAAGAGTTCAGTGAAGTTTCCAAGGAGCCAGGAATGTCAAAACTTCAGGCAGACCAGTAAGATTTATACCCACCCACCCATCTTTTTCACCCCATTCTGGGCCACACCAAGGCAGCTCACAACGAAAACAGAGCAGCATAGAAACACACCATGAAATGAGACCGAACTGTCTGCAAACAGGGAGCCTCCTCCGAAGCAATCCTGGAATGGCTTTGCCTTCACTCAGCTACTTCCCATAGAAAAGGCAAGTGAGAAACTGGCCTCTGATTGGCTGCCTTCTCTCTGTCCAGTAACAGGCACACCGTAGAGGATCAGATGCTGAGAACACAAGAGGGCCACACGCCAAGCTGCCTTCTACTGGAGCGGGCTCTTGGTCCCGCAGCGACTCCCCAGGGTCTCCGAGGGCTGAGGCCCTTCACTTCACTGACTACCTGATCCTTTCAACTGGAGATGATGTGGAATTTGAACCTGGGTCCGTCTGAATGCCAAGGATGCTCTGCCTGTGAGCCACCGCCATGCCCCTTGGGAAAGACCCCTCCCCATAGGAAGGCGTCCCCCACCCCAAAAGCCCTCAGGTTTCACACCCAGGCAGGGTCAGGATGCAGACAGCAGGTGGGGCCTTTCATGACAACACCCAGAATCCAGTCAAGGGCAGGCATTCTGGGGCTCAAATTATCCATTAAAAAAACCAAACACCCTTCATAGTGCATGGGATACCTCTAACAGATTATTAACGAAATCAGCACCCAAGTTTATGGAAAGGGAGATAAAGGCCTCCAAAACAAGGCCTCTTTCCAGAGATGAGGCGTGTCAGAATTTCAGGCAGGGATTCTGCCTCGTGTGGGCAGCCTCGTGCCAGGTCAGCAGCAGTTGCCCAGAGATCAGAGAAGTCAGAGGAGACCCTGTGAGGACTGGCACCTTTGCTCTCTGTCTTGATGTGTCCGGGAAAAGTCTTTGCAACAAGAGTTTGCCACATGTCCAGCTGATATTGGCAGTCTTTATGCAGTGTCTGGACAAGCACTTGTCAGGGATACTCTAGGCTGATCCTGCATGGAGCAGCGGGTTGGACTAGAGCCAGTTTGGCGTGGTGGTTTGGAGCGTGGACTGTAATCTGGGAGAACCATCTTTGATTCCCCACTCCTCTTCCATATGCAGCTGCTGGTGTAACCTTGGGTCAGTCACAAGTTCTCTCTGAGCTGTTCTCTCAAGAGCAGTTCTCTCAGAGCTCTCTCAGCCCCACCTACCTTACAGGGTGTCTGTTGTGGGGAGGGGAGGGGAAAGGAGACTGTAAGCCACTCGGAGAGTCCTTCGGGTAGTGAAGGGCATGGTATAAATCCAATCTCTTCTTCTTCTAGATGGCCTGTATGACCCCTTCCAACTCTGTGATTCTATTATTCTATTATATGTTTTAAATGAGAACCTGTTTTTGCTCAGATAAATAGAAAATTCAGATTCTGGAAAAAGAGCCATTTTTATAAAAAACCTTTAATTTCATTCCCCAGCCTTAGTATATATGTTCTCAACCTTAATGGACCTTGGAAAACAGACCTTCAAGATGCATCGAAAGATTTCTCCTGAATTCTTCAGAACTTTCCTTATGAAGACCCCAGCTGAGCTTATGTGCATGTTCTTATATGTGTGTTTTGTGTGCTCATGAATACACACCCAGAGAGAGGAGTGTCCACCCACCAGCAGTCTTCCGGCCCAAGAGAAGGGGAGGGGGGATCACCAGGGCACGGAGTCTAATGAGCGAAGAGCTCCTCTGTGCCTCCGGAGAGGGGGAGTGGAGGTTGAGAGTCAATTTCAGTGGCCAATTATAGAGTGTGGCAGTCATTAATCCTGGCTTCCTCACCTTTACACCCAACAGGGGCATAAGCCACACAGTCCTACATTATTGCTTAATTACTTGGAAAGTGACTCTAGACACTTTCTATTAAACCACAGCATAAAACTTACCCAAAGGCAGCGGAAGACAAAATGTTTCCTATTCCCAATTAAATCCAGGCTCAATTTCCCAAAGCAAATCTGGGCAGTATCTGTAATTAGAAACCTGGCTGGCCATCCCCATGGTGCCCTCACTCTGGGAACAGGAGAAAGGGAGGAACGAATGGGGGAGGGGGCTGTACTCTAGGGCCTCTCTCTTCTTGGCCCCAGTGGGGGGGGGGCTCCCTTCCTCACCACTAGTGTGTGTGTTGGTGGGGGGGAAGTATAGAGGACGAAGAAGAAGAGAGTGGATTTATACCTTGCCCATCACTCGGAGTCTCCCTTCCCCTCCCTACAACAGACACCCTGTGAGGTAGGTGGGTCTGAGAGAGCTCTTCTGAGGACATCTCTTGAGAGAGCAGCTCTGAGAAGAACTTGTGACTGACCCAAGGCCACACCAGCAGCTGCATGTGGAGGAGGAGTGGGGAATCAAACCCAGTTCTCCCAGATGAGAGTCTGCACTCTTAACCATGACACCAAACTGGCTCTGTAACTGAGCCAGAGCAATGCACACAATGAAGAAGAAGAAGAAGAAGAGGTTGGATTTATGCCCTGCCCTTCACTCACTTGGAGTCTCAGAGCGGCTTACAAATTCCTTTCCCTTCCTCTCCCCACAACAGACACCCTGTGAGGTGGGTGGGGCTGAGATAGCTCTTTCCCAAGTTGTCCTTGAGAGAACAGCTGGTTCAGAGCTATGGCTTGCCCAAGGTCATCCAGCCACGTGCAAGTGGAGGAGTGGGGAATCAAACCCGGTTCTCACAGATTAGAGTCCGTGCACTTAACCACTACACCAAACTGGCTCTCAGTTTGTATTATGAGTATGTATAATGTATAATTATGTATTATGAGTATGATCAAAAGAGGAACGGGGGGGGGGATGAACTTCACAGACTAACAGTTCTGAGTCATTAACAGCCATATTGCATTGATGATTACAAAATGGCTCAAGTGATCATATTTTGTCATCTGCTGAATGATCATAGTTGTGGTCTTCCTTGGGTCCCAGTGAGGAAGGTGGACCATAAATGATCACAATGATGACAGCAGAACAAATTCAGAGTCCAGTGGGGGGGCACCTTGAAGACCAACCAGAGGCTTGTTCAAGGTGTGAGCTTTCATGTGAAAAGGTGCACTTCCTCAGATACCTCAGTGTTTGTGTGCACACTACAGCTCATACCTTGAATAAGCCTTGGTTGGTCTTCAAGGTGCCCCCCCCACTGGACTCTGACTTTGTTCTGCTGCTTCAGACCAACACGGCTGCCCCGCCTGGATCTATCTTCAGGGGTGACAGCAGCAATAGTAATGGTGTGAAAGTCGGACAATGAAGAAAGCTGACAGGAAAAAAGTAGATTCCCTTTGAAATGTGGTGTTTGTGCAATTTTTACAGATGCTATGGGCTACCAAAAAGACATAATAAGCAGGTTCCAGAGTTTGGGTTAGGGACTCCATCAAGACCGGAGCAAGGCTGTTCGTAAGAGGAGGTTTTGGAGGTCATTAATTCATAGGGTTGCCATACGTTGGAAGTAACTGGACGTCACTTAGCACACACACAATAATAGTGATAACAATTAATAAATAATGGAGCTTGGAGAGAAACTGTTTCCCAGAAGGATCCATACTTTCCCAGGGTCAGTGAGAATCACAGGGGTCATTTCGTAGAAAAAGAGGTGCAGGAGCTCATCAGCATAACTCATTAGCATAACTTATTTGCATATGCTACACCATCTGACATCACCAGAAGTATGTCAGAAGGCAAGAAAGAGAGGGGGGAGGGAGGGAGGAAGGAAGAAAGAAAGAAAGAAAGAAAGAAAGAAAGAAAGAAAGAAAGAAAGAAAGAAAGAAATGGCAGAGAGGGGACAGTTACTAATCCAAGCCTCAGAAATACCACTATTCTGGAAGGATAGCTTCAGTGGTGGCAGAAGCCTTCAGAAGGCTGGTCGGAGGAACAAGGACCTTTCCAGGGGACATTTTGCTGCAGCCATGACACAAGCAGGCATTCCCCCGCGGAGTCTGGGGAGGGGTCTGGAGACCAAGTCCTGTGAGGAAAGGTTGAAGGAGCTGGGCATGTTTAGCCTGGAGAGGAGACGGCTGAGAGGTGATGTGAGAACCATCTTCAAGTACCTGTAGGGCTGTCAGATAGAGGGTGGGGCGGAGTTGTTTTCTGTTGCCCCAGAAGGTCGGACACCAGAACCAATGGGTTGAAATGAAATCAGAAGAGTTTTCGGCTAAACATGAGGAAGAACTTCTTGACAGTTAGTGGTTCCTCAGTGGAACAGGCTTCCTCGGGAGGTGGTGGGCTCTCCTCCTTTGGAGATTTTCAAGCAGAGGCTAAATGGGCATCTGTATTTTTGCAGGGGGTTGGACTAAACGACCCTGGACGTCCCTTCCAACTCTATGATTCTATGAAATCACTATGTGTGGGCGCCAAGAACAGGACACCTGCCCCAAATACTCCTTCCTGATTTCAGCTTAAAAGCAGAAGAACATTTTTGGACCATGGGTTTTCCCCCAGAATGCACCTAGGCATTACGAGCTGAATAAAGTTTATGTTCTGGACCTGTGATTTCTACATCCAGCAGCATCTCTTCTCCGAATCTCTCAGGAGGAAGAGGCAGACCCTGCTTAATCCCTTTGATCCCAGAGGGGACGGAAGTGATTGTCCAGGACTCTCCAGGACTGCCTCCACCTTCTATTCCACCAGACATCTGTGAGCTGCTTCAGAGTCTTCCAATAAATACTGTAATTAAACACCAAACTGCCTCAGGCCAAGTGTGAACCCTGCCATCAATCAGCCCAAGCGGGGCCATCTGAGCACGGCCTGAGCCTCCAGATTCCAGGGCAGTTGTAATTTGAGCTCCATAAAGCACTTGAACTCCTCCTTGGGAACCCCATGCAGCCTGCTGGTCTGCCAGGCCACCTCCCCTCCTTCCTTCTCTAACAGTTCTGCTGGCAGCTGGGCTGAGCACCTCTCCTCGCAGCTTCTTCCTCGCCTGCTCCTGGCCTGGGGGGTTTGATGCAAAGTGATTGCCAGTCTGCTGTGAAGCTGTGAGGGTGGGGTGGAGTCTTCCTGGAGTGGAGTGGAATTAAGCAGGGATTCTCAGGTGCATGACTCGAAGAGGCACATTGCTTCCTTTGGCTAATACTTGAAAGAAAACATGTGGCCTCCAAGATTTCCTTCATCCTGGCTGATTTGCTTGCTTGTGATCGCCCACGTGTACTCTGAATTTGCAATTTAATAATTCATACTTATTGAATTGGCCACTTTTTAATGTAAGTAAGTTGCAAATTCACAGACTCCCCGAGGCCTGAAGTGTCGCTGGATCTCTTATCTGCTTTGACAGCACTGGATCGCCGGGTGCAGATTCTCAGTTTGCCAAGGATCCAGTGGGAATCCAGGTATTTAGGAACACTAACGTGAAAAATATTAGCATCCCTCCAGCCAGCCTCTTCAAGGAGCACGGCAGCCTCTGCCATTCTGAATGCCCCGGGGGCCATGGCGCCCTCTGCACCCCACTCCCATGCCCTCAACAGGGAATGGCTGTGGCGTCCATCCTGGCAGGATGACCCATGGGGCTGGACTCTGGAAATGGAGCCTGGTGGGGTCAGACTCCCCATGCTGGGCCAAATACGAAAGCTCACCCACCCCCAGCAAGGGATTTTCTTCGGCATGCTGGTCTGTGGCACTGCTCTCTTCAGTGGGATGGGCAAAGGGATGCCAGTGCTTTGGGAAGTGACCTCCCCCCCCCCCAAACACAGGGTGGGTGGGGGGACCTGAGGGTCCAGCATAGTTTACTCTCCTCTTCTTCCAGGCAGTGAGCAAATTGCCGAATGCCTGACCGACCTTTTCCTGGGATGCCGAGGGAAGCAACACTTAGGTCCGTGAGGGATTTTTCTCCAACAAGCAATATTTTGAAGCAATACAATAGTTTCCCATCCCCCCACCCCAAACACAAGCAACCAAACATCTTGTTCTTAAACCCTCTGATCAGCCTCCGCCTGTCATTCCTGAGCCTGGGACCCCTCACTGGAAAATTCTTCAGCTCCGTAAATGCTGAGGTATAAAAACGCCATCTGCCTCTTTACATCTCCCCTCCATCTGCATCCTTTATGGAGAGTTTTTATCACCTCCTGTGCTTTTTATAAGCCTTTCCCCAAACATCCTTGCCAAGAGCACAGCGGGCACTGAGGAATGGCAGAGAGGGGAGAAAAGGCTGGGGGCCCTGGGGGGGCCGGGGGGCCAGGGGGGAAGATGCAGGGAAGAGACACATGCCACAGCCTCCCCTGTCCTGAGGGCCAGCTGGCTCCTGGGCCTCTTCAGTGGCACAAGTCCGGGCGGGAAGTGGGGAGGGAGGCCATTCCTCCTGGGAAGCAGAGGTTGCTCAGACTTTAAAGATGCTGGCAAAGAGCCACAGGCAGCCCCTCCGCTGGTCAGGAGATGGGAGTGCAGAGAGCCAGAGGGGGGCAGGTGGGTCCACCCAGAGACAGGCGCAGAGGTGGACCAGAGGTCAGGAGGAGAGGGAAAGAGGCTTCCTTCGCACTGCCTGGCTGACTGCTGGACCAAGTCAGCCCACCTCTGGAGTAGGGGCAGGGAAAGAGGCCGGGCATCTCTAAGAGGTGCATTTCTGCTCAGTCAAAGGCCAAGGTGTGGCTCAGGTGTGGCTGGGAGGGCCCCAGCTGGGAAGAGGCCACCGGTTATTGGGGGCTGGAGCTGTTAAGTTGGGGTGGGGGAGGTGTGCACTGGGCTGACCTGGGGACGGAGACCACGGCGGGCACAAGGACTCTGTCCAGCGGTGGGTGGGTCTGAGTTAGGGGGAGATTTAAGGGTGGCCATGGAGAGGTGGCCGAAGGTGTGTGTGTGTGGGGGGGAAGCATGTGCCCCGCGGGGCTCCATGGAAGGTGCAGCGTGAGTGCAGGGAAGGGAGTGACTGAAGGTGGCCAGGGACAGGGAGTGAACAGAAGGACCCTGAAGAACCCCGGTAGAAAACCACAAGAGCAGAGGTGTGCAGAAGCAGCTTTTCTCTCGTTTGGGTGCCTGCCCAGTGGGTGAATGGGGAGCCAGAATCTCCAGTCCTCCCACCACTCTCACTTCCTCCTCTCACCTCCTTCCCAGGGTTGGTGTGAAGACCACCGGAGGAGGCCCAGCCCTCTGCTCATTGGAGGAAGGGCAAAGATGGCCACCACCATGCTGTCTCTCTGCTGCAGCTGTCAAGCCAGCTGCATCACGAAGCAGCTGGGAGTCGGGGGGGGGGGGGGGAGGCAGCCCACCATGGACTGCCTGTTCCTTGAGGTTTCCAGGACTCGCTACAGACACAATACTGGAAGCGCCCTTGCAGCAGGCATCTGGGGGCTGACGAGCGGAATATCAAGCATCCCATGATCTCCCCTGCAAGGCCTGAATGCAAATTTGTCCTCTTCCCCCCCCCCCCCCCCCGGCCCCCAGCAGGGACAAGGCAGGAACTGTGTGCTTCAGCATGCAATCCCACTTTTGTAGGAACTAATTCCAGCCCTGCCCATCACGCCTGCCTTCTATCGCCTCTGTGGCAATACAGTTGCAGTGCTTTATGGATGACACTTCCATATTAGACCCCTTCCAGTCCAGCTTTCTCCTGGGCCTGTGCTGAAGGCATTGCACTGGCTACCAATAGCATACTGGATTCGCTTCAAGGTGCTGGTTTTGTCCTTTAATGCCCTATATGGTCTGGGGCCTGCCTACCTGAGGGACCACCTTTCCCCGCATGTTCCCCCAAGAGCACTGTGGTCAGGGTCTCAAAACCGTTTGGCCCTCTCTGGACCGAAAGACACCAGACTGGACTCTACCAGGGCCAGGGCCTTCTCAGTAGCAGCTCCATACAGGTGGAATGAGCTCCCGGAAGAGATCAGGGCCCTGAGGGACCTCTTACAGTTCTTTGGGGCCTGCAAGATGGAGCTCTTCCCCCAGGCCTTTGATTAGGTGCTGCTACCAATAACAACTGGACTGTGGCAAGGCCCTCCCTGTCAACATCAGCAGCCTGTGACATCCTGGACGCTGACCTTTTTTGTTACCATCTCATCTCGCCCTATGGGGGATGTTGTTGCCACCAGCACTTTACTTGTTATTTGTTATTTGTTACATATACGAGTTTTGTGATGCTACATTGTATTTGATGCATCTGTATTTTAATATCGTTTAACTTTTAACGTAAGCCACCCTTGGCAGGGATGGTGGGATATAAATCTAATTAAATATAAATAAATCTTTCAAGGGGAGGGGGGGGGGGCCGCCTGAACGGCGCTGGTTGCCTTCAGAGCAGCCTGCGCCAAGTGAGCCCCTCGGAGCCAGCTAGTTTCAAGGACACGCGTGGGGGGTGCTCTGATCTGCTGCTGCTGCTGCTGCTGCTAACGCCTTGCCTTTGAACCTTCTCCTCCAACAGGACTCCAGATCTTTCTCCTCCCCTCTCCATAATCTGCCATCTGAACCCCCCCCCCAAAAAAACACGGTTCTGATACAGGAAGCTGGAGAAGGACTGGAAGAAGATGCGGTGGGCTTCAAACCCCCCCCCCCATCTATGGGTTCCTTTTGAAACTAGAAGCCCCCCAAATTACTTTTGTGTGTGGGCCCCCTCCTCGTTGGCTGAGAGAGAGAGAGAGAGAGAGAGAGAAGGAGGGGGTACGGCTGTTCTTCCCACACCTCCAGACACCCTGAGAAGCCTGTCTTCCTCCCTGCCACCCCCCCCCCCCTTCTTAACAATACTGCTCAACCTTTCATCTTGCTACCAATTAAAGAGAGGGAAGAAAAGGCACATCAAAGCTCGGGCAGTGTTAATGGGAACTGGAAAAGGCTTTCATCGGGTGAGGGGATGGACATCTGAGGCCTCCTTTTGATTTGGGTGGGGGCGGGTGGGGGGGCTGTCCTCTTCAGCAGGGGGAAAGCGGGACTTCCCCAGGTTGGTCTTCCTCTGACCTCCTGCGTCTTCCCACCCCCTGGAAGCTGGCTGGCACCTGAGATGTGCCATCACCAAGTAAGGAAGGGCTTTCGACAGGAGTGGGCGGCAAAACCAGCACCCTCCCCCTGCCCGGGCTGTTCTCCAGCCAAGCAGCCCCAGAAGCACCAGCACAATACAAGGGGGGGGGGGATCTGAATCAATGCCCTGCAGAGGCTCAGCACAGCCCCATCAGCCATCAGGGGTACTGGTGGTGATGGTGGTGGGGGAGGTCTGTCTGGGCCCATTCTGCCACCAGCCGCGGGCAAGCTGAGTCCCTGTGGCAACGCTTGGCTCAGGTCCCACTGGGGGTTTGGCCCTGCAGCTGCATGAAGACTGATAAGCACAGAGAGAGCCTGAATGCCAAAGAGTTGGGGGGAGGGTCGTTGTGAATTTCCTGCATTGTGCAGAGGGTTGGATTAGATGACCCTGGAAATCCCTTCCAACTCTAAGATTCCGTGACTCAGTGAGAGACACGCACTGGCCGACTTCAGTCCTGAACAGCTGGCACTGAGGGATGGCCAGTCTCTTTGTTTCCCCAGACCTTCCTTTCCTGCTCAGGCCCGGTCTATACAGTCAGTTTTGCCCCTTGCTCAGAAATTGCATGGCCAGCCTCCACTTTGTTCTTCTTACTGTTGCCAATCAAGCGACGGACCAGCAACCATGCCCCACTTGGCAAGGACCAGGAAGAGAAAACCCGCGTTGCTTCCTAGGAGCACCTTCAGCTAGCCCACAGTCTGGCGGGATCTTTTCGGGCCTTACAAAAAGAAAGGTCTTTTGCCCAGTGGGAAGCCTTGGCGGTTGTGCTGCACCCCCAAGAGAGAGGAGGCTCCCCAAAGGCTGCGACATCTCTGAGCACAGCTGCTTGACCTTGCTGGGGCAGCAAGCACACCAGTCTGACTGCGTGACGGTTCAGGAAATTAAATGTGCTGAATTAAAAGACAGGCCCAGAGGCTTCTCTCTCATTGTGCAAAATGTGTCTAATTACAATCCACTAATTACAATCCACAAAAATCAGCCCCACAACTGCGTTGTACTGGCAATACCATGACAGGTGCACCTACGGTCTCTCCTCCCACTCCCTTTCTCTCTCTCTCTCTCTGTCACGCACACACACACACACAGAGGCTTTCAAGAAGTCCCATTTTAATGCCATCCCTTAAGGAAGAGTTTGAATTTATGTTGGCACCCTGAGATCCCCCAGCAGGCCAAAGTCTTTTCCTTTGGGATGGTGGGACCCTTTGTGAGCACTTAGGCCATGGGTCTCCTACTGTCCCATGGGGGGTGGTCATCTCTGTGGAAGCCCCCATTTCTGTCAGATGGTCAGTGCAGATAGCTGCTCCTGTTCAGAACCCTTTCGGAGATACCCAGCAGCAGACTTGGGGGGGAGGAGGCTCTAAGGGTTGGGGTGGAGAAGTCCAGTGCTCGAATGGGGAAGGGGCTGGCCTCTCAAATGCCACTCCCAAGAAGCTCAGGGCAGCTACAAAGAGCACCTGGTTTGTATACAGTTCTGTCATGGCTGTGCTCTGAGAAGCAGGGTCCCCCTCCACCCACTTTGCCTGCCAGCCCCAGATTTGCAGTGCCCCCCCCCCCCAGGGCTTTCTGTCTTGTTAATGCCCCCAGTCTGAGTCCAGCAATTTGTAAATCTTCTTTCCACAAGGAAGGCTGGAGCAGAGAAATCTTTAATACATAAGGCAATTTTTCTTTTTAAAGCCTGTAAAGCGGCTCCTTTGGCAAATAATGGATAGTGCCTGGGACAGTTTTTATGGTGCAAGCAGAGATTAAAACCATTCAAGACCCCCTTTGGGCTCATTGTTCTCTGCCAGACCCTCAGGCACCTCCAGTGCAGAGAAAGCCCCAGGTGAGGGTTTCTACAGGGAGAAAAGGAGAGAGAGAGAGAGAGAGAGAGAGAGAGAGAGTGGGGGGGCTTGGGTGTGAATTTGGCTGTCTGCACACAGGATGAGCAGTGGCTAGGGTTGCCAATTTTGGAAGGGGAAGTTCCTGTAATTTGGGGAGTGGAGCCTGGAGAGGTGGGGTCAGGAGAGGAGGGATGACACAGAACGCCCCCCCCCATCCTCCAGAGTAGTCATTCTCGGGTGGGGTGGGGAGGCGAAGGATCTCTATGTTCTGGAGAGACCTCCAGGCCCCACCTGGAGGTTGGTAACACAGAGCTCAGAAGGAAGTGTTTGCGGAGGGGAAGGACAGGTTGGGGTGGAAACATCCTCTCTGGCTTCTGGGCTGCTGGAAGACAGTTGAATCCAAATGGCCCAGCAGCTGCAAGGAAGGGGCCAGAGAGGAAATGTGCCCAGAAGGAGCAGGAGAAGGAAGCGGAGCTGCTGAGGGAGGGGGGGGGGGGGGACGGGTGGAAGACCAGCCCAGCAACACAGAGGGGAGGTGCAGCTTACTGGTTGGCCTTGGGCCAGCCACTCTCTGCCTGGCCTACCCTGTGGGCTTGTTGTGGGGAGGACAGAGGAGGGGAAACTATGTTGTAAAATGCCTGGAGAACTCACTGAAGAGAAAAGTGGGGTTTACCTTTCAAAGGGGGGAGAACCCAGGGGGGAAGTGGGGTATGAGGAGCTGAGGCCAACGGAGGGCAGGACTTTCTTGGGGGACAGAGCTGGAGGGAAGGCTGTGCTGAGGGACGGTGTGGCACCACCCAAACCCTCAGGAGAGCCCTGCCTCCACGTCCAGCCTTGCAGCACTGGGGTGTCATCCCCCCTCCCCCTCCCACCTTCCAGCAAGGGGCACTGGGGCTCAGGCCGTGGAAGCCCTCCTTCAGCCCCCCTGCATGAGGATGAGCTCTGCTCTCCCCGGGAATTAAAGCAGAAATGCTTTGGGTATGCTCAGGTGCCGCCTCCCCCCCCCCCCCCCGTTGGGTGAAATGCTGACTTGGGCATAGATGCTCCCCGATCCAAAGGAGGCACGCATTGACTTCATTTGTACCCTGCCCCTTTTCCTTCTCTTCTTTTCCATCTTCCCCTCACAGCAGCCGCCCAGTGTAGCCGGGTCAGCGGGTGTGTGTCTGTGTGTCTGTCTCCGTGTGTGAGACTCTGGCCCAGGCCCCCCCCCCCCAATGACACTTCCATGGCAGAGTGGGGGGCTGGAACGGGGGGGGGGGGCTCCCAGGTCCTAGTTCAGCGCTCTGACTGCTCCCCCCCCCCACCCGGGCGCTGTGCTGAAGGGACTGAGGCGCAGGACAGCCACTCGCGGGGGGCGGGGGGGCGGAGGAGGAGGAGGAGGAGAGGGGCTCCCCGGCTCGCTCCCCGGCTCTGCCCCAGGAGGGCAGGAGGGGCTGCCCCAACTGTGTCCTTCTCACAGCAAGCCTGGGGGGCGGGGGGGGGGGCTGTGTGTGTGTGGCTCGAGGCTGTTTGTTCCTTGTTGATCTTCTTCGCACCGCTGATTTGTGGCGCGGCAGATTCTGACTCTCAGCAATTTTTCCAGAGACTTAAAGCACATGACGAGAAACGCGCACATTCTGTGGGGCACAAGGGGTCGTCTCGTTTCCCTCCTGCATTCAGAGAAAACACCCGGATGGATAAAGCGTCATCCTGCCGGTGAGTGGCCTGGTGGCCATTGCCTTGGCGAAGGAGTGGGGGTGGGGGTGGGAGTGGGAGTGGGGGTGGGGGCTCCCTCCCACCTAGCCAGCCAGCCAGGTGGCTCCACCCTGCGCACCGTGGAGACAGACAGCGCGGAGGCCTCCTTCAGCACACTGGATCTCTCCCCCCGCCCCGCCCCCAGGGAGCCTGTTCCCCTGCCCCCAAGCCCAGCCGGCGGTCAACAGCCCAGAGGGGGGACACCCCCCCCCCCCCGCGCTGCCCACCCTTGCCCTTGTGCCGAGGAGGGGCCCCGGCTGGCTTGGCTGCTGGCGGCTCCACGGGAGCTGGAGAAAAAAGGTACCGGCCCGGGAAGGACAGGCGGGAGCCCCTTGGCGAGCTGAGGGCAGCGGAACCCAGCAGTGCCAGGAGGAGGCGGGGTGGCTGAACTGGGCACAGGCTGCCCACACGTGTGGCTTGTTCTCCGGCAGCAGACTCCTCCTCCTCCTCCTCCTCGCCAGAGCTGAACAGAGCCTGTGTGTGTGTGTGTGTGTGTGTGCGCGCGCGCGCGTGTGTGTCATAGACCTGGCCCTGAAGTCTGTGCTGGAAGGAACCTGTTCGGCCCCCCTGGCTGAGGAAGACTCCCGCTCCGGCGGCGAGCTGTGCTGTGGCCGGGCGCCTCAGAGAAGCGGTGCTGCTGGGGAGCATGAGGTCCCCTTGGTGGTGGTGGGGGGGCTACTCTAGGAGGCCCCTTGCCTGCTCTGAAGGTTTGGGCTGCTGACCTCGGGGTTCCTGCAGGGCCGGGATGGGGCCTCTTTCATTCTCTGCCTGGTTTGCTCCTCCCCAGGGTACAGGACAACCACCAGAGGCTGGGTGGGCTCCCCCTCCCCCCCGGGCTCCGCCCCCATAGGATGCTGTCTTCCGGGGCCCTACCTGGGCCTGTGCTGGGGACCAGAGAGGGCAAGCTGGCTCTGAAGCAGGCTGGGAAAGCCCCCCCCCCCCCCCCCGGACGGCACTGATAGCTGGGCACAGACTGGCAGCCACGGGGAACCACAGAGCAATGTGCAAAGGCAAGGCATGGGAAGGGGTGGGGTGGGGAGGGGAGGGGAGGGAAAGCGCTGGGGGGGGGGCTGCTGAGGAGGAGGGTGCCATGCCAGGCCTACTTGATTCAACTTGCATGGCCAGCCCCTGCAGAAATCCCAGCCCTGGCCCTGGGTGGCCACTGCCTGGGGAGGAGGGGTTGTGGCAGGAGGCTGAGGAAGCCCAAGAAGGGGTGGCTTAGGGGGGGCATTTGAAATGCTGACTCCAAGGGCTGTGTTTGCTGTAGTCCTGAAGAGCTTGGTGGACTGGTGTAGTGGTTAAGACTCTAATCTGGAGAACCAGCCAGCTGGGCGACCTTGGGTCAGTCACGCTTCTCTCAGAGCTCTCTCATCCCCACCTACCTCATGGGGTGTCTGTTGTGGGGAGAAGAAGGGAAAGGAGACTATAAGCTGCTCTGAGACCCCGAGTGAAAGGCGGGGTATAAATCCAACTCTTCTTCTTCAGTGCATATTTTTGCAACTGGGAAATAATGAGAGTAGCTTTCAACTCTGTGCTGAACTAGCTAGTCCCAAGGCAAGCCCACCTGCCCCAGCCCCAAAGTCCCCCTCCACTTTCAACACACACACACACACCCCGCCCTGTCCTGCCCAGCGCTCTCCCTGCTGAGGAGGAGGACTGAGGCGCTGCACTGCTGCAGGGCCTGTCTCTCAGGCTGGCCCCTGCCAGGGCTTCTGCTCCTCCTGCCAGAGGGGCAACCAGGGGTGGGCGGGTGATCCACTCTCTCTGCAGGGAGCTGCTTCCTTTCTTCAGCCTGTCTTGGGGCTAAGCTCGGAGGGGGGATGTTTCCAGGATCTTCTTTTTCTTCCCAAACAGCAGCAGCAACTGCTTTAAGACCCAACGTGACATATATAGAGTTAAGGTGATTTTCTGCTGTTGCACATTGCTTTGTACTTATCCAAATTGAATTTCATCAGCCAGTTTATGGCCCAATCACCCATGTTCATAAGATGATTTGTCAGCTCCTGGCTCAGCTGCTTTGAATACGATCACCTCCCCATTATCGCTTCACTGTTTTCTCCTCCTTTGCACATTAACCACCTCTCTGCACAGATCCCAAGAGCCAGCCCAGCACTTCCCTCTCTCACCTCCCTCCTCCTCCTCCTCCTCCTGGGCCACTGAGGCCTACTGCTGGCCTGGCCTTGCATTGTCTCACATGGAAAGCACCTGGAAGGGGAGGTTCTGCACTCATCCCCCCTCCCCAGTGCCTGGGTTTCTGCTCTTCCTGTCCTTAGGATTTGGGGCAGATTCAGTGAGCAAGAGCAGAGACACAGTGGGCGAAGCCCCTGAGAGGTGACCATCCTCACCAGAGCTCTGAAATGCTGGAAAGAAGTGAAGATGGGGTGGAGATATCCCCCTGGGGTGGCGGCAGGTGGGTGAGCTGACATGCCGTAGCGCTTCCTCCAATGGCCACAAGTTCTGTTGTCCGTTTTGAAAGAGAGACACACCCAGACACATTGGGTATTTGTTACCAGGTTGGTTGGCTAAACATTATTTCTATAATTATACTATTTATAAATTCTAACAATTATATAATTTCCATTTTGGTGTAGGACAATTTGGAGAGCATGTGCGGTTACCATGAGAGATTATCCATAGCCTAATGTGTAAACTTTTAGCAACTGCACATCACATGAGGTAACAACAGCAAAAATGTCCTATTATTTTAAAATTTATTGTTATGTGCATTTATTTTTTGCATTTGATATGTAATGATTCGGCTATTTTTTCTCCCTTTTGATAGTTCCAGAAAGCAACACCTGGCTCTATAGAAAATCTTTTTTCATATATTTATTTCTGGATGTGTGTTGTATTACAATAGTAATATTGACCTCTGAGGAAAGCCCCAAGGGGCTGAAACGCATGCGGTCTACTGGTCATAAGATATACCCATCAATTGTATACGTAAAACTATCAGCTCTGTGTGTCAGAAGTTTTTAAGAGTCTGATATTTGGACCATTTCTTTTAACCTATTTTATCTTACATTAATGTGTACACCATCATAAATATTTGTATTTTTTTTATTAACTTGTTTCGTTAGCTTGACCCTCTTAGCTCACAGCCATATCTTGGCTTGAGTCCCCCACCCCCTTTTCTCGTTTTTTGTCCATCTTGAAAGCGCTTGGGTCCTGTTGGGTCACCAGCAGGACCAGCCAGTGTCAGCCCCTTTCCTCCGCCTGTTTTTCCCCATCCCCAGGAGAAGGAGCCGTGGGGAGAGACCATGGCTCAAAGGCGGGGCATCGGCCTGGCATGCAGAAGCCCCCCCCCCCCCCCGCAGCACCTCCAGTGGAAAGGAAGGCACAGCATGTGATGTGAGAGACCTCTGTCTGCCAGAGACCCTGGAGAGCGGCTGCCCCTCTGGGTAGGCAACACTGTCCTTGATGGACCCCACTTCCTGGCAGTGGTCTGGTTCCGTATAAGGCAGCCTCCTGCATTCAGGAGCAGAAAGAGCCCCATCCTCTTGGGGTCTCCACAAGACAGGGACCCCCGACTCTCCTCCGGTACGTTTCCTCTCTGGGGAGAAGGCACGATGAGGGGATAGGGTGGGTCCACAGTTCATCATGGCAAGATGTTCCCACTGGTTCTTGTTCACTCTCAGCCAGCCAAAATCTGGTTGGGAATGAACAAGAACCCGGGGGGGGGGGGGAGACATCTCACCATGAGCTGTGCACTCTCCCCACCCCACAGCACAGCAGCTGTGGTGACGCTCATGAGGTGTGCTCTCCTTGTCATGCAGAGATGCTCAGCAGCAGCCCCGTGGTTGAGAGTGCCACTGAAAGGGGCGGGGGGGGGAGGAGCCTCACTAGCAGTGAGCAGAGAAGCACTACAGATTCCACACAGCACTTGAGCTGTGACACTCCCCACCCCAAGTATTCTGCAGGTGACTGTGATTGGTGGGCTGAACGACATGCGTGGCCTCAGAACCCAGAGCAGCAATTGGGCAGGAGGATCTTCAGGGGAGGCAGAGAGAGGTGCCTGTGCCTTTTAAAAGTCTCTTGTGCCTGCATAATGCTCCCTTCACCCCACTCTCCATTTTAATTGGTAGTAAAAGAGACATTTTACTTTATGGGTCTTCAGTTTACAAACATAACACGATGCCAGAGGATGTTAGAAATGTGCTCAGCTTCAACCTCCAAGCAGATGTTTGGGGCAAGAAAATCCCATCCCTGAGTCCCACGGCTTCAGAAGAAAATGAGCCATGACACAAGTGGCATGTGCTGTTCCCTGGGGAGCTGTGCATTCACTTTGGTCAAAACTGTGCGCAGCCAGGAGCTGAATATGGCCCCAGGTGGTCATCTCGACCCCATGTCAGCCACTACCTCTCCAGGGAGAGGCTGCTGCTTCGACTGTGTCTCTGGCCAAACAGCAGCCAGGTGCTCCAGCCGGCCCCTTGAGGCTGACCCATGACATCAAACTGACCCTTGGATACTGAACATTGTTTGCAGATTACACACATTTCCTTGGCTGGGGTGTTTTGGCCTCTAGCTCAGGCTGAGGCTGGGTTTGGAAGTCACAAATTGAGAGGTGAGGCAGGACGTGCCCGCCCTTGCCTGCAGGCCCCGTTCCACCCTGCCCTCCTAGGGGGTTCCCCCAACTCTCTGGAGGCACGTTTCCTTTTACTCTCCAGTAGCTGCTGCTGCCACCATCTGCTCAATATAGGGACTCCCCACTGAGGGGATCAGGACCCTCAACTCCCCTTCTGCCTCCTTGTCTCCCGCTAGTTCAGTGCCTGGCTACTCCGGGGGACAGTCTACTGCTCTGTGTGTTCCTGGGGGAGCAGCCAGTTGCTAACTGCTTGCCTTTCCCCCCTCTTAGGGCTCCCTTTGAAACAGCATTTTTGAGATGGTGAAGGTCTATGTGGTACAGAGAACTCATTGTATCAACAGTTTTAAAATATTTATTTAAAAGGCAATGTTTACAAGGATACCTTCAGCACAATGCCAAATTGAGCAAGGGAAAACAAAAGAAATGAGTAAGAAACATAGATCCTCTATCCCTCTCAGCTATGCGTACCCTCCCTGATGGTAAAATATGGGTAGGCTTGCCAATCTCCAGGTGGTGCCTGGAGACCTCCCGCTATTGCAACTGACCTCCAGGCAACAGAAATCTCTTCACCTGGAGAAAATGGCCACTTGGGAAGTTGGCCTCTGTGGCATTATGCCCCAAACTCCACCCTTCTGGGGCTCCACCCCCAAAATCACCAGGTATTTCCCAACCTGGAGTTGGCAACCCTAAATATGGGGCAGCTCTTTATCTTCGGTGTCCTAGTTCTCTAAAGATTGGCCACTACCTGAAGGCTTGCTCCCAGCTCTTTAGGCTAGCCACAAGGTCCAAAATAGCTGTCCGCTCTCCATCTCGGATAAAAGGTCTGTTCTGCTCAGCCTCCTAAAGGAAAAGAGAGCCCAACTTCCCCTTGCAAGGTAGTTATATTAGCTCCCTGTCTCTGCCGCCCCCCTGACCAGGTCACGCCTGGTCGAAGAAGCATTTCCTCCAGCCCATTTCTGGAGACTGTATCTGGGGCTGGTCTGGCTTGAAGCCCTCCAGACTCTGTTTGCTGCGGGGGGGGGGGGGGGGAAGGAGGGGGAAGGCTTATAATCCCTCCCAAAGTTGTCTTTCCTGCTGGAGTCATTAGCATTCCTAAGAAGGTGAGGTGGAGTGCTGGTGAAAACACTGTTAGAGAAAAATAGTTAAAAATACTTAAATATTCAGAGGTTTCAATGGATCTTTGCTTCACTGGAGATGAGACATTTCCTTTAGTTTTAAAATACTTTTTTTCTAAAGGATAGGGATCACATGAGACCTACAAAATAAGAACGTAACTAGAGAGCTACATTTCAACATCTTACTAGTTACAAAGCATGGAGAGAACAGAATGGAGAATCTCCTCCTTCTTGACCTCTAAAAGGAAATCACTTGAACAAAGTAACCAATCATTATATACATACTCCTTTAGATTCCTGGGTTTTTCTCACATTGGCTGCCTGCCAGGTTTCCCTTCCAGGTCAGTCTAAACAATAGCACTGAAGGTAAGCAAGTTAACCCTATAATGACTGGAATGTTCAGATCTTGCTAACACACACATTTCCAACAAACATAACATAGGAACATAAGAGAAGCCAATGTCAGGTCAGACCAATGGCCCATCCAGTCCAACACTCTGTCACACAGTGACCAAAAACACCAGGTGCCCTCAGGAGGTCCAGCAGTAGGGCCAGGACCAATGTTCCCTCTAAGCTGTGGAGTCTTGTAAACAAAAATTCTACTTTGTGAACTACTGGCCTTAAAGTTGTTAGTGAGTGATTTGGCTGCTGTATAAATTAGCTTGCCTTGGAGCCATCCTTTCTGAGCAAAAACAAAAATGTGTGAGCTGGAGGCTAAAAAACTGCAAGCTAGCTCACACAAACTCAGCTTAGAGGGAACACTGGCCAGGACAGTAGAAGCTCTCCCACTGTTGCCCCCCACCTCCAAGCACCAAGAATACAGAGCATCACTTGCCCTAGACCGAGAGTTCCTATCTATATCTTGTGGCTAATAGCCACTGTTAGACCTCTGTTCCAGATGTTTATCCAGGGGTCATTTCGTAGAAAAAGAGGAGCAGGAGCTAGTTAGCATAACTCATTAGCATATGCCACGCCCCCTGACATCACTTGCCAAATGTCAGTTTCAGCCCCATTATGCCCTCTGGGCCATTGAAGTCAATGGCAAAAACTCATAGGATATATGAGGGGCTGGAGGAAAGGGGGTTTGAGGGAGAAACTCCAAACTTGCAGGGTAGCTGCTGGGGCCTCTCCCCCAAATATCCACCTAGTTTCAAGAAGGTTGGACCACGGGGTCCAATTCTACAGGCCCCCAAACAGGCTGCCCCATCCCATCCATTGTTCTCTATGGTGGGAAAAACGTTACAGAGGTGCCTAAGTGGCTAATAAGCCAGAGCACTACTTAACAGGGCTTCTGGCCACGAGCATTTTGGGCTGGCAACTTCGTTGGCAGGACCATAAACTCTGCGCGTACCTTGGATCAGATCCTGTTTGACTTTCTGACATTCGACCTGGTTTGCTTCTTGGACTTCTGACCTCTGTTTCTTGATTCTGGACCCCGGCTTTCGACCCTCAGCGTTTCCTTGACAACGGCTTCGGATCTGCATTTCACTGACTTCGGCTTGATTTATGGACTATGACCTCTGGTACGTTTTGACCACGGCTGTGCTTGGGGATTGGGACTTGTTTCGACACTCCTCTGATTGCTCTATCAGCCGTACCCTGGGCTTGCTTTACGACCTGTCTTTTCAGCCTGACTCCCGGGCTCTGCCGTGACATTATCCTTGGATTACATGGGAGGCTACAAGGTCATTCCCTTTGATGCTCACAAGGCAGTGAAGAAAAAATGAATGAAGTCAGAAATAGCACCTCGCCTCTGTCCGTAGTATTCCGGTGGGAGATGCCAGAAGGCAGCCCTCCGCCTGGGAACTGGACATGCCTGAAGGGCAATAGAGCTGGACTGGAAGGAGCTTCTGGGTGGCCAGGGGTGGCCAGCTGAGGCTCTCGGTCACCTGCCTGAAGCGTCTCCCAGGGACGCGCCCTGAAAGCCTGCCTCCCCCCTCGTGGCAAATTGCTCTCCAGCACAGAGGGTGAGGGTTGTGGGATCCCAGAGCATTCAGGGTGTGGGTCTGCAGCCAGCTCTGTTGCCCATCATCACTGGGGCCTGGTTCTTGTACTGTTTTGTGTCACTTGGTGGGACAGGGACCCTTACATCTGGTGTGGTGCACACGGATTCCTTTTGTAAGCTTCCTCGTGGTGAGAGAAGAAGAGGAGGAGGAGGAGATTGGATTTATAACCCGCCCTTCACTACCTGAAGGAGTCTCAGATCGGCTTACAATCTCCTTTCCCTTCCCCTCCCCACAACAGACACCCTGTGAGGCAGGCAGGGCTGAGAGAGCTCTGACAGAAACTGCTCTTTCTCAAGAACAGCTGTGCCAGAACTACAGCTTGCCCAAGGTCATCCAGCAGGTGCAAGTGGAGGAGTGGGGAATCAAACCTGGTTCTCCCAGATTAGAGTCTGCGCACTTAACCACTACACCAAACTGGCTCCCTGCTCCTCCTCATGCATGGGCAGCATCCCTTTTCCACTCTTTGAGGAGGAGGGCTGAGTGTTATTCCCCCTCCCATTCCATCCTGCCCACCCCCTTGGGAGGAAAGCTAGGCTCCGGGTGACTTGCCCAAGGCCACCCAGGAAACCTTCACGGCCGAGTGGGGAGCTGGCCCTGGATCTCCCCGTCTTAGTCCAGCACAACACTAACTCAGGATACAAAGCTGGCCTGTAGCCGGCCCAATGAAATGAAATCTTTGCAAACTGGCATTGGCTTGGATGTGGCATGGGCCAAAGCACATCACTTTAGATGCCTGGCTCATTCAGATACCAGAAGGTAAGGTGGTGGCAATACAAGAACTCGTGGGCACTCAATGAAATTGCTGAGCAGTCGGATTAGAACAGATAAAAGGAAGTACTTCTTCATCCAAAGAGTGATTAATACATGGAATTCACTGCCACAGGAGGTGGCAGCAGCTACAAGCATGGACGGCTTCAAGAGGGAATTGGATAAACTATAGCCAGCATGCAGCCCACAAGCCCCCTCTCTTCATGCAAGGATGGGGGTGGAGGCCGTTTACTCTCCAGCTGACAGGCAGAGCTGGAGGGAGTCTCTCTGCCCAGGGCCAGCCAGCTCTCTCTCTCTCTGGGGAATGAAGTGCTGAGCGCCACACGACATTCACTTCAGACCTGCTTCAAAATCCATTTGCCAGAACCAGCATCATCGCCCCCCCACGCACAAAAAAAGACCCCCACACATGCTTGTCTCCATTTCAGAGACTTATTGTGGGCTTAGCTGAATCCTGATTCTAACCAGTAGGAAGCTCATCTGGAGGAGGCTGCCGCCCTTGTGCCCCGAGAAGAGGCAGCTCACGGAGCCAAATGCCCGCAGCTCAGCCAAATGGGTTTAAATTGGAGGGGAGCAGCCGCTGCCCTTCGCCGCCAGCTCATGGAGCCCTCGCCTGGCAGCACTCGGGCTTAATCCCAGCACCACGGTGGGTCTGGGGGGGGGGGTGTTTCCCTCCCCCTCCCTCCCTTCGCTGGCTGGCTTCTGCCTGCAAGGCCCACACTGACCTCCTGTACTAGGCGGCAGAACGCCAAGGCTTCTCAAAGGAGGGAAGGGAAGTAGGGTTGCCAGCCTCCAGGTGGGGCCTGGGGATCTCCCGCTTTTACAACTGATCCCCAGCTGACAGAGACCAGCTCCCCTGGAGAAAATGGCTGCTTTGGAGGGTGGACTCTATGGCATTGTACCATGTGGAGGCCCCTTCCCTCCCCAAACCCCACCCTCTCCTGGCTCCACCCCCAAAGTCCCCAGGTATTTCCCAAACTGGACTTGGCAACCCTAAAGGGAAGGGAAGGAGAGCCAGTAAGCAGCAAGGCTGGGAACCTGGGCCAGGCAGAAGAAGCGAAAAAGGAGCACAGCAGAGTTCTTCCTGCATGCCTTTACAATGGAAACAACTAACAAGTCTCTCTGGCAGCTAACAGCAGCACTGCTGCAATTTTAACTTGCTTTTTAAAAAATTAATCTGTTTACATATGTTTAGGCTTTGTAAGGTGCCTGGGGCATTGTGGAAAGACAGGAGATGAATATTTCAAATAAATCAATCAATGAATAAGCCAAATGCCGCGTTCCCTTGCAGGCTCTGACCAAGTGGTGGGGGAGGGATTGGGGGGGACTAGCTCTGCCCTAGGGCCCCTGAACAGGAAGACCAGACCTCTCTTGGAGCTGTGTTAACAACGTCCATGGGAGAGAGAGGGGCATTTTTGTGAGGCAGGTGAGCCCTCTGGCTACTGTGTTTTTTTGTTGCCCCTCCATCTTCCCATTCGGCTGCGCAACTGACTCCGGCTACAAACTTGGTCAAAGAACAGATGGACCCTTTTGGCTGCTGAGGCCAGATGGTGTCCGGGAGCCCAGGAGAAGTGGACTGCCCCGTGAGATGAGGCTCCCCGGCGTGCCCTGAGAAGCAAGGCTGCAGTGGGTGGTGAGTTCTCCTCTGGGTGTTATGCCAGCAGCACAGGTCTCTTGCCCCACCGCTCGCCTCTCCTGATCATGAGCCGATCTGCTGGACTGGCCAGCAACTGCCTCCCTGCTAGCCCTGCTGGTGCCGCGGTTATCATCCCGGTGCCAGGGCCATGAGCCGGGTCTCTCTTCCATGTGGCCTGGGGCAGCGGTGGCTGATTTGGGCAGTGTGGCAGATGTGGCCCTTTCTGAAGCTGTCCACAGACCACCCTGTGGAGACCAGAAGAGGCCCAGGTGGCAGCTCTTCACCCCTGAGAAGACGTAGCTGCTGCTGCTGCAGCCCCCAACTGTACTAGTGCTGCTCACTTGCGGGGGGGGGGGGAGGAGGAGAATCCTCTGAAAACTAAAAGACATCCATTTACCAAAACTGAGTGGTGCCCACAAAGGAATAATTTACTGAGCTCAAGCCAGAGGAAACCCAGGCCCAGACACCCAGAAACTTCACAATCAGCAGGAAAACCAGCCTCTAGCACCAGGACTGTGGCGGTGGCTGCAGCCATTCATACAAGGAGGCCTGGCCACTCCATGGAGGCCTTGGGCACTTGTGCAATGGATTTTGAGAAGGTTTAGAAAAGATGCTCTAAGAATCAGGCTACAGACATGGGTCCCATTACTAAGAGAGAGTGTTGCGGCTTTGAGAAAGAATTGCCGAAACATGATGTTAATCTGGAGGCATGTTGCTGGATTCTCGGAGAGAGAGTAGCTGCTCTCTGCTTGAATGTTGATAAACCAATACTGACTGTGGTGTGTCCTGAGCAATGCTCCCTCTAAGCTGTGGGGTCTTGTGAGCTACTGGGGTTAAAGCTGTGAGCAAGCAATTTGGCTGCTGTATCAATTAGTTTGCTCTGGAGTCATCCTTCCTGAGCTAGGACAAAATGTGCGAGCCGGAGGCTAAAAAACTGAGCTAGCTCACACTAACTCAGCTTAGAGGGAACACTGGCCCTGAGTGCTTGTGCACTTCTAGATTGTTATGTAACAACTGAGGCTTTTGTGGCTGCAAGCCCTGGTTCCATACCATTGTTATTTAGTGAAATCCATGTACTAGAATATTAGAGCCAGTTTGGGGTAGTGGTTAAGTGTGCGGACTCTAATCTGAGAGAACCGGGTTTGATTCCCCACTCCTCCATTTGCACCTGGCTGGATGACCTTGGGCAAGCCATAGCTCTGTACCAGCTGTTCTCTCAAGGACAGCTTGGGAAAGAGCTCTTTCAGCCCCACCTACCTCACAGGGTGTCTGTTGTGGGGAGGGGAAGGGAAAAGGAGTTTGTAAGCCGCTCTGAGACTCCCAAGTGAGTGAAGGGCGGGGTATAAATCCAATCTCATCTCATCATCATCATTAGTTGTTACATTAGAAAATAATTTGTATATGCTGAACATACTGCTAAAAGAATTTACATGTATCTGACAACATGCAATATAAGATAGAAATTACCATAAAACAATGTTTAAGATTATTTCATGATATTTTGTGACAGCTTTATTAATTATCAATTGCTTGGCTGTTGTTCCCTGACTAGACTTCTGGCTATTCAGAATCAGGAGGCAACATTCAGGGGGACTTCCAGAGGGGTCCTGGTCCTGGCAAGTTGAAGACCACTCCTTTATGGGGCAGGGAGTTCCTCCCAGCCCTTCCGCATCAGGTGGGCCAGGCAGAAGAATCTGTCACCTGACGGATGGACAGGCAGGAGTTGCTCTCTGCTGCTGGCAAGCAGGGGGATGGGGGGGGGCACCAAGCAACCTGTGAAAGGCGGTCCAGTGCTGTGGCTGCCTCCAGATGATAGATGGGGCTCAAAGATGTCGCAATATCAGGACACCCGACAAGTAGCACACAGCAAAACATCTCTCCTGGTGTGTTTTGCACTCATGAAATGATGTGCAAATCTCCTCCAAGGAGGCTGTCCATTCAAATGTCACGCAGCCCTCCCTCATAAATATCCGTGTTCTGCTTCACAATATGTCCTTAAGCTGCATCCAGGCTTCTTGGGCTTTTCCCACCTTGTTCCTCTCTTGCCCAGAATCTGTGATGGGAAGAAGGGACTGGATGATGTGAGTGGTTTCTGGCACACATTTTGAGTGACACACATGCTCCTTTCATGTGGATTTCACCATGGAGATACGGAGTGTGTCTCATGCCGATCAGCGGCATGCCCTGGATCGTGGAAGAGCCACACAAAAGCAGCAGACCACAGGCTCATCAAGGGAAGTGTTCGTAATCTAGTTGTACTCTGTCATTTTCCCAGCACTTGACCCTTTTCGATGAAGCTGATTTCACCCGTAGGAAATGAACAGGAGCTTAGTACCTGGCCGCCTCCCTTCAGTGGAGAGAGAGAAAAGAGCTTTTGATTAAGCCAGAGTTTGCCTCTGACATGGAAGGTCAGCACGATGGGAAACCCTAATCCCCCCCCCCCACACACACACACATATGGAGATGTTGCTTTCTTTTCACCATGAAGAAAGGCCTCCCTTGTTTCTGACTGGTGAGATGCTCACTGCAGGGGCCCCCTGCGCGTGTCCCCACCACGGTTCTTGGCTGAAAAGGGGGCAAGGGCAGAATGTGCGAGGGCGGCTGTTCAGACCAGGGCAGCACGGAGAGTCTGGGCCTCCCTCAGGCCCTCACCATGACACACAGTGTCCTCCTGCGATACTAGGGGCTGCGCTGGTGGTCACCTGTGGAACACTATAGGAATGGATCTGACTGCTCAGCAGAAGCAGTGACTCTCAGCCACGCTTGCTGGCTATCAGACCTCCACGTTCGGAGGCCAGATTCTGACTTCTCTGCAAGAGCTCACTGCTGGGGGTGGCCAGGGGGACAGAAAGCTTCACCACCGTCTCCACCGCAATGAGGAGATAGAAGCAGGAAGATAAGGCAGTCCTTCCAAAAACCCTGGAGCCAGGACTGAGGGTGCAGAGCTTAACACCGCTGAAGGCGCCAGGCCCAGTGTGGCAGGTGGAGCCATTCCAAAAACAGGGTTTCACCTGGGCTGGGCTGGGCTGGGGTATGTGTGTGTGATCACAAGCCGGGGGGGGGGGGGGGGCTGCAGAGTGCCCAGACTGTGGGTGCAGGAAGTGCTGTCAAGTCAGAGCCGAAGTGTTGGGGGCTCTCAAGGCAAGAGAGGGACAGGGGTGGGTTGTGGCTGCCTGCCTCTGCACAGCCCCCCCCCCCCCGGGGAGTGTCCTGGTGGGCTCTGATCCAGCCAGGGCCGACCCTGCTGAGCATCTGAGATCTCACCTGGGGCATCCCGGTCACCCCTGGCCACAAAACAAAACCAGGGGGCTCCCTGCTGCCGTGGGGAACAAAGGGGACTCTGTGGGCGGCCCTGAGAGGCTCCACGTCTTGGCCCTGAGTGGGCCCCGGGGTGGACTTTCTGCCTGCCATGGGAAGTGGGCTCAGCTGGACTGGCCACAAGTGGAGCCACCAGGAGTCTGGTCTCTCTCGCCAGGGCCCCACTGTCTGTCGTGGGCATGCAGGCATTTGCTCCACTCCGAAGGCAAGCTGGGCTGTTGGTTCTTTTAAAGTATAGCGTCATGCTCTTCTCGAGCAGTGCCAGACACACATCAGAACACTCCAAAAGGTGAGCGGAGATCACAGTGGACAGTGGGTAGGGGGGATGTGTTCCTCATCGGGTGTGAAAGGGAAGCCTCAGAGAACAGGGGTGACAATCCAGATGACGACCTGGTGTGGGGTGGGATCTGTGTTGCAGCAAGTGAGGACTGAGCTACACAAGACCACCCCTCCTTGCAAGGAGTCAGCAGGAGATCAGCTCAGATGAGGGTCTTCCTCCTCTAAATGCCCTCTGGAATAAAACCATTTCAATATCTTGCCAGAAGGCCAAGGGCAGATGAGTTCCCAGCCTTACAGACTCCTAAAATGGGAAGAGGCCCTCAAGGGGCCACACCCACACCCGCCGCTGCCCCTGGCAGGAAATCCAAAACTGCAGCATTCACACACACACCTGAAAGCCTCCAGCAAGGGAGAGAACACCCATCCGAGGAAATCTGTTCTGTTGCTAAACAGCTCTGCTGGCTGGGATGTTTCTCCTGACATTACAGTGATGGCTTTGGAGTCCCCCCCCCCCCCCCCGATTCCTGCCTGATGACTCCTGCCCTTTTGGCAATCCGGCTTCCTGATGCTCTGCCTTGTGCTGGCCCCAGACGCAGGCGGTGGCTTCCCCTCTTGCAGAAAAGCCGTCCAGATTCTGGACCAGTACACCCTCCCCCCTTGCTTCTGGAGATGCAGAGGGATACTCTGGCCTCCTCTCCCACTGGACATAGCTGAGCTGGCGTCATTTATTTATTTATGTCTCAAACTTGTATTCTGCCCTCCCCACAGGCGGGCTCAGGGTGGGTCATACGGCCCTCCGGCCTCACAATATAAACGCAGCAGTAAACAGATTACAACAGTTTGAAAACAAATTGCACGAATTGTTTGGGCGCAGTGTCTCCAGAGCTGGTGCTGCTGGTGTTGTCTCTGGGCCCTGTCTGATGATCTGGGCAGCACAGAGGAGGCCAACTTCCTCACGGGACACTCCGTCTTACAGGCCCTGCAAAACAGCCCCGGTCTCACCTGGGAGCAAGTTCCACCAGGCCGGGGCGGGGGCAGAAAGCAGATGTCCCTCAGGCTGGGGACAGCCAGCAGCCCTCTGGGGCACATATGGGGAGATGTGGTCCCTCAGGTCAGTCCCAGGCCAGTACCAATACCTTGAAGTACTCGTTTGGCAGCCGGCTTAGTTCCTTGCAGAGAGGAAGAGGGAGTTCCTAACCAGCAGCCCCTCAGGTTTCCCCTTCAGTTCTGGCCCCAGGAGACCAGGAGGAGGGCTGCACTCACAGCTTTTGACTCCACTGCTGATAAAGTTCTTCTCTGGGCCCAGGAAGCAACGAGAGCCCTGGTCTATGCCACAGTATGTCTGTATGAGGGGTCTGGGGTCCAAGACCGGTCTTTCACACCGATCCGACTTGTCTGCCGGAGCATCTCACCTGCCATCCCCGTGGCTCTTGTGTTCTCCCCCTGCATGTGGAATTGGAAGAGCCACCCCTGTTGCTCCCCATATTCTGCATCTGCATGCAGTGGAAGGAGACGAGATGGTGTGTGACATGTTCAGACTGATAAACCAGGCCGGCATGAGAGGCAGGCAAAGTGGGAAAGATGGCACGCACTTGCGCTCTCGTTTTGATCTGAGATCTGTCAAGTGGCATCTCTCTTTATTGCAGAGTGACCTTCCATTCATCTCCGTGCAGTCTCAGAGTGGGCTGGGGGGGAGGAAGAGGAGGCGGCACTGGGTGGGGGAGGGAAGCCTTGCTGTGCAGGGAAGCAGCAGGGCCAGACCTGGGAGCCTGAGGCATCGCACCACAGGAAGAAGACGCCCAGGGCCACTTCGCTGCTGAAAAGGCCCACCGAGGAAAGCGCAGGGTGCATGTGTGTGTGTATGTGATCCATTCCCAGGGCCCAGCCCAGTAGGTGCCCATATAGTATAGGGGAAAACCACAAAGCGGCACCTGGAAGACCAACCGGTTTACTGTGGCCTGAACTTTGGGGGGTTGGAACATACTTCTCAGCATCCCTCGGCCTTCTTTAAGCTCTTTGGCTGTAGCAGACTGGCACACACACACACACAGAATTAGCCTGGCATCAACTGCCAAGAAAGCAGCTGCAGGGGGTGCGTACAGCTCTAAGCAGCCACCCAGGCAAGCTGTGCAGCAGGGGTTCTCCTGGGTTGCCCTCTGGGGCTTCCTTCCACCCAGGCAGGGCAGTGGGGGGGGGGAGTGGTCAGCAAGCTCAGCGGCAAGAGCAGTGCGAGAGTGCTGGGACAGACACAGCTTGGAAAGCATCAGGTGCCCCGGGCTTTGATGGAGGCCCTGCACACTGCAGCAGGCACAGGGACCTCCCACGCCACCTCCACCATCTCTCCAGGAGCACCCAGGGCTGGCCCAAATCACTAGCAGTGCTGCTAGAAGTGAGGGATGCCCCCAGCCTGGGGGACACCCCTTGAAAAGGAGAAGCTAAAGGTTTTCACGCCCACATATGTAGACAATGGGGGCCCCCACAAATGGGACTAAGTGGCCCCCGAAGCCTCTCGAGTGCTGCTGCTCAAGCAACTGGGGGTGGGGGAGGAAGGAACCCACCTGCCGAATAGTGTCC
Organism: Lepidodactylus listeri; assembly: GCA_029233225.1. Lineage (NCBI taxonomy): Eukaryota > Metazoa > Chordata > Lepidosauria > Squamata > Gekkonidae > Lepidodactylus > Lepidodactylus listeri. Next base: position 44,018,445 of record JARCFY010000020.1, read on the forward strand.
AGGGACTGGCTCTGCTTCACCAGTCTGGGAAGAGAGGGGGGGAGAGTAGGGGGAGGGAAGAGCTCTGGCCCTCTGTGGCCAACTGTGTGTGTGGGGGGGCTCCCAGCTGCTGCTCTCTGAGGGGCTTAGGCGGTAGAGGAAGCATCAGCTGCTGGGGATGACCTGCATCCGGACCCTTCCCCTCTCCCCCCCAAACACACAGGTCTCTGCTGAGTTCATGTGGCCCGTGAGAAGGATGACACCAGCCGTGGTCCACAGAAGAAGAAGAGATTGAATTTGTACCCCGCCCATCACTACCTGAAGGAGTCTCATAGCAGCTGACAATCTCCTTTTCCTTCCCCTCCCCACAACAGACACCCTGTGAGGTAGGTGGGGCTGAGAGAGCTCTGACAGAAACGGCTCTTTTTCAAGGACAGCTGTGCCAGCACTATGGCTTGCCCAAGGGCACACCAGTACGTGCAAGTGATGGAGTGGGGAATCAAACCCGGTTCTCCCAGATTAGAGTCCACACGCTTAACCACTAAACCAAACAGCACAACAGAGCAGCCGTCCAGCTCCTCCTCAGGCAGAGTGAGAGACATTTTTCAGCACACCTCAGACTAATATGTGGCTTTACCGCCACCAGCTTATATTCCAAAGCGTCAAGACAGGAGCGACAATGGAATGTTCACACCAGAAAAGTGGAAAGCAGGTCTGATTTACATGGGGGGTGAAGGCGGCAGATTTACGGAAGACGGCGCAAGAAAGGGGGGGATGACACGGGGAAGATGAAAAACAGGCAGTGAAGTCTGACAGGGGAGCCATGCAGTGGCTGCAGGCCATGAGGCCTCCTGGGACGGGGCCTGTGCTGACTTGGAAGACCCACCAGGGCAGAGTCCAGCTGTCCCTGGATGCCGAGCCCCCTTCCCGCCCTCTTTCTCCCCACAACTTCCCGAAACTCCCAGCCTGCCACGTGCACAAGATTCCGGTGAAATGGCTGGAATGGTAACTCCACTGCAGGAAGGTATTGTCAACACTTACTTGGGATTGACCTTATAGAAAACCGTGGGGGTTGCTTCCCAGGACATGTGGCTTTGGGTCAGGCTACCAGGTGTGCTGGCAAGCTTTTGTGGCTATGCCAGACTGAACACATTTCACTTCCCCATAAGCATCAAAACAGCACCCACATTTAGGGGAGTCTCAATCTTATTTATTTACCTACCTTTTAAAACTGCCCTCCCCTATAAAATAGGGCTCAGGGTGGTGTACATCAAAGAGAATCATTTACAAAATTCACAGTTAATAAAATTCATAAATTACATTTACCGTTTACAGCTTGTAAGCGAAGTATAACTTTGGCTGGGTTGGTCACAAAAGGTGGGGCAGCATCAAGGTTAGGAAAGGGACTGAGGCCCCCCTCGGAGCATTTTGGACAACAGGGGTCTTCGAAGGGCTCAGCAGCGGGACCTTCCGGCTCAGGCCCACAGGCTCCTCTTCTCTGCCTCCTCCACTGGCCTGGCACCACCACTGACATCCTGGGCTTGGAAGCTGCCCAGCAGTGGGTCCTCTTTGGGGGATCCAAGAATGGCTTCAATGCTGTGGAGCCTTGATGGGTTCCCCCCGGGGCTCCTGACCTGGAGTTCGGTGAGGAAGAAGCTGCCCTCGGTCATGTTCAGGAGGGAGTTCCGCTGCGGGTGCATGGAGGAGGCCTGGCCAGGGGTCGAGGGAGCAGGGGCCTCCAACCTCCCTTTCCAGGCTCTCCCCTATGACAGTGCACCCCTGGAAGCCCCAGTGCTTCTTGGCTGCAGGGAAGGATCTGGCAGCTCCCTCTCCAGACTGCGTGACAGACACCACAAAGCCTTCTAGATGCCGCTTGGAATGGCTCAATGACTCAGTGGTCCATGGAACTCCTCCTTCTGGCCTCTGGCTCCCTATTTCTCTTTTGTCCCCCTTTCTAAGCAGCTCTGGCCAAGGGCATAGACTTTCCAATTTCCCAGGGTGGGGGGCTGGGCCAGAGACATTACAGGCCATTGTCTCCAGGGGAGGCTCAGCATGTCCTGGAAAAGTTTGGGGGGGGGGCTCCAGCTCCCCAGCCCCCCCTGGAGTTGACGCTTATGGAGCCTCTGGCAGGTAGCCTCTTCTCTGGCAATCCATTCCCAACAGGCCCCCTCCCCTGCACCTCTGCATCCCATTGCCTCTTCTAGCTCTTCTGGGCAGAGTCCGTGGCTGTGTTCCCTCACATGACCAGAGCTGCTTTTAAAAGAGGACAAACTGACCCCAAACGCGTATTTCCAGTGCAGTGGCCAACACTTGAACAGGCCCTTCAGGACTCTGCTGCCCCTCACCTTCAAACTCCCCCTCCCCCAAGCTCTTTCTCTCTTCTTCATCTCATTCCCAGGAAGCTGTGGGAGTTCTGGGCCGGCATCTGGAATCAGCAGTGGGCTTGCTGCAGCCTGGCCCGCCTGAGGAACCCTGAGGGAGGTGATGGAATGGCAAGAGAGGAAGGAACTCTTTAAGATCCTTCTCAGTGGGCTGGGTTGGGGTTCCCTTTTCTGAAAGAGTTTGGAGGCTGGGAGAAAATCTGTTGGACCAACCAGACAATGGAACTCAGCTGTGGGGGGGGGGGGGGGGGGGAGAGGATGAGAGCTCTCCAAACTCATTCTGACAAATTAAACTGGGGAAATAAAATGCCCCAGTATGGCTGGAACAGCAGAAGCAATTCCCAGAAAGAAACCCCACACCTCTGAGGAGCTTTGGTGGCAACTCAGAAATGAAACCACACACTGGAATAGCAGCCGCTGCACTTCTGAAGAGAAGCCACAGGGTGCTAGGAGGCAGGGGTTGGCGGACTGGAGCGAAGGGCTACGGGGATCAGGGCCACACACCCCCAGTGGGGAGAGCTCTAAATGGGCACAGCTTTCTCCCTCAGGCCTCTGCAGGTTCTCCCTGAGGCCCAAAGTCACTGCTGGGTGGTCCACGGGGGCCAGAAGATGCCTCTCCACTCTGCAGCTGCCATGGCCTTGAGCCCACCTGAATTAGATCAGCGCAGACCATGCCAGAGATGGCCAGCAGCTCCCAGGAAGATGATTAAGAGTCAGTGAATGGGACACATGCTTGGGACGGTGGAGGGGGCTCTGGCTAAGTAGGTGTGTGTCTCTCTGGGTGGGTCTTCTTGCAGCAAACTCACAGCAGCTAAAAGGAACCGCTGGAAGAATTTCACATCTCCCCTATTAGCTGGCTGTCAAAGAGGGATCCTGCAGCTGCTGTGGAAAGGCTGGGACCAGTGTTCCCTCTAAGCTGAGTTAGTGTGAGCTAGCTCACAGTTTTTCAGCCTCCGGCTCACACATTTTTGTCTTCGCTCAGGAAGGATGGCTCCAGAGCAAACTAATTGATGCAGCAGCCAGATGGCTCACCCACAACTTTCAATGCCAGGAGCTCCCACAAAGTAGAATGTTTGCTTGCAAGAAGACTCCACAGGGTCTTAGAGGGAGCATTGGCTGGGACACAGCTTCGAGTCTACAAAGAAAGCTGGAGCATCTCAAAGATCCAGACACCCAGGCAAGACTACCCAGCAGGGAGAGCCCTCCCGGGGTGGAGGCCCTGCCTCATGCAGCAGCCCAGTTTCAGAAGGGAGGCAGGCGGCTCCTATGCAAAGCTCCTTGTGCTACCTCATCCGTGGAATGCCTTCCCTACACCTCCCCCCCCCCTTAAAAAAAGCCCAAGGTCTTTTTCACACCAGCTTCAGACTCCTTTATTTGCCCAAGTACCTTCAAGGTGTGTGTGTGTGTGGGGGGGTGTCTTTGGGATATTCCCGCCACACAAACACTTGCAGGAATTGTTTTTTTTTAACTATTATTTTAATGATTGGGGTGCTGGTTTTTAGATTGCTGCTTTAAAAACCACCTTGACTACTGCTTACAAATTAAACCATCAGCTGTGAAATAAGTTTCATTGCTCAACTGCTGTTTGGTACGGATTCTTAGACTCCCCCCCCCACCCCCGCCCCCCTGCTGTATCTTACTTTTGTTGGAAACTGCCTCAGGAATTTTTTAAAATTGAAAGCACTTCAGACACACACATAAGCAAATAAATAGTTGGCCTGGGTTTCTGCTTAGGGTTCCTGCTCTTCCCCAAGAGCCCCAGCGAAGAGTCAGGCAGATGGAGACTCTGTGCAGCAGAAGGGCGCACAGATCCCTCCGGAATCCCCAGGGGTGGAGTCGCCACCTGTTCATCTGGCAGAGAAGCTGAGTGCATTTTTTGCCTCTGTCTTCACTGAGGAAGATGGGAGGTGCTTGCCTACTCCAGAACCACCGATTTTGGGAGAAGTGTCAAAAGACCTGAGTTGGATCAAGGTGATTAAAAACTGCTTAATTAACAGGAAACAGGGAGTGAGTATAAATGGGCAGTTTTCACAGTGGAGGGTGAGCTCGGGACTGGGTCCAGTGCTTTTTAGCTTGTTCATTAATGGAGTCAGCACTGAAGCTGCTAACTTTGCAGATGACATTAAGCTCTTTAGAGCAGTGAGAACCAGGGAGGACTGTGAAGTGCTCCAGAAGGATCTGTTGAGGCTGAGTGAGTGGATGTCAACATGTTAGCCGAATTGCTTTAATTTACACTTAGCAATCAGCACAAATACACAGGATCTTAGCCAACTATACCAGGGTCCCACCCCTCCCGGGAGTTCTCAAGGAAAGAGGCATGTGAGGCAGATATCCAATTAAATGTTGTTTACTTAATAATGTGTCTCAAGCATACCAAAACCGTAATCACACACACAATCACACAGGCCTAAGAAATAAAGACAGAAAATAGCACGTTTGCATGAGTAGGTAATCGTTGGTGGGGAAGCAGTGCCTTACCTTAGATGAGTAGTCCAAATGATGGCAGAATTGGATGGGGAGAAAATAGAAAGGCTATAGGGACACGAGGCTTGAACCTGCGAGACCACGTGGTTCTCCTGGATCGTGATTCCAGAGAGAGAGGATTAAAGATGGAGGCAAGGGTTGGGTACAGCAAGCTGGACTGAAGGGGTAGTAAAGCTGACAGGGGACGACGGCTCAAGAGAGCGAGTGCCTCTGGGTTTGGTCTTTTATTAGGGGGTCTTGGGGCGGGCGGTGTAGACCACATCCCACTAACACACCTACTAGGTGGTCCGTCACTCTTGGACCTTTCCATAGGTTAAAGGTGGACAAAGGAAGGAGGGCCAGGGGATGGACCAAGTTGCAAAAACTATGATCTCACCAGGAAGTGGACACCTGGCCTGGGGTCCGATGACTCACCTGGCCACATCTATTGTTATTCAATGACTTGGCCGACTGGGTGATGGCCCGAAGATTAGTTGCTAAGCAACTGCGTTAGCATAACTATGCAGGTATGTTGGAGGGGGCAGGGGTTGACCAGCGTGTGCTGAAACAGAAAGAAACCTCATGGCTATGTCTCTGTCTCAGGTGAACTGTCTAGGGTGTCAGCCTCCTGGCATGGGCTGGAGCTGGCTCCTCATGAAGAAAGCACATGGCCCTTCCATTACAGGCAACCCAAAGTTCAGGCTTATGAATATCAAAATTCATAAGAGCACTAGCAGTGCCTTGCTGGCCAACAAACATGGCAAATGAGGTTCAGCATGGGCAAGTGCAAAGTGATGCACACTGGAGCCAAAAATCCTAACTATAAATACACAGTGAGGGGGTCAGAACTGGTGGAGACTGACCAAGAGGGAGATCCTGGCGTCATGGTAGACAACTCACTGAAGATGCTGACTCAGTGTGCAAAAGAAGGTCGGTCGAGAAGAAACAGAATCAGGGATTGTCAGCAACAGGACTGACCACTGGGTTTGTAATGAAAAGTGATCCAAATGAACTCCTTTGGCTCTCATTGCAGACATTGGAGCGGCCCTTGGGTGGCACATTGCCAGGATGTGGGGGCCTGTTGCCTGGGGAGAGCGGAGGGCCCACTTCTTGCCACCACCAGCTAATAGCAAAGAATGAGTCTCTGGAGGAGGGAGGGAGAGGTGGGTACTGGTGGGAGCTATAGGGATGCTGCTGCTGCTGGCTTGGCTTTACTCTCTGGGGACCAGAGAAGAGTTTGAAGATGCTGTGAGCCGCAGCACCTGCGCACTGGTGCACTCAGCCCCAGGGATTAAAGCTGGCCCGCTGTGTGTTGTTATGCTGCTTCTGAATTTCACTGTTGAAGGTCAGAGGAGCGGGGAGTCGTTTGAGGAATGAAAGCTGCTTCCACCCACTCAGTGGCCTTGAGGGAAGTGGGCTGCCTTCCTCGTATAAATAGACCAGGGACCGGGGAATTTTCCCTTTAACAAAGAGTCTATTTGCTAAGGCATCTTTCTGTTTTTCACATGTTGAAGGTGCTGAGGAGAGGGGAGGGTGGAGGAGGCAGAGGAAGTGGCTGCATTCTGATCAGGAGTTGCCAGCAAGGCGCTATGGCCTCATCACCACAGCAGAGAAATTATGTTTATCTGCACATCAGCCGGGGGGGGGGGGGAGAAGCAGCAGGAGCCAAAGCACTTAGGTGTACCCCAGCTTGGGTTGCAAGTCAGAGCAACTTCCAGGAAGGAGCCTTGACTGCTCAGATGAAGAGGGACTGGGCTGCAGAGAGGCACCAGGCAGCACTGGAAGGCCAAGCTTGGCTGCTGGAGCTGGCTGTTCCCAATGCTGCATGCATCCCTACTCACAAGCGCTGAAGCAGCACAGGAGTAAGGAGGCTTGTTGTCTTGCTTACTAAAGGAAGATTTGTGGATGTGCGCATGGGCGTGCACACAGCGTGGTCTCCAGAAGTCCTCCTGTCTGAAGGAGGAGAGTCCACACAGCCTCCAGTGGCCTGCAGAGTTCATGATGCTTACAGGAGCTTCCGGCAGGGATGTGCCAACAAGCACAAACTGCTGGCATGGGGGCTGCCCCCTGGGGCAAAACGTTGCTGTCCTCAAGCAACTCCTTGATGTGACCAGGGCACGGAGGAGGAAATGCATTTCTGAGTGACACAGTTATATGCTGGAACCTTCCACAAAGCCCCCAGGCAATGGAAGCAGAGATGCCTTGGATAGCCAGAATCAGCCTCCCTTCCCCCTCAGCTCCCCTGGAATTTTATAGCTGAACAAATGCCCTTCACTGCTCTCAGCTCCTGACCTCATGCTGAGGTGCCAAAGCTCCATTGCTTTGCAAGGAACATGATGTGACCGTGGCTGTTGGCTTTCTGTCACCTGGGACTTTGTGGCCCAGCACCTCTGTCCACTGGGAGAACAGAAGAGAAGCCAAATGTTAGATCAGGCCAATGGCCCACCCAGTCTCACACTCTGTTTGTCACATGGTGGCCAAAACCCAGGGGCCATCAGGAGGTCCACAAGTGGGGCCAGAACTCCAGAAGCCCTCCCCCTGTTCCCCTCAAGCACCAAGAATACAGAGCATCACTGCCCCAGACAGAGTGTTCCATCTATACCTTGTGGCTAATAACCACTAAGAACATAAGAGAAGCCACTGTCGGATCAGACCAATGGCCCATCCAGTCCAACACTCTGTTACACAGTGGCCAAAAACACCAGGTGCCCTCAGGAGGTCCAGCAGTGGGGCCAGGACACTAGAAGCCCTCCCACTGTTGCCCCTCCCTCAAGCACCAAGAATATAGAACATCACTTGCCCCAAACTGAGAGTTCCTATCTATACCTTGTGGCTAATAGCCACTGATGGACCTCTGCTCCAGATGTTTATCTAATTCCCTCTTGAAGACGTCCATGCTTGTAGCCGCCACAACTTCCTGTGGCAGTGAATTCCACATGTTAATCACTCTTTGGGTGAAGAAGGACTTCCTTTTATCTGTTCTAACCCAACTGCTCAGCAATTTCATGGAGTGCCCACAAGTTCTTGTATTGTGAGAAAGGGAGAAAGGTACTTCTTTCTCTGCCTGCTCTACCCCATGCATAATCTTATAAACCTTAATCATGTCACCCCTCAGCTGTCACTTCTCCGAGCTAAAGAGCCCCAAGCGCTTCAACCGTTCTTCATAGGGAAAGTGTTCCAACCCTTTTATCATTCTACTTGCCCTTTTCTGCACTTTTTCCAATGCTATAATATCTTTTTTGAGGTGTGGCAACCAGAACTGTACACAGTACTCCAAATGAGGTCGCACCATCGATTTATACAGGGGCATTATGATACTGGCTGATCTGTTTTCAATTCCCTTCCTAATAACCCCCAGCATAGCACTGGCCTTTTTCATTGCAGTTGCACACTATCTCGACATTTTCATTGAGTTATCTACTACGACTCCAAGATCTTTCTCTTGGTCAGTCTCCGCCAGTTCGGACCCCATCAACGTGTATTTATAGTTAAGATTTTTGGCCCCCCTGTGCATCACTTTGCACTTGGCCACACTGAACCCCATTTGCCACGTTGATGCCCACTCGCCCATCCTCGACAGATCTCTTCGGAGTGCCTCATAATCCTCCCTAGTTCTCACCACCCTGAACAACTTCATGTCATCTGCAAATTTAGCCACTTCACAGTTTACTCCCAACTCCAAATCATTAATAGACAAGTTAAAAAGCATTGGACCGAGTACTGATCCCTGCGGTACCCCACAGCTTACCTCCCTCCACTGAGAAAATTGCCCAATTATACTCTCTGTTTCCTTTTAATTAGCCAGTTTTTGATCCACAAAAGGACTTGTCCTTTTATCCCATGACTATTGAGCTTACTTAAGAGCCTTTGATGAGGAACTTTATCAAAAGCTTTCTGGAAGCCAAGGTAAACAACATCTATTGGGTCCCCCTTGTCCACATGTTTGTTTACTCCCTCAAAGAACACTAACAGGTTAGTGAGACAAGATCTTCCCTTACAGAACCCATGCTGAGTCTTCCTCAATAGATTTTGTTCATCAATAGGCCTACTAATTTTTTCCTTAATAACAATTTCCACCAACTTACCTGGTATCAACGTCAGACTGACTGGACTGTAATTTCCCGGATCTCCTCTGGAACCCTTTTTAAAGATAGGAGTGACATTTGCTACCTTCCAGTCCTCAGGAATGAGGCAGATTTTAAGGAAAGATTACATATTTTTGTCAGGAGATCCACAAGTTCATATTTGAGTTCTTCCAGAACTCTCGGATGTATGCCATCTGGGCCTGGTGATTTATTTGTTTTTAAGTTATCAGTCATAGGACCTCCTCTCTTGTCACCTCAATCTGACTCAGGTCTTTCAACGCCTCTCCCGAAATCAGTGGTTCTGGAGGGGGCAGGCACTTCTCATCTTTCACAGTGAAGACAGAGGCAAAACATGCATTTAGCTTCTCAGCCATTTCCCTATCATCCTTCATTACACCTTTTACCCCTTGGTCATCCAAGGGCCCCACTGCTTCCCTGGCTGGTTTCCTACTTCTAATGTATTTGAAGAAAGTTTTATTGTTGGTCTTTATGTTTTTTGCGATATGCTTTTTTCTATACCTATTTGTGCCTTTCCTAACCTGCCGTATATATTTTCTCTGAGCCTCTAGGACTGTAATTTTAAATAGTCTCCAAGCTTCCCCAATGGTTTTGACCCTTTCTACTTTCCCTTTCAGTTTTCTCCTCACATATCCCCTCATATCAGAGAAGTTATCCCTTTTAAAGTTAAAAGTGGTTGTGTCAATCTTTTTGGGCAACTCCCTATTTATACAAATGTTGAATAACATTATGGTCACTGTTCCAAAGCCGTGCAATCACTTTAACATCTTTCACCAGGTCTTGGGCATTACTTAGGACCAAATCCAGGATCGCCTCTCCCCTGGTCGGTTCTGTAACCATCTACTCCATAGCACAGTCATTGAGAGTGTCTAGAAACTCAATCTCTTTTTCCCGACCTGAACACATATTGACCCAATCAATGTGTGGGTAGTTAAAGTCCCCTATTACAACACAGTTATTTCGTCTAGCTGCTATCTTGAATGTATTCATCATTTTATAATCCTCCTCTATCTTTTAATTTGGTGGGCAATAACAAACTCCCAATGTTAAACTTCCTTTTGGGCCCACTAATTCAACCCACAGCATTTCCAGAAGCGAATCTAATTCTCCTACCCTCTCAATCTTACTGGACTGTATACCCTCTCTGACATACAGAGCCCCCCCACCTCCAACTTTCTGCCCCCTATCCTTCCGATATAATTTATAACCAGGAATCACCGTATCCCACTGATTTTCCTCATCCCACCAACTTTCTGAAATACCCACAATATCTATGTTTTCCCTCAACACCAAGCATTCCAACTCCCCAATTTTACCTCGGACACTTCTAGCATTAGTATATAAACATCTATAGTTTCCCATACATGTTAAGCCCACAACCTTCCTCTTGCTGTCTTGAGACTGTGCCAGGCAGTCCCTATCATTTGCCACAGTCTCAGAGAACAATTCTAATCCTTTTCCTTGTAGGAAAGTAACAGCTACCCCTTCATCTCTTTGAGATGAACCATCCCTTACCAGAGATTTTTCAGCTCCTGTCGGCTTTCCCCCAATATTCAGTTTAAAAACTGCTCTGCCACCTTTTTGATTTTAAGCGCCAGCAGCCTGGTTCCTTCCAGGGACAAGTGGAGACCGTCTCTCTTGTACAGCTCCCTCTTGTTCCAAAAAGCATCCCAGTGCCTAACAAACTCGAACCCTTCCCCCCTACACCATCTCCTCATCCAAGCATTGAGACTCCTGATCTGTGCCTGTCTCTCCAGCCCCGCGCGTGGAACAGGTAGCACTTCCGTGAAGGCTACCTTGGAGGTCCTGGCCTTCAGTCTCCTGCCTAGCAGCCTAAATTTTTTCTCCAGGACCTCGTGACTAGATTTCCCCACATCGTTAGTGCCAACATGTACCACGACAACTGGCTCCTCCCCAGCATTATCTACCAGCCTATTTAAAACACACGTAATGTCCGCTATCTTCACACCAGGCAGGCAAGTTACCATATGGTCAATACGTGGTTTCACCACCCAGCTGTCTACCTGCCTAAGAATCGAATCACCAACTACCAAAAGCTCCCCTCCCTCCCTGCCCAGGGATGTTTCCTTGGTACAAAAGGATACCCGTTCACCAGCTGTAGAAGAGGTCCCTTCTGAGGGCACATTCCCCTTATACACAGCACGGTGCCCTGTTCCCTCTCGACCCTCATGCTCCCTGACAGCAGTGGGGCTGCCAGATACAGAGTGGGACATATCTAACAAGTCCCCGAGAGTCTTCTCCACATGCCTAACTGACTGTCTCTGCTTCTCCAGGTCAGCCACCTTGGCCTCAAGGGAGCAAACTTGTTCCCTGAGAACCAGGAGCTCATTGCATCAGGGGGCACACACCCAAGACTTCTGCCCAGTGGGCAGATAATCATACATGTGACATACCATGCAAAACACTGGATAGCCCCCAACCCCCTGCTGGCATTCTGGCTTCATAACTGCTTTAAAAATAATTTAATTTAACCCCCCTTTTAAACCTTTTATATTCTCCTTGTAGAAGTCTACTTACTTTGCTGGGAACCCAAGGAGCCTCGGGCCCTGGTGTTCTGGCTCTTCCTTGGCTTCTCACAAGCCCCTAGGCTAAGAGTCCCTAGGCTGAGAGCCACAGGCCAAGAGCCCCACCCTTTGGTTCGTGCCCTTCAGCTCATGCCTCTGATCAGGTGGAGCCTTAAATACAAGCCTCCCCCAGCAGAGGGTGTGGCTAGCAGCTATTCAAATGCACCCAGGGACTCAATTTGCAGTTAAACAATGGCCCTTTCTCACCCTTATCTCAAGCAGCCAGCACTCTGCAACAACTCAAAACTCACACAGCCAGCACTCTGCAACAACTCAAAACTCACTCATACACTTCCACACACAGTGGAACCATGCAAAACACTGGATAGCCCCCAACCCCCTGCTGGCATTCTGGCTTCATAACAGTACCCTCAGCTAAACCACCTCAGCTGAAAGCAAATAAGAAAAAACACTCACCCCTCCTGCAGCTCTCTCCTGCTGCCTTCCAGAGCTCAGCTGAGTGCTACAGCAGAATTCTGCTGACTCAAAGACACAGCACTGCCTGGGAACCAGCCAGAGCTGGCTCAGGGCACACCAGACCCTGACTGCCACCTACAACTCTTCGAGGATGGACCCCTTTTCGTTTGCCCCCATTTAGGCCATCTAAGCAGGGTGCAGGATTTCACCATGTGGCTAGATCAGAAGTTACCCCAGGAGAGGGCTTCAGGTGGCATCGTGTGTGCTTTTGCCTCATGGCACCAGGCCTTCTCCCTGCTTTGTACCCACAGAATGTGCCCCATACCCTTCCACAGGGGAGCTCAGCCTCCACATGCCCAGAGCGAACAAAGAAGAAGCAGCTAGTTCTGTCCCCCCCCCCATCACTCACCTCAGCCTCCTCCCAAGGCATCAGCCCCCCTTCTTTGCCACTAGTGGTCAGAACCCCAGCCCTCCGAGCTCTCAGGAGACGGCTGCTCTCCTCCAATGGGTGGCTAGATCTGCAGCGCCAGATTCCCTTTGGCTCTGCCAAGCATTGCTCCAGATGGCCGCTGTGAGGCTCTTGACAGAAAACAAGTGTAACCAGCATTCGTGTGGCTAATGACAAGCCTCTCCGATCCATGAGGGGTTGACACAGCAGTCGGTGTGTGTTGCTGGCTCAGCCTGGAGCAGAAGGGGATTAGCAGTTCCCATCCATAGAGCATCAAGCAAGCGTTGCCAGGGGGTCCTGCCTCCCATCTGGACTGCTCCCATCCATTGTGATCAAAACACAGGGGAGCTTGTCGGACCAGCCAGTTGCCAAGCCTCTCTGGAGCTCTTTGAGCCCTGGTCTGTTCCAGATTTCTAAACTGTAAAGCAAAACCTGGCATGCAGATGGGCGAGCGACAGGTGCCACGATGGACGCAGCAGCATGATCTGGTTCTGGGTCCCCCTCCTGGATCACTTTGTCAGGGAAGGGGCGGGGCAGCATTTGAGCCCCTTCCAAAGCAAAAGCACACTGATGGGGGTAGGGAGGTGGGGACAGAGCTCTGCGAGGGAGAGGACACCAACACAGATGTCACAAGCAGAGCCAACCTCATCAGCATGCTCAGCAGCCCTCTCAGGTCCCTGTGGCCTGCAGGAAGCTCAACTCTATGCCGGATCAGCCGAGAGCATCCCTGGCAAGGGTTTGTCCAGACGCTGCTTCAAGACTGTCAGGGAGGGGGTGCTGACCACCTCCCAAGGCAGCTGATCCAACTGTTACACAACTCTTATGGAAAAAATGTTTTTCCTCCTGTCCAGCCAGTACCTTCCTGCCCTATCCTCTGCTGCCAACAGGAACAGTTCCCTGCCCTCCTCTAAGTGACAGCCCTTCAAATAAAGAGAAGAAATCACATCCCCCTTCAACCTCCTCTTCTCCAGACTAAACATTCCCAAGAAGCCCCTCAGCCTTTCCTCATAGGGCTTCTTGGTCTCCAGCCCCCCCCCCCCCCCCCCCATCATCCTCGTTGCTCTCCTCTGCACCCGCTCCATTCTATCCACATCCTTTTGGAAGCGAGGCCTCCAGAACAGCACACAATATTCCAGCCAGTCTGGTGTAGTGGTTAAGTGCGCGGACTCTAATCTGGGAGAACTGAGTTTGATTCTGCACTCCTCCATTTGCATCTGCTGGATGACCTTGGGCAAGCCAGAGCTCTGGCACAGCTGTTCTTGAAAAAGAGCAGTTTCTGTCAGACCTCTCTCAGCCCCACCTACCTCACCAGGGTGTCTGTTGTGCGGAGAGGAAGGGAAAGGAGATTGTAAACCGCTCTGAGACTCCTTTGGGTAGTGAAGGGCGGGGTATAAATCCAATCTCTTCTTCTTCTTCAACTGCGGCCTGACCAATGCAGTGTACAGCGGGACTATCACATCTTGCGATTTGGACTTTATGCCTCTGTTGATACACCCCAAGATCGCATCAGCCTTTTTTGTCACTGCATCACACTGGCTGCTTATCTTTAACTTATGATCCACCCATATCCCAAGATCTTGTCCACACACACTGCTGCCCAGAAGTGCATCCCCCATCCAGTATGCATGTTCCTCATTTTTGTTACTCAGATGTAGAACTTGGCACTTATCCTTGTTAAGTTGCATCTTGTTCACATCCGCCCACTCTCCCAGTGTGTTCAGACCTCTGAATGGCAAAAGGCTGTCAGCGGAGTCAGGAAACCAGATTTCCAACACATGTGTAGATGTGCACGCCCTGCCCTGGCAGAGCTGAAGCCACTGGCAGTGCTACAGAGAGACAGCGTCCTCTGACTGGATGTCGTAAGGGCATGCAAACTTTGGGGTTTCCCTGAAGTTCTCATCTCCCCCATCTGAGTAACTCACCCCTTCTCTCTCTTGTCCTTTGGGGGTCGAAAGGGGATGCTGCTTATGCAGGGCCTGGGTGAATCCTGCACCAGATCCTGTCATGGATGATCTCCTGTGCCAGACACCACAGGAGGATGCGAGGAAGCGGGGCAGAGATACCTGCTGATGTTGCTCTGAGCACTGCCAGGAGGCCGACTGGAAGACAAAGGCCCTGTTCCAAAGGCCAGCATCTGCTCTTTCTATCTCCCTGAAGGATACTGAATTGGTGACACTGCCGGGACCTTTTTGCTGCTTGGGGGTCTAGAGCGAGCAAGACAATCCTGGCTCTGGGCCTCTGCCCCAACACTGTGCACCCTGGCCTGGATGGCCCAGCCCAGCCCAGCCCAATCATATCAGGTCTTGGAAGCTAAGCAGGGACAGCCCTGGGTAGCACTTGGGATGGGAGACCCCCCCCCCCAAGGAAGTCCGGGGTCATAAGAGAACAGAAGAGAGAAACCATGTGTCGAATCAGGCCAGTGGCCCCTCCAGTCCAACACTTGGTGTGACACAGTGGCCAAAAATACCAAGTGCCATTGGAGGGGGTCCATGGTGTGTGTGTGTGTGTGTGTGTGTGTGTGTAGAACTCCAGAAGCCCTCCCACTGTTCCCCTCCCCCCGAAGCACCAAGAATACAGAGCATCACTGCCCCAGACTGAGAATTCCTATCTATACTTTGTGGCTAATGGCCACAAATGGGTCTCTGCTCCATGTTTATCCAATCTCCTCTTAAAGCTGTCTTCGCTTGCAGCCGCCACTTCTTATGGCAGTGAATTCCATGTGTTCATTATCCTTTGGGTGAAAGACTTCCTTTTATCTGTTCTAAGCCTACCTCTCCTCAATTTCACTGAGTGCCCAAGGGTTCTTGTATTGTGAGAAAGGGAGAAAATCACTTCTTTCTCTTTTCTCTACCCCATGTGTAATTTTGTAAACCTCTATCATAGCACCCCTCAGCTGTCATTTCTCCAAGCTAAAGAGCCCTGACCTCGTTAACTTTTCTTCATACGGAAGGTGTTCCATCCCCTTAATCAGTTTGGTCACCGTTTTCTGCGCTTTCCTCCAATGCTATAATATCTTTTTTGAGGTACAGTGACCAGAAGTGTACATGGTATTCCAAATGAGGTTGCACCACTGATCTATACAGGGGCATTGTGATACTGGCTGATTTGTTTTCAGTGCCCTTCTTAAAAATCCCCAGCACAGTATCTGCCTTTTTTTATTGCCGTTCCACACTGAGTCAACATCTTCAGTGAGCTATCTACCATGACTCCAAGATCTCCCTCTTGGTCAGTCTCCACCAGTTCGACCCCATGAAGGTGTATTTATAGTTGGGATTTTGGGCCCCAATGTGCATTACTTTGCACTTGCCCACGTTGAGCCCCATTTGCCACGTTGATGCCCACTTGCCCAACTATGACAGATCCTTCTGGAGTGCCTCACAGTCCTCCCTGGTTCTCACCGCCTTGGAACAACTCAGTGTCATCTGCAAACTTAGCCCCTTCACTGCTTACTCCCAATTCCAGATCATTAATGAACAAATTAAAAAGCACCGGACCTAGAACCAAGCCCTGCAGTACCCCACTGCTTACGACCTTCCACTATGAAAACTGCCCATTTACACCCACTCACTGTTTCCTGTTAATTAAGCGGTTTTTAATCCCCCAGAGGACTTGTCCTCTTATCCCATGACTGCTGAGTTTACTTAGGAGTCTTTGCTGAGGAACTTTATCGCAAGGTCACTATACAGAAGCAGGAATGGCAAACCATCTCTGAACATAAGAACACAAGAACTGAAGAGAAGCCAAAGTCAGTCAGCCAGTGGCCCATCCATTCCAATACTCTCTGTCACGCAGTGGCCAAAGATACCAGGTGCCCTCTGGAGGTCCACCAGTGATCTGCAGGGGATCATCCAGGCAGCCAGGGCATCGCTTCAGGGCACAGTCAGCTGGTGCGCTCCCCCCCCCCCCCTGCAGTCTCAGAGATCTAAAGCAGAGCATCTGAAAATGGTGACAATGTCCGAGGGAGGGCATTCTCCAGCCATGCCCATTCCAGGTGCCTCGTGCTCTCATGTGGGCCCCTGCATGACACACCAAGCGCAAACCAAAGCAGTGTGTGTGTGTGTGTGTGTGATTGTGTGAGGGTGGGTGTTTCCTGTGTTCCCAGGAATCTGGATGCCCACTACAGTGGCCTTCTCTGGTCTCCTGGTGGAGATGATGGCTGGCTGGCCTGAGGGCTGGCGTGTTGAAACACAGCATGTGCGTGTTGCGTTTGCCTCCAGAGAGATCACACTGGCTGTGCCCCCACAATTGGTTGGGGGTTCAGTGTCACTTCCACGGTGCAATGGAACCGCTGACTCCTGGCAAGGCGAGACCAGAGGAACCCCACCTGCCTCCCTGTGGGGAAGGGAGCCCCACAGGTGGCCGTGGCACGTCTTTCCTAGCAAGCCAACCTAGAGCTGCTGTCTGAGGCCATGTTGCGGAGAGATCCACAGACTGCCCCTCCTGGGTCCCAAGGAACAGAGAAGGCCATTTGGGAACAACTCCGTTCTGCCTCCCCATGCCTCTTCCCCACTTCCATGGCACATACTCGCATGTAGCAGTCTCCGCACTGTTGCCCTTCTGCTCACTGCTTAAGAAAGAAACCTGGCTAGGTCCACATTTGTTGATGCCTCCGGAGAACTCAGCTCCCCACTCTCAGGCCACTGAGCAGCAACCTGCCCAGGGGTGGCTGGCACCCATTGGGGCTGGTGTGGCAGAGGGCAGGCCTGGCAACAGCAGGTGGGGGGGGGGGGGGCAACTGATCCTAGGTTTGTCCTTCTCCTCCTCCTCTGCAATGAAGGAAACAAGAAAATTAAGCCCTACTGAACAGTCCCTGAATACCCAGTGGAACCCAATGCCAGTGCCTGCTAACGCAACCCCCTCCCCTTCTTCTAGGTGTGAAACAATGGGGGGAGAGGAGGAGTACCCAGTGCAGAGAAGAAATCCGGCCACCTCCCCCCCCCCCGTGAGAACAATCAGGTTTGTAAGGCAAAGAAGGCCAGTCGGATCCCGAACTCCCCCCAAACGACTCCACACATGCATGCCCAGAAAGTACCTTTAACTCCCCACGAATGACAGCAGAAGTGTGTGTGTGTGTGTGTGTGTGTGTGTGTACTGCCCCCTACCTAAAGTCGCCCTGACGACCTGTGGGGCAAAGGAGGCCTGCCTGGAGTGTGGGGTGTGTGTGTGTGTCACAGAGTTGCCAACCATTCTGGGCTGCAGAAGACGGGGTTCGGGTAGAGGGGGAACTTTGCAGGGCATAACGCCCTAGAGTCTACCCTCCAAAGCAGCCATTTCCTCCAGGGAAACTGGTGGCCTGGAGAAGAGTTGCAATTTCGGGAGATCTCCAGGCCTCACCTGGAGGTTGGCAGCCCAGGCTGCGGCAGCGAAAGATGCGCTGGGCCCTACCGGCTTGTGCCGGCCGAAGGCCAGGCCAGGCCGGAGCGGGGGGTGGTGGTGGTGGTGTTCGGTGGGGAAAGGGATCCTCTCGGGCCCGCCCGTCGGCCGGCCGGCCGGGGAGAAGCAACGGCGGCGGCTCCGGCCAGAGAGCCAAGCGGGCAGGCGGGCTCCCCCAGTGGGCATGTGCGGGGCCGGCGGCATCTACGGCGCCTGCTCGGCTGTGGCAGCCGAGGGAAGGGAGGTGCCGCCGCCGCCGCCGCCGCCGCCGCCACGCTCCGGCTGCAGGAAAGGGAGCCGCCCGTGGCCGAATGGAGAAGCCGCCTGGCCCGGGACCCGCCGGCCGGCCGCCTGGGCAGCCCGAGAGGAAAGCCGCGCCCCGGAGCGGCGCCCAGCAGGTGAGCGGCGGCGGCAGCAGCAGCAGGAGGGCGAGGCCGGGCGCCCCAGCCAAAGCGCGCCGGCACGGGCCGAGCGGCCGGTCCCCGCACCGTCGCCCCCTTCCCCGGCCAGCCGGCCCGCTGCGGCTTGGGCTCGGGGCCTCCGGGACAGACAGACAGCCGGTCGGCCGGCAGGGGGAACGGGGCGGGCGGGTGGGGCTCCCCCTCCGCCCCGACTCGGCATGCGGGGCCCGGCGGGCTGCGGGCGCCGGCAGGAGACTCGGGCGGAGACAGTGCGCCCCCCCCCTGCAGGTGTGTGTGTGGGGGATTCGAGGGAGCCCCGGAGAGGCTGGGTCGTACCTTTGGGGGGGGGGAATTGGGCCGGGGGCTGGCGGGGGCTCGGCCTTTCCGGGCATGGCGGGCGGGCAGGCTTGCCGCGTCCCTTGGCGCCCTTCGGAGGGAGAGGGGGGCCGCGTTCCTTTGCTTGCTGCCGGGCCTGGAGAGCCGGCCTGGCCGCAGGCAGGAGGCGTTGGGGCCCCTCCCGGTGCAGCTCCCGCAATAGCGTTGGGGCTCCTGGCTGGGTCTGGGAACGGGAGGCGGACAGGGGCGGCGGGTGGGCCGGAGCGGGCCGCTCTCCTCAGGATGCCTTACCCAGACCGGGACGGAGCCGCTCGCGGGCGGGGTGGAGGGAGCAAGCCCTTTCGAAAGGCACGTGTGCGATGTCGCTGAGGATGCCTCCTACAAATATATGTGTGAATTACCAGGAGTGCAAAACGCGGGCATGGGAGAGCGGCTGGCTGGCTGCAGGATGGGACGGGACGGGACGTGGTGCCTCTCTCCTTTGCTGGCCTACCACTGGGGGGAGCGAGAGAGCCACATTAGGTGTGTGCTGAGAAGGAAGGGCGAGCGGCGGATCCCCCCCTCTCCGATGATGCAGGGGACGCCCTATTTTCTGGGCAGTGTAGCCCGCTGCAGTCCGAACCCCCAGAACACTCTCTCTCTCTCTCTCTCTCTCTCACACCCCCCCACCCCCCACCCCCCCCGCTGCAGAAGCCCTTGTGGCTTGCGGCTGACTCCATCCAGGGCACCAAGAAGAGGCCCCTGCCTTCCCCAGGGGCTTGGGCCACTGAGCCTTTTCCCCGAAGGCTGTGGGGTAGCCAACCCTTCCTGGCGGGACCATGGTCCTCCTTTGCCAGAGACCTCACCTCTTCTGGACCCTGGGGGGGGGCATGCCTTGGCTTGGGCCTGACTGTTTCCTGCAGCTTGCCAAGGGGCCGTGAGTGGTTTGGACTGAGCCCTCGCAGATTGTGACCACAGGTGGTGCGAAAGAGAGGGAGAGTATGGGATGCTGTGTGTGTGTGTGTGTGTGTGTGGCTGTGCCCTGGACAAGATCGGTCTTGCCTCTGGGTTCAGTGGCAGAACTGTCACTCAGGACTGCTTTTTAACTTTTCCCTGGTCACTGGCAGCAGCATTCCATCTTCCACAGACTTGGGAGCTCAGAGAACAAAATTGCTGCAGGTGCTTCTTGCTGCTGGCATTTCGGAAAGTGCGGAGAGGGCCTTGTAGTCTGCATGGATGTTTCAGAAGAGTTTACCCAGATGTCTCTTGGTTTAGGGAATGCAATGTTCTGGCCTTTAACTACAAAGAAGAACTTCTGGGCTACCTTGACTGGAGTCTTGTTGTACAATTGTTCCTACTAGTTTCCTGACCATGTTTGCTCTTTGTCCTTTCTGTGGGAGCAATAGGAGGCAAAAATGGGTGCTGTGTGGTCTGTCTGGAGTTCACTGCGAAGCAGACTTACTCTAAAAGTGTCCTCTCTCACCCGCTGTAGTTATATTGCCCCACTCCTGGTGGTTCTGCAGAGCAGGCACTGGAAGAATCCAGCACGGACTGAAAAAGACCTTGGGGGTTGTAGTGGTTATCGGGGGGGGGGGGGGGGGAGGCAAACTTGCCTTCTTTAGGAAAGGAACTGAAATTAAAGGAGCCCATATTTTAACGCCCCTGTATAGATCTAGGGTACTGCCGCATTTGGAATGTGCTGTGTAATTTTGGTCGCCTCATTCATTCATTTGATTTATACCCCACGGTCCCCACTGAAGCAGCAAGAATATTGCAGAGCTGGAAAAGGTACTGGAGAGGGCAACCAAGATGATGAAGGGGTTGGAGCACCTTTCCCATAAGGAGAGGCTGGTGAGTCTGGAACTTTTCAGCTTAGAGTGGTGATGTGGTGGAGGTTGCTAAAATTATGTGTGAGGTACAGAAAATGGATAGTGAGAACTTTTTCTTCCTCTCCATAGTGCTAGAAGTCAGGGGCACCCAGCAGGCCTCTTCTCATTTTAACTCAAAACAAACTGCACTCCTCCAAAGCAGGCCCCTGGTTTTAGCTTCCTCAAGCCAAGCCTCCGACCTACCTGAGGGTCCACCTTTCCCCATATGTACCCCAGAGAGCACTGTGGTCTGGGGCCCAACACCGTCTGGTCACACCTGGCCCCAGAGAAGCCAGGCTCGCTGCCACTAGGGGTAGGTCCTTTTCGGTGGTGGCCCCTCACTGGTGGAAGGAGCTCCCGGAAGAGATCAGGGCCCTGCGGGACCTGATGCAGTTCTGCAGGGCCTGCAAGATGGAGCTCTTCCGTCAGGCGTATGAATAGGGGCGGCAGCCCTTCTTCCTCTCCCCCATGTTATGCTTACCAATGAGAGACTTCAGACAATACCACCTAGCTCCAGCGCTATCAGACGCTGGGGCCTGAAAATGTTGGGATAGACGGTACGCCACCTAATTTTACTGTATTGCACTGCATGTAAACTGTTATGTTTAACTGTGAATTTTTAAAGTGTTTTAACTGTTTTAACTTTTTTTTTTATTTATGAATCTTGGCTTGGCCAAGTTATGTTAGCCGCTCTGGGCCTGCAATAGCGGGGCGAACGGCCTAGAAATTGAAAATAATAAATAAATAATAAATAAATAAGAACACAGGAACCTAAGAGAAGCCAATGTTGGATCAGGCCAGTGGCTCATCCAGTCCAACACTCTCTGTCACACAGTGATGCCAAAAACACCAGGTGCCATCAGGAGATCCAGCAGTGGGGCCAGGACACTGTTGCCCCCCCCAAGCACCAAGAATACAGAGCATCACTTGCCCCAGACCGAGAGACCCTATCTATACCTTGTGGCTAAGAGCCACTGATGGACCTCTGCTCCAGATGTTTATCCAGTTCCCTCTTGAAGCCGTCCATGCTTGTAGCTGTCGCCCCCACCTCCTGTGGCAGTGAATTCCATGTGCTAATCACTCTCTGAGTGAAGAAGGACTTCCTTTTATCTGTTCAAACCCGACTGCTCAGCAATTTCATGGCGTGCCCATGAGGAATTCTGGTGTGAGGAAGGGAGAACGTATGCATGTTCTTCTCCGTGCCCAGCCTTTTCCCAGTGATGGTTTCAAGGTGCAGTTGACAAGTGCGGCCTGCTGCCACTGCTGCGGATGACCCTGCCTGGCACCAGGTGACTGAGTGACTCTTCTCCTCATGCTGGATCTGGAGGCACTCAAGTGCGGTGGGCTTCTGAGGATGTCCTGGGGTAGCCTGGCATGAGACGCCAGCCCCTCCCCTTCCCCAGCTCCAGGTTCTGGGGGGAGGGCGAGAGGAGTGTGGGTTGGCTGTAGTGGGAAGCAGCAAGGCTGTTCTCCACGCCCTTGGTCTCACTCCTCCTGGGGCTGAGTGGTCTTACGGCTCTGCAGCTCCACCTCTTCCTGCTGCTCTGGGCCATTTCTTTCTGTACCCGAGTTTGTCACTGGGAGGTTTCAGAACCTTCTTTTGTGGAGGGAGGGTTCCCTTAAGCTCTCTGGGCACCAAAGAGTCTAGAAGCCTGGAGGCAAGTGTTTTTGCTGCCCCACCCCCAGCCCTGGGCCTTTCTCCGGCTTGCTTTGTGGCTATCGGCGCTTGGGGCCAAGAGGGGTCTGAAGTGGCAGCCGAGGCTTCCGGCACGTGGGTCTTCTGAAAGGCCTCTGCGGGCCTTCCTGTTTTTCCCAGGGGTCACTTGGGGTTGGTGGAGAAGGTGGCCCCCGGCGTGGCAGATGGGCTTCCCGCTGTGCCAGGCCCAGCCCTGTCCCTCTCCGGGCTGCTTGCTTGTGGCCTCCAGCACCTGTACTTGCCTGGCAGGGCTCCACAGTGCACAGAGAGTGACTTGAAGTGCCCGCGGACTGAGAGGGGCCGGTGAGCTGGGAGTGGCAGAGGCATTGCTTGAGTCGGCTCTGAAGGAGGGGCTGGACCACAGTCCGGCTCCTGCAGCTCATGTTCTGCTGCCAGGCCCAGCCTGCCGGTGAGGGTGGCAGTCTTCCACTGGCCTCTCTCGATGCAGGGAGTGCTGAGAATCCTGTGCAGAAGGGCTTGCCTGGTTGGGGCCCAGGTGGGTGGGGGGCTATGAAGAAGATGCTCCTTTTCTCTCTCCCCAACCAAAGCAAGACTTTCCCCGACTCTGCTGATGGGTTCCTGCCTGTTACCTCCCTGGCTGGAGCCCCTGTCTCGGTGTGAGCCAGAGCTCATTGGTCGCCTGCCTGCCGTGGAAGTCGCAGGGTTTTGCTCTCCTTCCCGACTCAGCCCTGCCTTTTCAGGGTGGGGGGATGTGAGGGGGAGGAATCGCAAAGGGCATTTTTGGAGAGCTGAGACTGGTGGAAGCGATGTCCCAGAAGGTGGAGGCAGTAGCAGCAGAGAGCCAGCTTGGCCTTAGAAGGGCTTCCGACGTTATCTTCTCTCTCGTGGCAGAAGGACTTTCCAGAGTCCCTGAGTCAGTGAGGGCTGGGACCGTCCTTGGTGATTCTGCTCTTGTTGGCTTCAGCTTTATCCTGAGGGAAGGAGGGAGGGGAGAAAACTGGACACCAGAGACCTGGCAGTTGGATCCTGAGGAGAGCTTTCCCCTCATACGCTGACGTGGTCTGGGCAGGTGTGCTCCAACCCAGGGCCTCTGGGTAGGAATTGGAGCCCCTCTCGCACCCTGGCACAGACGCAGGCGCCTTGAGTGTAGCTGTTGGCACTCATGTCACTGCTGAGAGGACAGAACAAGGTCACATCTTGACTGTGCTCTGAAATGGCTGGAGGCTGTTTCTCTGTCCGTTGTTAGCAGAAGGTAGGGCTTGCAATATTTTGAGGAGGGGATCTGCCTGGTATTAAAAAAAATATGGCTGGCCAGTGGAAAGAAGTGGTGGAAGGAGAAGATGTAGGCTAACCCACCTCACAGGGCTGTTGTGATGATAAAATGAAGGCAAGGAGAAAGTAGTAAGCAATTTGGGTCCCCATTAGGGAGAAAGGTGGGGTATAAATAAAGTAGCTAAAGAAATCATACCGAATACTTGTGCTTTATTCAGACTGCAGCTCTGCCGTCCTAGTTCAGCTGTGTTGCCCATTGCATTGATTCACACCGTGTAATCCGTCTTCTGTCTTTGTGAGAAAGGCAGACTATAAATAACGTAATAATAATAATTAAAAAAAAACAGCTTGCTGAAGCTAGACGCAGCATTTTTTTCCTGTTGCTTGTTTCCCCAATAGGAGACACAGGTTCAGCAAGACTCCCCTGAGCTTTGATTTATTGGGTTATTATTTATTTAAAACATTTATTCGCTACCTTTCTTCCTCAGATGTATTAAAAACATAAAACCAAGACTTAAAATCACAACTCAGGCCTGCTAGTGGATTTAACCAAATGCAGTCCTAAATAAAACCATCTTCACCTGCCTCTAGAAATTTGAAGGGGGGTGGTCCAGGTGCACCTTCCTGGGGAGGATGTTCCCTAATTGCGGGGCTGCCACTGAAAAGGCCCTCCTCGCTCTCTCTCTCCCTCTCTCTCTCTCTCTCTCTCTCTCTCTCTCTCGTGTGCCCACCAGGTGAGCATCTCTGATGGGGGGGGGGCAGTCAAGGAGGCCTCTCCCAGCGGTCTTAATTCCCGGGTTGGCCCTTTTGAGAGCGTTTGAGCGAAAGCTGCGCACCACTGGTGGTAGGGAGAACTACCTGACTGAAAGGCCGCAGCCCTTGCTGCGTCATCAGGATTGTCTGATTGCCGGGAATGCTGGGAGCGGTCTTGGTTAAAAGAGTTGGAAGAGCACGTATGGCTTTATTCCTCTAACAAAGAGCAGTATTCCTTTTTTTGCGTTGCCATCTGCAGGGGCCACTTGTGGCAGAGAGACGGTCCACCTTGGGTCTCCTCTGGCTGCCGTCCTCCTCTTTTCAGTCTGCCGTTCTCCCCCTGGCCGTGTCAAAGGGATTTGGGTGGCTTTTGATGGACACTGGGGCCTCGTGGGGCATTCTGACTGTTGCCGGGGTGGGCTGAGCAGTTTTCCCCAAGAGTCGGTTCTGGAGCACAACCAGGGACCCATCGGGATGGGGGCCAGGGATGGTGCTTGAGTGTTTTTAAGAGGGGCTTTTGCTGGGACCGTGTTAAGATCCCTGGATGGGGGGGGGGGCCTTGGCAGTCTAGCTTGTCATTTGCTTTTTCTGGCCAGTGCCTTGCTCGCTGGCTTTTAGGAAAGGGCCAGTTTGCCTCTGCCTTTGGTGTTCTTGCATCTTCTTGGCAACTCTGTTGGGAGAAAATAATCCTTTTTCTATTTAGAACAGTGTTTTCAGCCTTGCCTGCACTCACTATAATTAGGAGCTGTTTCAGCGTTAGAAAATTGCAGGCCTCTTGTTCTTGTCTGTGGAGTCCCTGCTGTTGTGTCATCTTTGCTTTTCAGGAAACACACGCTTGCTATTTTGGGGAGCCCCGAGGCTTGTGGGGCTCTGCAGGGCTTACTGCTGCGCACGCTCTTCAGTGGAAGGGAACTGCCGGGGCCTGCCCTTTGAGAACTGGGTCTCTTGCTGCTCCCCATGTTGTGTGGCTGGCCAGCGCCACACCGTGGTTGGGGGTTGGGGGAAAACCTCCTAGTTTCCCAGCCAGTCCCAGTTCTTTCTGGGTTTGCTGTCTGGATCTTCTGTGTGTTTTAAGACAGCTGCAATTGGCTGAAGTGGATTTCCTTTTTCATGCATGGGTGTTTGTTGATCGGCCTGGACCCTGATTCTGGAGAGTTCTCCCATATAGCCCATATGCCTGATGACGCCTTGTATGTTGGTGGTGCAATGTGGAGGACAGGCAGCATGGCAGGGGTGTGTTGCATGACCCTTTCTGATGAAAAGCACAAAAGTGTGAACCCTTCTCACAGACCCATTCAGGGTGGGTCCCGCAAAGCACATTCTCCCTTAGAAATCAATGCTCATGTCGTCAAATTCGTCTTCTTAAAATGACAGTTATTAAAGCACACTCCAGAAGTTTTAGCCAGAAATGGTGGGTACTCCAAAGTGGGCATGGGGTGGGAGGTGTTGGGTGCTTTCTGGAGGTAAAGAAATTGTTGCTCCTGCATGGGCTGTGCACAGGAGAAAGGTGGTGTGGGAACCTATTGGCTAATGCCCATGCCGTCCTTGAGCACGAGACATGGCTCTCTCCCGTCACCAGTCCCCCTGTCACCTTTCAGAGTTTGTTTCTCTGCTTCAGAGTTGGACTCCCATACTCTGCCAAGCACAGGTGTGCCTAAAAGGAAGCAGCAGCAGTGCCAAACAGTGTCCCTGTGATGCCCAGAGCCTGGCTTGAAGCAAGACTGAAAAGGGTCTACAGCAGTTGCATGGAATTGCAGAGTTGGAAGGGACCCTAAAGGCCATCAAGCCCTACACTCCCTGCTCAACGCAGGATCAGCCTAGAGCATCCCTGACCAGTGTTTGTTCAGCCGCTGCTTGAAGGTTGCTAGTGAGGGGGAGCTCACCACCTCCCTAGGCAGCCGATTCCACTGTTCAGCTACTCTTACTTGTTCTCACAATTAAAAAAAAGGAAAGAAATTAGCAATTTCAAATTTTGTGTTTTTTATTCTTCCTAAAATGCACTTATGTTTGAAAAATGGTGGGCATGGGGGGGGGGGAGAAGGTAGCCTCGCCTAGTGTCCAAAAAAACCTGGCACTGGCCCTGAATTTGTGTAGTGCCAAAAGTTTGCGGTGGGTGTGCCTTCTTGGGATTCTGAACTCAACACAAGCCATTTTAGTGCCGTGTATTAGTGGAAAGGGAGGCCCCATTTTCCTTCTCAGCCCTCCTCTGGCTCATTGGCTGATGTTTAAGAGACGGACCTGCTCTTGAATGTGTACAGCAACTTCTGGAAGGGTCCCTTGCCTGTTTCTCTGTTGCTGGTCTGGAACTGTTGGCTTCCTGTTACTGTTGACTCTGGGGGCTGCAGCACCTTCAAAATGGGATCCTAAACAGTGGTCCTGAAGAAGACTCTTGAGAGTCCCTCGGACTGCAAGGAGATCAGATCAGTGGATCCTAAAAGAAATCAACCCTGACTGTTCCCTGGAAGGCCAGATCCTGAAGCTGAAGCTCCAATACTTTGGCCACCAAATGAGAAGGGAGCACTCACTGGAGAAGACCCTGATGCTGGGAAAGATTGAAGGTCACAGAAGAAGGGGACGGCAAAGGATGAGATGGGTGGACAGTGTTATTGATGCAACAAACAGGAAGTTGAGCAAACTCCGGAGCACAACGGAAGACAGGAGGACCTGGCGTGATGTGGTCCATGGGGTCGCAAAGAGTTGGTCTTGACTGTGTGACTGAACAACAACAACAACAACAGAACAGTGGACTTGCACCTAGTCTGGTTTCCACACCCCAGCCTCTTGCACGCAGTGTGTTGTGTTTCCACTAGGAGCTCGTGTGCTTCAAACACCTGTCTGTTTTGCATCTGCCCTGAGCCGGGCAGTCCAAGGGGCTCAGGGGGGTTGTTTGCACTGCAGTCTGTGGCTAGTGAAGACGGGGCTTGGTTCTCTTCCTCGGACAGAAGGCTATTCTGCCAGCAGGACAGAACTTCCCCCGTTGATCTCCCCCTGCAGTGCTGCTCCAGAACAGAATGAGGGGCCAGTCTGGGATCTGCAGCAGGAAGAGGGAACTGGTAGAAAAGACACCTCCCGCTCTGTTCGTGAGAAATATAGTTTGCACACACAGCCCCCCCCCCCCCAAATAATTTTCTCCTCCCGCCTGGCTCTGAATGAGGTTGGGAATGTAGTGGGCCCTTCCTCTTCTGGGGGGCTCTGCATCCTGTTAGGAGCAAAAGGGAGCAACCCCCAGCCTTTACAAGCATCTGGTGTCCCCCTGTTCTGCTTCACATTGAGGGCTGGATGCCACCTGGGAAATGGTGGAGACCAGTCCATGGTGGGATTTTCACGAGCTGCCAGGGAGGGTTCTTCAGTAGCTGTCCTTCCTTTCCTCTGCAGACATTTGGTTGTGCAAACAGATACTCTGCACTGCGTTTGAGGCATTCGGCACTTCTTGTCCTGGATCCCAGGCGAGGGAGGGGGTGCCGGCTGGCATGCCTCGGCTTCCAGCTCTCCTTGCCAGCTGGCTGAGTCAGCTGGGCCCTTGCGGTGGCAGGAACCGGTGACTCGTGAGCAGAGTGTTCTGGTGGGGAGGCGGCTGGCAGTTCGGTGAGCTTCCCAGTTCCTTCGTCGTCCACAGATTCTCTGCACAAGTGGGAGAAATAATGATCAGTAATGAACTTGGCAGGGCCCTGGCTCCTGTCTGTCTTGCCATTTAGAATAAAGGGCATTTCAGCAATGGCCCCACCGCCGAGGCAATTAGAATATTTCACATGCGGCTGGAATGTGCCTTTTTCGGTTGTCCGCCCTTTTCCACCTTCTTTCCAGATGGCAGCACAGCTTGCAGAGGCTGGACAATCCTGATAGGGTGCTTTTTCCTTCTGCTTTTTTTTTTGGCGGGGCGGGGGCTCGATTTGGCATCCAGTTGCCTTTGCTTCCAGAATGAGAAAGTTAGACTCCTTCCGAGTCCCACCCTATTCAGCCAAGAACCCTCTCCAGCCATGCTTTGGGGTTGGGCTCTCTTCTCTCCAGGCCTGCTCTTCAGAGGTGCGGTCCCCCCCTCCCCGGCTCCCCGTGCTCTCCATCTTGCTCTGCTTCCAGAGCCTTTGGGGCTGGCACTTGGAAGGGTGCAGTGCCTGTGTGGTGACTGTCCTCAGCTGCCTGCAAGAGACAGGTCTGTCTGGAGAGCCACTCTCTGGCAGGAAGACTTTGAGGCCACTGCCCTGCTGAAGCAAATCTGCTTTGGGGGCTGGGCCGGGATGCCCCAGTGTTCTCCAGTCCAGGGTGGTTCCCTGCTTTGCTTGTTATGTCTCTTGTGAGGAGCTGCAGAAGGGCAGAGACCCTCTGTGTGTGTGTGTCAAGAAAGGAACAAGGCAGATGAGAGGATTTGGTCTCCTCTGGATGTAGAAATGGTGCTCCTGGCTGCTTAGCCCAGTTCTCTGTCTCCGACTCAGTGGCCAGCTGATGCCCCTGAGAAGCTGTGAAGGTGGGCATGCTAGGATGATGGTTTGTTAGCTCAGAAGAGGAAGGGGGGGAGAGAGGGAGTGTCCCCTTCCTTTCTTTGGCGGGGGTTGCCAGTCAAATAACTACCTGTAACAATCCAGGTGTGTGTTTGGGGTTGGATTTGCTCAGTTGTTATCTAGCTGCACCCTTACGGAGCTAGGCATCCAAAGACAGGGCTGCGCACCTCTTTCTCCCTGCTCAGGCACCAGGAGCCCCTCATCCGCTTACAGACAAGGCCTTGTGCAGATGCCCGGGCGCTCCAAGTGGATCCCTCTCAGCGGTTGGGATGGGAAGGAGTCCGTTCCTGCTGGCACAGAAGAGTGCAGAGAAGGGCTGCAACAAGCATGGGCCCATGGAGCCTTCCTAGGAGAGGGTTGTAATCTGGCAGCCGGATTTGTAGACTTGCGGAAGTCTCGGCGAGGGAGCCGTCCAGTGTTTTGTAGGGGAAATGCAGCCTCTTGCTGAGTTGCAGGTATTGATCTGCCTTACCCCAAGCAGCTGAGTGTTTGCTTCCAAAAATAACTTCTGCCATGTTGCAGCAGCACAGAGATGTTCAGTGCAGGTTCCCTGTGGTGGAGAGATGTAGTAATAATCTGGAATGAGGCTGGGGGGGGGTCATCCCATGGGGGTAGAAGTGCTGGAGACAGATGAGAGCCTCCGGTCCAGGCTTGGCTCGAGTCCAGTGGCACCTTGGAGACCAACAAGGATTTTGTGATAGAAGCTGAGGTCTTTGTTATAGTCCAGTGGAGGCACCTTTAAGACCAACAAAGTTTCATTCAAGGTGTGAGCTTTTGTGTGCACATGAAAACTCACACCTTGAATAAACTTTTGTTGGTCTTAAAGGTGCCACTGGAATCTAACTTTGTTCTATTGCTTCAGACCAACACGACGACCAGTGTTCCCTCTAAGCTGAGTTAGTGTGAGCTAGCTCACAGTTTTTTAGCTTCCAGCCCACACACTCTTGTCTTAGCTCAGGAAGGATGGCTCCAGAGCAAACTAATTGATGCAGCAGCCAAATTGCTCACTCACAACTTTAATGCCAGTAGCTCACAAAGTAGGATTTTTGCTCACAAGACTCCACAGCTGAGAGGGAGCATTGACGGTGACCCCACCTGGATCTAAGCTGAGGTCTTGTCAGTCTCTGAGGTGCTGCAGCTGGACTCGATGCTGGCAGGGCACCTGGCTGGAGACTGACTGCTGCTTCACTCCCCCCTGCCCCGCGGTTATTGTGATTGGGCTGGGTCTACTGAACCTGGGGGGCAGGGGGGCATGCCTCGTTTGGCATGCCTCTCGTGCTTGAGAGCCAGCATGGCATTGTGGCTCTGGGAGAGAGAGCCACATGTGAATCCACTCTCAGCCCAACCTGCCTCACTGTGAGACTGTCCCAATAGATATAGTCCACAACAGGTCTCTCCTTAAACAGATAGATTTGTAGAAAAGATCATGTTGCTCAGACACTACTTCTGTTAGTAATGCTTAAGCTTTGAATTACAATCATAATTATACTGGATATGGAATATGGCCCAACTACCCTCTACCAATCAATACAGAGAATTCTTGGCGCCCAATTATACTGGCCCAGTGTTCCCAAGGAAAGCGTGGCAAAATGAGTTCTCAGGGAGAAATACTGTTGAACATTTTGGGAGAACAGTTCCCAGAGAAATTAAGAAAATAGAATACATAACTCCTGTGGGTTTTGTAATACATAACAGGAGGCACTTCCTTTCAAGGTCGTTAGCTGAGGAAGCTAGAGATAAAAGCGAATGAGTAATGAGCATGCGCAAAGCAAAGCAAAGCGAGTGAGGTGAAGCGAGGTGTGCATTCCAGTGGTGGGGGTCAGGTCCCCAATGCTATCTCCCGGCCGGAACCTATAATTATGGAATAAAACATTCAGTCCCAAAACAATGCAAGTTAAACAGAAAGGCTTAGCTGGATGTAACACTGTAATATTGGTGCAGTCACCCCAGTCTAGGGCAGTTCACTGACACTCACAAGGCACCAGTGATACCACCCATCACGTATGCTATCTGTGATGTAGCTGGCACAGTACAGCCCGGGCTTGGTGGCAAGGGGGCTCGGACCTTACTATTGGGTAGCCATCTGAACACATGATATTGGAAGCTTTTATAGTAAATTATCTTATTTATTGGAACTGTTTTAGTTGATTTTATCTGTTTTAATGTATTGAATTGGCCTGTGTGCCCTTGTAAGCCGCCCTGAGCCCATTCGCGGGGAGGGCGGGATATAAATCTCAAAAACAAACAAACAAACAAACAAATTAATAAATTGGAGGCGGGGAGGGGGATGGTCTGAGCCACTTTGGCTCCCCAGTGGGAAGGAAAGCAGGGCATAAACATTAATAGACCACATTGCAACCGTGATTTGTCCACTGGTCTCCAAATCTGCAAGATGTGGTGGCCAGAAACAGTGGCCGAGGCTCACGCAGAAAGGTGCCTGTGCCCCTTATTGCTGCCACCCATGCCCGGGGGGAGGGAAGGGGGAGGGGGTATGACAGACAGCCCTGTTTAGCTGTGCTGCTGTGGCATTATGCCAGCCCCTCTTGCCCTCGCCCTCCCCCATGGAGACACTGTTGAGGGTAGGAGGGCCGCTAAGCTAACACACAGTAGCCACACACACACACAGGAAGAGGGAATGGAAATGTGTGCCGCTGTCTCCTTTTGAGGCATGATGGACCCCCCTCCCAGTTGCCATCCCATGTGGGATGGATTTCTTATTTATTTATTTATTTAATTCAATTTCTAGGCCGCTCTCCCCGCATAGCAGGCTTCTTGGAGAAGAGGCTCCCATGGGGAGTGCATGGGGCTGTCGAGGCGATTCCAGAGGGCTGGCCATGTTAGTCTGTCATAGCAAAACAAGACAGAAGTCCAGGGGCACTTTCAAGACTAACCACATTTATTCCAGCATGAGATTTTGTGAGTCGGAGCACATTTCCTCAGATGCATTGGAAGCACGAAACTCATGCTGGAGTCAAGACAGTCTTTTGATTAGGTGCTGGGCTTCTACATTGTGGTGTCAAGTGTGCACTTCCTCCGGGGGTGTCCCTGTCACCAAAGGCCCCGTCTGTGGGTGGGTGTTGTCAGCAGATGCAGCCCCACGCCACAGAGCCCCTTGTCTAAGAGACGAGGAGGGTCCTGTCAGGAGCATCTCTAGTGCTTCAGGGGAGTTGCTGGCTCAGCTTGGATACCATGCTCTGTTGGGGTTGTAGGGTGGGGTGGGGAGGAGCTAATAGGGCAGGCAAAGTTTCCTGCTGTCACAAGAGCCACTCGGCAGTGTGGGAGACACACCTGGCACCCAGAACCTCCCCAAGCAGCATAGTAGGAGGACCTTAGAACTGCTCAGTGGAGCAGATTCTTTGCTCTCCCATTGGAAGCAGTGCCCTGCTTTGCCTGGGTGGTGCCCGTGTCATTAAAGGGCCAAGAGCATGACTTCCATGGCGGTGTGGAACTTCTGTGCCAATCTACAATCACTGTGCGCTCTCTTCCCCCCCAGTTCCTTCCCCATGGTCTTTCCATACCAATCCTTTCCCTCTGCAGGTTGGAACTGAAATCTGTGACATTAAGGAGGGATTCTTTCAAATTCTAAATCTTTAATTCTGGTGTTCAGCTTCTTGCAAAGCTTATCTTAAGCTGCAGGCTGCAATCTTGTGCGTGCGTGACCAAAAGAGAAGCAAGAAAAGTGCTGGAACGTTATCGGAACATCAGAGTTGCTTTGCTCCCTCCGCAAATTCCAAAGACTTAATTAGTTCATTTTAATCGGAGTGAACTTATTGCATTGGCCAGGCCTATGTACATCAGCACATAAATATGGGGCTTTCATCTTGCTTGTATACGGTCTCATGATGCGCTTGCCCTTCTGCCTCTGTACCAGTTTTGCACCTTCCATCTGCCAACTGTGAGCCCCCCCCCCACTGCTAATATATCCTCTTCTCTTTAACCAAGATGAAAGCATCTAGGGAGACCCGTGGAGTCAGCGAGTGTAGCCCTGCAGCATTCTGAATGTCAGTGTGGCACATTAGGGAGAAATACCTCAGTACTTTGGGGTTTGGGCTTGGCAATCCCCCCCCCCCTGTAGTTAATGTGGCAGAAGACAGGTAGGAATGGGGAAGCCAATTGTGGCCAAGTATCGACTGTCATGGCTTTGGAAATGCTAATGGACATCCTGGCCAGAGGAAATGAAACAGTCAGTTCACATCGTAGCTGGAATCTGACACTGAGAAGGTCATTCTCATCTTAAACTAAGGATGCTTTTGAAATTTGCTTCCTCCTGCTTTCTCCCCAGTCTTGTTTTAGGGCTGCCAGCTTCCAGGTGGGACCTGGGGATCCCCTGGAATTACAGCTCATCTCTAGACTGCAGCGGTCAGTTTCCCTGGAGAAAAGGAATGCTTGGGAGGGTGGACACTATGGCATTGTACCCCATGGAGGTCCCTGCCCCCCCCCGGCTCTATCCTCAAATCTCCAGGAGTTCCCCAACCTTGATCTGGCAACCCTCATCCCCTGTCTTCCCCCATCAGAGGCCAGAGGGGATCTTTTTGAAATGAAGCCAGTGGATTAGCAGGATTCCACAGTTTTTATTCCCACAGTGAGCGCCCTGTTTTGTGGCTCTCTTGTCCCTTTCTGTTCATTCATCCCTCTCCCCTCCTTGATGACAAATTGCTGAAAACAATCTCAATGGATGTGTTCAAACTTCAGATTCATTCAAGGAGGCGGAGTGTATCTTCCATATTATGTGTGGATTGCCCACAGGTATCCATGTGCTGATTGCATCCAGTTTAGAGTTCTGTAATGTGTTATGTGTGGATCTGCCCTTGAAGATGATTTGGGAGCTGCATGTGGCACAGAATATGATTGCCAGGTTGCTGATGGTTGTCTTCTTTGCAGACAACACCCCACGATCAGTTTGTTTCCATACCTTCATATGCTGAGTGAGTTTCTTGCTCTGCTCTTCAGGAGGCTGGAGTTGGTTCCTTATTTGCAGTTCCTTATTCATTCCTTATCTGTGACTTATTCATGAGTCCATCCAGGAACACTGAGAAGAGTTGGAAAGCTCTGAACCCCAAATGAAGGTCTGGAACACCACATATCATATACCCCCCAGGTTCAGGGGAATCTCCCCTTCAAGTGGATATATTGGACCTGTTTCCTGGTCCAAAGCGTGGTTCTTGTGCCAAGCTGCTCCAAAGTGCGGTGCCCTCAGGACAATCACGCAGGTGGACACTGGGGCTGCACCCACAAAACAATCTTTGGACCACCCCAAATGACACATCCCCAGACTATGGGGACTGTCCCTTGCAAGGGGACATACTGCATTGCCCAGTCCAAAACACTGGTTCTGGCCCCACACCCTTCTATTTGGGGGCCTCCAGGAAGCCTGTATTTCAAAGGAAATTTGAATGAGGAAGAGCCCTCTGCAGCCAAAATAAGGCCTGGAACACCACATATCTTACACCCCCAGGTTCAGGGGACTCTCCCCCTCAAGGGGACATATGGCACTTCCTGGTCCAGCTGACATCACAGTGCATAGCATTAAGTATGTTGCAAACACAATCTCCAACACTTAATATATGATGTATCTTATTCAAAAGTCCATGGAAGGAAATCGTGGAGTTTTCTATACTTACTTCCTCAAAAAGTCAGTTTTTTAAAAAAGAAAGAATGCCCCCCTTCCTTCCCCGTACCCACCAGCATAGCACACATACGATTACACACAAAAATTAACCATCTCTTCTCTTCTCCAGATACAAGATTGTTGGCATAATTTATAACACAGGACAACATTTTGTTTGCTTCCACAAATTTGGCAAGAATGGCAATTGGCAGCTATATGACTTATTATTTCGCAAGCCATACTGGACTTCCAGTGAACTGCGCTGTGAGGTTCAAGGGCACGAGGGCCACCAGGGGACATGGAACGAGAGACTGTGCAGACCATATGACACGACTGTGAGAGGTGGGTCCTCCTTGACCTTCTGCTCACTAGCCCAGTTGCTATTTGGGGTGTTCCAGACTCGCTTCCAAGAAAAGTCCCCGCCAATGCTCCCTCTAAGCTGTGGAGTCTTGTGAGCAAAAATTCTACTCTGTGAGCTACTGAAATTAAAGTTGTGAGCCAGCGATTTGGCTACTGTGTAAATTAGTTTGCGCTGGAGCCATCCTTCCTGGGCTAAGACAAAAATGTGTGAGCCGGGGGCTAAAAAACTGTGAGCTAGCTCACACTAACTCAGCTTAGAGGGAACACTGGACTCCCCGCACTTCCCAGGCGTCACATTAGTGAGGTGACATTAAAAAATGTTTTAAAAGTTAAATAACGTTGTAACTGGCAGGTGGTTTTGTGCAGAACAATAGAAATAGAAACTGGTGGGGCCAGAACCAGTGTTTGGACTGGGCACTGCTGTATGTCCCCTTGCAGGGGACAGTCCCCATAGTCTGGGGATGTGTCATTTGGGGTGGTCCAAAGGTTGTTTTGTGTGTGCAGCCAGACCCCAGTGTCCACCTGCATGATTGTCCTGGGGGCACCGCACTTTGGAGCAGCTTGGCACAAGAACCACGCTTTGGACCAGGAAATAGGACATATCCTCTTGAAGGCGAGATTCCCCCAAACCTGGGGGTATGTGATATGTGATGTTCCAGACCTTATTTTGGGGTTCAGAGCTTTCCAACTCTCCTCAGTGTTTCTGGATGAATTTATGAATAAGTCACAGATAAGGAATGAATAAGGAACCAACTTCAGCCTCCTCCTGGCCTTTTGCTTCTGCTGAGCTTGGCTGCTTTGTTCGTATGCTTATTATGTGGTCTGTGGAGGCTCTTCCGTATACGGGTATGTGTTTACTATGGTTATTGTAGATTCTTATCATTTGTTGTGTTTGCATTTGGTCACGTGATGAGTGGATCCACAAGCTGCTTGGTTGAGGGGTGGGAAATAAATTTTAGAGGAAGATATGATGCTGTCAGTTTCTGAGTTTTCTGCTTTTCCAATTGAGATTTTGAGTTGTTTGCCTGCTGGAGGCAATTCTGCCGGGCCCCATCCTTCCAAAGAGAGTCTTCTGTGTGCCCTCCTGGGAAGATCTACATTCTCCTTGTGTCTTTGTGGGCCCTGCAGCCTCCTTTGCCTTGTTCCATGTGGCAGCTGGAGGGCTGGCCGTGTACAATTTCAGCGCTGGAGGGGACCCCCAGGGGCCATCTAGCAGTATAGGATCTAGTAGCCTCCCTCCTCCCACTTGATATTCCACAACCGCTTTGCTTCCTCCTGCCTGTTCCACCATTCTCCTCTGCTTGCATTTGGTGATGCTGCCAATAGCTTTGCTCCTTTGCTGCTGCTGCATGATTTGGAAAACCTCTTGAAGTAATTATTGTGCAGCCTGGAGAAATGTGGCAGGAACACCAGAAAGGCCTTTCAGCAGCTGCCCAAGGGGTGTTCGCACCTACCTCTTTGTTTCTATATCAGGGAGTTTGCCATTTGTTCATGTGTGCATGTGTGCACCTGTGCACGCACTGCATGAATTTTAGGATGTCGCATTGTCTTGTCGGGCTTCTTTGCTGTTTAGTGGGCAAGGGGGGACACTCTTATTTAGTCTGCTTTGCTGTCTTTTTATACGAACACCCAGTTCCTTCTGTTAAGCAGGGACATCAGCACCAGGAAGCCTTTGTTCAGTCCTCTTGCCTCCTGCTTCTTTAAGCCCTTGGTGCTGGCTGTGCAGACCAGGGTTCCTCTCAAGCCGCACATGGCAGCTTTGCATGTATCAATGCGGCCGATTCAAACGAGATGCGTTTTGAGTGCAGCTCTTCAGGTGTGAGGTAAACCAGAATCTCACTCTGTGCAATATGGGGGGGAAGGAGTTCTGTGCAGGGATCATTTCGTAGACAAAGAGGTGAGGAGCTCATTAGCATACCTGTTAGCATAACTCATTAGCACATGCCACGCCTCCTGGCATCACCGGAAGTGTGTCAGAAAGGGAAGCAAAAGGGGGGGGGGATCTTCAAAAGCTTCCTCTTCCCTTCCCCAGCTGGCCTGCCAAGGCGGGGGGGGGGGGGGGAACGAAGCGAGAAGGGCCCCATAGAATACAATGGAAAGACTGTGCTGCCGCTGCGTGACTCTAAATAGAAGGAGTTTAAACTTTAAACCCCCTCTCGCTTCGCTTCCTCCACAGGCCCGCTGAGGGAGGGGCTTACCACCATTGCCATTTGTGCCCGCTAGGGGTGTGCAAATAAATTTTTTTTGGCTCGATTCAGATCAGGCCAAATCAGGCTGCTTCTGTTCCGGCTGCTGAATAACCCATGCATGTCAGTTTTGGCAATGCAAGCCAATTCGGGAGTCATTTGGCCAGCCGAATGTCAGTTTCATTGAAGTCAATGGCAAAAACTTGTAGGGTGGAGGAGAGGGTGTTTGAGGGAGAGGCTCCAAACTTAGGGTGTTTGAGGGAGAGGCTCCAAACTTACAGGGTAGCTGCTGAAGCCTCTCCCCCAAATACCCACCAAGTTTCAAGAAGACTGGACCATGGGGTCCAAATCTACAGCCCCCCTGGCAGGTTGCCCCAACCCCTCCATTGTTCTCTATGGTGGGAAAAAAGTAACGTTGGGGCAACTTGTTTGGGGGCCCGTCGAATTGAACCCCCAGTCCAATCTTCTTGAAACTTGGTGGGTATTTGTGGGTGAGGCTCCAGCAGCTACCCTGTAAGTTTGGAGCCTCTCCCTCAAACCCCCTCCCCTCCAGCTGCTTTTTAAGCTGTTGCTGAATTTCGGTGGCAATTCGGCAGCGGGCCAGATCAGATCAGAGAATTTGATTCAGCCCGTGACTGCCCTAGTGCCCACTCCTGGGCTGGCGGAGCCCCGCTCCGCCTTCCTGTGGCCCCAAATGACCCCTGGTTCTGTGACTTTGCCCCTAAAGAAGAGCTGGAGGCAGGGCCCTGGCCACACTCGCTTTAGAAGGACAGCATTAAGCTGTCTGCAGTCCCGTCTCCCTGGCAGGCTCCTGGCTATCTGGGGCCCTGTCCCTGCTGCGTGTCATTTAGCTGCGGGCGGCAGCCGGCTCCCAGACGTGGCGGGGGGTGGGGGTGGGGAGGGCTTCTGTAATGTGCTATTCATCTGTAGACTGTTATTTTAAGCAGCTGTGGTCTATGTTTTTATGTTCTGGCTGGGTTTTTTAAATGCTGGATTTTAATGTACACCTAATATTTCATGTTTTTATTGTGATGTATTTTGTAAACTTCATTGGGCAGGTTCCCTGGAGAGGGGGCACACCTCCCCCCCCCCCAAAATGCCCCCCACTGGCATGCCTGTGCCTGTTAAGGTTGGCAAAGGGGGGCTGGGCTGAAATGACAGTGCCAGAGCTGTCCGTGCCGTGCTTGGGGTGTGGCCCTTGCTAGTGTTTTTATGGCTTTAATTGGCTTCCAGCAAAGACTCTTGAACTGAGATGCAGTGTGGAACGATGAAAGAGTCTTTATTTGTGTACTAAGAAGGGCATGCTTTGCATAGGACTGGCATAGACACTGGTGGCATCGAGGGCAGCTGGCAGCTGTGTCTGCCTGGGCTGCTGCCTTGTTGTTGGGCTGCGTCAGAGGGCCCCGATCAGCTCCTCCCTCATTCTGCCACCAAGGCCTTTGGACACTGGCCATTTGCTTGTGTGCACAGGACAGTATTGCTCCCCTCTCCCCATTAATCGATTTAAGAAATGTCCATGAAGCACAGACTCTGGATGCCAAACTGCAAAGGGGGGGGGGAGTTTACAGCATTAATAGCTGAAAGCTCAAGAAAAACCAGAGCTTGCTGCTGCTGACCCTGCATCCAGACACAGTCATCCCCAGCATACTCTTGAGCAGCATTTCAAGACAAGGAAACAGTACAGGTAGGGAAAGAGCAACAGAAGGAACCCAGAGCCAGCCACCAGCAGCAGCCGGGACCAGAGGCCTGGAAGAACAGGGAAGGTGGGATCTGGCAAGGGCCACGGTGTGTGTGTGTATGTGTGTGTATGTCTTTGCGCATGGGGGGGGATTCTGGGGATGAAGCAACACTACAGAGCAGACCCTCTCCCTGCGATGGGGGCACACCGAGAAGAACCTCTGGGGAAGACCGTAGCTGCTGGACAGGCTTCCACGGCACTCATTCCACAGTGCAGCAGTGACGAGACCTCACTGGGCCCTCTGGTGCCTCCAGGAACAGGAAGTGATCACAGCACGAAAGACAGCTGGGTGGGTGGAGGAGGGGCCCCCGAGGGCCCAGCTCAGGACTCGAGTTGCGTAATGAACGGCTCCTTGCTCATTTGCTGCGTGTGACCCCCAAGGCAGGAACTGCTTCTCTTGCTGTGGAGCTCCTCCGGTGGCGGCAGCAGCGGCAGCTGGGATTCCTGTTTCCCACAGCTTGCAGAAGCAATGTGCAGCATGTTCAGGCCTGTGCTCTTGCTGACCGTTTTGCTTGCCGGGTGGTGGCCGAGGAGTCCCGGGTAGGGCAGGTCAGGGCACAGTAGGGTTGCCAAGTCTGGGTTGGAAAATACCTGGAGACTTTGGGGGTGGAGCCAGGAGAGGGCGGGGTTTGGGGAGAGGAGGGGCCTCAGCATAGTACAGAGCCATATAGAGTCCACCCTGCAAAGCAGCCATTTTCTCCAGGGGAGCTGATTTCTGTCGGCTGGAGATCAGTTGTAAAAGCGGGAGATCCCCAGGCCCCACCTGGGGGCTGGCAGCCCTAGGGCACAGGAAGCACTGGAAGGCCTTATTATGGGCTGCGGTGTCTACAGCAGAGCTGCGTGTGTAAACTTTGTAGCCCACTTTTCTCCTGCCAGTATGTAGCCAAGAAGGGTTTGTAGAGACGGATTGGGGCCAGGATCTCTGCCTGCCTGCCCCTGTTCGATGCACAGGGCCCACAGCACTGGTAGACCTAAGACCGTGCAACTCTCCCCCCCCCCCCCCGCCCCGAGCCACTCTGCCTCCCACCCGAGCACAGCAGGACCTGTGTGTGTGTGTGTGTGTGTGTGTGTGTGTGTGTGTGTGTGTGGAAAGTGCTGTCCAGTGCAGAAGACCTCCTCCTGCCAAACTGCTGGGGGTTATGTCTCAGTTGAGCTGCTTCTCTGCCCAAACAGCTGTCTGGTTTCAGCAAGGTGGAGAAAGATTCCAGGTTGTTCTCCTTCTTTTCACAAGGCACTGCCTGGATCCCGAACAGGAACAGGGCTCGTCAGTGCAGAGTAGAGGTTTGGTGGTGAGGAGTGGGCTATCAGGGGCCTCTCGGAGTCCTTGTTGCTTCTACGATAGAGTG
Source organism: Lepidodactylus listeri (assembly GCA_029233225.1). Lineage (NCBI taxonomy): Eukaryota > Metazoa > Chordata > Lepidosauria > Squamata > Gekkonidae > Lepidodactylus > Lepidodactylus listeri. The sequence goes on from JARCFY010000020.1 coordinate 44,058,194, forward strand.
TTTGTCTAAGAGGACGATCTCTTCTCCCTTCCAGGCAGGATGGCTGTCTCAGTACCCTGGCAGAACTGTGGTGTTGGATGGCAAATGATGGCTCTGCGTGGCAAGTCCATTGCTTCAAGGGCTCCGGGAGGAAGAAATGTGCATCTGAGGCTGAGGACAGTCTGACTGTCAGCTTGAAGGTCCTTGGAAAGTAAGAGCAGAGTCTCTCACCTGTGTCCGGTTGCTGGCCCCTGTTTTGAGCGTCTGGGCCAAAGTCCATGAGCTTCTCTGGCCACCTGACATCAGCACAGCAGTCAGAGGCATCCGGAAATGCAGTGAAAAGCCCCTTTTGCCCGGCTGCTGCTTGCCTGCAGCACAGGGCCCCACAGTCACTGCCTGTTTCCTGAATGAAGGCTGGAGAGGTAACAGCTGGGAAGCAAACATGACCCTTGCATCAGCAAATGCCAAAAAGGTCCCCCCTGCACACACAGCCCATGAACTCCCCCCCCCCTACCCCCGCGCACTGCATTTTGTCTGCAAGTCAGTTTGCATTTTGAGCTGAAGACGCCTCAGTCCACAAGAGCACCCCTGCCTCGTTTGGCTGGAAGGAATCAGACAGGAGAGCTGGAATCTTGCAATTCTCCCCGCTCTTAGCTCCAGGCAGTTTTACATGGTGGGTTTCAATTAAGCTGTTAGCACATTTTACAATTCAGCAGACTGCAGAACAGAAGAAGGTAGGTTTTCCATCAGTGAGTGAACTTGAAGTCTTTTGTGTCTGTCCAGGAGGCGCAGAAGGAATATTCTTTTTATTTCCTCTGAGACCAACTGTATGTGACTCCGAGGGTTTTTATCTGCTGTAGTGTAAATAGTTGAGGGAGGTAAGTGGGTCAGCTTGAGCGGTGTGGGAAGCCGGATGCCAAAGTGTTGCATTGCTCTGAGGACATTTCCTGTGGGACGGGAGCTGAGAGTGCAGCAGTTTTCTTGCCGTGTCGACACGTTGGTGCCTGGGCCTCCCCCCCCCCCCCCCCCGGGAGGCCATGGGGTTGCTCACTGCTACCTGGGCTGCTGGCACAGAGGCGGGTGTCATCTCTGCAAGCAGTGGGGGCTGCTGCCCTCTGGCTGAAGCGTGCCACCTGTTTGGGGGCTGCCTGTCACTCGCTCTGCCCATGGACTCTGCTGGGCAGGTGCAGGGAAACAGGCGGAGTCAGGGCTTGCAGTCTTCACTGGGAATGTATGTGAGTTTTCCAAAGAATGGAAAAATGGGAGTGCCTCATCTTTTGCGCATATTAGGAAAGGGAAAACGAATGGGCTGCAAGAAAACAAGTGGGACTGTTTGCCCAGTTCAGTTCCTGGAAGCCTGGATATTCCAGCTTGGAACACCAAGACTTGGAAAGATCAAAAGGGTATGAAACAACTATCCAGGTTCTTGACTTGTCAGAGTTGAATAACATCTGCCCCTCTGCCTTGCTGCCTTTGGAGTTGGGAAGGCCATATCTGTCTTGCCTTCCTGGGAGTACCAAATGCCAGCTATTGCCCACAGTGCGACTCTACCTGGCATCTTGGGGTAGACAAGCACCTCCTCCCCTGTGCCCACTCTGTCATGCAAGAATTCTTTTAGGGCAATTGGATTTCTCTCCAGATTTCCAGGTCTTTAATTGCCCTACAATTGGGACCCCTTCTCAGCTCTCTGAAACCTTGCAGTGAGCATCCAATCCACTCAGACTTGCATTCAAATAGGGCGGAAAGCCAGGATGGATTGACACAATGAAGGAAGCCACAAAGGCCCTCAGTTTGCAAGACCTGAGCAAGGCTGCCAATGAGAGGACAGTTTGGAGGTAATCCATTGATAGGGTTGCCCTAAGTCAGGTGCGGCTTGCCGGCACTTGGCATGTAGAGGAAGCAAAGAAGTTATAGTCCTAAAATGAATACAATAGTAAAAATGAACATATCGAATGATGGCTATAATGAAGCTTGTGGAGGGGTGGAGAGACGCCATCTCTTGGATTCCCGTTCTTGGGCACTGGGCATGGATGGATTTGCTCAGCCCTCATGGGAGGGCATGCCCAGCCCACCCAGGAAAAAAGAAGCAGAGCAGTTGCTGCCATAAAATAACATGCCAAGGCAGGGATACTGCCAAGGAGGGAATCCCCCCCCCCCCGCGAGAGATAGGAATTGTGTGTGTGTGTGTGGGGGGGGACCCTTGGACTGCAGCTCCAGAACAAGCATCTGCACCAACCCTTCCGGTGGTTCGGCAGGAAAGGCCAACTGAGCCTTGAGGCCTTCCAGGCAGGGCCTTTGGGAGTGACTGGCACCTCTAGAGCCAAGGAGCAAAGAGCAGCAGACATCCCTCTCCACCTTCCCCTGCCCCCCAGGCCTTGCAGGGGACAGGATGCTGGGCTCAGTGAGCTGCAGAACAGAGCAGGTCCGGCAGCCTCTTGCTGTGCCCATTCCCTGGTTTCTGCAGCAGATTCCTCCATGCCAGGTGCCTGCTTGGAGAAAAGGCCTGGCTCCCACCCAGACAGGACTCCGCTTCACTCTACTTCTCTCTCAAGGGCCTTTGTGGAGCAGAAGGGCCATGTGAGGTGAGAAGAGCCTGGGGCTCCTTTGGTGGGCTCTTGACACACAGGATTGGGCTGGCGTTTGCTTTATGGCCCCCCAGGGCTTCCCCCCTCAGCCAGCACTAGCGAGGGAGAGGGCTTCAGGTGCGGTGCTGTTGCCTGCCTTCCAGGCCAGGTTTCCTCCTGGGCATTCCTGGCCTTTTCGGCTACCTCATCAGACATCGTTCCCCCCCCCCCCCACTTTGTGCAGCACTTGGGACCTCATCCCTCTTCCCAGATATTCACAAGGAGAAATGTTGCCTGGGCAGTTAGCACCTTTTGTGCTGAGGACGGCAGTTCTTCCAATTTTTTTTAGTTATTATTTTTATCCTGCCCTACTCCGGCAAGCGGGCTCAGGGCGGGTTTCAACACACAAGATACTGGACAAAAAGGAAAATGATTTAAAACCCTAGAGGCAACTATTTCAAAAGCCTGACTCAGTCACAAGATGGCAATTTCAAAAAAACTTGTGGTGTCCGAGTAAATAAGAGGCATGGAGGGTCCAGGTTCTCAAAGGGTTGGGACCATCCCCGTCAGACACTGAAGGCTGCTTAAGCAGGAGGGGCCCGATTCGCTGCCTCAACCAAAGGCCTGGCAGAATAGCTCCGCCTTACGGGCCCCGCGGAGTTGCCTGCAGGGCCCTGATCTCCATTGGGAGCTTGTCCCACCAGGCTGGGGCCAGGGCCGAAAACTCCCTGGCCCTGGTCAAGACGAGGTGGACGTCTTTTGGGCAAGGGGTTTCCAGCAGATGGTGATCTGCAGAGTGCTCTTTGGGGCACACGTGGGGAGAGGTGGTCCCATAGATATGTTGGTTCCTGGCCGCATAGGGCTTTAAAGGTAAAGATTAACACCTTGGAACGGATCCGGAATTCTATCGGCAGCCATTGCAATTGGTATAGGACCGGCCTGAATGTGCTCCTACAGAGACCACATGTTCAATAGACATTTCGCCCTAGCTGCTACTTCCAGATCAGGTACAAGGGTAGCCCCGTGTAAAGCGTGCTACAGTAGTCTAACCTGGAAGTGACCATTGCGACTTGCGTGGATCACTGTAGCCAAGTTGTGGGAGGGAAGGTAGGGGACTAGTCACCAAATCTGCCGAAGATGGGAGAAGGCTGATTTGGCAACCACCGTGGCCTGGGCCTCCATCAGCAGCCAGGCATCCCATATCACTCCAGAGACTCCTCACTCTCGGTGCTGGTGGCAGAAGTGCCCCACCCAGAGTTGGGAGCCAAATTCCCATATCTGTCCCCCCCCATCTCCCGCAACTCGGGCATGGGGCCTCCGTCTTCAATGGAGTCCATGTCAGCAGACAATAAGTTTATTCTGGTGTGTCTCTGGAAAGAGACACACACTTACTGAATCCTCTAGTGCTGAGGTAAGAAACTTGTGTTAACCTGTGAAGGGGAATGAAGGTCTGGCACCTGGAATGTCAGATGGTAGTCAAATGAAAGCATTCCAGACTCAGGGGCTTGAATGAATTCTGGGACATTAAACTGCTATCAGGATGCCCAGTGCCCGGATGGTCTGCCCCCTGTTGGGCTGGGAGGCCTTGCTGCTGTCTCTGGAGCTCAGAGAGGCACCGGGGTGGTGCCTAGGGGTGTGCAAAAAAAAAATATTCGTTTTTTTTTCGGATTCAGGTATATTAAACCTGAATTTTTCGGTATTCCCGAAAAAACCGGAATATCTATACCGGTATAGGGTAAATATCTGAAAATTTTCGGGATTCCCGAAAAATTCGGGTCAATTATACCCTATGGGGCCATTGTAATCAATGGCAAAAAGTCTGAAAAGTTTCCAGGGGGCTGGGGGGGAGGGGGTTTGAGGTAGAGGCTCCAAATTTGGACTGTAGCTGCTCAAGTCTCTCTCCAAAGGACCCCCGAAGTTTTGAAAAGATTGGACCAGGGGGTCCAATTCTAGGGGCATCCAAAGAGGTTGCCCCATTCTCCATTGTTTCCTATGGGAAAAAAGGCTTGCAGGCAGCAGACAGTGTCTCCTGAAAAATCTCTCCAAGAAAGTAAGTGAGGTGGTGAGAGGGGCATGTTTGCCAGGCCAGCAGCAGCAGAACCTGTGCAATCTGCCCCCCAGAAACAGGGCCACCATGCCAGTCAGTGCCCAAAGTTTGACCCAACAGGACTCACTCAGGTCAAACCAAAACTAAAGCCCTAGACTGAGATTTATTTCAAGATATTATTGGAAAATAGACCTACAACCTTTTTTTAAAGCCTATTTAACAGTGGTGAGAGAGCAGGGACAGCAGCCAGCCACACTCTCCAAGCCAAACTCTCTCAACTCTGACCAGTCCAGCAGCAGCACCAACCGTTCAGGAACAGCAGGGAGTCAGGGGTGCAGGTCTGCTTTTATGCTCTCTGAGCATACACACAGGTTTTCAAACAAAAACAACCTTCTGTGATTGGCCAGAGAGCAGATACCAAAATCCTATTGGCTGCCAGTGCAAGCTGCCTAGTTCCTAGGAGTTCCACAGTACTTGGAAACTTTGCAAGGCAAGCTGCCCTGATGCAATGCATTTGCAAATGCATTGCAGTGATTGGCCATCCATGGTCCCTCCCCCCTGGCCCCCTCCTGGGACCATGAGCAAAAGGCGGGAAAGAGGGTACACAATGCCGGAAAACGAAAGAGTAAGTGATGGGCTTCCCTTTGCAGTTAACTCCCCCGCGGCTGCCATTTTCAGTTTGCCGAAAAGCCGGAAAAAGCCAGATTTTTCGGGTTTTTTATTTTTGGGATACCGGGGAGTCTCATCAGAGCCTTTCCAGTATCCCAAAACCCCAAAAAAAACCAAAATGGTTTTTTTCGTTTTTTTCCGGCTTTTCGGAAAGCCGAATGCACACCCCTAGGGTGCCCCCTTTGGCTTGCCAGGCTGCCTCCTCCTTGATGGCCCCGCCCAGGCCTGTCTAGGATAGTGAATAAGCAGAACGAAGCAAAGGAATCACCACGACTGCCTGTGGACTGCCTTAGCGAGGGAACTTTGAGCAGCACAACAAGACCTTCCAGGGCTGCAGCCTAGTCAGAAACCTTCCCCCTCCGCTTGGTCACTCTGCAAAGTGCCTTTCCTGTGGAGGCTCTTAAATGGCACATGACGGCTGCCCTCTGGTGGGCCTTGCCTGGCATTGCAAAGGGTCTGGGCTTTTTTTCAGCCTAAGGGTGGACTGCTGGTATACAGCAGCCATGCACCAGCGCAGTCCAGGCTCGTGTAGCACAGCTTGCAAGGATCCCCCTTTCAAGAGGGCAGCCACCTTGGTTTGCTGCAACTGAACACCTCTCTGTCCAGCATCTGATGAAGTGGCCTCCAGCCTTGGAGTCTTTCAGGTGCCGCCCAGCTCCCTTTGTCCTTATGGCTCCTCCTCGGGATACGTTAACTGCATCTTTCCTCACCCGAGAAACTGCCTTTGTGCCAGAAGGTGAGGACTACTGTGCTGCTGGAAGCAGGGTGCCGTGTATGTGTGTGTGTGGATCATGCAGGTGGTGTTTCAGGGAACATGAAAGCGTGTTCAGCCATTTAGACACCTGTTGTGTAAATCTGGAAGGGCTTGAGACTCCATGCTCCCTCCTTGGCAAGCAAGTATGTGGGAAAGAACGGGCCAGGAGAGAATGAGCCATCAAACACTTTTCAGGTGGTTGATTTGTGCTGCTGCTGACTGGAGAAACTGCAGAAATCCAGGCATACCTCTTAAAGTCAGTTGTGTGGATTTCTACGACACCCAATGAAAGAAATTGCAGAGGTTCATTACTATGTAAAGGGGAAAATATTTCATTGTGAATATCTTTACTTCAAACTGAGCTTTTGCTAAATAACATCTTTCCAGCATGTCACAAAAGCTGCTGGAAAGCATTCTGTCTAGTATGTTTTTATTCCAGATCTCCCCAAAGTCCTCAGGGCAGCATCTGGCACACATGGTTTCCCCCTTTCTCATGTTATCTTCACGGGGGCGGGGCTACTAAGGAAGATGGCAGTTGTCTAATTCGTGAGCTCCTTCCCTCCTTCCTAACGATTTAATGGCAAAGACCACAAAAACGATCTCACAGCAGCGGAATGGGTAGGAACGATAGTCCTAAACTCTCTGCCCACAAAATAACAAAACAAACCACACAGGATTTCTTTAAACCCCGGAATAATAAGACGGAGCCAGAAAAAACAGACCCAGCCTCACCTAAAATGGCGGCCGCGTCAACCCTTTACAGCCCATCGGAGCTCTCAGTTACAGATAAAAATCTCCCTTCCCTCCTACAACAAATGGAGCAGAGGATTACTGAAAATATACAGATGTCCATTAAGCCGGTCAGGGAACAGTTGGATAGCATACAGGACGCCTTAGTGAAAGCCTCCGTCACGGCTGAAACGGCTTATAACATGGGGATACGGCTCAAGCATGAGGTGAGGGAATTACAAGAGAGGGAGACGGGCTTTAATGAGAGGCTCCTTACCCTGGAATCTCAATTGAGACAATTTAACGCAAAATTCATAGGGGTCCCGGAAGGAGAAGAACGAAACTCAGATTTTATTTATCTCATCTTGGTTAGCGTTTGCACTTAATTTAGAGGAGGGAGTGGCGCCGCTTATTGCCAAAGTTTATAGGCTGGGAATCCCAGTGAATCCGAAAAGGAGGGGGCCCAGGTTCAATTTACTGGTTCAATATACTGGTTCAATTTATGGATGGCAGGACTAAACAAAAGATCATGAAGGAGGCGATATCAAAAGGCCATTTAATGTACAAAGATATAAAAATCCAAGTTTACAATGATGTGGCCCCTGAAGCATTAAAGATAAGGAAATCATTAAAGGAAACTACCCAACAGCTGCAGCAAGCTAACGTTCGTTATCATTGGCTGTCGTCAGGGCGGCTGCAAGTCACACATAACGGAGCGTACTTACATGCTTATAATGAAGCGTCTGGCGCTGATCTTCTTGAAACTCTGCACATATCCGAACTGATGGACATGTCCAGGGCCTCAATGAAATGAAGACATCGCTCCCCAGAATCGCCGGAGCAAAGCAACAAGCTGACCTCCCGGGATGCAAATGCTGCAAGATCTCTGCCGGTGGCTACAGCTCCTTAAAGTTTTACTTTCAGTTTATAATCCACAAAGGCGGCGGGGACACTCCCTGCTCAGTCACCGGGGGGTTTAACAACGCGTGGGATCATTAAATACTAGAAAGTGCTTCACAAGAATGGTCTTTCACAGCTCTTGTTTAATAAAGGAAGGGGGGGGGGGATTGCGGTTTGTGCTCCTGAGTTTCCAGACCACTTCAGGAACGCAGCTCCTTTAGAGCTGAAGACTTCTTTCTGAAGTTGGTTGGTGTTGTTTTGTTGGTTTTCTGGGTGGTTGTGTGTTTTTATTTTTTATTTATTTATATATTTTACAACTTTCTACGGCTCTTTCTTTAAACAGTGTGACTTGGGCTGTAAAAGCACGGTTCTGTGGTTGCTTGGTTGGCAACGTTCCTTTTTAAAAGCCGTAGGTGGTGATTAGTCTCAGGAAACACTTTGAAAGTTAAGGAGCTGATAACCATCTGTGTCTCAGAAGCAGCTCACGGAAACCATCACTGAACTATAGAGTTGTAGGGCGCGCTTTGATCTTGCAGCCACTGGAACCTCATCATAAGCCAGGAGACTGACAACAGTTGGAGTTTTGGATACAACTCCTGTGGACTTTATCTGGACTGTAGAGGTTGCTTCCTAAGCTTCTTACCTGTATCAGTAGTATAAGACTGCATTCTGATTAATTACAGTTAATTTTAGGAATGACAATTAATTCATTGGATCCTTTTAATTTTATCTCATTTATATATATAGGTTTTTTAGGTTTTATAATTAATTACAGTTAATTTTAGGAATGACAGTTAATTCATTGGATCCTTTTAATTTTATCTCATTTATATATATAGGTTTTTTAGGTTTTATAATTAATTATTAAAAGGCAAGGAATTTAAAAATGAATTAATTCACCTGATTATCATAAATATATTGTACATGAGATAATGAATTGTTATTGTTAGGATACATAACATTTATTGATTGCCTATTGTCACTAATATTATAAGTCTGCACTCTTGATTTCTATTCTAAATTTTAGAAGCAGCAACTACTTTATAGTACCCTACTCATTATACCTTAATTTATTTATTATAATTTTTAAGGTCTACCAATCAATTGCTAGAAGATAGGGGCATCTTAAAATAAGTAATTCATCTCATTGTTATAATTTAAATAGATTCAAGTTGATGAACTGTTATTGTTAAACTGAATAAGCTTTATTGTAAGACATAAGAAATTTGCTGGTGTTTTATTATCTGATCTGTTTTACTGTTCTTATACATTGAGAGATTAAGTTTTAAGCCTAAAGTGTTCAGGTAATAACTTTTTAAATTTCTGACAAAATTACCAAGCACAATTCATTGTGGTTTATTGAAACTGTTTGTATATAGTTTGTAAACCAATGGGAGAACTGAACAGTAACATATTTAATTGGTCAGCACATCAGTAGATCTCTTGAGTACTAAGCCTCATCTGTCCACTCACAAAAAGCTTCTTCTTTTTATAATAAGGAAGAAACCTTCAGAGTGACATACTTAAAGAGGGGGAAACAAACAAAAAAGAATAAAGTTTTTATTTGAGTAATACTTATTGACATTACCTCAAAACTTCCAGGGGTATTTAGATTGACTAAGCCACCTCTGATATACCTGGTTCTGCTCTAAAAGATAAAACTCACACAGTAAGATCTAAATATATCTTCCTATTGAAATGATTTCCATAAAGATCTGCTCGGTTAACATTAGGGGAATGAACAACGTTATAAAAAAAAAAAATAGAATTACTCAGCATGTTAAGAAATTATCCCCAGCTGTGCTATTTATGCAAGAAACCCATATGCGTACCTCCACACACCTGATCATTAACTCAGCAGCTTTCCCCCATCAATTCACAGCACCCGGCTCTTCCAAATCCAGGGGGGTGGCAATACTAATAGCCAATAGAGTTAACTTCATTTTCAAGGAAAAGATCTCTTGTCCCACAGGGCATTTTATTTTTGTTAAAGGCCAAATGGAAGGAAAACCATGGACGTTTGCATCTATTTATGCTCCTAATGACGATCAGATTTCCTTCTTAACAGAGACTCTATTGAAATTGCAGGAATTTCAGGAGGGACACTTGGTGATCGGCGGAGATTTTAACTGTATCGCAAACAAAGTTTTAGACAGATCAAAAGCGGCATCCAAACAAAGAACTCTCAGAAGGCCAGAGACACGACTGGCAGATCTTTTCCATTCCTTTAACCTAATGGACACGTGGCGTGCAAAACATCCTACAGACAGAGATTTTTCATACTTCTCAGCCAGACATGGAATATTTACAAGAATAGATTACGTATTGATTTCAGCAACTCTTCAGAATTATCTTCATTCAGTGGATATAGCTATCAGACATCTCTCAGATAATGCGTGGATAGAGTGCCAATTACAAGGATCGACAGAAGGAAGACTAGACAGACAATGATCGATGGATTCATCAATTCTATTGCGAGAAAATATTACAGAAAAATTAAACACATAAGTCAAATATTTCTTGGACACTCATAAAGGAACAGAAACTGATCCCTGCATTCAATGGGATGCTTTGAAGGTGGTACTGAGGGGCATTATCATTGCACAAACAGCTTACCTAAAAAAAAGAAACACAGAAATTAAAGCTAGAAACACTAAATCGCATCACAAAGCTAGAACAGGAACACAAACGCACAGGTAACAATTCAACATATAAGAAATTAGAAGCGGAAAGAAAGGCTCTAGATGCTATTGAATCTGAAGCAGTCCAGAAAAATTTACTTTTCTTGAAACAAAAATTCTGGCATAAATAATCAAAAAATATGAAAGTTCTGGCATGGAGGGTGAAGGACAAGAAAAAAAAGGCAGTAGTCAGAGCAATAAAAACCCGAGATGAAAAATACTATGTCTCCTCTAAGGACATTGCAAATGCTTTTGCTACCTTCTATGAGAATCTTTATCGCTCATCTTCTCCAAAAATGGCAGATATAAAAACGTATATCTCTTCTCTCAATCTTCCTCACACATTATCTTCTGATTAAGCTGAGATGATGGATAGTCCAATAACTCGACAAGAATTGAAAGAGGCCATAAAAAATGCTAAATCACAAAAAGGCCCTGGGATAGACGGTCTACCCGTGGAGTTGTATACGGCTCTCTGCCCCTCCCTCCTCGAACCTCTTCTTGCAATTTGCAATTCAGCACTGAAAGAGGGAAAGCTGCTGCCTTCTTGGTTGGAATCCTCTCTTGCAGTAATACCTAAGAAAAACAAAGACCCTACCGATTTGGCGTCCTATAGGCCCATAGCGTTAATAAATAACGATGCAAAACTTTTCTCGTCTATTTTGGCAAACTGATCAATGAGGATCAAACAGGCTTCATTCCTCAATGACAAATAACAGATAACATCAGAAGAACATTAAATATTATCGCACATGGCCTCCGCACCAAAGAAGAAGCAATTATCCTGGTGCTGGACTTCGAGAAAGCCTTTGATTCCATAGAACTCCCTTATCTGACAGAGCTTCTCAAACAATTTGGATTCGGATCAAACTTTCTAATGGCTTTACAAGCAATCTATAAAAATCCAAAATCAAGGGTGAGAGTCAATGGTACAAATTCTAATTTTTTCTCCTCAACCAGAGGAACAAGACAGGGATGTCCTCTGTCACTTCTCCTTTTTGCCCTTGCCATCGAACCCTTGGCAGAGGAACTGAGGAAGAACAACACCTTCACTGGCATGCAGATAGCTGATAAAGAACACAAATTATCATTGTATGCAGATGATGTCACGCTGTATATAACAAATCCTAAATGATCCCTCCCTGCTATTTTTGACACTATTGATTGATTTGGGAAAATATCTGGACTACATCTTAATGCCAATAAATCAGAAGTGTTTCCAATCGGTATACCCAAAGAGATTAGATCAAACTTAAAATGGAACTACAGCCTTCAGTGGATAACAACAGAATGGAGATATTTAGGGATCCAGATTCCACTGCATACAAAAAATCTAATAGACTGCATCTTTCATAGACTGCACAAAGACATTCAGAATAAGATGCAAGAATGGAAAAAAATAACGCTATCTCTGGCTGACAGATTACAATTAATTCAGAGCTTTATATTCCCTTGCTTTCTATATTTGTTTCGAGCACTCCCTATTCTTCTGATGGACAAAGATTTAAATAAATGGCAGAAAACTCTAACAAATTTTCTTTGGAACTCTACAAAATCTAGGGTGGATCACTGTCATCTGACAAAACCTATCTCTAGAGGGGGACTGGGGGTTCCCTCACTCAAAAGGTACTACCACGCGGCGGCAATTGCCAACATTGCAAGTCTGTTGCAGCCAAACTACAACACCAATTGGATGCTAATTGAACAGAGCTACGCCTCACCTTTCTCTCTCCCAGAAGTAATATGGATGCCTAAAGCTGAAAGACCTAAGCTTATAGAGGAAAATATCTTCTTGGATTCGACTCTGAAAATCTGGGATGCAAACAATTCTACACTTGCTCCTAAGCTTTCTTTAATATCAACACACACCCAGAAGTCATGGTTCCCACCAGGACAGGAAAGAAGAGCATTTGAGAGGCTGACAGACGCAGGTTTTTGCAGACTGCAAGATCTTGTTAAAGGAGAAACCTTACACAGCAAAAAGTTCTTTGAGGAGTTCATGCACTCCTCATTGCCATGGCTAAGATACTACCAACTTAAAACTTTGACTGAATGAGCTGCGAAATAAGCCACTTTCTCTAAACCCAAGATTCAGTTTGAAAGCACCATAATTAAACTTTCTGATCAAAGGAAGGGCCTGATGTCTATTATCTACAAAATCTTGGCCTCCTCTGAAAAAGAACAAAATACAAAAAACAAAGCAGCCTGGCACAAAGATCTTCAACAGGAACTAAAAGCAGAACAATGGACGAATATATGGAACTCTCATTCTTGCAAAACGCGAATCTTCCCCATCCGTTTGCAATTCTTTAAACTACACACAAGATGGTATCTCTCTCCTAAGCGTCTACAGCATATTTATAAGAATCACAGCTCTCAGTGTTGGAAAAGATGTGGCAAACCCAGTGATTTCTTTCACTGTTGGTGGATGTGCACAGCAATTCAAACCTTCTAGAGACAAGTGTTAACAGAAATTGAAAACATTACATCTCAACAACTACTGTTAGACCCAGCGGTATTACTCCTCAACTTGGAAGAAGGTATCGATCCTGAGATTGAAATAAACACACTAACCGCCACTCTTCTAGCAACTGCTTGTTTGACTGTTGCGGCTTCATGGAAAGCACCTACCCCACCAAGCATAACAGACTGGAAAAATAAATGCTGGGATCATTTTATCATGGATAAAATAGCGGACATAGTTGAAGGGCAATCGTCTATATCTACAAAAAGGCACTCATCTTTTGTTAGCAAGTGCTTCTCCTTTGTTACATATATGGCAGAACATAATGATATACCATCTAATCCTAACTATATCAAGTGGCTTTGCTTCTAAATACTTTCAATTACATTTAAACACTGGAAAATATTCTTAAATACTCTTGATCTCTCTAAATACTTACCTTAATCAAATTTCTTTTTTTAATTGCATTAATATACTTGCAGATCACCACTAGGCAAAAAGCAAGGGTTAAACATACAAATAATATACTTGAACAATGTTAACAGGCTTACCAACTGTTATATATATTTAGTATTTCTTACTGTTGAAACTGCGTTATGTATTGAAAAGGAAAAATATTATGTATTTTGTTGAAAATAATTTTATCTTTCAATTAAAAAATTTTACCTAAAAAAATGTTATCTTCATAACACCCCTGTGTGGTAGGTTAGGCAAAGAGAGTGTGACTTGCCCAGGGTCACACATTTAAACTTCAGTGCCACAACAGGATTCAGGTGGCAGTCAGATTTCCCATTTTCTTCTTTATTGTCTGCAGTGCAGACAGGAAAAAGGATGCATCTGAGAGAGGGAATGCTGAGGGTGAAATTATAGCTGAGCTGTCTGAAGCGGCTGGGCACCTGCTGTCAATCTGGACATCCACAAGGCCAAAGGCAGCAGCAAATACCCACAAAGAACGCATGACAGGAGCTTCTCCATTCAGAACATGAGTAGAGTGTTGCTGGATCTGACCAAAGCTCAGCCTGGCTATTACATTTTTATCCCACCATTCCTCCAAGGAACTCAGGGTGCTGTGGATGATTCTTCCCCTTATTATTATCGGAACAACCCTGTAAGGTGGGTTAGGCTAAGAGAGAGGCGCTCAATTACCCTGTGAGCTTCATGACGCAGTGGAGGTTTGGGCAGCGGTCGGTCTCCAGGATCCTTGTCTGGCGCTTTGAATTGGGGCACCATGCTGCCTCTTGACCAGCAGCCTCTTCCCCACCGTGGCCAAGCAGAGAAGCACCCGAAAAACCTGGAAGCCGGCAGGAAGGGAGCAGTTCTCTCTCTGTCCTTTTCTCTCCTCTCCCCACCCCGGTAAATGATATTCTGAGGCGGCATTCCGCCATCACAGCTAACAGTCCTAAACCATCTCCTCTGTGAATTTATTTGATCCTGTTTTAAAACCAGCATGACCAAATTTCATTGATTAATTGTCTTGTGTGAAGAAGTCTGTCCTTACTGCCCGTTTAGCTTAATGGGGTAATGTGGGCGGAGGACCTGTACTGGTGATCATTGATAAGGTGCTGGCCATCAGAGCCGGGGGGGGGGGGAGGCCATGCAGACATGGGGTGGTGGTAGAAGGTGGGGAAGAATCCATGCCTTGGCCTCATTTCCAGTGGAGTAGCTACAGTGCTCTGCTTGAAGCAGTACTGATACATAGTTCAGGCTGCCAATTGTGTGCTCTGTCTTTATCCAGTTATTTGCCTGTGGTCTTCTTTGTTTTGTACCTTTGTGCGATAATAATTTTTTGTGTGTGCTTAGTGTGGGAAATCTGCTGGCTGTGCAGCCTGCTCAGTGCTGGTGAACAGTCAGGTTGTCTTTCATGAACATGCATTAAATTGGTTTGAATAATGCAACACACATGACTCATGGGCATGGCTATGACTCTGTTGAACTGGAGCAGCCACCCTTTCTTGATCACATAAGTGTTTTTTTTATGCAGCTTTATAAGAATGTTAGGTCCTCTTGTTGTAAATGAAGGTTTTATGTGAATATTCCTTTCCAGATTATTCAGACACACACACACACACACACACACACCGCAGCCGCCCTGAATACTTGATATTGCTGTGAAGGCAACCTGCATGCACAGGGAATGGTGGGTATCATGAACTCAGATACCTTTTGTGTTCTCTGGAGCGTATATCTTTTAATTGCTCTCTCCATTCGGTAAGCCGAAAGGAAATTATCAGCCCACTGTTAGAAAGGCTCCCTAATAGATCAAACAAAATTAAATTGGAATACCTGCTATTGGATAGGAATCATCAGATTACAAGACAAGTGGCTAGGTTCTGTGCCCAGGCCTACAAGGAATGCAAAAAGCGAGGCAAATAGGCTATTCCTCCATCTTTTAATTTTAAAAAAACCCTTTAAAAAAATTTGTTGTTTAGTCGCACAGTCGAGTCCGACTCTTTGTGACTCCATGGACCACATCAAGCCAGGCCCTCCTGTCCTCTGTCGTCCTCCAGAGTTTGTGCAACTTCATGTTTGTTGCATCAATAACACTTTCTAACCATCTCATATTTTGCCATCCGCTTATTCTTTTACCTTCAATCTTTCCTAGCATCAGGGTCTTCTCCAGTGAGCGCTCCCTTCTCATTTGGTGGCCAAAGTATTTGAGCTTCAGCTTCAGTATCTGGCTTTCCAGGGAACAGTCAGGGTTTATTTCTTTTAAGATTGACTGATTTGATCTCCTTGCAGTCCAAGGGACTCTCAAGAGTCTTCTCCAGCACCATAATTCAAACGCATGTATTCTTCATCGCTCGGCCTTCCTTGTGGTCCAACTTTCGCAGTCATACATAACTACTGGGAATACCATTTCTTTGACCAAACGGACTTTTGTTGGCAGGGTGATGTCCCTGCTTTTGATTATGCTGTCTAGGTTTGTCATCGTTTTCCTCCCAAGGAGCAGGCGTCTTTTAATTTCATGGTTGTAGTAACTGTCTGCAGTGATCTTGGATCCCAGGAAGGTGAAGTCTGTCACTGCTTCCATGACTTCCCCTTTGATTTATCTGTTTTTTTGATGTTGAGTTTCAAGCCAACTTTTGCACTCTCCTCTTTCACCATGAGCAAAGAGGTTCTTGAGGCCCTCTTCACTTTCTGCCATTAGAGTGGTATCATCTGTATATCTGAGGTTGTTGATGTTTGGAACACTTTCCCTATGAAGAAAGGTTGAAGTGCTTGGGGCTCTTTAGCTTGGAGAAATGACGTCTGAGGGGTGACGTGATCGAGGTTTATAAGATTATGCATGGGATAGAGTGGGTAGAGAAAGAAGTCCTTTTCTCCCTTTCTCACAATACAAGAACTCATGGGCAGTCCATGAAATTGCTGAGCAGTCGGGTTAGAACAGATAAAAGGAAGTCCTTCACCCAAAGAGTGATTAACATGTGGAATTCACTTCCACAGGAGGTGGTGGTGGCTGCAAGCATGGACGGCTTCTAAAGGGAATTACATTGTTCTTTTAGGAAAGCCTCCTTATCAATCCTTGCTGTTCTCTGGAAGTCTACGTTCAGTTGTGTAAATCGTTCTTTTTCACCGGTGCCTTTCACTTTCCTTCTTTCCTCTGCTATTTGTAAAGCCTCATCAGACAGCCATTTTGCTTTCTTGCATTTTTTCCCCTTTGGGATGGCGCTGATTGCTGCCTCCTGTACAATGTCATGAACCTCCATCCATAGTTCTTGAGGCACTCTGTCTATCAAAACTAGTCCCTTAAACCTATTCTTCACCTCCACTGTATATTCATACGGGATATGATCTAGGTCAAACCTGAATGGCCTAGTGGTTTTCCTAACATTCTTCAATTTAAGCCTGAATTTTGCAATGAGGAGCTCATGATCTGAGCCACAGTCAGCTCCAGGTCTTGTTTTTACTGACTGTATAGAGATTCTCCATCTTTGACTGCAAATTATATAATCAGTCTGATTTTGATGTTGCCCATCTGGTGATGCCCATGTGTAGAGTCGCCTCTTAGGTTGTTGGAAGAAGGTGTTCGCTATGACCAGTGTGTTCTCTTGACAAAACTCTGTTAGCCTTTGCCCAGCTTCGTTTTGTTCTCCAAGGCCAAACTTGTCTGTTATTCTGGTTACCTTTTGACTTCCTACTTTAGAATTCCAGTCCCCTATGATGATAAGGACATCTTTTTATGGTGTTAGTTCTAGGAGGTGTTGTAGGTCTTCATAGAACCGGTCCACTTCAGCCTCTGAAGAGAGCCAGTTTGGTGTCATGCACGGACTCTAATCTGGGAGAACTGGGTTTGATTCTCCACTCCTCCATTTGCACCTGCTGAATGACCTTGGGCGAGCCATAGTTCCGGCTCAGCTGTTCTTGAAAAGTCAGAGCTCTCTCAGCCCCACCTACCTCACAGGGTGTCTGTTGTGGGGAGGGGAAGGGAAAGGAGTTTGTAAGCCGCTCTGAGACTCCTTTGGGTAGTGAAGGGTGGGGTATAAATCCAATCTCTTGTTGTTGTTGTTCTCTTCTGCGTCAGTGGTTGGGGCATAGACTTGGATTACTGTGATGTTGAATGGTTTGCCTTGGATTTGGACTGAGATCTTTCTGTCATTTTTGAGATTGTATCCCATTACTGCCCTTTTGCACTCTCTTGTTGACTATAAAGGCCACATCATTTTTTTCTATGGGATTCTTGGCCGCAGCAGTAGACATAATGGTCTTCTGAGTTAAATTCTCCCATTCCCGTCCATTCACTGATTCCCAAGATGTCGATGTTCAGTCTGGCCATCTCATTTCTGACTACATCCAACCTACCTTGATTCATAGATCTTACATTCCAGGTTCCTGTGCAGTATTGTTCTTTGCAGCCTCAGACTTCCCTTTCACCATCAGACACATCCACAGCTGAGCGTCCTTTCGACTTTGGCCCAGCCGCTTCACTCTTTCTGGGGTTACTTGTACTTGCCCTCTGCTCTCCCCCAGACACCTTCCGACCTGAAGGGCTCATCTTCCGTCATCATATCTTTTAGCCTTTTGTCACTGTCCATGGGGTTTTCTTGGCAAAGATACTGGAGTGGGTTGCCATTTCCTTCTCCAGTGGATCACATTTTGTCTGAGTTCTCTGCTGCGGCCTGTCTGTCCTGGGTGGCGCTCCATGGCATAGCCCGCAGCCTCATCAAACCATGCAAGCTCCCTCGCGACATCAAGGCAGTGATCCATGAGAAATGTTAAATGGAAATTTTAAATGGTTTAAAAGGTTTACAAGCTAGTTCTATTTCTTCCTTTTATAAATTTTTATATGCGCCTTTCCTGGTTCTACCAGGTGGGCTATTGTTGGGAATTCTTTTTTATTCTATTGCAAATTGATCAAATTTGTACTGGTTGATGACTGTAATAAAATATAAACTGAACTAAACTGATACCTTTTGTGTAGGAAGGAGCCCCATCACTCTCTCTGTCCTTCCAGAATGCTATAGAATCAGACCACATGACTGCCCAGCCATTGGCTGAACGTGGGGAAAAATGAGTGGGAAGGAGAGAAAGATGATAGAAGGGAGGACCCTTGTGAAGTTAATGGGGAAGGAGCTGGTGGTGTGTACGAGTTTGATCTGATCTGAGAAGGACTTGAAAGTCCAGTTGCTGAGAGTAAAGCTCCAAACTTGTCTTGCAGTGTCTGCTGGGAAAGCAAAGGGGGCCTGAGCAGGACTTGTGAGAGGACGAAATGCTGCCTCCAGCCCTTCCTATCAGGGGCACTTTCCTATTGTCTGGCAGCATTATCTCTGGCCTTCTCCTTGAGTATAATTAGTCAACAGAGTGCTCTGCTCTGTGTTTTAAAAATATTGATTATCAAATTCTGTAGCAAGAATTTTACAGAGTAAGCCAACCTGCCTTGCAAGTTGCACAAATTATTTTGCTTTTGGTGATTTGGGGGGAAGTGCAAAGCATTATGCTGGGTGCTGAATCCTCATACCTGTACACCCAGCTGCCCTGGCCTCAGAAGTGTTATCTGGCATTTCTGTCCAGCCATTCTGGCTAGATTTTTAAAGGGATAGATGAGGTGCACAACAGGCTGAGAAATCCCAAATGTCAGGGTATAAAGTACTAAGTCCACAGATGCATTGCCGTGAAATCAGCTCATAAGTTTATTGATGGTACAATTCCACGCCACTGAACGGTGCTCGGGGGTCTGTTTAAATACATGTCTAAACCGCACCCCCAGCCTTGCCCAAACTCCTTGACAGGATTACCCTGATAAGATTATGCCCAAACTCCCTGATAGGATTAATCATGAGTTACCTGAGTGGCCACTTGGTCTAATTTACAATCCGGCCGGGCTATTGTCTCCCAAAGCGAAGCTCCGGTAGCCAGCCCGGCCACGTGCATTTCTCTGACTATGTGCGCGGTTGCCATTAGGACATAACACAAGGCTGGGTTCTGCTTGCCCACAGTCTTTGCAATTCTGTTTCCAGAGGTCAGCATGCGAGTGAGTAAAGACCCACGTAGTCATCTGGGCACCTTTGCACCTTTTACCCAGGGTGGTTCAGTCATGCGCCCAGAGGCAACTGAGATGCACTGAAGAGGATGAGTAGAATTCTGATTTTTGCAGGGTTGACTTGGCAACACTGACTGCGTGTGATGCAGGTGCCCACAAACCCTTTCTTTTAACTGTGAGATCTATATGTATAATTGAGTATGTGCTGCTTGAATGACCTCAAGATGAATTTTGTTTACCTTTCTCCTTCAGGTGTTTCCTCTTCCTTACCATGGAAAGGGTGGTCTTTTACCTCCTGTTGATGAGCACAGCTGTGAAGGCCATGACGTGTCCCACAAGGTGCATGTGCCAGAGCCTGTCTCCATCCTTCACCATCCTCTGCACCAAGACAGGGCTTCTCTTTGTCCCTCCCACCATTGACCGGCGAACAGCAGAGCTCCGGCTGATGGATAACTTCATCACTACTCTCCGGCGGAAGGATTTTGCCAACATGACCAACCTGATTCACTTGACGCTGTCCCGAAATACCATTAGTCAGATTATGCCATATGCATTTTTTGATCTTAAAGGCCTTCACGCTTTGCACCTGGATAGTAATAGACTCACCTATATCAATGAGGATCACTTCAAAGGGTTATTCAATCTGCGACATTTGATTCTCAGTAACAATCAATTGAACTATATTTCGCCTGGATCTTTGGACGATTTCATCGATGTGATTGAGGATCTAGATCTATCTTATAATAATCTTGTTAACATTCCATGGGAGACTATTGGTAGGCTTTCTAATGCAAACACCATCAGCTTGGATCATAACCTCATAGATTTTGTCCCTGAGGGAATTTTCTCAAACCTTCATAAATTGGCTCGGTTGGACATGACATCCAACAAGTTGAAAAAGATTCCCCCGGACCCTCTCTTTTCTCGAATCCCTGTTTATGCCAAACCAAAGGGATCCCCTTTGTCCTCTTTGGTGCTGAGTTTTGGTGGGAACCCCCTGCACTGCAACTGTGAGCTTGTGTGGCTGAGGCGCCTGACCAGGGAGGATGACCTGGAAACTTGTGCCTCCCCACCAGAGTTGATGGGTAAGTATTTCTGGTCCATTAAAGAGGAGGAATTCGTCTGTGAGCCACCAATGATCACACACAGAACCCCAAAACAGGTGGTCATGGAAGGCCAGAGTGTTTCTCTGAAGTGCAAAGCTGTTGGTGACCCAGAGCCGTATGTCCGCTGGATTTCACCTGGTGGGAAGTTGGTCTCCAACACTTCCCGAACAATATCCTATGAGAATGGCACCCTGGATATTTTGGAGACATCTGGAGAGGAAAAGGGCATATTTACTTGTATAGCATCTAATGCTGCAGGAGAGTCCACTGCACCAGTTGAACTTATGGTTCATTCGTACCCTAACCTTGCGAACAGCACAAACTTTGATAAAGAAGCAGAGCTTAACCCCTCTGACATCTTGACCTCAGCCAAGTCTAGCTTCCCCAATGAAACCAAATCCTTCCCAGAGAGGAAGGTTGTCGTTACTGAGCTGACCCCCTCCTCTGCTCTCATCCAGTGGCCTTCCCAGCACCACATCCCAGGAATACGAATGTTCCAGATCCAGTATAATAGCTCGGTTGATGACATCCTGGTCTACAGGTAACTATTGCTCATGTCTCTTCTGCTAATGTCAAGCGAGATAACAGCTCAAAACTGAAGCGGGTGAGAGAACTCTGAAATGGCTGTGCAGTGGTGGATGTAATAGATCTTCCCCTTCCTTCCCACAGTCTTTGCCCAAGAGGTGGTGGTGGTTGGGGCCTGCATGAGAGAGGGCTTTGGCTTTCTCCTGGCCCCCTTCTTCTTTTAGTTTGTCTGCCCCTATTCAAGCTTCCTTTCCTATTTCCTATTCAAGCTGCCCCTCTTTTCCCTGTCTGCATCTTGAGGCACAGTGTGTGTGTGTGTGTGTGTGTGTGTGTGTGAGAGAGAGAGAGAGAGAGAGAGAGAGAGAGAACACTGCTTTATACACACACGTTCTCTGGCCAGCAGTCTGTTGCTGAGTGTCTGTGCACTGAGTAAGCAATCAGGGATAGTCCAAAAAACCCGTATAACCTAACTAAGGATATCCAAATAGCCCTCTACCTTAATTCTTCCTGGTGGGTGGGAAAATGGTAATCTGCTTCCTGCCTACTTGTTTCCACAAAGGAAACTCATCTCCTCTTAGCCTGAAATCTGAAAAGTTTATTACCTCGTTCCCAGAAAAGCATGTTTTCTCTGGGATTAGGGCCTCCCTGAGTATTAATCGAAGTCATCTTTGCAGGCCAGTCAGTCTGACGTCGATACCGGGTAAGTTGGTGGAAACTGTTATTAAGGAAAAAATTAGTAGGCCCATTGATGAACAAAACCTCTTGAGGAGGAACAAAATCTCTTGAGGAAGACTCAGCATGGGTTCTGTAAGGGAAGATCTTGTCTCACTAACCTGTTAGTGTTCTTTGAGGGAGTAAACAAACATGTGGACAAGGGGGACCCAATAGATGTTATTTACCTTGACTTCCAGAAAGCTTTTGATAAAGTTCCTCATCAAAGGCTCCTAAGTAAGCTCAATAGTCATGGGATAAAAGGACATGTCCTTTTGTGGATCAAAAACTGGCTAATTAAAAGGAAACAGAGAGTGAGTATAAATGGGCAATTTTCTCAGTGGAGGGAGGTAAGCTGTGGGGTACCGCAGGGATCAGTACTCGGTCCAATGCTTTTTAACTTGTCTATTAATGATTCGGTGTTGGGAGTGAGCAGTGAAGTGGCTAAATTTGCAGATGATACAAAGTTGTTCATGGTGGTGAGAACCAGGGAGGATTGTGAGAAACTCCAAAGGGATCTGTCGAGGATGGGCGAGTGGGCATCAACGTGGCAAATGGGATTCAATGTGGCCAAGTGCAAAGTGATGCATATTGGAGCCAAAAATCTTGGAGTCGTAGTAGATAACTCAATGAAAATGTCGAGATAGTGTACGACTGCAATGAAGGAAGGGAACTGAAAACAAATCAGCCAGTATCATAATGCCCCTGTATAAATCAATGGTGTGACCTCATTTGGAGTACTGTATACAGTTCTGGTTGCCACACCTCAAAAAAAAAATATTATAGCATTGAAAAAAGTGCAGAAAAAGGCAAGTAGAATGATAAAAGGGCTGGAACTCTTTCCCTATGAAGAAAGAGACTGGGGCTCTTTAGCTTGGAGAAACGACAGCTGAGGGGTGACATGATCGAGGTTTATAAGATTATGCATGGGATAGAGCAGGTAGAGAAAGAAGTCCTTTTCTCTCTTTCTCACAATACAAGAACTCGTGGGCAGTCCATGAAATTGCTGAGCAGTCGGGTTAGAACAGATAAAAGGAAGTCCTTCTTCACCCAAAGAGTGATTAACATGTGGAATTCACTTCCACAGGAGGTGGTGGTGGCTGCAAGCATGGACGGCTTCTAAAGGGAATTGGGTAAACATATGGAGCAGAGGCCCATCAGTGGCTTTTAGCCACAAAGTATAGATAGGAACTCTCAGTCTGGGGCAAGTAATGCTCTATATTCTTGGTGTTTGAGGGGGGGACAATAGTGGGAGGGCTTCTAGTGTCCTGGCCCCACTGCTGGACCTCCTGAGGGCACCTGGTGTTTTTGGCCCCTGTGTGACAGAGTGTTGGACTGGATGGGCCATTGGCCTGATCCAACACTGGCTTCTCTTATGTTTATCATTACACTGGGTACTGGAGAAGATCTAGTTCTCACAGTAGGGAGGCTTACAAAGAGGGCAGCGCTGGCCCAAAAGCACAGACCAGGGGAAGACTAACCCATAGCAGTAGCACCAGTATATTAAACTTAGAAAATGAAACATGTAGAAGTTTTATGCTCTGCTTTTTTCAGGATAATAGTATTTGAACTTTAGATAATTGTTATAAAAATTCTATTCTTAGTTGATTTGTTACTCCCCTTTTTTCAAATAAATAGGCAGAATGCCTCAATTAATTAATTTTATTTCTCATGCATGATCATTTTCTCTTTGAAAACTTATTAGGAAAGCATTCTTTTGGGGCCAATGATTAATACGTCTGTAGCTATGTACGTTTTAGTGTTGGAGGCTATAGAAATCATGAGGGCTAGACTGGTATTCATTTCTCAAAGGGCACAGAGACTTCTCTTGTTTATCTTATGGGGTTCACTGCCACAAACCATAGCTATGGCGTAATGGGAACTTGTTGGAACTATAGAAGTTCTGGGAGGGTATGTTGTCCATCAATGGCTAATAGCCATAGGCTGTACCAGTGTGTTGGGGTGCTGTCTCTTTCTCAGTGTTCTGACATAGAGAGAGTCAACGGGACAGCCGTGTCCCTGTTGTGGCGGCTGCTGGCCAGCCTGCCTGTTCCTTTCAGCCTTTCTAGGTTCATGAGCAGGAGCCCTTGTGCTTCTGATGTTGACGGGATTTGGTTCCTTTGCAGGATGATACCGGCCACCAGCAAGTCCTTCTTCCTAACCGACCTGATTGCTGGGCGTGACTACGATCTGTGTGTCCTTGCTGTTTATGAGGATGGTGTGACGTCTCTGACAGCAACCACGGTGGTTGGATGTGTGCAGTTCACCACGGAGGAGGAGTACCGGCAGTGCAGATCCCTCCACGCCCAGTTCCTGGGTGGGACAATGATCATTATTATTGGAGGCATCATTGTGGCATCAGTTCTTGTTTTCATTTTCATCCTATTGATGAAGTATAAAGTTTATGCCAATCATCACAAAAACAAAAACACTAAAGTGAACAATGTCTGTTCTCAGACCAATGGCAGCCAAAGGGGCTCCGTGGCTCATTCCAGCTCCAGACTGGCAGAGGGGCACATAAGTCTACATCAGGAATGCTCAGGAATGCCCATCAAGGGCAAAACGACGAGAGATCGCGATGGTGAAAGAGCAACTCCCACGGGCACCGTCACTCTACGAAACGAAGCATTGTTTCAGTAGCCATCTTGCTGGTTATTGATGGCAAGGCTGTGCAGGACAACTCCCGTGGTTGTATTTTATGCTTCACTACTATCGTCTATTTTTAAGATCAGATGGTTTAAAAATATTTTTTTAATCTGTAAATGTTCTTGCATTCTTACCTATTTTTGTTGCACTATATTAAAGTGTGTGATTTCCAAGAATTCTCTGCTGGGTCTTTTCTAGCATACTGAGTGTAAAGTCAGAATCAAAAGGTGGCTCTGGCAAAAGATGGCTTTGGTACAAATCATATTCTGGTGCAAATCGTTAATAAGTACTGGCCTGATCCTTAGCGGAAGTACGTAAAAAGAAGTGACTGCTAGGTAAGGATGCCTTTGGTACTTCCGGTCATGGGGGGCGGGGGGGAGAGCAAAAGGACTAGAGAGCGGGGGAATGTTTTGTCCGCGGCGCTTCCACGATTCGAAGGGGAACCACGGAATGGAATAAAGAACGCACGAGTCCCGGGGCGGACTCATTGGCCGCGACCTTTCCGGTCAATGAAGCACGGGGGAAGTCATTCGCTGTGACACTTTCGGTTAGTGAAGCACGGGGGAATTTTTTGGCTGGGACACTTCCGGTCACTGAAGCACGGGGAACTGTTTGGCTGCAACACTTTCGGTCAATGGGGCAAGAGGGATTTTTTGGCTGTGACACTTCCGGCCAATGAAGCGGGGGGACTGTTTGGCTGATACACTTCCGGTCAGCGAAGCACGGGGGAATTCGTTTGCCGCAACACTTTCGGTCAATGAAGCAGGGGGACTTTTTTGGCTGTAATACTTCTGGTCAGTGAAGCACGGGGGAAGTCATTAGTTGAGACACTTTCGGTCCCTGAAGCAGGTGGAACTGGTTGGCTGCGACACTTTTGGTCACTGGGGCACAGGGGAACGGATTGGCTGCGACACTTCCGGTCAATGAAGCACGGGGGATTTTCAACAAGCATCTTTAGTAATCCTAGCATTTCTAAGCCCCGCTGCCTCTGAAAGGGAACTGCTGTCCTGATGACTCTGTAGTTGGAGATCCCCTGCCATCCCTTCAGATGTGAAGATCTCTCTTCTCTTTACTCATTGGGGGTTGAGCCACTGCTTTGCTTCTATCTCGTATGAATTGCAGGAGCAGAAAGGCTGCTCCGAAGCTCTTGTGAGGAGTGTAACTCGGAGGTAGGGTCCCCAGTGGGGGCAGGTGGGGTACTATTGAATGTAAATGGCTGATTCTGTCTGTCCGTCTCTCTCTCTCTCAGTGTCTGTTTGCTCGCCGGCGACGGCTGCTCCTAACCAAAGGGCCCCACTTCCACCGCGTAGACCCTGTCAACCAAGTTCTGAAAGGGGAAATTCCGTGGTCGCTCGAGCTGCGGCCGGAAGCCCCGAACCTTAAGACCCCTTTTGTCCACACAGTGAGTGAGGCGTGCCTCGAGCCAGTTGCCGTAGGCCAGAGGCTGGCCCAGTTGCTACGTATAAATCGTTGGCAGGGACTGTAACGAGAGAGGAGGCTCTTCCCATTTCAGCCAGCTCTCTGAGAAGCAGAGGAATAGGGAGGAATTGGAGGGCCGTGGGAGAGTCTCTTCTTCGGTATGGCTGCCCAGCAGCAGTCCTGCTGGGCCTCTGGAGGGTGCTTGTGCTGCCACAGCACAGAGGGACTTGCCGCCATTTTGTCGTGGAAGGACCTTGCCCACACTCATCCTTGGGGGTGGGGGTGGAGGTGGGGAGTGGAGCAGTCTGAGTTTGCCCGCTGCGTTGTCCTCAGAGCCGGCCTCCAATGCCGGCTGCTGCTGAAAGGAGCAGGTGCTGAACGGTTGTTTTCTTCTAGCCTAACAGGACGTATTACCTGATGGACCTAAGTGGGAACGCGCCTAAGTGGTGTAAGAAGACCCATGAGGTCTGGCGACACAGATACCACCAGTACGCTGCGAAATGAAGCTGCTCTCCGGCGCCCCGTCTCCCTCCTTGCTGCTAGAGCACCACGTGCCATGGCCAGCAGACCTTCCTGGCCCCGTGTCCAGGGGAAGCCACAAGCCCGGACTCATTTCCTCCCGAAGGGGAAACCAGCCCGTGGGACTCAGGGTGGCTCTGCTTGCTTTTCTGCCTCTTCTGAGGCTTCCACGTACTCCGCTGCAGTGGGTGGCCAGCTGTGAGGCTTCTGCACTTAGCAGCAAAAGATCAGACCTTTGTTGATGAAACAGAGTTCTTTATTTCTTAATACTGCATGACAGGTTCTCGGATGTTTGTTAGAGATGCCACATACAAAGCAGGCAGAGTTAATATACCCTCCAGTACAGTTTGAACCCCGACATTTGACCAATCACAAAAAAGGTAGAAAAGCGCGGTTAAAAGATCTTAGCCGTTTTACTTCCCACAGGAAAGGTGAAGTGTGAAAGTTATAAAAATTCCCCTCCTGAACTGGGCGCCCCAGATGTGCTAGGCATATACATAACAAAATAGTTGCCGCGGCCTTTCAAGGTCTTCACATAGCGATAAGACAGTTCTGTCTCCCCGGGGATGGAGGAGGAGGGAATGCATGGGAGGAAAGGCCATTTGTTCTTTGGTGACGTGCAAGTATGCGGGGTCGCCACTCTCCCGGATGAAATGGTTACACTGACCAGACCTTCAAAGAGCAATATAATTCAGAGCAATAAACGGTTGGGGTGAAACAGGAGACAGCTTGAAAGAGATAGCAATGGTTACACTTTTAGCTAAGCAATAGCAAGTTACAGAAAGCACAATGAAAACCCTTGTTAGGATCCTATGATCCTGACACGAGCTCCCCCCCACCCCCGGGCCCTTCAGCTCCGCTTCTGCTGCCAAGGAGAGGGGTCTTGGCAGAGCTGGCTGCGCTGTTGGTCAGTTAAGCGAAGGACGTCTCATTTAGTCCGTGGGCGCACCCCAGGTCCCACTGGAGCTGGAAGATGCCTGTGCAAGGGCAGTGGGCTTGCCCCCATGGGACTCTCTGGCCGCTTTTGGATTTCAAGATTCTCCCTGGATGGGCCTCCCTTGAGAGTTGTTGCACATTTTGCAGGCACACTCCGGCACAGGTGGAAGGAGGAGAGGGAATTGTTGAACACAGCACTTAAGATGTTTGCAATCTTGGCACTCTGGTTTCATTAAAAAATCTGAAATGGAATTTTAATTTGAAGCATTTACATGTTTAACTAAGGAGCGCCAAAGTTACCAGCATGCTTTTAACTAATACTAACTAGGAGCTTAACTAGGTCATACAAGACTTTCTTGTGTTAGCAAATAGACTCTTCACCTTTTCGGAAGAGGAGTGATCCCATTTCTTTGCAGGGTGTGGCATGGGCATAGCGTTGCAGGGAGGGGGCTGTGATGTGTGTGTGCGGGGTGGGGTGGGGTGGGGGGAGAAAACTGAGAGGCTCTTGTACAACCGATGACTTAACCGGGTGTCTCTTTGTATAATGAGGTGTAGAGATATTCCTGTCTGGTTCATTAGCCAAGCATCTGATCTTTTAGCGACTGAAAATATTTTACATGATTTAAATATGTTTAAGCCCCTCCACTAATCGGACTAATTGTTGTGTTCCTGTAAAAATGTTGATACCAAAGAGGGACAAACTTATGGTACTTGAGTCATAGCTATCAAAATGTTTCGTATCGTTCTTTCGTCCTTTTCCAGTTGAACTGTCATGGTCCAATGTTTCTCGTAAGAGCAAAGATCTTGTTTTCTGAGTTCAGGGATCCCTTCCTGTGTGTATGTGAGTGCTAATGATTGACTTCTGGCTTATGCCAGCATGCTTTGGCTGAGAGTGCCTTGTGAGCCCCCCCCCCCCAAACAGGGAGGACCGCCGGAAGACTGGCAGGAGTGGTGGCTCTGCCCCCCCGCCGGCAGTGAAGGGTCTCCTTCCACCCCGGCTAATTCTGGTGCAACGTTTCTTCTGGAGCACGTAAGGCTAATTGGTCATAGTTACTGGTAGTTCTGTGTCCAAACACCCTGTGGCTCCCTCCGCACAGTCCCTGGCCTGTGTTCTAACTGGGCCGTTGGGTTGCTGGGCAGGGCATCTCCCACGTGAGACTAGGCAGGGGTGCTCTCTCCCTGCAGCCGCATGCCCTCTTGTAGACATGCTTCCAACCCTGAGTGGAAGCTCTCCCTGTAAAGATAAATTGTTGTGCCCAGGTGTGTCTGTGAGCTGGGATGGCTGGGCTGTGAAAAGTGACCATGACTCCTTGGCCATTGGGGTTGAGTTTGGCACACTTCGGGTGGGAGTGACAGTGCGTACAAGCATCCCTCTGAAGGATGGTGGTTTGGCCCTTATAGATAGGAAGGACAGCACAAGCTGGCCTGGTTACTTCCTCCCACTGAGGAGGAGGAGGAGATTGGATTTATACCCCACCTTTCACTCGGAGTCTCAGAGCGGCTTACATACTGCTCCCCTCCCCAACACAAACACCCTGCACGGGAGGTGGTGCTGAGAGAGCTCTCTCGAGGACTGCTCGTGAGAGAACAGCTCTGAGAGAACTTGTGATGACCCAAGGTCACCCAGCTGGCTGCATGTGGAGGAGAGGGGATTCAAACCCGTTTTTTCCAGATTAGAGCTTGTGCACTTAAGTGCTACACCAAACTGGCTGCTTGGAGGAAATGGCCTCTTTGGAAGGCGGACACTATGGCCTTATGCCCCACCAGAGTCCCTCCATTACCCAAACCCCGCCCTCCTCATGCTCCACTCCAAGAATCTCCAGGCATTTCCTGACCCAGTTAGCAGCCCTAACCCTTGGGCTCCCCTCCTCCTGGTTTCTAGGGACAAGCCGCTATTCCTTTCAGCAGGGAGCAGGGGAAATCAGGCCCGGCCAGAATGCAGCTGATGCTCACGCAGTAGGGCTTCCAAGTCCAGGTTTGGCGATTTCTGGAGATTTGGGTGGGGGGGGGAGCCTGGAGAGGGCAGGGTTTGGGGAATGGAGAGACCTCGGCAGGGTATGATCCTCCAAAGCAGCCATTTTCTCCAGGGGAGCTGGTCGCTTTAGTCTGGAGATGAGTTGTAAGTCCAGATCTCCAGGTCCCCCCTGGAGGTTGGCAATGTCCTTTGGCTCAGGCAGGAAGCAAGGCAGTGCGAGCCTCAGCAGAAACACACACAGGCTGATCTATCAATAAACCGACCAAGCCTGATTCTTTCCTAGCCCGCTGCTGACCTCGTGTGGACACATGGAGTACTGCAGCGTTTGGCCGTCAAGCTGCCTGGAATGGAAACGGCAACCCATAGTACTGCCGCCTAACTCATTTCGCTCCAATTTCTCCCCGATGAACCTCCCCGATGAACCCTCCTTTCCTAGTCCTCTGCTGCCCTCCTGTGGACAGATCGAGTACCGCAGCATTTCCTCGTCATCCTGCAGGGCTTTGGACTGGAATCTCGGCCGGACTCTTCTCGCCTTTGTGATCCACGCCTCCTGGATGGGGAGCTGAGAGGCAGGCAAAGCAGTGGCTTCCAACAACGCCCTAAAGAACGCATGAGTGCCGAGGCGGACTCATTGGCCGCGAACCGTCCGGTCAACAAAGCATGGGGAAGTTATTGGGTGCGACACTTCCGGCGGTCACTGGGGAAGTCTTTGGCTGCGACACTTCCTGTCAGTAAAGCATGGGGAAGTCAATAGCTGCGACACTTTCGGTCACTGGAGCAGGCGGAACTGTTTGGCTGTGACACTTTCGGTCACTGTGGAACTGTTTGGCTGCAACACTTCCTGTCAATAAAGCATGGGGAAGTCAATAGCTGCGACACTTCCGGTCACTGCAGGAGGCGGAACTGTTTGGCTGTGATACTTCCGGTCACTGGGGCACGGGGAAAGTGTTTGGCTGAGGTACTTCCGGTCTGTGAGTCTCGGGGGATCTTTTGGCTGTAACACTTCCGGTCAACGGAGCACGGGGGAAGTCTTTGGCTGAGACACTTTCGGTCAATGAAGCAGGCGGAACTGGTTGCCTGGGGGACATCACCGCCGGCTGCCGCAGGGGTGCGAGACGGCAGAGCGAGGTCAAGGAGGCCTTTATTGGACAGGATACCTCCAAATACGGGGCGGTGGGGGAAAGACTGCAGGACGGGCGCTCGGGTGAGGTGAAATGCCGGCGGAAGAGCAATCCTGGGGGACGGGGGACAGACCACCGCTGTCGGCAGCCCGATACTTCCGGTTCCCAAGTGACCGTGCGGGGCAACCAAGCTCAGAGGTGCGGGGCCGAGGCAGAGCCTGTCGCTTTGCGTGGGCGTGCGGCCCGGACCCTTTCCGTTCCCTGCCGGGCGAGGTGGACCCCCACCCCACCCCCGGGAAGAGGAGGAGGGTCGCCTGGAGCTTCTGGTTCCCCGCCCGCTTGTGCTGCGGAGGACTCTCCCTGGGGCCCGCCTGCGCTTCCTCCTCCGCCTCCTTGTGCCCACATGGAACCTTGTTTGCCACGTCGATGCTCATTCGCCCGTCCTCGACAAACCTCCCTGCTTCTCACCCCCCCTGAACCACTTCGTGTCATCCACATAGGGTTGCCAAGTCTCTGTTGGAAAAGACCCGGAGACTTTGGGGGTGGATCCAGGAGAGGGTGGAGTTTGGGGAGGGGAGGGGCCTCAGCCTGGTGCAATGCCATAGAGTCCACCCTTCAAAGCAGCCATTTTCCGCAGGGCAGCTGGTCTCTGTCAGCTGGAGGCTGGCAACCCTACATCCACAGACTTAGCCACTTCCCTGCTTAGTCCCCACTCCAAATCATTAATGACGGAGGTAAAAAAGGCCAGACCTAGTACTGAGCCCTGCGGTGTCCCACTGCTTACCATCCTCCTCTGTGAAAACTGCCCAGTTCTAATCTCTGGTTCCTGTTCATTAGCCAGTTTTTAAGCCACGGGGGGTGGGGGATGGGGTTGTCCTCCTATCCCATGACTACTGCTGAGGAGGCTTTGATGAGGAGCTTTATCAAAGGCTTTCCAGAAGTCTACAGAACTTTTATCGAAAGCTTTCTTGGCGTAGTGCTTTGGCACATAACATCAGCTGCACTGCTCTCCAGTTTGAGGGCCTGTCCATTTTCACTGACTGGGAAGCTGCAGGTTTGCCAAGACTCCTTAGCGCTGGCCTCGGACTTTGGCCTTAGCTATGCCAAAAATGGAGAGCTCTTAAAATATATCCGCAAGATTGGCTCCTTTGATGAGACCTGTACCAGGTTTTATACTGCTGCAATTGTGTCTGCGTTAAGAGTATTTGCATGGGAAGGGAATTATTCACAGATAAGGTTATGAATTCAAATTCTTGTCGTTTCTGCCGCATGTTGCTGTGACT
Organism: Lepidodactylus listeri; assembly: GCA_029233225.1. NCBI lineage: Eukaryota > Metazoa > Chordata > Lepidosauria > Squamata > Gekkonidae > Lepidodactylus > Lepidodactylus listeri. Next base: position 44,089,700 of record JARCFY010000020.1, read on the forward strand.
CTTGCAGTGTGTCGTGCTCCAGTGCGGACGGTGCTCCTGGGGGCTCAAGCTTCCACGGAAACGGACATTCCGGTGCTTGTGAAGACTTCACTGCCCAGCCGCTGATCATCCCCCTCAGCAGCAGTGCCGATTCGTGCGTGGAATGGGTGATGTTCTTCCCGAGAACTTGCGCTGTTCCTTTTCAGCTTTCACGAGTGCGCGCTGAAGGTGTGTGTGTGTCCCCCTCCCCCCCATGACAAGCCACTATTCCTTTCAGCAGGGGAAATCAGGCCCGGCCAGAATGCAGCTGATGCTCACGCAGGAGGGCTTCCAAGTCCAGGTTTGGTGATTTCTGGATATGCGGGGGCCGGGGGGTGGGGGAGACCTGGAGAGGGCAGGGTTTGGGAAATGGAGAGACCTCAGCAGGGTATGATCCTCCAAAGCAGCCATTTTCTCCAGGGGAGCTGGTCGCTTTAGTCTGGAGATGAGTTGTAAGTCCAGATCTTCAGGTCCCCCCTGGAGGTTGGCAACGTCCTTTGGCTCAGGCAGGAAGCCAGGCAGTGCGAGCCTCAGCAGAAACACACACAGGCCGATCTATCAGCGACTGCACCTCCACCAGATTCCGTACAGTCCCCCTCTGGACCTAGACTGAATTTGCTAGGCTCTTTCCCGCTCCTCTGCTGCCCTCTCGTGGACATATTCAGTATAGCAGTTTGTAAAAGTCCTCATGGATTTAAGGATTCCTGATCAGTTTGTTGAGAAGTCGTCCATCCGGGTTCCCAGATAGGACACAGCTGATGTGAAATGTCCACCCGTGGCCCTATCAAAGAAAGCCACAGCCCCGCACGTCCCGTAGGCTCACTTTCGAGGTGCATGCTTCATCGTGATCATCATCAGCGACAGTGATTCAGGGCCGAATGTTTTAGTCGCTAAACCATGTAGACTGCTTCCTCTTCTCCAAAAGTTCTCTCTGCCTTACCTGGTACTGTATAGACTTGTAAAGGTCTGGCTCCAGCCACTTCTGTCTGGAATGCGGCTTCCCTGTAACGTTATCTTACTGGTTGATGGGCTCGGTGAAACAGCTCCTGGGAGACAGTGGAGAATCTAGGCAGGATTTTATCAGTGCCTGTGGTCTCCATCCACACCCCCAAAGAGAGGTAAAAACGGAATACAGGTATTGGTCAGCGTAAGCCGTAATTGCCGATGTTTACAGGTTGGGATGGAAACTGGAACCGATACTTTTATTATTCCTATTAATTTCAGTACAGTTTCTCCTCAATCAACCAACCCAGCCTGATTCTTTTCCCGGCCCTCTGCTGACCTCGTGTGGACACATTGAGTACTGCAGCGTTTGGCCGTCAACCTGCAGTGCTTTGGACTTTGGTGCGCCCTCCTAACTTTGGACCTCACTTTTCCTCGGGGTGGGAGGGATCGGTGAAACAGCTGGCAGGAGACAGTGGCGAAAGCCAGGATTTTGTCATCGCGGGTCTTCTGGGGTGCCAGCCAGTGTCCCCTCTAAGCCGAGTTGGTGTGAGCTAGCTGACAGGTTTTTTGAGCCCGCACGTTTTTTGTCTCAGCGCAGGAAGGATGGCTCCAGAGCAAATGAACTTAGGCAGCAGCCAAATCGCTCCCTCACCACTTTAATGCCACGCGAGTAGCTCACAAAGGGGAATTTTTGCTCACACGACTCCACAGCGTAGAGGGAGCATTGGGTGCCAGCACATTGTCCCCATCTCCTCCGCCAGTCGAGGTGGAAGCACAGACGTGACCTAATATCTGTCCGTGTTCGCCCGCCCACCCTGCCACCCAATGCATCCCTGGAATTCACACAAATTTGCTTGCCAGGCTGTATATCGGCTCAGCCAGTGCACGCTGACCAAAGTGTTTGGCCACACCCAGAGTCAAGGAGGTAGGGCTGCTCAGTTTAAGCTGTCCTTTTATTTCTTCATTTAGAAAACTTCTGTGCTGCCTCTTCAGAGTCCTTTTGCCTTCTGCACGGACGGTTGTGCTCCTCGGCACCATCATCCAGAGGCTACCAAGAACAGGCTGGCTAGAGTCTGTGGAGGCAGAATCGGAGCACAGAAGAGGGAGGGGCAAAGTGGCCAGCCAGCCCACTGAGGCACAGAAATGTCCCTTGGGAAGGCTAGACTGCAGAGCAGAGTGCTGCCCTGGCTTCATCATGTCTGGGCTCCAGACACATACCACCACAGCCTCCTCACCATGCTGGGGGGGCTTGAATCAGCTTTGCCCGTGTTGTTTCTGTGCCCCTACCTCTTGCCTCTTCTTGCTCAGATGCAAAGCCATGAAGTGGTCCTTTCTGGCCTCTTCCTGGCATTCAGCTTCCTCTCCTTTTTCAGCTGTCCTTCCCACACAAGAAGCTGCTGCTGATGTCCTGTGACCAGCAGAACTTTAACAAGTGGCATCAAAACCTGGGGACGGCCATCAGGTGAGCCCAGTACCTCTGCTGGGCTTGCACGTCGCCTGGTCTGGCGAAGGGAGGTTCCCACGGGCGGCAAAGCTGTGGAGGTGATCCTGTTTGTTTATTCACAGGTCTCGTCTTCTTTACCTACAGACAGCTGCAAAGCCAGCCCCCCAGAATTTGTGGAAAGGATGAACTGCACACGCTCCCTCCTTCCCTCCCTCAGTAAACAAGCTGATCTGCCCAGAGAGCAGGCAAGAATCCTGCAGGTACAGCGACTCAGGCTGGGCGGAAACTGCTGAAGTCTGATGCCCAATTTTTTGTATGAGTTAACACTGCCCTTCTTCACAAACCTGACCTCAAGCATCATTTGAACTGTGACCAGTCTGGGGCTATGTTTCCTTTTAGTTCACTCACCATGGAGACCCTTCTGGGCATCTTTAACCTGCCTGCCAGGAGGAGCCACTGGAGACTTGGCCTGATGGACACTTGAGAAGGCCGTTGGGTCTCCCTGTATAAGTCTGTTGGTATAACCAAGGAAACAAGTGTCTGTCTGTCTTAGACATGGTAAGAAAGAAAAATAGCTGCTGAAGTTTGAGATGTATTCGATACTCTGGCTTCAGACTGCCTGTGGTGAAAACCCACATTGTTAGAAGTGGAGCAAACTGCTTTACTCATCCCTGGATCTTGTGTAGTATGTGGCCTTTTATCTGCCTTTCATTCTACTGAAGAATGTCTTTTGAATACAGGTGGTTTCTTTCTGTGGAAGGTTTTGTGTTAAACCAAGGTTTTTCAAGATGGAATCTCAATAAATCCTTTTAAATTATGCTCAGGTAGATCTCAGCAACTCTAGCTTTTTTTGTACTTCTAGTGCTTTTGAACACCACTGTGTAGTCGGAGAATTGTGGAGCTGGAAGGCCCCTGTAAGCCATTTAGCCCGACCACCCTCTGTTCGGCGCAAGAAATCCAGACAGAGAAGCACTCCCAACAGATGGCTGACCAGCTTCTGCTGGAGAACCCGCAGCAAGTAGCAGCCCGCAGTAACTGGTTCACTTGTCCAGCCCCACCTACTGCAAGGGAGTTTCGCATAATGTTCAACTGCAATCTGCTGTCTTGTATCTTAAGCTCACTGGATCTAGTCTTGCCCTCTGAAGCAGCAGAGAACAAGTCCTTGCTTCTTCCAGGGGACAGCCCTTCAGGGATTAGGCCACTTCCCCCCTCCCCCCCCAAGAGTCATAGAATCATAGAGTTGGAAGGGACCTCTAGTATCATCTAGTCCAACCTCCTGCACAATGCAGGAAATTCACAAATACCTCTCCCTCCACACTCGCAGTGACCACTGTTCCATGCTCAGAAGATGATCAAAACCCTCCAGGATCCTCAGCCAAACTGGCCTGGAGAAAAATTGCTTCCTGACGCCCAGAGTGGCAATCAGCATTTCCCTGGGCTTGTAAGAAAGGGCCACGAGAACTAAGCACTGAGGCAACCCTCACTGCCCTCCCTTTCATGATCTGCCTAAGTTCACAGGATCAGCATTGCTGTCCGATGGCCAGCTAGCCTCTGTCTGAAAACCTCCCAAGAAGGAGAGCCCTCCACCTCCCAGGGAAGCCCGTTCCACTGAGGAACCGCTCTAACTGTCAGGAAGTTCATCCTCATTTTTAGCCGAAAACTCTTCTGGTTTAATGTCAACCCGTTGGTTCTGGTCTGACCCTTCTGAGGCAACAGAAAACAACTCCGCCCCATCCTCTAGATAACAGTGTGCCCTTCTCTATGCTGAACATACCCAGTCCCTCCAGCCCTTCCTTCTCTTAGGACTTGGGTTTCCAGCTCCCTGCCTCTCTTTGCTGCCCTCTTCTGAACCCTACAGCTTCCCTCAAGTGTGGGGCCCAGGATTGGAGACCAGGTGAGGCTGGGCAAGTGCGGGTGAAACGAAACGATGACTACTCGTGACTGCATCACTCTGCTTCCCCTAGTGCAGCCGAAACCGGCACCAGGTGACCTTCCGCTTGTGCTCGGCTGCAAACCTGGGTTCCTTTCCACGGGTGCCACTGCCAAGCCCGGTATCCCTCCCCCATGTTCTCTTCATCCATTTCCCCTAAATGAAGAACTTTATTTGTCTCTGTTACATTTCATTTTCTTAGTTTCAGCCAAGCTTTTCAATGTGCCAAAGTCATGTTGAATTTTATGTCTGTCTGTCCCTCCTGGGTTTGTATCACCTGCCAGTCTGATCAGGGCTTCCCTCTGCCTTCATCCATTCTCTTCTAATTTTGAGCTTCAGCATAGCTGGTGCTCTACCAGTCCAGGCTGCTTCCCTGTGGAGGACGCCAGCAGCGTGTCCTTCCATTTCTTCTACACGTCCTTGTTTTTTCAGCAGGTCGCTCAGCTTTTAATGCAGCCACTTTGCTTATTTGAGAGGTCCCCTGTCTGTTATTGGCACTGGTTGAAGCTATACTTTTAGAAGTCTCTTTTTCAGGAAGTCCCACCAGCCCCGTAGCCAGGATTTTCCCCCCGGGGGCACCAATTAAAGTTTAAAAATCCATCCTAAAGGAGCAAAGGGCAAGTCCGTTCATGATTCTCCTTGAACACTGTGAAATCCTAGCAGCTGGTTCCTCTTCCCCCATTTCCTCCTTCCTCCTGTCTCATCCATCCCTGTGAACCTGTCCCCAGGAGGGCCCCCCCCACCGGTAGGAAGAGACCCTTTGTCATCGGGCCACTGCAGCAACCTTAACTGCCATCTCCTATGAACATGCTGCTAACCAACTAATTGGGGTACTCTCAGCTCCTTTGCATGTTCTTCCACTGCTTTCGGAGAGTCAGCCAGAGCAAAACAGGAGAACTTTGAGTTCTGGTTTCTTTTGAATTCCCTACAGGCATTGGCTTTGGTTTATGGTATGCAGCCGCTATTTTAAAGGGTGGTGCTTCCAACTGACACTTCTGCACTTTGTGTAGTCTGGAATTTTACTTGTTGGATTTTTATTAATTTGTTTTTTAAGCCACCATAAGTAAACAGGTGTGAGCGGTGTTCTTAAATTATTTGGAAGCTGCCTGCTAAAACCCACAAAAGCACTATTGCTCCCCTTCCTTAGGCAAAAATCAGAAAAAGTGTACAGACTGTCTCCTTTCCAATCAATAAATCGCTTTTGTGCATCTGTGGATTTCCGATCTAAAGAGCTGACCTCTGGCTTCCTTTGGGCTGTGTGTGGCACACTTCATGCTCACTCCCTTCTTCCCACTTCGTTACTTCCTGTATCTCCCTTAAAGTACACCCTTTTAAAAGATTTCAGAAGCTGCCCCATCAGCATGGCTTCTGCAAAAGGAAGTCCTGCCTTTTGGAGTTCTTTGAGGTTAACAATCATGTTAGACTGGAAACCTGTGTTCAGTCCTGGTGACTGGATCTCAAAAAGGACATTTCGAAACTGGAAAAAGTACAGAAGAGGGCAACCAAGATGATTAGGGGGTTGGAGCACCTTCCCTAGGAGGAAAGGCAGGAAATGATGGGAGGAGAGATGACTAAAGTAGGACATGATAGAGGTTTATAAAATTATACACATGGTAGAGTGAACAGAGCGAACTTTTTCTCCCTCACTGTCCAATGAAGGTAGATCCAGGATGGACAAAAGGAAATATTTATTTACTTAGTGATTAAAATGTGTAATTGACTGCCAGAGGATGTAGTGATGGGCAGTACCACTTGTGGCTTTAAAAGGGGATTAGACAGATTCTTGGAGAAGTGTTCAATCAGTGGCTACTGTGAGGCTTCTGAATAGACAGCAAGAGATCAGACCTTTGTTGAATCAAAGTTCTTTATTGTCTAATACTGCAAACAGGTTCTCAATGTTTGTTAGAGATGCTTAATGAAAGACAGTCAGTGTTAATATACTCTCCAGTCACAATTGAACCCCAGCCTTAGGCCAATCAGGATCAGAGGGTGAACACGGGAAAAGAAAGGGGACCGTTGAGGTTCCTACAGCAAAGTGAGAAAGTTATAAACATTCCCTTCTTGATCTGAGTGACCCACATGTGTGAAGCTAGGCACAACAATTCCAGGCGGGCAGCCATAAAGGAGCGCCCAAGGTCTTCACAACAAGATAACATGCGCCGGCCCGGAAAAAAGGAGGAGGGATGCATGGGAGTGAAGACCATTTGTTTTCAGTGATGTGCAGGAATTCGGGTCGCCATTCTCCCGCCTAGAATTTGTAACATAACCCAGAGCAACCAATATACATCAAAGTGACATTTACAGCTGCATAAGGGAAGGGGATTGAGACAGATAAGGGGTACAGGCTAGGGCTAGGGCTTAGGGTTTAGGGGCTAGGGGTTAGGGTTAGGGCTTAGGGTTAGGGCTTAGGGTTAGGGCTTAGGGTTAGGGCTTAGGGTTCGGGGTAGGGTTCGAGTTAAAGGGTTAGGGTTAAAGTGTTAGGGTTATAGGGTTAGGGTTCGGGTTAGGGCTAGGGTTCGGGTTGGGGTTAGGGGTTTGGGGTTAGGGTTAGGAAAATAGATTTTTTTTTTTTTAGGAAAATAGACAAACACTTATATCACTTTAGAATCATAGAATCATAATAAAGCAGTTTAAGACATTTGAAAACATTTAAAAACATTTAAAAATTTCTCTAAAAATTTTTTTAATTTTTTTTTAAACATTCAAAAACGTTTAAACACATTTAAACATTAGTAAACAGTTATAAACATATTCAAACCTTTTAAAACACAATTAGTTATTATTATTTATTATTTTTATATAAATCTTTATAACTTTATAGCTTTATAATTTTATAACTTTATAACTTTATAACCGTCTTAACCATTGTTTCCCAAAACAGTTACATTCTAGGCATAAGGCCTAGAATCAGTTTTAAGCTGCAGCCATGAATTATGTGTGTTAAAGTCCTGGCAAGATCTCGCGAGGTGTCCCTCAGGGCACAGGGGGGTTCACCTCGCGGAACCATCGCCAACGATTGCTGTAAGTAGCTGGTTTTTTGTTCCTCTGTTCCCACGATCGCACCTTTGCAATATAGCTTATGATGTAACTGATGCTATTCTGAAGAGGTACTGGTGACTTAGTGTAAGCTTCTGATCGCCTGTCTCTGAAGATCCCATGGAGGACAATGAGGTTGAGCAGGCGCCCCACTGACCACGGCACCCTTCCCACTGATGTGCCAGCAACCTTGGAAAGGTCTCCCGACGGTGGTGTTGACTCTGTCCATGCCTCCCGCGGTGAGCCGTAGCCTCTCCTTGGCTCTAAACCTGAGACGATGGTTTCCCAGTCCTGCACCGCTAGATAAGGCCACTCTAACTTCCGTGCCACTGCCAGCCAGAGGCGTTTAACTGCCAGACAAGTCTTGACTGCATGTTGTATCGTCTCCGGCGTGTCGGCATCCACGCAACCCTGCCGTTGACACCCCCTCTGTCCCTCTGCCGTCGAAACCTTCTTCACGCCCACATAGAGAACTTGATGGTATGCCCTCCATCGGATATCCCGCAACTCATAAGGGATGGTCCTGTCCATGAAGGTCGGTATGGGAAAGGATTGCTCTCGAAGGTAGTCGGAGAGGGTCATTTTGCCTCTTCGCCCATTGTCATAGGGGTCAGTTCTTAGACGCTTGAACAGCTGCCAATAGAGGGTCCCCACCGATCCGAACCCTTTCCGGACCGCTTCCCGTATCTCCGCAGCCATAATTCCATAGCGCTTTACTAGGGCCACAGACGCCAGCACAAAGTCAGGGAGGCCTCTCTCAGACGTGGCAAGGGTCGGCCCTCCACCCACCATCTCTGGCCCCACTGGGTTCTTGCCCAGCTGTTCGCAAAGGCCACCCACGTGAAAGAGTCTTCAGTCACAGGGCCTTCTTGGATCGACTCCATCTGTCCACAGTTAAGGTGAAGGAAGATGACGAGGAACCAAAGGGCAACATCCGGGAGTCCCAGACCCCCTTCCCTCTGTTTCCTGTGAGTCACAAGTCTTGCCAGGGGAAAGTTCGCCATCCCGAAGATCCAGCGGAAGACCTCCCTCATAACCGTCACCATGATTGAGCTTGGGGGAGGGTAGACACCCGCCAAATAGTTGGTGGCAGGGATACAATAGGTGGTGAAAAATTGTATCTTCTTCCACGTGGACAGTCTCCAGTGCTTCCAACGCTGCAGGCGTTCCTCCACCTTACTCTTCCATAGTTGCCAATTTTGTCACCACCCAGTCTGCTGCAGGGAGAAGAAAATCCCCAAGATCTTGAGACCTTCGAGGGGCTCAGCAGTCCCCTCTTTCTGCTCCTCTCCTCCCTCGTGTGACAACGGTCGGACTCTGATCACTGCCGAGGTGCCATCTAGCATGTACAGTTTGCTCTTCGAGGCATTCACCTTGGCACCTGAGGCAGCTTCGTACTCCCTTAGGTGTCCCCGGACCCTAGAGAGGTCCTCCTCACCTCACAACCACAGGTACGTGTCATCAGCGTGGGCAATCGCGGAGAGTCTGAAGCTACCAGTTCCTCCAGTCCTCAGGCCCCTGATGGCAGGGTACCCTTTGACAGCTCTCAAGAAGGGCTCCAACGCCAACACATACAGCAGTGGACTCAGGGGACACCCCTGCCAGATGCCCCTCATCACTGGGAAAGAGTCCCCCATTACACCCCTGACGTGAGGCGAGACACACGCTCCCGCATAGAGTGCCCGGAGGATAGTCACAAAGGGCCGAGGGACACCCTGTCACTCCAGGACCGCCCACAGATATTGCTGGTCCACCCTATCAAAGGCTTTGTGCTGGTCTAGCTGCAAGAGCCACTGCTGTTTCCCTTCCTCCCGGACCGTACAAAAGGCTTGACGGAAAAGGCACGCCGTGTGAACCATCTTCCTGCCCGGGATTCCACTGGTCTGTCCTGGGGAGACGATCTTGTGAGCTACCTTCTTCAGCCTGGTATTCAAAGCCCTTGCAAAAATACGATAGTCCACATTAGTGATAGGGTTAGGGTTAGGGTTCAAGTTAGGGTTCGGGTTAGGGTTCGGGTTAGGGGTAGGGGTAAAGGTAGGGGTAGGGTTAGGGTTCGGGTTAGGGGTTAGGGTTAGAGGGTTAGGGTTAGAGGGTTAGGGTTAGAGGGTTAGGGGTAGGGTTCGGATTCGGGTTAGGGTTAGGGCTAGAGTTATGGCTAGAGTTAGGGTTAGGGTTAGGGCTAGGGTTAGGGCTAGGGCTAGGGTTAGGGTTAGGCCTTGGAGATTCTGAGGCCTTCCCTCGAGTAACTTCTCCATTGCTCCCAATGGAGAATGAATCAGCAAAACACTCCCATTGAAACCAATGGGAGTGGGTTCCTTTGGATTTTCTCGGTCCCCCCCGGCTGGGGGAGCTCCATTTTTCGATAATTCAGTGGGGGGTCCTTTCCAAAAAGAGCCCTTGTCGAAAATTCCACAAAAATAGAAGAAGAAATGGGTCAAAGGACCCGAAAACTAGAGAGAAGCCAGGAGCTGAAATGAAGCACGACTATCCTCCACCCAGTCTAGGGCTAGGGTTAGGGTTAGGGTTAGGGTTAGGGTTAGGTTTTGTGCAGGGTTAGGGTTAGAGTTAGGGTTAGGGCTAGGGCTAGGGCTTGGGTTAGGGCTAGAGTTAGGGCTAGGGCTAGGGTTAGGGTTAGGGTTAGGGTTAGGTTTTGTGCAGGGTTAGGGTTACAGTTAGGTTTAGGGTTAGGGTTAGGGTTAGGAAAATAGATTTTTTTTTTTTTTTAGGAAAATAGATTTTTTATTTTGAAATAACCATTCTACATACAAACAAATAGCATACACATAAGAAACAGTGTTCCACAATAATACAAAGTTCAGATTGTCATGTTTACAATTTTTCAAAGTTTCAAAGTTTCAATTTCAAGTTTTTACATTTTCAAATCTTCAAATTTTCAAGAAGTAATTGACAAGCACTCAACACTGTTAGAAAAGGTTACAAAAATCCAATTTTAACAGTAGATACATATTTTAAAGCATCTTAAGACACTTTAAAATCATAATAAAACCTTTTAAAATGGTTCGAAACATCCTAAAAACATCTTTAAAACATCTCAAAAAATGCCAAAATACTCTAAAACATTTCAAAACTTTTCGAAACATTTCAAAACATTTCAAAACATTTGAAAAATATCTCTAACCATTTCAAACACATTTAAACATTAATAAACAGTTGTAAGCAGTTATAAACATATTCAAAAGTTATTAAATGTTATTAAACATAAGTTAAAACATATAAACATAATATTAAAAAAATAGAAAGTTAAAATGAGTCAACTAAATTGTAATGAATAATAAATAAATAGAGTAATTAATATGGTTGATGGGGCAATCAAGATGATTGGTCTTGCTCAGTGATTTGCATTGTTTCCACCCCCTCCCGAGTCTCGGGAGGTGTGGCCTTACTAATGGGGGGGTTGGGGCAGGGTGCTCCGGAATCCTGGGGCTCCGAAAGCTTGTAAGGTGGGGGGTATGAATGTTGCTGCTGCTTCAAGAACTGTTCTTGGTTAGTGGGGTTGTTCAGGAGCCCTTCGCTCCCCCCTGAACACGTGATCAGGCCCTCTGCCGCCCGAGACCTGCCAGAAGATAACTCCCCTTCCCCACTCCCCTCCTCCATCTCCTCCATCTCCTGTGACTCCTGACGTCCCTCCTCTCGTTTGTCACGCTCACAGGTTAACACGGTCATCTTGTCTCTCAAAAACTTCTGCTTTTTTCTCAGGTGTTTACATTCCACACGAGTAGACTGCTCGAGAGACTCCAATGGTTCCTCCTGAAAATCATCGGCATCGTCTCCCAACGTCACCCGTTTCTGTTTTGTCTCCTGAAAGGCTTCCCTAGTCCGCTGGATCAACTGCTCCAACTCCTCCACTGGCATGGTTTCCACAGTAGGGTACTGTGGCTTGAGAGAATCTACCCCCTTCTTCTTCTTTCCTGCCATAACCCTCGCCTTCTCACCCCTCTTCTGCGTCTCAGAGGACTTTCCTTCTCCCTGCTCCGTCATCTCCATGGACTCATCGGAATCCCCATCCACCCGTAAGAGCTCGAATCGGTTCTGACTTCCCTCTTGCATCGGCCTATACACTCCCTTCAGTACCCTTCCCCTCGCATTGTTCCTCCCAGACTTCCCTACCAACGTCCAGCCCGAGTACTCACTCCCCGCCTTCTCAATGTGATGCTGGCCCACGGTACCGTTTCCTTCTTCTGGCACAATGACCTCTGTCACATCGGAGGCAAGGGTGACAATGGAAACAGATGACCCTCTCTCTCCAGTAACATCCCCCTCCATCAGCTGATCATGTGCAGCCTTAAGTTTCTCAAATGCCCTTGGGTTCCTCCTGTTGTAATATGCTTGAGGACAGAGCATATAAGTGTGCCCCTGCTTCAGACACAGGTTACATACAATACCCACCTTACAATGCATGGAACTGTGACCGTGCTTCCCACAGACTGCACAAAGGGGAGTGGCGCAGTGCTGCCTGATGTGATCGTAACCTCCACACTGAAAACAGGCAGGGGGTTGACCACTGTATCTGGTAATCCCACGGTCACTCCCCAAGAAAAAATACTTGGGGAGATGCCGAAGGTTGCTCCTACTGTCTCTGCATAAAGAAATGACTGCCTTATATTCCCCACTCCACAATCCATAATGGTTCAATCTCTTCCTTGGGGGGAGTAGAACCTTACAATGTCTCTGGAGCCACAGTTCCACATCATCCTCTGGAATATTCGTGCTTCGGAATGAGAGCGTAAGAACCCTGGATTCCCCTCTAAACAGTGGTAGAAGGTCATAATCTGCGAGAAGACCGGGCTGCCGCCTAAGAGCTACCCTGACCTTTGTCCAGAACCTCTGGTAAGCCCTCTCTGAAACCAAGCAAACGTCCGTCTCCCTGAGACCCGGGGGCATGATCACAGCCAGAATGTCATCTTTGGCTATGTTCAGGGAGCCCAAAAGCAAATTCCCGACCATGTAGTCCTCAGATAATCTCTCTGCATCGAAACCCTTGTAACGAAAACGGGCCACGTATCTCTGGCGCGGATCCCGGTCTTCCTCCTCCTCCCCCATTTCCTCAAAGAATTCCTCCAAAAAGGCCTCATCTTCCAGCCGCTCCATGTCATGGTCTATCACCCGATGGGGCAGATCCGTCGTCTCCCTATCAGCTCCCTCACGGGCAACCCTCCCTCCCTGCCTTCCCGGGCCCGAGTCCACCCCACGGAGTATTTGGGAATAAGATCGTGGCTGCGAGGCTGTAGGTTTTACTAGAGAGATTGGGTTTTCAAGTGACTCACCAGGGGGGGTTGGTATAACTAAAGGAGTCAGAATGGGGCGTGAAAAAACCCGGGATGGGGGAGCTTTCGCTTCCAGTGGTGCTCCCGGATCTCTTGACCCACCCTTCGGTACCGAGAGATCAACCTGCTGACAGGTTTTTTGTTCTTCTGAACCCTCCGCCTCAGCCTCACCCCCTTCTACAGGTCTAGGCCCCTCCCCCCCAGACTGCTGGGCACCCACATCAGGACTAGCAAGGTCCTGGGAATCACCTCGACTGACAACTACCCGAGTACCCAAGCCTAGTCCCTCCCTACCTTTCATCCCCCCCACCGACAATGGCACCTCGTCCTCCCGTGAAAAGGGCCGCCCCAATGACCCAGATGCATCAATTTCTTCCAGCAGGCCCCCACACAGAACTGGACATCCCGAAGGAAGGCCCACAGGCAATACAGACATAGGCATTGAACTCACTTCACCATCACCTCTGAAAAGAACTGGGGCGTCCTGATCAATCACAGTCCCTCCTCCTCCTTGAGCGCCCATTGGCAAATAAACAGTTCCCAGTTCTGTTTGAAATGATCCAGACGTCCTCTTCCCCAGACAACGCTCCTCCAAGGTGGACGATGGTTTCTTCCTCTTTACGCACTGTCTCTGAGGCAAAGATGACGATGACGGCAACAGATCGCAAAAAGGGGAACGTTTCAGTTGCAGTCCCAATCCCGGTCCCTGACCCGATCCCATCTCAAACAGCATCTGTATTTCTTGTATTTCTTGTACTTCAACAACAGTCTCAGCCATCTGTTACGTCCCCATGGACACCTGCACCGGTCCAGGAACGGCAGCTGTTGAAAGAAGAGAGCGCGGGCCAGCCGGAGCAGGGATCTCCACAATTGTGACACCAGTTGACCCCTGCTTCCCCTCTAGCCGGATGCCCCTAAGTTTCTCTCCAGACCCCTCTACTCGCTCTGGCTCAACTGTGGGAGCCACACCCTCATCACCCAGTGATACCGGGGTGATACCCCTTGTGCACCCTTGTATTTCCCTTATGCTTTCCTCCACCACCACCTCCTTCTCCTTCATCTCCTCTCCTAAGATCTCCCCCGCATCACCGGGGTCACTAATATCAGTGGCGTCCCCTTCACTACCGCTAAGAGTCTCTACACCGGAAAGGTCGCTGTGACAAGGTTCTCTATAGCTACCTCCGAACCCCCCACCCTTAGGAAACCCCACTACCTCAATTGAAGTCTGTGCCCCTCCCCCTCTCTGAGCCCCTTCCCCCTCCTGACATGTCTTCTCTTCCTGACTCTCACCGGTTTGCGGGGGACCCTGAAGGTCAGGATCCCCCTGAGGAGTACAACAGGCCTCTCTCACATCCACCGATCGTGTCTCCATCCCCATCCGAGTCTCCGTCCTTGTCTCGTCCGCGACCTTATGCTTCTGACGATCAGCCACCCGGTCATCACGATTGCACCTCTGTGAAGCTGACCCCGACACCCAATAAGGCGAAGTAATCACCGGCACCACAACAGGCACCACAACAGGAAGGACCTGGCGAACACCCTTAGAACGGACAGGTGTTGGATTGGAGTGGGCAGCCTTCTTCAACTTCTCCTGCCACTCCTCCTGTTCCTTCAGCGTCTCAATTCGTAGCTCAAGAAGTCGGATCGCCTCCTGGCACCATCCGGTCCATTCTTCCGGAGTCAGCTCCCTGCGTCATCCCCCGAGGTCCTCATAAATGTCGGTGACATCTCCCTCTGACCTGGATTCCCACGACTGTAAAATAGCTCTCAGAATAGTTACAAGGCCTTGCTCCGACAACCACGCCGGGTAAGTTCCCGCAGAGGTGCGAACCTTACGACCAACTACCAACCTGTCTACGATATCAATTGACAGAGACCTGGCACAAATAGTTCTGGTTATAGAGGGAGCGGGTCTTTCCGTCCTTTTTGTCAGAAAATCCATAATAGTGGGCTTAAAAGTATTCAGTAGATCCAGTAAGGAGTCTCTACTCCTTTTGTCAAGGGCCATGGTAGATCCAGCTGGAAGGCCTATGTGAACCAGAATAAGGCCCCAGAACTTAGCCAGGTCTAATTGGTTAAGGTTATCAGTAATCAGCGACCTGAGACCCACCTGCATCGGGCTGGCCTTCATCGTAACCCACTCTTCCACTAGCCTAGTCTCGCGACGTGCCCGTTTTCCTTTTGGTGTCCATTTAGTGGAAATCTTCCCGGGACTCGCTTGTGGGGTCCCATCCATTTCGCAAAGGCTAGTTTGAGAGGGGTCCGAAGAGGGGTCCTCCTCCCCCTCCCATAACATGTCTCTAAGTGTGTCCTCCATCGCTTCTTGTGAAGATGGTAAACGATAACGATAAGTGAAAGACTCACCCTGTCGCTGTGCCATAAGTTGAAGCAAAGGTCCCCTTTCCTCTCTCCTCTGTCTTTTCAGAGGGCGATCTTCAGGAGAAAGGGCGCCCGTGTCTGTTTCCAACACATCTTCTTTTGCAAAAGGCATGTCCATCCCCCACTCATTCCGATCAACATGCCGTCCCAGCTGAGCCCTCAAGGACGTTTCCTCCTCCTTCCCTTTTGGATGCTGGAGTGGGTGAAAAACTGGACTACAGGGTTCACCAGTTGTGTTCCTAATCTCCTCTGACACAGCTTCTACCTTTTGTGACAAATCAGCCACCTTCTGTCCTACGTCTTGAGCTGAGCTGAGCAAAGTCGCTCTCTGTTGAATCAAATCTTGCATCTCCAGAGGATCCGAACAAAGCATCATCCGGTCATCCACCTCTCTAATACTAATCTTATTAGCAGCAGCTTCCTCCATAGCCTGACCAAGGGCCTCAGAGCCAAGCTGCCGCTTATCCTGCAAAGCAGGCTGCTGAGAAGCCGTGTCTAACTTAAAAGCCTCACTATGCTTCCCCTCCCCATCGTTCTCTTGTCCCTTCTCAGAAATGCTGGCCAATTGCACCTGGACTATACTGTCCTGGTGGACCTGAAGTTCTTGGCCGGAACCCCGGTCAGGGGAAAATTGCAACCTCGTCTTCTTCACCACCCGTACTTCACGATACTGAGAGTGGGCCCAATGACTTTTTGGAGAACTCCCTCCAGCCCTTGGGGATTTAGCTAAGCCCATTGCAAGTTCCAAATGCTTCTCATAGGCCTCATATCGTGCCTCATATTGAGTGTCTAGCAAGGCCCTCTCACTCTCCCGACCCACTAGCCTCTCAGTAGCACTGTGAATGCTGGAAAAGCCTCTTGCAAAAGTATCCCAGATTTTTCTCTCTTTCCTTGTGCCTGTGTGCACCCCCTCCTCCTTTTTCACCCTTTGGGCTTGGACTTCCTGCCCCTTCCCAAGCTGGGTGTGTCCCTCAGTTTCTCCAGTAAGCTCAAAATGGGGTTTCCCAGGTTTTGAGACCCCCGGGGGGTCCAGACAAACTACTTCTCCAGAAGAGTCCAAAATGTCCTCTGGTAATTCAAGGGAAATAGAGGGGCCCAAAGGGGTGGTGTCCAATGTAAAGGTCTCCATTCCTACCTCATCCTGTGTCCCAGAAGAGCGGCTCCCAAGCCCAGGTTCGAATGCCATGCCTGAATGTCTTCCTAGCAGCTGCTGATCCCCAGGAATAGAAGCTGGGCCTTGCAGGCCTTGGAGATTTTGAGGCCTTCCCTCGAGTAACTTCTCCATTGCTCCCAATGGAGAATGAGTCAGCAAAACACTCCCATTGAAACCAATGGGAGTGGGTTCCTTTGTATTTTCTGGGTCCCCCCCGGCCGGGGGGGCCTCCATTTTTCGATAATTCAGTGGGGGGGCCTTTCCAAAAAGAGCCCTTGTCGAAAATTCCAGAAAAATAGAAGAAGAAATGGGTCAAAGGACCCAAAAACGAGAAAGAAGCCAGGAGCTGAAATGAAGCACGACTGTCCTCCACCCAGTCTAGGGTTAGGGTTCGGGTTCGGGTGAGGGTTCGGGTTCGGGTTGGGGTTGGGGTTGGGGTTAGGGTTAGGGTTAGGGTTAGAGGTTAGGGGTTAAGGGTTAGGGGTTAGGGGTTAGGGGTTAGGGTTAGGGTTAGGGTTAGGGTTCGGGGTTAGGGGTTTAGGGGTTAGGGGTTTAGGGGTTGGGGTCGGGGTCAGGGTCAGGGTTCGGGTTAGGGTTAGGTTAGAGTTAGGGGGTTAGGGTTAGGGGGTTAGGGGTAGGGGGTTAGGGTTAGGGGGTTAGGGGGTTAGGGTTAGGGGGTTAAGGTTAGGGGGTTAGGGGTTAGGGTTAGGGTTCGGGTTCGGGTTAGGTTAGGGTTAGGTTAGGGTTAGGGTTAGGGTTAGAAAATTCCACAAAAACAGAAGAAGAAATGGGTGAAAGGACCCGAAAACTAGAGAGAAGCCAGGAGCTGAAATTAAAAACGACTGTCCTCCACCCAGTGCAGGGTTAGGGTTAGGGTTACGGTTAGGCCTTGGAGATTTTGAGGCCTTCCCTCGAGTAACTTCTCCATTTTTCCCAATGGAGAATGAGTCAGCAAAAAACTCCCCATGAAACCAATGTGAGTGGGTGCCTTTGGATTTTCTTGGTCTGGGGGGGCCTCAATTTTTTGATAATTCAGTGCGGGGGGGGCCTTTGTAAAAAGAGCCCATATCAAAAATTCCACAAAAATAGACGAAGAAATCGGTCAAAGGACCCAAAAATTATAGAGAAGCCAGGAGCAGAAATGAAGCACGACTGTCCTCCACCCAATCTAGGGTTAGGGTTAGGGCGACAGTTAGGGCTAGGGCTAGGGCTACGGTTACAGCTAGGGCTAGGGTTAGAAAATTCCAGAAAAATAGAAGAAGAAATGGGTCAAAGGACCCGAAAACGAGAGAGCAGCCAGGAGCTGAAATGAAGCACGACTGTCCTCCACCCAGTCTAGGGTTAGGGTTAGGGTTAGGGTTAGAGTTAGGGTTAAGTTTAGGGCTAAGGCTAGGGTTAGGGTTAGCGTTAGGGCAGGGCTAGGGCTAGGGCTAGGACTAGTGTTAGAGCTAGAGTTAGGGCTAGGGCTAGGGTTAGGGATATTGCTAGGGTTAGGGTTAGGGTTAGGGCTAGGGCTAGGGCTAGAGCTACGGCTATTGTTACGGTTAGGGTTAGGGTTAGGGTTGGGGTTGGGGTTGGGTTAGGGTTAGGGTTAGGGTCAGGGTTAGGGTCAGGGTTAGGGTCAGGGTTAGGGTTAGGGTCAGGGTCAGGGTCAGGGTTAGGGTTAGGGTTAGCGTTAGGGTTAGCATTTGGGTTAGCGTTTGGGCTTGGGTAAGGGTTAGGGTTAGGGTTAGGGCTAGAGGTACGGCTAGGGTTAGGGCTAGAGTTAGGGGTAGGGCTAGTTTTAGAGTTAGGGTTAGGGTAAGGGCTAGGGCTCGGGCTAGAGCTAGGGTTAGGGCTAGAGTTAGGGCTAGGGCAAGGGCTAGGGCTAGGGTTAGGGTTATGGTTAGGTTTTGTGCAGGGTTAGGGTCAGAATTAGGGTTGGGGTTATGGTTAGGTTTAGGGTTAGGGCGAGGCTTAGGGTTAAGGTTAGGGCTAGGGCTAGGGCTAGGGTTAGGGTTAGGCCTTGGAGATTTTGAGGCCTTCCCTCGAGTAACTTCTACATTTCTACCAATGGAGAATGAGTCAGCAAAAAACTGCCATTGAAACCAATAGGAGTCCGTTCCTTTGGATTTTCTTGGTCCGGGGGGCCTCCATTTTTCGATAATTCAGTGGGGTGGGCCTTTCCAAAAAGAGCCCTTCTCAAAAATTCCACAAAAATAGAAGAAGAAATGGGTCAAAGGACCCAAAACTAGAGAGAAGCCAGGAGCAGAAATGAAGCACGACTGTCCTCCACCCAGTCTAGGGTTAAGCTTAGGGTTAGGGTTAGGGTTAGGGCTAGGGCTAGGGGTAGGGCTAGGGTTAGAAAATTCAGCAAAAAAGAAGAAATGGGTCAAAGGACCCAAAAACTAGAGAGAAGCCAGGAGCTGAAATGAAGCACGACTGTCCTCCAACCAGTTTAGGGTTAGGGTTAGGGTTATGGTTAGGCCTTGGAGATTTTGAGGCCTTCCCTTGAGTAACTTCTCCATTTCTCCCAATGGAGAATGAGTCAGCAAAACACTCCCATTGAAACCAATGGGACTGGGTTCCTTTGGATTTTCTCGGTCCCCCCCGTACGGGGGGGCCTCCATTCTTTGATAATTCAGTGGGGGGGGCCTTTCCAAAAAGAGCCCTTGTTTAAAATTCCAAAAAAATAGGAGAAGAAATGGGTCAAAGGACCCGAAAACTAGATAGAAGCCAGGAGCTGAAATGAAGCACGACTGTCCTCCACCTAGTCTAGGGTTATGGTTAGGGTTAGGGTTAGGGTTAGGGTTAGGGCTAGGGTTAGGGTTAGGGTTAGGGTTAGGGTTAGGGCTAGGGTTAGGGTTAGGGCTAGGGTTAGGGCTACAGTTAGGGCTAGGGCTAGGGCTAGGGTTAGGGTTAGGTTTTGTGCAGGGTTAGGGTTAGGGTTAGGTTTAGGATTAGGGTTAGGGTTAGGGCTACAGTTAGGGTTAGGGTTAGGTTTACGCCTGGGGGATTTTGAAGCCTTCCCTGAAGTAAGCCTTCCCTCAAGTGAGTTAGGGTTAGGGCTACGGCTAGGGTTAGGGTTAGGGTTACGGTTACGGTTACGGTTACGGTTAGGGTTAGGGTTAGGGCTAGGGTTAGGGTTAAGGCTACGGCTAGAGCTAGGGTTAGGGCTAGGGTTAGGGCTAGGGTTAGGGTTAGGGTTAGGCCTTGGAGAATTTGAAGCCTTCCCTCGAGTAACTTCTCCATTTCTCCCAATGGAGAATGAGTCAGCAAAACACTCCCCATGAAACCAATGGGAGTGGCGTCCTTTGGATTTTCTCGGTCCGAAGGCGCCTCCGTTTTTTGATAATTCAGTGGAGGGGGGCCTTTCCAAAAAGAGCCCATGTCAAAAATTCCACAAAAATAGAAGAAGAAATGGGTCAAAGGACCTGAAAACTAGAGAGAAGCCAGGAGCTGAAAACTAAAGAGAAGCCAGGTTCTGAAATGAAGCACGACTGTCCTTCATCCAGTCTAGGTTAGGGTTAGGGTTTGGCCTTGGAGATTTTGAGGCCTTCCCTCGAGTAACTTCTCAATTTCTTCCAATGGAGAATGAGTCAGCAAAACTCTCCCCATGAAACCAATGGGAGTAGGTTCCTTTGGATTTTCTCGGTCCGGGGGGGACTCCATTTTTCCATAATTCAGTGAGGGGGCCTTTCCAAAAAGAGCCCATGTCAAAAATTCCACAAAAATAGAAGAAATGGGTCAAAAGACCCGAAAACTAGAGAGAAGCCAGGAGCTGAAATGAAACACGACTGTCCTCCACCCAATCTAGGGTTAGGGCTAGGGCTAGGGCTAGGGCTAGGGCTAGGGCTAGGGCTAGGGCTAAGATTAGGGTTAGAAAATTCCACAAAAATAGGAGAAATGGGTCAAAGGACCCGAAAACTAGAGAGAAGCCAGGTTCTGAAATGAAGCACGACTGTCCTCCATCCAGTCTAGGGTTAGGTTAGGGTTAGGGTTTGGCCTTCGAGATTTTGAGGCCTTCCCTCGAGTAACTTCTCAATTTCTCCCAAAGGAGAATGAGTCAGCAAAACTCTCCCCATGAAACCAATGGGAGTGGGTTCCTTTGGATTTTCTCGGACCGGGGGGGACTCCATTTTTCGATAATTCAGTGAGGGGGCCTTTCCAAAAAGAGCCCATGTCAAAAATTCCACAAAAATAGAAGAAATGGGTCAAAGGACCCGAAAACTAGAGAGAAGCCAGGAGCTGAAATGAAGCACGACTGTCCTCCACCCAGTCTAGGGTTATGGTTAGGGTTAGGGTTAGGGCTAGGGTTAGGGTTAGGGCTAGGGTTAAGGTTAGGGCTAGGGTTAGGGTTAGAGTTATGGTTGTGGCTAGGGCTAGGGCTAGGGCTTGAGTTTAGCCTAGGGCTACGGCTAGGGCTAGGGGTAGGGTTAGGGTTAGGGTTCGGGTTAAGTTTTGTGTAAGGTTAGGGTTAGAGTTAGGGTTAGGGTTAGGGTTAGGTTTAGGGTTAAGGTTAGGGTTAGGGTTAGGGCTAGGCTTAGAGTTAAGGGTTAGGGTTAGGGCTAGGGTTAGGGCTAGGGTAAGGGCTTGGGCTAGGGCTACGGCTGGGACTAGGGTTAGGGTTAGAGTTAGGGTTAAGTTTTGTGCAGGGTTAGGGTTAGAGTTAGGGTTAGGGTTAGGGTTAGGGCTAGGGTTAGAATTAAGGCTAGGGCTAGAGCTAGGGTTAGGGCTAGGGCTAGGGCTAGGGTTAGGGTTAAGGTTAGGCCTTGGAGATTTTGAAGCCTTCCCTCGAGTAACTTCTCCATTTCTCCCAATGGAGAATGAGTTTGCAAAACACTCCCATTGAAACCAATGGGAGTGGGTTCCTTTGGATTTTCTCGGTCTCCCCCGGCCGGGGGGGGGGGGGGCTCCATTTTTCCATAATTTAGTGGGGGGGCATTTCCAAAAAGAGCCCTTGTCAAAAATTACACAAAAATAGAAGAAGAAATAGATCAAAGCACACAAAAACTAGGGGGAAGCCAGGAGCTGAAATGAAGCATGACTGTCCTCTACCCAGTCTAGGGTTAGGGTTAGGGTTAGGGTTAGGGTTAGGGTTAGGGTTAGGGTTAGGGTTAGGGTTAGGGCTAGGGTTAGAAAATTCCACAAAAATAGAAGAAGAAATCAGTCAAAGGACCCAAAAACTAGAGCGAAGCCAGGAGCAGAAATGAAGCACGACTGTCCTCCACCCAATCTAGGGTTAGGGTTAGGGTTAGGGCTACAGTTAGGGCTAGGGCTAGGGTTAGTGCTAGGGCTAGGGTTAGAAAATTCCACAAAAATAGAAGAAATGGGTCAAAGGACCCGAAAACTAGAGAAAAGCCAGGAGCTAAAATGAAGCATGACTGTCCTCAACCCAGTCTAGGGTTAGACTAGGGTTAGAAATGAGTCAAAGGACATGAAAACGAGAGAGAAGCCAGGAGCTGAAAACAAGCAAGACTGTATTCCACCCAGTCTAGGGTTAGGGCTAGGGCTAGAGCTTGGACTAGGGTTATGGTTGTGGTTATGGTTATGGTTGCGGTTAGGGTTAGGGTTAGGGTTAGGGTTAGGGCTAGGGTTAGGGTTAGGGCTAGGGTTAGGGCTAGAGTTAGGGCTAGGGCTAGGGCTAGGGCTAGGGTTAGGTTTTGTGCAGGGTTAGGGTTAGGGTTAGGGTTAGGGTTAGGGTTAGGGTTAGGGTTAGTGTTAGGGTTAGTGTTAGCGTTAGGGTTAGCGTTTGGGCTTGGGTAAAGGTTAGGGTTAGGGCTAGAGGTACGGCTAGGGTTAGGGCTAGAGTTAGGGCTAGGGCTAGGGTAGGGCTAGGGTTAGGGTTAGGGTTAGGGTTAGGGTTAGGGCTAGGGCTAGGGCTCGGGCTAGAGCTAGGGTTAGGGCTAGAGTTAGGGCTAGGGCAAGGGCTAGGGCTAGGGTTAGGGTTATGGTTAGGTTTTGTGCAGGGTTAGGGTCAGAATTAGGGTTGGGGTTATGGTTAGGTTTAGGGTTAGGGCGAGGCTCAGGGTTAAGGTTAGGGCTAGGGCTGGGGCTAGGGCTAGGGTTAGGGTTAGGGTTAGGCCTTGGAGATTTTGAGGCCTTCCCTCGAGTAACTTCTACATTTCTACCAATGGAGAATGAGTCAGCAAAAAACTGCCATTGAAACCAATGGGAGTCCGTTCCTTTGGATTTTCTTGGTCCGGGGGGCCTCCATTTTTCGATAATTCAGTGCGGGGGGGCCTTTCCAAAAAGAGCCCTTCTCAAAAATTCCACAAAAATAGAAGAAGAAATGGGTCAAAGGACCCAAAACTAGAGAGAAGCCAGGAGCAGAAATGAAGCACGACTGTCCTCCACCCAGTCTAGGGTTAAGCTTAGGGTTAGGGTTAGGGTTAGGGCTAGGGCTAGGGGTAGGGCTAGGGTTAGAAAATTCAGCAAAAATAGAAGAAATGGGTCAAAGGACCCAAAAACTAGAGAGAAGCCAGGAGCTGAAATGAAGCACGACTGTCCTCCAACCAGTTTAGGGTTAGGGTTATGGTTAGGCCTTGGAGATTTTGAGGCCTTCCGTCGAGTAACTTCTCCATTTCTCCCAATGGAGAATGAGTCAGCAAAACACTCCCATTGAAACCAATGGAACTGGGTTCCTTTGGACTTTCTCGGTCCCCCCCGTACGGGGGGGCCTCCATTCTTCGATAATTCAGTGGGGGGGCCTTTCCAAAAAGAGCCCTTGTTTAAAATTCCAAAAAAATAGGAGAAGAAATGGGTCAAAGGACCCGAAAACTAGATAGAAGCCAGGAGCTGAAATGAAGCACGACTGTCCTCCACCTAGTCTAGGGTTATAGTTAGGGTTAGGGTTAGGGTTAGGGTTAGGGCTAGGGTTAGGGCTAGGGTTAGGGTTAGGGCTAGGTTTAGGGCTAGGGTTAGGGTTAGGGTTAGGGCTAGGGTTAGGGCTACAGTTAGGGCTAGGGCTAGGGCTAGGGCTTGGGTTAGGGTTAGGTTTTGTGCAGGGTTAGGGTTAGGGTTAGGGTTAGGATTAGGGTTAGGGTTAGGGCTACGGCTAGGGTTAGGTTTACGCCTGGGGGATTTTGAAGCCTTCCCTCAAGTAAGCCTTCCCTCAAGTGAGTTAGGGTTAGGGCTACGGCTAGGGTTACGGTTAGGGTTAGGGTTACGGTTAGTGTTAGGGTTAAGGTTAGGGTTAGGGTTAGGGCTAGGGCTACGGCTAGGGTTACGGTTAGGGTTAGGCCTTGGAGATTTTGAAGCCTTCCCTGAAGTAACTTCTCAATTTCTCCCAATGGAGAAGGAGTCAGCAAAACACTCCCATGGAAACCAATGGTAATGGGTTAGGGTTAGGGTTAAGGTTAGGGCTAGGGTTAGGGTTAGAGTTATGGTTGTGGCTAGGGCTAGGGCTAGGGCTTGAGTTTAGCCTAGGGCTATGGCTAGGGGTAGGGGTAGGGTTAGGGTTAGGGTTCGGGTTAAGTTTTGTGTAAGGTTAGGGTTAGAGTTAGGGTTAGGGTTAGGGTTAAGGTTAGGGTTAGGGCTAGGCTTAGAGTTAAGGGTTAGGGTTAGGGCTAGGGTTAGGGCTAGAGTTAGGGCTAGGGCTAGGGCTAGGACTATGGTTAGGGTTAGACTTAGGGTTAAGTTTTGTGCAGGGTTAGGGTTAGAGTTAGGGTTAGGGTTAGGGTTAGGGTTAGGGCTAGGGTTAGGGTTAAGGCTACGGCTAGAGCTAGGGTTAGGGCTAGGGTTAGGGCTAGGGTTAGGGCTAGGGTTAGGGCTTTGGATATTCTCGGTCCCCCCCGGCCGGGGGGCCTCCATTTTTCGATAATTCAGTGGGAGGGGCCTTTCCAAATAGAGCCCTTGTCGAAAATTCCAAAAAAATAGGAGAAGAAATGGGTCAAAGGACCCGAAAACTAGAGAGAAGCCAGGAGCTGAAATGAAGCACGACTGTCCTCCACCCAGTCTAGGGTTATGGTTAGGGTTAGGGCTAGGGTTAGGGTTAGGGCTAGGGTTAAGGTTAGGGCTAGGGTTAGGGTTAGAGTTATGGTTGTGGCTAGGGCTAGGGCTAGGGCTTGAGTTTAGCCTAGGGCTATGGCTAGGGGTAGGGGTAGGGTTAGGGTTAGGGTTCGGGTTAAGTTTTGTGTAAGGTTAGGGTTAGAGTTAGGGTTAGGGTTAGGGTTAAGGTTAGGGTTAGGGCTAGGCTTAGAGTTAAGGGTTAGGGTTAGGGCTAGGGTTAGGGCTAGAGTTAGGGCTAGGGCTAGGGCTAGGACTATGGTTAGGGTTAGACTTAGGGTTAAGTTTTGTGCAGGGTTAGGGTTAGAGTTAGGGTTAGGGTTAGAGTTAGGGTTAGGGTTAGGGTTAGGGTTAGGGCTAGGGTTAGGGCTAGGGTTAGGGTTAGGGTTAGGCCTTGGAGAATTTGAAGCCTTCCCTCGAGTAACTTCTCCATTTCTCCCAATGGAGAATGAGTCAGCAAAACACTCCCCATGAAACCAATGGGAGTGGGGTCCTTTGGATTTTCTCGGTCCGAAGGCGCCTCCGTTTTTTGATAATTCAGTGGAGGGGGGCCTTTCCAAAAAGAGCCCATGTCAAAAATTCCACAAAAATAGAAGAAGAAATGGGTCAAAGGACCTGAAAACTAGAGAGAAGCTAGGAGCAAAAATGAAACACGACTGTCCTCCACCCAATCTAGGGTTAGGGCCAGGGCTAGGGCTAGGGCTAGGGCTAGGGCTAGGGCTAGGGCTAGGGCTAGGGCTAGGGCTAGGGCTAAGATTAGGGTTAGAAAATTCCACAAAAATAGGAGAAATGGGTCAAAGGACCCGAAAACTAGAGAGAAGCCAGGTTCTGAAATGAAGCACGACTGTCCTCCATCCAGTCTAGGGTTAGGTTAGGGTTAGGGTTTGGCCTTCGAGATTTTGAGGCCTTCCCTCGAGTAACTTCTCAATTTCTCCCAATAGAGAATGAGTCAGCAAAACTCTCCCCATGAAACCAATGGGAGTGGGTTCCTTTGGATTTTCTCGGACCGGGGGGGGACTCCATTTTTCGATAATTCAGTGAAGGGGCCTTTTCAAAAAGAGCCCATGTCAAAAATTCCACAAAAATAGAAGAAATGGGTCAAAGGACCCGAAAACTAGAGAGAAGCCAGGAGCTGAAATGAAGCACGACTGTCCTCCACCCAGTCTAGGGTTATGGTTAGGGTTACGGTTAGGGCTAGGGTTAGGGTTAGGGCTAGGGTTAAGGTTAGGGCTAGGGTTAGGGTTAGAGTTATGGTTGTGGCTAGGGATAGGGATAGGGCTTGAGTTTAGCCTAGGGCTATGGCTAGGGCTAGGGCTAGGGTTAGGGTTAGGGTTCGGGTTAAGTTTTGTGTAAGGTTAGGGTTAGAGTTAGGGTTAGGGTTAGGTTTAGGGTTAAGGTTAGGGTTAGGGTTAGGGCTAGGCTTAGAGTTAAGGGTTAGGGTTAGGGCTAGGGTTAGGGCTAGGGTTAGGGCTTGGGCTAGGGCTACGGCTAGGACTAGGGTTAGGGTTAGTGTTAGGGTTAAGTTTTGTGCAGGGTTAGGGTTAGAGTTAGGGTTAGGGTTAGGGTTAGGGCTAGGGTTAGTGTTAAGGCTAGGGCTAGAGCTAGGGTTAGGGCTAGGGCTAGGGCTAGGGTTAGGGTTAAGGTTAGGCCTTGGAGATTTTGAAGCCTTCCCTCGAGTAACTTCTCCATTTCTCCCAATGGAGAATGCGTCAGCAAAACACACCCCATGAAACCAATGGGAGTGGGTTCCTTTGGATTTTCTCAGTCCGAAGGGGCCTCCATTTTTTGATAATTCAGTGGAGGGGGGCCTTTCCAAAAAGAGCCCATGTCAAAAATTCCACAAAAATAGAAGAAGAAATGGGTCAAAGGACCTGAAAACTAGAGAGAAGCTAGGAGCAAAAATGAAACACGACTGTCCTCCACCCAATCTAGGGCTAGGGCTAGGGCTAGGGTAGGGCTAGGGCTAGGGTTAGGGTTAGGGCTAAAATTAGGGTTAGAAAATTCCACAAAAATAGAAGAAATGGGTCAAAGGACCCGAAAACTAAAGAGAAGCCAGGAGCTGAAATGAAGCACGACTGTCCTCCATCCAGTCTAGGGTTTGGTTAGGGTTAGGGTTTGGCTTTGGAGATTTTGAGGCCTTCCCTCGAGTAACTTCTCAATTTCTCCCAATGGAGAATGAGTCAGCAAAACTCTCCCCATGAAACCAATGGGAGTTGGTTCCTTTGGATTCTCTTGTTCCTCCTGGCCGGGGGGCCTCCATTTTTTGATAATTCAGTGGGGGGGGCCTTTCCAAAAAGAGCCCATGTGAAAAATTCCAAAAAAATAGAAGAAGAAATGGGTCAAAGGACCCAAAAACTAGAGAGAGGCCAGGAGCAGAAATGAAACACAACTGTCCACTACCCAATCTAAGGTTAGGGTTAGGGTTAGGGCTTCAGCTAGGGCTAGGGATAGGTCTAGGGTTTGGGCTAGGGCTAGGATTAGGCTTAGAAAATTCCACAAAAAGAGAAGAAATGGGTCAAAGGACCCGAAAACTAGAGAGAAGCCACCTGCAGAAATGAAGCAAGACTGTTTTCCACCCAGTCTAGGGTTAGGGTTAGGGTTAGGGTTAAGGTCAGGGCTACGGCTAGGGCTAGAGCTAGGGCTAGGGCTAGGATTAGGGTTAGAAAATTCTACAAAAATAGAAGAAATGGGTCAAAGGACCGGAAAACTAGAGAGAAGCCAGGAGCTGAAATGAAACATGACTGTCTTCCACCCAGTCTAGGGTTAGGGTTAGGGTTAGGGTTAGGCCTTGGAAATTTTGAGGCCTTCCCTCGAGTAATTTCTCAATTTCTCCCAATGGAGAATGAGTTTGCAAAACACTCCCATTGAAACCAATGGGAGTGGGTTCCTTTGGGTTTTCTCGGTCTCCCCCGGCCGGGGGGGGGCCCTCCATTTTTCCATAATTTAGTGGGGGGGCATTTCCAAAAAGAGCCCTTGTCAAAAATTACACAAAAATAGAAGAAGAAATAGATCAAAGCACACAAAAACTACGGGGAAGCCAGGAGCTGAAATGAAGCATGACTGTCCTCTACCCAGTCTAGGGTTAGGGTTAGGGTTAGGGTTAGGGTTAGGGTTAGGGTTAGGGTTAGGTCTAGGGTTAGAAAATTCCACAAAAATAGAAGAAGAAATCAGTCAAAGGACCCAAAAAGTAGAGCGAAGCCAGGAGCAGAAATGAAGCACGACTGTCCTCCACCCAATCTAGGGTTAGGGTTAGGGTTAGGGTTAGGGCTACAGTTAGGGCTAGGGTTAGGGTTAGTGCTAGGGCTAGGGTTAGAAAATTCCACAAAAATAGAAGAAATGGGTCAAAGGACCCGAAAACTAGAGAAAAGCCAGGAGCTAAAATGAAGCATGACTGTCCTCAACCCAGTCTAGGGTTAGACTAGGGTTAGAAATGAGTCAAAGGACATGAAAACGAGAGAGAAGCCAGGAGCTGAAAACAAGCAAGACTGTATTCCACCCAGTCTAGGGTTAGAGCTAAGGCTAGAGCTTGGACTAGGGTTATGGTTATGGTTATGGTTATGGTTATGGTTACGGTTAGGGTTAGGGTTAGGGTTAGGGTTAGGGTTAGGGTTAGGGCTAGAGTTAGGGCTATGGCTTGGGTTAGGGTTAGGTTTTGTGCAGGGTTAGGGTTAGGGTTAGGGTTAGGGTTAGTGTTAGGGTTAGTGTTAGTGTTAGGGTTAGCGTTTGGGCTTGGGTAAGGGTTAGGGTTAGGGCTAGAGGTACGGCTAGGGTTAGGGCTAGAGTTAGGGCTAGGGCTAGGGTAGGGCTAGGGTTAGGGTTAGGGTTAGGGTTAGGGCTAGGGCTAGGGCTCGGGCTAGAGCTAGGGTTAGGGCTAGAGTTAGGGCTAGGGCAAGGGCTAGGGCTAGGGTTAGGGTTATGGTTAGGTTTTGTGCAGGGTTAGGGTCAGAATTAGGGTTGGGGTTATGGTTAGGTTT
This sequence comes from Lepidodactylus listeri, assembly GCA_029233225.1. Taxonomy (NCBI): domain Eukaryota; kingdom Metazoa; phylum Chordata; class Lepidosauria; order Squamata; family Gekkonidae; genus Lepidodactylus; species Lepidodactylus listeri. The sequence goes on from JARCFY010000020.1 coordinate 44,117,850, forward strand.
AGGGTTAGGGCGAGGCTTAGGGTTAAGGTTAGGGTTAGGGTTAGGGCTAGGGTTAGGGCTAGAGTTAGGGCTAGGGCTAGGGCTAGGGCTAGGGTTAGGGTTAGGTTTTGTGCAGGGTTAGGGTTAGGGTTAGGGTTAGTGTTAGTGTTAGGGTTAGTGTTAGCGTTAGGGTTAGCGTTTGGGCTTGGGTAAAGGTTAGGGTTAGGGCTAGAGGTACGGCTAGGGTTAGGGCTAGAGTTAGGGCTAGGGCTAGGGTAGGGCTAGGGTTAGGGTTAGGGTTAGGGTTAGGGTTAGGGTTAGGGTTAGGGTTAGGGTTAGGGCTAGGGCTAGGGCTCGGGCTAGAGCTAGGGTTAGGGCTAGAGTTAGGGCTAGGGCAAGGGCTAGGGCTAGGGTTAGGGTTATGGTTAGGTTTTGTGCAGGGTTAGGGTCAGAATTAGGGTTGGGGTTATGGTTAGGTTTAGGGTTAGGGCGAGGCTTAGGGTTAAGGTTAGGGCTAGGGCTGGGGCTAGGGCTAGGGTTAGGGTTAGGGTTAGGCCTTGGAGATTTTGAGGCCTTCCCTCGAGTAACTTCTACATTTCTACCAATGGAGAATGAGTCAGCAAAAAACTGCCATTGAAACCAATGGGAGTCCGTTCCTTTGGATTTTCTTGGTCCGGGGGGCCTCCATTTTTCGATAATTCAGTGCGGGGGGGCCTTTCCAAAAAGAGCCCTTCTCAAAAATTCCACAAAAATAGAAGAAGAAATGGGTCAAAGGACCCAAAACTAGAGAGAAGCCAGGAGCAGAAATGAAGCACGACTGTCCTCCACCCAGTCTAGGGTTAAGCTTAGGGTTAGGGTTAGGGTTAGGGCAAGGGCTAGGGGTAGGGCTAGGGTTAGAAAATTCAGCAAAAATAGAAGAAATGGGTCAAAGGACCCAAAAACTAGAGAGAAGCCAGGAGCTGAAATGAAGCACGACTGTCCTCCAACCAGTTTAGGGTTAGGGTTATGGTTAGGCCTTGGAGATTTTGAGGCCTTCCGTCGAGTAACTTCTCCATTTCTCCCAATGGAGAATGAGTCAGCAAAACACTCCCATTGAAACCAATGGAACGGGGTTCCTTTGGACTTTCTCGGTCCCCCCCGTACGGGGGGGGCCTCCATTCTTCGATAATTCAGTGGGGGGGCCTTTCCAAAAAGAGCCCTTGTTTAAAATTCCAAAAAAATAGGAGAAGAAATGGGTCAAAGGACCCGAAAACTAGATAGAAGCCAGGAGCTGAAATGAAGCACGACTGTCCTCCACCTAGTCTAGGGTTATGGTTAGGGTTAGGGTTAGGGTTAGGGCTAGGGTTAGGGTTAGGGTTAGGGCTAGGTTTAGGGCTATGGTTAGGGTTAGGGTTAGGGCTAGGGTTAGGGCTACAGTTAGGGCTAGGGCTAGGGCTTGGGTTAGGGTTAGGTTTTGTGCAGGGTTAGGGTTAGGGTTAGGGTTAGGGTTAGGGTTAGGATTAGGGTTAGGGTTAGGGCTACGGCTAGGGTTAGGGTTAGGTTTACGCCTGGGGGATTTTGAAGCCTTCCCTCAAGTAAGCCTTCCCTCAAGTGAGTTAGGGTTAGGGCTACGGCTAGGGTTAGGGTTAGGGTTAGGGTTAGGGTTAGGGTTAGGGTTAAGGTTAGGGTTAGGGTTAGGGCTAGGGCTACAGCTAGGGTTACGGTTAGGGTTAGGCCTTGGAGATTTTGAAGCCTTCCCTGAAGTAACTTCTCAATTTCTCCCAATGGAGAAGGAGTCAGCAAAACACTCCCATGGAAACCAATGGTAATGGGTTGCTTTGGATATTCTCGGTCCCCCCCGGCCGGGGGGCCTCCATTTTTCGATAATTCAGTGGGAGGGGCCTTTCCAAATAGAGCCCTTGTCGAAAATTCCAAAAAAATAGGAGAAGAAATGGGTCAAAGGACCCGAAAACTAGAGAGAAGCCAGGAGCTGAAATGAAGCACGACTGTCCTCCACCCAGACTAGGGTTATGGTTAGGGTTAGGGCTAGGGTTAGGGTTAGGGCTAGGGTTAAGGTTAGGGCTAGGGTTAGGGTTAGAGTTATGGTTGTGGCTAGGGCTAGGGCTAGGGCTTGAGTTTAGCCTAGGGCTATGGCTAGGGGTAGGGGTAGGGTTAGGGTTAGGGTTCGGGTTAAGTTTTGTGTAAGGTTAGGGTTAGAGTTAGGGTTAGGGTTAGGGTTAAGGTTAGGATTAGGGCTAGGCTTAGAGTTAAGGGTTAGGGTTAGGGCTAGGGTTAGGGCTAGAGTTAGGGCTAGGGCTAGGGCTAGGGCTAGGACTATGGTTAGGGTTAGACTTAGGGTTAAGTTTTGTGCAGGGTTAGGGTTAGAGTTAGGGTTAGGGTTAGGGCTAGGGCTAGGGCTAGGGCTAGGGTTAGGGTTAAGGCTAGGGCTAGAGCTAGGGTTAGGGCTAGGGTTAGGGCTAGGGTTAGGGTTAGGGTTAGGCCTTGGAGATTTTGAAGCCTTCCCTCGAGTAACTTCTCCATTTCTCCCAATTGAGAATGAGTCAGCAAAACACTCCCCATGAAACCAATGGGAGTGGGGTCCTTTGGATTTTCTCGGTCCGAAGGCGCCTCCGTTTTTTGATAATTCAGTGGAGGGGGGCCTTTCCAAAAAGAGCCCATGTCAAAAATTCCACAATAATAGAAGATGAAATGGGTCAAAGGACCTGAAAACTAGAGAGAAGCTAGGAGCAAAAATGAAACACGACTGTCCTCCACCCAATCTAGGGTTAGGGCTAGGGCTAGGGCTAGGGCTAGGGCTAGGGCTAGGGCTAGGGCTAGGGCTAAGATTAGGGTTAGAAAATTCCACAAAAATAGGAGAAATCGGTCAAAGGACCCGAAAACTAGAGAGAAGCCAGGTTCTGAAATGATGCACGACTGTCCTCCATCCAGTCTAGGGTTAGGTTAGGGTTAGGGTTTGGCCTTCGAGATTTTGAAGCCTTCCCTCGAGTAACTTCTCAATTTCTCCCAATGGAGAATGAGTCAGCAAAACTCTCCCCATGAAACCAATGGGAGTGGGTTCCTTTGGATTTTCTCGGACCAGGGGGGACTCCATTTTTCGATAATTCAGTGAGGGGGCCTTTCCAAAAAGAGCCCATGTCAAAAATTCCACAAAAATAGAAGAAATGGGTCAAAGGACCCGAAAACTAGAGAGAAGCCAGGAGCTCAAATGAAGCACGACTGTCCTCCACCCAGTCTAGGGTTAGGGTTAGGGCTAGGGTTAGGGTTAGGGCTAGGGTTAAGGTTAGGGCTACGGCTAGGGCTAGGGCTAGGGTTAGGGTTAGGTTTCGGGTTAAGTTTTGTGTAAGGTTAGGGTTAGGGTTAGGGTTAGGGTTAGGTTTAGGGTTAAGGTTAGGGTTAGGGTTAGGGCTAGGCTTAGAGTTAAGGGCTAGGGTTAGGACTAGGGTTAGGGTTAGAGTTAGGGTTAAGTTTTGTGCAGGGTTAGGGTTAGAGTTAGGGTTAGGGTTAGGGCTAGGGTTAGTGTTAAGGCTAGGGCTAGAGCTAGGGTTAGGGCTAGGGCTAGGGCTAGGGTTAGGGTTAAGGTTAGGCCTTGGAGATTTTGAAGCCTTCCCTCGAGTAACTTCTCCATTTCTCCCAATGGAGAATGAGTCAGCAAAACACACCCCATGAAACCAATGGGAGTGGGTTCCTTTGGATTTTCTCAGTCCGAAGGGGCCTCCATTTTTTGATAATTCAGTGGAAGGGGGCGTTTCCAAAAAGAGCCGATGTCAAAAATTCCACAAAAATAGAAGAAGAAATGGGTCAAAGGACCTGAAAACTAGAGAGAAGCTAGGAGCAAAAATGAAACACGACTGTCCTCCACCCAGTCTAGGGCTAGGGCTAGGGCTAGGGTAGGGCTAGGGCTAGGGTTAGGGCTAGGGCTAAAATTAGGGTTAGAAAATTCCACAAAAATAGAAGAAATGGGTCAAAGGACCCGAAAACTAAAGAGAAGCCAGGTTCTGAAATGAAGCACGACTGTCCTCCATCCAGTCTAGGGTTAGGTTAGGGTTAGGGTTTGGCCTTGGAGATTTTGAGGCCTTCCCTCGAGTAACTTCTCAATTTCTCCCAATGGAGAATGAGTCAGCAAAACTCTCCCCATGAAACCAATGGGAGTTGGTTCCTTTGGATTCTCTTGTTCCTCCTGGCCGGGGGGCCTCCATTTTTCGATAATTCAGTGGGGGGGGCCTTTCCAAAAAGAGCCCATGTGAAAAATTCCAAAAAAATAGAAGAAGAAATGGGTCAAAGGACCCAAAAACTAGAGAGAGGCCAGGAGCAGAAATGAAACACAACTGTCCTCTACCCAATCTAAGGTTAGGGTTAGGGTTAGGGCTTCAGCTAGGGCTAGGGATAGGTCTAGGGTTTGGGCTAGGGCTAGGATTAGGCTTAGAAAATTCCACAAAAATAGAAGAAATGGGTCAAAGGACCCGAAAACTAGAGAAAAGCCAGGAGCTAAAATGAAGCATGACTGTCCTCAACCCAGTCTAGGGTTAGACTAGCGTTAGAAATGAGTCAAAGGACATGAAAACGAGAGAGAAGCCAGGAGCTGAAAACAAGCAAGACTGTATTCCACCCAGTCTAGGGTTAGGGCTAGGGCTAGAGCTTGGACTAGGGTTATGGTTATGGTTATGGTTATGGTTATGGTTAGGGTTAGGGTTAGGGTTAGGGTTAGGGCTAGGGTTAGGGCTAGAGTTAGGGCTAGGGCTAGGGCTAGGGCTTGGGTTAGGGTTAGGTTTTGTGCAGGGTTAGGGTTAGGGTTAGGGTTAGGGTTAGGGTTAGGGTTAGCGTTAGCGTTTGGGCTTGGGTAAGGGTTAGGGTTAGGGCTAGAGGTACGGCTAGGGTTAGGGCTAGAGTTAGGGCTAGGGCTAGGGTAGGGCTAGAGTTAGGGTTAGGGTTAGGGTTAGGGCTAGGGCTAGGGCTCAGGCTAGATCTAGGGTTAGGGCTAGAGTTAGGGCTAGGGCAAGGGCTAGGGCTAGGGTTATGGTTAGGTTTTGTGCAGGGTTAGGGTCAGAATTAGGGTTGGGGTTATGGTTAGGTTTAGGGTTAGGGCGAGGCTTAGGGTTAAGGTTATGGCTAGGGCTAGGGCTAGGGCTAGGGTTAGGGTTAGGGTTAGGGTTAGGCCTTGGAGATTTTGAGGCCTTCCCTCGAGTAACTTCTACATTTCTACCAATGGAGAATGAGTCAGCAAAAAACTGCCATTGAAACCAATGGGAGTCCGTTCCTTTGGATTTTCTTGGTCCGGGGGGCCTCCATTTTTCGATAATTCAGTGGGGGGGGCCTTTCCAAAAAGAGCCCTTCTCAAAAATTCCACAAAAATAGAAGAAGAAATGGGTCAAAGGACCCAAAACTAGAGAGAAGCCAGGAGCAGAAATGAAGCACGACTGTCCTCCACCCAGTCTAGGGTTAAGCTTAGGGTTAGGGTTAGGGCTAGGGGTAGGGCTAGGGTTAGAAAATTCAGCAAAAATAGAAGAAATGGGTCAAAGGACCCAAAAACTAGAGAGAAGCCAGGAGCTGAAATGAAGCACGACTGTCCTCCAACCAGTTTAGGGTTAGGGTTAGGGTTATGGTTAGGCCTTGGAGATTTTGAGGCCTTCCCTCGAGTAACTTCTCCATTTCTCCCAATGGAGAATGAGTCAGCAAAACACTCCCATTGAAACCAATTGAACTGGGTTCCTTTGGATTTTCTCGGTCCCCCCCGTACGGGGGGGGCCTCCATTCTTCGATAATTCAGTGGGGGGGCCTTTCCAAAAAGAGCCCTTGTTTAAAATTCCAAAAAAATAGGAGAAGAAATGGGTCAAAGGACCCGAAAACTAGATAGAAGCCAGGAGCTGAAATGAAGCACGACTGTCCTCCACCTAGTCTAGGGTTAGGGTTAGGGTTAGGGTTAGGGCTAGGGTTAGGGTTAGGGTTAGGGTTAGGGTTAGAGTTAGGGCTAGGGTTAGGGTTAGGGTTAGGGCTAGGGTTAGGGCTACAGTTAGGGCTAGGGCTAGGGCTAGGGCTTGGGTTAGGGTTAGGTTTTGTGCAGGGTTAGGGTTAGGGTTAGGGTTAGGATTAGGGTTATGGTTAGGGCTACGGCTAGGGTTAGGTTTAGGTTTACGCCTGGGGGATTTTGAAGCCTTCCCTCAAGTAAGCCTTCCCTCAAGTGAGTTAGGGTTAGGGCTACGGCTAGGGTTAGGGTTAGGGTTAGGGTTAGGGTTACGGTTACGGTTATGGTTAGGTTTAGGGTTAGGGTTAGGGTTAGGGCTAGGGCTACGGCTAGGGTTTCGGTTAGGGTTAGGCCTTGGAGATTTTGAAGCCTTCCCTGAAGTAACTTCTCAATTTCTCCCAATGAAGAAGGAGTCAGCAAAACACTCCCATGGAAACCAATGGTAATGGGTTGCTTTGGATATTCTCGGTCCCCCCTGGCCGGGGGGCCTCCATTTTTTGATAATTCAGTGGGAGGGGCCTTTCCAAATAGAGCCCTTGTCGAAAATTCCAAAAAAATAGGAGAAGAAATGGGTCAAAGGACCCGAAAACTAGAGAGAAGCCAGGAGCTGAAATGAAGCACGACTGTCCTCAACCCAGTCTAGGGTTATGGTTAGGGTTAGGGCTAGGGTTAGGGTTAGGGCTAGGGTTAAGGTTAGGGCTAGGGTTAGGGTTAGAGTTATGGTTGTCGCTAGGGCTAGGGCTAGGGCTTGAGTTTAGCCTAGGGCTACGGCTACGGCTAGGGGTAGGGTTAGGGTTAGGGTTCGGGTTAAGTTTTGTGTAAGGTTAGGGTTAGAGTTAGGGTTAGGGTTAGGGTTAAGGTTAGGGTTAGGGCTAGGCTTAGAGTTAAGGGTTAGGGTTAGGGCTAGAGTTAGGGCTAGGGCTAGGGCTAGGACTATGGTTAGGGTTAGACTTAGGGTTAAGTTTTGTGCAGGGTTAGGGTTAGAGTTAGGGTTAGGGTTAGGGCTAGGGTTAGGGTTAAGGCTAGGGCTAGAGCTAGGGTTAGGGCTAGGGCTAGGGCTAGGGTTAGGGTTAGGGTTAGGGTTAGGCCTTGGAGATTTTGAAGCCTTCCTTCGAGTAACTTCTCCATTTCTCCCAATGGAGAATGAGTCAGCAAAACACTCCCCATGAAACCAATGGGAGTGGGGTCCTTTGGATTTTTTCGGTCCGAAGGCGCCTCCGTTTTTTGATAATTCAGTGGAGGGGGGCCTTTCCAAAAAGAGCCCATGTCAAAAATTCCACAAAAATAGAAGAAGAAATGGGTCAAAGGACCTGAAAACTAGAGAGAAGCTAGGAGCAAAAATGAAACACGACTGTCCTCCACCCAATCTAGGGCTAGGGCTAGGGCTAGGGTAGGGCTAGGGCTAGGGTTAGGGTTAGGGCTAAAATTAGGGTTAGAAAATTCCACAAAAATAGAAGAAATGGGTCAAAGGACCCGAAAACTAAAGAGAAGCCAGGAGCTGAAATGAAGCACGACTGTCCTCCATCCAGTCTAGGGTTTGGTTAGGGTTAGGGTTTGGCCTTGGAGATTTTGAGGCCTTCCCTCGAGTAACTTCTCAATTTCTCCCAATGGAGAATGAGTCAGCAAAACTCTCCCCATGAAACCAATGGGAGTTGGTTCCTTTGGATTCTCTTGTTCCTCCTGGCCGGGGGGCCTCCATTTTTTGATAATTCAGTGGGGGGGGGGCCTTTCCAAAAAGAGCCCATGTGAAAAATTCCAAAAAAATAGAAGAAGAAATGGGTCAAAGGACCCAAAAACTAGAGAGAGGCCAGGAGCAGAAATGAAACACAACTGTCCACTACCCAATCTAAGGTTAGGGTTAGGGTTAGGGCTTCAGCTAGGGCTAGGGATAGGTCTAGGGTTTGGGCTAGGGCTAGGATTAGGCTTAGAAAATTCCACAAAAAGAGAAGAAATGGGTCAAAGGACCCGAAAACTAGAGAGAAGCCACCTGCAGAAATGAAGCAAGACTGTTTTCCACCCAGTCTAGGGTTAGGGTTAGGGTTAGGGTTAAGGTCAGGGCTACGGCTAGGGCTAGAGCTAGGGCTAGGGCTAGGATTAGGGTTAGAAAATTCTACAAAAATAGAAGAAATGGGTCAAAGGACCGGAAAACTAGAGAGAAGCCAGGAGCTGAAATGAAACATGACTGTCTTCCACCCAGTCTAGGGTTAGGGTTAGGGTTAGGGTTAGGCCTTGGAAATTTTGAGGCCTTCCCTCGAGTAATTTCTCAATTTCTCCCAATGGAGAATGAGTTTGCAAAACACTCCCATTGAAACCAATGGGAGTGGGTTCCTTTGGGTTTTCTCGGTCTCCCCCGGCCGGGGGGGGGGCCCTCCATTTTTCCATAATTTAGTGGGGGGGCATTTCCAAAAAGAGCCCTTGTCAAAAATTACACAAAAATAGAAGAAGAAATAGATCAAAGCACACAAAAACTACGGGGAAGCCAGGAGCTGAAATGAAGCATGACTGTCCTCTACCCAGTCTAGGGTTAGGGTTAGGGTTAGGGTTAGGGTTAGGGTTAGGGTTAGGGTTAGGTCTAGGGTTAGAAAATTCCACAAAAATAGAAGAAGAAATCAGTCAAAGGACCCAAAAAGTAGAGCGAAGCCAGGAGCAGAAATGAAGCACGACTGTCCTCCACCCAATCTAGGGTTAGGGTTAGGGTTAGGGTTAGGGCTACAGTTAGGGCTAGGGTTAGGGTTAGTGCTAGGGCTAGGGTTAGAAAATTCCACAAAAATAGAAGAAATGGGTCAAAGGACCCGAAAACTAGAGAAAAGCCAGGAGCTAAAATGAAGCATGACTGTCCTCAACCCAGTCTAGGGTTAGACTAGGGTTAGAAATGAGTCAAAGGACATGAAAACGAGAGAGAAGCCAGGAGCTGAAAACAAGCAAGACTGTATTCCACCCAGTCTAGGGTTAGAGCTAAGGCTAGAGCTTGGACTAGGGTTATGGTTATGGTTATGGTTATGGTTATGGTTAGGGTTAGGGTTAGGGTTAGGGTTAGGGTTAGGGTTAGGGCTAGAGTTAGGGCTATGGCTTGGGTTAGGGTTAGGTTTTGTGCAGGGTTAGGGTTAGGGTTAGGGTTAGGGTTAGTGTTAGGGTTAGTGTTAGTGTTAGGGTTAGCGTTTGGGCTTGGGTAAGGGTTAGGGTTAGGGCTAGAGGTACGGCTAGGGTTAGGGCTAGAGTTAGGGCTAGGGCTAGGGTAGGGCTAGGGTTAGGGTTAGGGTTAGGGTTAGGGCTAGGGCTAGGGCTCGGGCTAGAGCTAGGGTTAGGGCTAGAGTTAGGGCTAGGGCAAGGGCTAGGGCTAGGGTTAGGGTTATGGTTAGGTTTTGTGCAGGGTTAGGGTCAGAATTAGGGTTGGGGTTATGGTTAGGTTTAGGGTTAGGGCGAGGCTTAGGGTTAAGGTTAGGGTTAGGGTTAGGGCTAGGGTTAGGGCTAGAGTTAGGGCTAGGGCTAGGGCTAGGGCTAGGGTTAGGGTTAGGTTTTGTGCAGGGTTAGGGTTAGGGTTAGGGTTAGTGTTAGTGTTAGGGTTAGTGTTAGCGTTAGGGTTAGCGTTTGGGCTTGGGTAAAGGTTAGGGTTAGGGCTAGAGGTACGGCTAGGGTTAGGGCTAGAGTTAGGGCTAGGGCTAGGGTAGGGCTAGGGTTAGGGTTAGGGTTAGGGTTAGGGTTAGGGTTAGGGTTAGGGCTAGGGCTAGGGCTCGGGCTAGAGCTAGGGTTAGGGCTAGAGTTAGGGCTAGGGCAAGGGCTAGGGCTAGGGTTAGGGTTATGGTTAGGTTTTGTGCAGGGTTAGGGTCAGAATTAGGGTTGGGGTTATGGTTAGGTTTAGGGTTAGGGCGAGGCTTAGGGTTAAGGTTAGGGCTAGGGCTGGGGCTAGGGCTAGGGTTAGGGTTAGGGTTAGGCCTTGGAGATTTTGAGGCCTTCCCTCGAGTAACTTCTACATTTCTACCAATGGAGAATGAGTCAGCAAAAAACTGCCATTGAAACCAATGGGAGTCCGTTCCTTTGGATTTTCTTGGTCCGGGGGGCCTCCATTTTTCGATAATTCAGTGCGGGGGGGCCTTTCCAAAAAGAGCCCTTCTCAAAAATTCCACAAAAATAGAAGAAGAAATGGGTCAAAGGACCCAAAACTAGAGAGAAGCCAGGAGCAGAAATGAAGCACGACTGTCCTCCACCCAGTCTAGGGTTAAGCTTAGGGTTAGGGTTAGGGTTAGGGCAAGGGCTAGGGGTAGGGCTAGGGTTAGAAAATTCAGCAAAAATAGAAGAAATGGGTCAAAGGACCCAAAAACTAGAGAGAAGCCAGGAGCTGAAATGAAGCACGACTGTCCTCCAACCAGTTTAGGGTTAGGGTTATGGTTAGGCCTTGGAGATTTTGAGGCCTTCCGTCGAGTAACTTCTCCATTTCTCCCAATGGAGAATGAGTCAGCAAAACACTCCCATTGAAACCAATGGAACGGGGTTCCTTTGGACTTTCTCGGTCCCCCCCGTACGGGGGGGGCCTCCATTCTTCGATAATTCAGTGGGGGGGCCTTTCCAAAAAGAGCCCTTGTTTAAAATTCCAAAAAAATAGGAGAAGAAATGGGTCAAAGGACCCGAAAACTAGATAGAAGCCAGGAGCTGAAATGAAGCACGACTGTCCTCCACCTAGTCTAGGGTTATGGTTAGGGTTAGGGTTAGGGTTAGGGCTAGGGTTAGGGTTAGGGTTAGGGCTAGGTTTAGGGCTAGGGTTAGGGTTAGGGTTAGGGCTAGGGTTAGGGCTACAGTTAGGGCTAGGGCTAGGGCTTGGGTTAGGGTTAGGTTTTGTGCAGGGTTAGGGTTAGGGTTAGGGTTAGGGTTAGGGTTAGGATTAGGGTTAGGGTTAGGGCTACGGCTAGGGTTAGGGTTAGGTTTACGCCTGGGGGATTTTGAAGCCTTCCCTCAAGTAAGCCTTCCCTCAAGTGAGTTAGGGTTAGGGCTACGGCTAGGGTTAGGGTTAGGGTTAGGGTTAGGGTTAGGGTTAGGGTTAAGGTTAGGGTTAGGGTTAGGGCTAGGGCTACGGCTAGGGTTACGGTTAGGGTTAGGCCTTGGAGATTTTGAAGCCTTCCCTGAAGTAACTTCTCAATTTCTCCCAATGGAGAAGGAGTCAGCAAAACACTCCCATGGAAACCAATGGTAATGGGTTGCTTTGGATATTCTCGGTCCCCCCCGGCCGGGGGGCCTCCATTTTTCGATAATTCAGTGGGAGGGGCCTTTCCAAATAGAGCCCTTGTCGAAAATTCCAAAAAAATAGGAGAAGAAATGGGTCAAAGGACCCGAAAACTAGAGAGAAGCCAGGAGCTGAAATGAAGCACGACTGTCCTCCACCCAGACTAGGGTTATGGTTAGGGTTAGGGCTAGGGTTAGGGTTAGGGCTAGGGTTAAGGTTAGGGCTAGGGTTAGGGTTAGAGTTATGGTTGTGGCTAGGGCTAGGGCTAGGGCTTGAGTTTAGCCTAGGGCTATGGCTAGGGGTAGGGGTAGGGTTAGGGTTAGGGTTCGGGTTAAGTTTTGTGTAAGGTTAGGGTTAGAGTTAGGGTTAGGGTTAGGGTTAAGGTTAGGATTAGGGCTAGGCTTAGAGTTAAGGGTTAGGGTTAGGGCTAGGGTTAGGGCTAGAGTTAGGGCTAGGGCTAGGGCTAGGGCTAGGACTATGGTTAGGGTTAGACTTAGGGTTAAGTTTTGTGCAGGGTTAGGGTTAGAGTTAGGGTTAGGGTTAGGGCTAGGGCTAGGGCTAGGGCTAGGGTTAGGGTTAAGGCTAGGGCTAGAGCTAGGGTTAGGGCTAGGGTTAGGGCTAGGGTTAGGCCTTGGAGATTTTGAAGCCTTCCCTCGAGTAACTTCTCCATTTCTCCCAATGGAGAATGAGTCAGCAAAACACTCCCCATGAAACCAATGGGAGTGGGGTCCTTTGGATTTTCTCGGTCCGAAGGCGCCTCCGTTTTTTGATAATTCAGTGGAGGGGGGCCTTTCCAAAAAGAGCCCATGTCAAAAATTCCACAATAATAGAAGAAGAAATGGGTCAAAGGACCTGAAAACTAGAGAGAAGCTAGGAGCAAAAATGAAACACGACTGTCCTCCACCCAATCTAGGGTTAGGGCTAGGGCTAGGGCTAGGGCTAGGGCTAGGGCTAGGGCTAGGGCTAGGGCTAGGGCTAGGGCTAAGATTAGGGTTAGAAAATTCCACAAAAATAGGAGAAATCGGTCAAAGGACCCGAAAACTAGAGAGAAGCCAGGTTCTGAAATGATGCACGACTGTCCTCCATCCAGTCTAGGGTTAGGTTAGGGTTAGGGTTTGGCCTTCGAGATTTTGAAGCCTTCCCTCGAGTAACTTCTCAATTTCTCCCAATGGAGAATGAGTCAGCAAAACTCTCCCCATGAAACCAATGGGAGTGGGTTCCTTTGGATTTTCTCGGACCAGGGGGGACTCCATTTTTCGATAATTCAGTGAGGGGGCCTTTCCAAAAAGAGCCCATGTCAAAAATTCCACAAAAATAGAAGAAATGGGTCAAAGGACCCGAAAACTAGAGAGAAGCCAGGAGCTCAAATGAAGCACGACTGTCCTCCACCCAGTCTAGGGTTAGGGTTAAGGCTAGGGTTAGGGTTAGGGCTAGGGTTAAGGTTAGGGCTACGGCTAGGGCTAGGGCTAGGGTTAGGGTTAGGTTTCGGGTTAAGTTTTGTGTAAGGTTAGGGTTAGGGTTAGGGTTAGGGTTAGGTTTAGGGTTAAGGTTAGGGTTAGGGTTAGGGCTAGGCTTAGAGTTAAGGGCTAGGGTTAGGACTAGGGTTAGGGTTAGAGTTAGGGTTAAGTTTTGTGCAGGGTTAGGGTTAGAGTTAGGGTTAGGGTTAGGGCTAGGGTTAGTGTTAAGGCTAGGGCTAGAGCTAGGGTTAGGGCTAGGGCTAGGGCTAGGGTTAGGGTTAAGGTTAGGCCTTGGAGATTTTGAAGCCTTCCCTCGAGTAACTTCTCCATTTCTCCCAATGGAGAATGAGTCAGCAAAACACACCCCATGAAACCAATGGGAGTGGGTTCCTTTGGATTTTCTCAGTCCGAAGGGGCCTCCATTTTTTGATAATTCAGTGGAAGGGGGCGTTTCCAAAAAGAGCCCATGTCAAAAATTCCACAAAAATAGAAGAAGAAATGGGTCAAAGGACCTGAAAACTAGAGAGAAGCTAGGAGCAAAAATGAAACACGACTGTCCTCCACCCAATCTAGGGCTAGGGCTAGGGCTAGGGTAGGGCTAGGGCTAGGGTTAGGGCTAGGGCTAAAATTAGGGTTAGAAAATTCCACAAAAATAGAAGAAATGGGTCAAAGGACCCGAAAACTAAAGAGAAGCCAGGTTCTGAAATGAAGCACGACTGTCCTCCATCCAGTCTAGGGTTAGGTTAGGGTTAGGGTTTGGCCTTGGAGATTTTGAGGCCTTCCCTCGAGTAACTTCTCAATTTCTCCCAATGGAGAATGAGTCAGCAAAACTCTCCCCATGAAACCAATGGGAGTTGGTTCCTTTGGATTCTCTTGTTCCTCCTGGCCGGGGGGCCTCCATTTTTCGATAATTCAGTGGGGGGGGCCTTTCCAAAAAGAGCCCATGTGAAAAATTCCAAAAAAATAGAAGAAGAAATGGGTCAAAGGACCCAAAAACTAGAGAGAGGCCAGGAGCAGAAATGAAACACAACTGTCCTCTACCCAATCTAAGGTTAGGGTTAGGGTTAGGGCTTCAGCTAGGGCTAGGGATAGGTCTAGGGTTTGGGCTAGGGCTAGGATTAGGCTTAGAAAATTCCACAAAAATAGAAGAAATGGGTCAAAGGACCCGAAAACTAGAGAAAAGCCAGGAGCTAAAATGAAGCATGACTGTCCTCAACCCAGTCTAGGGTTAGACTAGCGTTAGAAATGAGTCAAAGGACATGAAAACGAGAGAGAAGCCAGGAGCTGAAAACAAGCAAGACTGTATTCCACCCAGTCTAGGGTTAGGGCTAGGGCTAGAGCTTGGACTAGGGTTATGGTTATGGTTATGGTTATGGTTATGGTTAGGGTTAGGGTTAGGGTTAGGGTTAGGGCTAGGGTTAGGGCTAGAGTTAGGGCTAGGGCTAGGGCTAGGGCTTGGGTTAGGGTTAGGTTTTGTGCAGGGTTAGGGTTAGGGTTAGGGTTAGGGTTAGGGTTAGGGTTAGCGTTAGCGTTTGGGCTTGGGTAAGGGTTAGGGTTAGGGCTAGAGGTACGGCTAGGGTTAGGGCTAGAGTTAGGGCTAGGGCTAGGGTAGGGCTAGAGTTAGGGTTAGGGTTAGGGTTAGGGCTAGGGCTAGGGCTCAGGCTAGATCTAGGGTTAGGGCTAGAGTTAGGGCTAGGGCAAGGGCTAGGGCTAGGGTTATGGTTAGGTTTTGTGCAGGGTTAGGGTCAGAATTAGGGTTGGGGTTATGGTTAGGTTTAGGGTTAGGGCGAGGCTTAGGGTTAAGGTTATGGCTAGGGCTAGGGCTAGGGTTAGGGTTAGGGTTAGGGTTAGGCCTTGGAGATTTTGAGGCCTTCCCTCGAGTAACTTCTACATTTCTACCAATGGAGAATGAGTCAGCAAAAAACTGCCATTGAAACCAATGGGAGTCCGTTCCTTTGGATTTTCTTGGTCCGGGGGGCCTCCATTTTTCGATAATTCAGTGGGGGGGGCCTTTCCAAAAAGAGCCCTTCTCAAAAATTCCACAAAAATAGAAGAAGAAATGGGTCAAAGGACCCAAAACTAGAGAGAAGCCAGGAGCAGAAATGAAGCACGACTGTCCTCCACCCAGTCTAGGGTTAAGCTTAGGGTTAGGGTTAGGGCTAGGGGTAGGGCTAGGGTTAGAAAATTCAGCAAAAATAGAAGAAATGGGTCAAAGGACCCAAAAACTAGAGAGAAGCCAGGAGCTGAAATGAAGCACGACTGTCCTCCAACCAGTTTAGGGTTAGGGTTAGGGTTATGGTTAGGCCTTGGAGATTTTGAGGCCTTCCCTCGAGTAACTTCTCCATTTCTCCCAATGGAGAATGAGTCAGCAAAACACTCCCATTGAAACCAATTGAACTGGGTTCCTTTGGATTTTCTCGGTCCCCCCCGTACGGGGGGGGCCTCCATTCTTCGATAATTCAGTGGGGGGGCCTTTCCAAAAAGAGCCCTTGTTTAAAATTCCAAAAAAATAGGAGAAGAAATGGGTCAAAGGACCCGAAAACTAGATAGAAGCCAGGAGCTGAAATGAAGCACGACTGTCCTCCACCTAGTCTAGGGTTAGGGTTAGGGTTAGGGTTAGGGCTAGGGTTAGGGTTAGGGTTAGGGTTAGGGTTAGAGTTAGGGCTAGGGTTAGGGTTAGGGTTAGGGCTAGGGTTAGGGCTACAGTTAGGGCTAGGGCTAGGGCTAGGGCTTGGGTTAGGGTTAGGTTTTGTGCAGGGTTAGGGTTAGGGTTAGGGTTAGGATTAGGGTTATGGTTAGGGCTACGGCTAGGGTTAGGTTTAGGTTTACGCCTGGGGGATTTTGAAGCCTTCCCTCAAGTAAGCCTTCCCTCAAGTGAGTTAGGGTTAGGGCTACGGCTAGGGTTAGGGTTAGGGTTAGGGTTAGGGTTAGGGTTACGGTTACGGTTACGGTTAGGTTTAGGGTTAGGGTTAGGGTTAGGGCTAGGGCTACGGCTAGGGTTTCGGTTAGGGTTAGGCCTTGGAGATTTTGAAGCCTTCCCTGAAGTAACTTCTCAATTTCTCCCAATGAAGAAGGAGTCAGCAAAACACTCCCATGGAAACCAATGGTAATGGGATGCTTTGGATATTCTCGGTCCCCCCTGGCCGGGGGGCCTCCATTTTTTGATAATTCAGTGGGAGGGGCCTTTCCAAATAGAGCCCTTGTCGAAAATTCCAAAAAAATAGGAGAAGAAATGGGTCAAAGGACCCGAAAACTAGAGAGAAGCCAGGAGCTGAAATGAAGCACGACTGTCCTCAACCCAGTCTAGGGTTATGGTTAGGGTTAGGGCTAGGGTTAGGGTTAGGGCTAGGGTTAAGGTTAGGGCTAGGGTTAGGGTTAGAGTTATGGTTGTGGCTAGGGCTAGGGCTAGGGCTTGAGTTTAGCCTAGGGCTACGGCTACGGCTAGGGGTAGGGTTAGGGTTAGGGTTCGGGTTAAGTTTTGTGTAAGGTTAGGGTTAGAGTTAGGGTTAGGGTTAGGGTTAAGGTTAGGGTTAGGGCTAGGCTTAGAGTTAAGGGTTAGGGTTAGGGCTAGAGTTAGGGCTAGGGCTAGGGCTAGGACTATGGTTAGGGTTAGACTTAGGGTTAAGTTTTGTGCAGGGTTAGGGTTAGAGTTAGGGTTAGGGTTAGGGCTAGGGTTAGGGTTAAGGCTAGGGCTAGAGCTAGGGTTAGGGCTAGGGCTAGGGCTAGGGTTAGGGTTAGGGTTAGGGTTAGGCCTTGGAGATTTTGAAGCCTTCCTTCGAGTAACTTCTCCATTTCTCCCAATGGAGAATGAGTCAGCAAAACACTCCCCATGAAACCAATGGGAGTGGGGTCCTTTGGATTTTTTCGGTCCGAAGGCGCCTCCGTTTTTTGATAATTCAGTGGAGGGGGGCCTTTCCAAAAAGAGCCCATGTCAAAAATTCCACAAAAATAGAAGAAGAAATGGGTCAAAGGACCTGAAAACTAGAGAGAAGCTAGGAGCAAAAATGAAACACGACTGTCCTCCACCCAATCTAGGGTTAGGGCTAGGGTAGGGCTAGGGCTAGGGCTAGGGCTAGCGCTAGGGCTAGGGCTAGGGTTCGAGCTAGGACTAAGATTAGGGTTAGAAAATTCCACAAAAATAGAAGAAATGGGTCAAAGGACCCGAAAACTAAAGAGAAGCCAGGTTCTGAAATGAAGCACGACTGTCCTTCATCCAGTCTAGGTTAGGGTTAGGGTTTGGCCTTGGAGATTTTGAGGCCTTCCCTCGAGTAACTTCTCAATTTCTTCCAATGGAGAATGAGTCAGCAAAACTCTCCCCATGAAACCAATGGGAGTAGGTTCCTTTGGATTTTCTCGGTCCGGGGGGGACTCCATTTTTCCATAATTCAGTGAGGGGGCCTTTCCAAAAAGAGCCCATGTCAAAAATTCCACAAAAATAGAAGAAATGGGTCAAAGGATCCGAAAACTAGAGAGAAGCCAGGAGCTGAAATGAAACACGACTGTCCTCAACCCAATCTAGGGTTAGGGCTAGGGCTAGGGCTAGGGCTAGGGCTAGGGCTAGGGCTAGGGCTAGGGCTAAGATTAGGGTTAGAAGATTCCACAAAAATAGGAGAAATGGGTCAAAGGACCCGAAAACTAGAGAGAAGTCAGGTTCTGAAATGAAGCACGACTGTCCTCCATCCAGTCTAGGGTTAGGTTAGGGTTAGAGTTTGGCCTTCGAGATTTTGAGGCCTTCCCTCGAGTAACTTCTCAATTTCTCCCAATGGAGAATGAGTCAGCAAAACTCTCCCCATGAAACCAAAGGGAGTGGGTTCCTTTGGATTTTCTCGGATCGGGGGGGACTCCATTTTTCGATAATTCAGTGAGGGGGCCTTTCCAAAAAGAGCCTATGTCAAAAATTCCACAAAAATAGAAGAAATGGGTCAACGTACCCGAAAACTAGAGAGAAGCCAGGAGCTGAAATGAAGCACGACTGTCCTCCACCTAGTCTAGGGTTAGGGTTAGGGTTAGGGCTAGGGTTAGGGTTAAGGTTAGGGTTAGGGTTAGGGCTAGGGTTAGAGTTAGGGTTAGGGTTAGGGTTTGGGTTCGGGTTAGGGCTAGGGTTAGGGTTAGGCCTTGGAGATTTTGAGGCCTTCCCTCAGGTAACTTCGCCATTTCTCCCAATGGAGAATGAGAAAGCGAAACACTCCCATGGAAACGAATGGGAGTTGGTTCCTTTGGATTCTCTAGTTCCTCCTGGCCGGGGGGCCTGCAATTTTCGATAATTCAGTGGGGGGGGGCCTTTCCAAAAAGAGCCCATGTGAAAAATTCCAAAAAAATAGAAGAAGAAATGGGTCAAAGGACCCAAAAACTAGAGAGAGGCCAGGAACAGAAATGAAACACGACTGTCCTCTACCCAATCTAAGGTTAGGGTTAGGGTTAGGGCTTCAGCTAGGGCTAGGGATAGGTCTAGGGTTTGGGCTAGGGCTAGGATTAGGGTTAGAAAATTCCACAAAAATAGAAGAAATGGGTCAAAGGACCCGAAAACTAGAGAGAATCCACCTGCAGAAATGAAGCAAGACTGTTTTCCACCCAGTCTAGGGTTAGGGTTAGGGTTAGGGTTAGGCCTTGGAAATTTTGAGGCCTTCCCTCGAGTAATTTCTCAATTTCTCCCAATGGAGAATGAGTTTGCAAAACACTCCCATTGAAACCAATGGGAGTGGGTTCCTTTGGATTTTCTTGGTCTCCCCCGGCCGGGGGGGGGGGCCTCCATTTTTCCATAATTCAGTGGGGGGGCATTTCCAAAAAGAGCCCTTGTCGAAAATTCCAAAAAAATAGAAGAAATGGGTCAAAGGACCCAAAAACTAGAGAGAAGCCAGGAGCAGAAATGAAGCACGACTGTCCTCCACCCAGGCTAGGGTTAGGGTTAGGGTTAGGGCTAGGGTTAGGGCTAGGGTTAGGGTTAGGGTTAGGCTTTGGGCTAGGGTTAGGGTTAGAGCTATGACTAGGGCTAGGGTTAGGGCTAGAGTTAGGTCTAGGTCTAGGGCTAGTTTTATGGTTAGGGTTAGGTTTTGTGCTGGGTTAGGGATAGGGTTAGGGTTAGGGCTAGGGCTAGGGTTAGAGTTAGGGTTAGGGCTAGGGCTAGGGTTAGGGTTAGGGCTAGGGTTAGGGTTATGGTTAGGGTTAGGGTTCGGGCTAGGGTTAGGGTTAGGGTTAGAGCTATGGCTAGGGCTACGGTTAGGGTTAGAAAATTCTACAAAAATAGAAGAAATGGGTCAAAGGACCGGAAAACTAGAGAGAAGCCAGGAGCTGAAATGAAACACGACTGTCTTCCACCCAGTCTAGGGTTAGGGTTAGGGTTAGGGTTAGGCCTTGGAAATTTTGAGGCCTTCCCTCGAGTAATTTCTCAATTTCTCCCAATGGAGAATGAGTTTGCAAAACACTCCCATTGAAACCAATGGGAGTGGGTTCCTTTGGATTTTCTTGGTCTCCCCCGGCCGGGGGGGGGCCTCCATTTTTCCATAATTCAGTGGGGGGGCATTTCCAAATAGAGCCCTTGTCAAAAATTCCACAAAAATAGAAGAAGAAATAGATCAAAGCACACAAAACCTAGGGGGAAGCCAAAAGCTGAAATGAAGCATGACTGTCCTCTACCCAGTCTGTATGTTGAACCCTTTCAGTGCTGTAGACCGAAGGAAAGCGCGTCCCGCCCCCCTCCATTAGGCCCCTCGGTCAGGAGGCCGGCGACGGCGGGAGGGGCAGCCCCACCACCCCTTGGGCACCTTCCTGCCCTCTTCCCCTCCGCTCCGGCTCCATTTCTGCGCTGCCTCTCAGGCCGCTCCCCCGACCGGCCGGCCGGCTGCAAGGAGGGACTTCCGGCGGGGAGCGAGGCAGGCCGGAGGCGAAGCCAGCGAGGGACGGACACCAAAGGCCCGCCCCCCCTTCCAAGAGCTCGAACCTGATCCCCTGCCTTTGACTTCCAAGTGGACCTTCCCGGGATCCAGCACGATTCCTTCTCCCCCCCCCGTTCTCTCTCCCCATTCAGAAGCGAACCCTCCGCGCGCGCCCCCCCAGCCTTCTTTCCCCCCTCCGTTCGGCCCCTCTAGGAAACGGCTCTGTATGTTGAACCCTTTCAGTGCTGTAGACCGAAGGAAAGCGCGTCCCGCCCCCTCCATTAGGCCCCTCGGTCAGGCTGCCGTCAGGGACGCCTTATGCTGCTTAATGAGGCTGCTCTGGAGCAACACCGCGCGGGATCCCACTGCTATTTATTCCTCCATCTATAGGTAAAGAACGGTCAAGGTTTCCCTTGCTCGGAAGCCGGTCGAATAGGGCTCTAGGGATGCGGTGCTCATCTCCATTTCCATGCCGAAGAGCCAGCGCTGTCCGAAGACGTTTCCGTAAGACTCAGTTGGGGGAGGGGTTCAGACGTTGCTAGATGATGCTGTTCTTTAAATGGACCGGTGTAGATGACTGGCTTTCTCTATTGCCCCGTGGAGATCAAATGCAGGACCTCAGATGCGAGCAGAAGGTGCCCAAAGGGGAGTTTTAACCAATATTTCTTGCAGGAGTGAAGGGACAGAGCCCGGATTCGGAGAAAGGAGGCTGGATTTGGACCCCCCCCCCTTCAAGTTTTTGCTCTGTCCCGCAGGGAGGAAACTCTCCACCTGCAGCCCCAGAGACAGAAGGAGAAAGAGGGAGATCCCTGCCTAGGAAGGAGAAAAGCCTCTGGCAGGAATAACACAAAAGAGGAACGTGAGAGAGAGAGAGAAAGGCCTCTCCTCCAAACAGGCATCTAGGCACTGACCTCGATGGACTGAAGGTCTGATTCACTATCAGGCAGCTTCGTGGGTGTGCGGGGGTTGGGTATGCATCTCCCCCCCCCCCCGTTTAAACCATTTTATTGACTGTTTATATTGAAAAATACAAAATTCACAAGTAACGTAAAGCTTATATAACCAGTAACAATCAAAATAAAGTCAACATAATGTGCATAATAGCACCATACAGTTTCAAAATATCTGTTGTTTATAGCAACAACTTTTTACCATAAGTTAACTTACAAAAGTTTTAAGGGTTACTGTATCACTGAACGAATAGTTTAACCCACATTTCAAAGTTCTGGAGAACAAACTATCAAAGTACACCTTGTGGTATTGAGACCATTCCGCTGAAATGAACTGTTGCTGAGACAGGTATTCAAGGACCGGGAACCATTTACCGGTAAAGGCTGAGTGTAGGGACGATCCAGCCGTGGAATTTAATTGAACTGTGACAGAATCCATAAGATAATGTGCCCAAAGTTTCCTAAACCAGACCTCGATATTTGGTGGCTTGTCGTCTTTCCAGTAAGGTGCTATAGCAGTCTTGGCTGCATCTAACATAACCTCTGTGGTAGAACCAAGCATTCTAGGTCTTACTTTCTCTGGCCAATAGTTCAAAACTAAGGTTTCAGGCAGGAAAGGGACCGAAATTGAGGTGACTTTTTCTAGAACAGATAGAGCTTCCTTCCAGAACTTCTTAACTTTCTCACACCCCCACCGACAGTGCGCAAAGTTGCCAAGTTGCCGGCACCCTTTCCAGCAATATGGGGAGTAATTTGAGGCAATAAGGGATAGTCTGGCTGGTGTGGCATACCATCTTGTCATAATTTTCAGATTTTGTAAGCGTACTGACATTACCTCAGAGTTGTGTCTTTTGGATGCCCAAATTTGAGACCAGGTTTCCTCTGTAAGAGAGGCGTCACAATCTTTCTGCCAAGAAGACTGATATTTGGGGGGAGTAAGACATAGAGTTTTGATCAGTAAAGAGTATAAAGCCGATCTTAAGCCAGTGTTCCGGGAAGTAAAGGAACCTATTATCATTTCCAATTCTGTACGGGGTATAGCTATTATACCATCAAGGATAAGGGCAGAGTTCTCCATCTGGCTCTCAAAAATGAGAAGCGGGCATACTGGGACTGTGGAGAGGGGCAGTGGCTCAGTGGCAAAGTGTCCGCTCGGCATGCAGACAGTTCCAGGTTCAGAGCTGCTGCCCCTCAGAGTCGACCAGACTGACCTTGACAGAGATCATGAAGGTTGCCATCTGGCCTGGAGAAAAATGTCCTGTCCCTTCCATCGAGGCTCCGCATGTGGAAATGAGCAGGGGAAGGCTTTCATGGCATGGAGACAACAGCCCATTAAGTAAGCCTCTCCTAAAGGGATGGAGCCAGACTGGTGTGGGTCAAATGGCTGAACGTGAACAAAAGGGAAATTACCCCAGGCAAGGTGCTGGTTGGGAAGGCCTGAGATCTGAAACGATATCGTGTTTCCCACTTCCACAAGCTCTGCAACAGGGAACTATTCAAGAGGGCTTGTCTTCTTCGCAGGCAAAAGAGTTACAGAGGGCTAAATAATTCAGAAAGTTAACTTGGATAAATCATTAGGGGATGTGATCTATACTGCTGTGATGTGCCTGGGCTGAGATCAAGCTGAAGACCTGATCTCCTCTGTGACACCTATCAGCTTAAGACCCGGGGTGATTAAATAAATCACAGGTCCCAGTGGTACCAAATAGGTGGTGGCAGGACCTGCTTTCAAACTGTTGGGGAGATTAGGAGTGCAGGAACGTTTCCTAGGATTCCTATTCCCGCCCGGTTGGGTAAGGGCAGGGGGATGAAAACTGGAAGGACCCTACAGCAGGCCCAAGCGCTGGATCAAGCCCTCAGAGGGCTTCCATCGGGCCCACACTGGAATTGGCCATCTCCTGCTTCCAGTTCGGTTGCTGCTGCTGCTGCTGCTGCTGCTGCTGCTGCATAGCTGGCTTCGCCAGACTCTCTCAATCGCTGGGCGGCAAAACTTGAGGGGCTGTGGCTTAGTGGTAGAGCCTCCGATATTCATGCAGGTTCAATCCCTGGCATCTCCAGTTGAAAGGACCAGATAGTAAGTGCTGAGAAAGACCTCAGCCTGTGACCCTGGAGAGCTGCTGCCAGTCTGAGTAGACAGTCTGAGTAGGTCTGATTCAGTAGAAGGCAGCTTCCTGCGAAACATCCGTATGAAATACTGTAGGCTACTGAACAGCTCCCCGTTAAGAGAGAGTCACAGCCCAAGCAACAGAAAGACACTGCACCTGCCGTAAGAGTACCTTAATTAAACCGGGTAAACATGGGTAAGCTGGGGGGTGGGGGGGGGGAGAATGAACCTCTAGAATGCATCCAAAGCAACCCAGCTGGTTCATCTGCACAACTGAGCAGAAGGTGGTTTGGAGACTATACGGAGGGGAGGGGCCGTGGCTCAGTGGAAGAGCCTCTGCTTTGCATGTGGGCTGTAAGAGCACCTTCATCGCTGCCTGAACTGTGCCATCGTAGTCCAGAAGCCTTATTTTTTCCAGGGTTATCTAGTGGCAAAGATAAACGGCATACTCAGGCAGAGGGAAAACTGGAATCTTAGCATGGGATCTACAAACCTGGGGATTTCAACTGCCAACAGACCTAGCAACATGTTTTTTTAAGCCTGGGCGGTTTGGCTGCTCCATTTCCCATATGCCTGTTTGTTGCAAAAGTCTCATCTAGAGAGACTGCAGATAACAGCTGATTAAAGTCAAGCCGGTCCACAAGAGATATGCTGTGGAAGATGGAGAACTGTTGGGAGAACAGAGATTCCAGGTGTTAGTCTGAAGCAGCAGAACAAAGTTTGAGTCCAGTGGCACCTTTACGATCAACAATGATCAATGTTGCAAGGTGCACGGGGAACCCAAGGGGAGGGAGGCTGTAGGCACGGCCAACTTGAAAGCCAGCCGGAACTCCGTTCCTGTGCGTTCCTGCCTAAAAATACCCCTGGGGGCAGATGAAATAAGGTACTTGAAATCTGGGACTAGCAAACAAGACGTTGTGATTTGATTCCACTGTCACAGGGCACGCCTCCTGGCCCCCCCCCCCCCAAAAAAAAGGATTAGGAGATGAAGTCTATAAAGTCTGAGACTCAGCCATACATTTCAGTGACTCAGGAAAGCTCATCCCCTGGTAGAGGGTGAGCAGTAAATCAGCATCCAGCATAATGAAGATGTTTAACAGATTCAAGGGCCAAACACATTTTCTTAGTCTTTCAGGTGCCACTGGATGCTTTCTCTTTTCCACTGCTACAGACAGGCCAACACGGCTACCCACCTCGAACTATCATGGAATAAATGTCAGATGTTCGAGAGCTGCAAGACATGAACAAATAGGACACTTTTTTTTACTGGGAAATATGCAGATTTGCTTTTTATTAACATTAAACCAGAGTGCCAAAAATAATAACAAAAGGGGTAAAAGCAGATATCGATAATGATATTTATTTGTCCAGTGGTATTTGTTTGCTAATGAAATTTAGCTTCCCCAGCTGCCCTGCCGGGAGCCACACACCCGAGGAAGGCGCTGCAGGGACCCCCCTGGTTTCGCAGAGAGGTGCGAAGGAGACAACCCCCTCCACACACCCAGAGGGAGGGGCTTTCCCCGGCCTCCCCCCAACTACGGTTGCCAGGTCTGGGTTGGGAAATAGCTGGAGACTTTGGGGGTGGAGCCAAGAGCCCCACCCGGAGGCTAATGCAAAAACTGAGGGTCACAGTGATAGGAAGACATACCAAATACTGATACACTGATAAGTCGCTGTTTGAATGTAAACCTGCCCTTGATGCATTGTTTGAGTGAAACATATTTTTCTCTATGTACTGTTTGGGTGAAAGATATCTTTTTATAATATCTGATACCAATATTTAGAGATTGGAAAATACAAAAAGGATAAAGCCTAAAATTGCTCTACCGTAAACATATATTTCCTGTGCACGCTGATATCTTACTGGTCTCCTGCAGTGTCCTTTATTTAAATTCGCTTTTAGAATAGTCACTTTACGATCTGCAAATATACATACCATGTGCATAAGACAAACAAATGGTCACATAAGACAAACAAATGCTCAGAAATGGAGTGCACAGCAACGGTTTGGTATTCTGGCTCAGCCACGCATTTCCCCAACAAAGGCAACTGTGATGCCATAGTTTACTGAAATTCAGTACAAAGTCGCCCAAGACTTTAAATACTCTGGGGCAATAATAGGTAGTGGGCTGATTCCAAACTCAGTGGCTAGTTTCCACTGATTCCTCCTTCCTACTGCAGACCTCCCGGTTCACTTCATTCCTCATGATACCCTTTCCCCCAGAAGCAACATTTCATGGAGCTAAGTGGGAGGAGGGTGGCAGGAGAGTTTCATTCTGACACAGGATCCAGCACAGTGTTTCCCATGGCTGAGTCCAGACATCGATGGATACTGCACTTTAGCAGTCATTGGCAATTGGGGCTTATCCATACAAGAAGATCCAGGTGCAAATCAGGGCAGCTGCAAAACAACAGAGCCATAGCCACCAATGTGTGGCTACAGCCCACATTCTACTGTGTGTATGCAAGTGCCGTCCAGTTGCAGCACACAAGTGGCAATCCCAACAAGCGGCTTTCAAAGGAGGTGAGAAGCAGAGGCAGTTTGCCCTCGCCTTCCTCTTTCGCATCCTCCGGGGATGGTCTCCCATCCAAGTCCAGACCCGGCTTAGCTTCTAAGACCTAAGGAGGCTGGGCTACATCTTGCCACCTTCTCTCCCCTCCACATTTTAAAGGTTTCCCCCCCTCCCCCAGGCCCGGGAAGGCGCCCTTTAACCACGAACGGCGAGTTGCGCCCCTCGCCGGGGCTGGGCAAACAGGTGCAAAACCTTTCCCGGCCTCCCCCAGCCCCGGGACGGCGCCCCTGAACCCCTAAAGGAAAAATGCGCCCCTCGCGTCTGCTCTCCGAACGGCTTTTGCCGTTCGGAGAGCAGACGCGAGGGGTTCCTCCCGCTCCCCCAGGCCTGGGAAGGCGCCCGTTCCCCGGGAACCGCGAAATGCGCCCCTGGCGGCCGCTGGGAGCTCAGGCCCGAAAGGTTGCCCGCCCTCCCCCAGCCCCGGGACCGCGCCCTTCAACTCCCCGTCCGCCGGGGCAGCGAGAGGGGGAAGAGGGGCCCCTTAGGAGGCCGGCGACGGCGGGAGGGGCAGCCCCACCACCCCTTGGGCACCTTCCTGCCCTCTTCCCCTCCGCTCCGGCTCCATTTCTGCGCTGCCTCTCAGGCCGCTCCCCCGACCGGCCGGCCTGCTGCAGGGAGGGACTTCCGGCGGGGAGCGAGGCAGGCCGGAGGCGAAGCCAGCGAGGAACGGACACCAAAGGCCCGCCCCCCCTTCCAAGAGCTCGAACCTGATCCCCTGCCTTTGACTTCCAAGTGGACCTTCCCGGGATCCAGCACGATTCCTTCTCCCCCCCCCCCGCTGTTGCACCTCGGAAGCGCCCCCCCCCCCGTTCTCTCTCCCCATTCAGAAGCGAACCCTCCGCGCGCGCCCCCCCAGCCTTCTTTCCCCCCTCCGTTCGGCCCCTCTAGGAAACGGCTCTGTATGTTGAACCCTTTCAGTGCTGTAGACCGAAGGAAAGCGCGTCCCGCCCCCTCCATTAGGCCCCTCGGTCAGGCTGCCGTCAGGGACGCCTTATGCTGCTTAATGAGGCTGCTCTGGAGCAACACCGCGCGGGATCCCACTGCTATTTATTCCTCCATCTATAGGTAAAGAACGGTCAAGGTTTCCCTTGCTCGGAAGCCGGTCGAATAGGGCTCCAGGGATGCGGTGCTCATCTCCATTTCCATGCCGAAGAGCCAGCGCTGTCCGAAGACGTTTCCGTAAGACTCAGTTGGGGGAGGGGTTCAGACGTTGCTAGATGATGCTGTTCTTTAAATGGACCGGTGTAGATGACTGGCTTTCTGTATTGCCCCGTGGAGATCAAATGCAGGACCTCAGATGCGAGCAGAAGGTGCCCAAAGGGGAGTTTTAACCAATATTAACCAATAGAGAATGAACCTCTAGAATGCATCCAAAGCAACCCAGCTGGTTCATCTGCACAACTGAGCAGAAGGTGGTTTGGAGACTATACGGAGGGGAGGGGCCGTGGCTCAGTGGAAGAGCCTCTGCTTTGCATGTGGGCTGTAAGAGCACCTTCATCGCTGCCTGAACTGTGCCATCGTAGTCCAGAAGCCTTATTTTTTCCAGGGTTATCTAGTGGCAAAGATAAACGGCATACTCAGGCAGAGGGAAAACTGGAATCTTAGCATGGGATCTACAAACCTGGGGATTTCAACTGCCAACAGACCTAGCAACATGTTTTTTTAAGCCTGGGCGGTTTGGCTGCTCCATTTCCCATATGCCTGTTTGTTGCAAAAGTCTCATCTAGAGAGACTGCAGATAACAGCTGATTAAAGTCAAGCCGGTCCACAAGAGATATGCTGTGGAAGATGGAGAACTGTTGGGAGAACAGAGATTCCAGGTGTTAGTCTGAAGCAGCAGAACAAAGTTTGAGTCCAGTGGCACCTTTACGATCAACAATGATCAATGTTGCAAGGTGCACGGGGAACCCAAGGGGAGGGAGGCTGTAGGCATGGCCAACTTGAAAGCCAGCCGGAACTCCGTTCCTGTGCGTTCCTGCCTAAAAATACCCCTGGGGGCAGATGAAATAAGGTACTTGAAATCTGGGACTAGCAAACAAGACGTTGTGATTTGATTCCACTGTCACAGGGCACGCCTCCCGGCCCCCCCCCACCCCCACCCCCAAAAAAAAGATTTAGGAGATGAAGTCTATAAAGTCTGAGACTCAGCCATACATTTCAGTGACTCAGGAAAGCTCATCCCCTGGTAGAGGGTGAGCAGTAAATCAGCATCCAGCATAATGAAGATGTTTAACAGATTCAAGGGCCAAACACATTTTCTTAGTCTTTCAGGTGCCACTGGATGCTTTCTCTTTTCCACTGCTACAGACAGGCCAACACGGCTACCCCCCTCGAACTATCATGGAATAAATGTCAGATGTTCGAGAGCCGCAAGACATGAACAAATAGGACACTTTTTTTTACTGGGAAATATGCAGATTTGCTTTTTATTAACATTAAACCAGAGTGCCAAAAATAATAACAAAAGGGGTAAAAGCAGATATCGATAATGATATTTATTTGTCCAGTGGTATTTGTTTGCTAATGAAATTTAGCTTCCCCAGCTGCCCTGCCGGGAGCCACACACCCGAGGAAGGCGCTGCAGGGACCCCCCTGGTTTCGCAGAGAGGTGCGAAGGAGACAACCCCCTCCACACACCCAGAGGGAGGGGCTTTCCCCGGCCTCCCCCCAACTACGGTTGCCAGGTCTGGGTTGGGAAATAGCTGGAGACTTTGGGGGTGGAGCCAAGAGCCCCACCCGGAGGCTAATGCAAAAACTGAGGGTCACAGTGATAGGAAGACATACCAAATACTGATACACTGATAAGTCGCTGTTTGAATGTAAACCTGCCCTTGATGCATTGTTTGAGTGAAACATATTTTTCTCTATGTACTGTTTGGGTGAAAGATATCTTTTTATAATATCTGATACCAATATTTAGAGATTGGAAAATACAAAAAGGATAAAGCCTAAAATTGCTCTACCGTAAACATATATTTCCTGTGCACGCTGATATCTTACTGGTCTCCTGCAGTGTCCTTTATTTAAATTCGCTTTTAGAATAGTCACTTTACGATCTGCAAATATACATACCATGTGCATAAGACAAACAAATGGTCACATAAGACAAACAAATGCTCAGAAATGGAGTGCACAGCAACGGTTTGGTATTCTGGCTCAGCCACGCATTTCCCCAACAAAGGCAACTGTGATGCCATAGTTTACTGAAATTCAGTACAAAGTCGCCCAAGACTTTAAATACTCTGGGGCAATAATAGGTAGTGGGCTGATTCCAAACTCAGTGGCTAGTTTCCACTGATTCCTCCTTCCTACTGCAGACCTCCCGGTTCACTTCATTCCTCATGATACCCTTTCCCCCAGAAGCAACATTTCATGGAGCTAAGTGGGAGGAGGGTGGCAGGAGAGTTTCATTCTGACACAGGATCCAGCACAGTGTTTCCCATGGCTGAGTCCAGACATCGATGGATACTGCACTTTAGCAGTCATTGGCAATTGGGGCTTATCCATACAAGAAGATCCAGGTGCAAATCAGGGCAGCTGCAAAACAACAGAGCCATAGCCACCAATGTGTGGCTACAGCCCACATTCTACTGTGTGTATGCAAGTGCCGTCCAGTTGCAGCAACAAGTGGCAATCCCAACAAGCGGCTTTCAAAGGAGGTGAGAAGCAGAGGCAGTTTGCCCTCGCCTTCCTCTTTCGCATCCTCCGGGGATGGTCTCCCATCCAAGTCCAGACCCGGCTTAGCTTCTAAGACCTAAGGAGGCTGGGCTACATCTTGCCACCTTCTCTCCCCTCCACATTTTAAAGGTTTCCCCCCCTCCCCCAGGCCCGGGAAGGCGCCCTTTAACCACGAACGGCGAGTTGCGCCCCTCGCCGGGGCTGGGCAAACAGGTGCAAAACCTTTCCCGGCCTCCCCCAGCCCCGGGACGGCGCCCCTGAACCCCTAAAGGAAAAATGCGCCCCTCGCGTCTGCTCTCCGAACGGCTTTTGCCGTTCGGAGAGCAGACGCGAGGGGTTCCTCCCGCTCCCCCAGGCCTGGGAAGGCGCCCGTTCCCCGGGAACCGCGAAATGCGCCCCTGGCGGCCGCTGGGAGCTCAGGCCCGAAAGGTTGCCCGCCCTCCCCCAGCCCCGGGACCGCGCCCTTCAACTCCCCGTCCGCCGGGGCAGCGAGAGGGGGAAGAGGGGCCCCTTAGGAGGCCGGCGACGGCGGGAGGGGCAGCCCCACCACCCCTTGGGCACCTTCCTGCCCTCTTCCCCTCCGCTCCGGCTCCATTTCTGCGCTGCCTCTCAGGCCGCTCCCCCGACCGGCCGGCCTGCTGCAGGGAGGGACTTCCGGCGGGGAGCGAGGCAGGCCGGAGGCGAAGCCAGCGAGGGACGGACACCAAAGGCCCGCCCCCCCTTCCAAGAGCTCGAACCTGATCCCCTGCCTTTGACTTCCAAGTGGACCTTCCCGGGATCCAGCACGATTCCTTCTCCCCTCCCCCGCTGTTGCACCTCGGAAGCGCCCCCCCCCGTTCTCTCTCCCCATTCAGAAGCGAACCCTCCGCGCGCGCCCCCCCAGCCTTCTTTCCCCCCTCCGTTCGGCCCCTCTAGGAAACGGCTCTGTATGTTGAACCCTTTCAGTGCTGTAGACCGAAGGAAAGCGCGTCCCGCCCCCTCCATTAGGCCCCTCGGTCAGGCTGCCGTCAGGGACGCCTTATGCTGCTTAATGAGGCTGCTCTGGAGCAACACCGCGCGGGATCCCACTGCTCTTTATTCCTCCATCTATAGGTAAAGAACGGTCAAGGTTTCCCTTGCTCGGAAGCCGGTCGAATAGGGCTCTAGGGATGCGGTGCTCATCTCCATTTCCATGCCGAAGAGCCAGCGCTGTCCGAAGACGTTTCCGTAAGACTCAGTTGGGGGAGGGGTTCAGACGTTGCTAGATGATGCTGTTCTTTAAATGGACCGGTGTAGATGACTGGCTTTCTCTATTGCCCCGTGGAGATCAAATGCAGGACCTCAGATGCGAGCAGAAGGTGCCCAAAGGGGAGTTTTAACCAATATTTCTTGCAGGAGTGAAGGGACAGAGCCCGGATTCGGAGAAAGGAGGCGGGATTTGGACCCCGCCCCCCCCCCCTTCAAGTTTTTGCTCTGTCCCGCAGGGAGGAAACTCTCCACCTGCAGCCCCAGAGACAGAAGGAGAAAGAGGGAGATCCCTGCCTAGGAAGGAGAAAAGCCTCTGGCAGGAATAACACAAAAGAGGAACGTGAGAGAGAGAGAGAAAGGCCTCTCCTCCAAACAGGCATCTAGGCACTGACCTCGATGGACTGAAGGTCTGATTCACTATCAGGCAGCTTCGTGGGTGTGCGGGGGTTGGGTATGCATCTCCCCCCCCCCGTTTAAACCATTTTATTGACTGTTTATATTGAAAAATACAAAATTCACAAGTAACGTAAAGCTTATATAACCAGTAACAATCAAAATAAAGTCAACATAATGTGCATAATAGCACCATACAGTTTCAAAATATCTGTTGTTTATAGCAACAACTTTTTACCATAAGTTAACTTACAAAAGTTTTAAGGGTTACTGTATCACTGAACGAATAGTTTAACCCACATTTCAAAGTTCTGGAGAACAAACTATCAAAGTACACCTTGTGGTATTGAGACCATTCCGCTGAAATGAACTGTTGCTGAGACAGGTATTCAAGGACCGGGAACCATTTACCGGTAAAGGCTGAGTGTAGGGACGATCCAGCCGTGGAATTTAATTGAACTGTGACAGAATCCATAAGATAATGTGCCCAAAGTTTCCTAAACCAGACCTCGATATTTGGTGGCTTGTCGTCTTTCCAGTAAGGTGCTATAGCAGTCTTGGCTGCATCTAACATAACCTCTGTGGTAGAACCAAGCATTCTAGGTCTTACTTTCTCTGGCCAATAGTTCAAAACTAAGGTTTCAGGCAGGAAAGGGACCGAAATTGAGGTGACTTTTTCTAGAACAGATAGAGCTTCCTTCCAGAACTTCTTAACTTTCTCACAGCCCCACCGACAGTGCGCAAAGTTGCCAAGTTGCCGGCACCCTTTCCAGCAATATGGGGAGTAATTTGAGGCAATAAGGGATAGTCTGGCTGGTGTGGCATACCATCTTGTCATAATTTTCAGATTTTGTAAGCGTACTGACATTACCTCAGAGTTGTGTCTTTTGGATGCCCAAATTTGAGACCAGGTTTCCTCTGTAAGAGAGGCGTCACAATCTTTCTGCCAAGAAGACTGATATTTGGGGGGAGTAAGACATAGAGTTTTGATCAGTAAAGAGTATAAAGCCGATCTTAAGCCAGTGTTCCGGGAAGTAAAGGAACCTATTATCATTTCCAATTCTGTACGGGGTATAGCTATTATACCATCAAGGATAAGGGCAGAGTTCTCCATCTGGCTCTCAAAAATGAGAAGCGGGCATACTGGGACTGTGGAGAGGGGCAGTGGCTCAGTGGCAAAGTGTCCGCTCGGCATGCAGACAGTTCCAGGTTCAGAGCTGCTGCCCCTCAGAGTAGACCAGACTGACCTTGACAGAGATCATGAAGGTTGCCATCTGGCCTGGAGAAAAATGTCCTGTCCCTTCCATCGAGGCTCCGCATGTGGAAATGAGCAGGGGAAGGCTTTCATGGCATGGAGACAACAGCCCATTAAGTAAGCCTCTCCTAAAGGGATGGAGCCAGACTGGTGTGGGTCAAATGGCTGAACGTGAACAAAAGGGAAATTACCCCAGGCAAGGTGCTGGTTGGGAAGGCCTGAGATCTGAAACGATATCGTGTTTCCCACTTCCACAAGCTCTGCAACAGGGAACTATTCAAGAGGGCTTGTCTTCTTCGCAGGCAAAAGAGTTACAGAGGGCTAAATAATTCAGAAAGTTAACTTGGATAAATCATTAGGGGATGTGATCTATACTGCTGTGATGTGCCTGGGCTGAGATCAAGCTGAAGACCTGATCTCCTCTGCGACACCTATCAGCTTAAGACCCGGGGTGATTAAATAAATCACAGGTCCCAGTGGTACCAAATAGGTGGTGGCAGGACCTGCTTTCAAACTGTTGGGGAGATTAGGAGTGCAGGAACGTTTCCTGGGATTCCCATTCCCGCCCGGTTGGGTAAGGGCAGGGGGATGAAAACTGGAAGGACCCTACAGCAGGCCCAAGCGCTGGATCAAGCCCTCAGAGGGCTTCCATCGGGCCCACACTGGAACTGGCCATCTCCTGCTTCCAGTTCGGTTGCTGCTGCTGCTGCTGCTGCTGCTGCTGCATAGCTGGCTTCGCCAGACTCTCTCAATCGCTGGGCGGCAAAACTTGAGGGGCTGTGGCTTAGTGGTAGAGCCTCCGATATTCATGCAGGTTCAATCCCTGGCATCTCCAGTTGAAAGGACCAGATAGTAAGTGCTGAGAAAGACCTCAGCCTGTGACCCTGGAGAGCTGCTGCCAGTCTGAGTAGACAATACTGACCTTGATGGACCAGGGGTCTGATTCAGTAGAAGGCAGCTTCCTGCGAAACATCCGTATGAAATACTGTAGGCTACTGAACAGCTCCCCGTTAAGAGAGAGTCACAGCCCAAGCAACAGAAAGACACTGCACCTGCCGTAAGAGTACCTTAATTAAACCGGGTAAACATGGGTAAGCTGGGGGGTGGGGGGGAGAGAATGAACCTCTAGAATGCATCCAAAGCAACCCAGCTGGTTCATCTGCACAACTGAGCAGAAGGTGGTTTGGAGACTATACGGAGGGGAGGGGCCGTGGCTCAGTGGAAGAGCCTCTGCTTTGCATGTGGGCTGTAAGAGCACCTTCATCGCTGCCTGAACTGTGCCATCGTAGTCCAGAAGCCTTATTTTTTCCAGGGTTATCTAGTGGCAAAGATAAACGGCATACTCAGGCAGAGGGAAAACTGGAATCTTAGCATGGGATCTACAAACCTGGGGATTTCAACTGCCAACAGACCTAGCAACATGTTTTTTTAAGCCTGGGCGGTTTGGCTGCTCCATTTCCCATATGCCTGTTTGTTGCAAAAGTCTCATCTAGAGAGACTGCAGATAACAGCTGATTAAAGTCAAGCCGGTCCACAAGAGATATGCTGTGGAAGATGGAGAACTGTTGGGAGAACAGAGATTCCAGGTGTTAGTCTGAAGCAGCAGAACAAAGTTTGAGTCCAGTGGCACCTTTACGATCAACAATGATCAATGTTGCAAGGTGCACGGGGAACCCAAGGGGAGGGAGGCTGTAGGCATGGCCAACTTGAAAGCCAGCCGGAACTCCGTTCCTGTGCGTTCCTGCCTAAAAATACCCCTGGGGGCAGATGAAATAAGGTACTTGAAATCTGGGACTAGCAAACAAGACGTTGTGATTTGATTCCACTGTCACAGGGCACGCCTCCCGGCCCCCCCCCCCCAAAAAAAAAGAATTAGGAGATGAAGTCTATAAAGTCTGAGACTCAGCCATACATTTCAGTGACTCAGGAAAGCTCATCCCCTGGTAGAGGGTGAGCAGTAAATCAGCATCCAGCATAATGAAGATGTTTAACAGATTCAAGGGCCAAACACATTTTCTTAGTCTTTCAGGTGCCACTGGATGCTTTCTCTTTTCCACTGCTACAGACAGGCCAACACGGCTACCCCCCTCGAACTATCATGGAATAAATGTCAGATGTTTGAGAGCCGCAAGACATGAACAAATAGGACACTTTTTTTTACTGGGAAATATGCAGATTTGCTTTTTATTAACATTAAACCAGAGTGCCAGAAATAATAACAAAAGGGGTAAAAGCAGATATCTGGGAAATATGCCAGGTCCTCCATCCAGTCTAGGGTTAGGTTAGGGTTAGGGTTTGGCCTTGGAGATTTTGAGGCCTTCCCTCGAGTAACTTCTCAATTTCTCCCAATGGAGAATGAGTCAGCAAAACTCTCCCCATGAAACCAATGGGAGTGGGTTCCTTAGGATTTTCTCGGTCCGGGGGGGACTCCATTTTTCGATAATTCAGTGAGGGGGCCTTTCCAAAAAGAGCCCATGTCAAAAATTCCACAAAAATAGAAGAAATGGGTCAAAGGACCCGAAAACTAGAGAGAAGCCAGGAGCTGAAATGAAGCACGACTGTCCTCCACCCAGTCTAGGGTTAGGGTTAGGGTTAGGGCTAGGGTTAGGGTTAGGGTTAAGGTTAGGGTTAGGGCTAGGGTTAGAGTTAGGGTTAGGGTTAGGGTTTGGGTTCGGGTTAGGGCTAGGGTTAGAGTTAGGGTTAAGGTTAGGGCTAGGGTTACGTTAAGGGTTAGGGTTAGGCCTTGGAGATTTTGAGGCCTTCCCTCAGGTAACTTCGCCATTTCTCCCAATGGAGAATGAGAAAGCGAAACACTCCCATGGAAATCCTTTGGATTCTCTAGTTCCTCCTGGCCGGGGGGCCTCCATTTTTCGATAATTCAGTGGGGGGGGGCCTTTCCAAAAAGAGCCCATGTGAAAAATTCCAAAAAATAGAAGAAGAAATGGGTCAAAGGACCCAAAAACTAGAGAGAGGCCAGGAGCAGAAATAAAACACGACTGTCCTCTACCCAATCTAAGGTTAGGTTTAGGATTAAGGCTTCAGCTAGGGCTAGGGATAGGTCTAGGGTTTGGGCTAGGGCTAGGATTAGGGTTAGAAAATTCCACAAAAATAGAAGAAATGGGTCAAAGGACCCGAAAACTAGAGAGAAGCCACCTGCAGAAATGAAGCAAGACTGTTTTCCACCCAGTCTAGGGTTAGGGTTAGGGTTAGGGTCAGGGCTATGGCTAGGGCTAGGGCTAGGGCTAGGTTTAGGGCTAGGGCTAGGATTAGGGTTAGAAAATTCTACAAAAATAGAAGAAATGGGTCAAAGGACCGGAAAACTAGAGAGAAGCCAGGAGCTGAAATGAAACACGACTGTCTTCCACCCAGTCTAGGGTTAGGGTTAGGGTTAGGCCTTGGAAATTTTAAGGCCTTCCCTCGAGTAATTTCTCAATTTCTCCCAATGGAGAATGAGTTTGCAAAACACTCCCATTGAAACCAATGGGAGTGGGTTCCTTTGGATTTTCTCGGTCTCCCCCGGCCGGGGGGGGGGGGCCTCCATTTTTCCATAATTCAGTGAGGGGGCATTTCCAAAAAGAGCCCTTGTCAAAAATTCCACAAAAATAGAAGAAGAAATAGATCAAAGCACACAAAAACTAGGGGGAAGCCAGGAGCTGAAATGAAGCATGACTGTCCTCTACCCAGTCTAGGGTTAGGGTTAGGGTTAGGGTTAGGGTTAGGGTTAGGGCTAGGGTTAGAAAATTCCACAAAAATAGAAGAAGAAATCAGTCAAAGGACCCAAAAACTAGAGAGAAGCCAGGAGCAGAACTGAAGCACGACTGTCCTCCACCCAATCTAGGGTTAGACTAGGGTTAGGGTGAGGCCTTGGAGATTTTGAAGCCTTCCCTCGAGTAACTTCTCCATTACTACCAATGGAGAATGAGTCAGCAAAACAATCCCATTGAAACCAATGGGATTGTGTTCCTTTGGATTTTCTTGGTCCGTGGGGCCTCCATTTTTCGATAATTCAGTGGGGGGGGGCCTTTCCAAAAAGAGCCCTTGTCGAAAATTCCAAAAAAATAGAAGAAATGGGTCAAAGGACCCAAAAACTAGAGAGAAGCCAGGAGCAGAAATGAAGCATGACTGTCCTCCACCCAGGCTAGGGTTAGGGTTAGGGCTAGGGTTAGGGCTACGGTTAGGGTTAGGGTTTGGGTTAGGGTTAGAGCTATGGCTAGGGCTAGGGTTAGGGCTAGAGATAGGTCTAGGGCTAGGGCTAGGGTTATGGTTAGGGTTAGGTTTTGTGCTGGGTTAGGGTTAGGGTTAGGGCTAGGGTTAGGGTTAGGGTTAGGGTTAGGGTTTGGGCTAGGGTTAGGGTTAGAGCTAGGGCTAGGGCTAGGGTTAGGGTTAGAAAATTCTACAAAAATAGAAGAAATGGGTCAAAGGACCGGAAAACTAGAGAGAAGCCAGGAGCTGAAATGAAACATGACTGTCTTCCACCCAGTCTAGGGTTAGGGTTAGGGTTAGGCCTTGGAAATTTTGAGGCCTTCCCTCGAGTAATTTCTCAAGTTCTCCCAATGGAGAATGAGTTTGCAAAACACTCTCATTGAAACCAATGGGAGTGGGTTCCTTTGGATTTTCTCGGTCTCCCCCGGCCGGGGGGGGGGGGCCTCAATTTTTCCATAATTCAGTGGGGGGGCATTTCTAAAAAGAGCCCTTGTCAAAAATTCCACAAAAATAGAAAAAGAAATAGATCAAAGCATACAAAAACTAGGGGGAAGCCAGGAGCTGAAATGAAGCATGACTGTCCTCTACCCAGTCTAGGGTTAGGGTTAGGGTTAAGGTTAGGGTTAGGGTTAGGGCTAGGGTTAGAAAATTCCAGAAAAATAGAAGAAGAAATCAGTCAAAGGACCCAAAAACTAGAGAGAAGCCAGGAGCAGAAATGAAGCACGACTGTCCTCCACCCAATCTAGGGTTAGGGTTAGGGTTAGGGCTACAGTTAGGGCTATGGTTAGTGCTAGGGCTAGGGTTAGAAAATTCCATAAAAATAGAAGAAATGGGTCAAAGGACCCGAAAACTAGAGAAAAGCCAGGAGCTAAAATGAAGCATGACTGTCCTCCACCCAGTCTAGGGTTAGACTAGGGTTAGGGTGAGGCCTTGGAGATTTTGAATCCTTCCCTCGAGTAACTTCTCCATTACTACCAATGGAGAATGAGACAGCAAAACAATCCCATTGAAACCAATGGGATTGGGTTCCTTTGGATTTTCTTGGTCCGGGGGGGCCTCCATTTTTCGATAATTCAGTGGGGGGGGGGTTTCCAAAAAGAGCCCTTGTCGAAAATTCCAAAAAAATAGAAGAAATGGGTCAAAGGACCCAAAAACTAGAGAGAAGCCAGGAGCAGAAATGAAGCACGACTGTCCTCCACCCAGGCTAGGGTTAGGGTTAGGGTTTGGCCTTGGAGATTTTGAGGCCTTCCCTCGAGTAACTTCTCAATTTCTCCTAATGGAGAATGAGTCAGCAAAACTCTCCCCATGAAACCAATGGGAGTGGGTTCCTTTGGATTTTCTCGGTCCGGGGGGGACTCCATTTTTCGATAATTCAGTGAGGGGGCCTTTCCAAAAAGAGCCCATGTCGAAACTTCCAAAAAATAGAAGAAATGGGTCACAGGACCCAAAAACTAGAGAGAAGCCAGGAGCAGAAATGAAGCACGACTGTCCTCCACCCAGGCTAGGGTTAGGGTTAGGGTTAGGGCTAGGGTTAGGGCTAGGATTAGGGTTAGGGTTAGGGTTAGGGTTTGGGCTAGGGTTAGGGTTAGAGCTATGGCTAGGGCTAGGGTTAGGGCTAGAGTTAGGTCTAGGGCTAGGGTTATGGTTAGGGTTAGGTTTTGTGCTGGGTTAGGGTTAGGGTTAGGGCTAGGGCTAGGGTTAGGGCTAGGGTTAGGGCTAGGGGTAGAGTTAGGGTTAGGCTTTGGAGATTTTGAGGCCTTTCCTCAGGAAACTTCGCCATTGTTCCCATTGGAGAATGAGAAAGCAAAACACTCCCATGGAAACCAATGGGAGTTGGTTCCTTTGCATTTTCTCGGTCCCCCCCGGCTGGGGGAGGGGCCTTCATTTTTCGATAATTCAGTGGGGGGGGGGCCTTTCCAAAAAGAGCCCTTTTCGAAAAATCCACAAAAATAGAAGAAATGGGTGAAAGGACCCGAAAACTACGGGGAAGCCAGGAGCTGAAAGGAAGCATGACTGTCCTCTACCCAGTCTAGGGTTAGGGTTAGGGTTAGGGTTAGGGTTAGGGGTATGGCTAGGGTTAGAATATTCCACAAAAATAGAAGAAGAAATGGGTCAAAGGACCCGAAAACTAGAGAGAAGCCAGGAGCTGAAATGAAGGATGACTGTCCTCCACCCAATCTAGGGTTAGGGTTAGGGTTAGGGGTTCAGCTAGGGTAGGGCTACGGCTATGGCTAGGGCTAGGATTAGGGTTAAAAAATTCCACAAAAATAGAATAAATGGGTCAAACGACCCGAAAATGAGAGAGAAGGCAGGAGCTGAAATGAAGCACGACTGTCCTCCACCCAGTCTAGGGTTAGGGTTTGTGCTAGAGTTCTGGCTAGGGCTAGGGTTAGGGTTAGGGCTAGGGTTAGGTTTAGGGCTAGGGTTAGGGTAGGGCTAAGGTTAATTTTAGGGTTAGGCCTTGGAGACTCTGAGGCCTTCCCTCGAGTAACTTCTCCATTTCTCCCAATGGAGAATGATTCAGCAAGACACTCCCATTGAAACCAATGGGTGTGGGTTCCTTTGGATTTTCTCGGTCCCCCCCGGCCGGGAAGGCCTCCATTTTTTGATAATTCAGTGTAAGGGGCTTTTCCAAAAAGAGCCCTTGTCTAAAATTCCACAAAAATAGAAGAAGAAATGAGTCAAAGGACACGAAAACGAGAGAGAAGCCAGGAGCTGAAAACAAGCAAGACTGTATTCCACCCAGTCTAGGGTTAGGGCTAGGGCTAGAGCTTGGACTAGGGTTATGGTTAGGGTTAGGGTTAGGGTTAGGGTTAGGGCTAGGGTTAGGGTTAGGGTTAGGGCTAGGGTTAGGGCTAGAGTTAGGGCTAGGGCTTGGGTTAGGGTTAGGTTTTGTGCAGGGTTAGGGTTAGTGTTAGGGTTAGCGTTAGGGTTAGCGTTTGGGCTTGGGTAAGGGTTAGGGTTAGGGCTAGAGGTACGGCTAGGGTTAGGGCTAGAGTTAGGGCTAGGGCTAGGGCTAGAGTTAGGGTAAGGGCTAGGGCTAGGGTTAGGGCTAGAGTTAGGACAAGGACTAGGGCTAGGGTTAGGGTTATGGTTAGGTTTTGTGCAGGGTTAGGGTCAGAATTTCGGTTGGGGTAACGGTTAGGTTTAGGGTTAGGGCGAGGCTTTGGGTTAAGGTTAGGGCTAGGGCTAGAGTTAGGGTTAGGCCTTGGAGATTTTGAGGCCTTCCCTCAAGTAACTTCTACATTTCTACCAATGGAGAATGAGTCAGCAAAAAACTGCGATTGAAACCAATGGGAGTCCGTTCCTTTGGATTTTCTTGGTCCGGGGGGCCTCCATTTTTCGATAATTCAGTGGGGAGGGGCCTTTCCAAAAAGAGCCCTTCTCAAAAATTCCACAAAAATAGAAGAAGAAATGGGTCAAAAAACCCAAAAACTAGAGAGAAGCCAGGAGCAGAAATGAAGCACGACTGTCCTCCACCCAGCCTAGGGTTAACGTTAGGGTTAGGGTTAGGGCTAGGGCTAGGGGTAGGGCTAGGGCTAGGGTTAGAAAATTCAGCAAAAATAGAAGAAATGGGTCAAAGGACCCGAAAACTAGAGAGAAGCCAGGAGCTGAAATGAAGCACGACTGTCCTCCAACCAGTTTAGGGTTAGGGTTAGGGTTATGGTTAGTCCATGGAGATTTTGAGGCCTTCCCTCGAGTAACTTCTCCATTTCTCCCAATAGAGAATGAGTCAGCAAGACACTCCCATTGAAACCAATGGGACTGGGTTCCTTTGGATTTTCTCAGTCCCTCCTGTATGGGGGGGCCTCCATTCTTCGATAATTCAGTAAGGGGGCCTTTCCAAAAAGAGCCCTTGTTTAAAATTCCAAAAAAATAGGAGAAGAAATGGGTCAAAGGACCCGAAAACTAGAGAGAAGCCAGGAGCTGAAATGAAGAATGACTGTCCTCAACCAAATCTAGGGTTAGGGGTAGGGGTAGGGTTAGGGTTAGTTTTAGGGCTAGGGCTAGGGTTAGGGTTAGGGTTTGGTTTTGTGAAGGGTTAGGGTTAGGGTTAGGGTCAGGGTTAGGGCTAGGGTTTGGGTTAAGGTTAGGGCTAGGTCTAGGGCTAGGTCTAGGGTATGGGTAAGGGTGAGGGTTAGGCCTTTGAGATTTTGAGGCCTTCCGTCAGGTTACTTCGCCATTTCTCCCAATGGAGAATGAGAAAGCAAAACACTCCCATGGAAACCAATGGAAATGGGTTCCTTTGGATTTTCTCGGTCCCCCCCCAGCCGGGGGGGGCTCCATTTTTTAATAATTCAGTGGGGGGGCCTTTCCAAAAAGAGCCCTTGTCGAAAATTCCACAAAAATAGAAGAAATGGGTCAAATAACATGAAAACTAAGGGGAAACCAGGAGCTGAAATGAAGCATGACTGTCCTCTATCCAATCTAGGGTTACGGTTAGGTTTTGTGCAGGGTTAGGGTTAGAGTTAGAGTTAGGGTTAGGGTTAGGGTTAGGGTTAGGGCTAGGGTTAAGGTTAGGGCTAGGGCTAGGGCTAGGGTTAGGGTAAGGGTTAGGGTTAGGGTTAGGGTTAGGGTTAGGGTTAAGGTTAGGGTTAGGGTTAGGGCTACGGCTAGGGTTAGGGTTAGGGTTACGCCTGGGGGATTTTGAAGTCTTCCCTCAAGTAAGCCTTCCCTCAAGTAAGTTAGAGTTAGGGCTATGGCTAGGCTTAGGGTTAGGGTTAGTGTTAGGGTTAAGGTTAACGTTAGGGCTAGGGTTACGGTTAGGGTTAGGCCTTGGAGATTTTGAAGCCTTCCCTCAAGTAACTTCTCAATTTCTCCCAATGGAGAAGGAGTCAGCAAAACACTCCCATGGAAACCAATGGTAATGGGTTCCTTTGGATATTCTCGGTCCCCCCCGGCCGGGGGGCCTCCATTTTTCGATAATTCAGTGGGAGGGGCCTTTCCAAAAAGAGCTCTTGTCG
Source organism: Lepidodactylus listeri (assembly GCA_029233225.1). Lineage (NCBI taxonomy): Eukaryota > Metazoa > Chordata > Lepidosauria > Squamata > Gekkonidae > Lepidodactylus > Lepidodactylus listeri. The sequence continues at coordinate 44,158,679 of JARCFY010000020.1, forward strand.
AAAATTCCAAAAAAATAGGAGAAGAAATGGGTCAAAGGACCCGAAAACTAGAGAGAAGCCAGGAGCTGAAATGAAGCACGACTGTCCTCCACCCAGTCTAGGGTTATGGTTAGGGTTACGGTTAGGGCTAGGGTTAGGGTTAGGGCTAGGGTTAGGGTTAGGGCTAGGGTTAAGGTTAGGGCTAGGGTTAGGGTTAGAGTTATGGTTGTGGCTAGGGCTAGGGTTAGGGCTTGAGTTTAGCCTAGGGCTACGGCTAGGGCTAGGGTTAGGGTTAGGGTTCGGGTTAAGTTTTGTGTAAGGTTAGGGTTAGAGTTAGGGTTAGGGTTAGGTTTAGGGTTAAGGTTTGGGTTAGGGTTAGGGCTAGGCTTAGAGTTAAGGGTTAGGGTTAGGGCTAGGGTTAGGGCTAGAGTTAGGGCTAGGGCTAGGGCTAGGGCTAGGACTAGGGTTAGAGTTAGGGTTAAGTTTTGTGCAGGGTTAGGGTTAGAGTTAGGGTTAGGGTTAGGGTTAGGGCTATGGTTAGGGTTAAGGCTAGGGCTAGAGCTAGAGCTAGGGTTAGGGCTAGGGCTAGGGCTAGGGTTAGGGTTAGGCCTTGGAGATTTTGAAGCCTTCCCTCGAGTAACTTCTCCATTTCTCCCAATGGAGAATGAGTCAGCAAAACACTCCCCATGAAACCAATGGGAGCGGGTTCCTTTGGATTTTCTCGGTCCGAAGGGGCCTCCATTTTTTGATAATTCAGTGGAGGGGGGCCTTTCCAAAAAGAGCCCATGTCAAAAATTCCACAAAAATAGAAGAAGAAATGGGTCATAGGACCCAAAAACTAGAGAGAAGCTAGGAGCAAAAATGAAACACGACTGTCCTCCACCCAATCTAGGGTTAGGGCTAGGGCTAGGGCTAGGGCTAGGGCTAGGGCTAGGGCTAGGGCTAGGGCTAGGGCTAAGATTAGGGTTAGAAAATTCCACAAATATAGAAGAAATGGGTCAAAGGACCCGAAAACTAGAGAGAAGCCAGGTTCTGAAATGAAGCACGACTGTCCTCCATCCAGTCTAGGGTTAGGTTAGGGTTAGGGTTTGGCCTTGGAGATTTTGAGGCCTTCCCTCGAGTTACTTCTCAATTTCTCCCAATGGAGAATGAGTCAGCAAAACTCTCCCCATGAAACCACTGGGAGTGGGTTCCTTTGGATTTTCTCGGTCCGAAGGGGCCTCCGTTTTTTGATAATTCAGTGGAGCGGGGCCTTTCCAAAAAGAGCCCATGTCAAAAATTCCACAAAAATAGAAGAAGAAATGGGTCAAAGGACCTGAAAACTAGAGAGAAGCTAGGAGCAAAAATGAAACACGACTGTCCTCCACCCAATCTAGGGTTAGGGCTAGGGCTAGGGTTAGGGCTTGGGCTAGGGCTAGGGCTAGGGCTAGGGTTACGGCTAGGGCTAAGATTAGGTTTAGAAAATTCCACAAAAATAGAAGAAATGGGTCAAAGGACCCAAAAACTAAAGAGAAGCCAGGTTCTGAAATGAAGCACGACTGTCCTCCATCCACTCTAGGATTAGGGTTAGGGTTAGGCCTTGGAAATTTTGAGGCCTTCCCTCGAGTAATTTCTCAATTTCTCCCAATGGAGAATGAGTTTGCAAAACACTCCCATTGAAACCAATGGGAGTGGGTTCCTTTGGATTTTCTCGGTCTCCCCCGGCCAGGGGGGGGCCTCCATTTTTCAATAATTCAGTGGGGGGGGGCATTTCCAAAAAGAGCCCTTGTCAAAAATTCCACAAAAATAGAAGAAGAAATAGATCAAAGCACACAAAAAGTAGGGGGAAGCCAGGAGCTGAAATGAAGCATGACTGTCCTCTACCCAGTCTAGGGTTAGGGTTAGGGTTAGGGTTAGGGTTAGGGTTAGGGTTAGGGTTAGGGTTAGGGTTAGGGTTAGGGTTAGGGTTAAGGTCAGGGTTAGGGCTAGGGTTAGAAAATTCCACAAAAATAGAAGAAGAAATCAGTCAAACGACCCAAAAACTAGAGAGAAGCCAGGAGCAGAAATGAAGCACGACTGTCCTCCACCCAATCTAGGGTTAGGGTTAGGGTTAGGGCTACAGTTAGGGCTAGGGCTAGGGCTAGGGTTAGTGCTAGGGCTAGGGTTAGAAAATTCCACAAAAATAGAAGAAATTGGTCAAAGGACCCGAAAACTAGAGAAAAGCCAGGAGCTAAAATGAAGCATGACTGTCCTCCATCCAGTCTAGGGTTAGACTAGGGTTAGGGTGAGGCCTTGGTGATTTTGAAGCATTCCCTCGAGTAACTTCTCCATTACTACCAATGGAGAATGAGTCAGCAAAACAATCCCATTGAAACCAATGGGATTGTGTTCCTTTGGATTTTCTTGGTCCGGGGGGGCCTCCATTTTTCGATAATTCAGTGGGGGGGGGTCCTTTCGAAAAAGAGCCCTTGTCGAAAATTCCAAAAAAATAGAAGAAATGGGTCAAAGGACCCAAAAACTAGAGAGAAGCCAGGAGCAGAAATGAAGCACGACTGTCCTCCACCCAGGCTAGGGTTAGGGTTAGGGCTAGGGTTAGGGCTAGGGTTAGGGTTAGGGTTAGGGTTTGGCCTACGGTTAGGGTTAGAGCTATGGCTATGGTAGGGTTAGGGCTAGAGTTAGGTCTAGGTCTAGGTCTAGGGCTAGGGTTATGGTTAGGGTTAGGTTTTGTGCTGGGTTAGGGTTAGGGTTAGGGCTAGGGTTAGGGTTAGGGTTAGGGTTAGGGTTAGGGCTAGGGTTAGGGTTTGGGCTAGGGTTAGGGTTAGGGCTAGGGCTAGGGTTAGGGTTAGAAGATTCTACAAAAATAGAAGAAATGGGTCAAAGGACCGGAAAACTAGAGAGAAGCCAGGAGCTGAAATGAAACATGACTGTCTTCCACCCAGTCTAGGGTTAGGGTTAGGGTTAGGGTTAGGCCTTGGAAATTTTGAGGCCTTCCCTCGAGTAATTTCTCAATTTCTCCCAATGGAGAATGAGTTTGCAAAACACTCCCATTGAAACCAATGGGAGTGGGTTCCTTTGGATTTTCTCGGTCTCTCCCGGCCGGGGGGGGCCCTCCATTTTTCCATAATTCAGTGGGGGGGCATTTCCAAAAAGAGCCCTTGTCAAAAATTCCACAAAAATAGAAGAAGAAATAGATCAAAGCACACAAAAACTAGGGGGAAGCCAGGAGCTGAAATGAAGCATGATTGTCCTCTACCCAGTCTAGGGTTAGGGTTAGGGTTAGGGTTAGGGTTAGGGTTAGGGCTAGGGTTAGAAAATTCCACAAAAATAGAAGAAGAAATCAGTCAAAGGACCCAAAAACTACAGAGAAGCCAGGAACAGAAATGAAGCACGACTGTCCTCCATCCAGTCTAGGGTTAGACTAGGGTTAGGGTGAGGCCTTGGTGATTTTGAAGCCTTCCCTCGAGTAACTTCTCCATTACTACCAATGGAGAATGAGTCAGCAAAACAATCCCATTGAAACCAATGGGATTGTGTTCCTTTGGATTTTCTTGGTCCGGGGGGGGGTCTCCATTTTTCGATAATTCAGTGGGCGGGGTCCTTTCGAAAAAGAGCCCTTGTCGAAAATTCCAAAAAAATAGAAGAAATGGGTCAAAGGACCCAAAAACTAGAGAGAAGCCAGGAGCAGAAATGAAGCACGACTGTCCTCCACCCAGGCTAGGGTTAGGGTTAGGGCTAGGGTTAGGGCTAGGGTTAGGGTTAGGGTTAGGGTTTGGGCTACGGTTAGGGTTAGAGCTATGGCTATGGTAGGGTTAGGGCTAGAGTTAGGTCTAGGTCTAGGTCTAGGGCTAGGGTTATGGTTAGGGTTAGGTTTTGTGCTGGGTTAGGGTTAGGGTTAGGGCTAGGGTTAGGGTTAGGGTTAGGGTTAGGGTTAGGGCTAGGGTTAGGGTTTGGGCTAGGGTTAGGGTTAGGGCTAGGGCTAGGGTTAGGGTTAGAAGATTCTACAAAAATAGAAGAAATGGGTCAAAGGACCGGAAAACTAGAGAGAAGCCAGGAGCTGAAATGAAACATGACTGTCTTCCACCCAGTCTAGGGTTAGGGTTAGGGTTTGGGTTAGGCCTTGGAAATTTTGAGGCCTTCCCTCGAGTAATTTCTCAATTTCTCCCAATGGAGAATGAGTTTGCAAAACACTCCCATTGAAACCAATGGGAGTGGGTTCCTTTGGATTTTCTCGGTCTCCCCCGGCCGGGGGGGGCCCTCCATTTTTCCATAATTCAGTGGGGGGGCATTTCCAAAAAGAGCCCTTGTCAAAAATTCCACAAAAATAGAAGAAGAAATAGATCAAAGCACACAAAAACTAGGGGGAAGCCAGGAGCTGAAATGAAGCATGATTGTCCTCTACCCAGTCTAGGGTTAGGGTTAGGGTTAGGGTTAGGGTTAGGGTTAGGGCTAGGGTTAGAAAATTCCACAAAAATAGAAGAAGAAATCAGTCAAAGGACCCAAAAACTACAGAGAAGCCAGGAACAGAAATGAAGCACGACTGTCCTCCACCCAATCTAGGGTTAGGGTTAGGGTTAGGGCTACAGTTAGGGCTAGGGCTAGGGCTAGGGTTAGTGCTAGGGCTAGGGTTAGAAAATTCCACAAAAATAGAAGAAATGGGTCAAAGGACCCGAAAACTATCGAAAAGCCAGGAGCTAAAATGAAGCATGACTGTCCTCCACCCAGTCTAAGGTTAGACTAGGGTTAGGGTGAGGCCTTGGAGATTTTGAAGCCTTCCCTCAAGTAACTTCTCCATTACTACCAATGGAGAATGAGTCAGCAAAACAATCCCATTGAAACCTAAGGGATTGTGTTCCTTTGGATTTTCTTGGTCCGGGGGGGCCTCCATTTTTCGATAATTCAGTGGGGGGGCCTTTCCAAAAAGAGCCCTTGTCAAAAATTCCAAAAAAATAGAAGAAATGGGTCAAAGGACCCAAAAACTAGAGAGAAGCCAGGAGCAGAAATGAAGCACGACTGTCCTCCACCCAGGCTAGGGTTAGGGTTAGGGTTAGGGCTAGGGTTAGGGCTAGGGTTAGGGTTAGGGTTAGGGTTAGGGTTTAGTCTAGGGTTAGGGTTAGAGCTAGGGCTAGGGTTAGGGCTAGAGTTAGGTCTAGGTCTAGGGCTAGGGTTATGGTTAGGGTTAGGTTTTGTGCTGGGTTAGGGTTAGGGCTAGGGCTAGGGTTAGGGTTAGGGTTAGGGCTAGGGTTAGAGTTAGGGTTAGGCTTTGGAGATTTTGAGGCCTTTCCTCAGGAAACTTCGCCATTGTTCCCATTGGAGAATGAGAAAGCAAAACACTCCCATGGAAACCAATGGGAGTTGGTTCCTTTGCATTTTCTCGGGCCCCCCCGGCCGGGGGAGGGGCATCCATTTTTTGATAATTCAGTGGGGGGGCCTTTCCAAAAAGAGCCCTTGTCGAAAATTCCACAAAAATAGAAGAAATGGGTCAAAGGACCCGAAAACTACGGGGAAGCCAAGAGCTGAAAGGAACCATGACTGTCCTCTACCCAGTCTAGGGTTAGGGTTAAGGTTAGGGTTAGGGTTAGGGTTAGGGTTAGGGTTAGGGCTATGGATAGGGTTAGAATATTCCACAAAAATAGAAGAAGAAATGGGTCAAAGGACCCAAAAACGAGAGAGAAGCCAGGAGCTGAAATGAAGCACGACGGTCCTCCACCCAGTCTAGGGTTATGGTTAGGGTTAGGGCTAGGGTTAGGGTTAGGGCTAGGGTTAAGGTTAGGGCTAGGGTTAGGGTTAGAGTTATGGTTGTGGCTAGGGCTAGGGTTAGGGCTTGAGTTTAGCATAGGGCTACGGCTAGGGCTAGGGTTAGGGTGAGGGTTCGGGTTAAGTTTTGTGTAAGGTTAGGGTGAGAGTTACGGTTAAGGTTAGGGTTAGGTTTAGGGTTAAGGTTCGGGTTAGGGTTAGGGCTATGCTTAGAGTTAAGGGTTAGGGTTAGGGCTAGGGTTAGGGTTAGGGTTAGGGTTAGGGTTAGGGCTAGGGTTAGGGTTAGGGCTAGGGCTAGGGTTAGGGTTAGGGTTAGGGCTAAGATTAGAGTTAGAAAATTCCACAAAAATAGAAGAAATGGGTCAAAGGACCCGAAAACTAGAGAGAAGCCAGGTTCTGAAATGAAGCACGACTGTCCTCCATCCAGTCTAGGGTTAGGTTAGGGTTAGGGTTTGGCCTTGGAGATTTTGAGGCCTTCCCTCGAGTAACTTCTCAATTTCTTCCAATGGAGAATGAGTCAGCAAAACTCTCCCCATGAAACCAATGGGAGTGGGTTCCTTTGGATTTTCTCGGTCCGGGGGGGGACTCCATTTTTCGATAATTTAGTGACGGGGCCTTTCCAAAAAGAGCCCATGTCAAAAATTCCAAAAAATAGAAGAAATGGGTCAAAGGACCCGAAAACTAGAGAGAAGCCAGGAGCTGAAATGAAGCACGACTGTCCTCCACCCAGTCTAGGGTTAGGGTTAGGGTTAGGGTTAGGGCTAGGGTTAGGGTTAGGGTTAAGGTTAGGGTTAGGGTTAGGGTTAGGATTCGGGTTAGAGTTAGGGCTAGGTTTACAGTTAGGGTTAAGGTTAGGGCTAGGGCTAGGGCTAGGGTTACGGTAAGGGTTAGGGTTAGGCCTTGGAGATTTTGACGCCTTCCCTCAGGTAACTTTGCCATTTCTCCCAATGGAGAATGAGAAAGCGAAACACTCCCATGGAAACAAATGGGAGTTGGTTCCTTTGGATTCTCTGGTTCCTGCTGACCGGGGGGCCTCCATTTTTCGATAATTCAGTGGGGGGGGCCTTTCCAAAAAGAGCCCATGTGAAAAATACCAAAAAAATAGAAGAAGAAATGGGTCAAAGGACCCAAAAACTAGAGAGAGGCCAGGAGCAGAAATGAAACACGACTGTCCTCTACCCAATCTAAGGTTAGGGTTAGGGTTAGGGCTTCAGCTAGGGCTAGGGATAGGTCTAGGGTTTGGGCTAGGGCTAGGATTAGGGTTAGAAAATTCCACAAAAATAGAAGAAATGGGTCAAAGGACCCAAAAACTAGAGAGAAGCCACCTGCAGAAATGAAGCAAGACTGTTTTCCACCCAGTCTATGGTTAGGGATAGGGTTAGGGTTAGGGTCAGGGCTACGGCTAGGGCTAGGGCTAGGGCTAGGGCTAGGGCTAGGTTTAGGGCTAGGGCTAGGGCAAGGGCTAGAACTAGTATTAGGGTTAGAAAATTCTACAAAAATAGAAGAAATGGGTCAAAGGACCGGAAAACTAGAGAGAAGCCAGGAGCTGAAATGAAATACGACTGTCTTCCACCCAGTCTAGGGTTAGGGTTAGGGTTAGGGTTAGGCCTTGGAAATTTTGAGGCCTTCCCTCGAGTAATTTCTCAATTTCTCCCAATGGAGAATGAGTTTGCAAAACACTGCCATTGAAACCAATGGGAGTGGGTTCCTTTGGATTTTCTCGGTCTCCCCCGGCCGGGGGGGGGGCCTCCATTTTTCCATAATTCAGTGGGGTGGCATTTCCAAAAAGAGCCCTTGTCGAAAATTCCAAAAAAAAGGAGAAGAAATGGGTCAAAGGACCCGAAAACTAGAGAGAAGCCAGGAGCTGAAATGAAGCACGACTGTCCTCTACCCAGTCTAGGGTTAGGGTTAGGGTTAGGGTTAGGGTTAGGGTTAGGGTTAGGGCTAGGGTTAGGGTTAGGGTTAAGATTAGGGTTAAGGTTAGGGTTAGGGCTAGGGTTAGAAAATTCCACAAAAATAGAAGAAGAAATCAGTCAAAGGACCCAAAAACTAGAGAGAAGCCAGGAGCAGAAATGAAGCACGACTGTCCTCCACCCAATCTAGGGTTAGGGTTAGGGTTAGGGCTACAGTTAGGGCTAGGGCTAGGGCTAGGGTTAGTGCTAGGGCTAGAGTTAGAAAATTCCACAAAAATAGAAGAAGAAATCAGTCAAAGGACCCAAAAACTAGAGAGAAGCCAGGAGCAGAAATGAAGCACGACTGTCCTCCACCCAATCTAGGGTTAGGGTTAGGGTTAGGGCTACAGTTAGGGCTAGGGCTAGGGCTAGGGTTAGTGCTAGGGCTAGGGTTAGAAAATTCCACAAAAATAGAAGAAATGGGTCAAAGGACCCGAAAAGCCAGGAGCTAAAATGAAGCATGACTGTCCTCTACCCAGTCTAGGATTAGACTAGGGTTAGGGTGAGGCCTTGGAGATTTTGAAGCCTTCCCTCGAGTAACTTCTCCATTACTACCAATGGAGAATGAGTCAGCAAAACAATCCCATTGAAACCAACGGGATTGTGTTCCTTTGGATTTTCTTGGTCCGGGGGGGCCTCCATTTTTCGATAATTCAGTGGGGGGGGGGGCCTTTCCAAAAAGAGCCCTTGTCAAAAATTCCAAAAAAATAGACGAAATGGGTCAAAGGACCCAAAAACTAGAGAGAAGCCAGGAGCAGAAATGAAGCACGACTGTCCTCCACCCAGTCTAGGGTTAGGGTTAGGGTTAGGGTTAGGGCTAGGGTTAGGGCTAAGGTTAGGGTTAGGGTTAGGGTTAGGGTTTGGGCTAGGGTTAGGGTTAGAGCTATGGCTAGGGCTAGGGTTAGGGCTAGAGTTAGGTCTAGGTCTAGGGCTAGGGCTAGGGCTAGGGCGAGGGTTGTGGTTAGGGTTAGGTTTTGTGCTGGGTTACAGTTAGGGTTAGGGTTAGGGTTAGGGTTAGGGTTAGGGTTAGGGTTAGGGCTAGGGTTAGGGCTAGGGTTAGGGTTAGGGTTAGGGTTAGGGTTTGGTCTAGGGTTAGGGTTAGAGCTAGGGCTAGGGTTAGGGCTAGAGTTAGGTCTAGGTCTAGGGCTAAGGTTATGGTTAGGGTTAGGTTTTGTGCTGGGTTAGGGTTAGGGCTAGGGCTAGGGTTAGGGTTAGGGCTAGGGTTAGAGTTAGGGTTAGGCTTTGGAGATTTTGAGGCCTTTCCTCAGGAAACTTCGCCATTGTTCCCATTGGAGAATGAGAAAGCAAAACACTCCCATGGAAACCAATGGGAGTTGGTTCCTTTGCATTTTCTCGGTCCCCCCCGGCCGGGGGAGGGGCCTCCATTTTTTGATAATTCAGTGGGGGGGCCTTTCCAAAAAGAGCCCTTGTCGAAAATTCCACAAAAATAGAAGAAGAAATGGGTCAAAGGACCCGAAAACTACGGGGAAGCCAAGAACTGAAAGGAACCATGACTGTCCTCTACCCAGTCTAGGGTTAGGGTTAAGGTTAGGGTTAGGGTTAGGGTTAGGGTTAGGGCTATGGCTAGGGTTAGAATATTCCACAAAAATAGAAGAAGAAATGGGTCAAAGGACCCGAAAACGAGAGAGAAGCCAGGAGCTGAAATGAAGCACGACGGTCCTCCACCCAGTCTAGGGTTATGGTTAGGGTTAGGGTTAGGGCTAGGGCTAGGGTTACGGTTAGGGCTAGGGTTAAGGTTAGGGCTAGGGTTAGGGTTAGAGTTATGGTTGTGGCTAGGGCTAGGGTTAGGGCTTGAGTTTAGCATAGGGCTACGGCTAGGGCTAGGGTTAGGTTTCGGGTAAAGTTTTGTGTAAGGTTAGGGTGAGAGTTACGGTTAAGGTTAGGGTTAGGTTTAGGGTTAAGGTTTGGGTTAGGGTTAGGGCTAGGCTTAGAGATAAGGGTTAGGGTTAGGGCTAGGGCTAGGGTTAGGGTTAGAGTTAGGGCTAGGGCTAGGGCTAGGACTAGGGTTAGGGGTAGAGTTAGGGTTAAGTTTTGTGCAGGGTTACGGTTAGAGTTAGGGTTAGGGTTAGGGTTAGGGTTAGGGCTAGGGTTAGGGTTAGGGCTAGGGCTAGGGTTAGGGTTAGGGTTAGGGCTAAGATTAGGGTTAGAAAATTCCACAAAAATAGAAGAAATGGGTCAAAGGACCCGAAAACTAGAGAGAAGCCAGGTTCTGAAATGAAGCACGACTGTCCTCCATCCAGTCTAGGGTTAGGTTAGGGTTAGGGTTTGGCCTTGGAGATTTTGAGGCCTTCCCTCGAGTAACTTCTCAACTTCTTCCAATGGAGAATGAGTCAGCAAAACTCTCCCCATGAAACCAATGGGAGTGGGTTCCTTTGGATTTTCTCGGTCCGGGGGGGGACTCCATTTTTCGATAATTCAGTGACGGGGCCTTTCCAAAAAGAGCCCATGTCAAAAATTCCACAAAAATAGAAGAAATGGGTCAAAGGACCCGAAAACTAGAGAGAAGCCAGGAACTGAAATGAAGCACGACTGTCCTCCACCCAGTCTAGGGTTAGGGTTAGGGTTAGGGTTAGGGCTAGGGTTAGGGTTAGGGCTAGGGTTAGGGTTAGGGTTAAGGTTAGGGTTAGGGTTAGGGCTAGGGTTAGGGTTAGGGTTAGGGTTAGGGTTAGGGTTTGGGTTCGGGTTAGGGTTAGGGCTAGGTTTACAGTTAGGGTTAAGGTTAGGGCTAGGGCTAGGGCTAGGGTTACGGTAAGGGTTAGGGTTAGGCCTTGGAGATTTTGACGCCTTCCCTCAGGTAACTTTGCCATTTCTCCCAATGGAGAATGAGAAAGCGAAACACTCCCATGGAAACCAATGGGAGTTGGTTCCTCTGGATTCTCTGGTTCCTGCTGACCGGGGGGCCTCCATTTTTCGATAATTCAGTGGGGGGGGGCCTTTCCAAAAAGAGCCCATGTGAAAAATACCAAAAAAATAGAAGAAGAAATGGGTCAAAGGACCCAAAAACTAGAGAGAGGCCAGGAGCAGAAATGAAACACGACTGTTCTCTACCCAATCTAAGGTTAGGGTTAGGGTTAGGGCTTCAGCTAGGGCTAGGGATAGGTCTAGGGTTTGGGCTAGGGCTAGGATTAGGGTTAGAAAATTCCACAAAAAGAGAAGAAATGGGTCAAAGGACCCAAAAACTAGAGAGAAGCCACCTGCAGAAATGAAGCAAGACTGTTTTCCACCCAGTCTATGGTTAGGGATAGGGTTAAGGTTAGGGTTAGGGTCAGGGCTACGGCTAGGGCTAGGGCTAGGGCTAGGGCTAGGTTTAGGGCTAGGGCTAGGGCAAGGGCTAGAACTAGTATTAGGGTTAGAAAATTCTACAAAAATAGAAGAAATGGGTCAAAGGACCGGAAAACTAGAGAGAGCCAGGAGCTGAAATGAAATACGACTGTCTTCCACCCAGTCTAGGCTTAGGGTTAGGGTTAGGGTTAGGCCTTGGAAATTTTGAGGCCTTCCCTCGACTAATTTCTCAATTTCTCCCAATGGAGAATGAGTTTGCAAAACACTGCCATTGAAACCAATGGGAGTGGGTTCCTTTGGATTTTCTCGGTCTCCCCCGGCCGGGGGGGGGCCCTCCATTTTTCCATAATTCAGTGGGGTGGCATTTCCAAAAAGAGCCCTTGTTGAAAATTCCAAAAAAAAGGAGAAGAAATGGGTCAAAGGACCCGAAAACTAGAGAGAAGCCAGGAGCTGAAATGAAGCACGACTGACCTCTACCCAGTCTAGGGTTAGGGTTAGGGTTAGGGTTAGGGTTAGGGTTAGGGTTAGGGTTAGGGCTAGGGCTAGGGTTAGGGTTAGGATTAGGGTTAAGGTTAGGGTTAGGGCTAGGGTTAGAAAATTCCACAAAAATAGAAGAAGAAATCAGTCAAAGGACCCAAAAACTAGAGAGAAGCCAGGAGCAGAAATGAAGCACGACTGTCCTCCACCCAATCTAGGGTTAGGGTTAGGGTTAGGGCTACAGTTAGGGCTAGGGCTAGGGCTAGGGTTAGTGCTAGGGCTAGAGTTAGAAAATTCCACAAAAATAGAAGAAGAAATCAGTCAAAGGACCCAAAAACTACAGAGAAGCCAGAAGCAGAAATGAAGCACGACTGTCCTCCACCCAATCTAGGGTTAGGGTTAGGGTTAGGGCTACAGTTAGGGCTAGGGCTAGGGCTAGGGTTAGTGCTAGGGCTAGGGTTAGAAAATTCCACAAAAATAGAAGAAATGGGTCAAAGGACCCGAAAACTAGAGAGAAGCCAGGAGCTAAAATGAAGCATGACTGTCCTCCACCCAGTCTAGGGTTAGACTAGGGTTAGGTTGAGGCCTTGGAGATTTTGAAGCCTTCCCTCGAGTAACTTCTCCATTACTACCAATGGAGAATGAGTCAGCAAAACAATCCCATTGAAACTAACGGGATTGGGTTCCTTTGGATTTTCTTGGTCCGGGGGGGCCTCCATTTTTCGATAATTCAGTGGGGGGGGCCTTTCCAAAAAGAGCCCTTGTCAAAAATTCCAAAAAAATAGACGAAATGGGTCAAAGGACCCAAAAACTAGAGAGAAGCCAGGAGCAGAAATGAAGCACGACTGTCCTCCACCCAGTCTAGGGTTAGGGTTAGGGTTAGGGCTAGGGTTAGGGCTAGGGTTAGGGTTAGGGTTAGGGTTAGGGTTTGGGCTAGGGTTAGGTTTAGAGCTATGGCTAGGGCTAGGGTTAGGGCTAGAGTTAGCTCTAGGTCTAGGGCTAGGGCTAGGGCTAGGGTTGTGGTTAGGGTTAGGTTTTGTGCTGGGTTACGGTTAAGGTTAGGGCTAGGGTTAGGGTTAGGGTTAGGGTTAGGGTTAGGGCTAGGGTTAGGGTTAGGGTTAGAGTTAGGGTTAGGCTTTGGAGATTTTGAGGCCTTTCCTCAGGAAACTTTGCCATTGTTCCCATTGGAGAATGAGAAAGCAAAATACTCCAATGGAAACCAATGGGAGTTGGTTCCTTTGCATTTTCTTGGTCCCCCCCGACCGGGGGAGGGGCGTCCATTTTTTGATAATTCACTGGGGGGGCCTTTCCAAAAAGAGCCCTAGTCGAAAATTCCACAAAAATAGAAGAAGAAATGGTCAAAGGACCCAAAAACTACGGGGAAGCCAGGAGCTGAAAGGAAGCATGACTGTCCTCTACCCAGTCTAGGGTTAGGGTTAAGGTTAGGGTTAGGGTTAGGGTTAGGGTTAGGGCTATGGCTAGGGTTAGAATATTTTACAAAAATAGAAGAAGAAATGGGTCAAAGGACCCGAAAACTAGAGAGAAGCCAGGAGCTGAAATGAAGGATGACTGTCCTCCACCCAATCTAGGGTTAGGGTTAGGGTTAGGGGTTCAGCTAGGGTAGGGCTACGGCTATGGCTAGGGCTAGGATTAGGGTTAAAAAATTCCACAAAAATAGAATAAATGGGTCAAACGACCTGAAAACGAGAGAGAAGGCAGGAGCTGAAATGAAGCACGACTGTCCTCCACCCAGTCTAGGGTTAGGGTTAGGGTTAGTCCTAGAGTTCTGGGTAGGGCTAGGGTTAGTGTTAGTGTTAGGGCTAGGGTTAGGTTTAGGGCTAGAGTTAGGGTAGGGCTAACGTTAGGGTTAGGGTTAGGCCTTGGAGACTCTGAGGCCTTCCCTCGAGTAACTTCTCCATTTCTCCCAATGGAGAATGATTCAGCAAGACACTCCCATTGAAACCAATGGGTGTGGGTTCCTTTGGATTTTTTCCGTCCCCCCCGGCCGGGAAGGCCTCCATTTTTTGATAATTCAGTGTAAGGGGCTTTTCCAAAAAGAGCCCTTGTCTAAAGTTCCACAAAAATAGAAGAAGAAATGAGTCAAAGGACACGAAAACGAGACAGAAGCCAGGAGCTGAAAACAAGCAAGACTGTATTCCACCCAGTCTAGGGTTAGGGCTAGGGCTAGAGCTTGGACTATGGTTAGGGTTATGGTTAGGGTTAGGGTTAGGGTTAGGGTTAGGGCTAGGGCTAGGGTTAGGGTTAGGGCTAGGGTTAGGGCTAGAGTTAGGGCTAGGGCTAGGGCTTGGGTTAGGGTTAGGTTTTGTGCAGGGTTAGGGTTAGGGGTAGGATTAGGGTTAGTGTTAGGGTTAGGGTTAGGGTTAGCGTTAGGGTTAGCGTTTGGGCTTGGGTAAGGGTAAGGGTTAGGGCTAGAGGTACGGCTAGGGTTAGGGCTAGAGTTAGGGCTAGGGCTAGGGCTAGGGCTAGGGTTAGGGTTAGGGTTAGGGTTAGGGTAAGGGCTAGGGCTAGGGCTAGGGCTAGAGTTAGGGCTAGGGCAAGGGCTAGGGTTAGGGTTAGGGTTAGGGTTAGGTTTTGTGCAGGGTTAGGGTCAGAATTAGGGTTGGGGTTACGGTTAGGGTTAGGGTTAGGGCGAGGCTTAGGGTTAAGGTTACGGCTAGGGCTAAAGCTAGGGCTAGGGTTAGGGTTAGGGTTAGACCTTGGAGATTTTGAGGCCTTCCCTCGAGTAACTTCAACATTTCTACCAATGGAGAATGAGTCAGCAAAAAACTTTCATTGAAAGCAATGGGAGTCCGTTCCTTTGGATTTTCTTGGTCCGGGGGGCCTCCATTTTTCGATAATTCAGTGGGGGGGGCCTTTCCAAAAAGAGCCCTTCTCAAAAATTCCACAAAAATAGAAGAAGAAATGGGTCAAAGGACCCAAAAACTAGAGAGAAGCCAGGAGCAGAAATGAAGCACGACTGTCCTCCACCCAGTCTAGGGTTAAGCTTAGGGTTAGGGTTAGGGTTAGGGCTAGGGCTAGGGGTAGGGCTAGGGTTAGAAAATTCAGCAAAAATAGAAGAAATGGGTCAAAGGACCCGAAAACTAGAGAGAAGCCAGGAGCTGAAATGAAGCACGACTGTCCTCCAACCAGTTTAGGGTTAGGGTTAGGGTTATGGTTAGGCCTTGGAGATTTTGAGGCCTTCCGTCGAGTAACTTCTCCATTTCTCCCAATGGAGAATGAGTCAGCAAAACACCAATGGGACTGGGTTCCTTTGGATTTTCTCGGTCCCCCCCGTACGGGGGGGCCTCCATTCTTCGATAATTCATTGGAGGGGCCTTTCCAAAAAGAGCCCTTGTTTAAAATTCCAAAAAAATAGGAGAAGAAATGGGTCAAAGGACCCGAAAACTAGAGAGAAGCCAGGAGCTGAAATGAAGAACGACTGTCCTCGACCAAATCTAGGGGTAGGGTTAGGGGTAGGGTTAGGGTTAGGGTTAGGTTTAGGGCTAGGGCTAGGGTTAGGGTTAGGGTTAGGTTTTGTGAAGGGTTAGGGTTAGGGTTAGTGTTAGGGTTAGGGTTAGGGTCAGGGTTAGGGCTAGGGTTTGGGTTAAGGTTAGGGCTAGGTCTAGGGCTAGGTCTAGGGTATGGGTAAGGGTGAGGGTTAGGCCTTTGAGATTTTGAGGCCTTCCCTCAGGTTACTTCGCCATTTCTCGCAATGGAGAATGAGAAAGCAAAACACTCCCATGGAAACCAATGGGAATGGGTTCCTTTGGATTTTCTCGTTCCCCGCCAGCCGGGGGGGCCTCCATTTTTAAATAATTCAGTGGGGGGGCCTTTCCAAAAAGAGCCCTTGTCGAAAATTCCACAAAAATGGAAGAAATGTCAAAGGACATGAAAACTAAGGGGAAACCAGGAGCTGAAATGAAGCATGACTGTCCTCTATCCAATCTAGGGTTAGGGTTAGGCTTGGTGCAGGGTTAGGGTTAGAGTTAGAGTTAGGGTTAGGGTTAGGGTTAGGGCTAGGGTTAAAGTTAGGGCTAGGGCTAGGGTTAGGGTTAGGGTTAGGGTTAAGGTTAGGGTTAGGGTTAGGGCTATGGCTAGGGTTAGGGTTAGGGTTATGCCTGGGGGATTTTGAAGCCTTCCCTCAAGTAAGCCTTCCCTCAAGTAAGTTAGGGTTAGGGCTACGGCTAGGGTTAGGGTTAGGGTTAGGGTTACAGTTAGGGTTAGGGTTAGGGTTAGGGTTAAGGTTAGGGTTAGGGTTAGGGCTAGGGCTACGGCTAGGGTTACGGTTAGGGTTAGGCCTGGGAGATTTTGAAGCCTTCCCTCAAGTAACTTCTCAATTTCTCCCAATGGAGAAGGAGTCAGCAAAACACTCCCATGGAAAACAATGGTAATGGGTTCCTTTGGATATTCTCGGTCCCCCCCCGGCCGGGGGCCTCCATTTTTCGGTAATTCAGTGGGAGGGGCCTTTCCAAAAAGAGCCCTTGTCGAAAATTCCAAAAAAATAGGAGAAGAAATGGGTCAAAGGATCCGAAAACTAGAGAGAAGCCAGGAGCTGAAATGAAGCACGACTGTCCTCCACCCAGTCTAGGGTTATGGTTATGGTTATGGTTAGGGTTAGGGTTAGGGCTACGGTTAGGGTTAGGGCTAGGGTTAAGGTTAGGGCTAGGGTTAGGGTTAGTGTTATGGTTGTGGCTAGGGCTAGGGTTAGGGCTTGAGTTTAGCCTAGGGCTACGGCTAGGGCTAGGGCTAGGGTTAGGGTTAGGATTCAGGTTAAGTTTTGTGTAAGGTTAGGGTTAGAGTTAGGGTTAGGGTTAGGGTTAGGGTTAGGGTTAAGTTTAGGGTTAGGGCTAGGCTTAGAGTTAAGGGTTAGGGTTAGGGCTAGGGTTAGGGCTAGAGTTAGGGCTAGGCCTAGGGCTAGGACTAGGGTTAGGGTTAGAGTTAGGGTTAAGTTTTGTGCAGGGTTAGGGTTAGAGTTAGGGTTAGGGTTAGGGTTAGGGCTAGGGCTAGGGTTAGGGTTAAGGCTAGGGCTAGAGCTAGGGTTAGGGCTAGGGCTAGGGCTAGGGCTAGGGTTAGGGTTAGGGTTAGGCCTTGGAGATTTTGAAGCCTTCCCTCGAGTAACTTCTCCATTTCTCCCAATGGAGAATGAGTCAGCAAAACACACCCCATGAAACCAATGGGAGTGGGTTCCTTTGGATTTTCTCGGTCCGAAGGGGCCTCCATTTTTAGATAATTCAGTGGAGGGGGGCCTTTCCAAAAAGAGCCCATGTCAAAAATTCCACAAAAATAGAAGAAGAAATGGGTCAAAGGACCTGAAAACTAGAGAGAAGCTAGGAGCAAAAATGAAACACGACTGTCCTCCACCCAATCTAGGGTTAGGGCTAGGGCTAGGGCTAGGGCTAGGGCTAGGGTTAGGGCTAGGGCTAAAATTAGGGTTAGAAAATTCCACAAAAATAGAAGAAATGGGTCAAAGGACCCGAAAACTAAAGAGAAGCCAGGTTCTGAAATGAAGCACGACTGTCCTCCATCCAGTCTAGGGTTAGGTTAGGGTTAGGGTTTGGCCTTGGAGATTTTGAGGCCTTCCCTCGAGTAACTTCTCAATTTCTCCCAATGGAGAATGAGTCAGCAAAACTCTCCCCATGAAACCAATGGGAGTGGGTTCCTTTGGATTTTCTCGGTCCGGGGGGGACTCCATTTTTTGATAATTCAGTTAGGGCTAGTGTTAGAGTTAGGGTTAAGGTTAGGGTTAGTGCTAGGGCTAGGGTTAGGGTTAGGGTTAGGGTTTGGGTTCGGGTTAGGGTTAGGGCTAGGGTTAGAGTTAGGGTTAAGGTTAGGGCTAGGGCTAGGGTTACGGTAAGGGTTAGGGTTAGGCCTTGGAGATTTTGAGGCCTTCCCTCAGTTAACTTCGCCATTTCTCCCAATGGAGAATGAGAAAGCGAAACACTCCCATGGAAACCAATGGGAGTTGGTTCCTTTGGATTCTCTAGTTCCTGCTGGCCGGGGGGCCTCCAATTTTCGATAATTCAGTGGGGGGGGGCCTCTCCAAAAAGAGCCCATGTGAAAAATTCCAAAAAAATAGAACAAGAAATGGGTCAAAGGACCCAAAAACTAGAGAGAGGCCAGGAGCAGAAATGAAACACTACTGTCCTCTACCCAATCTAAGGTTAGGGTTAGGGTTAGGGCTTCAGCTAGGGCTAGGGATAGGTCTAGGGTTTGGGCTAGGGTAGGATTAGGGTTAGAAAATTCCACAAAAATAGATGAAATGGGCCAAAGGACCCAAAAACTAGAGAGAAGCCACCTGCAGAAATGAAGCAAGACTGTTTTCCACCCAGTCTAAGGTTAGGGTTAGGGTTAGGGTTAAGGTCAGGGCTACGGCTAGGGCTAGAGCTAGGGCTAGGGCTAGGGCTAGGGCTAGGGCTAGGGCTAGGTTTAGGGCTAGGGCTAGGGCTAGGGCTAGGATTAGGTTTAGAAAATTCTACAAAAATAGAAGAAATGGGTCAAAGGACCCAAAAACTAGAGAGAAGCCAGGAGCTGAAATGAAACACGACTGTCTTCCACCCAGTCTAGGGTTAGGGTTAGGGTTAGGGTTAGGCCTTGGAAATTTTGAGGCCTTCCCTCGAGTAATTTCTCAATTTCTGCCAATGGAGAATGAGTTTGCAAAACACTCCTATTGAAACCAATGGGAGTGGGTTCCTTTGGATTTTCTCGGTCTCCCCCGGCCGGGGGGGGCCCTCCATTTTTCCATAATTTAGTGGGGGGGCATTTCCAAAAAGAGCTTTGTCAAA